>JAUIMM010000379.1:4957500-6452500 GCA_031769625.1 Taudactylus pleione | reverse complement strand
TGCTGGTTATGCTAAATACAGGGGACCCCTATGTCTTTTGACCCCTTTATTTTGGCAACCAGGGCTGGTTCTGAATATCCTGGTGCTGGTTCAGCTTAATACAGTGGACCCTTATGTTATTTGTCGCCTGCATTTAGCATAACAAGTACTGGGTCTCCAAAGCCTGGTGGTGGTTGTTCTTTTTTGGGGGGGGGGGGCACAACATTTTTTTTCAAATATTTACACAGGTTTTAATTTTTTAAACACAGAAGCACAGACGGATATCACTGATCTGTCCGTGCTTCTGTGTTTATTTTTTGACACACAGATGCATGTATCACGGATCTCCATGATCCGTGCATGCATCTGTGTCGGTTGATATGTGAAACTCGATTAAAAAAAGGTGTTCTATTTGAAATTTCTATTTGGCGTTTGTATTGGCATATTTTTCTGCTGATTTGCACTATTTATCGGCCGTGATGACAATACGAATCCTTAGTAAATTTCAAAGTCCTATTGCTTTCTATGGCAAAAGGCTGCCGAGTTGGACCGATGGTGTATGTGTTCGAAAACATGTTATCATCCGATTTGCATTCTCGGACGAGATTTAGACATCAAATGGAGCAAAGTCGGCAGAGTTTAGCCTTTAGTAAATTCGGAATATGCATTTATCGGACAATTTTGCCGCATTCGATGTTATTCGACCTTAGTAAATTTACCCCTAGTTCTCTGGCACTAATTTCCACCTGGAGATTGTACAACTGTTTTCGTGCCCTTGATAGACATGTTTCAAGGTTCTTATATATCTCTTGCAACTCCTTAATTACAGCACGTACATGATAGAAGTTCTTTCTCCAAAAGTTCACTTCACTCTACTGTTTAATGTAGTTTTTACTCTATAAATATATTTCTTTCAGTCAGACTTTGAAGGTGGACTGGAACCTCTGTATTTAGTCCTCAAAACTTGCTTGAAGAAAAACAATCTCCATGTCTTTTCTGGAATGGGTATGTAATACCGGCAGTCAGGATGCCTCCTGTCAAAATACAGACAGCAGCATCCTGATAATCGGTAACCCTCCCTTCTTGTAGCCTAACACTAACCCTCCTCATCCCGCACCCTAACCCTCCCCATTAGTGCCTTAACCTAAGTCTTCCCCCTTCATGCCTAAACCTATCCCTCCCCTTTAGTGCCTAACCATAACCCCCCCAGTGATGCCTAACTCTCCCCCCTAGGGGTGCCTAACCCTAACCTCCCACCAGAAAACCTAACCCCGCTACGCTGCCTAAACCTAAACCCCCCCTGCAGCTAACAGCTAAGACGCCCCCGGCTTGCCATGGTCTGGATGGCATCTGTCTGTATTCCGGCATTGGGATTAAGATAGGCATCTGTATTTCGACGCCTGTTTTGCACTGTTGGGATATAGACCGGCAGCATCCTGTCCACCGGTCTGCTAACTACATCTCGTATTTTGCATCACTGTCTCTTTCCCACTGAGTGTGATTCTGCATCATATGGAGATAATCCTATTTTCATGGAGCTTCTTATTAAGACAATCTCTCTCTAAATCACACTGCAAGTTTTGTTTGCATAGACATGATTAAATAATCTTTTTCTTTAAACACCAGAGGTAAATCCGCCACGTTTCCTTGTGTGTGTGTTACATCACTCTGATATCCCTTTACACATTCTTTTAATGCTTCACTTCCTGCTGAAATTCTTCCATCCTGACATGGGACCTGATTCAGACCCGCTCGCTAAGTTGCGCTTGCTCGCTCTGAGTGATTTTCACCTCTTTGCACATGCGTATAATTCGCAGTGCGCTTGCGCAAGCCAGTCTTTGTGATCTGATTTTGTTTGCTCGTAAGCCACTATCAGCTCGCTACTTTGAGTGACAGATAGTGCTGTTTGTTGGTGGTAACCTGGGAAGGTGCTTGGGAACGGAGGAGTGGTGGAGCGAACACAGCCGTGTCAGTCCGCCAAAATGGCGTTTAAAGGGCATGCATAATTAACAAAGTAGCGTCATTGTACAAGTCACCTGCATGTATTTCAGCCCGCACTGATCGCAGTACTTGCAGCGGGGAAAGGCTACCTCAAGGGCTGCGAGCAGCTCCGATGGCTCTCAATGTTACCGATTAATCCTACAATTCCCGGAGATGACGTGTGTTGCGACTGGCAAGGGGGAGTCTTTAAACACTAGTGAGCACTCATTGCCGTAGCTCGCTAAAACATAGAGGGCGTCCTTACGCGACGCAGTGCGAGTGCTTAATTTAAATATCTGGCCCCTTTTTGCCAACGAGCGACCGCATCTTGCGACCGAGTAGGCCCCTCACTGTACACTGTCCACACACATTGTTAGTTTTACTTTGCTTATGCCCTTTAGAGGTCTCTTTCTCTGTAACATCACTTTGCAATACAGCATCTTAAAAAGAGTACTCCTTCATCATTCACAGACTAGTTTAAAAAAACTTAAAATCACCTCTTTGCAACATATTTGTTATATTTCAAGACTGTATCTAGTTGTAAAGTCCCGGTCCCGGATTTACAACTCCCCAGTTTTAACCTTTACAGACAACCAGCCCATTCTGGATGCATGCTAATTTTTATTCCCCATATTTATCTGCACACAGTATTTACAGGAATAGCTTTCTTGTTTTACTATGCTTTCAGTATTCTCAACACAGCAAACCACTTTATTTGACACTAGAGGCATTTACACTACAATTACTAGCATTTATCACAGTAACTGTCCCTTTGTCTTTGCAAAAGGTATCTTGCTCTGTACCACACCAAACTCTGATGAGCTATATTCAAACACTTGTTTAAACAACATTTCACAACAAGCTTTTGGCACTCACCAACTCCATGAGCTTCATATAGGTGAGTCCTGTGATCTCCATAAATCTGCTGCTGCAATCTACAATATTTCTATGAAGCTCGCAATTGCAAGCCAATTTTCCAAATAATGTGTTGTTTGCTCAGTAGAGTGGTCAGTGGTGCAGCAGTTGGGTGCTCAAATTAGGATCATCATACAGCTTGTCTTGTCATTATACCTGGGAGTGGCAGGAAGACCGGAACTATATTAGAATGAATACAGGGTATGAACTGGATACTTGAATACAGGAGATCAGCGAATTAACTGAATACTTGAACACAGGAGATTGGTATATGAACTGAATACTTGAACACAGGAGGTCGGCAAATTAATTGAATACTTGAATACAGGAGATCAGCAAATGAACAGAATACTTGAATACAGGAGATCAACAATGAACTGAATACTTGAGCACAGGAGATCCAGGTGCTGACTTGCACAGAGAAACACAGAGAAATATGGATACAGGCATATACTGGGAATTACTAGAGATCCAGCTGAGGCTTAACTGGTAATTAGCATGAAAGCTGACAACACAGGGAGGCAGTTAGAGAGCTGAGCAGCAAACTAAAAGACAACACAGGGATTTACAAGAAACACTGGAGTTCTGTGAGAGCTGAAGTAACACGCAGGAATTAGCATGGAAGCTAATACAAGTAACACTGGTGGTCAGTGTGAGGGCTGAAACAACACACTGTAGATACTTCGTGGAAAACACCGGAGAGCATAACAATCACTGGAACAGCGAAGTTGAACAGCAGTTTCCTATTTCTGGAGTCAGACTTAAATACCCCTGGGTAGTTGGTCATTGGATCAGAGGATCAGTTGAGTGACCACAGGACTACCACTTGGAAAGACTAGTCAAGTGATATGGACCAACATGGCTGCACCCATGCCCAGCACCCTGGAAACCAGGACACACGTACGGAAGCGCTAGCAGACCCCGGGGAGAATACTCAGACACCACTCACCTCCACTTTCAGCGACTGAACACCTAAGCCCAAGGACACCGGCACGTAGGTGAGTAGTGGCCGATCCCAGGCCGCATCCTGATAATACCCTTAAAACATTGGAGAGTGCCAGACCATAATAAGTTTAGTATATATGGTTTGAATTTGAATATTTACGTAATGAGATTATTGGTAATGTAGATAAGACTACTTATCTTATATAGTCTATCAGCCTCCTACTATTAAGTATCCTACTTGGCTTAATAGTCTATCAGCCTCCACTGATCTGCTGAACTGCACACTGCCTTTCTCTCAAATGCCGGGACTCAGCTGCACCCTTAATGTTACACACGGCGGTGGGTACTCTGTGGATCTGCACTCTGGCTCCACCTCAGCTTGTCTCATTTCTCACTCAGATCTCTGGGTAATCTTCTCTTCTCCTGCACGCAGCTTCACTCCTTTGGGTTCACCTGCCTGAATGTCTCTCCTGCACTCCACAGCACCAACATACACCTCCAGTACTACAGGGCCCATATGTTGTAATGTAAGCTGTGTGCAGGGGTATAACATCATCACTACTAGTATTTACATTAGCTGCAACCTCCATCTTCTTCTTGGGATCAATCTAAAATATTGAGTCCAGTGAAGAGAGGCAGGTCGCGGCCGTCCGGAATGCCCATGGAAAAGGTGTGTATGTTAAGGGTGGCCTGATTGCCTTCCCCTCCAAGACCCACCAGTGAAGGAGCTCACATCTACATTCTGTAAGTTGTCCTAAGCTCCTGCAGTATCCTGGCCATTGCTCTGTATTATGTTCATGATTTTGTATTTTCTGCAAATCAAAACCTCCTTATTATGTTCATGGTTTCTGTAAAGCACCTTTAGTCCAAGAATTATTCATGATACCCATGAAAGCACCAGGTGAGGAAGCCGTTTTCAAGGAATCTAAGAGGGAAGTGGGGCAGGTACAGTTTACCTGGGCCTAGGCCAGTCTAAGAGGGCTTAGCAGGGCCCAGGTCAGCAAGCTAGGCCCCCAACTTGGTGGAACGTATATATTCGTATCAACACAGAACATACCAAGTTGGCTGTGGCCAAGCACCCACAATTGGCCCCACTCCCAATCCAGCACCTGGGCCCATCTGATGTCTCAGCGACCCTGGCCAACTTGGGCGCACAGCATAGGTTACACTGGGCAGAATAGGCAATACCTGAGCTACAGAATACTAAAGCGAGATACCAGATAATCAATCTTTACAAAATCATCAGATCTGTGAATTGTACTCTTCCTATTCACAAGAGTACCAGGCAAGGTTACAATGTGCATGATAAGCAATACATAGAAATAAGACACACAAGCGTAAAAATGGAACCCAACTAACGACACCTGCTGAAAAGATAGTTCCACGTATTGTCCTAAAAATATTAAGTGAATAAACTATCTTGGGCGTTTTACGTAGGTTACAGTGAGTGCGATGGGCAGTTTGCAGAAGTGTAATATATAGGAATTACAGAGCAAATTAAAAATAAAGAAAAAAGAATATCAGCAACAAAAAATATGTAACTCCTACCCCCAAAAAATAATAAAACAGAGAAATAATTAACTTGGGCGCATCACAGTGGTTACCGAGGTGGGGTTTGGGCTGGAGCCGAGGATAATGTACGTACATGGGGCTTTTAAAACAGAATTCAGCATGATATGGGATTCTGCAATGTACATTGGTCACTAGAAGAAGTCCTGCATTGCACACTTATGACAAGTCAAGACTTTATATTATATTATATACCTCTCACCAAATGAGGCTGTGTATTTAATAGCGATCATCAATTGGGCCAGTGTATTTATTGACTTAGTGGGTGATTCAATTGCGGATGCATTTACTATCGCAGCTGCGATAGCACTAATATGGTAATGCAGCAGAAGGTGTCATGCCTCCTGCATGCATTACTGATCCGAGCTGCATCCAAGGACACAGCGTCAGATCATCTGCGATCCCATCGGCTAGCTGAGTGACCATTGGGGTCACGCAAGCCAGCTGCTGCAGGTGAGCAAAAGAGGCCAGGAAATTTCCGTCAGCTGACGGAGATCCTGGCCTCTCCACTCCCCCCAAACGGTGAGGACACGCCTCCTTTTTGAGAAATGGAGGCCGTAGCCACCCACTCCCCGCCCAGAAACAGCAGAAGACTTTCAGTCACTGACAGTCTGCTGCCGAACTGCTTGCATGACCGCAGACCCATACTGCACATGCAGCCTGTACTGCTGAATTACCTCCTTAGTTAGATAAGTCTATAAAAAAAATGCTCACAACTTGGCAAGTCATACCAATATTACAGCAACACATTGTGCAAGGCACATACCTTCCCTCAAACATTGATGTCTCCTGTAAAGATAATAAAAATTAGAAGATTTTTTGGCTATGGCAATAGAAACATCATGAAAAGATGGCATAGTCTGCATAACCGATTGCTCATTTTCAGGAGCTGAGAGAAACAAAAGAAAGAAAAATTCTGCTGTGCAAGAGCTACTTCACTAAACCCAGTGTAGAAAAAAGGAATATGTGGGAATATATGTATTGTTTGTTATATATCATAGAACTCATGTTATAAAAAATGTAGCAGCATACAGTATACCATACAAATGTATAAATCCCTGGATAGAGCAGTGCTTGAATATGGGGTACAGTTTTGGGTTCCTAAAGTAACAGGAAAAATTTCAAATACATTGAATGAAAGGGCTAAATTATAAATGAAAGTCTTGATAAAATGCAGTTGTATACTTTGGAAAAAGGGTACAGTATCTAAGGGGAGGAATCTAATTAACTTCTATATATTTATTCAACAATAATAAGATACTGTGGGCCTGATTCAGAGGTGTACACCATTGCAGCTGTGACTGCGTCTTTTGCCGCAGCATAACTATGTCTTTATGCTAATGCCGCAGCCAATGGGATTTGTACAGAGTTGCTCATCGGCTGCGGTGCTAACCTGCCGTTGTGTGTATTAAGGTGCATCATTGGCCGCACATCAGTTGCACCACTGAACATTGCACCAGTCCTATGGAGGCATAGAATCTCCATCTAAACATGGCCGCTGAAATAAGTGCATGCCCGCATCGGGCTAGCCACTCTCCTGTTACCACCCAGAAACACCCAATGAAATTGCCTTTCTGCAGCTGTCATCTGTAACCATCAGGACACATGCTCAGTGCCACTTGGATGCATGGTCAGACTGAAAACATCTCGCCACTTGTGTGCGGCATCGCGATACAATGCACCACTGCATCAGGCCCTGTATGTCTATATAAAGGTCTCGCATCCATCACTGTACATGTTCCCGCAGATGAGGGAAAAGAATGAACCAGGCACTTCTTAAAACAAAATGACAGATTAGACCACACCAAATGCTGCTACCCAACAATGAGGTGATGGTACCACAAACAGTACAAGAACAAGAAAGGGGCGCAAATTGAGTGTTACACTTAATGACTGCATATAATGACGTCTCTCCAGACTTTTGGAGGAATACTGTTAATTACATTTTTGGTCACAACGATTGTGTAGGGCTGTGTTATCAGAGTGGACTGAGAGGAGAATCAGGGGTCCTATTATGCAATGTATGATACACTGTATGTGATCCTGCTTGTATACTGGGCATCAGTCCTCAGTGTTGTAGGTTGCTAACATACGTTTTTTTTTCTTGCACTAAACTCTGACATCCAATCAAAATATAGGGGCTAATTTATTATTATAGATTCTCTGGTTTTTGCTGGAGACAATCTTCCTCTTGCATAGCAAGTACCACTGTTATCACCTGGCGACAACAGCAGGGCATGAGTGAAATAATGCTTTATTCTTCCCATAAATAATTGTTTTCAGTCTTCAGTGGTTTTAAAATATTAATATTTTCTATATATATATTTTGAATCTACAAAGGCGTTTAGAAGTCATTTTTTGGACCTTGGACTGTTGACCACCTTTTTTCACTCTTTTAAAATGACATATTTCAGGTTTCTATATTTCATTGCTTTTCTTGTATACAGCTATGCGATGCATTGCGCTTTTCTCCATCTTTTGAAACTGACTTTAAAACTATTTTTTTATACTTTGTAAAGATACTGCATCATGTGTTTAACTTGAAACTCTACATACACATGCTATTGCTATAGGCACACTGGCCTGTGAATTCTGATTATACTAGACGTCTGTTGAACGTTTGGTTAGACTCCAGCCTGACCTATGGATCTCTACATCATCTGTTCTCCTTTGCACCTGATGAAAGAAGCAGGGCCCAACCTGCAGGGAAATAAACACATACACTTCATTGTGATATTGAGCAGACCAGTTGCAAAACTGAATCTGTTGGTAGCCAACAACAAAGGAGCGGTCAGCAGCCCGAGCACTTAGACATGTGCGTCATTTACATCCAGTCAAAGAATGTTATAATGGGGTGGGTTCCACATGTTGGGTTCTGTATTATTACATTGGAAGGAGCGGGCGATTTCTGGAGAAGACAGACCTTGGAAAGTATGAAGAAAGAAAGTACGTTTAATATTGGTATTTGGTTTCGTAACACTCTCCAAACACTAATATCTTTTGTAATTTAGATATGATAAAAGCATAGTTTCCTTTTAATTCACTTATTTTACTGGTAGAGGAGGATATCATTATTCTCATGGGAGAGGAGTTAAAGTAATGATTATGAGTAAGAAAACAATAGAATTATCTCTGCGATGATGTTTTCTTTATGTATTGTAATATTTTATATGGTGATACTAAAATGCCTGTTGTACTAACGTATGATAAATGGTCCTATTATAAATCATGTATTTAATAAAATAATTAATGAATTTCAAAATTACATTGCGTTTGAAAATAGGAACCATATGTATTTCCTTTCTTATGCTGCTTAATCACACTTTATCATTGCCAAAAAGTACAATTTGCAGACAATGTAACTATGGCCAAATAGTAATAATAATGTCTTGCATGATCACAGCTCTCAGAGGCTCCATTCTCAGCCACAGAATTCCGAGTTTCCCAATGTCAGCCGACATCACTCAGCAGTGGAACTATTTCTTCCTAATTTGAACTCATACAAACTATAATCAAAATCCATTTTTATCAATATATTGTTTACATTGAAAACATTGAACAATCTGATTTCTTTTTTTACAATACACAAATGACGTTACTATACCTAAACTTCTGTAAATAATATCCATAAAACCAGGGAATTCTAATGTCATCCCTTTAGGGAAACTGGTCTATTATAAGGAATTGTTAGAGATATTAGAATTGACCCCGGAATTTTGAGACCTGTATAAAAGCCTTATGTTTTTATTTGGCTACAGAACTCGTGTTTGACGTCTTTTATACAGGAGGGAGTGCATTATCCCATTACAAAAGCAATGTTTATATAATATAAAAGGGTTACAAAGATTCCTTTCTGTCTAAGCATTTTAGTTTATCAGCTATAAAGACTTGAAGGATATAGGTTACAGTCAGAGCCGTAACTAGACTTTTTGGTGCCCTGTGCCAGAGAGAGCATTGGCGCCCCCCCTCTCATTTTTTAAATAGGGACATAAGATAGTGCACCTGAAAAAGGGCCATGGCCTCATGGGGAAGGGCCAGGGAAGAGATAGAGGAGGCCAGGAGATGCTGGGGATAAAAGAAGAGGAAGCTACAAGTGAGAATGATAATAAACAGGAAAATTGACAGGCCCAAATAGCTCCCCCTGGTGCCCTGTGCCATGGCACTGGTCGCACTACCCTAGTTACGGCCCTGGTTACAGTATGTTGTTAAAGGGTGTTGTTTGGCGACTAGACACTCTCCAGTGATATTAAATATATTTAAAATCAAAATGCAAACATATAAGACCACTTAGGTGCTGATAAATTGTTGCAATAATAAATAAAATAATATTCTGACCAGTTCAGCAGCTATTCAACTAAAACTGCAAGTTTTAAAAGGCGGAAAAAAAAATATAGAATTGTGCAGACCAGTGGAGCGCAATTTAATAACATATTTTTTCCTTTACACTTAAAAAGAAGATGCATCTTACCCCTGTCCCCTGTATTAAAGATAATACAAACCGAACTTATTTCAATTTATTTAATGTATCAAATTAAATAGTAACCTCTAAAGCGGCCTATCCATTATCCGGCTTTATGAACAATCCGACTAAAACCAGGAGGACATTGTTCACAAAGTCAGGTAATGGATAGCCGGCAAGGACCAGCGATGCACGTGCACGCTGGGTCCTTGCCGTCCCCGACTGTCTACTGAACATGCCCGTCAACCTGACGACACTCATCAGGTTCGGCATTTTCAGGGATAGGAGGTCGGGCTCCTTCACTGAATGATGTTCAGTGAACGCCGTTCAGTGTGGGCACCGCACCTTGGCAACATGTAGGTCTGAATACTGTCGCGTAGTGGATACCCCCCATAAGATGATTATGTCTAGAGAGTAAGTGTGGGCAATAAGCAGACCTCCAGCTGGTGTAAAACTACGCATCCCAGCATGCTCTGCCTCAGTTTTGTATTTGGTCATGCTGAAGCTGTTGCAGGGCATGCTGTTATGTGTAGTTCTACAGCAGCTGGAGTTCCACCTAGAGCTATGTAAATAGTGTTATTGCCTTTATTGCCCAGAATTAAACGCATTGAGGGATGGCTCAAGTAGACATTAGTATTACTACATTCATAGAATTCCAATAGGAATTCAGACAACGGGACTGTACAATACTCAGGGGTCTATTTACTAAGCCTTGGATGGAGATTAAGTGAATGGAGATAAAGTCCCAACCAATCAGCTCCTGTCATTTTTCAAACACAGGGGGTGAATCTACTTGGGATGGAATTGCAAAGCTGCAAGCTTTCAGGTGATTCTTTGTGACACTATTGCATAAAATTTAGACATTTGAAGCAAAGTAATATCTACTATAGTCATTGGCAAAAACAAGGGGGTTTCCGGTTGTCTGGAAACCCCCCTCCCCAGCCCACATGATGACCATGTTCTTCTCAGTATCACATATTAAATAATTAGCACCACCTGTGGATCTTTTACCATGTGTCATCCAGTAATAATTACACCTGTGCACCGACTAAGAGTTCTGGAAAACATGCACTGTTAGGGGTGCACTGCTATAGACCACCAATAGGGTTAATTATTAATACTGTATAATAATACACTATCCAGTGCATAAGACGACCAATATTTACATATATGTATTGGGCAGTGCTAGGTTCTTCTGCTGCTCCCCCGGACTTGCTCCAATGCTCTGGAATTGTGCCCACATCTGAAATAAAAACACTAAGCTCAGACAAGATGTCCCTACTGCCGCATTTAATGGCTTACTGTGATCGCTGGTCCTGTATATGCTGGAATTATGACACACATTACACTTTGTATGACGCATATTAAAGCTGGATTAGTGCTAATTATGTCCTCTTCATGGACTGGTCACACTCACTTTAAAATCAAGCATTTGGAAACCCCACTCTAGAAATCCTGTGTTTGTCACTGGTAGTATACAAAAGAACTAAATGCAAAACAAAAGAGATAATTCATATTATAACGTCAGTGGAAATGTGTTTGTGTTTAGGTATCTAAACACAAACACCAGGGACAAAAGAAACGTGTGAGAATAATGTGGCTTTTCTAAATATCCATTAACATTAAAATGGAATGATGGATGAATTTATTTCATGGATTTTTATAAAATCACATTGTTCACCAGTTTTCCTCAAAGCAGTCAGACATTGACGGCCTTATACAGCGTCAGACATAAATGTGATTTGTAGCTCTTTTTTGAGCACAAGTTGCATTTTGTGATTGTCACAATGCAATATTGGACTCGATGGCCGTGACCAGTGTTGGAATGGGTGTGCAGACGTGGTCAAAATACAGTAAATGCGTGGTGTGGACAAACATTTGCCAATTGCGACTAGAAAGACCGACTAAAAGACGCAAAAGTAACTGGCTTGAGGGGGGAATCTGACTTGCGGGTCCTAAAACCCTGGAGTAAGTTGTACACAAATGAGGATGACTGCATCTGGTTGCTTGTACACGTTTAAAACACACCCATTTGTGCAATAATAAAAAAAACTGCTTAAACAGTTTTTTAAAGTCACTTTATACTGCATTTTTCATTTGTTCTACACAAATAATGACTATTTCATGCTCAGTCATGGAAGAGAAAGCCTGCACATACAGTATATATTAAAGGGGGTATAGTTAATATGCCGCCGCACGGGATGCTGGCGGTTGAAATCCCGGCACCAGAATCCTGACCTGTGACCAGAATATCGGTGTCGGAAATCCGACACCAGTTGAGATGTCGACGCCAACATCCTGACAGCCGGCATCCTCAACGTAAGTACAGCAGGCTGAGTTAGTTTTACGCCGCGGGGGGAGGGGAGGGTTGGGTGCTTAGCCACCACTGGGGGAGTTAGAAGTATGCTGCGGGGGGGGGGGGTTAGGGTTAGGCTGCGGACAGGGCGGGGTTAGGTTTAGGCACCACGGGGAGGGGGGTTAGGCACAAAGGGGGGAGAATTAGGTTTAGGCACTATGGGGGAGGGTTGGTTTAGGCACTAACAGGCAGGTTTGGAGTAAGGGTGCGAGGGGGAGGGTTAGAGTTAGGATGCAGGAAGGGAGGGTTAGGGTTAGAAGGTGAAGGGGAGAGGGTTAGAGTTAGGAAGCAGGAAGGGAGGGTTAGGGTTAGAAGGTGAAGGGGGGAGGGTTAGAGTTAGGATGCAGGAAGGGAGGGTTAGGGTTAGAAAGTGAAGGGGAGAGGGTTAGAGTTAGGATGCAGGAAGGGAGGGTTAGGGTTAGAAGGTGAAGGGGAGAGGGTTAGAGTTAGGATGCAGGAAGGGAGGGTTAGGGTTAGAAGGTGAAGGGGGGAGGGTTACAGTTAGGATGCAGGAAGGGAGGGTTAGGGTTAGAAGGTGAAGGGGAGAGGGTTAGAGTTAGGATGCAGGAAGGGAGGGTTAGGGTTAGAAGGTGAGGGGGAGAGGGTTAGAGTTAGGATGCAGGAAGGGAGGGTTAGGGTTAGAAGGTGAAGGGGGGAGGGTTACAGTTAGGATGCAGGAAGGGAGGCTTAGGGTTAGAAGGTGAAGGGGAGAGGGTTAGAGTTATGATGCAGGAAGGGAGGGTTAGGGTTAGAAGGTGAAGGGGAGAGGGTTAGAGTTAGGATGCAGGAAGGGAGGGTTAGGGTTAGAAGGTGAAGGGGGGAGGGTTACAGTTAGGATGCAGGAAGGGAGGGTTAGGGTTAGAAGGTGAAGGGGGGAGGGTTAGAGTTAGGATGCAGGAAGGGAGGGTTAGAAGGTGAAGGGGAGAGGGTTAGAGTTAGGATGCAGGAAGGGAGGGTTAGGGTTAGAAGGTGAAGGGTGAGGGTTAGAGTTAGGATGCAGGAAGGGAGGGTTAGGGTTAGAAGGTGAAGGGGAGAGGGTTAGAGTTATGATGCAGGAAGGGAGGGTTAGGGTTAGAAGGTGAAGGGGAGAGGGTTAGAGTTAGGATGCAGGAAGGGAGGGTTAGGGTTAGAAGGTGAAGGGGAGAGGGTTAGAGTTATAATGCAGGAAGGGAGGGTTAGAAGGAGAAGGGGGGAGGGTTAGAATTAGGATGCAGGAAGGGAGGGTTAGGGTCAGAAGGTGAAGGGGAGAGGGTTAGAGTTATGATGCAGGAAGGGAGGGTTAGGGTTAGAAGGTGAAGGGGGGAGGATTAGAGTTAGGATTCAGGAAGGGAGGGTTAGGGTTAGAAGGAAAAGGGGGGAGGGTTAGAGTTAGGATGCAGGAAGGGAGGGTTAGAAGGTGAAGGGGGAGGGTTAGAGTTATGATGCAGGAAGGGAGGGTTAGGGTTAGAAGATGAAGGGGAGAGGGTTAGAGTTAGGATGCAGGAAGGGAGGGTTAGGGTTAGAAGATGAAGGGGAGAGGGTTAGAGTTAGGATGCAGGAAGGGAGGGTTAGGGTTAGAAGGTGAAGGGGGGAGGGTTAGAGTTAGGATGCAGTAAGGGAGAGTTAGGGGTAGAAGGTGAAGGGGGCAGGGTTAGAGTTAGGAAGCAGGAAGGGAGGGTTAGGGTTAGAAGGTGAAGGGGAGAGGGTTAGAGTTACGATGCAGGAAGGGAGGGTTATGGTTAGAAGGTGAAGGGGGAGGGTTAGAGTTATGATGCAGGAAAGGAGGGTTAGGGTTAGAAGGAAAAGGGGGCAGGGTTAGAGTTAGGATGCAGGAAGGGAGGTTTAGGGTTAGAAGGTGAAGGGGGGAGGGTTAAAGTTATGATGCAGGAAGGGAGGGTTAAGGTTAGAAGGTGAAGGGGAGAGGGTTAGAGTTATGATGCAGGAAGGGAGGGTTAGGGTTAGAAGGTGAAGGGGGGAGGGTTACAGTTAGGATGCAGGAAGGGAGGGTTAGGGTTAGAAGGTGAAGGGGGGAGGGTTAGAGTTATGATGCAGGAAGGGAGGGTTAGAAGGTGAAGGAGGGAGGGTTAGAGTTATGATGCAGGAAAGGAGGGTTAGGGTTAAAAGGTGAAGGGGGGAGGGTTAGAGTTAGGATGCAGGAAGGGAGGGTTGGGGTTAGAAGGTAAAGGGGGGAGGGTTAGAGTTATGATGCAGGAAGGGAGGGTTAGGGTTAGAAGGTGAAGGGGAGAGGGTTAGAGTTAGGATGCAGGAAGGGAGGGTTAGGGTTAGAAGGTGAAGGGGGGAGGGTTAGAGTTAAGATGCAGGAAGGGAGGGTTAGGGTTAGAGGGTGAAGGGGGGAGGGTTAGAGTTATGATGCAGGAAAGGAGGGTTAGGGTTAGAAGGTGAAGGGGGGAGGGTTAGAGATAGGATGCAGGAAGGGAGGGTTAGAGTTAGAAGGTGAAGGGGGGAGGGTTAGAGTTATGATGCAGGAAAGGAGGGTTAGGGTTAGAAGGTGAAGGGGGAAGGGTTAGAGTTAGGATGCAGGAAGGGAGGGTTAGGGTTAGAAGGTGAAGGGTGGAGGGTTAGAGTTATGATGCAGGAAGGGAGGGTTAGGGATAGAAGGTGAAGGGGGAGGGTTAGAGTTATTATGCAGGAAGGGAGGGTTAGGGTTAGAAGGTGAAGGGGGAAGGGTTAGAGTTAGGATGCAGGAAGGGAGGGTTAGGGTTAGAAGGTGAAGGGTGGAGGGTTAGAGTTATGATGCAGGAAGGGAGGGTTAGGGATAGAAGGTGAAGGGGGAGGGTTAGAGTTAGGATGCAGGAAGGGAGGGTTAGAAGGTGAAGGGGGGAGGGTTAGAGTTAGGATGCAGGAAGGGAGGTTTAGGGTTAGAAGGTGAAGGGGGGAAGGTTAGAGTTATGATGCAGGAAGGGAGGTTTAGGGTTAGAAGGTGAAGGGGAGAGGATTAGAGTTAGGATGCAGGAAGGGAGGGTTAGGGTTAGAAGGTGAAGGGGGAAGGGTTAGAGTTATGATGCAGGAAGGGAGGGTTAGGGTTAGAAGGTGAAGGGTGGAGGGTTAGAGTTATGATGCAGGAAGGGAGGGTTAGCGGTAGAAGGTGAAGGGGAGAGGGTTAGAGTTAGGTTGCAGGAAGGGAGGGTTAGAAGGTGAAGGGGAGAGGGTTAGCGTTATGATGCAGGAAGGGAGGGTTAGGGTTAGAAGGTGAAGGGTAGAGGGTTAGAGTTATGATGCAGGAAGGGAGGGTTAGGGTTAGAAGGTGAAGGGGGCAGGGTTAGAGATAGGATGCACGAATGGAGGGTAAGGGTTAGAAGGTGAAGGGGAGAGGGTTAGAGTTAGGATGCAAGAAGGGCGGGTTAGGGTTAGAAAGGGAAGGGGAGAGGGTTAGAGTTATGATGCAGGAAGGGAGGGTTAAGGTTAGAAGGTGAATGGGAGAGGGTTAGAGTTATGATGCTGGAAGGGAGGGTTAGGGTTAGAAGGGGAGAGGGTTAGAGTTATGATGCAGGAAGGGAGGGTTAGGGTTAGAAGGTGAAGGGGGGAAGGTTAGAGTTATGATGCAGGAAAGGAGGGTTAGGGTTAGAAGGTGAAAGGGGGAGGGTTAGAGTTAGGATGCAGGAAGGGAGGGTTAGGGTTAGAAGGTGAAGGGGGGAGGGTTAGAGTTATGATGCAGGAAGGGAGGGTTAGGGTTAGAAGGTGAAGGGGGAAGGGTTAGAGTTAGGATGCAGGAAGGGAGGGTTAGGGTTAGAAGGTGAAGGGTGGAGGGTTAGAGTTATGATGCAGGAAGGAAGGGTTAGGGATAGAAGGTGAAGGGGGAGGGTTAGAGTCAGGATGCAGGAAGGGAGGGTTAGAAGGTGAAGGGGGAAGGGTTAGAGTTAGGATGCAGGAAGGGAGGGTTAGAAGGTGAAGGGGGGAGGGTTAGAGTTATGATGCAGGAAGGGAGGTTTAGGGTTAGAAGGTGAAGGGGAGAGGATTAGAGTTAGGATGCAGGAAGGGAGGGTTAGGGTTAGAAGGTGAAGGGGGAAGGGTTAGAGTTATGATGCAGGAAGGGAGGGTTAGGGTTAGAAGGTGAAGGGTTAGAGTTATGATGCAGGAAGGGAGGGTTAGCGGTAGAAGGTGAAGGGGAGAGGGTTAGAGCTAGGATGCAGGAAGGGAGGGTTAGAAGGTGAAGGGGAGAGGGTTAGCGTTATGATGCAGGAAGGGAGGGTTAGGGTTAGAATGTGAAGGGCAGAGGGTTAGAGTTATGATGCAGGAAGGGAGGGTTAGGGTTAGAAGGTGAAGGGAGGAGTGTTAGAGTTATGATGCTGGAAGGGAGGGTTAGGGGTAGAAGGTGAAGGGGGGAGGGTTAGAGTTAGGATGCAGGAAGGGAGGGTTAGGGTTAGAAGGTGAAGGGGGAGGGTTAGAGTTATGATGCAGGAAGGGAGGGTTAGGGTTAGAAGGTGAAGGGGGGATGGTTAGAGTTATGATGCAGGAAGGGAGGGTTAGGGTTAGAAGGTGAAGGGTTAGAGTTATGATGCAGGAAGGGAGGGTTAGGGTTAGAAGGTGAAGGGGGAGGGTAGAGTAATGATGCAGGAAGGGAGGGTTAGGGTTAGAAGGTGAAGGGGGAGGGTTAGAGTTATGATGCAGGAAGGGAGGGTTAAGGTTAGAAGGTGAAGGAGGGAGGGTTAGAGTTAGGATGCAGGAAGGGAGGGTTAGGTTTAGAAGGTGAAGGGGAGAGGGTTAGAGTTACGATGCAGGAAGGGAGGGTTAGGATTAGAAGGTGAAGGGGGGAGGATTAGTTTTAGGCACTATGGGGGAGGGTTGGTTTAGGCACAAACAGGCAGGTTTGGGGTTAGGATGTGAGGGGGAGGCTTAGAGTTAGGATGCAGGAAGGGAGGGTTAGGGTTAGAAGGTGAAGGGGAGAGGGTTAGAGTTATGATGCAGGAGGGGAGGGTTAGAAGGTGAAGGGGGGAGGGTTAGAGTTATGATGCAGGAAGGAAGCAATAGGGTTAGAAGGTGAAGGAGAGAGGGTTAGAGTTATGATGCAGGAAGGGAGGGTTAGGGTTAGAAGGTGAAAGGGGCAGGGTTAGAGATAGGATGCAGGAATGGAGGGTTAGGGTTAGAAGGTGAAGGGGAGAGGGTTAGAGTTAGGATGCAGGAAGGGAGGGTTAGGGTTAGAAAGGGAAGGGGAGAGGGTTAGAGTTAGGATGCAGGAAGGGAGGGTTAGGGTTAGAAGGTGAAGGGGGGAGGGTTAGAGTTATGATGCAGGAAGGGAGGGTTAGGGTTAGAAGGTGAAGGGGGCAGGGTTAGAGATAGGATGCAGGAATGGAGGGCTAAGGTTAAGCTGGCCACACATCTAAAGATTATCTGTCCAACCAGCCAACTAGTTGATTGTTTGGAATGAAAATCTGGTAAGGTATGAAAGCAAATGACAATCAGCAATTTGCTCCCAAACGCCGGAAAAAAAAACTGTTGTTTGAACAAATTGTTTAGATCAAACATTTAACAAACTTGTCTGACGTCCATTTTCATCTGTTTTCTGGCATTTAGGGGCAAATTGTTGATTATCAGTTACTCCCATTCCTTACCAGATTTTCATTCCAACCAATCAACTCGTTGGCTGGTTGGATGTAAGTTGGTCTAGTGTGTGGCCAGCTTTAGAAGGTGAAGGGGGGAGGGTTAGAATACTTACAGAGGCCCTCTTCAGGATTCTAAGCAACGGGATGCCGCTGTCTGTGTTTTGACGGCCGGCCTCCTGACTACTGGCATCTCATATCTAACCCATATAAAAGTGCTGCATAAAAAAAAGAAAGAAATCTATAAGCGACTGCTTTGCATTTCATATGCTCTGAAGATAGCATTTGTTCTCATAACCAAACTCCAAAAACGGTTAGTTTTCAGTGTTTGCTGAATATTACGCGGTCCTTTTCGGACCCCTGAATGGCCTGTTACATAAAATATGCGGAGACTAATGTTTCCATATGTGTAACGGGCCATTTAAGTGATAAAGAATAGGTCCCCATACAGTATCTCTGCCTGTTTCCTCAGAGGCATACTTCCCTCAAGTTCAGCATTGTTGAGAATTACAGGACATTTTTATCAGATGAGCATACACAGATTTAAGGAGTATTTCCCCATTTTTTTTCTTTAATATACTAAATTGGCAACCCTTGTTTCTTTTTGGTTTCTTTTTATGTTGTAGTACTGTTTACACAGCTATGTAACAAATGCAGTGCTCAAACCATTGTCCAGTAGAATGGGATAGTTTGGCATCACTTTTATATTCCTTCTACAGTATGTCTTATTTTAGGTTTGTTCTAGAGTTTATGCAGATGTATTTTTTGCCGCATTTGAACAATCAGTCAGAGTCAGTGCATAGGCATTACTGAAAAAATTATTATACAAACATCAATTGGTTGACAAAAGATTAATTTAGTTTGCACAGCCTTATTTATCAAATGTATAAAAAGGGACTACGCTTCCTTGTGCAATATTCACAAGAACAATAACTACAAGACAGGTAAAGATTCAAGGGATAGGGCGTAACCATTCTCATAGGACAGAAAAGATGAAAACTTAAATATAATAAAAACATTCATCCATATACTGTAAAACAATCTTGATTATTGAAATTCTTAGTATATAAGCATGATAATTGTATGAATATGTATATATTATGGGTGAGATGGAGCAGGGCAGTGTTCTACAATGTGGTTAGTAAAAACTAATCTGTAAATTACTATTTTAAGGAGAATGTTGTGCAAAAAAACAAAACAGAAGCCATATGGTTTCGGATTGTACAAGTTTATAGATTGTGAGGAAAGTATATATGTACTAGGGGTGAGCGGGTTCGGATTTCTGAAATCCGAACCCCCCCGAGCCCCCCCGATCCGAGGCAGATCCGAGTCAGGCTCGACTTTTCCCGCCTGAATCGGATTCTGAAATCGAGACAAAACGTCATCATCCCGCCTTCCGAGTCTCGCGGGTTTTGGATCCTATATAAGGTACCCGCGTCGGCGCCATTTTCTCACTCGGCTGTGGACAGTGAAGAGGGAGGGTGGGAGTTAGGGCTGGCTGGGCTGTGTAGTGTAGTGTAGTGTAGTGCAGAGTAGTGTTGTGCTGTGCTGTGCTGTGCTGCTGTTGTCCATAGGGGCTGTGTCCACTACTTCAAAGTCCATAGGGGCTGGCTGGTCTGTGTTGTGCAGTCAGTTGTCCATAGGGGCTGTGTCCACTCCAAAGTCCTGTGCAGTGTCCCAGTCCTAAAGGGGTGCTGTAGTGTTGTCCAGGGTGTGCTCTGTCCATCAGGGGTGCTCCCCCCAAGTGCTAAAAAAAAATAATATTTTTTCTGTGTTTGTGAATTGTGTGCGCAGTAGCCGCAGGTGAATCAACAAAGTAGTGCCAAGCGTGTGCCTGTGTCATAAGTAAAGGGCCGGCTGGCTTGACCGTTAAAGGGTGCTGTAACCCCCAAAGTACACTCCAAACCAAATAACAAAATATTTTCTGTGTTTGTGAATTGTGTGCGCAGTAGCCGCACGTGCATCAACAAAGTAGTGCCAAGCGTGCGCCTGTGTCATAGGTAAAGGGCCGGCTGGCTTGACCGTTAAAGGGTGCTGTAACCCCCAAAGTACACTCCAGTCCAAACCAAATAACAAAATATTTTCTGTGTTTGTGAATTGTGTGCGCAGTTGCCGCACGTGCATCAACAAAGTAGTGCCAAGCGTGCGCCTGTGTCATAAGTAAAGGGCCGGCTGGCTTGACCGTTAAAGGGTGCTGTAACTCCCAAAGTACACTCCAGTCCAAACCAAATAAAAAAATATTTTCTGTGTTTGTGAATTGTGTGCGCAGTAGCCGCACGTGCATCAACAAAGTAGTGCCAAGCGTGCGCCTGTGTCATAAGTAAAGGGCCGGCTGGCTTGACCGTTAAAGGGTGCTGTAACCCCCAAAGTACACTCCAAACCAAATAAAAAAATATTTTCTGTGTTTGTGAACTGTGTGCGCAGTAGCCGCACGTGCATCAACAAAGTAGTGCCAAGCGTGCGCCTGTGTCATAAGTAAAGGGCCGGCTGGCTTGACCGTTAAAGGGTGCTGTAACCCCCAAAGTACACTCCAAACCAAATAACAAAATATTTTCTGTGTTTGTGAATTGTGTGCGCAGTAGCCGCACGTGCATCAACAAAGTAGTGCCAAGCGTGCGCCTGTGTCATAAGTAAAGGGCCGGCTGGCTTGACCATTAAAGGGTGCTGTAACCCCCAAAGTACACTCCAGTCCAAACCAAATAAAAAAATATTTTCTGTGTTTGTGAACTGTGTGCGCAGTAGCCGCACATGCATCAACAAAGTAGTGCCAAGCGTGCGCCTGTGTCATAAGTCAAGTGCCGGTTTGGACATCTGGTCCAGACTGAAGGACGTGCCAACAATTTCTGACAAGTCTACTGTCACTGCATATGATACTGTCCTCAAAGCAGCAGCGACAAGCGTGCGTCTGTCTGTTAAAGGGTGGTGTAACCCTCAAAGTGCGCTCCACAAACAATAAAAAAATTCTTCTTTTTTTTTCTGTCTTTGTGAAATGTGTGGGCTGTAGCCGCACCTGCATCCTTAAAGCAGCAGCGACAAGCGTGCGTCTGTCTGTTAAAGGATTACATCGGTGACAGCATCCAAGTAGGTATGTCAGACAGTCCGTACCTGTACTGGCAGGAAAAAGAAGCAATTTGGAGGTCCCTGTACAAACTGGCTCTATTTTATCTGAGTTGCCCCCCCTCCAGTGTGTACTCCGAAAGAGTGTTTAGTGCAGCCGGGAACCTTGTCAGCGAAAGGCGTAGGAGGTTGCTTCCACAAAATGTGGAGAAGATGATGTTCATAAAATGAATTATCAACTCTTCCAGGAAGACCAGCCTCCAGAACGTACAGAGGGACCTGTGGTTGTGGATTCCAGCAGGGACAAATTAATACTCTGTGAGGATGAGGATGTACACAACACTGAAGAGGGTGAGGAATCGGTGGATGAGGAGGATGAGGACGACATCTTGCCTCCGTAGAGCCAGTTTGTGCAGGGACAGATTAATTGCCAGCTTGTTTTGTGGTGGCCCAAACGAACCAATCATTTCAACCACAGTCGTGTGGCAGACCCTGGCGCTGAAATGATTGGTTTGTTAAAGTGTGCATATCCTGTTTATACAACATAAGGGTGGGTGGGAGGGCCCAAGGACAATTCCATCTTGCACCTCTTTTTTTTCTTTGAATTATGTACTGTTTGGGGCCTAGTTTTTCAAACTGCCATCCTGTCTGCCACTGCAGTGTCACTCCTAGATGGACCACGTGTTTGTGCCGCCCACTTGTATCTCTTAGCATAGTCATCCAGCTACCTCGGTGCAACCTTTTGGATATAAAAACACTATTGTGAGGTGTGAGGTGTTCAGAATAGACTGGAAATGAGTGGAAATTAAGGTTATTGAGGTTAATAATAGCATAGGAGCAGAAAAACACACAAATTCTGTGATTTTAGCTGTTTTTATGCTTTTTTTAAAAAAAAATACAGATCCAAAACACAAAACCCAGAACCCAAAACACGGAAGGGTGGTTTTGGCAAAACCAATCCAGATCCAAAACACGAAGAAAGATCCAGATCCAAAACCAAAACACAAAACACGAAAAGTGGCCGGTGCACACCCCTAATATGTACCTCTGATTTCAGGTGAATCTAGATGAATACTCAATGATAATAAATGTAAAATATGTCTTTATGAATAATGAGATCTTATGTGTAAATGTAAAGGTTCTCTCATCTCTCACCACCCACAGTTAAGGCATTACTAAACCACCATGCTTAGAGGCATCGGTCTATGGAAATACGAATTGTATGCTGGGATGAATGGGACTGAGCTAGACCTCGGTGACTACTGTAGTTGAAAGAGTCTCCAGAGGTAGGTGCCTGGGATAAATGCCTACATTACCCCACGGAGGGGCAAAAGGCTGCACATAAATAAGTCCATACCACAACTTGTGTGTACAAATATTTCCACATTGCCTGTACTTTTGTATAGGTGGCTCTTGAGAACTTCTAGTTTTCAAATGTGGCTTTCCTGAGAGAGCAGGCATCGGGCATCTACCTTAATGTGTTCTGCACAGGGTGTCTAGGCATAGGGTGCAAATCCAAGGGGCACTGTTTGCTTCAAGCATAACCTCCAGAACCTCCACTCCATGACAGCTATTAGAATAGAGATGTACAGTATATTGGTTCTATTAGATAAAAAGCACAAATGAGATCTTGTTAGTGAGCTCACTAATTGCATTACCCGCATTTAGTTATGCCCACCTCACATGTAGAAAACAATGTGAGTGGGTGTTAGAGTGCCATGATCATGGCACATTTAGGTCCGTAAGTTATGCCCTCACACTCCAGCTGCTATTATGACATGTTAAACCCCTCTAAACAGATGTAATTGTGCATAAATATGTCCATGATATTCGTTTTCTTCATCAACATTTTTATGCGTATGTAAATGAACAGAATTTTGCTCTTAAAAATAAATATATATATATATATAGCTACCTGCAGTACAAAATCTAAAATGCAAATAATGTATAATATAATATAGGACAGTGTTCTTCATTGAAATTTTAAATTGTTTTCAGTGCTTGATTTTTTTCACTTAGAACATCTGTGCAGTAGAAAAAAAGAGAATGTTTGTCTTCTAATGGCATCAGCCGTAAATATGTTTATTGCTACATCTTTGAACTTTCAGTGCAGACCTTTAGCTGTTTTTCCATGAAAGGGAAAATTGCCTGTGCCTGTGTTAGGAATTACAATGACAGGCCAATACATGCTCTTTGGGTTTCAAAGCTGTTTGCATTAATCTCTGCAAAAATGAAAGGTTGCACGAATAACAATTTTATTGTAATGCATAAGAAACAGTGGAAATGATGGGTTATTTATAATCTCTTTTTCCAAAGAGGAAAAAGCTCCCTCACTTTTATCATCACCACTAATAAGTGTTCTATAATTAGCTAAGAATGTAGAAACCTTTAATCATTGGTGAGTTATGATACAATGTATCTTTTGATAAGTGAATGCACTTCTGATAGCACTCCACATAAAGTTGTTTAGAAGGTGCAATTTGTGACACTCCATTTGAAAAGTCATTTTTTTAAAATAGCATTTAGGTAATCCTGATTAATGTTCTATTGCATATTTGTACAATCTAAAGGGCTTTCTCATAACATGCAGCTCTGCATTGCGTTTCATATCTTATAGGTAATGGGACTGATTCTGAGTCGGATGGATCTCTCAGCACGGAAGTACAGTAAATGAGGAGATATTGCATACAGCTCATGCGCAGAGGTGAATATATGCACTTGTGTATGTCTGTCCTATTCTGAATTGGATGGAACTTAGGACCTCATTCAGAGCCGCTCGCAAAAAGCGAGCGCTCTCTCTGAATGAGGATGGCCGCTTTTTTTTTTTTAGCCGGCCTCCTGGCCGCTCGCTAAGCCACCCACAGCTTTTGCGAGCGGCCAGGTGATGGTCGCGACCATCGCGACCATTGAGCTTGCGACGAGACCCTTGTGGTAGGGTCTCATCTACCGCAAGCCCCAGTGAGCTTCCTGCTCTAATAGAGCCAGAAGCTCACTACTGACATCACGAGTGATGTCAGTAGGGCCACCCACAAACGGCAGGCGTTCAGGAACGCCTCCGTTTGTCCAGCCACCCCGCCTACAAAACGGGGCGAGCTGTCAATCAACATCGTCAGCCTCCCCGTTTGTAGCGAGTCCCGGAGCGAGTGAATTTCTCAATACTGTCGGGTTTGATGTGCTGCACATTAAACCTGGCGATATTGAATGCGGTGCAATGCATTGCAATGAAGGACGGAACAAGAGATCATTCTGTTGTTCATTACATCGTTCTGATGTTTACGCAGGTTCTGTTGTGTCAGCTGGTCGTTCAGTGTGTACCCAGCTTTAGATACTGGCAACTGTTTTTCTACTTGAAATCTAATCTACAGTTTACAGAACTCCAGAGTGAATATTTAAGACAATTGGAACATTCAATATCATAAACTTTGATACTTATTACATCTTGATTACATTTTTTCGCACTGAATACATGTATGCTGTTTAACCAGACTTCTATATATTTAGATTTTTGCTTATTATATATATTTATGCTTGTTATAGCACAAAAAACTTATGTAGTTATATGATGTACTAATATATGTCTTTATAATTTGCTTTAAACTTTTACCACAGCTCTTTCACTCTAATACAGACTACCAGTGGCGGCTCCAGAGGTGTGGCTGCAGCGCGGTCCAAAATTCAAATAGGGGAGCCACACCAACTGCCACCCCAACTGTTGCCAAACATCACTGGCAGTTGATGTGACTCCCCTATTTGAATTTTGGACCGCACTGCAGCCCCACCTCTGGAGCCGCCGCTGCAGACCTCTGTACTTTCCGTTTATGTGCTTATATTTTGCTGTTAGAACAACACACAGCTTCCAAATCTACATCTTAGATACTCTGTAAACAACCTTTTTACATATATAGAGCACAAACATCTAAACATTTCAGATGGATAACGGTGGACACTTACACAATTGGATGTCTTTTACTGTGATCCCAGACCCGCACACATATCCTGACATATTTCTGTATCCAAATAATCATCATAAGACACAAATACATATACCAAAAATACATGATATACAGTGATATACAGAGCTAATTCTGTAATAAATGTCAAAATCAAAACCAATGGGGTGTGTATTCCATTCAAATATATATAACAGACGCCAAATAGGGACAATTTGAATATAAATAGGAACAGGGGAAGTTTGGTCCACAAGAATGATTGGGGTAAAATGCGTAACAGTGATTGTATTTCATGTTACCAGCAATGTACCCCCACTGTATTCTTTTCCCTATACACTCAGGGTATACCCTCCAAGGGATAACAGAAAAACAAACCGTGCAAACACATTGAAGGCATTCAGTAAGTTGGGCACACCCCTTATGTACACACAGAAAACTGTGCCCTTTCCCTACTGGTTACAGGAATGTACCATCTGCTCATAATTGTTCATTACTCTTTTTCCATTACCTTTCTTTCTGGAAGGAGAGATTTGCCACAGGGGTCACAATTATCATGGCTTGCACAATATCAATCACAAATTATGCCTTCATTAACTAGAAGAGTCATTTGCATTTCAGTGTGACATGAACAAATGACTACTCTCTAAACAATGTCAGAGGACATTATGTGAAATTAAATTTGTGTTCATAATATTGTAAAGTTTAAGTTCTAACAGATGGACAGGTAAGAGTGAATTATTCCTTCCATTCCCTGCGTAAGGGATTACAGTGTTTAGTTTTATTTGAAACTATGCGATTAACATGTGCATGTAAATATATTGCTACCTTTGTACTACCATTTTGAATGTACTGTGATTTTCTTCTAAATGTCGCAGTTGCAATCATAAGGGGGTCAGTGGGGTTTAGAGTACAATGTCTCGCATTTATGTAGCATTGATATAAAAGCACAATGCCACCCTGTCTATCTCCATTAGCCAACTTGCAGAATGAATACAGTATAACATTTGGTACTTCTTCCACTTCTCAGATCTTCAACCCACCAGAACCTCTGTAAAGATCAAATCATCTTGCTGGAGAAGCCATTAGAATGTTGTATTGAGAACACTAATATCCCTTTCACAGACATACAGCAAATACCCAGATTTTTGGCCGTGAACGTGCATCATCCCGGGTCTTTACATTGTGTGAACAGAAACGACCCAGGTCGAAGTCCTGGGTTCATGACCATGCTCTGTACCAGGGTTTTTTCCCAGGTGAAACCTGGTTAGCCTCTAGTGTGAATGCATCCAACCCAGGTTTTTAGACCTGGATTTTAAGAAAATTTTCTCATTGGCTGTACCGTGCACCTGCAGATGACATCAACTGCAGGCACCCGGACCACATGGCTGGGGAGCAAATTAATTTAAGTGTGTATTATTTTATGTTTAACTGTTTTATGTGAAAATTTTGTCTTTGTATAGACTGAAACTTTCTACAGGCAATATTCATAAAAAAAACATTAGAAACAAACAAACTTTGTGGCCTTTACTCTAAAAATGCTAATTTTTATATTATGGCATTACTGTGAACAAAAAAAAAGACCAAAAAAAAAAAAGTATCCCCTTTAAATCCACACCAAATTCCAGGGCAGACCCAGGTTTAGTGTGAATATATCTGACCCTGGAATTTCCCGGGTTTTGATGTACTGTGATTGGGGGTCTCAGACTAAGGGCCTGATTCAGAGCTGAACGCTCTGACCAGAGCGCTCGCTCTGAATCAGGGCCCTCCTCCATGAAAATGGAGCGGCCTCCTGGACGCTCGTATAGCTGTGGGTGACCACCCACAGCATATGCGAGCGGCCAAAAAGATGGTCGCGATGGTCTTGACCATCGCGACCATCGGACTTGCGACGGAGACCCTGCGGTAGGGTCTCCCTGACACAAGCCCTGGAGTGATTTTGGCTCTATCAGAGCCAAAATCACTCCCACTGACATCACTAGTGATGTCAGTGGGGCCGGCTTCAGACGGTAGGCATTCCCATGGGAACGCCTCCGTCTGGCAGGCATGCCCCCGGCACGCTGACCAAAGGGGGCGTACTGTCAATCAACATCGATAGCACGCCCCCTTTGGTGTGAGACCCGGAGCGATGGAAAGCCCGTCGCTCCCCGGGTCTCGCGCATGCGCACGACGGAGCTCGACATGCGCAGTGAGGACAGTAAGGGCACTAGGATCCGTCGAGGCGGGCGCCATTTTGACTTGAACAGCGAAGCAGACTGTCACTAGGCGGTGTAGGCTGACACTGTGGTAGGGTCTTCTCCTGTCTGTTACTTTTTGAGAAGAGTGCTGTGAATCTGTATTTGTGCAGCATATCAGTGGGGTTGGGGGGGGGGTGTCTGGTGCACATGTGGGGCTGGAGGAGCCTTTGTGCAGCAAATTATTATTGGGGGGGCCCAGGGGTGGTCTGGTCCTGCCTGTCACTTTTCCAGAAGAGTGCTGAGAGTCTGTCTTTGTGGAGCATATCAGTGGGGTTGGGTGGGAGGGTCTAGTGCACATGTGGGGCTGGGGGGAGCCTTTGTAATGAATAGAGAGTAGAGGAGTCAATATTAATTCTTAAACCGCCCCCCTAAAAGTAAAGTCTAGATCCGCCACTTCATTGTATGCACCGGGATGCTAACTACAACTCTATCCCGGCACTTAGATTTTGATACATTCATTCAATATATTTAAATATCACAATGTGAATTTCGGTGATTTTATCTCATCACACTCGCAGTTCAAATGCAAATTGTGATAAATAGGGGCCTATGTATGTTGTTTTCTTTCAGTAATTATTAACAGTATAAATAAATTTGACAAATCTGATTTTGTGGCTTCAAAAATCTAAATTTTTCATTTGACATCTACTCTAGAAAACACATAGGGGCATATTTATAATTGGTGCAGGGTGTGCGGTGCACATGGGCCCAATACTTTTTTTTTATACTTATCACTTCGATGTCCCACAGAGTAGTGCTGCAGAAACGGCTGAAAATGGCCCCCGTGGCCATTTTCCCGGTATTTTGCGCATGCTCGGAGCCTTCCGCTGCTGTCAGTTTGCTGACGGCGCCCGGGGAGAGAGGAGGGGGCCCCAGAGAGAACACGAGCCCCCTCCTATCATAATACACCCTGAAAACACATTTTTACAAATTTGATTTAGTGTGTTGCTGATAAAGAGAGAGGGTAAAGGTGCCCACAGACATAGCGATATACTTACGATTAGACGATGTGTCCGATTTCCCTTGAAACTCTCCCCGGCAGCTCAGCACACGATCTGCACACGATATGCTGTCCAATCTTCATCCGATCTCCTGCAGCCAGACTTTTTTCTAGTGCATTGTGTCCTAGATTGTCAGATCTGCCGTACAGCATGGCAGATCTGACGATGCTATGTGCGACCTGCGGGGGCGCGCTTCGCATCGTGATCATGAGTGGGGACTCACGTTTTGGGAATTTTTTACCCGATCTGTCGTTCCGATGTGTCGGAATCGGCCAGATCGGGTAAAAAATCGCTATGTGTGTGGGCACCTTAAGACTTCAATTTCTGTCCAATTCTATTCAGAATTTAAGATTGACTCAACCTAAGGTATGCCTCCTGAAAAGTTGAAATGAAATGTCCCGTATCTGAACACACTATATGCCACTAGTTATTTCTGGTGGCTAACCAAAGGTTTGGAGAAATATGAGAACCAGGTTTTTTTTAGCAGGGTTCCAAGGAAGATAGTGTTAGACTATGCCACGGGGACCTCACATTTTGCGACCTCTTGTCCAGCATTGATAGACAGCTGATGACTAAACAGAAGGGTGGTCAGGTATAGGTCAAGGTTGAGGCAGGCAGCTCGGGATCAAGTCATTATACAAGTCAGAAGGTGTGCTGAAATGGAAGTTTTCATAAAGCCAGTGTACATGTAGATGCTGCATCTACAGAACTATACTTGCAATCTGGCGCATGAGCTGCAAAGTGAACAGGAACAGACTGAGATGGCACAACCTAACTAACATTTTAGATACAGTACTCTCTCTTAATGGAGGACACTGGATTCCCTTTAGTTTGATAGGACACCATTTAACTACTAAAAAAAAATAGTTTTGCTTATGTACAAAGAGAGAGACAACTTGAGTTGAAAAGCAAAAGGGTTGAATTTATTAATGCTTAAAGCATGAAACATTGGTTTTACAAAAATGTATCCTGGATGCTTGCAATCAATCCCATTTTGCTCATCACTGGGATACAGTTGGAGGGAACTACCTACAGGGCACACAATACTACCTACAAGGCACATAATAGATCAGTGACCTTGCCCCCTTCACGTCCATTGGTAAGAGTTTCCAAGAAAAAAAATATCTTTATATAATACAAGTGCTCATAAGCATGAATGTATGTGAACTGACTAGAACGGCGTTGAACTGGTTGAACGTGGCTAAAATGGTTACATTTTTTTTTATTGGTGACAAAAATTTAAGAAATTAAGTAAAATTTTTGAATTTTAGAACCAATTAGTAAACATTTAGAGACTAGAAAACTCGGCCAGTGCAAGCAGTTGGTTCAACTTTGTTGACATTGTATGTCTCTGTTTATGTATGCTGTTTTCCCCACTGCCTACATTCTTTTCTACATCTTTTTATGACATCTGTGTCATCATTTACATCCTTAAATTCACATTGATTTTGCTGAACACCATGCGGTTGCGATGCCTTACAGTACAACAGAGACTGCAGAGCACTGTTGCGTCCTACAAACTAAAGATAATAATGATGAAGAGACTGTACAGGCTCCAGACAAGGCAGACTATCGTCCTGATCCATTCCATTCATGAACAAAAAGCCTCCTCACTTATTCTCGCATTAGATGCAGAGAAAGCAGTTGATCATACCTCTTGGTTATTTATATTTGGGGTGCGCGGGTCAATGGACTTTTCTGAAATGTAATTGATGGGGTATTGGCTTTATATTATTCTCCATTTGCTCAGATTTTGGCTAACGGCTTATCTTCCTCTCTTTTTGGGATCACTAATGAAATAAGACAGGGTTTCCTACTTCCCCCACTTATTTTTGAGCTAAATATTAGACCTTTGGCTGAGAGGAGACAAGCCAATCTGAGATTGCAGGTGTAAGAGTGGGGCATACAGAGTAAATAACAATAATAATTTGGGGACATGCTTATTGGGCAAATGATACGATACTGATGTGAAGCTTGGTGTAAGATGTGATAAATATAAATACCGGCTGCAAGGAATTGTCAGAATGATTTGATATGTATCGAACAAAGTATTCAGTATTATAAAGGGAAGTGAATGATGTTGTAAGATAGAGTTTTGCAACATATTGATTAAAACTTGGGCTGGGATTGTCAATACCTCTGTAACGACATTGTCCTATTTGGTTAGAAGCAGTGATGTGCAGTAAGGTCAATGGCTGGGAAGGCACACATGGAGATGGGTCTGAGTGCTGGGAGTCTATCTCACCCCCTAATCACTGTAACTCTCCCCTCACTACACTAAGTTTCAGTGTCCATTGATTCTCCCACCTGCATCACTGTGACTTCTCTTGCTGCTGCACATGATGCTCCGATCTCTAAACACTGCAGTGCACTTCCTGGTCACATGACACATCCAAGGTGTCCATCAGTGCTCAAGGCACGCCCCCATTCTCAGAGGAATGCCTCTATTAGCTCTCTTTTAGTGCAGCTTACTACCCATGGTGTGACTTCGTCCCCAGTCCTGCAAGCAGTGTCTGACTATACAGAAGCAAGGCTGAGCTGTTGCTGCCTCATCTCTTGTCTCCCTGCAGTCCCAGGGAGCTCCACAAAGCTGGCGGGTGTCAACTATAAAAATGATTACAAGAAACAAAGAAGATGTTTATAAGTTATAAATATCTTCTTCATATTATTCTAATCATTTTTATATCAAATCTCAAGAGTAAGACAGGGGAGGCTCTGCCTCCCCTGTCTACCCTGACTGCACGTCCCTGGTTAGAAGCCAGTTAGACCAAGCTAGAACTTTCCTGTACGGAATTCCCAGCCTTCACTGTGAATGGCTAGGAACTGTATGACTGCACCAAATCACATCACTTTCTCTGCTATGGAAGGCATTCAGTGGAGCCTCAAAACACCCCAATAAATGAAGCAGCAACAGATCTCATCCTAAAAATAAAAGGAAAAACCTAAGAGGAATTTAATAAAATAATATGGCCTCAGCAGTGAAATGAGTCAAGGTGATTTATAGTATAATGTAATGCTAAAACCATCCTTCTAGGACTTTGAGAAAAACTTTGCACTTCAGTTATGATGAGAACTAGCTGCAATATACTGTCCTGAGCCAAGAATAATATAACATCACCAAGCAGACATCAAAGAGCACTCGCTCAACCCTCGCTCCTGTGCATCTGAGCACTGCCAAAGCACACAGTGTTGGGAGGGCTCAGCTCAGCAGCTGTTTGTAATGTTTGTTAGGCTTCCCAGCAGTTCTGCAGTACATAAGTTCTTCCACTAGGGGCAGCTTATGGATTTGCCCATTAACAGGGTAAACTCAATTTAAATGCCTAAATGTGCAAAATAATGTAAAAATATACAAAAGCCATGTTCCTTTTGTAAATAAGGCTATTAAAACAGCAGAAGTAAAATCACGTACGAAAACGGTAACACGATTTAGGCACATGGGACTTGTTGCATCAGTATTACAGATGTTGGTCGTATCAGGGGAAAAAGTAGCATTATTAATTGATAAAACTTGTTTTAAGTACTGTTACCTGACAATGGTTAAGGCAGTTTTTCCATGTCATTTATTATTTTCTTTTGCAATTATCTAAAGAACATGGAGGGCATTTTATATGACAGTAATAAACTCCAAGCTAGTGTCAGGCTGCAGTGGGTTAATTTAGTTATGGTTGGGGACTGGGTTTGTTTTTTTGCACCAGTTGGGGGGATAAATTATTGTAGAGGGGAGGGCCATTGTTGCAAATTTTGTGGTAGTTTATCTGATGTGTGTATCCAGCGATGGCAGATGCGATGGCACGATATATATCGGGCGGTCCGAACACACTGCGCGATCTGGTGTACGACTGCCCAATATATCGTTCCTCCTTCACATCCCAGCACTTCCAGAAGTATAGTGTCGGCCCGAGCATGCACAGCAGATCAGAAGATATGACGAACGATGTACGGGAGTGTGCGATAGTGTGCATGCACTGATAGATTTGTCATTCCAATTCACCTCAAAACGATAAATCGTCCAACATATCGTCTAGTGTGTACCCAGCTTAAATTAGGCAGCTTTAACTTTGGCCCTGAGATGCTGGCTATTCTTGTGGGAGATGTAGGCAAAGTTACCCTCGCTGGGATTAGGGGCACTACCAGTCCAGGTGGGCTCCTACTCTCTCATGGGGCAGTTCAGTGGCCTCAAGTTGTGGCGGATGATGGCAGATGGCCCCATGGCTGTGTGTATTTTCCCCGTAAGGGTGGGGTGATGGGTCATCTCCCACCTTTGTGAGTTGTGTCGAGGATGATGGCCAGAAGTTTGCATCCCGACATCTATGGGCAGTTGTCCCATTTTTTGTATTTTTGTATTTGGTACTGTATTTTATATTTTGTAATGCAGAATTTATTGTCATACAAACTTGTATATCCAATTAGGTAGAAAGTTCTTCTTATTTTGCCACCATACCTTGCAACCCTGTCAGGTTGCAGCCTAGGATCGTCTGTCACTCACCCCAGCGCAGGCTTCCCCTGACCTTTCTATTGGTCAGACGTCAGGTGTGGTGGCGAGTGACGCACTGAGGATTATGCCTAGGGACTACATAGACATCCATGAGTTGCTCCATGTCCTGGTTGCTGCAGTTGCCGTCATGTACGCAGCCATGACAGTCTTCATCACCTGATTACCCTTTACCCAATGGTAGCGTGGTGGTTGTCCGCTGACGCTTTCCTCCAATGAACTGCTACCTTAGGGTATATAACTAGGCTCTGGACAGCAGGAAGTTGCTGTACAACATCGTTACTACTAGTGTTTGCTTGCAGTCACTTCGTTCCAGGTTCCCTTGCTGTTTACTCTCGAGTCATCTCTAGTTACTCACCTGTGCCAGCGGTGCGACTGGATACCTTGCCCGCGTACTCTGTACATTCTCCGAGTACAACCACAGTGTCACTCTCCTGTGCCAGCAGTGTGTCTGATACCTTACCTGCGTACTCAGTACAATATCCAAACACAAAATCCTCGCTAGTGCCTCTTTCAGAGGTACATTCTCCTGGGCCTCATTGGTGTTATCTCCCTCCATTTCCAACCTGTATCGGATACCTGACCAAAGGGCCGCCACCTGCAACACCTCCCAGCAGGTTAACACACATAGCGATATTTTACACGACCTGGCCGATTCTGACGCATCGGAACGACACTCACGATCACGATCTGATGCGTGTCTCCGCTGGTCGTACATCGCAATGGTCAGATCTGCCGTGCTGTAGGGCAGATCTGCCAATCTGGGACCCAATGCACTGGAGAAAAGTCTGGATGCATGATAGATCGTTTGAAGATTGGACACTGCAAACACCAAATCGTGTGCAGAGCTGCCGAGGAGAGTTTTCAAGGGAAATCGTGCACAATGTCGGATCCTGAGCACATCGCTATGTGTGTAGGCACCTTTAGACTCCGCGCCTTTGGTCAGGTTTCACCAACATCCGATACTTGTGAATGAGGAGGACATACATCCAGGCCCCTCGCCTCCGATTCCTTACACAAGCCAGGAGCTCAGCTTTCAGTTCCTCAGTAGGAGAGTCCCCTGAGCCAGCCATGACAGACCCCTTTTTCCCTGGCAAAAAAACTAGGTTTCGGAACTTGACTGCGGAAGTATTCATCATCTTCAGATTGCATTTGCTCCCGCACTCCAGCTCATACCCTATGGGAAGGAGTCCCGGGTTTGATTCGGCAGTGCTAAGTTTCACTGCTCTGAAAGAAGTTTGGAGAGACAGCTGATTTTTGGATCAACTGTCTCCGCACCAGAGCAATGTTAGTTTCATTCCAATCTGTGCAGTGGTGTATCTTCAAGTTATTAAGTTATATTAGGTAATGTCATCCAAATCCATCTAGTGGAAGGTCGAGAACAGGCTCCCTGGGTCAAAGTTCTATCCAGCGTACACCAACGGGAAGTCCAACCGGGACCTCAACCCCCTAGTATGTTTTCTGGAATCCAATGTTACCACTCCATTAGGCATCCCAGACCATTTGCCAACCTACTGTGAGCCATCATGACAGCTCATATCTGCTGCAGGTTCCAGCCAAAGCTGAGAGGGTTAACGGCTGATTGCTCCCAGCTTGGAAGCCTCTGTGAACATGAAGCACTCAGCTGCTCATTGTGGTATTTACCAGAGACTGGTTTAGTTTGCTCACATGGGATTGGCTTTGACTTCTGTTGTAGGGCAGCCAACCCATTCCTGCCTTGCCGGAGATAGTTTCTTGTGGAAGTCGTGCTATCCGGTCCCTGTTCCTATATCTGCTGTTTGGTATTCCTGGTTCCTGTCATGGTTCTGCCTTGCGTTACCCGTACCTGTTGCAAGTATACCTGAAACATTCATTGTGCTGCAAATCCACTTTGCAAGCCATTCGTGTTGTGTACTGTTGCTATTCCATCCTGAAATATATGTACATATCTTTTGCGGCTATTACACTCTGCAAAACACATGTTGGTTAATATATTATTATTCCATTCTGCATTATACAGTATGTTATGCTGCAATTTCATAATTACAGCTGCATGTGTATCTGAGTTTATTGCTATACCATCTTGCAATATGTCTGTTGTTTGTGATTGCCACTATTTTATGTAGTTGTGTTTATATGCAATTGTATTCTGTTATTGTCTGCAGTGCACGCTGCTCTGTGGTAATTACCCAGCACCATTATTACTTAGTATTGCTGATGTTCACGGTACCTGTTTATTAGTGTGCATTCTATCTTGCTTGTGTCCACGGCTGCAGGCTACTCTGTAGTTAATATTACCTTTGAACTGCTACTCCAGTTTCACCTTGTAAACTCCCGCTGTTTGTATAAGCCCTTACTGTCCGGGAATTAAGACCTGGCAGCATCCTCAGTACTGGTGAGTGTGTCGCTCATTATGGGTACAACGGGCAGTTGTTATAGGCAGAATCCCTCCCTAGAGTGACTCTAGGGGACTTATACAAATACAGGGGAGATTCATTACACATCTCTCTGTGAAGTTTTCATCCAAGTCCATCCAGTGGAAGGCCCAGAACAGGCTCTCCGGGTCAAAGTTCTGCCAGCATCCCTGGGTCAAAGTTCTACCCAGCATGCACCAACAGGAGGTCTGACTGGGACCACAACCCCCTAGTATGTTGCCACTCTGTGAAGTTTTCATGCAAAACCATCCAGTGGAAGGCTCAGAACAGGCTACCCAGGTCAATGTTCTACCCAGTGTACACCAACGGGAGGTCTGAACAGGACCCTAACCCCCTAAAACCTGTCCAGGATCCAACTGGACCACCTCACGTTGGTGTCATCCCAATCAGTGCTGGAGTGTCTGAATGCATAACCGGACAGACAAACAAACAGACCAATGAGGAAGCCATGATCAGTCACGGTGGAGGGAGTCTCTCACTGATATTTAAGGTAAGAAGTTTGTATTGTTTCTGTGTTCCTGACGAAAAATTTGAAGTAAATTTGAAACGTTGAGCAAGAGGCTGGGAATCCTCTAGTATTCTTTTCTTATACACTGAGAGTGCCGCCTATATCTGCATATTTGTACTTTGGATATCCATTTGGGGAAGGCACCCAGGATCTGTTTATGCCACACAGCAGGAGTGCCGAGCGTGTTTTGGAGGATATATATATATATATTACACACACACCCAATATTCAGCATTACATAAGCACAGTTATACCAAATGATATGGCCATTACAGTATGTGAAGGTAATGACATTCTGCCCAAACATGAGGGGGATGGAAGGGGGCACTGCTCACTAATTAGCCCAATATTACCGTACTGTATGCATAGTTTTCTGGAAGGTGTAGCTGTGTTTCTGATATAATACTATGTACTTCAGCATGACTACAACTTCAAGAAAGTCTTGGATGGTGGTAACCGGATCTTGCAAAATCCCAGATCCAATCAAGTAAAGCACAAGCAGTGCTTTACTAGATCTTCAGTAGTTTGTAATTTAGTATCAGCATATTTATTATGCAGTCTGGGCAAACTACTTCCTAACACTGAGAAAAAAGTACTATACCAGGTGCCTGAAATTAGACAGATAGGGTACTATATCCAGATGCTGCTAACCCAACAATGGGGAGATGAACCCCCAATAAGTGTATATACTGTAAAAGAAAAGGACAGGGGAGCGCAAATGGATAAAAGATAATGTAATAATCACAATAGTACAATAAACAATAAGTCACACTATACGATGTATAACAGAAGTAAATCCCCTGGCGCTGCAAAGAAGACCACCCAATATATGTAAACTAATTAGTGTTGTAACAGGTGTTTCACGCTGCTGTTGTGGTTGCTAGCCATAGAAGAAAACAAAAAGCGCTGTTTCTTTCACTATACGATGTGTACAATATATCGCTCCAATCCGCTTCGCAATGATTTATAGGATGATAGATCGTATAGTGTGTACTCAGTCTTAGGAATGTAGGAGCTGCCGCAATCCTTTAAAGTAGGACTATAAAGGTGATTCCTATATATATTAAATTTGGGAGTAGTAAGTAATCTCTTTTATATGGTACAGCGCTTCCAGTATGAGACTTCTAGTTTTACTTTTTAGCTTCTGTATGTTCTTCTACTCTGATATCTAATTGTGATTACGCTACTGTGATTAAATTATCATTTGCTTTCCCCTCTTTCCCTTTCCTTCCTTTCTAACACTGCTTAGTGAACATGGTCACATATGCTTCAGACAATATGGAATTTGCAGCCTGGTTTCGCAACGTAGAATTCTAGATTTCCAGACATGGTTTTCCGAATGAGCAATGTCTCACTAACAGACCCCCAAACTAGAGAATGGATGGAAAAAGTTGCACTTTACAAAATGAAGATACTTGTGACATCTTTATCCAACAGTTACTCATCTCCACTTAATGAAACAATCCGAGGCAAAGAACAATGTACCTTTCGGAAAAAGTGATTGCATCTAATTGTTTTGGATAAGAACACTACCATTTTTCCAAATAAGTATGGTTTTATGCTCTATTAAAAAATGCATAACAGCCCACCTATGTTTTCCGAACACATCCTATTTGTATGATGTTTATTCAGCCTGAAGTTTCCACCAAACATCACAGATAAATGGAGCTGTTATTCCTAGGAGACCTGGGTGACTCGATGGTTTGGCATGTAATGTCTTCCATCTCCCTCTTCAATTGTACTGGTGGCTTATTGAGGGATATTGTCTGGCTGCAAAACAAAGGCGTTTGACATTAAAATACAACCTTTAGAGAGTGTGTCTCTTGATGTTTTTGTGCCAGAGAATTTAGGAAGGGAAATATCTTGTCCATGTAAAAGCAGTAAGGAATCTATAACACTACTCTATTACTGTAATAAAACTAAGATGCATCTGTTGCCCAAAGTTGGCTATTACTTGGCATTAGGAACACATTGCGTCTCATATTTAGGAGCAAATTTACTTTAATGGTCTAGTTTGGAAAAAGCTACACAATATTTGTGTTAGAACTTACTGTAGAACTAGATTTCCTATCTTCCCCAGCCTACAAGTACCCCAGAAGTTCAGGGCACCTTATGCTGTTTGGTGATGTGACTTGTTAGAAGCATATTGTACTTAGGCCCTGATGCAGACGCGCTTGCTGCCGCAGGCAGCTTGCAGGGCCTGTGGGTTTTTTTTTTTTGTACTCCAGGCCGCTCGCAAACCTGTGGGTGTCCACCCACAGTTTGTGCGAGTGGGCTGGAGGCCGTCGCGATTAACGCGACCATCGGGCTTGCGACGAGACCCTGGGGTAGGGTCTCGGCTGCCGCAAGCCCGAGTTGTCTCCCTGCTCTAATAGACACAATAGCTATTTCTATGGAGGGAGTCGGTATGATTTACCGCCGGACGCAAGTCCGGCGGTTAGAATCCCAACAGCGGCTGCCCGACATGGGTGAAAATCCAGATCGTCCCTAAGGTAAGTGTAGACTAACCTAATTCCCTTCCCTAACACTAACCTTCCCTAGGGGTGCCTAACCCAAACCTTCCCCCCAGTACCTAACACTAATCCCCCCTCTAAGTGCCTAAACCTAACCCCCCCATCTCTGCCGCCTAAACCTAAGTCCCCCGGGGTGGTGCCTAACCCTAACCCTCCCTCCCCCTAGCCTAACCCTAACCTCCTGAGGGGGGTGCTTAACCCTAAGTCCCCGGCGGGAGCCCTAAACCTAACCTCCCCCCCGCGCGGCTGTCCACGCCCGGCATCCCTTCGATCGGGATGCCGGGCGCCGGTCTCCCGGGGGCGGTAAATTGACAGGTGTCTAGATTAGGCGCCTGTCATTTAACCCTCACCGGGATAAAGCAGTCGGGTAGCCGGCTGTCGGAATTAGGTCCGCCGGCTTCCCGACTGCATACCCTATGGAGATTAAGTGCTATGACTGCTTTCTTCATCTGGGAGGCACAGTTCAGTTCAATGTCTCTCTCTACAATATATTTAAGTTCCTATCTGCTGCAAAAAAATACAGTACATATCCTACACCTTTTTTATATAGGTGCAATTTACGTTGACACAGTAATTCAGGGACCAGTTTGATGCTTATGGATTGGTTAAACACCCTGGTTCAAGCTTCTAACAGGCCAACTGCAAGCAACAATCTCTTGTCTGAACAAGACCAAGGGGGAGCTGTATAAAACCTTCTAAAGAGGACAGGTGGAGACGTTACCCATAACAAGCAATAGGTTTCTAGCTATCATTTTATAGAATGTACTATATTGCTGATTGGTTGCTATGGATACACCTTCACTTGGAAGAAACCATTTTCATTCTGCTACATTGCTATGCTTTGGTTATTTACCCAGTTGCCTCTATGAATATATCATACCAGTATATATGGTTAATCAGAATATATTTTTGCTATAGTAGTGGATTGACTTACAGGACTTCTAACTCCTCTTCTTCTTTTTTTGTACAGAGTAGAGAGTATATAACAATTTTTCTAATGACAGAACATACTCTTTATAATAGTGCTGATAGAGACTGAACTGCAAAAGTAGTGTATTACCGCCTATATGCCGAGCATGAGATGCGTCCGATTAGCACCAGTACCATATGGGTCCGGTTTATACCAGGCACATGTCATAGAAACTAAGGTCTCATTTGCGCACATGTTATAGTATGCGAAGGCTGGATAAGCGTGAGAATCACTAAGGTATACTGCGTTTTTTGCTGTATGGATGTTGATGACAGTCTTGTTGCTGGACAGATTAAAGGCTGTCTGGTCAGCTGGTTGGGTGAGCCAATGATATTGCTTGAGGGAGTGGTCTGATGATCAGTATATAGTGGCTCGTTTGCATGTCAGACAGCCTCTTGTTTTCGGGATCTTTGAAAACAGTATCAGGCTGAGTAGCTTTTCCCCTTTTTGTATATTCCTACTGCCTTTATGTATTCCCAAACTTATATTCCCTTCTCTGTCTCCTCTTTGCATTGCTTCCCCACTGTTGTCATCAATTATCTGACTACACCCCGCGCATCACACTACACCCAGACCCACACCCTCCGCCCTACCCCCTTCCCCCGCCGGCGGTTTCAGTTTGCACCCCCGCCATGGTTCATCCCCTGCTAGTTTCCTCTCCTTCAACTATTCCATGTACCACTGGGCTGTGGGGTCGTATACCGTGTAGCCTTTCGGCAGTAATCTCCCTTCCTCTGCGCAGGCGGGACTGCCTGCTTCCGCGGCTCCCGCTGGCCACTCTGCAAGTGGTTCTCGATCCTCCCCGGCTGTCAAGCAGCGCTGGCCCTGCGGCTGCGGGCGGACGCGGGGCTCTGTGCTGGCGCCTGCGGGCTGGCACAGAGCTTTTGCGCGCTCCTTGTCCTCTCATCCAGCCCCACCTTCTTCTCCCCCCTCTAGCGCTCCTGCGCCTCCCGCTGTTTCCCGGCCTGCCCCGCCGTCAGTGCGGCGCCCTCCATACCCGCGCCCGGGTCCCCTGCGCTGGGGACCCCTTTCCCCCCCCAGCAGCTCGCCAACGGCCCTGCAGGTTATACATTTTCCATGGTGGCCATTTTAGCCCCCCCCCCATCGTAGTGGCATCTCAGCCCCAGCATTAGCCTTACACATTTCCTAGCTGGCAGCTCTTGCTCCACAGCTGCTCTCAGCCTCCCCTGCCCCCGTTTTTGATCTATCCCACCCCCCTGCTTCTTTCACCAACATTCCGCCCTCCCACTTCCTCACCTTCTTTCATCTTTGACAGCCAAACCAGGCTTTGGTTCCCTGTGTTCCCCCATTTGTCACCCCCCCTCATTTTTCTTATTATCTACTTCCCCTCCTTCCCCTGGCTACCTTTCCTTGCACCTTCATTCTAGACCCATATATTGTTTTCTCTTTTGTGCTCTGCCCCTCTTCTATGGCTTTGCTTACTGTACCCCAACTTCTTCTTTATCCATCATCCTTCCACCCCCCGTTGGTCCCATGTGCCCCCCCCCTGTCTGCACCCCTACCCCCCCCCTGTGCCTGCACCCCCTTCTCTTGCTCACCTTTCTCCTTTAGTTACAGGTCTGCCTGGCTTCGCGTGCCCCTCAAGATGATGCAGTAGTTTGTGCGGCTACTGTTACCGTGCGGTGGCTAGCGGTCCTGTGCGGGTTGCGACGACCATGGCGGTCGAGCTAGCGGCTCAGCCACGTTAAAACATTGAAGATGGCGCCTCGCAGAAACGTAGAGGAGGTTCTGGGACCTGCTGGTGAGTATTATTGTGTAAAAAAAATTAGCAATGACTCCAGTTTTTTGTTTTTAAAAATCTTCCATTTACCTGGCGCGCCCGCGTAAGATTGGCAGGAGCAGCGGTTAGACAAGGGTTTCAGGAGTTAACTACAGGGAAGATTATGATGCAGGTTATAGAGGTTAAAGATTGTTTTAGGAAACAAAGATACTGTACGCGGTGTGAATTCAGCTTTTTCTGTGCGCTTTGCGCTTCAGCAAATAGGGATCTGCGTAAATTAAATGAATCTAAGTAAATTGTCTGAATTTCTTTGCTCATTATGGGATGTCATAGGGTGGAATCTGCTAAAAAAAAGCTAAATATTTGTGAATATTATAATTTGATTGTGGCATGCTCCGCTTTGCCATGGGCCATTTTTGCGAGCGGATTACAGACCATGGGTAGTTTTATTAATACATCTGTGTCATGATTGAAATGTTTGTCTCTGGTCCAGGAATTTCGCATGGGGTAATTTTGACGCCCAAAGCGGGGGCGGAACCATGACGGTTGGGCGATTATGTTAATTGGGTGCAAAAGATGTTTAGTTTTGTTATAGGTCTCGCAGCAGCATCGACCCTCCTTGGCACAGTACCGCCCCCACACTACGTCATGCGGGTAACCCTGGTCCAGCAGGCGGCGGAAGACATATTTTCCGCCAGTTTTGATTCCTGATGCCTTCGTGGTCGGGCTTTCATTTTACCTCAAGCCGCACCTGTGCAGGTGAGCTCCTGTCCAAGGATAGCCGACATGAACAGGGGAGTTACCTCCCACTTAGGGCTTAGCTCCAAGGGAGCTAGTTAGGTTCAGTCACCATTGTTGTTTGGCTGCTTTTTCTCTGTGGTTATGGCTAACTGGATAGGTAGAATTTCTGTTGTAGGGTATTTCATTAGTTTTTCGTTGGGCATTAGGTTAGCCTCTCCTTGATAGTACCCCCAGTAGTTGGCATTCTCTCAGGTTTTAATTACTGAGGTGGTATGCTATGCATTGTAGATTTCCGTTAATTATGCCATCCCTGGAGGTCTTTCCGCATTTTCACGAGTTTTTGGTTATGTGTTCTTCCCGATTCTGTTTATTCTGGGCGGTTTTTCGTTTTGTCTTGCAGTCGCAGGCTGGGGTTTCGGGGGGCGTCAGGTGAAATTCAAATGTTTGCCTTCGGTCAGTGCGGGTTCCGGCTCCTATTTTAAGAAATCCATTTTCTTTTTCATTGGTGTTTTCGTGCCAGCAGTGACCAGGTCGGTTTTAGCGCATCATCTGTACTGATTTTTCTTCATGTGTGCTGGAAGGAGTGACGTCTGTTCGGACCTCCTCTTTCTGTGCAGTTCCTTTTTCCAATTGTGGGGGTTTCCGATTGCACACGGCACGATCGCAGGTTTTGTCTGAGATTGTTCTGTTGGAATTCGAGATAGTCAGGTTAGCAGGTTCTGGTTGTTGGTAGGTTTTTGTAGCATAGAGGGTAGTGGACCGCATATCACACTAGATATTTAAGGTTTGAGTTTTCAGTACACTATATAAAAAAAAAAAATACTCGGTGTACGTTGTTTGCTTAATTGCGAGTTGTTTATAGGTTTACACAGTTGGAGTGAGCACTTATTTGTTGGTACTTATTTCTAGTGCGGCAGAATTGGGTTTTTTGGCTCATGTCATCAACAACTGAAGCTTGTTTTCTTCATCGTTCAGTTTTGTGTGGTCAGTTTCCCAATTTTAGATTTCGAACATACAATTTTGCGCTGCGGCCCTTAGTCCCCATGATACCCCAGACATTATCGCCTGCCTGGTTATTTTGGAGAGCTCATGGTGCTCATCCACCTTTGGAGGTTAAGTTTTTTCAATTCTTGTTTTACTTCTTTGTTTTGTACCATTCGTGCAGGGTCGGTCCAAGGCCTCTACGGTGGCGGCGCCAGCGGGTACCCCATTCTATGTAAGCTGAATAGTGTTTAGACATACCCAGGCATTTATTCCATGTCGGGTCAGGGGTTCCCCACTCACGTCGTCCCCTTCGTCCCGTTTATGTGCAGCTTTTTATACGTTGCTTGTTTTGAGGTCAGGCAGCTTCTTACAGGCGTCGCGCCTCGTTTTTTTTTACATTTGACCTTTTCAGCTGCCTTTAGTTGGTTCCTTCCAATAAGGCACCTTCATTGTTAGGTGTTTTGATAAGGTATTGTTTTTTAGGAGATTAGTTTTCGGTAGGCTATAGAGACTAAACAGGTGTAGGTGGATAGTTTACTTTTCTCACCATTCAGAGGTTTTAATTTGCCCTATACGCCTTGCAGTGCTTATAGATGTGGTGTTCCGCAATTTGAACACAAGGGTGGTTTACATGCCAATCTTACCCTGCCTACCGCATTTCTGTTAGCACGATAGGCAGTTTTCAGGCCGATCTTACCCTGCATACCACATTACAATTTTTCTGCTATGTTGGTCCAGGGTTGTTTGGGTTCGTTTCTACGCTTCAGCTTCTAGTACTTAGTTCCTTCAAATGGGGGCAGCTATTGGCGCAGCGATTGCGGGTGCATTTCCGACAGAGTTTGAATGTGCAAACGGCTGCCTATGAGACACATAACTGTTGCAGCTTGAGCTAGTTGCGCACCTGGCGCCAACCTGAAACGTTGTTTACCAACCAATCGCTGAACGACTAGCGTTCAACAATTGGGGGGTAGTGAAGGGATTTTTTAATTTTTCCTCCCGGGAGCCTTGATCTGGCCCAATTTGGTTCACGGGTAGGTTTTTTAGTTTTTCCCCTTCACTCGGGTTACTTGTTTCCCCTATTATGCATCCCTGCTAGTTAGTTGCTATGTATCTTCTTAATGTTGTGTCGGGATGGTTTGGGTTTGGTGTGATGCTCATGGTACGGAACTTTGTTGCTCACTGGGATTGCAGCAGTTGACAGTTTGGTTTGAGAATGATGTGCGAGGTTTGGGGTAGAGTTCGTGCTTGATTTTCTTGTGTCTTCGGTGGCTTAATAGGATGTGCCTGACTAGGGGTGTTGCCTGTTAGGAGTAATGATGTGCTGCAGCGGAAAAGATGGAGTGATCGTTTGTGGTGAGAAATTTTTCTATTGGGTTACAAGCCGAAGGGATGTATTGTTGTGATTTGTGTGGTGCATAGTTTGACCTGGAGAATGTTGTGTCAGCATGGTTCGTTGGACACGGCTAGGAAGAAGGTATATATGGAGCGATCATTCGTGGTGAGAAATGTTTCTGTTGGGTTATAAGCCGAATGGAAGGATTGTTGTGAGTTGTATGGTGCATAGTTTGACCTGGTGAATGTTGTGTAAGCATGGTGCGTTTGGCATGGCATGAAAGAAGGTATAAATGGGGTGATAGTTCGTGGTGGGAAATTTTTTCGGTTGGGTTAAAGGCCGAATGGAAGGATTGTTGTGAGTTGTATGGTGCATAGTTTGACCTGGAGAATGTTGTGTTAGCTTGGTGCGTTTGACAGAGCAAGGAAGATGAGTGTGTCAGAAGCCTGCCATGCTGTGTCATTGGGTGGCTTGGTTGTGAGTCATGGCTTTTAGTTGGTGATTTTACTCGGTATTTCAATCCTGATGGATTGCATCTTGATCATTTGGATCTGTTTGCTTATTATGGAATTCTTGTTCCGGCCTAGGTCGTTTTGGGTGGCGGGCCAGTTTTCCGTTGGAGTCTGGCTTTGGCAGGAGTACGCTGCAGCTCAGTGGCTTTATGTGGCGCAAGATACGTTGTGGGGGCACTTGCACTCGATGAACCTGGCGAATTTGTCCGCTTTGTGCGGGTGGACCCAGGCGCTTTTGTACGAAAGCGTCTAGGATTGGCCCAGGAGGGAAGTGGGACCCTCACAGCGTTAGTGCGTCTAGAGAGGGGACATTTCAGTAATTCCCCCGAGTATTGGAGCAATGTAAAAGCCAGAACTGAGTCTGCAGCGTCTCTTTGCCACCCTGGTTAGGTTAATTAATTATAAATAAAAGCTGTGACCTTTTAGCCAAGCTCTTGTTGTCTGTGTCGTTATTTATTAGTTTAAGTTAAGTAAGCTATACAAGGTTGTTAAGAGTTTAGAAGCAATAAACCAATGTTTGTCTTATAAATCCTGCGCTATTAGGCATCAGTTGAACTAAAAAAACCTCAGTCAGAGCAGAAATAACCCAACATCTCACGTACCACAAATCATTTTATTTACTTTAATGCACTCACAAAATCACAATCTGTTTGCTTGTGCCAGCAATAATCATCATCATCATCATCTGGTGCAGTATTTGCACCTACTGCACCTGCAAATTATACGGCTTTCACTGGTGCAAATGCATCTTTTTTCCCAGTGTACAAGTGTTTACAATTCCAGAAACATATCCTCCTTACTGTACTTGGCCTATAATAGAACACCTACACCCTGCCCCGTTCCAGCTATTCAGATGCAAGAGGCAGAATCACATAAATCTGTATGGGACAGGGGTGTTTCTAGAGAGGAGGGGACCCGTGTGCAGTCTCCGACACGGGCCCCCTCCTCTCCGCCCGGCAGCGCACTGAGCTGTGCGCGGCCAGCACCCGAGTTATAGACTCTGGGCACTAGAGTGTGCCCAGAATCTATAATGAATGCATGGTCACCGGGAAATTGGCCACCACAGCCATTTTCCCATCGTTTTACAGCGCCGGACCCCCGCGCCGACGTGGGACTCCAGAGAGGTAAGTAATATTATGGGTGCAGGGTGTGCAGTGTTGGCCCCCCTGGACCCAGGGGCTCGTGTTCCCCGCACACCCTGCACCCATTATAGAAATGCCCCTGGTATGGGAGCATATGTGCATACTGCTCAGTGCTTTCTCTTATATGACTCTCATATTTCTCCCATCTGATCACCAAAACAAACAATACAAAAGACCCCAGTTCATTATAATAATCTCCATTTCTCAGAGGGTGGGATAATCAAGCGTTACATTTTTGACACGATGCATCCCGCCACTGATCCTGATTGCATGCATACCTGATAAGAGCTGTCCTTTGTGGTGTGGGGACTTCCTGGGAGTGATCTTATTGGATCCCTCTAGTGCAGGGATGGGGAACCTCTGGCCCCGGGGCCATATAAGGCATGCAAAATCATTTGGTCTGGCCCTCTGAGCTTTTTTCTGCTAGCCTCATCTGCAGCCAGAATCTATGCAGCAGTGCCGCCTGGAGCATCTTTAGGACGCTTCAGATGGTCACACCGCTGCCCTTACAGCTGCCCGCAAATAACGTTATGTTAATGTTAAAAAAAAAAAAAAACTTAAAAAAAGAAACTTAAATAAATAAACTTAAATAAATGCTTTGGTATAGCTAACCTTAAAATGTCAAGAAAACTACCAGAACACAGAGCCGGCACAGTGACCTGGGGGAAACGGGATAGGGGAGACTGCCACCGGCTGCTGTACTCACACACTACTGGTGGTCTGTGCTCTCACATGGACACGGCAATACCCCCTGGAAACGGCCCATTTGGCTTCAGAGTCCATGGCCAAATATATAATCGCACTAACAAATTGGCAAAATATTACAATAAAAAATCCCCCCAAACCATAAAAGGGCGTGGCTTAGCCGGTTATTTCACATACATCTTTTATTACCTGATTCTGTCGTATTAAAATATGATCTAGCCATCATGTAGCTAAGCATTTTATGTACGTATGTTCTGGGCTCAAATTGGCGAAATGTTTGCAATGGGCAGAGGCGTATTAAGAGAGGAGGGTGCCCGTGTGCATTCCTCGTCCAGGGCCCCTCCTCTCTCCCCGGCAGCCGGCCACGTCACCGCAGCAGCAAACTCTGGGCACTAGAGTGTGCCCAGAGTCTACTGCGCATGAGCAGGTCACTAGGAAAATGGCATGGCCGCCATTTTCCCGGCGATTTCCTTAGCTTGCGTGCACACGCCGGAAAAATGACCACGGCAGCTATTTTTCAGGTGTTTTGTTCAGTGCTACAGCCCGTTGTGGGACTTCGAAGGGGTAGGTATTAAAACATAAGGGTGCAGGGTGTGCAGTCCACGGACCCAGGGGCCTGTGTTCACCGCACACCCTGCACCCAATATAAATACGCCCCTGGCCAGGGGCATACTAGTTTTTATAATAATAAATTTGTTTACATATTTTTCTGGAACTGTAAGTGTTGGTGAATGCGCAGCCAATTATAATTTTAACTGTTGTAAAAATGTATGCAAAACCTATTGCCACCATCCTTAGTCCCCTCATCCCATGTTTGATCCATCTGTATGAAGTTGGCTTTGTCATTGACAGAAAGGCTTTTGATAACTCTTGTTGATCTTATGGAATTGGTTTCCCGTACTCAGGAAAGTCTACATTTATTATCCATACATGCAAAAAACAAAGCATTCAACTGGCTCCACTTATCAAACCTTTATGAGATCTTGCAGTTTTCAGGGTGATATTCTTTTTTGGGACATGCCTGTGCTGCCCTCTCTCTCCTTATTTTCCTATTGGATATTGAACTCTAGGTTACTAAAATCAGGCTCTCCTCTTTACACAGTATATGGGGATTACTGTTGACACTGTACAAACTGTAAGGTTTGCCTATATGTCGATGATATTGTTTGTCATCAGTGTGGAGGCTTCTTTGCCAGCTCTCCATGACACTTTGTCTCAGTATAGTAAAGCGTTCTTTTCTAAGTAGAATACTTCTAAATCTGAGGATCTAACCTTCTATATCTCAGAGGATGTCCTGCAGCAATTGCAAACAAAATATTTTTTATGTTTGGAAAACAGACCACTTGTCTTATCTGGGAATTCTATTCCTAGTTCCAAAACGGATATTTTTCATTTTAATATTAACCCTTTCATACATCAAATTTCAAAAGTTGATAAGGTGATGGTCTGGTTTTGAGGTCCTCTTGCTGTGCTGCTTAGCAGCCTTTTAGCTGTACCCAAGCTTATATATTTGTTTAGCACTATTCCATATCCCACACCAAGCAGATTCTTGCAAATAATAAATTTTGTCTACCTACTAACTCTGTCTCTATTTATGTCTTAGCTAAAAATTTGTAACCTATATCTCACCCATTGGAGCAGCAAGAGTATAACCACATTGGCATACTTGCTCTTAGGTAATTTACTGCCCCCATTGATCAGCTTAGAGAACAATTTGTGATACTCCATCAGGACATATTCAAATATTATCAAAGATTTACTCAAGGTCGTAGGAGGGGTAGTATTACATTTTGGTACCAGCTCCTGCTGGACTTTGACTAAGTGGGTCCCCCAAAATCCCAATTACAGTGTGAATTGAATCCTAGGATCAGCATTTCCCCCCAACAGTGAACACTATCTGTATCACTACACACCAGTTTTGATATTGCTGCAATCATTTAACAACTCAAATTAAGCTGTTGAATAGAATGTGCTTCACTCCAGATAGACTTCACAAGATATGGCCACAACAATCTAAATATTGCTGGAGGAATCACAATATATTTCATGTCTTTAGATATTATCTGTTTATTGTTCCACTATGACAAGAGGTAAAGCTTTTCATACTGTATCTAAATTATTTTCCATTCCCATCGAATTTTCTCAAGTTCCTCTATTCACTTTATTTCTAGAAACATGATAGGTATGTTTTAGGTCATATCTTGAATGCTATCAAAGTGTCCATTGGCCAATGTTGGAAAGACCCTTCTCTTCCGCCCCTTCATAAGATAGTATAAAAAAAAAAACAATTAGCTTTTGTCATGGAGAAGACAGGCCTCACATATTCAACAGCTGCCTCCTCCCCTATAGTCAGGTGTTTCTCTTGTCACAAGCATGTAACAGATGATGCAGGACCATTCTTCGATGTTTAACCTTATTGTGCCTTCTGCCCTTTCATCAACTCCTTCTGGGCTTCCCTTGTTTGGATAATTTGGTTTTATATGACTGTACTGTATTGTTAGCTGTATTATTCTAATCCCTTGGTGCCCTCTCCCTCCTTTACCCACTTGTTTTCTGTATCCCTTCCTACCTGCCTTTGTATAGATTGCTTAATAAAATTTACTGATAATTGTGGTGATTATGTTATAGAACATGAGATATTAGGCAACCTATAAAGGTGGTACACACCTGACAGATATATCTGCAGATGATGGTCGTTCATACACACTGACTGGCCATCATCTGCTTCTGCCCGCGGGTCCAGGCGGCCGGGGGGGCGGGTCGGGGGCGTGTCCCGCCCCCTCCTCGCGGCTGCCGCTGTGTGTGTATGGACAGTCTGCCGACCGCTCGTACACACCTGCCGATGGACAGATATGTCTCCAGACATATCTGTCCATCGGCTGTGCAGATCAACCAATGCGATATGTCGGTGACCGACGACGTTCACCGACATATCGCAGGTACACACTGGTCGATGTGCAGCAGATATATTGGCAAATCAATTGATCGGCCAATGTATCTGTCAGTGTGTAGTGTACCTAGCATAACCCTTTTTGTTTATTAAGTGTATCCCTATTGATTACCAGTATGGTGACCTGCGAATGAGCCTTGATGTGTAATGTCCAGCTGCCGGGTTAATTATTTATCTGAGAAGATGCCAGGGGAGGGGGAGGCTGGCAGATTTACACAGTATATAGCCCATTAGAACTGCAGCAAAGGATCCAACAGACAGAAAATGGTAATATGATGGGGTCTTATACATTCCGGTCTTGCCCTTCTCACTACCATGAGGTTGGCCTGGTGTCACATGTTCCCCCCCTTTCCCCCACACCACCATGAAAAGAATTTTGTGTTGACAAGCAGGATCTTGGCTAATTTGCATTGACACATAAATACTATATCTCACATGCATAACTTTGTAAAAATCTTGGGGGCCAATCTGATATTGGGAATTGCTCAAAATATTTGCATCTCCCCACAAACATGTAAGTGAGACTATTCTATTAATTTTTGTTTTTATATATACTTTCAAGTGAAATGCAAATTAAGACTTTTGATGTCATACATATTTTTGTGTATAGTACAGTAATTAGGCCTGGATGCACCTTGATTTTCTCTCCAGTCCCCCATGGTAATTACTACTGGTGAAGAAATATTTATGTAATTGTCCTTGGCTGTGATTACATTACTGAGAGCGGTGCTCATCCTGCACTACAGAAATAAAAAACAGGGGATTGGGAAGTAGTTATTGTGTGGTGATTACCGGACAATGGCCCTCATTCAGAGCCGCACGTTAACAACAGTACGCTCGTTGCGTTCCGATGTTGACTAACCGCGCATGCGTCAGTGTTACACTGCGCATGTGCGTACGGCAGATTGCGAGCTTTTTTTCTCTCGTTCCTAAAATAGCGTACAGGAAGTGACATGTCAAATGTGATTGACAGAACAGGGCGTTTTTGGGTGTTGACGGGGGTGGAGATGAAAAAACGCAGGCGTGGCGAGGCGTTTTTGGGGCGTACATACATTAGCAGATGCGAACGTCAAATGTGTTCGGACCGTCTCATACGTCACTGGAACATCCGCTTTCCCTTCAAAATGCTCGCACAGCTTAGGGTCAGGATTACTCGACCACATTGGCGATGGCCTTCTCCTCCGTCCCGGGACTCAACGATGGTGCTGCGATTAATCGCGGCTGGTCAGTAAAGTAATTAGTGTTGGATTGAAAACCGGCTTGGTATGTGTTTGGAAAGCAGTTTATTGGGATAGCACAAAAGCGTACGCAGGTGGAAATCAGAGCTGCTAATGTCATGATTACACAATCAATTAGCGTACATTTTTGGTGTTTTATTTTGGCCACAATTTGTTGGTTATGGCCTATTGTAACAATAATGTCATGTTTTAATTAGCTCCCCTTTTTTTTGGTTTACTGTGGAATTGGCATCGCTATGTGATTTTTTAAACGTTCCTTAAAGAGGCCTTTTTTTTTTTTTAAGAGGGTCAGTTTTTGCCTTTAGGGCCAGGATTAAATGTAACCCATTTGTACAATAATGTCACAATACAATGTCAGTTTTTTGTTTTAAATTTATTGTTTAAACACAAACAAATTGGCCTATTATTTTGTTGCCTTTTTTTTGTGGCAAAGATATTTGTTAAAAAAAAAAAAAAAGCCATAACTGGTAACATAAACGTAAATACCAAAATTAAAAACATTTCACAAGAAAGGAGAGGGAAGTTTTGACCAGAAAGGAATATGAGCCAAACACAGAAGGAGTGTGGGAAAAGTCGCCATTGCTGTCACCGTTTTCTCGCCCGTTTGGCTGGGTGAGGGTGGGCGCCAGACCGGGTCCGGGATGCCATCGGGCTGGCCTGTCCAGAGGCAGATGTTGTGACCTCTGGACTAGGCACAGGGCTAGGCACATTTGGAGGATTGGCTGATGTTGTGCCAGAGGTGGAGGATCCGGATGTTCCGGCAGGAAGGGAGGTCGGCTCCACCATGTGCTGGCGAACGAGCTGCTCCAGGGCATCGGCGATGCGGATGTTGGCCCTGGTATTTTCCGCCAGGGCCTGAGCAATGGTCACGTTGGCCGCAGCATTTTGCTCCAGGGCCTCAGCCACCCGTATCAGACTGGCGTCCATCCTCTGCAGAATCTCCGTATGGAAATCCGATTTAAAATTGAGTTCTGTGAGGAGGCCCACTGCCTGCGAGGGGGCACGCCCTGGACTGGCTTCTGCAGGGTCCTCAGCCGGATGTACTGGTTCCTCCCCTGCAGAGCCAGCAGAAATTCTGCGGCCAAGGCTCCCCTCTGGAGCAGACTCATCCGCCTCTGTCTCTGTTAGGAAAAATGCGAAAAGACTCACATTAGAATCTACATATTGGCACAATAGCATTTCAGAGTTGGTGACATCACAAGACTTACCTTGGCCAACATGAGGAGCCGCAAAGTCTGGCATGTCCGTATCCATGTTGGACACGCCAAACACCTCCACAGCCTGCACACACCCCTGTGCCAGCTCTTCTAAGTCTGTCAACTCCAATGACACAGGGGTGGGACCCCCACCTGTCCCCCTTGCATGCCTAGCCCTGTCGGCAAGTTTTTGCTTGAGACGATATTTGAAGTCTGCCCATCTGTGGAATGAAATTGGAACCATTATCCTTTTTTTTACAATGGGGTTTGTTTATAGGATGGGAAAGTGTTTACTTACCGCCGTTTGACATCCCGGGCTAGACGGACATAATCACCCACCCTATTGACAGCAACGGCGACCTCCTCCCACATTCTCCACTTCTGGCTTTGGCTCATATTCCTGGCTGCCTGGGGCAGGATGTCAACGCACTTCTGGATCAAAACCTCCATCTCCTTGCTTGTGAAATGTGGCTGCCTTTTTTTTTTGGCAGCTTTGGCGGGTTGACTGGGGCCAGCAGTCTCTTCCATGTCATCCTCCTCACCTATTTGGGTAAATATGCAGATTTAGCCACTTCACAACTTGCACAATATTATGTTTTTAAAGAATCATTGAGACAAAATGCATGAAGGCCTTACCGCCGGAAATTTTGGCCATTGTTTCCCTGGTCTGAAGCCATGTCTCTGCTTCCAGAATGAAATCAACCAGAAATTAAATGTGATTTCGTGACGTATTTATACATGCGTCCTTAGTTTGCGGCCGCATCATTGATTGTGCGTCCCTATGATTCATCCTTAATTTGTGCGGGAAAATAAACACTATTTATGGCTTGGTGTGTGTGGAGTCGAGGTTGCGTTGTTGGATTGTTGGCGGTTAAGTTGTTTGGATTTGGTTGTTTGCGGTTGGAGGATTTGGCGGTGTTTGTATTTTTTTTGGTTTGCTACAGTTGTTTTGGTTTTCCGTTCGCATTTTTTTTTTTTTTTTTTTGCCATCGTTTCCTGATTTGGTAAGTTTTGTGCAGTCTAATTTGTGGCCAATTGGTGTCTACTTCTGGTTTTTTGTTTGATATATTTTTTTTAACACTAATTTCATCTATTTTAGTTTGTTTTGGCTTTCGGACCCAAAGACCTTTTTGAGGGAAATCTTATATATTCGAGTTGGGTAAGTCCATTATTTTTCTTGCATTTGCGAACTAATTAACGCATTTTTGACTGTTGGTGTAGTGACTTGCATTTGCGAACTAATTAACGCATTTTTGACTGTTGGTGTAGTGACTTGCATTTGCGAACTAATTAACGCATTTTTGACTGTTGGTGTAGTGACTTGCATTTGCGAACTAATTAACGCATTTTTGACTGTTGGTGTAGTGACTTGCATTTGCGAACTGATTAACGCATTTTTCGAGGCTTATTCATCATGTAAACCAGTTTTGCTTTTCCCTTTTCCATTTTTGGGGTCCATTTGACCCCTATTTGACGTACGGTGTGCAATGTCGTTTTCATCGATGGCCAAATGTGTGTTTCGCCTATTTTATGTGTTGGCTTGCACCAATTTGACCAACATAAAATCACCCTCTAAATTTTTGATGTCTCATTTTTGGCTTTTTTACAGTTTATACGTATCATGACAATACCCCGGCATGTAAGCAGCTATGGATGGTATCATAAAGCTAAGTTGTTTTATGTTACTTTTGGGGTGGCTCAAAAGCCTTACATTGTAAACTTTGAATTTCAGGTAGATCTGGGGCGAATTGTTCTGGCCCTGCTCCCGGAAGACGACCAACCTCAAACTCGTCCCAGGCGTAGGCATCGTAGGCATGCAAGGCCCCAGATATTTCGAACACGTGTCACCCTTTTTGGAATGCCCGATGATGAGGTTTTAAGACGCTACCGTCTACCTCCCAAAATCATCATAGACACTCTCTCATTAATAGAAAGTGATCTTGAGCGGCAAATTGACAGTCCAACAGCAATACCACCACTGACGCAATTTATGGCGGTGTTACATTTCTGTGCCTCAGGATCGTTTCAAACAACGGTGGGAATAGTGGCGGGCATCTCCCAATCCTCCTTTTCCCGGATCCTGAGGGCAGTGATGGAGGCACTTTTCAAGCACCTCCATCATTTTATTAAAATGCCTTTGGATATGGGTGCCCTTAGTGTGGGCAAGGCCAATTTTTACCAAATAGCTAGCTTCCCACACATCATAGGGGTTGTGTATGGTACTCACATACCACTTCAGCCTCCAGCACGGCTGGAGGCAATATTTAGAAACCGTAAACACTATCACTCCCTGAATGTAATGGTGGTATGTGATGCCTCCCTCCAGATCCTGTCCCTGAATGCTAAATTACCAGGAAGTGCTCATGACTCCTTCGTCATCCGGCAATCAGGGATATGGCAGAAATTAACCAACCTACAAGCTGGTGATGCGTGGCTTCTGGGTAAGTGGAGACCTTTAGTACATAACAATGTTAAGCTTGATACACAGTGTTCCTAATGTTGTCTTTTTTTTTTCACAGGAGACAGTGGATACCCTTGCATGTCCTGGCTGCTCACTCCTTATTTGGCTCCCACACCAGGGCCACAAAGTGCGTATAATTCCGCACTTACAGCCACCAGGCAAGTGGTGGAGCGCTGTATCGGCCTTTTAAAAGGCCGATTCAGATGCCTCCACCGCTCTGGTGGCGAGCTCATGTATGTGCCGGATATGGTGTCTAAAATTGTGGTCCTGTGTGGGATATTTCACAACATTGCCATAAGGAGTGGTGTCCCAATGCAGCCAGAGGATGCCTTACCTGAGGATGGCCCCCCCGAGGTTGGTCGGAGGTCAGTATGTGGGGGGGCCATACGCGATGATGTGGTGGCCAGATTTTTTAGGTAAGTTGTAACAAAACTACAGTGTTTATACCTAATGTGTTTGTTTGCGAACATCTAATTTTGTGTTTTTTTTCTCACCATCTTCTGTTTGTTCACATAATCTTTGGCACTCCAACGCTCACTACTTCCTGCTACCCTTACCAAACCTGGATCTGGTCCTTTTGGGCATATATTCTGGAACCCATATCGCAACGCCATGTTTGTGGAATCATGTTGGCATGGTCCTTCGTCAACCAGTTCTTGATTTTTTGTTTTTATTTAATTATTTCTTGGTATGTGTTGTATTTGAATTTATCACTGTGTTCTTTTTTTGGGAGTGACCACTTTGTTTTCTCTGTTATGTTGTGAATAAATGTTTGGAGAGTGAAATGGTCTTCCTTTTTTGGGACGTTAACAGCAAGTGTAACCAGGTTAACACAAGTTACATTTGACTAAGGGGTAATCCAGTACTGACGCCAGTTGAGCTAAACTGAAATATGTTTTCAGCTTCCCAACCCACACCAAAAGGAAGCCTGGCCCAACCTTGGGATTTGTAAGATTGGCCTAAGCAGCTTGCGCACCAACTAGGAACCTGTAAAATGTAGAAATATGTAATTGACACTACACCCAAAAAGGGAAATGACATTGTTACTGTTATGTGTTTCTTGTGTCTGTTTGACATACAAAGAGAAAACACAATCTAACTTTTAAAAAAGGGAAATCCTTGCAGGAACAGTCTACTTATGTCATGCTAAACTATCTTGGTTTTGGATTTAAAAAATGAGCCAGAACGTATATTTGTCTGAAAAAATTTATTTTGAAAAGTTAACAAAAATAAAAAAACTACTGGCGAAGGAGGCCAGACAGCCGGTCGAGGGCCACAAGAATGCCAATTACATGTTGGCGCATCTGGCCAACACAATCCGCCACCTCTTGCCGACGCCTCTGTTCCTCTGTGGGTGAGAAAAGTGTGTGGGTTAATACAACAATAGGGAATCCACATTAAAAAAACAAAAACACAACGAAATCACTCCTAAACCTAAAAAAAAAAAAAAAAAGGGGGTGCTGCCAAAAATACAAGGCCTATGTACAAATTCCCACAGGTGTGATATGTGTATGTTGAAATCACCAGGAAGAGGTAAAGGCAAACTGCAAAATCACCAAAAGTCAAGCCACAAAAACACGAAGAAAGGCACGACACATGATTACATACAAACAGTTTGTGCTTTAAAAAAAAACAAAATAAAAACATACCGGGAGCCAAAACGGGAGCTCCGGAAATGCCTCCATGATCCTCCTCGGAGGATCCGTCATTCCCCAAAGAATGGGGAGGAGTTATGATGGACTCCGGGGAGGGGGTAATTGGAAGAGGGGTGGGTGGAGGAGAGGGGGAAGTGGGACGGAGGGGAAGGAGGCCCGACATTTCCGGGAGAGGGTCTGGGAAGGATGGGGAGGAGTGGGGAATAGGGGAAAGATTTGGGGTGGAGTGTTGGCTGGGGGTTGGGGATAGTGGCCGGAACGCCGTCTGGACGGACGGTGACGGCGGAGTCTTGGCTGTCCCCCTAAAATATGTCAAAGAAATTGCGGTTAGTTTATGGACAAATCCGGGGACCAAAACTAAAAAAAAAAAACAACCCAAAAAATAAGCCAAATAGGAGTAGAATGAATAAATCAGAAATAGAGGGAAAACATGCACACGCAGATATGAGTACAAATAATAAATAGGACAGACAGGAAAACATGCACACGCAGATATGAGTACAAATAATAAATAGGACAGACAGGAAAACATGCACACGCAGATATGAGTACAAATAATAAATAGGACAGACAGGAAAACATGCACACGCAGATATGAGTACAAATAATAAATAGGACAGACAGGAAAACATGCACACGCAGATATGAGTACAAATAATAAATAGGACAGACAGGAAAACATGCACACGCAGATATGAGTACAAATAATAAATAGGACAGACAGGAAAACATGCACACGCAGATATGAGTACAAATAATAAATAGGACAGACAGGAAAACATGCACACGCAGATATGAGTACAAATAATAAATAGGACAGACAGGAAAACATGCACACGCAGTTTGCCCCTCAAACACAAACATTAAAACCACAATACATAACACTTACTTTCCTCGATCTGCATGCGAAAGCATGCCAGCAAGCGGGGCGTTCGCCGTTGCAGGTCGGACCACCTGCGCTCCAGCTGCCCGATGTTGCGGCGTGAGCCGAAGGACCGCAGGCGGGACCGTGCCTCCGCATACGCGGAGCGCTTCTGCCGGTTGGTGATGGGTTGAGGTTGGCTGGTGATCCGGCGATCCATGACCTCCGTAAGCACCAGCAGCTCGCGCCTGGTGAATGCGGAGGCTCTCATGATGGCAATGGTGTTTTTCTTAAAAATCATTTTTGATAAAGTGTGTAAAAATTTTCTGATTGGCTAATGTATTTTGGAAATTAACAGGAGCAATTTTATTGGTTAGTGTATGAGTCATGTGTTCGACAGGGCCAGAAATCTCTGGAGAGTTATGATAGGCTTGATGCAGTGACATGCGTAAGCAAATTTAAATAAAGAAATGAACCCAGGGAAATATGCGGGGATCCACAGCAATAGAACAATTGTTTAATTGTGGTTCACATGTTTTTTGAACAATAAAAGTGAATGTTTCATCCGTACGTATTCTGCGGGTAAACACAAACACGGACAAGAGTAAAGTTTCTTGCATTGTGTTGAAAAAAAACAAACAATTAAGCTAATTGATACATTGATTGGCATGATACGATTGATGGAGGTAGGCAGAATAAAGGAGCAGGTAATCGACATCTGACAAGGCCACTTCCTGTTTATACTTGTGCGTGCGTTCCTTTCAAGCCATTTCGGGGATGTACGCTCGCTATTTCGTACGCTCGTTAGTTAGAGGAGGGGTCGTCAGAGTTTAGGGAGGAATTTTAGATGCGAACGAAAATACGAGCGAGCCATTGAATTTAAATATTTTTGTACGTACGCCTAACGTACGTGCGCCCGCTTGCGAGTGGGTCTGAATCAGGGCCAATATTACCAGGTATTACAGTAAATGTTATGTTTTCCAGAGATGTTGGTAAGACAACAATGAGAATGTTCTATCAGCCCCATAGTGTATGCTCAGAGTTATCTCGTTTTCTTGTAGCTGTTACCTAGTCACAGTACTGAAGCAACTGTGCATGGAGCGTGTGAATCTCCTGGGTCGATACTAGTTAAAACAATATAAAGATAAGGTATATGGCACTACAGCCTCAGGTATAATGCAAAAAATTAAGTGTACATGCGGCATGAAAAAAAATTGTCTATTTTTTAAGTAAAAATTACATACAGTATATATTCAAACTGATATATGTTAATCTTGTGCAATCAGAATGACAAAATAATGAGACTATAAGGAAATCCCCCCAAATAAAAAACTACTAATGTCCAAAAGTCATCATGTCTATGTCCGGATGGCCCCAATGGCGAACTAGTAGTTTGAATATGTCTGGATGCAGCGCCCATTCATCTGCATGAACATCCTGATGGCTTAGGAAGTCCGCTTTCCAATTCTGAACTCCCAGGATGAAGACTGCGGACAGTGCTGGAAGATGATGTTCTGCCCAATGGAGAATTCGGCTGACTTCCTGCATGGCTCATTGACTGCGAGTGCCGACCCTGGTGGTGTATGTGAGCCACCACTGTTGCATTGTCCAACAGTAACTTTACCGGACGTCATTGAATGAGGTGCTGTGCCTGACACAGAGCCCTGTATATGGCATGAAGTTCCAGGATGTTGATGGAAAGCTGGCTCTCTTGATGCTAACAACCCTGAAAAGTTAGATGACAGGTTACTGCCCCCCACCCCCAAAGGCTTGCATCAGCAGTGAGTAAGCCCAGTCTTGGATCTAAAAGGGATGGCCCTTGTCCAGATGTGAGCACTGGAGCCACCACAGTAGGGAGAGACACACCTCCCAGGGAGGAATGAGAGTCTGTGCCTTACGGTTTGGTCTAGACTTGATCCATCATTTGAGAATGACCCCTTGAAGAGGCCGGGAGTGGAAATGACCGTACTCCACCATTTCAAACGTTGAGACCAGAGACCCCAGAATCTGCAGGCACGAGTGTATGGACACCCAATGCTGGCCTAGAAAGCTGCGGATTCTGATTTGTAAGGTCAAGATCTTGTCCAGAGGGAGGTATACTCTTTGAGTTCTGGAATCCAACAAGGCTCCCAAGTGGAGCATCTCCTGGGACGGAGTTAACGTGGATTTCCGCCAAGTGATTATCCATCTAGGTGACTGTAAAAGCCCCACCGTCAGATGGATGTGATCTCTGAGAACTGTCGGAGACTGGGTCAGAAGCAGCAAGTCGTCTAGGTATGGTAAGATTTTGATGCCCCAGTGGCGAAGATGTGCTGTCATTTCCACCATGACCTTTGTGAACACACAATGAACCGTGGACAGGCTAAAAAGTAACACCTGAAACTGATAATGGCTGGTTTGTACTGTAAACCTGAGGAGGCATTGGTAACTGGCTCATATAGGTATATGCAAATAGGCATCCTGGATATCCAACGATGCCATAAAGTCCCCCGGCTCCAAGTCAAGAATGATGGACTGCTGAGACTCCATGCAGAATTAGGGAATCTGGGGAACTTGTTCAGGTGTTTTATATTGAGAATGGGTCAAAATGAGCCATCTGGCTTCTGTATCAGAAATTAAGAAGCCGGCCTTCCACCCTGAGGTGGAGGCCCGCCCCATTATGCAGCAGGCTTGTCCATTGGCTTGGCAGCCAGACATCTAGTGGACCAGGGTTGCTTACCTCAGGGTTTGGAGCTTTTGGGGGCCGAACCCTTGCATCTGGGAAATGGTTGACCTCTGGCTTTGCCCTGCATACGAAAGGAATGAGAGACTGAAGTCCTAGGTCTGGGAATGGCAACTGATGGTAAGAAAGCAGATTTAGAGGCTGCCAGAGTGGTCACTATCTTTTCCAATTCCAGACCAAACAGAACATCCACTGAATAAGGAAGGGCTTCCAGAGCCTCCTTGGATTCTTTTTCGGCTCTCCAGGTGCGCAACCAGAGCGTTCTTCTGCCTGCAATTGCAGAATCCAATACCTTAGAAGTCAAAATCCCTGAATCTATGGCCACTTCGGAAAGATAAGAAGTTGCCTCTAACATGTCCAACCAAGAACACCAGGTCTCCCCTGTGAGTACCTGAGGTAATCCCATTCTTTAAAGCATCTGCGCAGAGGCCGACAGCTTTAGTCGCCCAAGCCTATGCAAGGGCTGGGCACGTCCACACTAACTTAAAAGGACTTTCGGAATTTTTTTTTAGCTTCCTATCCGCAGGATCTTTAAGAGATGTGTTGTTAGGGATAGGAATGGTGGATGACCTAATAATAAGAGTAATATGGGTGTCCACAAGGGAAGGAGACTCCCACTTAACCCTATTCGCTGCTGGGAGAGGGTTAAAAGTAGCAATGTGCTTGAAAACTTGAAAGCGCCTATCAGGGTGAGTCCACGCCTCCGCTAGGATGTCTTGTAGTTGTACTGAAGACGGAAATTCCATTGCTGTCTTCTTCTGCCTCTGAAATACAGGTGCCTCTGAGTCCGCCACAAGGAGAATAAATTTTACTGCTCTGATAAATATCTCTACAGCTACTGGGGACATAGCCTCCTCTGGGACCGAAGACATCAGAGGTAATGAAAGCACTTGCTTTGCCATCTGAAGACACTTCTGAGTCTGAACCTCCCCCAGATAAAGGTGTAGAACCTCACATACAGCAGGCCTGCGTCTGGGAACCCTATCTTTATCTAGCATCTGCTAAAAAAATGCAGACACCTAAGCTAATCCATGGACTGACTGAGCAACCAAGGTGGGTCTGCCATGGAAATCTAAAGCACAGCGGCAGGGACAGGGGGCACTGGGACTTCCATCCGGTCTACAAACTGCGACATTACCTGTGTTGACCTGGATGCACAAGCCGGTTCCTGACTGGATTCAACGGATGAAGTTTCCTGCTGCAGGGCTGTAAAGTAACTGAAACAAAGGCCATCCTGCTCCGGATTCTGAGAAAAAATTACATTAACACATTTCTTACAGGTGCACAACACTGTAGCGCCCACCTCTATGATAGTTTTATTTCTGAACATCCTGAGAGTCGCAGAAATCCCCACACACTAAATTAAACAATTGAGGATATGTAGGCAAAAATGGTCTCACAGTGCTAGTATATATTTAATCAATATACTGGGAGCTGTACTCACCCCTGCAAGGGATGTTCCCCAGGTGACCGGTAACCACAGCAGTTACAGAGACACATTGAAAAGTACTACTACTTACATGCAGACAGACTACTCAATGCAAGAAATCTGGGCAAATGGTGCTCAACAAACCAGCCAATATAGCAGGAAGGAGCAATATGTCTAACACAGCTGCTGAGAGCAGGCTATGAAAGGAGACCAGAGCCCAGCTTCTCTCTCCAATGCTGAGGTAGGTTATGAGAGAAAATGGCCGCTCAGTGTTTAGTAGGAGGAGAGAGAGTAAGATCCTGCCTGGGGCTTGCAGGCCGTGGAGTGGAAGAGCGCCCTAGGGTTGGTGGAGGGATTAACAGCGAGCGCTCACTTCCCCCGTCTGGCTAGACCCCTTGGAAAATGGCTGCTGCTGCTAATAAGCAGCACCATGTTCCATAAATCTACCCTGGTGGTCTAGTGGGAAACCAGAAGCTACCATTACCAGTACCGCCGGAGGTCCCCTACCCTGGCGGTAAAAGCCAAACATGTGGATCCCTTACCGCCTTACCTGATCCCTGCTGAGCAATAGCTGTGGCTCCGGGTGGTCTGAAGTCAGCGGCCAAAGTCACTGACCCATTCGCCAGTGCTGCGATGCCCTACACTGCCCACACAATGTAAACATTTTTTATTTATTAAATAAATAAAATAACTGCGTGGGACTACCTAAAGCAGCCCCCCTAAAAATGGTGCCCAGCTCCTGCGGGCACCAAATTCAGGTTGAGGTCCAGTGGCTGGGAGCAGGGTATAGAGAGGAGCCTGGGCTTGTGGGTAATTTTTACTATTTGGTGCCAAGACTCTCCTCTCCAGGCTATATCCAGTGTCATCCCTGTGCCCCTAGTGGAGGAAGAAGAAAGAAAGTTCCCAGCTGAGGATGTTATATGTAATAACTTGTGTAAAACTATGTCCATGAGTCACCTAGGATGATGGGTATTCCATCTATCTACCCCAAGTGCAACAATTCAACAGGGAAAAGTGTTTTTAAACACCTATGTTTAGTTCTATTGCTTCATTCAATCCCTCTGGGAACATACAGTTCATCTTAAAAACCAATACACCTCCTGGTGGCATAGTTGTTTAAGCCTGTCACCTTCTCTGGAAGTACTGGCAATATGTTCAATACCCACAATTTCCAGGGATTTGGGTTCGCCTATATGAAGTTTCTATCCTTGGGATTTAGGCTGTCCATATTGGAAGATTAATGACTTTTATACATTTATACATTAGTAGTTTTTTATTTGGGGAATTTCCTTTAGTCTCATTATTGTCATTCTGAATGTACAATATTAACATATCAGTTTGTTTTTTTATGTGTGTTTTAGCTTATAAATAGTTTTTTTTATCAAACCGTACGTACTTTAATATTTTGCATTATACCTGAAGCACTGTATACCTTCTCTTTATATTGCAAATTCAAAGTCTTCTGGAAAAAGGGAAGTTATTGTATGTGTGGAAAATGCTTAAAAACTATTCATAATGATGTTGCAATGTGACCAGCCCAAAAAAGTCCCAATATAGGAACAGTACAGGATGAGAAAAGCCTCAGCAATAAAGGGATTAAATAAGAGAAATGATTGCAGTAGGTGAATTTATAAAGGTGTTTTACCTATTTTTCTGCTGGGGTCCTGAATTACATACTAGCCAGTATTGTATACTACCAACCAATCATTAGGACCTCTATTGGATACTGGGCTCCTCTTTAGGTATTTGGACTGATACTGCAGATATAGGGCCTGATTCAGAGCCGGACGCTATTTGCGCTCGCTCGTTCAGAAAAAGGGGCCGGATATTTAAATAGAGCGCTTGCTCTTTGCGGTCTGTTGACGCCTCTATGTCTGAACGAGCGAACGAAACATGCGCTCGCTATTTTGTAAAAAACGCCCCCCTGGCCGCTCGCATCCTACGTCATCTCCGCTATTTATTAGATTAATCGAGAACATCGAAAGGCGTATGAACTGCTCACAGTGCTTGTGGTAGGAGTTTCCTACCGCAATCATGCGAGCAGTTCAGGCTAAAAGAGAACCAAGTGACGTGGCCGATGACGCTGTTTTGTTAATTATGCACACCCTAAAAACGCCCGTTTTGGCCGTTTGGCACGCCTGTGTTCGGATCACCACTCCCCGTTTTCAAGCACCTTCCCCTGTTACCACCCACAAACACCTCAATCTGTCACTCAAATTAGCAGGCATTCGCTATTTTGCGAGCACACAATTTCCGACCGCAATGACTGGTTCGCGCATGCGTATTACAACCCATACGCATGCGCAGTTGTGCGAACATCGCTCGGAGCGAACGACCGGCCGCTTACGAACAGCTCTGAATCAGGCCCACAATAAAATAATAATACAATTATAAATAGGGCTTACTCATAGGTGCGAAAAGTCAATTTCTGCGGAAAAGTATCGCGAGTGACGTAATTTTGCCTTGCGAAAAGTTTCCTCCGTATTCAATTCCGAAGACTTTTTGCCGGTGCAGAAACTCAATGTAATGGGACCTGCCAAAAATTTCGCCTATGAATAGGTGTTGGAAAAAAGTGCAGAACTGGGGTTTTGGGGTGCAAAGCTGCGGGAACCCCCCTGCACCCTTGGGACAGTCCCCCAAAGGTAAACTGTCAAAAAAAGTTTAAAAAATTATTTAGATCACCCCAAAAAAGTACTTTCATTTTGGGGGCGAAAAAGTCCAAAGTTGGGGGACAAACTTAAAAACTAGCTAAATAGACTCTAGGGGGGTCCCCAAGTATGCCCCAGGTGTTTTTAACTTTGCAGGTGCTTGCGGCAGGTGGATATTTTATGATTTTTCAAACTACACTTTAGCAACTTAAAAATATGCTAGCACCCATTTACAGGTACCCCAAATTTGCTGGGACTACTTATTTTGAGCCAAGAAACTGCTAAATGCTATTCTTCACTTATGCAAAGACGCTAAATTGCAGCTATTGAGAGCATTTAAGTACCGAAAATACCGTCAGCAGGGCTATTTGGGGGTATCTATAGTGATCCCCAATGTCAGTGCATCTTTTGGGGGGTGTCAGGCTGATTTCCCCAAATCTGACAGTACTTTTCGCATGTTAGAGTTTCACCAGGTCCCATTTTCGACGATTTCTAGTTGAATACGGGGAAAGGCGGGCACGCGTGCGATACTTTTTAGCATTGAAAACCAGCAATGTAGGCGAAAAGTCTGGCATGTGAAAAGTACGGGACTTTTCGCCTGGTATTGAATATGCCCCATTGCCTTTGATTGCACAACACCTTTTCCTCCTATTCAGCCTATATAACCTGACATTTCTAAATATGTAATATTAATCATGGGATTTAGACAAAATAGGAACTGAATCACTTTCCATGTGGTTGTCAGCTTGCTAAAATCTTTTGTTTGTAGTATCGCAATATGTGGATGTAATTGGCTGTAAATGATTGAATTTTTAATATGTTTGACATTTTACATATGTATGACGTATAGAAGGATGTGGTGGAATTCTTTGACAGTACAAAGAAATCTTAAGTGTTTGCTTTTGCTGTGTAAAATCATATAAAATAATTTAATATGAGACAATAAAAGGGAGAAATTGGATTCATTTTCTTATCAATTCATAAAATATATGTCATGCTCAGATTTAATAAATAAGTGTCTGGCAGTAGGACCCAGAAGTTCCTGCAATAAGTGGTGGAGGAAAAAAAATTACTTTTTTGCCATGGGATATCTTTACAGTGCGTGATAAGATGTGTTGCAGAATAGAAGACCAAATGATGGCGTGATGCACATTCAAAAACATTTGCCACAAGGTTTAATTACAACAGTTATTGTATGCCAACTAGAAAGCTTGATCCTTTCCAAGGGACCCTTGAGAATGAATTTAGTGCTAGAGAGAGCATGTCTTGTTTGGCCACTATCAGCTTAGCTCGCGAGTGAAATAACTAATGAAGTGTTAGAAGTTAGAACAAGAAATATACAGTGTACCATCTGGATTCTGCCATTCCAGATCTGAAAGGCATCGGATTGCCTGTTTCCCATAGAAATAATGCATTTTAGAAGAACGACAAGTGGGCGAATGTATAATTTTTTTTTTTTTTACAAAATAAAATTTAGCATTTTAGGTATATAAAAATAGAATTTAAAGTGCATTTGCCGTGACAGTGTTTTGGTTTTGAGAATTTATTACAAATTTCCATTGTAAAGTTGCCTCTTTAATAAACAGTGCAAGAGCAAAATTATAATAAGCCTTATCTTTGAAGAAGTAATAATGGAAAGAAATATATGGAGAGCAAAAAAGATAAATAAATAATAAATATAAATGTCCTCTCTAACTAAACTGCTATACAATGCACTGTCATTTCTTCAAGCCTTTGTGAGGATTTTTTTAACTACATTTTTTTTCAACAAGAGCAAGCGGGAAATGTTTTTTTTTTTAATTATTTTTACACACCTTTTAAACGGGTAAATTGCTCCTTCCTTGCCTCTAATAAAATGGTCCAGTGTCCTATTGCCCTGGTGGTGGCACATTGATTTTACTTCAGAAACCATAGTAAACTGTGGCTATTGTGGATCTTCTGTGGCTAATGTACAGGCCAGAAAATTAGAAGCACAGATTGAAAGCTATTTCTTATGCTTTTGTGCAGTGGCGGAACTCCCGGAGACAATGGAGTCAGTTGCCGCCGGGTGCCAGACCTGAAGGGGGCACCTGGCTCCATTGTCACCCAGGTCCAGGCCGTTCCACCTACCGGCTTCAGTGAGTCAGTCTTATAATTAGAGGAGCAGAGCCGCTGAGCTGAGCTCAACGGTGCTCTTCCTCCGGGTCCACCACGTCTCTCTGGTCACGCCGTCGCGGGCAGTCACATGATACGTGACGTCCGCCACGACCCTGTGCCTGCCCCTTCTGAGGAGCCGAGACTCCGTCTCCGATACACTGCTGCTGGCCTGCTGCGCTGCAACTTGGCACCGTGACCGGCAGCTGGCTGCGGGGAGGGAGTGGCTGGGACCCGGGAGAGCACCTCTGTGGGCTGGCTGTGGCACTGCAGGAGACAGGCAGTATAAAACATTATTACAGTAAGTCTGTCTCAGTGCCTGTCAGTCAAATGCAAGCCCTATGAGGGTGTGGTGGGGTGACAAATGAGTAAAGTTGATTGTGCTGTACTTTTGGTGTCTTGGTACAAAGGACATTGGGTAATACAAAGACATATTTTATGATTATATTATTTAATTGCTATTCCAAAAAGTGCAGGTAATTATGAAACATTGGACAAGTCACAAGAGGTTCCACTTTATGCTTTTGTGAGGACACTATAGGTCCCATTTAGATCTGAACGAATGCCTGTTAGCTGAGTGTATTTAGAGTTTTTTCGCCTTGCTAGTGAACTGGAACTGAACGTGCATACTCTAAGTAGGGGCGATGCAGACATGTACAATTTTTATTAAGCACTTCTACACAGGGGCAGAACTATGGGACACAATGGAGGGGCCTGCATGCGAATTGCGACATTACAGTGTCATCGGCATTGAGGGGGGGCATCAAATTATAACTTGCTTATGGGCATCTGGGATGAACTTACGACACTGCTTTTGTGGTGTTATGTAACTATGTTTGAACAACGGTCACTGGCTATATGTACTCACTTATTGAGACAACATGGGGTAGAATGGTGAAATTAGGTGTTTCATACAGAAAACTTTATATGTTTTGATGCCCAGAATAACTACTCCAGCCACACTGCAAAGGAGGTAAAAAGAGAGGGAGATCTGCCAAGGAGCCACAGCTCAAGATGACCAAATACCTTTTAGTGGCACAGTATCTGTTCACATAATTGTGTTTGGGTAGATGTGAACACATATACACTTGTTGGAAGTTGTATGTCTTACAGGTGCTGGAGGTCTGGTGCAATCAATGATGTTGCTGATGGTCATCAACAGCACTAGATATCAGCTTCTGATTGGATGTTTGTGCCATCACCTCTCCAGCTGGTACATAATTTATTGGTGTGGTTGCTATATTATATGAACTTGCTATACTCATTACTTTACATTTTTATTTGTACTGGGATCTCAAAGGGAAAATATATAATTTAATTATAAGTATATAACACCTATGTATATTTTACATGGTAAATGGTATTTATTAATAAATACAAATAAGGTGTCTGCTCTAATCACTATATAAAAAACATAGGCTGTGAAAATTGTAAATATATTATTATTTTATTGAACATATGAAAGAATGAACTGCAGTTAATTTCTAAAAACATATTGTGATAGAAGCACTGGAGAAGTGTGGAATGGCTTATATGTATATCCTAGATTCCTGTATTATGTTACTGCAGAAGTGAACATAGAAACACCATGTGGTTCCACGATAGTCTCTGTGGGTGTGGTACAGGGCTTAATGTATGATGCAATATTGGGGAGAGATTTTGCTCACTTCTGGAAGTTGTGGGAAAGACGATTTTGCACAGAGGTAAATCACCCTCACTTGTTTGAGATGGTTACTGACGTAGTAGCAGAGTCAGAGATGTTCCCTTTTTCTAGTATGATTGGTGAACTAGAGAATGCGAAGCGTGATGGTGGCTCGCCAAGTGGTGTGCCTCCCACTCAGGTGGGGAGTGTTATTGCACCTGTGGACCGCCTGCCTGATCTTGAGGTCAGGAGAGAGGTCTTTGCCGTGGAGCAGTTGAAAAAGTAAAAGCCAGGGAGAATGTCAAGGTGATTAATGGTAAACCCATAGACCCCGATAGTCCTTTGTCATATCCTCACATGGCAGTATGTCAGGATTTGTTGTATCAGGTGACTAAGAAGGGGGAAGCTATTGTGGAACAATTAATAATTCCCAAAGCATACAGAAGAACAGTATTAGATCTGGCCCATGGTCATATAACAGCAGGCCACCTAGGGGTAGAGAAAACTACTGAGCAAATTGTGCAGAGGTATTTTTGGCCCAGGGTCCATAAAGAGGTATCTGACTATTGTGCATCCTGCCCTGAATGTCAGTATCATGCTCCAAGGCCACATTTCAAAAGTCCCCTGGTTCCCTTGCCCATTATTGAGGTTCCATTTGGAAGAATAGCTATGGATTTGGTTGGCCATTAATGAAATTGCCCGGGGCCATCAATATATTCTGGTGATAATGGATTACGCTACCAGGTACCCGGAAGCGATACCATTACGCAATACGTCAACCAAGACCATTGCTGGAGAATTAGTCCATGTCTTTAGCAGGTTGGGAATACCTAAGGAGATCCTGACTGACCAAGGTACCCCATTTATGTCAAAAATCATGAAGGAGTTATACCGCCTGTTTAAATTTGACCAATTAAGAACCTCTGTGTACCATCCCCAGACCAATGGGTTAGTGGAGAGTTTTAATAAAACTTTAAAGCACATGCTAAGAAAAGTAGTGGACAAAGATGGTAGAGATTGGGATTACTTGTCACCTTATTTGCTGTTGGCCATAAGAGAGATTCCCCAATCCTCCACAGGGTTCTCCCCTTTTGATTTGTTGCACTTCCCCTATCTCTGCAATTGCCCTATTTGTTGAGACATCCAAGTGAGTTACTTGACATTGCCAAAGAGACATGGGAGAGGCAGTCCAGTCCTTGAGCATGTTTCTCAAATGCAAGAAAGAATTGCAGGTGTGGTGCTGATAGTAAGAGAGCACTTGGAACAGGTCCAACAGGCACATCAGGAGGTATACAACTGCAATGCTCGCTTATGCAACTTTGCTCCTGGGGACAGAGTGTTGGTGTTGGTTCCCACAGTAGAAAGTAAACTTCTGGCTAAATGGCAAGGACCCTTTGAAATCTTAGAAAAAGTGGGACAGGTCAATTATAAAGTTTACCAGCCTGGGAAACGAAAGCCAGAACAGATATACCATGTAAATCTTATAAAACCCTGGAAGGATAGAGCAGCACTGTCAGCCGTCCGAGCCCTTCCAGTAAACCCAGGGCCCATGGTACCCGAAGGGACAGTGGCAAAAACCCTGTCAGCCACTCAACAGCAGGAAGTTAAGGAATTTCTGATCAGAAATAGGGTGCTGTTTTCTGACCTACCAGGGAAAATCACGGTCATCCAACATGACATAATCACTGACCCAGGGGTTAAGGTTAACCTAAAACCCTATAGATTACCAGAAACCCAAAGAGAATCAGTGTCGAAGGAAATTAAAAAAATGTTAGAGTTGGGTGTAATTGAAGAATAGCATAGTGAGTTGTCAAGTCCCATTGTGCTCATTCCAAAACCCGATGGGAGTGTGCGAATCTGCAATGACTTCAGGAAATTGAACAGTGTGTCTAAGTTCGATGCCTTACCTATGCCTAGGGTGGACAAACTAATTGAAAGGCTGGGGACAGCCAGATATTTAACTACTCTTGACTTAACCAAAGGGTATTGGCAAGTGCTGCTAACTGAGAACGCCAAAGAAAAGACCGCTTTTTCTGCACCAGAGGGGTTGTTTCAATACAAAATGTTGCCCTTTGGGCTACATGGGGCACCTGCTACCTTTCAAAGAATGATGGATAGGATTCTAAGGCCCCATAGACAGTATGCTGCTGCTTATCTGGATGATGTGGTCATTCATAGTCATGATTGGCAGTCTCACTTGCCCAGAGTACAAGCAGTGTTGGACTCCATATATAAGGCAGGTTTGACAGCCAACCCAAAAAAGTGTTGTCTGGGGATGGAAAAAGTAAAATATAATTGGCAGAGGTTTGATAAAGTCACAGCTCAGTAAGATTGAGGCAATCCAAAACTGGCCACGACCCCTGAATAAAAAGCAGGTGAGAGCCTTCTTAGGGATCACTGGGTATTATAGGTTTATACCCAATTTTGCCACCATTGCAGTCCCACTGACTGACCTTACCAAAGACAAACAGAAAGTCATGGTCCTGAGGCAGAGAAGGCTTTCCAGGAGTTAAAAATAGCGTTATGTACCCAACCAGTTCTTATGACCCCTGATTTTGACAGAGAGTTTGTTGTACAAACCAATGCTTCAGATGTAGGCATCGGAGCGGTCCTGTCCCAAAGCAAAAGAGTGAAGGACACCCGATTTTCTTCTTAAGTCGGAAATTAAATGTACATGAAAGAAACTATGCTACGGTCGAGAAAGAAGCATTGGCCATAAAGTGGCCGTTAGAGACTCTCAGGTGCTACTTGGTGGGAAGAAAGTTCAGATTGATCACTGACCATGCCCCTCTGAAGTGGATGTTAGAAAACAAGGACAGTAATGCGAGAATAACAAGATGGTTCTTGGCATCACAAACCTTTAAATTTATGGTAGAACACAGGCCAGGAAGCCAGCTGGCAAATGCAGATGATTTGTCACGTGTCCATTGTTTGGGGGCTGCAGTTGTTCCGCCCCACAGGTCGAAACAAAGGGGGGGATATGTGATAGAAGCACTGGAGAAGTGTGGAATGGTTTATATGTATGTCCTAGGTTCCTGTGATATGTGTTCTGAAACCCCCAGGAGAAGTCTGTTTGGGAAAAACAGTCTAGAAATGTCAGCTTTAGAGAAAAGCCAGTTTGGGTCCTGGGGGTGTGGATGTGAGGAGAGGGAGGGCTCCATCCATAGGCCACTCCAGGTTTTGGGCCTTTCACCCTGGTAACAGGCTCATTAGGGCTTGCAGCTGGAAATGGCTAATATAAGCTGGGTTTGTTTTTGGCTGAGTGTCTCACACCTGGGAGAACAGGCAGACTAGCCTGTTCAGAAATACTTGGTTACTTTCCTTGTAAGTACAGTGCACGTGTTCTGTTGATTGTGAGGGCAATAGACCCTACCATTATTATAGAGAGGACATCTGCTGTGTAGCTATTGCCCAGCCTGGCTAGCACTTATGTTTATGTTTTGTTTATGTTTACATTGATTTGGCACAATAAAGACTGGCGCCGATACGAGAACGAGAACCCCAGACTTGCATCCTGTTTCTACGGCTGCTGTGTGTGTAAAGAGGGAGTCCATCTACCCCAGGAGACTATGTCACAATATATAAACATTGCACATTGAATGAAATTAGAAATAAAATGTTACATTAATAATCTAAACACATACTGTTTCCAATATATCATAGGAAAAAAGATAGATGTTTTAAACTCTATGTAGAGCCTTGATGGTAATCAACACATGTTGCTATTGGCAACCTGAATGATATCAATCTGTAAAGTAGGTATAGTCACTTTGTTGAAACCTGATATAGGGTATAGTGACTCCCTAAATTACGGAAGCCGTGGAGCTAACAAAATCTTGATATGGTGAATATAATAGCGGGGGGTCTCCAGACCAAGACCTGCAGTCCAGTATCTCACCTGTCCCAGTGGACTCAAAGCTCCAAAGACTCCCTAGCAACCAACTGCTCCTGCAACTCCCAGACAAATAGAAACAAGTGGGTGTGATGTTGGTCCCTGTGACCAGCGCCGCTCCGGCGGCTAACTGAGAGTAACTCCCCTTGACGAGGGGTTACGGAACCCCTAGACCCTGGCTTATCTGGAAAGTCCAGCAGGCACCTAAATTGTCTCCCATAGTTCTGCCCCTGTTGTCTCTCCCCTTCCCCTGTCTGTGGTATTCTCTCTCCTTCTGCCGGTGTCATCCGCTGTGTGAGTCAGCCTCTCTGCACATCCCCACTTTGCATTTACCTCTATTCTTTTTGTCAGTCTCTCTGTCCCCCCCATCTTTGCACCAGCATCTTTGACCTTCTCCAGTGTGCACCTTCTCCTGTGTGCTCCATCCTCTCTGCACTTCCCGTCTCTGCAATTGCCCTATCTGTGCCAACCTCTCTACCCCTTGCCTGACTGCGCAAGTCTCTCTGACCTTGCGCTGTCTGTGATAGACTCTCTCTCCGTTTGTGCCACTCTGTCTCTCTCCCTTAGAAGAAAACAAAGTAATAAAGACAGTGCTGTGTTATTTAATAATTGTTCTGTAATGATTGACGTGCAGCTAAACCAGACCAGTCATTTACTAAAGTGGATTTTTACAAAAATTATCCATATTATTAATATTGCTAAAAATGGATTTGGCTCATTAATGCGTTATCATATGCCTCAGATCTACAAATAACTTTACTCTGTAGGACTTTCAGTTACACATCATTTATTAAAACTATTTTTATAATTGAATGAAAAATTGACATTGATCTCTCTGTGCAATTTATATGGTGTCATTCTATCTATGCTTCTTTTTATTTACATTTTATAATGATTTATGTTGAATTAGATTAAATGATATCTGCAGACATATCTGTCCATCGGCAAGTGTGTACGGACGATCAACCGACCGCCTGTACACAGGCAGTGGCAGCTGCGGGGAGGGGGGCGTATCCGCCGCCGGCCACTGGGACCCGCGGCTGCCTGGAAGATGATGGTCATTCAGTGTATATGAACAGCCATCATCTACAGATATATTTACAGAACACTCGATCTGCAGATATATCTGCTAGGTGTGTACCCACCTTTACCTCTCAGATAGATTGACTTTTGGCCTTCTTTGTTCAGCAGAAACTTCCAACTCAAACCACACCCCACCAGTGAGGCAAGGGTTCTCCCCCCAGACATAATAAATGCACAACCAGGCTAGCATGTACAACAATGGTATTTCTTTTTCAGGGTCCATAGGGATCCACAGAGATACATGGGGATAATGTGGTTGGAGAGATCCAGGCACCACACAGCTAAAGCTATCAGCTCCCAGGCTGCCTCGGGTCCTTCTCCATATATTCCCAGCCCGTAACCACAGGCCTTCAGTTGTTCGTTCGGTGCTGCAGGATTAAGACGCACCTTTGTAACAGAGGACTGCTCAGACAATCCTAAGCTTTTATTTTATGTTTTATTTTATTTTTATGTTTTTAGGTTGGCAGTACTAAGCGTCTGAATTAAGACGCATGTACTGCGACTCCATCTACCTCCGCCGGGCCACAACACCAGTAACAGGGCTGGTGATTCCAGCAGGTCTCGGCTGAGCTTGCTAGCAGCAATGCTGGGACCCGGACTGCAACCGGACGCACAGCTAAGGCAATTCCTTGCTCACGGGGAATTGTGCACAGCAGTCCTTGCTTCCAGCACTGAAGACGCACCGGAAGCCGCTGCAGTCAGGGCCCAGGAGCGTCCTCGTCCTCACTAAACCACCGGGGCCTGATCGCCTGACACCGGGGATTGGCAGCAGTTGCAATTCTGCTGCCATGAGGCCCACGTACCCAACTGGTTGATGCAGCTTAGGCGAGGTAGGCACTCCCCCGGCAGCTCCTCCCCCGACCCAGGCCCTTTGGTTAAGATCCTGGAAAGCTGAGACAGGATCAAACAAGGTTCTGGAAGTCTTACCTTTCTATGGAAAGGTACATTTTGGAGCAGAGTTAGAAAAAATAATAGCTATTCTAGCGGCTTCAAAGTCAGCACATCTGCCATCTACAATAAAGTCTAGGCAGGTTTCTTTTCAGTTTTTCCGTCCTCAGGGACAAGCAAGGGAACATTCTTCCTCTAAGCTCTCTAGTTTTTGCAGGACTACAAGGCGACAAACTAAGAGGTCTGGGCCGGCAAGACGTATAGCTTCTAAACTGGATGACAAACCCTTGGCCTGATGGGGCGGGCCTTCTCCTAGGGGAGCCCAGGGTGGGAGGCTGACTTCAGTTTGCAGATTACTGGCATCAGACAACAACAGATGCCTGGGTCCAAGAAGTGGTCTTTCAGGGGTATGCCCTCACTTCCAGGAGGCATCCTCCCCAAAAGTTTTTTTGCACAGATCCTCCATCAGATGTGGTGAAGGCCTTGGCCCTTCACTCCCTCCTGCAGGCAGGGGTAATAATCCCGGTTCTTGTGTCGCAACAAGGAAGGGGTAATTATTCCAATTTATTCTTGATTCAGAAACCGAATGGGGCTCATCGCCCTATTTTAAATCTAAAAACCCTCAACAGGTTTATCTATGTACCCAAGTTTCATATGGAAATTATTTTGGCAATGGAGCCAGGGGAATATATGGTTTCCCTGGACATTCAGGATGCATATCTGCATGTTCCTATTATGCCATTCCACCAAAAATTCTTACAGTTTGCTGTCCTTCAGCAACATTACCAATTTCAGGCACTACCCTTTAGCCTATTTACGGCCCCCCGAGTATTTACCAAATAATGGTGGTCATGACAGCATATCTCAGGCGTCAGTGAGTCAGAATACTACCATTTCTGAACGACCTTCTGATATTGGCACAGACGCCAGTGTTTTACAAAACCATCTTCAACTGACCATAGCCTGCCTACAAAAGCATGGCTGGATCATCAACTGGAAGAAATCATCACTTTCTCCAACGCAGCAGATGGTACATCTGGGAGCTCTTCTGGATTCTCGGGCACAAAGGGTGTTTCTGCCAGAGAACAAGATTGCGGCCCTATCATTGCGAATATGCAAGCTGCTACACAAGCGAAGGGTATCCATTCTGTTAGAGATGCAGGTCCTGGGATAAATGGTATCCACCTTTGACATGGTGGGGTCTACTCAGTTCCATTCCAGGCCTCTGCAAAAATTGATTCTCTCTAGGTTGAACGAACAGTGTAATTTAATAAGGTCTCAGAGGATCCTTCTCACTCCAGAGGTTTGTCACTCCCTACTGCGGTGGCTAAGAAAGGATCATCTGAACAAAGGGTGCCCATTATGGATTCCAAACTGGGTGCTTCTCACCATGGATGCCAGTCTTTGCGGATTGGGGGCAGTGACTGGTCATCACACCGTTCAGGGAAGATGGACAAATCAAGAAAGTCATCTGCCCATAAACAGTCTGGAACTGCGAGCAGTATACCAAGCACTTGTCAGGGCACAGGACCTGCTTCAGGGTAGGCCAGTCCAGATCCAGTCTGACAACGCGACTACAGTTGCCTACCTCAATTATCAGGGAGGCACGAGAAGTTATGTAGCAATGAAAGAAGTGACAAAGATTCTGATTTGGGCATCTCGACAATATTCATACCGGGAGCACTCAATTGGGAAGCAGACTTCTAAAATCGCCAAGACATACATGCGTATGGAGTGGTCTCTCCATCTAGGAGTGTTTCAGCTCCTGGTAAACAAGTGGGTTCTACCAGAAACAGATCTCATGGCATCACATCACAACCACAAGGTCCCCAGATACAGGTCTGGGTCCAGGTTCAGAGACCCATAAGCCTTTGTGGAAGCACTGGCAGTAGGATAGGACTTCAAGCTGGTGTATCTCTTTCCTCCGATTTCCCTCCTCCCAAGAGTTCTCAGGAAATTCAAGCAGGAAGATGGAACAGTAATAATGGTGGCTCCGGCTTGGCCCAGACGTCACTGGTTCACCGACATACAGAATCTATTTATGGCCAGTCCGTATCCTCTTGCTCTATGGCAGGATCTGTTAATGCAGGGTCCCTACCGGCATCCGAATTTACCTCGTCTGGCTTTGATGGCGTGGCTCTTGAATCTTCCATCTTAAGAGCAAAAGTTTTTTTCCAATTCTGTAATTCAGATGATGCTTAGGGTATGAAAGCCTGCTTCTGCCCGCATCTATTACAAGGTTTGGCATTCTTTTGGTCAGTGGTGTTCACATAGAAAGTGTGATCCTATGGTGTTTAGGATTTCCAGGATTCTGGCTTTTCTCCAGGCGGGTTTAGATCAAGGGTCTTTGCCTGGCCACTTTGAAAGTGCAAGTTTCTGCACTGTCAGTCTGATTCTAGAGGAAGATTGCCTCATTACCATATATTAGAATTTTTATTCAGGGAGTTCTGCGAGTTCAGCCTCCTTTTGTTCCACTTGTAGCACCGTGGGATTTGTCATTGGGTTTTAAGGGGTTACAAGCTCCCCCATTTGAACCCCTGGATTCTGTGGATTTGAAATGGTTGACAGCAAAGATGCTTTTTTTCCTCGCTATCTCTTCTGCACGCATAGTCTCGGATTTGGCAGCACTATCAAGGTAGATCTACCATAACTCTAATTATTTAATTTAACTGACCCCAGCTGAGAACTGAAATATGGCAGGAAGATGGTTGTAATAAATGGAAATATATTTACATGTATTTTAAGTTCACAATAAATTAAATTTAGTCTCACAATTACTGGCAGCTTTATTGCTAATTGAAAAACAAGCTGAAATGGATATATAAACCTATTATATATCTCACAGAATGTTACTAAAAAAACGACAGGATTTTTCTTTAAGACAAAGTCAACCTTACACGAAAACTCGATATTCACATCCATGTAATATAATATGCATTCGCATTCTGCTAGCATTCTACAGATGGGATCGGTATGAATGACCGCCGGGTATAGGTTCAAATTCCCGACACCAGAAGACCGGAAGGACTGAAAATCCCGATAGGGTTAGGTGTAGTTACTATACCTAACCCTATCTCCCCCCTAACCCTCCCTTAGGGGTGCCTAACCCTAACCTCCCCCCTATAAGTGCCTAAACCTCACCGCCCTTCCCCGCAGCCTAAACCTAAACTTCCTGGGGGGTGCCTAACCCTAACCCCCCTTCCCCTAGCCTAACCCTCCTGGGGGGGTATTGAACCCTAAGTCCCCCCAGGAGTCCTGAAAACTAACCCTCCCCCCGCGGCTGTCTGCGCCCGATGCCCGGCTTACCTTCATTCGGTATGCCAGGCGTCAGGCTCCCGCCTTAGGGATATTGATAGGCATTGGCATTTCGATGCCTGTCATTAGTCCCCTGTCGGCATTTCGACCGTCGGCTTCCTGACTGCATCCCCTACAGATGCCCCTTTAAGTAATGAAGGGACATTATACTGAAATACCAGTGGCCTGAACATTATGAAATCTGATGAAGAATTACTTGAAAACTGGTAATACGGGTCACATCTGAACCTTAGTGTGCACGTTTAGACCCTTAAAGTGTCTACATAACTAGGAGTTAGATAATAATGTTGCAGCGCTGATATGTATATAGAGGTATGTCTGTTCCGCTTTGCTCAAAGTCATCACCCAGCTCTCCTCTCTTAACGGCTCCAACTGTCACCCCTTCAACTGCTCTTTTGTTTTTAAATCAGTTTTGTTTACAATGGAACTGACCTTTATTCTCTTTTCCAAAATTACTTATTTTGAGTGAGATCTCACTGACCACGAAATTATTGTCCTTAGAATCACCTGTAAAGTAATAGTCTGTGACGTTAACATATTATCTCTGAATGGGACAGGTCTTTAAGTGATACCTTGCAACTTCAGGGTATCACTCTCTCCTTCTCCTGTCTATGTAAGTTCATTACTACCTCTGTCTATGCCAGCCTCTTGCCCTGCTGATGTGACACCCATGAAACGGACACCTCTAGGACCGTGAGGGAGTTAATACCACCTTGGGCAAGGAAGGAGTTAATACATATCTCCCCAGCACGTGTGAAGCAAGGGGACAGCTGGTGCTGATTGGATGAGCCTGTCCTGTCTCTTAAGCGGTGGGTGTGGTCAGGTGCCCGCGAAGAGGGTCAATTATAGAGGGCGTGCCAGGAGCTGAGGAGAAGTGTGGCGTGCAGCGCGAGGACAGCGGGCAGAGACCGCCAAGCTGCAAAGCTCTAGTGCAGTGTGGAGCAGCCGAGCAGGGAGCGAGGACGCCGGGGAAGATAGACCAGGTCAGGTGAGCCACAGCAGTGGGAAGTTGGGACCAAGAGCAGCACACCATTAAGGCGTCCAGCGCAGCAGCAAGAGCCGCTCGTGGAGGTACACAGCCACAGTGGCAACATGCAGTACAGGGTAATCATCCTCCCTGCCCCATACCACAGCAGCAGCCATCATAGGGTAACTTCAAAGCACCCTCATTTCAGTTATACTACTTATAAGAGAAGGCACTGTCCTATTGCAATTTATAACTTTTTCTGCCAACCACAAGATGGTCGCAGGCCAACAGCAACACTTGTTTTGAGTTGCCATGCTGCCAACCACAAGATGGCCACCGATTAACTGCAGTATAGACATACAGCTCCAGCACTGGAAAAGTTACATAGCCTTGCACCAGAGGTAACTACAGGAGTGGTGAGTGGAAGACAGATTGCACCACAGGCAGAGCTGCACTGACACTCAGTATTAGTGGACTTTCTCATACCTTGTTGCAAATAGCAGAACCTCAGTGTTACTTTCACTTTCATTACATAGGAGTTATCTGCTTCACTGACCAAGCTTACCACTATTTACCCTGCATGTTTTCCGGATCACACCAAGACTGTCCTATTTCACAGCACAGTGATTCTTTGATACTTGAAAGCTGGAATACACTACTTAAAGGAGATAATATAGCCCATCAACCTGGGATAGAACTGCGGGACACTTTACAGTAACAGTTGTCTAGGAATATTGAATAACCTTCTGATTGCCTGAGAATTGAATGTGCCTATAGAGAGAAAAGTGGAATTAACATTTAGTGGCTGAATTGCTGTACTGTGTACAGGACTTCCATATACACATTGGCGATTCTTCCCTCCCAGATTTAATACTAACAAACGTTACACTAAGTGGGACTAGTACCATGGTCAACTTAAACTGATCTATAAGAGCTCCACCAGCTGCAGCAGCAAAGACGGGTAGGAATACAGTGTTTTGTGTTTAAGGTCATCTGGACATTGAAATTGTTGGTTAGTTTAGTACTGACATCATTGCTGAATTGTTTTCTTGTAGTGTGCAACCGTTTAAGATAAGAATGTATGCTTAATACTGAATTTAACTTTGAATAGTAACGTAAAAGTTGTCTTACATTGTACGGTCATACTGCCGAAGTATTATTACACCAATCCGTAAGGTGCCGTGCAAATGCCATTGTTTTTATGTGTAATCTCATTATTGATGTTTTTCCCACTGATGCAATACAAAGGCTGCCTCATTGAGTGAGGTGTGTTATTTATGCAAGTGCCCTGCCGACTCTCTAATAAACCTGTGTTCACAAAATAAAAACTACAAGCTGCCTCGTCACCCCTTCATGTGCTTCCATTACTCTCAACTCTCCGTAAATCGGTGAAGATTGAACCACAACACACAAGGTAAACTCTTTACTTATCATATTAAGTCAAGGTTACCACAACTGGCGTCACGAACAGGATTCAAAAGTGAGAAGGTTGGAAGTATAGAAGAGCCATGTCGACCGATCCACCAGCTCAGGCAGTACCGCCTGCTGGCGCAGGAGCACCGATCAACCCACCTGTGGCACAGATCAATCCTATCATGCTCCCCTATTACTTCTGAGACCCATGGCTCCCCACGTATTCTGGTGAAGACCATGGCACAGAAGGAAGCACTCTCACCGAGTTTAAAAGGAAGATGACCTCTATGTTCCGTTTGTACCCGCTAAGTGATCAGCGGCAGGTCAAGATACTCATTGGGCAATTGAAGAATTCGGCACTCAGGGAAGTGACGTCCTGGCCCGCCAGAGAAAAACAGAACGTAGAACAAGTCCTTAAACGACTGGTGACCACTTTTGATGCCCATACCTTATCCACCTTGAAAATGAGGTTATATGCATGTAAACAAAAACCTGGGGAGAGTCTGCGCGACTACGCCCTCACCCTGCAGGAGGCCTTGAGGGCAATCCAGGCTGTCGATCAGGAAGAAGTCAGGAGCCCGGATGAGATCTTGGTCACCCAATTGATAGAAGGAGCTAACAGAGAAGGAACACGAGCTCAACTGCGACTACAACTTCCGACGCATACCTTCCTAGACTTTAAAGAAGCGGCTATCAAAATGTTGGTCACGGTCGAAGAGCATAATACAGAATTCCCAGAATTACCAAGTCAGTCCTACTTGGCAGAAGCTGGCTTACGGAATGCATGTCGGGCACCCAAAGAAGCCAACCCCGCCTGCCATGGGTTGCAGCTGCCATCCCCTGACCCAATACAACTGTTGAGGAAACAGATGGAAGAAATGACATTGGGAATGGCAGAGATACGTAGAGAGGTGCACAGCCTAGCTCAATCCCAACCGGCGGATTATGAAGAGCCGCGGTGGCGGTCGAGAGGCTGATGACTGGTGGGAACCACCACTGGGACAAGGGAGAAGATCAACAGATTGGTTTGATGCTCAAGGCCGTCCCATCTGCAGGTGGTGCCAGAAGGCAGGTCACGTGGAGAGACACTGCAGGCAAGAGGAGACATTAAACTGCAACACCCCGAGGGTGGGGGTCAAGCCTCGGGGAGAACAGGAGGAGTAGACCTGAATCCTGAAGAGTGGTGGCCCCGGTATGTCGGGACGTGTCCAACAATCCCAATTGTCATAAACGGCGTGGAAGTTTTGGCCATGTTAGACACAGGATCCCAAATCACCACCATACAGCTACCTGCTTTTCAATGCTATTGGAAGGAGGGGCAGTTGCTGATGCCATCTCCCTCATGGCTGCAACTAATTGCTAGTAACGGACTGGGGATATCCTGCGTGGGGTACTGGGAGGCTAATATGCAGATCGGAGAAACCCACCTTCCACTACAGGGATGTATGATCACTGAGAGCAGTGAAGCTAAAGTAGCACCTGTGATTCTAGGAATGAACATCTTACAGCAATGTCCGGAGGATCTTTTGGCCACACTAAGGAGTGAATTGTCTCAGTTGGTCACCGGGGAACAAAGAATCATACAGAAAACTATCAGGGTGCTTCAAGGTCATCAGAGGTTCGCCCATAGTGAGGGAGAGATTGGAAAGGTTAGACTAATGGATAGTAAGCCCATCAAATTGCAACCCAATTCAGAGACCATCCTCTGGGGCAAGGCGCGATGCGGACCAGCTCGCAGAAGCTATGAGGCCTTAATTGAACCCTGTTTAGCGTCCGCTCGCCAGGAGGCGGTAGTAGCCAGTACCCTAGTCACTGTGGAGAACGGTCGAGTCCCAGTGCGAATCTTAAATCCCCATAATTATGGAATCAAGTTGTATCGACGCCAGCCACTGGCCCAATTATTGTTGACCTCATTTCAAGATGTTGTATATCCATCCCTACGAGTTAATCAGTGTCAAGTAACCACGGAGAGTAGTACAGCTGATGAGCAGGAAGATGAATGGTGGACAGAGATTCAGGTAGGGGATGGCAGCACACCGAGAGACCATAAGGCCGGCATCCTCCAGGTTGTGAAGAATAATGCTGAGACTTTCAGCCATAGCCCTACAGATCTGGGTATTGTGAAGTAGATATATCATCGTATCCTGACAGGGGATGCCCCACCCATAAAGGAGTGGCATCGCCCATTGGCACCAGCGCTATATCAGCCCGTACGGCAACTGTTGGAGGACATGAAGAGCAATGGCATCATCAGAGAGAGTCACAGCCCATGGGCGGCCCCATTGGTGTTAGTTTGCAAAAAGGATGGCCAGCTAAGATTCTGTGTAAACTACAGGAAGCTGAATGCCATCACACATAAGGATGCCTATCCTCTACCCCGAATTGAGGAGTCTCTGACGGCGCTTAAATCTGCCAAATATTTCTCAACCCTAGATTTGACCAGCGGCTACTGCCAGGTTCAGATGAAGGAAGAGGACAAGGAGAAGACCGCCTTCGTCACACCAATGGGGCTCTATGAATTCAACCGTATGCCATTTGGCTTATGCAATGCTCCCGCCACCTTCCAACGCGTGATGGAGCATTGTCTAGGCCATAGGAATTTCGATGTGGTTCTCCTATATTTGGATGACATTATCATCTTTTCAAAAACCTACTCTGACCATCTGCAACACTTACGGGAGGTTTTCCAACAGCTGACTAGAATCGGCCTGAAGCTGAAGCCATCCAAGTGCCACCTGCTGAAGCCCCGAGTTCAGTACTTAGGTCACATTGTAAGCCCTGAGGGTGTGACCCCAGACCCCGAAAACGTGAAAGCGGTATTGGAATGGCCCATCCCGTCGATAGTCAAAGATGTCCGACTGTTCCTTGGATTTGTAGGATATTATCGACGGTTTGTGAAGAACTTTGCCAAAGTCGCCGCCCCTCTATTAGAAATTCTACGAGGGATCCCTAAGGATAAGTATAACAAATGAATTCCCATAGAGTGGACGACTGAACGACAGACAGCCTTCGACCTGCTGAAGAAAGTCCTGACAGAGGCCCCTGTGCTGGCCTACCCAGATTACAACCACCCATTCCGGCTGTACACGGATGCCAGCAAGCAAGGGTTGGGAGCTGTACTTGCCCAAGTTCAGGAAAATCAAGAGCGTGTGATCGCTTACGCTAGTCGCAGTCTACGTCCCACCGAACGGAACAACGCCAATTACAGCGCCTACAAACTCGAGTTTCTTGCCTTGGTGTGGGCAGTGACAGAAAAATTCAGAGACTATCTAGCGGCAACACTGTTTGTAACTTATACGGACTGTAACCCACTGGCTCATCAAGCCACCACCCCTCTAGGAGCTTTGGAACAAAGGTGGTCCTCCAGACTGGTCAACTACCAGTTCAAAGTAGTATACAGAAGTGAGCGAAGTAACGCGAATGCCGTTGCACTCGCCCGGCTACAGACGGGCGAAAGTGAATTGGAAGGAATAGACAGGTGGGAGCAGATTGAAACTCCCAACTTCAGTTTGAAAAGAAGAGCACCGGAACAAAATGCTATGGTTCCCATCCCCGCGAGAGTGCAGGAAGTTCAGGGCGTTGAGATGGAAGGAGATTGGACTGTCTGGCAGGACGCAAGCCCAACCTTAAAAAGGGTGAAACAGTTGCTGGCATCTCGTCAGGGGTTGACCCGAATTCAGAGACAAGCTGCAACCCGGACCTAATCCAATTGTGGCGGCAAAAGGACCGTTTGAGGTTGCGAAGAGACCTATTGCTACGACAGAGCACAGATCCAAAGACACATCTGTTGATTGAGCAGTTGGTGGTGCCCCCTGCGAAAATCGATCTTTGTCTACAACAACACTGTGCACAACTCCACAGGATACACGCCATATTATCTGCTTTTCAGACGATCTGAGAAACTACCCACTGACGTTCACTTAGGCCTGGCTTCGGATGATGCCACAGATTCTTGCTTCCAAGGGGATTGGGTCGTAGAACACCAGCGTAGATTACAGACTGCTCGAGCTCTTGTGGACCAACGTATGGATGCTGTCCGTGATCGACAAAAGGATCGATACGATGCGACTGCACATGCCAGACCATTAACCGTAGGAGATGTCGTGCTAAGGCGAAATAATCGGCGGCACAGCAAATTGGATTCCCAATGGGAGCCTGATCCATATGTAGTTACCGGCATACCCAACACTGAGATAGCCGTGTACCAGATTGATAAGGTAGAAGGTGGTCAACCGAAAGTTGTACACCGGGATCAACTCAAATTGTGGGATCAACTCAAATTGTGCCCTAACCAACCCAGAGCTCCAGAATTACTACCTTATTCTCCACCATCACACCGAACCCGAGACCAGTTGTCGATACTAAATGACCCATTGAGTCTTGTCCTGAGTATGTATTGGCCTGTCGTGGCTGGTTCCCCAACCCCAGAAATGAGGCATCCACCTTTGGTTGAGGAAGTCATTGCAGACGTCCCTGAAATTGGTGAGGTGAGACGCTCGACCAGGAGCATCCAAGGAATACTGCCCACACGTTACAGACAATAGAGAGGTCGGTAGAGGCACCTTTATTACTGTTTATATTTTCCTGATTGCACTAATCTGTTTGACATTGATATGTTGTATTTATGTGTACATTTGTGCTAGTGTGATAGTTAATGGTTAGGCGTACTCAGGGTCATGATCTTTTCATCCTATGTTCATTGATGCCCAGGATTTGTGACTTGCAGATGCCAATACTCTGTCTGTTATTTGGGAATTATCCTTTTTTCTGTTTCCCTTTATTATTGGACCAAGCGTGAGGACACGCATCATTTCAGTATGGAGGGATGTGAAACACATGAAACGGACACCCCTAGGACCGTGAGGGGTTAATACCACCTTGGGCAAGGAAGGAGTTAATACATATCTCCCCAGCACGTGTGAAGCAAGGGGACAGCTGGTGCTGATTGGATGAGCCTGTCCTGTCTCTCAAGCGGTGGGTGTGGTCAGGTGCCCGGGAAGAAGAGGGTCAATTATAGAGGGCGTGCCAGGAGCTGAGGAGAAGTGTGGCGTGCAGCGTGAGGACAGCGGGCAGAGACCGCCAAGCTGCAAAGTTCTAGTGTAGTGTGGAGCAGCCAAGCAAGGAGCGTGGACGCCGGGGACCCGCGGAAGATAGACCGGGTCAGGTGAGCCACAGCAGTGGGAAGTTGGGACCAAGAGCAGCACACCATTAAGGCGTCCAGCGCAGCAGCAAGAGCCGCTCGTGGAGGTACACAGCCACAGTGGCAACACGCAGTACAGGGTAATCATCCTCCCTGCCCCATACCACAGCAGCAGCCATCATAGGGTAACTTCAAAACACCCTCATTTCAGTTATACTACTTATAAGAGAAGGCACTGTCCTATTGCGATTTATAACTTTTTCTGCCAACCACAAGATGGCCGCAGGCCAACAGCAACACTTGCTTTGAGTTGCCATACTGCCAACCACAAGATGGCCACCGATTAACTGCAGTATAGACATACAGCTCCAGCACTGGAAAAGTTACATAGCCTTGCACCAGAGGTAACTACAGGAGTGGTGAGTGGAAGACAGATTGCACCACAGGCAGAGCTGCACTGACACTCAGTATTAGTGGACTTTCTCATACCTTGTTGCAAATAGCAGAACCTCAGTGTTACTTTCACTTTCATTACATAGGAGTTATCTGCTTCACTGACCAAGCTTACCACTATTTACCCTGCATGTTTTCCGGATCACACCAAGACTGTCCTATTTCACAGCACAGTGATTCTTTGATACTTGAAAGCTGGAATACACTACTTAAAGGAGATAATATAGCCCATCAACCTGGGATAGAACTGCGGGACACTTTACAGTAACAGTTGTCTAGGAATATTGAATAACCTTCTGATTGCCTGAGAATTGAATGTGCCTATAGAGAGAAAAGTGGAATTAACATTCAGTGGCTGAATTGCTGTACTGTGTACAGGACTTCCATATACACATTGGCGATTCTTCCCTCCCAGATTTAATACTAACAAACGTTACACTAAGTGGGACTAGTACCATGGTCAACTTAAACTGATCTATAAGAGCTCCACCAGCTGCAGCAGCAAAGATGGGTAGGAATACAGTGTTTTGTGTTTAAGGTCATCTGGACATTGAAATTGTTGGTTAGTTTAGTACTGACATCATTGCTGAATTGTTTTCTTGTAGTGTGCAACCGTTTGAGATAAGAATGTTTGCTTAATACTGAATTTAACTTTGAATAGTAACGTAAAAGTTGTCTTACATTGTACGGTCATACTGCCGAAGTATTATTACACCAATCCGTATGGTGCCGTGCAAATGCCATTGTTTTTATGTGTAATCTCATTATTGATGTTTTTCCCACTGATGCAATACAAATGCTGCCTCATTGAGTGAGGTGTGTTATTTATGCAAGTGCCCTGCTGACTCTCTAATAAACCTGTGTTCACAAAATAAAAACCACAAGCTGCCTCGTCACCCCTTCATGTGCTTCCATTACTCTCACCTCTCCGTAAGTCGAGTGAAGATTGAACCACAACACACAAGGTAAACTCTTTACTTACCATATTAAGTCAAGGTTACCACACTTGTATCAGTGTCTCTCCCTTTTTGTCTGTGCCTCTCTTTGTCTCCTGATGTGTGCCTCTGTCTTTCCCTTTGTGTATATGCACCTCTGTATCCTCTTTATGTGTGTGCCTGTTCCTTTCCTTCTTCCCATGCATGTCTGCTATATCCTTTTGGTATGCAGTCAGATTACCGGCGGCTGGGATGCCAGCCGGCGGAATCCCGGCAATAGAAGCCCGACCCGGGAATAAAGATGGGCATTGAAAAAATACTGCCTATCTTTATCCTCAGCCGGCATCCCAAACAAAGGTAAGTGGGGACAGGTTAGCGCTGGGCAGGGGCAGAACTATGGAAGACAATGGAGGCGCCTGCCGCCGGGCTCCAGCTCTGAAGGGGCACCTCCTCCATTGTCCACAACATATTCACCCCACTTATGGCTGTAACTATGTACCATCACGGCCGCCCAATACATTGCACCTCTTCCCAGCACCTGAGGAGCCACCATGCACTAGTACAGAGCTCCATGTCAGACCATCAGCTGCCACCTTCGTCTATCAATAGCTGTCTGTATGCGAATTGCTACATTACAGTGTCAGCGGCTATGACCGGGGGACGGATAGGGGGGGACAGCAAATTATAACTTGCCTCCGGGCATCTGGGATGAACTTACGCCACTGGGGGTTAGGTTTAGGCACCCACGGGGGACTTAAGGTTATGCACCCCTCTGGGAGTATTAGGGTTAGGCTGCAGGGAGGGGGGTCAGGGTTAGGCACCACTGGGGGGAGGATAGGGTTAGGCATCCCCCCCGGGATGGTTAGGTTTAGGGTGTGGGGAGGGGGGTTAGGTTTAGGCACCCACGGGGGGTATTGGGTTAGGCACCACCCTGGGAGTCTTAGGGTTAGGCACCATCAAGGGAGGGTTAGGTTTAGGGGGGAAAGGGGAGAGTTAAGGTATTTACCAGCCCCAGTTGGGATTATGAATGATCGGGCTTTCGGCTATTCAGCCGTCAGTATTACATACCGATTCCATCCTTATACTCCTCTTATTATAATCTATCTGTGCCCCCACCATCTTTTTTCACTTATTCTTCTCCCATACACACTTTTCCCATAAGTTTCCTCTTACCTTGAGCATTCTCCTGCATCTCTCTTCTTCCACTTCTCCCTTCTTCACCACCTACCTTTCACCTTCTCTTCTGCTGAAGTTGATTGAATCAGGGTGGTGGCTTATCAGATGTGAAGTGGACAAACAGAGGTGTAAGTTTTACCAACACCACATAACGGAACCTGAGGATGGACGGGAAGCACAACTTTCTGATTTGTATAGTTTTGTTGAGCAACTAAAGCAACTGCACAATACATTTTTGATACATCATGGATTTTATTAATCAAGCTCAAACATCCATTAGCACATACAATAATGAGATTTTGAGGCACTGCTAGTCAGGTATTCACATGCACAAATAGGCAGATTTAGCAAAGAACCAAAAGCAGAGGCGTATAAAGAGAGGAAGAGGCCCGTGTTCATTCCCCATCCGGGGACCCCTCCTTTCTCCCCGGGCTGCCGTCAAAGAACTAACGGCAGCAGTAGACTCCGGGCACTAGTCTTGGCCTGGCGTCTACTGAGAATGCACAGGTCACCGGTGTTCTCCAACTGCGCATGCGCAAAACGCTGGGAAAATGGCCACGGCTGCCATTTTCCAGGCATTTCGTGTAGCGCTACTCCATGGGACTTCGGAGAGGTCAGTATAAAAAAAGTATGGGTGCCCCTGGACACACCCTGCAGCCATTATAAATACACCCCTGACCAAAAGCCTTATATTTAATGGTGAACAATGCAGGATGGCATGATATAGGATGGCCATAATTGCAAGGAATACTTTTTCTTAATATACTGCAGTACATTACTGCATTAGCTACGTCTTCTGTGTAATGACCATTTACTGGCTGGCTATACAGTACCTCTCTGGCAGAGCGCCACATCCCTTCACTATAATTTAATTCTATTCCCCATATAGATTCTTCATAACCCAGTGCAACACTGATTACAGCACATGGTTCATAAGATTCAACAAGGCAAGAACTGTGTCCTTGCAGAATATCACAGCTCATTGCAGCACGCCACAGTTAGAAAATCCTGTACTCGGTTATGTTTATCTTCAGTCTGCATTGCTTTACAGTTACGTACATCCATTTTTATGGTATAGAAGAATAAAATATTTTATAGTTGGAGCAATTGCAACTGCGTAAGCAGATCGCCCGATGGTGCATACTGTGCATGTGTATGCACCTCAGTGCGCGTGTGTAGGTTAGCATTGTGATCGCACTGCGATCATGTACACAGATAGAAAACCATCGCAGATCAAGGGATGGGTCATCATCATTTGGGGGTGGTGACGGGGACGTGGTTGGAAAAACGTATGCATCCCTGTCCGTTTGAATGCCATTTCTTGGGAGTGCATAAATTAGCCACTTCAGGCTAATTTACTGCGTGCGACGACAGTTGCAATTTCTGAGTAAGGTCAGGCCTGCTGTAATTCTGCGTGAGGGTCCGATGTTACTCGATGGTACTGATGTATACGCAGGACAGCAAGGTATTGAGATAGCAGTAGTGGGCATCTCTATGCTGGCTTTGCGAATGCAGACATTAGCATATTTTCGCAGCACATCTGCATGCGTAATCGCAGCTGCAATCACATAAGCGATCTGTAGTGAATCAGCCCCAAAGATCCTACACCAGTTAGCAGGGCCACCATCAGGGGGGACTGCTGGGACTGGAGTCCCGGACCCGGATGAAAAGGGGGGCCTGTCCACAATCCATCCTCGCTGAATAATCCATCACAATGCCCGCCCACCCGCCTGCAGTCCATTCTGCTGCCCATCCATAATCCACACCACTTACAATCCACTCGTTGCTGGATGCCCCCTGGAGCCGTGCAATAAAGTATTTTCTTTGGAGACTCGGCCCGGCCAGCGCGTGTGATGTCACGCCGCGCCGCGCTGCTGAGAGGAGCTGGGTTGCTGTAACTTGAGGAGCAGCAAGACGAAGGTAGGTTAAGAATGGATGCTGGCTATGGCTAAGGCTGGAGACAAGGGTCAGACATACCAGGAAAGTGACAGAAGGGGGCGCTATATGAAGTTTGTGCCTATGAATACATGAACAGTTCTAATAATTGACATTTATCACAGAAGGGGTGGCTAGCTGGGGAAACAGAAGGGGTGGCTGTCAGGGGAGACACAGAAGGGGAGGTAAGTGGGGAAACAAGGGGTGGCTGGCAGGGGAGACACAGAAGGGGGGCTAGCTGGGGAAACAGAAGGGGGGCTGGGCAGGAGACACAAAAGGGGGGCTGGCAGGGGACACAGAAGGGGGGCTAGCTAGGGAAACAGAAGGGGGTGCTGGCAGGGGAGACAGAATGGGAGAATGGGGCTGGCTGGGGAGACAAAATGGGGCTGGCTTGAACTGGAAAGACACTACAGTGCTGGAGTTGCAAAAACACGGGGGGCCTGTCTATTCTGCCAGTCTCGGGCCTCATAATTTCTGATGGTAGTCCTGCCAGTTAGTACATCAGGTAGACTTAAACATTGCATACTTTCTCTTTCATCCACTAGGGGACACTGGAGGTGCTTACGCTAGGGTATAGAGGCGTGGATAACTGGAGCTGGCACTTTAAATAATGCAGAAGTGTGAAGCTCCTCCCCCTCTATCCCCCATCAGCCCTCAGTTTAGAAAATGTGCCCTTGGAGCTGGTCACTACATGCTGTGCTCCAGCAATACATTTGATTTTATTTTATTTAGGTTATTTATTTTTAATGCATCTTTTACACTTATTCGGTATCCTTCGCCACCTCTCTAAAGGTGGGGTCCGGGTACCTGGCGACCTGATCTTTAGCAATCAGGAAGGAGTGCACAGTGCTTATGCTAAAAGCAACTGACAGCTCCTTACCGCCAAAACAGCACATCTCTCAGCAAGAAGATCTGCTGTGGCACAATAGTGTCACTGGAGGAGAGTGCTGACAAGCTGCCGAGAGAGAGACCTCCAGGGGAGCGCAGTGAGTATGTACCTGCGCATCCCCTGGCTCCCACCCCGCTGCCCAGCGCTTTTACAGTGAGGCTGTGTTACACATAGCGCTCAGTGCTGCTCCCTGCCACAACTCTCAGCTCCCGTGGTCAGTGCGAACGGGGCTGACATAGAGTAATGGCAGAAGTCATGTTGGGAGCATGAGGCTTTGAAAAAGGGGGTGGAGCTACAACAGCACGGGGTATCGCTCTTTCTCTCTCTCTGTTATAAGCTGCACAGAGCTGTAACATACAGCGTGTCTGCCGGGTTATTTAATGCCTGCATCTCTCCCTTGGAGCTAACCCAGGGAGGAGCAGTGCGGGCTCTGGCCCTGATTCAGACCCACTCGCAAGTGGGCGTACGTACGTTCGGCGTACGTAAAAAAATATTTAAATTCAAGCACTCGCTCGTATTTTCGTACGCAGCTAAAAATCCGCCCCAAACTCAGGCGACCCCTCCTCTAACTAACGAGCGTGCCAAATAGCGAACGTATATCCCCGAAATGGCTTGAAGGGAACGCACGCACAAGTACAAACCGGAAGTGGGACTGTCAGATTCCGATTACCTGCTCGTTTTTTCGGCCTACCTCCATCAATCGTATCATGCCAATCAATATATCAAGTAGCTTAATTGTTTTTTTTTTTTTCAACACAATGCAATAAACTTTAATCTTGTCCGTGTTTGTGTTTACTCGCAGAATACGTACGGCTTAAACATTCGCTTTTATTGTTCAAAAGACATGTTAGCCCCAATTAAATTATTGTTCTATTTGTTTTGATCCCCGCAAATTTTCTGTGGTTCATTTCTTTATTTAAATTTGCTTACGCATGTCACTGCATCAAGCCTATCATAACTCTCAAGAGATTTGTGGCCCTGTCGAACACATGACTCATACACTAACCAATAGAATTGGTCCTGTTAATTTCCCAAATACATTAGCCAATCAAATTTTTTTTTGGTGCTTTATTAAAAATATTTTTCTAAAAATACACCATTGCCATCATGAGATCCGCCGCATTCACCAGGCGCGAAATGCTGGTGCTCACGGAGGTGATGGACAGGCGGATCACCAGTCAGCCTCCACCCATCTCAAATAGCAGAAAGCGTTCCGCATATGCGGAGGTACGTCGCCGCCTGCGCTCCTTCGGCTCACGCCGACATATTGGCCAGCTGGAGCGCAGGTGGTCGGACCTGCACCGGCGTACGCCCCGCTTGCTGGCATGCTTTCGCATGCAGATCGAGGAAAGTAAGTTTTATGGACTGTGGTTTTCAAGTTTATCTTGTGGGCCCTAACTGCGTGTGCATGTTTTCATGTCTGTCCTATTTAGTCATATCTGCATGTGCATGTTTTCATGTCTGTCCTATTTAGTCATTGTAGTCATATCTGCATGTGCATGTTTTCATGTCTGTCCTATTTAGTCATTGTAGTCATATCTGCATGTGCATGTTTTCATGTCTGTCCTATTTAGTCATTGTAGTCATATCTGCATGTGCATGTTTTCATGTCTGTCCTATTTAGTCATTGTAGTCATATCTGCATGTGCATGTTTTCATGTCTGTCCTATTTAGTCATTGTAGTCATATCTGCATGTGCATGTTTTCATGTCTGTCCTATTTAGTCATTGTAGTCATATCTGCATGTGCATGTTTTCATGTCTGTCCTATTTAGTCATTGTAGTCATATCTGCATGTGCATGTTTTCATGTCTGTCCTATTTAGTCATTGTACTTATATATATATATTTTTTTTATTTGGATTCCTGTTGAAACTAACCACAATATTTTTTACATCTTTTAGGGGCACAGCAAAGACTACGGCGTCATCGGCAGACAAGACGCCGGTCCCGGCCCCTCTCTCCAACCCCCAATTCCTCAATTCCCCCCTCCTCCCCAGACCCTGTGGCCGAGATTTCTGGTCTACTTCCCCTCCAGCCCAATTCCCCCTCTCCTCCATCCGCCTCTCCTCCAAATACCCCCTCCCAGGATTCTTCCAACACCCTGCCCCTAGGTTTGGGGAATGTAACCACCTCCGAGGTGGTCGAGGGAGTGGCTTCTCGCTCTGGCGTTTTGCCGAACGGTATGTTTTTTTTTTTTGTTTTGGGCACCACAAACTGTTTGTATGTAATCATGTGTCGTCCCCATTTTTGTTGGCTTTCTGTCGCCTTAGGGTATTTTTGGGGGTTGTCTTTACCTGTTCCTGCTGATTTCACCATACACATATCACACCTTGTATTTTTGGCCTAGGACATTTTGGGGTGCTGGGTTTTATCCGTGTAATGTTTTTTTTTGCCACAAGCTTTTAAGTTTTGGTTTGCTTGTTTTGTGTTTTTTTTTAATGTTGCTTCATTATTGATGTATTAAGCCCCAAACTTTTCTCACCCACAGAGGAACAGAGGCATCGGGCAGAAATCTGTCAGTGTGTGGCACGTATGCGGGAGCAAGTCTCCGGGCTTCTGCAGGACCTTGACCATCTGGCGGTCCTCCTTAGGAATTAGTTGTTTTTTGTGTTTTTTTTCAAATTGTTTACAAATAAATCAGTTTTAATTCACGCTCTGTCTCATGCGTTTTTAGTAAATCCAAGATTCTTTACACTGACATAAGTAGACTCTTCAAGCAAGGATTGCCAAAGAATCTCACTACAGATTGTGTGTTGTATTTTGAAGGCAAACAGGCACAAGAAACACCTCCCAGTACCAATGTCATTTTCCTTTTTTGGGGTGGACAACATGATAGTTTACAACATTTTACAGGTTCCTATTTGGTGGCCAATCTGCTTAGGCCAATCTTACGAAGGCAACTGATTGTACAGGATTCCTTGGTGTGTTGGTTAGTACCCCGAAAACATATTACATTTTAGCTCCACTTGCTTCATTACTGGGTTACCCCTTAGGTAAAATTAACGTTTGGGAGTTTGTTTACACTTGCTTCTAACGTGCCAAAAAAGGAAACAAATTACACTCTCCAAATATTTTTTCACAACAGAAATCAAAAAACAAAGTGGTCACTCACAAACAAAACACACAGTGATAATCAGAAATACACCACATACCAAAAACAGGAAACAAACACACAACAAATCAAGAACTGGTTGACGAAGGTCCATGCCCACATGATTTCAAAAATATGGCGTTGCAATATGGGTGTCATAATATATTCCAGAAGTTTCCACATAAAGGTTTTTGAAGGGTAGCAGGAAGTAGTCATCGTGGGAGTGGCAAAGATTATGCAAACAAACAAGATGGTGCAAGAATTAATATAAAAAAAGATGAACGCCAAAAAACCGTAACACATTGGGTATACACACTGTTGTTTGGTCAATAATTACCTAAAATATCGGGCCACCACATCATCGCGTATGGCCCCCCCACATACTGACCTCCGACCAACCTCGGGGGGGCCATCCTCAGGTAAGGCATCCTCTGGCTGCATTGGGACACCACTCCTTATGGCGATGTTGTAAAATATCCCACACAGGACCACAATTTTCGAAACCATATCCGGCAAATACATGAGCTCGCCACCAGAGCGGTGGAGGCATCTGAATCGGCCTTTTAAAAGGCCGATACAGCGCTCCACCACTTGCCTGGTGGCTGTAAGTGCGGTATTAAACTCACTTTGTGGGCCTGGTGTGGGAGCCAAATAAGGAGTGAGCAGCCAGGGCATGCAAGGGTATCCACTGTCTCCTGTGATAAAGAATAGACAACATCAGGATCACTGTGTATCAAGCTTAACATTGTTATGTACTAAAGGTCTCCACTTACCCAGAAGCCACGCATCACCAGCTTGTAGGTTGTTTAATTTGTGCCATATCCCTGATTGCCGGATGACGAAGGAGTCATGTGCACTTCCTGGTAATTTTGCATTCAGGGACAGGATCTGGAGGGAGGCATCACATACCACCATTACATTCAGGGAGTGATAGTGTTTACGGTTGCGAAATATTGCCTCCAGCCGTGCTGGAGGCTGAAGTGGTATGTGAGTACCATCCACAACCCCTATGATGTGTGGGAAGAAAGCTATTTGGTAAAAATTGGCCTTGGCCACACTAAGGGCACCCATATCCAAAGGCATTTTAATAAAATGATGGAGGTGCTTGAAAAGTGCCTCCATCACTGCCCTCAGGATCCGGGAAAAGGAGGATTGTGAGATGCCCGCCACTATTCCCACCGTTGTTTGAAACGATCCTGAGGCACAGAAATGTAACACCACCATAAATTGCGTAAGTAGTGGTATTGCTGTTGGACTGTCAATTTGCCGCTCAAGATCACTCTCTATTAATGAGAGAGTGTCTATGATGATTTTGGGAGGTAGACGGTAGCGTCTTAAAACCTCATCATCGGGCATTCCAAAAAGGGTGACACGTGTTCGAAATATCTGGGGCCTTGCACGCCTATGATGCCTACGCCTGGGACGAGATTGAGGTTGGTCGGCTTCCGGGAGCATGGCCAGAACAATCCGCCCAAGATCAACCTGAAATGGCAAGATTTGAATGTAAGGCTTTGGACCCACCCCAAAAGAAAATTAAAACAACTTAGCTTGATGATACCATCCATTGCTGCTTACATGCCGGGGTATTGTCATGATACGTCAAAACTGAAAATAATCCCAATATTAATTTGTAAAAGTTTAGTCTGTGCATTTATGTTTCTAAATTTGGTGCTAGACAAAACATAAAATAGGCAAAACACACATTTGGCCAAAGAGCAAAACAACATTGCACACAGTACATCAAAATGGGGTCAAATGTAAGCCAAAAATGCTAAAGGGCAACCACAAACAATTTTACAGGATGAATAAGCATTTAAAAATGCGCGAATTAGTTCGCCAATACAAGTTAAAAAACAAACATAGAAAAATGCGCTAATTAGTTCGCCAATACAAGTCACTATACAAACAGAGAAAAATGCGCTAATTAGTTCGCAAATACAAGTTAATAAACAAACATAGAAAAATGCGCTAATTAGTTCGCCAATACAAGTCACTATACAAACAGAGAAAAATGCGCTAATTAGTTCGCAAATACAAGTTAATAAACAGAGAAAAATGCGCTAATTAGTTCGCAAATACAAGTTAAAAAATAGACTTACCAAGAGCAAATATATAAGATTCCCAATCAAAAGGTCTTTGGGTCCGAAATAAAAAAAAAACCTAAAAGAGATGAAATTATGGATCAATAAATTAAGAACAATAACAAACAAAAGGAGACACCAATTGAACCAAAGTTAGACTTCACAAAACTTACCAAATCAAGAAGCGAGGCCAAAAAAAAATCCCAAAAAAAAGCGAACGGAAAATAAAAACGCAAATCTAGCAAACAAAATAAACTCCAAACGCCAACTCCTTAATCCGCAAACAAGAAACTCCAACCAAGGTAACCTCCAACAATCCAAAAACGCCACCTCGACTCGAGACACACCAAGCCATAAATAGTGTTTAGTTTCCCGCACAAATTAAGGAGGGATCATAGGAACGCACAATCAATGATGCGGCCGCAAAATAAGGACGCATGTATAAATACGTCACGAAACAACATTTAAATTCTGGTGTATTTCTTGTTTGGACCTCAGACATGGCTACAGACCAGGGAAACAATGGACAAGAGTCAGGCGGTAAGTCTTTCATGCATTTTGTCTCAATGATTAATTTGAAACATAAGATTGGGCAAGTTGTGAATTTGAGAAATCTGCATATTTACACAAATAGGTGAGGAGGATGACATGGAAGAGGCTGCTGGGCCCAGTATTCCGACCAAAGCTGCCAAAAAGAAAAGGCAGCCACATTTCACAAGAAAGGAGATGGAGGTTTTGATTCAGAAGTGTGTGGACATCCTGCCACAGGCAGACAGTAATATGAGTACAAGCCAGAAGTAGAGAATGTGGGAAGAGGTAGCCGTTGCTGTCAATAGGGTGGGTGATTATGTCCGTCTAGCCCGGGATGTCAAACGGCGGTAAGTAAACACTTGCCCCCCCTATAAACAAACCCCATTTTAAACAAAAGGATAATGGTTCCCATTTTATCCCACAGATGGGGCGACTTCAAATATCGCCTAAAGCAAAAACTCGCGGACAGGGCTAGGCATGCAAGGGGGACAGGTGGGGGTCCCACCCCTGTGTCATTGGAGTTGACGGATTTAGAAGAGCTGGCACAGGGGTGTGTGCAGCCTGTGGAGGTGTTTGGCGTGTCCAACATGGATACGGACATGCCAGACTTTGTGGCTCCTCATGTTGTCCCAGGTAAATCTTGTGATGTCACCAACTCTGAAATGTTATTGGGCCAATATGTAGATTCTAATGAGAGTCTTTTCTCATTTTTCCTAACAGAGACACAGGCGGATGAGTCTGCTCCAGAGGGGAGCCTTGGCCGCCGAATTTCTGCTGGCTCTGCAGGGGAGGAACCAGTACATCCGGCTGAGGACCCTGCAGAAGCCAGTCCAGGGCAATCCCCCTCGCAGGCAGTGGCCCTCCTCACAGAACTCAATTTCAAATCGGATTTCCATACGGAGATTCAGCAGAGGATGGACGCCAGTCTGCTACGGGTGGCTGAGGCCCTGGAGCAAAATGCTGCGGCCAACGTGACCATTGGTCAGGCCCTGGCGGAAAATACCAGGGCCAACATCCGCATCGCCAATGCCCTGGAGCAGCTCGTTCGCCAGCACATGGTGGAGCCGACCTCCCTTCCTGCCGGAACATCAGGATCCTCCACCTCTGGCACAACATCAGCCAATCCTCCAAATGTGCCTAGCCCTGTGCCTAGTCCAGAGGCCACAACATCTGCCTCTGGACAGGCAAGCCCGATGACATCCCGGACCCGGTCTGGCGCCCTCCCTCCCCCAGCCAAACCAAACGGGTGAAAAAACGGTGACAGCAATGGCGACTTTTCCCACACTCCTTCTGTGCTTGGCTCATATTCCTTTCTGGTCAAAACTTCCCTCTCCTTTCTTGTGAATTGTTTTTAATTTTGTGTTCTACATTTCATAAATCTTTTATGTTGGCCCAATTATTGTAACTTTGGGAATGAACCCTGCAAAAAAACTTTGCCACAAATTGTTTTTTTTTTTGTTTTTTTGTTTGAGCAATAAAAATAAAGTAAAAAACTGACATTGTATTCTCACATTATTGTCAAAATGGATTACATTTAATCCTGGGCGAAAAGGCACAAACTGGCAAAAACCACATTTTACATGCCCAAAAAAAAAAGGGCTCTTTAAGGAACGTTTCAAATTTAACATAACTATGCAAATTCAACAGGCCAAAAGAAAAAGGTAAAAACCAAAAAAACATGATGACATTATTGTTACAATAGGCCCTAACCAACAAATTGAGCCCAAAAGAAACAACCACAAATGTACGTAAATTGATTGTGTAATCATCACATTAGCAGCTATGATTTCCACCTGCGTACGCTTTTGTGCTAACACAAAAAACTGCTTTCAAAACACATACCAAGCCGGTTTTCAATCCAACACTAATTGCTGTTCTGACCACCCGCGATTAATCGCAGCAACATCGTGGAGTGCCGGGATGGAGGAGAAGGCCATCGCCAATGTGGTCGAGTAATCCAGACCCTAAGCTGTGCGAGCATTTTGAAGGGAAAGAGGATCATCCCGTGACGTATGAGTCGGTCCGTACACATTTTACGCTCGCATCTGCTAATGTATGTACGCCCCAAAAACGCCTCGCCATGCCTGCGTTTTTCCATCTCCACCCCCGTCAACACCCAAAAACGCCCTGTTCTGTCAATCACATTTGACATGTCACTTCCTGTACGCTATTTGACGAATGAGACCAAAAAAGCTCGCAATCTGCCGTACGCACATGCGCAGTGTTACACCGACGCAGGCGCGGTTAGTCAACATCGGAACGCAACGAGCGTACTGCTGTTTGCGTACGGCTCTGAATGAGGGCCCCTATCTGTTCTAAGAGGCACAGAGCTGTTACAAACAGCGTGTCTGCTGGTGTAATGATTTAATGCCTGCATCTCTCCCTTGGAGCTGAACCAGAGAGGAGCAGCACACACTCTCTCTCTCTGATCTAAGCGGCACAGAGCTGTCACAAACAGCGTGTCTGCCGGAGTTATTTATTGCCTGCATCTCTCCCTTATAGGTAGGGTGCAGTTGATTATACAGACGGCTCCTGCTTCAAGCAACTGAGTGTATAGTGAGCACTGAGCAGGGGGATCTAATCTGTGAACCTCCCCTGTTCCCAACATTAGCCTTCTGTTTTATCCACGATGTTACTATCTGTATGTGTGTACAGTGTGTGTATAAATGAGGCAGACTCAAGGCTTCACAGTAGATGTTTGTTTGTTCTAAATGTACTAACAAACTAAGCCTGGCTCCTCATTAAGCTCAAGTGAGAGAAACCTACTGAAAAAAAATGTTTTCAATTATAATGCTGCCTCACAGTGCTGGGGTTGTGGGTGCGGTTCCAGACCATGGCTGTATCAGTGTGGAGTTTGTATGTTCTCCCCACTTTAGTAATAGACCCTACCGCGGCTATCTCTGCCTCACCTACTCCTCCATGGGCCGCTGACATGCTAGGAGTTATGGCGGACTTATCGTCAGAGTTGGCTAAGGCTCATAGGTCTCAACCTCCCTGGATAGCAGGGTTAACAAATCTCTACACAGCCTGGTACTGGTTATAGGTGCCGCTGCTACTATACCTTCCACTTCCTACCAGAAACCTATTGAAAAACATCCTCTTACGAACGTACTTCAGCCAGAGTAGTCGGACGAGGAACTCCTCACATATGATACGAAAGGTGAATTGGAAGAACTTTTGGATGGTACTGCACCTAAAGACTTACAATCCACCTCTACGGTGGTGGAACCCATGATTCTGGCGATTAGGCAGCTCTTTAATCTACCTTATACATTTGAAAACCGACAAAAGCGGTCGGCTATTTTTTTTTTTTTTTCCATTCCCGCAGCTTCAGGAACAGTTTTCAGTGGCCTGAAAACGGACGGATAGGAGGCGTCGTTGCCCATCCGGCTATTTCCATCACTGAGGTTGGAAAAGTGGGAAACACTGCCTCATGTTTAGGCGTCTGTTTCTCGTCTTTTTAAGAAAACTACACTTCCTGTTCCGGGACTACGTTACTTAAGGGCTTTCCTGATTGGAAGTTGGAAACAACTTACAATCTATTTATACTGCAGCGGTAGCTCAATTTAGGCCTACAATTGTTAGCGCCTGGGTTAACAAAGCTGCAACTTGCTGGGCAGATGATTATAGTCCAGAGGGGGAGGAGCTCTGAGTTACGTCTACAAGCAGAACACATCCGTAAGTCTGCAGTGTTCCTGGGCGAGGCTTCCAGGGAGATCAATCAGATCAGTACTCGCATATCCGCTTCTGCTATTTCTGCCCGCAGAGCTCTCTGGTTCTCCCAGGAGAACTTACACTGGGCCCTCATTTCATTCTTTTCATGCGCCACTGCCCTTTCGTGGTAGAGCCAAGTTGCTCCCACGCAAGCAAGGGGTGACAGAGGTAGAGATTGCCCACATACAGCTGCATGGTGACAGGAATAGAATCTAGCTAAGAAACAGGTGGCATGACTGTCTTCCATCCCACTTTGGATCTCCTGCAGTGAGAGCTCGCTAACAGACATTCACACAGGGCCAGGATTCTGCGGGACGGTATCCAGTCTCTACAAAGTTAGACGGGGCTAGTTCCGGTTCCAGTGCATCAACGATGTGGGGGGTTTTACTCAAACCTCTTTGTGGTGCCCAGGTCGGATGAATCAGACAGGCCCATCTTAACCCTGAGATCCTTAACTGTATCTGATGATGTATAGTTTCAATAGGGAGTCACTTCAGTCTGTCATTGCGAGCTTGGAACCAGAGGGGTTCCTAATTTCCTTGGATGTTCGCTTATTTCCATGTCCCCATTGGGGAACCGCACTTCCTGCATTTTACAACCTTGCAAGATCGCTTCTCGGCCTTTTGGCGAAGATCAAAGGTAGTATCTGTTCTTATCAGTTTAATATCTCATACGGCCCCTGTCTGGGTGCCATATAGTAAATGGATTGTTTGAACAGGAAGATGGAAGAAGAGCTTGCTCTATGTATTGACCTGGTTTTGGAATACTTCCAAGACCGGTGCACACTTCGGTCGTCAGGAGTGAACATTAATCCTTATTTGGACGACCTGTTAATCAAGGTTCCATCAGAATCTCTTACACTTCTCTGTCATATTAGACTTTAATACTAACGGTTGGATAATCAATTTCAAGAAATCCAATCTCAGTCCGGCCAGAGACTCCAGTTTATGGGGATGATCCGGTATACGGTATTACACAGGATTTTCCTTCCGGATGACAAAGCTTGGGATATCCGGCTGCTGGTTCAGCTAGTCCTTAGACTGAAGAGGGTGTCCTTGCTTCTTTGTCTGCGTCTCTTGTGGAAGATGGTAGCTGCTTTCAAGACACTACAATTCGGACGATTCCACTTCCGAGTGTTCCAACCAGACCTGCTATCACAGGGATCAGGATCTCACCTGAATCTACATCGACTAATCCGTTTGGCTCAGGCCACCAGGGTAGCGCCCCTCTGGTGGGTACAATCCCATTCGGAGTATGGAATTGGATAATAGTGACAACGGACGCCAGTCTCCAAGAATGGGAGCAGTGGTCCTCAACTATTATTTCAGGGTCAATGGTGCACACAAGAAAGACAGTGGCCCATAAATGGGTTAGAACTCAGAGTAATTTACAGTGCTCTGTTAGAAGCAGCACAGTTGCTAAGGCCTATTCCGGTAAGAGTTCAGTCAGAAAGCAACGGCCATCACTTACATCAACCGCCAGGGAGAAACTCAAGTCGCATAGCCATGTGGGAAGTCTCTCAGATTCCCCGGCGGGCTGTGAGTCAGTCAGTAATTCTGTAGGCAGGATAGCCATCCTAGAGCATGGAAGCTTCACCCAGACGTGTTCCATGCATTAGTACATCAATGAGATCGTTCTCAAGTGGACTTCATGGCATCTACGACATTTACCTGTTTTCTCCGATCCCTTTAATTCTTCATCTAAATAGAAAGAAACTCAAGTCGGCCTTGGGGCTACAAACTGGCCTCAGAGAAGTTGGTTCTCGGATCTTCGGTCCCTCCTAGCAGATGTCCCATGATCTCTTCCTTTACGCCTGGGTATTCTGCTTCAGGGTCTTTTTCATACACCCCAGATTAGCGCAATTGCGTTTATGGGGTGGCTCTTGAAACTGATATCTTAAGACACGGAGGCATCCCAGACTCGGTTATCCTATATAGGCTTCACGACAGGAACCTGGTTTTGGCTGCACATTATCATTGTACCTGGCATTCTTCTATAACCGGGTGTATAGGTCAAGACCTTCCGTCTAGAACTTCCGGTTTTCCTGTTTTTCTCCAAACCGGATTAGAGTCGGGACTGCGTTTTGGGATTTTTAAAGGTGCAGGTTTTTTCTGCTTGTTCCATTTTCTTTCAGCGCAAGTTGGCCCCCATACCTGTCGTGCTGACGTTCTTCAGGAAGTTTTGAGTGTGCAGCCACCTTTTTTGTACCACTTACAGCTCCCTGGGACTTAAATTTGGTACTTTTATATCTTCAGTTTTCCATCTTGGAACCGATTTAGGAGGTTGGTATTAGTATTTGTCTGGGAAGACTGTCCTCCTCCTGGCTTTGGCTCGCAGAGTTCCGGAATTGGAGGCTCTGACCTATAAGCTGCCTTACCTTGTGTTTTCATGTTGATGGGGCGGAACTCAGGACGGTAGCCGCTTTCCTTCCTATGTCGGTGTTGGCTTTCAACATAAACCAGCCTATTGTGGTGCCTTTTTTGATAGAGGACTCGGGTGTTTCCTCTATTCTTGATGTGGTTTGAGCTTGCCGCATCTATGTTGCTCGGATGGCGTCCTCCGCTAGTCCGAGATGCTTTTTGTCCTCTATGATGCTGTTCGGAGGGGTTGACAAGCAGCCAAACAGACATTGGCTCGTTGGATCAGACTGACTATCTGTCAGGCTAATGATCGTCAGCATCCTGTGTCCATTCGACTCTTTCCACATGTTCTGTGGGTGTGTCGTGGGAGCCTGGGAGGTGTGCCTCCACTTACAATTGTGCCATACGGACACATGGTTATCGGTTCACCCTTTCTAACGTTTTACGGGTTGATACAATTGCGGCTTCTGCATAAAGTTTTGGCCGCATTGTTCTGCAGGTTCCTCAGAGCGCTCCCGCCCGTGGGGTAAACTTTGGGACGTCCCCAGCGTAAGCACCTCCAGTGTCCCCTAGTGGATGAAAGAGAAAAAGGGATTTTGGTACTTACCGGTAAATCCTTTTCTCTGATTCCACAGGGGACACTGGATGCCCACCTCAGCACTCTTTGCCTGCCTGTTCAGTTAGTTTCATATGTTGCTGTGTGATCATCTTTCTTCACTCCTGTTGATTTCCATCTCCTCTCAGTCTTCATTTTCTAAACTGAGGGCTGATGGGGGATAGAGGGGGAGGAGCTTCACACTTCTGAATTATTTAAAGTGCCAGCTCCTGTTATCCATGCCTCTATACCCTAGCGTAAGCACCTCCGGTGTCCCCTGTGGAATCAGAGAAAAGGATTTACCGGTAAGTACCAAAATCCCTTTTTCTCACCCATGGCCATTCTTTTGTTGGTGCACATTTGGTAAGTATGACTAGGGCCCAAGTTCACGGAACTGGCTCATTTGAAGTAAACAAAATCATATAGGACTTGCGTGAGGTATCCCATAGGTGGTCCTTACATCGAAAATTTAGGCAGATATGAGATCATTAAGTTTGGTATATCGGCTATACAATTGTCCTGATGTCTAGTCTTCAATATGTGCCTCAGTGCAAACCAGTGCAGATTAGGAATTAGCCTCTGGAATTGTCTGCATTAACTTCAAGGTTTGCTCTTTGCATCTTTAACCTGAGGTAGTTAACCATCCAAAAACATATTTTTTGTCTCAAAGTGACTGCAGGTTTCAAGTTAATAGTATACTGCTTGCCTAATTTATTTGTAAATACTCAGTTATGAACTGCTGCTGCCTAGTAGGATTTTATAATTATAAGCAATTCTTAGGCTGGGCACACACTAAGCGACCCGCCAATGAGATGCTTGATGGTGCCAATGACCGATATATCGAGCAATTGGTACACACTGCACAATCCAGTGAATGACCACCCAATATATCGTTCACAGGCACCCTTGCCAGAGTCAGCATAGGGATCGCTCCATTGGCTGTGCATGCAGACAAATGGAATGACCGCGATGAGCGACCTGTGGGAGACCGTATAGTTGGTACACATTAGACGATGTGCCCGATATTTTGGACCAGACGACATATATCGTCTAGTGTACCCAGCATTACTGTCACTAAATACCTCAGTTTGCACTGTAAGAGGTTATCTACTCGCTTTAGTATGTGTTAGAGATGTTCTCCCCTGGATGCACAATGCTGCACTGGGACTTATAGTCCATCTAGCCTTTTCCTGCTGTTCTTTGACCAGATGAGAGGGGAATGTGGCAAGGTGCATAATACTGGGAGATATTAAACAGACCTCAGTCTCAGGCAGAGAGGATGATCCTTCCTCAATTGTCAGGAGCCTAGTGGTGGTTGCTTGGTTTCTCCTCAATTGCTTCTCACACCAAGCACTGCCTCTGAAGGCTGTCTGCGGCTCCTTCAGTGGCCCCTCCGGACCCTGCCGTGATGTCTGCTGTGAGAGAGCACACACGCTGACCGTGACCTCTCTCCATTACAGGTGCCTCAAAACTAGAGATGTGCACCAACCCCCGTGTTTTGATTTTGGATCTGGATTTGGTTTCGGATCTGAATCTGGTTTTGGATTTTTTTCCTTGGTGTTTTGTTTTTTGTTTTTGGTTTTGGATCTGTATTTTTCCCCAAAAATGATATAAATAGCTAAAACCACATAATTTGAGCCTATTTTTGTTTCTATAGTATTATTAACCTTAATAACAATCATTTTTAGGCATTTCCATGCATTTGTAACCAACTCAGAGCTCACAATATTGATTTAACTATTTTTCACCAATATAGGCCAAAAGCTGCAGCGAGCTGGCTGGCTAAAGTAAGCGACAGAGCAGCGGCACAAACGCACGGCAGTTTAAAAAAATATAGAACATCTATGAAACATTGCCACACAGCAGTGGCAGACAGGATGGCAGTTTAATAAACTATAATAATGTCAGTCGGCAATGCCCCAAATTGTGCCAAATATAAAGAAAAGAGATGCAAGATGGAATTGTCCCTCCCACCCACTCTTATGTGGGATATTAAAAAAGATATGCACAGTTTAACAAACCAAGCACTTTAGCCACTAGGACTGACACTTTCGTGGCTGAACTCCTTGGATTGTTTGGGCCCCCACAAAACATTTTTCGGAAGGACTACCTTCAATTATTAAGGAGGAGGTTGATGATGAGGGTGTTGGTGGTGGAGATTGCATGTGCTTGCCCAAACTGCTGGTAGCTGATACCGGACTGCTTGTTATTAATTTACACATTATTATAATTTTGTTAAACAAATAACATGAACTCGCTGCAAATGACGTACCAGGGAGGAGGTGCCTAGATGGTTAACGTCCCTTCCTCTGCTAACTTTGGCTTTACAAATGGAACAGATGCCTTCACAACTGTTGTCAGAATTTAAATTAAAATAATTCCACACCCAAGACGTGACTTTTCTGGCTTTCTTTTTATCATGAGCTAGAACTGCTGCCACTGGTGGCTGATTTACGCAAACATCCTCATCATCAACATCCTCATTAGCATCAGATAGGACACAAATTCCCCCCACATCCTCCTTGTGCACTTCCTTCACACTATCATCCGTATTTTCTATTATTTCACCATCTAATACTAGTACAGCCGTCATGGCGTCAGTGATCCACTGTGAAACTGGGTGACAGCTGTTATACTTCCTCTATCAAAGGACTGTTTAATAGTCAATTGTTTTTTTTAACTTACTACTAGTAGTAGACTTCTTGGTCCCTTTCTGGGATGAAGATCCAACCCCAGCAACAGCAACAAACGTAGCACTCAAGGATCCTTCTGAGGATCACGGATAGGAGAGGAGTCTGTCATGCTTTTGAAGGTGGATGCAGGACTATTTCCGATCATGATTGAGGATGTTGATGATGATGCAGTTGTTGGTGGTGGAGATTGCAGGCACTTGGATCCAGATAGAAGAGAGCAGCTAGGTGACACTGGAGTGATTGTTGTTAGATTTTTTTGTCCCCAAAGTTTCTGAATTTGAAATACCCTTTTCAATTTGAAGAATGTGCTGCAAGTGACGTAACAGGGAGGAGGTTCCTACATGGTTACAGTCCTTACCTCTACTCACTGTTTCTTGGCAATGGTTACAAATGGCTTGGAAAATGTTGTCCGGATTTAGGTGGAAATGATTCCACACATGAGATGTAGATTTTTTGGTCCTTTGGCCAGGCATGCCAACAATGAGATTTTTCCCACCATGGGCAACAACTGTTACCTGATTTACAGTTTTTACACAAACATCCTTGCCATCAACATCCTCATCATCATCAACATCCTCATCATCCTTGTTGTTATCGCCAACTAGATAAACATCCTCTTCATCCTCCTTGTGCAATTCCACAGAAGCATCCTCGATTTCTACGTCAGAAGGCACACAAATGGTGGAAGGAGGATCCTCTTCAAGTACAGTATTACTAGAAAGGTCAGGCTCACACATGGCAACAGCGGACACACTTGGACTCTCGGGATATGTGATTTTCCAGAGCACACAGTTGGCTCCGGCGTCTTACTCGTCTTAACAATTTTTATTATTTTTGTACCTCTTCTACAAGCAGAGGGGCTTAAATTATTAGAACCATCAGTCATAATAAATACAGGCCAATGCCTTATCCTTTCCTTGCCACTTTGTGTAGTGAATGGCATATTGCCAATTTTTTGTTTCTCTAAAGCTGACTTAGCTTTAAAGTTTTTTGCTTTAACAGGGTAAAAGTTGATTTTTTTAGCCTGACTTTTTGGCCTGACTTAAGCCCAGGTACATTGGCCTTTTATAGATGACATTGACGGCCTTGCATCGTCATCATGACTGCTGCCAGCAGCTACAAGACTGGTATGTGGATCTTGCTCTCCGGTCATGTGACTGTCCTCCACCTCCATACCCACTACACACACAAAAATTTTTTGGGGGGATTTGGGGGGGGCAGCAGCCCTTGACAGACAGCAGCACAGCACCCCTGCGCAGCTACGCCGATGACAGTGACAGCCAAGTGTGGCTGACACGCACAGAAAAAAAATGTTGGTTTTATTTTTTGGGCAGCAGCCCTTGACAGACAGCAGCACAGCACCCCTGCGCAGCTACGCCGATGACAGTGACAGCCAAGTGTGGCTGACACGCACACAAAAAAATTGTTGGTTTTATTTTTTGGGCAACAGCCCTTGACAGACAGCAGCAAAGTAAACCTGCGCAGCTACGCCGATGACAGGTGTGGCTAACACGCCACACAAAAAAAATTATTTATATATATTCTTTTAACACTGGGGTGAACCCCTGAAAGAGGCAGCAGCCTCTTAACAGACAGCAGCACAGCACCCCTGCACTGATGACAAGTGTGGCTAACACTAATTTTTATTTTTTTCACACTGGGGAAGTGAAGTGCACTCCTGAAGGACAGAGCACCCCCTGGACAACACAGCACTACAGCCAGCCAGCCATATGGCAGGACAACAGCCAGCTCCTGTGGACAGGACGACAGCCAGCCAGCCCCTATGGACATGACAACAGCCAACCAGCCCCTCTATAGACAGCAGCCAGCCCCTCTATAGACAACAGCCAACCAGCCCCTCTATAGACAACAGCCAGCCAGCCCCTCTATAGACAACAGCCAGCCAGCCCCTCTATAGACAACAGCCAGCCAGCCCCTCTATAGACAGCAGCCAGCCAGCCTCTCTATAGACAACAGCCAGCCAGCCCTTATAGACAAAAGTAGCCAGCCCCTATGCACAGCGTCAGTGTGCAATTAATATTATATTTATAACAGGTTAACAACAGCACAGCACAGATCCCAGCTCCCTCCCTCTTCACTCTCCACAGACAGAATGAAAAATGGCGGTGATCGCGGGACATTTATAGAATCCAAAACCTGCGAGAATCCAACAGCGGGTTGATGACGTTTTGCCTCGTTTTCAGATCCGAGTCAGGTGGGAAAACCCGAGCCGACTCGTATCTGCCTCGGGTCCCCGAAGTTCGGGTGGGTTCAGTTCTCAGGGAACAGAACCCGCTCATCTCTACTCAAAACCAACCGCCGCTCTAACAGCTCTTTTCTTTTTATGTCAAATACTTTAAGCCACCTCCTCTCCTGCTCAGACATGTGACTGCAAGAACAGTTTATTTTTTTGTGTCCCGTGGGTCCCAGTTGCCAGGGCAACATCAGCCTTTGCTGCAGCCATGGCTGCTCTGTAACTGTAGCCTTTTAACTATTGGGAGCTCTACAGTATGGTTGATACCTCAAACATCGGGGTATCACAGAAGTATAAATATAATAAGTGTTGGAATGTATCGTATATTATTTTCAATTTATTCACTGTTTTCTTCTGAAGCTAGTTTTCCTGCAATATTTTAGTTACACTGTTCAGTGCTAATGCTGAACAGAGGGCCTGATTCAGATCCGGATGCTCTGACAGAGCGTTCGCTCTGAATCAGGGCCGGCCTTCTGTTTTTTTAGAGCGGCCTCCTGGCCGCTCGCATAGCTGTGGGTAACCACCCACAGCTATAGCGAGCGGCCAGGAAGATGGTTGCGATGGTTAAGACCATCATGACCATCGGGCTTGCGACGAGACCCTTGTGGTAGGGTCTCGTGGCCGCAAGCCCAAGAGAGCTTTCGGCTCAAACAGAGCCGAAAGCTCTCCCACTGACATCACTTGTGATGTCAGTGGGGCCGGCCCCAGACGGTAGGCGTTCCCATGGGAACGTCTCCGTCTGGGCAGCCACGCCCCTGGCCTGCCCACCAAAGGGGGCGTGCTGTCACTCAACAATGACAGCACGCCCCCTTTGGTATGAGACCCGGAGCAACGGTTTGCCCGTCGCTATCCGGGTCTCGCGCATGCGCACGATGGAGCGGGCTCCGTCGTGCGCATGCGCACTGGGCCAGCATCGACCCGCTTGCGAGCACATAGCGCTCGCGAGAGGGTCTGAATCAGGCCCAGATTTAGATAATGAATAAAATGTTGCACTGCCTGGCTGGATATTTGTGGAGAATGTGAAGCGATGATGATTAGTCGCAAATTGGTCAATACATTTGTTGCCTTTAACAGAATTAACCCAGTAGCTGTACTTGTTTGCCAATGGGGTAAGCCACTTTGTCAGAACCTAAGTTGACGGACACCAGTTGACTGCAATGTCTATATAATTTTATGTGATAATGATTTGTGAACCAACTATGCTTGAAAAAAAGAATTAACATCACTGGTAAAATGTACAGCAAACAATAACAGTTTTGAAATAACCTATTTGTCAGAACAGAAATCTTTATTTATATCTGGCCCATACTATTTCTTCTCTGATAGGCAGATTTTGCGAATTAAATTTTTTGCCCAGTAAACTATATTAATTTACCTATATACATGGAAAGTATCGGAAGAAATTGAGACATCCTGAGCTAAGGGCCTGATTCAGAGCCGCTCGTAAGCGGCCGCTCGTTCGCTCCGAGCGATGTTTGTCCAACTGTGCATGCGTACGGATCGTTATACGCATGCGCGAACCAGTCAGTGCGGCCGAAAATCGTTTGTCCGCTAAATAGCTAATGCCTGCTAATATGAGTGACAGGAGGAGGCGTATGTGGGTGGTAACAGGGGAAGGTGCTTGAAAACGGGGAGTGGAGATCCGAACGCAGGCGTGCTTAAAGGTCAAAAAGGGCGTTTTATGGGTGTGCATAATTAATACTGGAGCGTCATTGACCACGTCACTGGGTTATTTTATAGCCAGAACTGCTCGCAAATTTGAGGTAGCAAACACCAGCCACAAGAATAGTGAGCAGTTCATACGCTGTTCGATGTACTCGATTAATCTAATAAATAGCGTACATGACGTATGATGCGAGCGGCCAGGGGGCGTCTTTTTCAAAATTACAACCGCAAGTTTTGTTCGCTCGTTCAGACATAGAGGCGTCAACAGACCGCAAAGAGCGAACGGGTCTGAATCAGGCTCTAAGTCATCTAATTTTGCAACCAACTACAAAACATCCACCTGATCACACTGACTCAGTCTGGCCGCTGTACACAAGAGCTGAGCTGGCTAATTTGCAACAGATGTCACGCATTGTAGACAAGTTCATTCACAGGGTGGTGCAAAGCAGATCTTATTTAGATTAGTACAATAATAATCATTCTGCATGTATGCAGCATAAGCCACATTCACAGGTTCTTATACATGTTTAGTCAAATAAACTAATATTTTTCTCTTGATGAATGATTTTCCTCAAAGCTAAATCTATAAGCATAGCTAACGGTTATGTGATTTTTTTTCTAAAATATTGCATTTCTATAAACATTTTCTCTAGAATTATAGAACAAATCCTTTTAGTTGACTTGCTACTTTCACCAACAGACTAGGGCTACTGTACTATGAGATTCCTTGAAAATTGTATAGTGGATGTCCAGCATAAGGGTCTTAGATAGAGATGTGCGATTCGGTTCTTCAGAAATCCAAATCCTCGCGAATTTCGTGAATCTGGACAGATTAGAGTCGTGGTTCTAATCTCCTGAGGAGATCCAAATAAATCCGAGTCGCAGTTCTGATCTTCCAGTGGTTAGGAATTCAAATTTTAAATCCAAATTGCGGGTTTTGTATTGCAAAATTTACATGGTACAGTATTAGATGTTTTTAAAAACTTTTTTAAATTGTTTTTATTTTTTAAATAAGCCAGATCCAAAACCACAACCAAAACCACAACCAAAACACTTGAGGTGGTTGTGCAAAATCAAAACCAAAACTTCAGGATAAATCCAGATCCAAAACCAAAACCAAAACACGGGGGTCAGCGCACATCTCTATTCTTAGCTGCCTGGTTGGTCCTTGATGAGGATAAGCCTCACATAATACTTTTTTCAGGGAGGATATTGAGAAGATCCCTCTAAAAAGTTACATTAGAGTGGAATAAACACAATGTGCCCAGAATCTCTGAGCGTTTAAATGCAATACTAAATAGGATATCGAAGTGAACGTCATTGGAATATCTCCAAAGTAATATACCACCTTAGCAGTTTGCCTCTGTTATAAAACCCAGGCACAATATACATTATGAGAATCAGTCTAGGGGCTCTATTTATTAACATTATTTTTACTAAAATAAAGTGAAAAAAGGTGTTTTCACACCCTTTTCACATTATTTTAGTATTACCTATAGTTATTACAGGGCAATTGGAGTAGAATTCATAAAATTCTACTCCAACCCCTAAGTATCACTTATTTTTAGTAATCAGATCGCATTTCCCAAAACTGTAATGGGAAATGTGATCCGACCAAAGTGACTAAAAATAAATTGTAAAAAAATACCGGGGAAAGCCCTGTGATAATAATGCCACCTGGAGGTGGCGTTATCCAGGGTCTCCCCCGGTTACCGGACTCCTACTCTGCTCTAAAAGTCAGAGCAGAGCCCGGAACTGGTCCCAGTGATCAGCTATGTGGTCTAAAGTGACCGCAAGCTGATCACTGTAAAAAAAAGAAAAAAAATTGTCAATTTTTTTTTTACTTACCTGACTCCAGGGACCGTTGATCGGGCCTCCGGTGATGTCTTCCCTCCAGTCAGCTGGTCTCCCACAGTGCACTATGGCCCGGTTATCAAGTGATCGGGTCCCAGTGCAGTATGGGAGATCACCTGATCGGAGGCATGGAGGACATCACCGAAGGCCCGGATCATGCAGGTAAGTGTAATTAAGGGAGAGGGGGGGTCGCGGGGGTCCGCGATCGCGGGGGCGGGGCTTAGTGCCAGCGGCGGCCGGTCGGCACATTTGTGGGCACTTAGTCACGGTATCTAGTATGCGGAGGGGATTCGCAGGGACAGAGCTTTATCGCAAGCTCTGTCCCTGCAAGGGATTTGTAGTAAATCCCTGTGATATTGCCCGAATTCGCAATGCGAATTCAGTCGATAATATCACACTGCAATCTGCATTCAATATGCGGATTGTAGTAAATAGAGCCCTTTATAAGATCGTATGTGATCATCAGTATTTGGTTGTTCACGTGATTTAAACTTGAAGTTGTGATAATTTAGCAGTTGCTGTTTCACAAGAGATACAGTAGATACAACTGTCATGCAAATACCACCTCAAGGTACTACTGAAGAAGGGCAGGATTTTCCATCAATGGATTTAGCAGACATTGTGCAATAGTGCAATGCAGGAGATGCCAGCCCACATCATAGACTATCCAACAGTGTATAAGTTACATGCAAGATGAAGATGCCCAAGGTAACCAGTAAGACAGATTAACAGTATAGAGCCAAGCAGGGCCGTATCTAGGGTGGTGCGGCCGGTGCCATCGCTCAGAATGCTGTATGCCCTGGGGTGGAACCAGTTGCCACCACAAACTATATGTCCCAGGTGCCCGCTGCAATGGATGTTATCGCAGCGGTGCGCCCAGGCAGCCCTTCTCATCACTATGGAGCTCAGCCAGGCTGGGACAGTCATGGCTCTTAGAGTCTTGGCTGCACTACTCCCACAGTGCCTCCTGCGCTCCTCCCCATGCCGCCTCGCTTCCTTCCTTCTCTCTCCATGGCATGCTGACGCCTCCTCTCTGTGCGGCTGTGCTTGGTAATGGTGTGAGTGACTGGGGACACAGACATGCAGGTGAGGGTCCTGGAGACACAGACATGGATGTGATGGTTCTGGGTGTGGTACCCCCATATTTGTGTCCCAAATAGGGGTCCACCAATATATTTTTTTTATATATATACACTTAGGTATCCTGCAGCCCCATTCCTTATAATAGGCAGGTATAGTGAACTTTGACTGACCCTGCTCTCCCTGAACCCCACTGAGCATGTGCAAACAGGGAGGTAGAAAGTGCCCCTTGGTCAGCGAACCATTTAGGAGGGAAAATCCTGCCCCATTGATTGGTAGCCTGGGTGACCAGGCAGAGATCCCTGTACGCGGCCTGTTGCTGGGTCCCCCCTGTCCACTCATAGATGCCAGACCAACAGGGAGGAGAGTGAGGGAGAGCTTATAAAATACCCTCCCCAGGGCTATCAGTGCTGAGTCTGGGAGGAATTTCTGAAAAAGGATTGTCTGTGAGGGGCCTTTGTGAAGTATTCTTGGAACTGTAAAAATAAGGGGTGCTGTAACCCTTTTATGTGCCCTCGATTACAAATACTGCACCTTGTGCTGGCTGCAAAGAGATTCTGTGGAGTGCCCCTGGATTTGTAAAATAGGGGTGCTAATACCCTTTCGTTGCCCTGAATAACAAATGCTGCATTGTTCCAGACAAGTATACCCCACTGGATTACAATACGTTGCCAGATTGAAGTGAGGACACTGTGGACCTTCCACAAATTGGATTATTAGGGCTGGATCCCACACTGGAGCCTGGAGGTTGTGCCCGTTGCTAAGGAGGTACCGCCTCTGCACTTACCTGCTGCACGGAGAGTTGCTGCTGCCAGGGAGGAGGAGAGCCTGTGACTGGCAAGGACCCCTGGAGCGGTGGCGCTGCCCTGTTGGCGCCCGCGGCTGAAGGAGCTGTGTTAAGGAGGGACCAGACTGCTGCAAGAGTCATCACTGCCCGCCCGATTGGTGAAGAGGACAGAAAGACCCAGCGCCGTATTGGACAGCACCTGCCGCCGAGGACCACTGGGAGCTCAAGAGGACCTCACCGAGAGGACCCACCTGCTGCCAGCTGCCCAGTTGAGTGCCCGCGGATCAGAGGACATCCGCTGAGGAGTGCTGACCGTTACCGGAGAAGGAGGACCACTGCCGCCTGCAGCGGGATGTAGCTGCCGCTATAGGAAACCCCTGCTGCTAGAAGAATCTCGCGGAGCAGCTGTGAAACCTGCTGGTTAGCCGCGGGCAACGCCGAAGACAGCCCCCGCCGAGGAGTCACCTGCTAGGTCCCCTGGAGATTACAAATCCCTTTCCTGTGCCCGTCCCAGGAAGTTGGGGAGTCGAGTCTCAAGGTGCAGCCTGGTGCAGTGCTCTGCATCCCGGGCGGTGCCGGTTCCTGTGTCAAGGAGTCTGTTTGGGCGGAAGAGCCCCTGCAAGTGGTGAGGTCTATGCTGCCCCATTTCCCCTCTCCTCATAACTGACCTGGGCCCATTTCCTGTTACCTCCCGCCTACCCCTGAGTGTAACCCCTGCCTTAAATTAGATATCCCCCATTTAGGGCACCTTTTATCCCGCATCCCACAGTGCCTTTTAGTGGGTCCCTTGTCCTCTCCTAGGAGCTACAGCTTTATCCAGTGTGCACCCTCAGGTCCACCAGGGGTTTTTCCTTTGTTTATAGCACATAGTTGCCCCATCTCCCCCTTCATAGTGCCTTAAATTAGGTAAAGTGTGTAATGTTAAAATAAGGGGGAAGTAAACGATAGGTCACCTCCTCTTTTCCCCAAGAATTGTATTGGTGGTAATTTTCTTTCCTGTGAACCTCTGGCTCATGTCCGGGAGGGGACGTGATTTATGGGTGTTGTCTCATGTATGATGCCACCGTGGGTGATGTATAATATGTCCTATGTTTATCTTTAAATTAAATGTAATGCCATGTGATATGTATTTGGCTCTGTTTACTGTTTGACTCGTGTGTTAGCTAAAGTGGTGGATAGTGGTTCTCCGTGGCCCTTTATCTGTTATAACACTCTGCAAAGCTGTTCACTGCTCGCTGTGTTATTGTTGTCAATGCTGATTATTATTTTGTTTGCCATGAAATGTTTGATCACTTGCTGGTATTGGTGTTAATGTAAAGTGACTTTTATACACTGCTTGTTGCCAGTATCCATTTTAAAGTACATTCATGCTGATGTAATGTATACTACCTTTGCTGTCATCTCTTAGCACAAGGTGCATGTCAGCGGTGATTTTCCACCATTGTCAATTTCTGTGGCGTAATGTATACTAATTGTTTATTTAACCCTGTGTAACCCCGGCTTGCAATTCTGGTGGTAGTAATTTGTGGCATAGGCATTTAGGAAGACTGTTGTCCTTATTTTCTCAAGGCTCAAAGACTGTGTTACATTATTGCAAGTTGCCGGCGAACTACTGCTATCAGCATAGCCTCAGTGTTGTCCTTATTTTCTCAAGGCTCAAAGACTGTGTTACATTATTGCAAGTTGCTGGTGAACTACTGCTATCAGCATAGCCTCAGTGTTGTCCTTATTTTCTCAAGGCTCAAAGACTGTGTTACGTTATTGCAAGTTGCCGGTGAACTACTGCTATCAGCATAGCCTCAGTGTTGTCCCTATTTTCTCAAGGCTCAAAGACTGTGTTACATTATTGCAAGTTGCTGGTGAACTACTGCTATCAGCATAGCCTCAGTGTTGTCCTTATTTTCTCAAAGCTATAGGCTGCCGGTGCACTATTGAGACAAGCTTAACCTACATGTATTTTTCCCACATTTCCTCAGCAAAAGGAAGCGTAGCACAGACTGTATTTCAAAGCTATAGGCTGCCGGTGCACTATTGATACAAGCCTAACCTGCATGTGTTTTTCCCACGATTTTCTCAGCAAAAGGAGGCGTTAACACAGACTGTATTTCAAAGCTATAGGCTGCTGGTGCACTACTGATACAAGCCTAACCTGCATGTCTTTTCCCACATTTTTCTTATCTAAAGGAAGCGTTAACACAGACTGTATTTGAAAGCTATAGGATGCTGGTGCACTACTGATACAAGCCTAACCTGCATGTGTTTTTCCCATGTTTTTCTTATCAAAAGGAAGCGTTAACACAGACTGTATTTCAAAGCTATAGGCTGCTGGTGCACTACTGATACAATCTTGACCCGCAGATTTCATGTTTAGGCCTCTCATTTGTTTTAGGTAAAGTAAAAGTTCTGCAGAAATCGTGTTTCCTTTTGTTTACACTTGCTTGCCAGCTGGGGTCACCGGTAGAGGACGGGGAGGTAATAAATCAATACCTTGATAAGTGTAATTCATGTTGTCTAACCTGTGAATGGTAAACATTTCCTGTGTCAATTGTTAATCTTTGATTGGTTACAATAAAATTGCGTTGCACCTTTCTTCTGGTCTGGTTACTGTGTCTGCAAAAAGGGGAATATCAGGCTTGCCTCTCTGTCACGGTGTGTCCTACCTTAGTGAATGGGAAATCGGCCACCAAAGCGCTCCGAACACACCTGAACCCGGTGCTAGTTGTGCACCAGTCAGTACATCACATGGGGACATAGAGGTGAGGGTACTGGGGAGGGGACATGGAGGTGAGGGTGCAGGAGCTGGGGACACAGACTTGGAGGTGAGGGTGCTGGAGACACAGACATGGAGGTGAGGGTGCTGGGGACATGGAGGTGAGGGTGCTGGGGAGGGGACATGGAGGTGAGGGTGCAGGAGCTGGGGACACAGACATGGAGGTGATGGTGCAGGAGCTGGGGACACAGACATGGAGGTGAGGGTGCAGGAGCTGGGGACACAGACATGGAGGTGAGTGTGCTGGGGACAAAGACATTAGGATGCATGAGCTGGGGACACAGACATGGAGGTGAGGGTGCTGGGGATACAACATTAGGATGCAGGTACTGGGATGACAGACATGGATGTGAGGGTGCTGGGGACACAGACATTAGGGTGCAGGAATTGGGGATACAGACATGAGGGTGTTGGGGATGCAAACATGAGGGTGCTGGGGATACAGACATAAGGGTATGGTCTTCCCTCCATGCACAACCATACCTTTTAAAGAATGATGGGGGTGGCACCAATGATCTGTCTGGCACAGGGCACCAAAACGTCTAGTAACGGCTCTGGAGCCAAGTCACTGTTGAGCCAAATGGAACAGGTGGAAGATGGCAGTATGCAGCAAGCAATAGGAATAGCAGAGTAGAGGCCTAATGCAAACCAGGTATACAATCAGGAGGTCATTTCAGTGGACAGACAAGGCAAATTAGGGGTCACAAGCTGAGCTCAGAATAAAGGCTGAGAAGGAACACTGGAGAATAGGTATGCTAATGTATAAACGCTAGAACTGACAAAGTACTAGTACTATTAAAGCAGTTTGTGCTAATGAAAATCTGGCCCAGAGCCAGCTAATGAGTAAATATTAAGAGCTAGCAGAGATAAAACCCAGTTACAGTACCTGCTGTTCCTAACACACTGCCCCAGGAAGATACCTCTAGGCATGCTAGTAGGGCTTAGGCCTGGATGTCCTGCAAAATCAGAATATGATAGTAATATACACTACATGGCCAGTAGTATATGGATGTGTGAAAATAATATATAATTGCACTTCAGCACTCTGCAGTCACCTTCTGTGAGCACGTGTGGTTCTATCGCTTCTCAGCTTAGATGCTGTTGCCCACAGTCATTTCTGCTGCCCAGTAACAGAACTTATAGATGACCAGGGAACTCTGGCAGGTAAGATATGTAATGAACTGACTTGTTGGAAAGATGCCATCCTATGACAATACTGTGTTGAAAGTCACTGAGCTCTTCAGTGTGATCCATTCTACTGTTAATGTTTGACTATAGTGACTACATGTCTGTAATTTTATATACCCGTTAGTTATGGGTATGGCTGAAATGGCCAAACACACTAATTTGAGGCGGACACATATTTTTTGCCATTTAGGGCCGTATTCAACTAGCCGCGATAAGTCCGTTTCTGCGGAAAGGTTTCGCTGGTGACGTCATTTCGCCATTGGAAAAGTTTCCTCCATATTCAATTCCAAAGACTGCTCACCGGTGCGGAAACTCAATGCAATGGGACCTGCTATAAATTTTGCTCATGAATAGGTGTCGAAATAAGGTGCAGAATTGGGCTTTTGGGATGCAAGGCTGTGGGAACCCCCCTGCACCCTTAGGACAGTCCCCCAAACGTAAACTGCGTTAAAAAAAAGTTCCAAAAAGTCCTTAGATCACCCCGGACAAACTTAAAAACTAGCTAAATAGACTCCAGGGGGGTTCCCAAGTATGCCCCGGGTGTTTTTGAGTTTGCAGCTGCTTGCGGCAGGTGGATTTTTTAAAATTTTTAAAACTTCACTTTAGCAACTTAAAAATATGCTTGCACCCATTTTCAGGTACCCCAAATTTGCTGGGACTACTTATTTTCTTAAAAAAAACCCTGTAAAATGATATTCTTCACCACTTCTGCAAGGGCGCTAAATAGCAGCTATTGAGACCATTTAAGTACCCCAAATACCTTCAGCAGGCCTATTCGGGGGTACCTAGAGTGAACCCCAATGTCAGTGCATCTTTTGGGGGGTGTCAGGGTGATTTTACCAAATTTGACAGCACTTTTCGCATATTACAGTTTCGCCGGGTCCTGTTTTCGATTATTTCTAATTGAATACGGGGATAAGCGGGGACACACGCAATACTTTTTCGCATTGAAAACCAGCGATATTGGCGAAAAGTACACCATGCGAAAAGTATGGGACTTTTCGCGGCTAATTGAATATGGCCCTTGGTGTATATAGTTTAACATTTATTAATTCAGCGAATTCTACACATTTAGGCAAACACATTGGCTCTCAGTAGAACATATGGAGAAGTGGCTCATTATAGATTTTAAAATGGACCCATTTGTAATTGGTATTGGGCTGCTTGTGTGGTCACTGGTTATCATCTGTAGGCAAATAAGCAAATCTTCTAGTAGCCAGAAAGTAATGTTTTTCTATAAAACTAGATGTCTACTTTCCTTGGAATATACAGTATTTAAAAAATAAAACCTGATTGTATTTTTAAACGGGATGTTTGTGTTGATATATTTAGGTCTGCAGGGGGTTAACCATTCAACCTGCATAAACGTGGCATTGGATGTGTAGCAAACCATTGCACATAAAGGGGCGAATATTCACGTTACTGAAGGAAAGCTGTACAATGAGTTTATAGGTGAGCAGGAGTGAGCTCTGCAGGAATGTTGATGAAAGGACCTAGTACAGAAGAAAGCCTTTGAAGTTTATACACAATGAACAGTCTGTTTTAATTTCTACAACTGATTACATTGGCTGCAGCTTACGTCATCGACAAAGAAGTACCATACACAGAAAGGCGGCCTCAGTAATAGATGACATACATGTGCTGGGCAAAATTATACAACATCACCAAATACAAAGCAGCAATGTTTGCATGGTGATCATGGCAACAAAATAACTAACAATAAGCACTGATTAATGTGGAGAGACGTATGCCATATATTACAGCTACAGGCAAGTATATGTATGAAAATACATTTAAATAGGATTCAAATTGCAGTGCATCATCCTTGACCAAATATTTAGAAGTAAAACAATATTTCAAACTTTAAAAATCTGATATTGTAAATAAAGTTGTATTTTTATTACAGCTGTTTATTTATATTGCTGTGGTATTGATGTTGAATAGGGCAAGGTTCCATGCTGTTCTTTTATATAGCCAAATTCATAGGTTGGTGTATTTAAATGGAAAGGTCAATATGTGACAACTGAGAAGTCTGCAACATATTGAATTAATGCACCCCATGGCAAAATTTAGAAAGGACTCCACATTAATGCCATTGTCACACCCACTGAGACTTGTTCCATGCAATGAGAATATCCACTCAGTCTTCAAAACATGTATAACATTATAATGAATCTTACACAGCAGACTAAATACTATATATTACTTGCATCTTTAGCAGATGCATTGTCTAATTACTAACTGAATAAATTAGTTTTATCTAGTCTGCAAGGGTCCTTTTCACACTTTTCCCTGAGTCTAGAGCCTCTAATGATGCTGGACAGCCTGGACCCCATAACATTTACAAGAGGTCTTAATGATTTACTTATATTCCTGTATCCTACTAATATGTATTGTGATATTGACACCTTTAGGATGACACTGTTAATATATTTCAGGTATATAACCTTATTTATTTGGCAATAATCCTGAAACAAACGTCCAGTTCTCCCAGGGCGAGATACAACACTAATCTAACGTAGTTCAACTCTTTGCTAGATCTTCTAGCTTCTCTAGCATTGACCGCCCCATGCACAGGAAGCACAAGCCTTTAAATCTGTAGCCTGACTGACAGGTGTCAAACTCATGTCTACTTACCCCTGAGTTTGACAGCTGCCACTTTCCCTATAGGTCATTCAGAACATGTGTTCTTTTTTTGTGCCTCTACACGGCTATACTTTGAAGCCTGCTATCTGTGTTAGAAGACTCTCTGCTAAACACTTGTGTTAAGTCACTCAATTGGTCATATACAGTATCTCTCTCCCTAGCAGAACCAGGTCAGGTTATGTGGAGTCCATGTGGATGTAAGACTCTTTTTTATGTTAAACACAGCATAAGAAAAATATCTTAAATGCAGCAATACCAAGAAGTATTATTGTTAGTGAAAATACGACACTAATATACACTAATTTACAGTAGTAGGCAATATAAAACAACCATGCATAATGTGACATCATAATAAAACAGTAACTGTAGTGTAGTTCTCAAGTTATGCAAACTTAGGTAATTAATTACCAATATCAATATCATAGTCTCAGCATTACATGTTTGCAATAAATTTACAGATAATAAATTCTACAGCAGTACATATAACCAACAAACCAGAGAGCATATGCAACATTTCATCATATCATATAAGATGTTACAAGAGGTAAAAGCAGATGCGTCACCTACCTTGGTGACACCTGGTGTGGGCGCTCTGAGACCTTCTGTCTGCCGTAGGCGCACGGTCCTGAGAGGGGGCGTGGCTTTGAGGTAAGGGGCATGGTCTCAACTGCGAAGCCATGCCAATTATGTGTGCCGATCTTGGGGGCATTACCGCCTCCCGTTCTAGGCACACAGTGGGCTCCCCCAGTGCTCCTGCAGCTGCTGGGGACGACTCGGGGGTTCTCGCCTTACTCGGATCCCAAAACGAGACAAAATGTCATCCTCCCACTGTCGGATTCTCGCGGGTTTTGGATACTATAAAGGTACCCAGTCATCGGCGCCATGTCACTCCGGCTGTGGAGAGTGTAGTGAACGGATGTGCTGTGTCCATCCAAGGGCTGCTGTGTCAGTCCAGGGCAGGGGTTGCTGTGTCCATCCAGGACAGGGACTGCTGTGTCATCCAGGGGTTGCTGTGTCCATCCATGGGTTGCTGTGTCCATCCAGGGGCAGTGGCTGCTGTGTTCATCCAGGAGCTGCTGTGTCCATCCAGGGGCTGGTGTATCCATCATGAGCAGAGGTTTCTGTGTCCATCAGGGGTCTGCTGTGTCCATCCAGGTGTTGCGGTGTCCATCCAGGGGCTGCTGTGTCCATATAGGGCAGCGGCTGCCGTGTCCATCCAGGGGCTGCTGTGGTCATCCAGGGGCTGCTGTGTCCATCCAGGGGCTGCTGTGTGTACGCACCTTAAGTGGTAGCGCAGTCTAATATTCAACTTTTCACTTCTTTCCTCAATTGTGAATAAATGATTAGTCTACATGCTGACTACAAGATCACAGCAAAGTGCTAAATAACGTGTTATATATAAAACAATTACATCACTGTAAGTGGCAGCACAGTGTTATTCTTTTCTTATTCATAAAATATATTGTGACACTGTAAGTGGAACCACAGTGTAATATCCACAATTTTACAATTTAATTGTATAATTAGCAATAAAAAAAGCAACTTTTCACTTCTTTCCTCAATTGTGAATAAATGATTAGTCTACATGCTGACTACAAGATCACAACAAAGTGCTAAATAACGTGTTATATATAAAACAATTACATCACTGTAAGTGGCAGCACAGTGTTATTCTTTTCTTATTCATAAAATATATTGTGACACTGTAAGTGGAACCACAGTGTAATATCCACAATTTTACAATTTAATTGTATAATTAGCAATAAAAAAAGCAACTTTTCACTTCTTTCCTCAATTGTGAATAAATGATTAGTCTACATGCTGACTACAAGACCACAACAGTGCTAAATAACATGCGTTATATATAAAACATAATGTCATCACCGTGAGTGGCAGCGCACTGTGTTATTCTTTTCTTATTCATAAAATATCTTGTGACACTGTAGGTCATTGATACCGCAGTGTAATATTTAAAATTGGTACAAATTGACGTGTGTGCTGTACCCCACTTTATTCGTGTTTGTTGATATGGAGAACAATCAGTTGAGAGGAGAGCAGGAACCACATACTAGTTCTGGAGCTGCTGCCAGTGCCACCAGTCATGTCGATACTAGTCCATCTACATCACCTACTAAAGCCAATGCCCAAGGGCATACAGGGCTTAAGTCAGGGCATCTAAAATCAAGAACCAATCTTTTACAGTTGTAAATAAAAAAACATCTAAAGCTGGCCACACATCTAAAGATTATCTGTCCAACCAGCCAACTAGTTGATTGGTTGGAATGAAAATCTGGTAAGGAATACAATCAGCAATTTGCTCCCAAACGCTGGAAAATGGACCAAAACTGTTGTTTGAACAAATAGTTTAGATCAAACATTTAACAAACTTGTCTAAACGACCATTTTCATCTGTTTTCTGGCATTTAGGAACAAATTGCTGATCATCATTTACTCCCATCCGTTACCAGATTTTCATTCCAACCAATCAACAAGTTGGCTGGTTGGATGTAAGTTGGTCTAGTGTGTGGCCAGCTTTAGGGAAAGTTAGCTGCAGAAAGACATAAAATTCATAAAAAATATTGTGACACTGTAGGTCATTGATACCATAGTGTAATATTTAAAGTTGGTACAAGATGACATGTGTGATGTACCCCACTTCCTCCGTGTTTGTTGATATGGAGAACGATCAGTTGAGAGGAGAGCAGGAACCACATACTAGTGCTGGAGCTGCTGCCAGTGCCACCAGTCATGACAATACTAGTCCATCTACATAATCTACTAAAGCCGATGCCCAAGGGCATACAGGGCTTAAGTAAGGGCATCTAAAATCAAGAACCAATCTTTTACAGTGGTAAAGAAAAAAACATCAAAGGGAAAGTTAGCTGCAGAAAGACAAAATTGGTAATATGCCTTTCACTACATGAAGTGGCAAGGAAAGGCTAAGGCCTGGGCCTTTTTTATGACTGGTGGTTCTGCCTCTTATGATGATGTAAAAACAAGTGAACATGCTGACATAGAAATCGAGGATGCTTCTGTGGAAGTGCACAGGATGAGCAGGATATTTGTGTATCTGACGCTAATAAGGATGTTGTTGATGAGGATGTTGTTTGAGTAAATCAGGCACCAGTGGAAGAAACAGTTATTCCCCATGATAAGGAAAAGCCCATTGTCATGCCTGTGTACAAGACAAAATAATCCACTTCTTATGTGTGGAATTATTTGTACCCAAATCCGGATAACAATTGTCAAGTCATCTGTACCCTTTGTAAATCCAGAGTAAGTAGAGGTAGGTACCTTAACCATATAGGAATCTCCTCCCTGTTACATCATCTGCAGCAAATCCGTCCAAAAAGTTTTTGTGTTTTGTGTTGACTCACCTGCATCACCAGTGGGTCTTTTGGGAAAGTTTAGTTTTTTCGCAGCAGATACACTTGCTGGACAAACTGAATGAGAAGCTATTGCTGCATCACGTGCCACTTGAGCTGACAATTTGCTTACCGACAACTCTTTGCATCTCTTCAGACCAGTGGCGTAACTAGGGTATTTGGAGCCCAGGGCAAATTTGAAAAGGGAGCCCCCCCCCCCTGATGTGCGTGTGCCGAAAAAATGGGTGTGGTCACTTAAAAATGGGGCGTGTCAACATGACACACCCCTTTATTTTCACACTGAACATTCCTATCCATATGCACCTTAACTCCAGTAGTACCCCTTATACAGTACCCCCAGTATGGAGTTGTGGTCCCTCTTATGCAGGCCCATAGTAGTGCCCCTTATACAGTATCCCCAGTAGTGGTCCCCCCAAATGCAGTGCCCCATGTAGTGTTCCCCCTTATGCAGTGTCCCCAGTAGCAGTCCCCACAATGCAGTGTGCCCAGTAGCGGTATCCCCTTATGCAGTGACCTTTATATGGTGCCCCCAGTAGTAGTCCCTCCCCCATGCAGTGCCCTTTATATAGTGCCCCCAGCAGTAGTCCCCCCTATGCAGTTTTCCCAGTAGTAGTCCCCTTATGCAGGCACCCAGTAGTGATCCCCCCTATCCAGTGCCCTCTGTAGTGGCCCTTCCTATTATTGCCCCCAGTAGTGGTCCCCCGAATGCAGTGCCTCTACTAGTAGGCCCCTTTTATAATGCCCCCAGTGGCAGTTCCCCCCCAAGTAGTAGTCCCCAGTAGATGTTCCCCCTCCCGATTAAGTGCCCCCAGTAGTAGCCCCCCCAGTAGAGGTCCTCCCAATAATGGTGCCCCCACCCCCAGTAGAGGTCATCCCAGTAGTAGCCACCCCCTCCCCCGTTCTGCAGATAGGTTAAAAAATATATATGTATATATATATATATAAAAACATACTTACCTGCTGCTCCGGTCCGCGCTGCCGCTCCCGCCGCCTGCCAGTCCTCCCGGGCTGGCGCGCTCAGCATTATGGGACAGACGTCATGACGTCAGTCCCATTACCCACTGCAGGAGCCGGATGGAAGTCCGGCTCTTGCAGTGGGTGCTGCTGCAGTCAATGAGAGTCTATCTGACTCTCATTGGCTGCTGTTTAACACACGCATCGCCGCCAGTGCTGGCGGCGATGTGTGTTATGCACAGCCTGAGCCCACCTCATGGCGCTATTGGGCAAGCGCTCAGGGGGAGAGAACGGGCTCAGGAGTGCAGCACAGGACCGGCGCTGGAAGCCTAGCGCCGGTCCTGTATAAATGTGTAGCGCCGACCGCAATCACTGCGGTCGGCGCTACACTTGTGGCTAACTAGGGTGGGCCGGACCATGGCCGGCGGCGCCCCCCGCGCCGCCGGTCCCACGGCGCCCAGAGCACGCACCCTGCCCGACCCCCCCTAGTTACGCCACTGCTTCAGACTTGTGTCCATTGGGAACATATGACTTAAACCTTATAACTTAAATCTTGCATTTGCTCTTTTCAGCTTGTCCACATATCTGTGGTTAAGTGGACAGTGGGTACAACGGCATTTTGGAGGCCACTAATTAAGGTTTTTTTATGTCCCTGTACAGATTGGGAATTGCTTTTCTAGTGAAGTGAATTCTAGATGGGATTTGGTAGCGGGGACACAGGCCCTCAAATAACTGTCTAAAACCCACTGCATTATTGGTGGATATTGGATGCACATCTAATACCAGCATAGATACTATGCTGTCAGTGATCCGCTATGCAACTGGGTGACTGTTGTCATACTTGCATCCCCTTGCAGAGGATTGTTTAACAGTCAATTGTGTTTTAAAGTACTACGAGTAGTCTTCCTGGTCCCCTTCTGGGATGAAAATCCACTACTAGCAGCAGCAGTAGGCATAGCACTCAAGGATTCTTCTGGGGGCAAGGACTGATGTGAATGATTTACATATTTTTTTAAATGCCTTACCTCCTCCTCTCCCCTCCTGTCTCATAAATTTGCATTGGAATAAAAAAAATAAATTAAATTTACTACTAATCAAATCTTAATTTACCTGCCTTTAACTACACATATTCTCCAAATCCTTCAGGCCTCTTGAATAAAAACATTTGTTTCCTGATGTGCCATGTTGGAAATTGAGCTGCCACTGCTACTGCAATCTTTGGCATGCAGTTGCTGAATGCCAAAAATGTCCAGAAATATTTATGGCCACAGACAGCATCTCCTGCATGCCCCTTTAATTTTTAAAAAATATTCTGAACCACCAAGTTGATTGTGTGGGCAAAACATGGGACATATTGTTCACCCATGCTCTCCTCTCCTCCATCATAGATTTGCTTTGGAATCAAAAAATTAAATAAAATTTACTACCAATCAACCCTTCCTGTCCCTGCATTCAACTACAGTACATACATACTCCAACTCCCTCAGAGCTCTTGATTAATGAAAACATATGTTTCCTTATGTGCCATGTTGGAAGTTGGGAATATTGTGAGCTGTGAGGTGGTCAAAATTGACTGTATAGAGTGGAAATGAATGTTATTGAGGTTAATAATACTGTAGGAACAAAATAAACCCCAAATGTTGTGATTTTAGCAGTTTTTATCAATTTCTTAAAAAAAATACAGATCCAAAACCGAAACACGCAAGGGGCGGTTTTGGCAAAGCCAAATCCAGATCCAAAACATGGGGGTCGGCGCACATCCCTAGTTTAAATACAGAGAGAGAAATTCTAAAACTATGTGAAAAGTAAGGGCAGGCAGTATTTAATCATAATCAACATAAGGGAAGGTAAGGACGAAAAAAAAGTAAGCAATATACTGTATGAAAGTGTATAAGAAGTTACCACTGAAGCAGAAACTATCACTGGTAAAGTGGCAATTCCAGTGAATCAAATAATGCACCTTTTCTTGAACCTTTTTAGAATCGACACTTCTCTACTTGAAATTCTAGCTAACTATCCACCAGTGCTGCACTTGACCTAGAAGAACCTCTGGCAGAAAATCTTTTTGAAAATAAAGATGATTTCAGTGTTTAAAGTTCTGTGTATTATTAAGAACATGGGTCAATCCAGCTGATAGCACTCAGCACTTAATTTCTGACAATCATTAAGGGCCCAATATGTTTGGGTCTGAATTTAGCAGATGGTATTTTTAACCTAATATTACGGGTTGATAGTCAAACCTTATCTCAACTATAAATGTACACTACTTTTAGTGCAGCCATGAAAAATTTTACTTGTAACCCAGCTTTGGAAAGAGCAAGCTGAACCCCTTATCTGATTTTGTTTACTGTCTTGAAACTCCCCTAATCTCAGGTACTATAGATGCAAATTTACTAAGCATCAGTGTTGGTGGTTTCAGTGGTTTTCTATTGGTTTTGCAATCAGCTGAGAGCAAGGCAAAGTTGCCTGGAATCCACCAGAAATACAGACTTTAGAAAGTTATTGAACATCGGTGGTTCACCAAGTGCCATCATGCCCTGGCGGCCTTGTTAGGGCCTGTAGTCCTCCTGTAAAGAAAAATATTAGTTGGAATTATCATTATTCTCTATCACCTCTATTCTAAAGGCCCATGACTGATTGTCCTTAGGGAGGGGGACCAGATTTTTTGGGGAGGGGGCCACTTCTCTAGGGATTCCAGCCATAGGCTGACCAGTCTCTGGCTGGCTGATATTCTGACAGGGGATCCCTATGCAGGTTCAGCCTGGTGCTGGTTTTTGAACAATATGGGCGACCCCATGCTGTTTGTCTCCCCTGTTTTTTAATACCTGGACTAAGAGGCTTGTGGCAGGTTATCTTGTGGGGGATCCCGATGTCATTTTTTTTTTACAAGAAACAAAAAATAATTTTTCAACTTTTTAGACTTCAAAAGGCTATACAAATCCTATTGCTCTGTGCAGTGCTTGAAAACTACCGCTGATTGACAGCAGATTCTCATCGGTTTCTAATCGGGATACGGCCTTCAAAACTGATGGGCAGCAACAGCAGATTTTAAATAATAGTCAAAACCGATGCTTAGTAAATTTTGTTACTTTAGACACTAAACCACTGTTGATGCCTATCAGTTTTGAATTGAAGTAAATTTACCCCATACTTTAAATAACCTGAAAAAGATGCAGCCTTAGGATGTTACCAGTACACACAAAAGAAGGGCGAGATACCTGATGCAGTATGCAGAGCATTATTTACGCTAACACTGCCCACAGAAGTGGCTCAGCCCAATTATTATGTGAATACCTAGCCTGAGAGGTTGTTCCAGAGATTAACCCTTCCAGTCTCACCCATACTTGCCGACATTTTATAACTACTCTCCGGGAGAAGTCTGGAGAAGAGACGCAGCTGGATACTTCGGGGGGTTGGGGCCAGACTCTTATGTCATTAGGCCCCGAATCGTGATATCGGGAGGAGGGGGTGGGGTTAAATGACACATTTTCTCATCATTTTCCCCAGCCCCCTCATACAGAGCTGCAATTCCCTGCAATTATCTCTCCTTCCTGCTCACTTCACTTCCAGAATTGAGCAATAAACTGAGACCCCTTGTCAAACACTATATTAGATGTTATTACAAAATTAAACCTGGAAAAAAGAACCATTTACAGTTTCAATGTATAATACATTTTTTGGTCAGTAAAAATTGGGACACTGTGTTTAGAGCTATCTAACCGATACACCATTCTTCATATACCCATATGTTACTCAGCAATTCCCTGCCCCCTATGTCATAATAAATCTTAGCAGCATTTCAATGAGAAAAATGCAAATGGCTGCATATATTATATATATATATATATATATATATATATATATATATATATATAACTGTACATCATAAGGGCGATAAAACGACAAGCTTGTGCACCAACTACAATTTTACAGACGACATCTGAACAGCCTGGATAACTTCTCTATATACCTTTAACAGGTTACTTGATTACTCTGATATAATGGAAAACATAGATGGTCATTAATTCAGAGTGTAAGCTCCCAACCAACAATGGTTCAGTCATATAGTTTTGAACTAAATGGGACCAGTCAGAAGGGGATTATTATTTAATTTTACAATAGAAACAGATACAGTATATCTAATGGCACCATTTACAAGCAATACATACATTAAATGGCTTTCTTATAATCAGTAAATTTGCCAAAAGCTCCACTGTCAGCCAAGGCTGCAACATCAAAATGACTATGATTGGAAGATAATTTAGCATGAATCAGCAGGGTGTTAATATAATCATCTGAGGGAACCTCCCCAATATCAGGTCCTAGTGTTTCATGACTTGTTGGGACATGAACCAGAAATATTTAGAGATGCTGACCCCCGTGTTTTGGTTTTAGTTTTGGATCTGTATCTCCTTTGTGTTTTGGATCTTGATTTAGTTTTGCCAAAACCGGCCTTATGTGTTTTGGTTATGGTTTTGGATCTGTATTTTGTTTTGCAAAAAATGTTACAAACTGCTAAAACCACATAATTTGGGCTTTTTTTTTGTTCCTACACTATTATTAACCTCAATAACATCAATGTGCTCTCTTTTCCAGTCAATTTTGACCACTTCACAGCTCACAATATTGTTTTCACTCAGTTTAGGCCAAAAAGTTGCACCAAGCTAGCTGGCTGACTATGCTAAGAGGCAGCAGTGGGCGGCACAGACACTTGGCAGTTCAACTTTCAACATGGCACTTCAGGAAACATATGTTTTCATTAATCAAGAGGCCTGAGGGAGATGGAGTATGTATTTAGTTGAAGGCAGGGAAAGGAAGGGTTAATTCAAAGTAAATTTAATTTCATTTTTTGATTCTGTAAGCAAATTAATGAGTAGGAGGGGAGAGCATTGGTGAACAATATGTCCCATGTTTTACATACAAAATCAACTTGGTTTTGGAAATTTTTCGGAGTTCAGCAACTGCATGTTGAAGATTTCAGTGGCTGTGGCAGTTCAACTTCCAACATGGTACATAAAAAAAAATGTTTTTATTAATCAAGAGGCCTGAAGGAGTTGGAGTTTGTATGTAGATGAAGGCAGGGAAAGGAAGGGTTGATTCTTAGAAAAGCAACTTTATGAGGGAGGAGGGGAGGCATGTACAAAAAATATTTTAATCATTCACATCAGTCCTTGCCCCAGTTGAGCTCTTTGGTGGTTCCGCATTTTTTTTTCAAAATGAAAGGGGCATGCAGGAGATATTGTCTGTGGCCATAAGTATATCTAAATATTTTGGGCATTCAGTAACTGCATGTCGAAGACTTCAGCAGCTGTGGCAGTTTAATTATTAATATGGCACATCTAGGAAAGAGAATGGCACTACAGTAACAGACAGGATGGCAGTTTAATAAACTATAACAATAATGTTTATCATCTACACAAAAAGACAGTCAGCAATGCTCCAAACAGTGCATAATGCAAAGAAAAGAGGTGCAAGATGTAATTGTCCTTGGGCCCTCCCACTGATGGGAGTAATGCCGGTGTCACACCTGCCCATTTTGATTCTTGAACAGGTGGATGAACTATTAATGTGGCAGCACGCAAAATAGAAGCTTTTAACAGGAAGGGGAAGATGGATTTAAAGTCTGGTACTAAACATCTCTTATCATTGTGCTTCTCAGATTATGGTTGGGAAGGCTGGGAGGGGAGGAAGGAGGGTATGCAGTCGGGAAGCCGGCAGACCTAATCCCGACAGCTGGCTTCCCAACTGTCATATCCCGGCAAGGGTCTAAAGACAAGCGTCAATGAGCACGGATAGCCACGGGGGGGGGGAGGGTTAGGTCTAGGGTTCCCGGGGGGGACTTAGGGTTAGGCACCCCCCGAGAGGTTAGGTTTAGGCTAGGGGTAAGGGGGTTTGGCGTTAGGCACCCCTGGGGGGGACAGGGTTAGGCACCCCCCGGGGGACTTAGGTATAGGCAGCGGGGATGGGGGGTTATGTTTAGGCACTTAGAGGGGGGATTAGGGTTAGGCACTGGGAGGGAAGGTTAGGGTTAGGCACCCCTAAGGGAGGGTTAGGGTTAGGGGGTAGAAATAGGTTACTTAGTACTTACCTTAGGACGGTCAGAATTTCCTCCTCTGACGGGATGCCGCTGTCGGGATTCCAACGTCGGGCATGGGTCCGGCAGTAAATCATACCGATTTTGGAGGGAGAACATCTCCAGGTACCTTCACAAAATAGCCTCTCCAGTTTGTGCTTGAGTTGCATCTGACCAAACATGGCTGATGATCAAGGAAAGCCAAGCCCACCAGCTTGGTATCTACAAATCAAGGTTGAAACATGGCATGAGTATTTTGCAAGTATACCTATTTGTGATTTTGGTTGAAATAAATACAATATGAAAAAAGTAAGCGTCAGACCAGCGGCACAAAAGCATTGCACAAGCACACAATGCTTATATGAATACACTGGGGTACGGCTTGCATGCATCACCATTCTTTTATGGATACACTGGGGTACGGAAATATACACTGGGGACGGCCTGCAGCGTCACAGTGCTTATATGGATACACTGGGGTATGGAAGCATTCACTGGGGATGGTCTGCAGCATCACAGTGCTTATATGGATACACTGGGGTACGGCCTGCAGCATTAGAGTGCTTATATGGATACACTGGGGTACGGCCTGCAGCATCAGAGTGCTTATATGGATACACTGGGGTACAGCACAAAAAAAAAAATCTACTTTTTAACTGTTTTTTTTACTTATTATTATTTTTTTAACTTTCCTTTTTTTTACAGCCCCTTGGCAGACGGTATCCAGTTATTAGGTCTACACAAGGTCGATAGGGACAAAAGGTCAACAGGGTCATTAGGTCAACACACACATGGTCGACACAGACATGGTCAACACTTTTTTTGTTTTTTTTAGGGTTAGACACTTACCGGAGGGTTAGGGTTAGGCATTTACTCAGACGGTTAGGGTTAGGCACTATCCCCGATGGTTAGGGTTAGGCACCAGGAGGGAGGGTTAGGGTTAGGCACTTACTGGAGGGTTAGGCATTAGAAAGGACAGTTAGGGTAAGGCACCTACCCCAACAGTAAGGGTTAGGCACCAGGAGGGAGGGTTAAGGTTAGGCACCAAGGGGAGAGTTATGGTGAAGACTAGCGCTAGAAAACACAAAAAAAACTTGTGTCAACCATGTCTGTGTCAACTATTTGTGTGTCAACCTAATGACCCCGTCAACCTTTTTTCCCTGTTGACCTTAATACCAGTCGACCCTTAGTGTGTTGACCTTCAGACCCTGTCGACCTTCAGACCCTGTCGACCTATTGCCTGTCTAACTTCCACTGTCTACCCAAACATTGTCTACCTTTTTATTGTAGACCTAACAATCCACACCTGGACGGATAGTACACCCCTGGATGGACAGCACACAGGGTGGACAGCACACCCCTGGATGGACAGCACAGCACACCCTTAGATAGACAGCACAGCACAGCACACCTCTGGATGGACAGCACACTGGATGGATAGCACACCCTTTTATGGTCAGCACACCCCTGGATGGACAGCACACTGGATGGACAGCACAGCACACCCCTGGATGGACAGCACACTGCAAGGACAGCACAGCACACCCCTGGATGGACAGCAAAGCACACCCCTGGATGGACAGCATACTGGATGGAACACACACCCCTGGATGGACAGCACACTGGATGGACAGCACAACCCTGGATGGACAGTACACACCTGGATGGAGAGCACAGCATACCCATGGATGGAGAGCACAGCACACCCCTGGATGGAAAGGACAGCACACCCCTGGGTGGACAACACAGCCCCCTGGATGGACAGCACAGCACAACTTTACCTGGATGGGACTCAGCAAGGAAATGACGCCGAACACCGTGAGGAGGGGCTTATATACAATCCAAAACCCGTGATCATCCGACTCGGAATTAATTACATTTTGCCTCGTTTTTTGGATCTGAGTTAGGGGGGAAAACCCGAGCCAGACTCGGATCTGACTCGGAATTGCCATGTTTGGGCAGGTCTGGTTCTCTGAGAACCAGACCCGCTCATCTCTAGTAATATTACATATCTTTTACTGTACATACATACATACATACATAATCATGTTACAAATGATACCAAGCACTTAGAACCAGGACCCAGGGTTTACCTATATCAGTGACCATTTCCTCAAACTTTTGTATGCTTCTCAATGCTCGGTACTAGAGTAAATAGAACACTTATCAGTAATATACATCAATGTACTTGACAATATAATACAACAATACACAATGTGATATGATAATAAAACAGAAGAAAACTACATACTAGTCTCAAGATATGCAAACTTACAGTAGGTCAGTACTAATTTCAATAACATGTTCACAGTATGACCTATTAGCAATTATTTCTACATACTGTATAATAAACTAAACAGTGAGCATATGCAATGCATACAACATTTCATAAGTGTAGTTAGTCATCACTGAGGCAGAAACTTTCACCGGTAAGTAAGCAACACTCTCCTGCCTTTTAAATTCCCAGTGCCCAATGAAAGCTGCAGTGTATATAAACTAGCTTCCTGGTCTCTAAGCAACAGGCAGCCAAGGATTATAAGTGACAGTGGCTGCTATCTGCTCCTGAGCTGCTGAGTTTTAATACTTCCACAGCTCTGGGAGATATATGGAGTACCTGCTTCACTGAAGGACTACAGCCCTGAAGAATGGTCTTTGATTACATTGATTTTGGATTAGGTTTTGGACAAGCAAAGCTTGGAATTGCATTTTTTTGCTGATGCTTCAATGACTCTTGTTTTGTCCACCAACTTCAGCTTTGTTCCATGCAATTCTAATTTCTCCAATCTATCATCTTCAGCTTTATCCCTCACAACACAGGACTAAGGGGTCTATTTACTAAGCAGTGTTAGGAGACAGAGTGAAAAGTGATAAGGTGCCAGCCAATCAGCTCCCAACTGTCATTTTTCAAACACAGCCTGTGAGATGGCAGTTAGGAGCTGATTGGCTGGCACCTTATCACTTTTCACTCTGTCTTCTAACACTACTTAGTAAATAGACCCCTTAAGTAGCTTGATATGATATGATGTGTGTCTCTGATAGCTACCCGGACAAATGGTTGTCTCCTGGGTCAGTCACCATTGTGACAAAAATAGTTTGTTGCTGCATTTAACCAAAGGAGGAGATCTGTGGATGATTAACAGAAAACAGTTACAATAAGGCATCTAGTTTACCACTCTTGGGACAAGGGGCCTGATTCAGACCCACTCGCAAGCGCTATCTGCTCGCAAGCGGGTCGATGGCCAGGCAGTGCACACGCGCCGCGTGTGCACAGCACGTGCGCGAGCCCCGGGAAATTCACTCACTCCTGGGCTCGCTACAAACGGGGCAGCTGTCGATGTTGATCGACAGCTCACCCCGTTTTGTAGTCGGGATGGGGGGGTGGCTGGTGAAACGGAGGCGTTCCTGAAGGACCATCACCTGGGCGCTCGCAAAAGCTGTGGGTGGTCACCCACAGCTTAGCGAGCGGCCAGGAGGCCGGACACAAAAAATAAAAAAAAACGTCCTTCAGACCAGCGAGCTGGTCTGAATCAGGGCCCAAGTCTCTATGTAAGAAAGTTGAAAGTTGTACTTTAAAAAAGAAAAGTACTTATTCAGAAGACAATCAGACTATTGTGTTGGTCTTGCAAACGTCAATGCTTGTATATAACCATATGTACGTTATTGTGTTTGGTACATAGTTATGTGGGTACTTTTGGTCTAAAATCCTGTGAGCAACTTCGTTGTTGCATATTTAATGAATATGGTTGTCTGTGGATAGTGCATAGTGCAGCACCATGTTTAAAGCTCTGCTGACCTGTAGTCTGATAAACAACGTTAGGATGAACAGATATTCCAGCTATGGCCTAGAGATGTACCATTTTTCTTAAACTTTTATTAGTCTTTCTGATGACCAAAATCTAATGCAGAGCAGGTTATTGAGCTTTCCTCATTTTTTTCATTTGGAATACTGAGTTGAAGGTGGTTGCATATAATACACTGCATATAATGTGAGCAGGCTGTAAATATCATACAGTTAGATGTCCTTTTCATACATCTCCATTAAGGAAGTTCTTCTTAATGGAGCATACACACGGTCAGATTTATCAGATTTGTCAGATCTGTCAGATAAACGATTTTACCAAAGATTTGAACGATTTGAACGAATTTTGACTGCATTAAAAAGAATGGAAATCGTCCAAAACTGACTGCAAACACATCAGATGTCAGATATCGTTATCTGACCATCGGGAACGCGCATCGTTCAAATCGTTCATCTGACAGATCTGACAGATATGTCAGATTTTCCTTCAGATATGAACGATTGAACGATTTTTTAAATAGTTATCGTTCAGATCTGAAGAAAAATCTGACCGTGTGTATGCTTCATTACCCTGCTGCTCACTCTTGGTATACAATGGACACTGGAGTAGCACTATATTATACAGTAGATCATTTATAATATAGAGAGCATCCAGATGAAGTTAATTCTAGGAGCTCATTTTATAACCACGTGTAGCCAGTAGTGGGGGGTGTCATTCATTCCCCCGGTATTCTCTATTACCTAAAGACAGAAGACCACCGTGACCTCTCACACAGTTTAATACATCCTTTAATGTCATTGTGGTCTTCATAGGATTAACAAAAGCATCTCCAAGGATCCTATGAGAACATTTTAGCAGCATAATAAAACAGAAATATCATTGTCCCTGTGGAATTGCATAGATGCAGGGGTGTATCTATAATGGGTGCAGGGAATGTGGTGCCCAAGTGCCCCTGGGTCCAAAAGGGTCCACACTGCACACCCTGCACCCTTTTAATCAATACTTACCTCTCCGGAGTCCCGCGTTGGTGGTAGCAATGCTGTGGAAATCACTGGTAAAACGGCGCGGTGGCCATTTTCCCAGCATTTTGCACATGTGCGGTAGGGAGATCACCGGGAAAATGGCTGCCGCGCTATTTTATCGGAGATTTGCACAGCACTGCTACCACGGACGTGGGACTCCGGTGGGGTAACTATTGAATAAATGGCCGCAGGGTGTGCGGTGTGGACCCCTTTGACTCTGGCATAGCACTAGAGTCTACTCTAGTGCCCGAAGTCTGCTGCGCTCAGTGCGCTGCCGACTGCTGGATAGAAAGAAGGTGGCCCCAGACGGAGACTGCACATGGACTCCCTCCTCTCTTAATATGCCCCTGGATAGATGTATAACAAAAAGTAACAATAGATTTTTCTACACTGTTATTTTGCAGACCATTTATGTCATATTACTTTATGTATGGCTTGCAACTTGAGAAACACACAAAGAATGTACTCAAAAACACAAAAAGTATGACATGTAAGCTAATTATCTCTTTAATAAGAACATAAACAGTGGGTCAGAGATGAGTGCATCTCATGAGAATCAGGTTGCTGAATAATTTGTAGTAAATCAGTTTCAAATATTTTTTTTTTAAATTGATAGTACAATATTTTTAGTGCTACAGAAATCTTGCCTTGAAAAATGTGATTAAGTAAAGTATGAAGAATGGTGAAATGTAATAATTTGAGCTATGTTGTAGAACAAGGTCAGTTCAGTCCCATATGTATATTCCTCAGCACCTTCCTGGAGGTAAGTCATTGCTAGGGAAAATTATTACCTTTGGTGGCAGTGCCGCAACTAGGGCTGTGTGAAAGGGGCAGCTGCCCGGGGAGCAAAGGCTCTTTTGGTTACAATTGAGGGCTTGGGAAGTGTCATATTTCCTTCTTGTCCAAGGTAGTAAAATTTCTGGTTATGGCTCTGAATGTGATACATACTGCCCCTTACCACATGTATAGTGGCATTTATTAATATCATATGCATAAAGATTTGCTATAAGAGTTTGTCCACAGCCAGCGCATGAGCAAGCTGCGGGGGACACTGAGGGATCCTGTTGGATCCCTCTCTGGGAATTAACTGGAAAGAACCCCATAGGCATCTATTAGGCAACACTGTCTATAGATAGTATTGTTTATTGGGTACAAGCTACAGAAAATTTCTTTTCTGGAGCTTGATACATACAGTATGAGGAATGTGGTCAAACCTCCAAAAATGGCAGATATCTGAGTTTTGAACACAATTTGCCATTGGCAAAACCCATCCTATTTTATGTTTTTCAATTGGAGAGTTTTATTGAGTGCTTAGGACACTTGTCCAAAACACTACCATCAACAACATATAGAAACTGCTTCAGTGATTCAAGTGCTTGTGTGCCATTTATTCCATTCTACTCATAGAAATGAATGACGTCAATTTTGAACAAATAGATGCTGCAGTGCTTTAAACCTTGAATAAAAAGAGTCAACGTAACACCCTCCTTTAACTTATTGACAATTATATAGCTTCCCAGGCTGTTTTCATGGTTCCAAACAGAATTGGTATGTATGACCGCCGGACATCAGGTTGGCGGTTGAAATCCTGACGCCAGCAGCCCGATGGGTGAAGATCCCGACAACGAAGGTAAGTAGGCTATCCCTACCCATTTTTCCCCCCTAACCCTAACCTCCCCCCAGGGGCCCCTAACCCCTCCTTCCCCTAGCCTAACCCTAACCCTCCCGGGAAGGTGCCTAACCATAAGTATCCCGGGAGTACCTAATCCTAACCCCCCCCCCCCTACAATGGCTAAGAGGTCCTGACACCCGGCTTACCTTCGTTCGGTATCCCGGGCATCGGGATTTCGGCAGGTGGATAATGATAGGCGTCAGGATTTCGACACCTATCATTAGTCCCAATGCCGGGATTTGACAGTCGGGAAGCTGGCGGTCAGCATTTTGACCACCGCCGTCCTGACTACACACCGTTTCAAACAGTAGATGTCACAAACACTGTGGAACAATATAATTTTTTGAGTTAGCGGGGAGAGTGATTCGCAATGACAGCTTTACAGCATCACTCCCTCTAAATGGGGGATAGTTGTAAAACCTTTCCAAATCTTCATCAATTGTAAATAGTGTGCAGTCTTCTCTGGAAAGTAGACTGGTAAAGTATAAATGAAATCAAATCAAGAAATATATGGAGCACCAATCATGTCAGATATAACACAGAACTGGTGTCAAAAGGGACATGAGTGACCCTTTTTATATTCATTATAAAATAATAAAAGCTGCTTAGCAGAAGAGTCAAGGAATAGGTTAAAACACTAAGCCCTACCTAGTGACTATTCTATGGAAGGCATAAATCAACACAGTTTTAGCTAATGACTATTATTTCATAATAGCATGAAAGGATCTCATGGAACATTAGGTACTGTCAAACATCAGACTTGGTGACTGAGAACATGTGGAATATATGGATTACAGACTAACGCAGAGCATGGTCTATATTAAGAATGAAATACCTTAATCTCCAGCCAGGAGGAGAGACAGTTGAGGTGGTATATAACAGCAGCTGCCATGGAGCACTAAAAGGGGATGTTACAACAAAAACCAGAGCACATTCTGCTGAAATTGGGCGGTTTTTTATTCTTCTTTTATTTTTTTTTCTCCAACTAAAATGACATTGAACTTTGATTCCTGTAATACTTATAATTTCTAGGAATGAAAACCAGTCTGCTAGTCAGAAATAATATATACAGTAATACATAAAAAAATTAATCAACTTGATTAACATTTATGCAAATTTGTTAAATGAGAAAATTAGCTACTGGAAAATAAAGGCTTAACAACAAGAGTAATTTTTAGTCCCTATTGTTGAATATCATTAAATTAATCATTTAGATTTACTTTATATTACCTTGTGTGTTAATCACCGGAGATTACTCTCTTTAAAAAGTAGAATTATTTTACCATGAATCGTCTATAAACATTGTATGAAAAGATGATTTATTACCTATTCCATTCGGTAAATGTATGTGCTCTGTCGGTTGAAGCTCATGCAACACAATGATATAGTAGCAGTCAGGGCGCAATCATGGAGATATGGAAGTACTGATATATATGGCCCTGAGTAATAGGGGAACCCAAAAATGCTGATGATTCTGGTTGCAAACTGAGTAACGGGAACCCACCAATGCTGATGATTCTGGTTGCAAACTGTTTCTTTTTCACAGGCAACAAGAAGAATGTTATGGCCAGGATAATTAGCACTGGCAGTCCCTTGTCAGTTCTGTAATCTCTGGCACAGGCAGAGTAGTGGATTGGTTGGAGCAGATTGGTTTTCATTAAGGGGCCTCCATATCACTTCTGCTTCCTTCTTCTATATGAGTCTCCACCCCAACTTTCCACCTCCCCCTGTTTCCATTAGCTGTACTGCACATCCCTGTTGTAGGCAATGTAAGTAGCTCAGCTGCAGATAGAGGTACATTAAAGTTGCCTCAGCAGTGTCTCTTGTCCCCTCTCCCCTTGCCAGCTATCCAAATGTCCCCCCTTTATCAGGTGTTCTTCTGCACCTTCCCCAGCTGTTCTCCTACCCCATGCATCATCTATGCCTCTGCCCCCTTTTCCATATGTGCCTTTTTACCATTTGTGCCTCTGTCCCCTTCCCCACCTATGCCTTCACTCTGCTAAGAAATAAAATGGATATAAATAATAACAATAATATATAAATATATATATATATATTATATATACATATATATATATATATATATATATATATATATATGCAAATAAAAAATAATAAAAATAAATAATAATAATAATGATAATATAAAAAAAACACTGGAGAGATAAAAACCGAAGAAAATAAATATAGACCAAAATTATAATTATCAGTGAGTTGTTTGGTATGGAAATAAATGATTTATAGAAGGAATATCAATGTACAGTGATATCATGAAGGAGGCATAGGCCATGCAAAGGGAGAAGTATGGTCTTTTTAAATGTATAGTGTTGGTAATTCAATAATAAGTAGCAGCAAAATAGAGGTTCAATAATAAATATTCAGAGAGAGAATTCCGGGAAATGCATTGTATTATTTAATTTCATTAAGTCCCTTGTTCTAAAGCAGCATATTGGATATCTTGCTGTAGGCTCTGTTCAGTAATGTCAGATCATTGGAACAATTTCTTCTAATTCTAAGAAATTCTTCTTTGTGGCTGTTTTGTGTTGTTGGAGGGATATGGAAGTTATCATGATGTAATAGATTTTTTCTGGCAGTTTTCTTGCCTAGGTCTAATGTCAAGTTGCCATCTTCATGAAATTAAGGTCTGAATTCTAGAAAAGTGATGATTTTATTACTTACTGTATTTTGCAAGTAAATTTGAGATTGAGTGAGTTGATTGTAAGGATTCCCATGAATTTCCAGAAATGTTCTCATGTGTTTTCCCATATCACCAAAATATTGCTGATATATCTGATCTATGTGAAAACATTGGTCATGTATTCCTTGTTGTTTTTTATTAAAAATGGATTCTCTTTCCCACCATCCCAGAAATAAATTTGCATACATGCTGTGCCCATTGCTGCCTCTCTGATCTGCAGGAAAAATTGATTGTTAAATAAGAAATAGTTTTTGTATTGAACCAACTCTAAAAATTCCAATAGTAAACTATGGAGTTTGGATGTGCTTTCTATATTTAGAAAGTATTTAATTGCTTTGATGCCCTGATCGGGGTTAATACTCATATTATGCTAGCCAAAAAATGTCCCTCATCGAGTTTGATGTAATTAATTTTTCTCTAAATACCAAAGGTATCTTGTGCAATCATCGGCAAAGGTGCTAGCTTGTTTAGTTAAACCACCTATCCCAGAAACTATTGGTCTTCCAGGAGGTTCTGCATTTTGTGCACTTTTGGTAAAAGATAAAAAGTGTGTATTTTTGGGTTGGAGACATTGAGGTATTCATATTTATGTTTTGAGATTTGATTTAGCTTTTTCTATGATTCTGTGAAAGAGAATAGTAAAGTTGTCTATGAGATTCAAGAGAATATGTTGATAGCACCTAGTATTTCTTAATTGACAATAGGCTTCCTTCAAGCAGAATACATTAGCAAGCGACAAACATGATTGTGTAAGTGTCAAAATCGCTAAATGGCATTGTAAACCTGCCAGAAAACTGTCTAACTTTTTAACCTAGCAGTATATCTAATCAGAAGCTGAATTTTCTGGCACTGAGTATAGCCCAGAACTTACCTCCTATATGGTCTATATTTATTTATTTATTTTTATGGTTTTTTATATTTATCTATTTATTTATAATTTATTTTATGATGTTATATTTATTATTATCATTATTAATATTTTGATATTAATGTATTTATTTATATTTTATTTTTGTTTAGTTTTATATTTATTTATTTTGTATTTTTTTATTATTATTAATAATAATAATAATACTTATAATAATAATAATAATTTTTTTTTTTTTATAGCATATTGTGTATATTTTTTCACATTGATTAATCTTACACATGTCCCAGTCACTCTCACAATCTTCTTATTTTATTTATTTTTCCCTTTTTTCCCTTTTTTGTGACACTACACAAACTTGCACACTTTTCTAAATTCACTTGCATTCTTACTATATATTCTTTCATTGTATACCAGCAAGCTGTTATCCCATCAGTTTCACTGTCATCTCACTTAACAATGATTCCCGCACTCACAGCTAGCATTATTGACTAGCCCATTTTTATTGGTACCTATTACATTATATATCTGTCCACAGCTTAGAAAATGCATTTTATTTATATATTATTTATTTTATTTAGTTTTTTCAATCTTGTTTTTAGTTTTATTTTCAACATTATTTCTACCAAATATATTACAATTTTATGTTGATTGGGTTGTTGTTCATCTTTATATTACTTTCTTATATGCATGTATAGTGCAATGTAATACTTTGCCTGTTCATCACTTATATGTAATGTGATTGGAGCACCGGCACTACTTAGCTACTGGCATTATTCCCAATATTTAGCTTCTATGAACAAGCTCAGGTGAATCACATGCTGTATTCCCTGGGGGTACTTTTATGTGTACCCTCTGCACCACAAACCCTGGTCACCATGGTATTATTTTGTGACAGGTGTCTTATTTGTTAATATTTCTGTGATTAGAGGAACGATCATTATATTACCCTGCACTGCTCCAACACCATGGAGTATTTATGTGACCAGCCCTGACAGCTGATACCATGTCTACCTATCTTTCACTATGCCATTGTTAGAGATTTTTATTCCCCGTTCACTGCTTCTAGCAAAATGGGGGAGAGCAGGTCTCCATACAAATAAGTATACAAGCTCTGTCATCTAACCATGCAGTTCTTAGTGGGCTTATGCACATTGCAATATTTGTTAAGCTAACCTTTTCCAGTTATGCCCACTTTTATATTTAAGGTTTTCCAAAGGTGATCTATACAATATTTACATTTGTGTCAGTAATCATTATTTTGGTTCATGGTGCCATTTTTAAGCTTTTCATTTAACCCCTTTAGATGCCTTTCATCTAAAATCAGATTTAACCTGTACTTCCCATTCATCCTATATACAGAGTCATATCACTCTTTTTACATACACATCACACCCACTTATTTCTGTACCTTTACATTTACTATCATATCCAGTATAAATAATATTTTTCTATATGCACTGAATGTATAATTTTAGCAATTTGTGCAATTTATTGCATTATAGGTGCTATTACAGTTTTAGACACAATTTTGTACTTATATTGCTTATATGTTAAATTATAAATAAAAGTTGTTTTTTTTATTGCTAATTGGTAATCACACAATCACAGTCTGCCCCTTCTATGAGTTTGTTGTTTTTTGTGACTAATGATTTGTTCTGGGAGCTCCCGCGTCTTTAATTATTTTTTGTCTATCCTGTCTGTGGTAAAAAAAATATTGTTCTTACTGTTCTACACTGAATTAATATCTAATATTGAAAAACAAATGGTGCAGAATCATAAAGAACCTGTACCTAAGACTCTATATTGGTACACTCAGTCAGCTCAATGAATGTTAGTTAAAACTAGGGGTGAGCGGGTTCGGATTTCTGAAATCCGAACCCCCCCGAGCCCCCCCGATCCGAGTCCGATCCGAGTCAGGCTCGACTTTTCCCGCCTGACTCGGATCTGAAATCGAGGCAAAACGTCATCTTCCCGCCTTCCGAGTCTCGCGGGTTTTGGATCCTATATAAGGTACACACGTCGGCGCCATTTTCTCACTCGGCTGTGGACAGTGAAGAGGGAGGGTGGGAGTTAGGGCTGTGTAGTGTAGTGTAGTGTAGTGCTGCTGTTGTCCACTACTTCAAAGTCCATAGGGGCTGGCTGTGTTGTGCTGTGCTGCTGTTGTTAATAGGGGCTGTGTCCACTACTTCAAAGTCCATAGGGGCTGGCTGGACTGTGTTGTGCAGTCAGTTCTCCATAGGGGCTGTGTCCACTCCAAAGTCCTGTGCAGTGTCCCAGTCCTAAAGGAGTGCTGTAGTGTTGTCCAGGGGGTGCTCTGTCCATCAGGGGTGCTCCCCCCAAGTGCTAAAAAAATAATATATTTTCTGTGTTTGTGAATTGTGTGCGCAGTAGCCGCACGTGCATCAACAAAGTAGTGCCAAGCGTGCGCCTGTGTCATAAGTAAAGGGCCGGCTGGCTTGACCGTTAAGGGTGCTGTAACCCCCGAAAGTACACTCCAGTCCAAACCAAAAAAAAAATTATTTTCTGTGTTTGTGAATTGTGTGCGCAGTAGCCGCACGTGCATCAACAAAGTAGTGCCAAGCGTGCGCCTGTGTCATAAGTAAAGGGCCGGCTGGCTTGACCGTTAAGGGTGCTGTAACCCCCGAAAGTACACTCCAGTCCAAACCAAAAAAAAAATTATTTTCTGTGTTTGTGAATTGTGTGCGCAGTAGCCGCACGTGCATCAACAAAGTAGTGCCAAGCGTGCGCCTGTGTCATAAGTAAAGGGCCGGCTGGCTTGACCATTAAGGGTGCTGTAACCCCCGAAAGTACACTCCAGTCCAAACCAAAAAAAAAATTATTTTCTGTGTTTGTGAATTGTGTGCGCAGTAGCCGCACGTGCATCAACAAAGTAGTGCCAAGCGTGCGCCTGTGTCATAAGTAAAGGGCCGGCTGGCTTGACCGTTAAAGGGTGCTGTAACCCCCAAAGTACACTCCAGTCCAAACCAAAAAAAAAATTATTTTCTGTGTTTGTGAATTGTGTGCGCAGTAGCCGCACGTGCATCAACAAAGTAGTGCCAAGCGTGCGCCTGTGTCATAAGTAAAGGGCCGGCTGGCTTGACCGTTAAGGGTACTGTAACCCCCGAAAGTACACTCCAGTCCAAACCAAAAAAAAAATTATTTTCTGTGTTTGTGAATTGTGTGCGCAGTAGCCGCACGTGCATCAACAAAGTAGTGCCAAGCGTGCGCCTGTGTCATAAGTAAAGGGCCGGCTGGCTTGACCGTTAAAGGGTGCTGTAACCCCCGAAAGTACACTCCAGTCCAAACCAAAAAAAAATTATTTTCTGTGTTTGTGAATTGTGTGCGCAGTAGCCGCACGTGCATCAACAAAGTAGTGCCAAGAGTGCGCCTGTGTCATAAGTAAAGGGCCGGCTGGCTTGACCGTTAAGGGTGCTGTAACCCCCGAAAGTACACTCCAGTCCAAACCAAAAAAAAAATAATTTTCTGTGTTTGTGAATTGTGTGCGCAGTAGCCGCACGTGCATCAACAAAGTAGTGCCAAGCGTGCGCCTGTGTCATAAGTAAAGGGCCGGCTGGCTTGACCGTTAAAGGTGCTGTAACCCCCGAAAGTACACTCCAGTCCAAACCAAAAAAAAAATTATTTTCTGTGTTTGTGAATTGTGTGCGCAGTAGCCTCACGTGCATCAACAAAGTAGTGCCAAGCGTGCGCCTGTGTCATAAGTAAAGGGCCGGCTGGCTTGACCGTTAAGGGTGCTGTAACCCCCGAAAGTACACTCCAGTCCAAACCAAAAAAAAAATTATTTTCTGTGTTTGTGAATTGTGTGCGCAGTAGCCGCACGTGCATCAACAAAGTAGTGCCAAGCGTGCGCCTGTGTCATAAGTAAAGGGCCGGCTGGCTTGACCGTTAAAGGGTGCTATAACCCCCAAAGTACACTCCAGTCCAAACCAAAAAAAAAATTATTTTCTGTGTTTGTGAATTGTGTGCGCAGTAGCCGCACGTGCATCAACAAAGTAGTGCCAAGCGTGCGCCTGTGTCATAAGTAAAGGGCCGGCTGGCTTGACCGTTAAGGGTGCTGTAACCCCCGAAAGTACACTCCAGTCCAAACCAAAAAAAAAATTATTTTCTGTGTTTGTGAATTGTGTGCGCAGTAGCCGCACGTGCATCAACAAAGTAGTGCCAAGCGTGCGCCTGTGTCATAAGTAAAGGGCCGGCTGGCTTGACCGTTAAGGGTGCTGTAACCCCCGAAAGTACACTCCAGTCCAAACCAAAAAAAAAATTATTTTCTGTGTTTGTGAATTGTGTGCGCAGTAGCCGCACGTGCATCAACAAAGTAGTGCCAAGCGTGCGCCTGTGTCATAAGTAAAGGGCCGGCTGGCTTGACCGTTAAAGGGTGCTGTAACCCCCGAAAGTACACTCCAGTCCAAACCAAAAAAAAATTATTTTCTGTGTTTGTGAATTGTGTGCGCAGTAGCCGCATGTGCATCAACAAAGTAGTGCCAAGAGTGCGCCTGTGTCATAAGTAAAGGGCCGGCTGGCTTGACCGTTAAGGGTGCTGTAACCCCCGAAAGTACACTCCAGTCCAAACCAAAAAAAAAATTATTTTCTGTGTTTGTGAATTGTGTGCGCAGTAGCCGCACGTGCATCAACAAAGTAGTGCCAAGCGTGCGCCTGTGTCATAAGTAAAGGGCCGGCTGGCTTGACCGTTAAAGGTGCTGTAACCCCCGAAAGTACACTCCAGTCCAAACCAAAAAAAAAATTATTTTCTGTGTTTGTGAATTGTGTGCGCAGTAGCCGCACGTGCATCAACAAAGTAGTGCCAAGCGTGCGCCTGTGTCATAAGTAAAGGGCCGGCTGGCTTGACCGTTAAGGGTGCTGTAACCCCCGAAAGTACACTCCAGTCCAAACCAAAAAAAAAATTATTTTCTGTGTTTGTGAATTGTGTGCGCAGTAGCCGCACGTGCATCAACAAAGTAGTGCCAAGCGTGCGCCTGTGTCATAAGTAAAGGGCCGGCTGGCTTGACCGTTAAAGGGTGCTGTAACCCCCAAAGTACACTCCAGTCCAAACCAAAAAAAAAATTATTTTCTGTGTTTGTGAATTGTGTGCGCAGTAGCCGCACGTGCATCAACAAAGTAGTGCCAAGCGTGCGCCTGTGTCATAAGTAAAGGGCCGGCTGGCTTGACCGTTAAGGGTGCTGTAACCCCCGAAAGTACACTCCAGTCCAAACCAAAAAAAAAATTATTTTCTGTGTTTGTGAATTGTGTGCGCAGTAGCCACACGTGCATCAACAAAGTAGTGCCAAGCGTGCGCCTGTGTCATAAGTAAAGGGCCGGCTGGCTTGACCGTTAAAGGGTGCTGTAACCCCCGAAAGTACACTCCAGTCCAAACCAAAAAAAAATTATTTTCTGTGTTTGTGAATTGTGTGCGCAGTAGCCGCACGTGCATCAACAAAGTAGTGCCAAGAGTGCGCCTGTGTCATAAGTAAAGGGCCGGCTGGCTTGACCGTTAAAGGGTGCTGTAACCCCCGAAAGTACACTCCAGTCCAAACCAAAAAAAAATTATTTTCTGTGTTTGTGAATTGTGTGCGCAGTAGCCGCACGTGCATCAACAAAGTAGTGCCAAGAGTGCGCCTGTGTCATAAGTAAAGGGCCGGCTGGCTTGACCGTTAAAGGGTGCTGTAACCCACAAAGTACACTCCAGTCCAAACCCAAAAAAAAATTATTTTCTGTGTTTAGCCGCACGTATATATCAAATCGATATAACATAAATGGAGGACCAAACTTTCTCCGATAAAAATAAAATAGAGAAAGATCAAGAACCACTTCCTCCTAGTGCTGAAGCTGCTGCCACTAGTCATGACATAGACGATAACATGCCATCAACGTCGTCTGCCAAGGCCGATGCCCAATGTCATAGTAGAGGGCACATACAATCCCAAATGGCAAAGTTCAGGAAAATGACCTTGAAAAAGACATTTAAATCAGCTGAAGAGAAATGTAAACTTGCCAATATGCCATTTACGACACGGAGTGGCAAGGAACGGCTAAGGTCGATCCCTAGTATGTTCATGACTAGTGGTTCAGCTTCACATGACGATGGAAGCCCTCCTCCCACTAAAAAAATCAAAAGAGTTAAGCTGGCAAAAGCACAGCGAAGAACTGTGCTTTCTAAGAAGATATCACAAATCCCCAAGGAGAGTCCAAGTGTGGTGGTGGTTGCGATGCCTGACCTTCCCAGCACTGGACGGGAAGAGGTGGCTCTTTCCACCATTTGCACGCCCCCTGCAAGTGCTGAAAGGAGCACCCACAGTCCACTTGCTGATATGCAAATTGAAGATGTCACTGTTGAAGTACAACAGGATGAGGATACTGGTGTAGCTGGCGCTGAGGAGGAAGTTGGCGAGGAGGATTCTGATGGTGATGTGGTTTGTTTAAATCAGGCTCCGGGGGAGACAGTTGTTGTCCGTGGGATGAAAAAGCCCATCACGGTCATGCCTGGGCAGAAGACCAAACATTCCACCTCTTTGGTCTGGCAATATTTCTATCCAAATCCGGACAACAACTGTCTTGCCATATGTACCATATGTAAAGGTGAAATAAGTAGGGGTAGGGACGTCAACCACCTAGGAACATCCTCCCTTATACGGCACCTGCAGCGCGTTCATAAAAAGTTACTGTCAAGTTCAGAAACTTTGGCTAAGACCGTAAGCAGTCCAGGGACACCTAAATCCCGTTGTCCTGTTGTATCCAAGCGCCTGCAAACCACACCGTCAACTCCCTCCTCGTCAATTTCCTCCTTAGTTAGGATCGGAAGTAGTCCTGCAGGCCATGTCACTGGCATGACTGACTCTCCTATCCGGGATTCCTCCGGAGGATCCTGCATTGCTACGCCTACTGCTGCCGCTGCTGCTGTTGCTGCTGCTGGGAGTCGTTCATCATCCCAGAGAGGAAGTAGGAACACCACTACTTTTACTAAACAATTGACCCTCCAACAGTCCTTAGCGAGGAGGATGAAGTACGACAGCAGTCATCCTGAAGCAAAACGTATAACTGAGGCCTTGACTGCTATGTTGGTGTTAGACGTGCGTCCGGTATCCGCCATTAGTGCAGTGGGATTTAGACAATTGATGGAGGTAGTGTGTCCCCGGTTCCAAATCCCGTCTAGATTCCACTTCACTAGGCAGGCGATACCGAGACTGTACAGAAACGTCAGAAAAAGTGTCCTCAGTGTCCTGAAAAATGCCGTTGTACACAATGTCCACTTAACCACGGACATGTGGACAAGTGGAACAGGGCAGACTAAGGACTATATGACTGTGACAGCCCACTGGGTAGATGTATCACCTTACGCAGCAACAGCAGCAGCGTCACCAGTAGCAGCATCTCAGAAATGCCAGCTCGTTACAAGGCAGGCTACGCTGTGTATCACCGGTTTCAGTAAGAGGCACACCGCCGACAACCTCTTAGAGAAACTGAGGGAAATCATCGCCCAGTGGCTTACCCCACTTAGACTCTCCTGGGGATTTGTGATATCTGACAACGCCACCAATATTGTGCGGGCATTACATCTGGGCAAATTCCAGCACGTCCCATGTTTTGCTCACACAATAAACTTGGTGGTGCAGAATTTTCTGAAAAGCGACAGGGGCGTGCAGGAGACGCTTTGGGTGGCCCGAAAAATTTCTGGCCACTTTCGCCATTCAGCGACTGCGTGCCGAAGACTGGAGCGCCAGCAAACACTCTTGAACCTGCCCCGCCATCACCTGAAGCAAGAGGTTGTGACGCGGTGGAACTCAACCCTCTATATGCTTCAGAGGATGGAGGAGCAGCAAAAGGCCATACAAGCCTATACATCCACCTATGACATAGGCAAAGGAGGGGGTATGCACCTGACTCAAGCGCAGTGGAGAATGATTTCCGTGTTGTGCAAGGTTCTCCAGCCCTTCGAACTTGCCACACGTGAAGTCAGTTCAGACACTGCCAGCTTGAGTCAGGTCATTCCCCTCATCAGGCTTTTGCAGAAGCAGCTGGACAAAGTGAAGGAGGAGCTAAGACGGAGCGATTCCGCTCGGCATGTGGGACTTGTGGATGAAGCCCTTCATTCGCTTTGCCAGGATTCCAGGGTGGTCAATCTGTTGAAATCAGACCACTACGTTTTGGCCACCGTGCTCGATCCTAGGTTTAAAGCCTATGTGGTGTCTCTCTTTCCGGCCGACACAAGCCTGCAGAGGTGCAAAGACCTGCTGGTGAACACACTGTCAGCTGAAGCGGAACGTGACACGTCAACGGCTCCTTCTTCATTTTCTCCTGCAACTGGGGCTGCCAGGAAAAAACTTAGGTATCCTAAGCAACCCGCTGGCGGTGATGCAGGGCAGGCAGGACCAAGTTTGGACATCTGGTCCGGACTGAAGGACCTGGCAACAATTTCTGACATGTCTACTGTCACTGCATATGATACTGTCACCATTGACAGAATGGTGGAGGATTACATCGGTGACAGCATCCAAGTAGGCATGGCAGACAGTCCATACCTGTACTGGCAGGAAAAAGAGGCAATTTGGAGGCCCCTGTACAAACTGGCTCTATTTTACCTGAGTTGCCCCCCCTCCAGTGTGTACTCCGAAAGAGTGTTTAGTGCAGCCGGGAACCTTGTCAGCGAAAGGCGTAGGAGGTTGCTTCCACAGAATGTGGAGAAGATGATGTTCATCAAAATGAATTATCAGCTCTTCCAGGGAGACCAGCCTCCAGAAGGTACAGAGGGACCTGTGGTGGTGGATTCAAGTGGGGACGAGTTAATACTTTGTGAGGATGAGGATGTACACACTGAAGAGGGTGAGGAATCGGTGGATGAGGAGGATGAGGATGACATCTTGCCTCCATAGAGCCAGTTTGTGCAGGGACACATTAATTGCCAGCTTGTTTTGTGGGGGCCCAAACGAACCAATCATTTCAGCCACAGTTGTGTGGCAGACCCTGGCGCTGAAATGATTGGTTTGTTAAAGTGTGCATGTCCTGTTTATACAACATAAGGGTGGGTGGGAGGGCCCAAGGACAATTCCATCTTGCACCTCTTTTTTTTCTTTGCATTATGTACAGTTTGGGGCCTAGTTTTTCAAACTGCCATCCTGTCTGCCACTGCAGTTTCACGCCTAGATGGGTCACGTGTTTGTGCCGCCCACTCGTGTCGCTTAGCATAGTCATCCAGCTACCTCGGTGCAACGTTTTGGACATAAAAACACTATTGTGAGGTGTGAGGTGTTCAGAATAGACTGGAAATGAGTGGAAATTAAGGTTATTGAGGTTAATAATAGCATAGGAGCAGAAAAACCTACAAATTCTGTGATTTTAGCTGTTTTTATGCTTTTTTAAAAAAAAATACAGATCCAAAACACAAAACCCAGAACCCAAAACACGGAAGGGTGGTTTTGGCAAAACCAATCCAGATCCAAAACACGAAGAAAGATCCAGATCCAAAACCAAAACACAAAACACGAAAAGTGGCCGGTGCACACCCCTAGTTAAAACATAACGTTTATTGATATCTGAAATTGTATAAAAAGGACTTACAACGATATAACAAATAAACTGACAAAATATGTGAAGAGAAGTGAATAAGTCAATCTCGGTAAGAATAACCTAGATTGAATGGGCGAAATATAGAAAAACACATGATAGACGATACAACATGAAACATGTACTAAATGATAAAAAACATCAGGTCAGCAGATGTTAATAATGGTATTCCGAAGTGTGCTTAACTAATTCCCTTGCAGGGTAATGATGGAGTAGCTGAGCTATAGAAAAGAGGGGGCTAAAGATTCTACAACCAGGCTCTGCTGCTCAATCACATACTAATTACTAGAGGAAAAGGAGTGAGAGATCTGCTGGTGTAGTAGTTCCGAGAAAAACAGACATGAAGAAGTTCACGTCATCAACCCCAATTTCTGTTGTTGGTTGTCATACCCTAAGGAATTGGACAATCAATGAGAGAACTATAAGGTTGGTATGAGAACCACTTGGAACAAATTAGAGATAAATTACTTCTATCTGTTATCACAGGTGCACATTAAATGACCACCATCATTCTTTTGCAAACATAACCTTCAGTGTATGTTGAGCATCATATAGCTTCTCTCCAATCAGTGTTATGGTGCCCACACACATAGCGACATTTTACACGATTTGGCCGATTTCGACGAATCGTGACGACGTCAGTAGTTCACAGATAGTCCTCCTGCCATGGTACAGCACCTGGTCCATTGAAATAGGTCATGTACTCCTCCATCACTTCTTTGGCACGTGCGGTGGATGTTGTTGTAGTTGTTGGTGCAGACACAGATGTCAAATGTTCAATGTCCTCCAGGGGTCCTACATCTTCTGGTCTAGCTGGGACTGGTCCTCGTTGAGTAGATTTTCTTCGCAGAAAGTTGTGCAGCACACAGCACGCCATCACGACCCAGTCTATCTTCTCCACATGTAGATTGATGGTGGTGTGGAAAATGCGGAAGCGGTTGCTCATTATTCCAAACGCATTTTCCACAATGCGCCGTGCCCGGGATAGACGGTAGTTGTATATCCTTTTCTCTCTGGTCAGGCCCCTGTGTGCAAATGGCTTCATCACATGTTCATGTAATGCAAAAGCCTCGTCTGCAACGAAAACGTAATTTAGGCCGTGCTTTGTCTGGTCCAGTGAGGGCAGGTTGAGGGTTTTGTTGGCGAGTCTCTGGTAGAAAGCCGTCTTTTTGAAGGATCCACCATCCGAAGCACGCCCATTCTTGCCGACATCCACAAACAGAAATTCGTAGTTGGCATTCACCACTGCCATGAGAACGATGCTGAAGAATCCTTTGTAGTTGTAGTAATATGATCCGGTGTTGGCAGGTGGGTTGATGCGGATGTGTTTCCCATCGATGGCTCCTCCGCAGTTAGGGAAATTCCAACGTTGTTCAAAATCTTCCGCGATGCTAGTCCACTCCTCCACGGTGTTAGGAAACTGTAAAAATAGGAAAAAAGATGTTAAAACATGACTATAATATTTTTTATATCTTTTTTCCCTATATAGACTCCCACCCAAGACCCTGATTTAACATCAACACCGGACCTCAGTCTGCTCGGTGGCGACAGTGATCCGGAGAATAGCACACAAGTGGAAAGTCAAGTTCCACCTGGACCCTCATCTTCGCAACAACCCCAAAAAAAGAAAAAAAAAGGCAGAAAGGAGAATTTTACAGAACGAGAGGACCATTTTTTACAAAACGCAGAACGGCTGCTGCAGAAACGCCCAGATGCAATTGATGATTTCACAGCTCATGTGAACAGCACATTGAGAAATCTGGATGCAGATATCCCAAAAAAAATTTTACGGTTAAACTACGACCTCTTGAGTCGCTGTATGAGCAAAAATATCTCAAATTCGACATACATTGCAGATCCAATGCTATTTTCCCCTGCCCCAAATAGGTATGTCCGCCCCCCCTGCCCAGTTAGATATTACTCCCCCACCAAGCACCCCAAGCACCAGCACCACCTTGTATAATGCTCTGCTGGATGCAGCAGATGAGTCGCCCCAATATACAGAGATGTAAATTTTTTCTATATTGTAATATCACCACATTTTATGAATTCAAATCGGTGCTTGCTTCATGGGATAGGGTGGTGATGACGCCATTTGAACAAGGTCACTACGCACATGGCACAAGTACACATAGCTGGAAGCCGGGGCCACAATGTGTACTTGTGCCATGTGTGTATTGGCCTGTTCAAACTGGCGTCTGACCCACCCTATCACATACAGCCGGCTACCTATTGGGATTCATTAAATTTGGTGATATTTAATTTGTTTTTTTTGTCTTGATTTTAATGTCACCAAATTTTATGAATTCCAATCGGTGCTTGCTGCATGGGATAGGGTGGTGATGACGCCATTTGAACAAGGTCACTACGCACATGGCACAAGTACACATAGCTGGAAGCCGGGGCCACAATGTGTACTTGTGCCATGTGTGTATTGGCCTGTTCAAACTGGCGTCTGACCCACCCTATCACATACAGCCGGCTACCTATTGAGATTCATAAAATTTGGTGATAATGTTTTTTTGTAAAGTTGTAATAAAAAAGTATTTTGCACACAGTTTAGTGCACACTTTCAGTTGCCTGCAGGTCAGTGCACATTGTACTAAAAGAAGGCAATTTCTTGCTTTATATGTTGAGTAAAAAATAAATCTAAAAATTTTTCTTTGCACAAGAAACCAATGTGTGGTGTTTTTTTTTAACTTACCTTGCAATACTGGTACTGTAGCACTTTTACGATGGCTTTGCAGGTCTCCGGAATGATGACGCCCAAGGACTGAGGTGAGATGAGTGTCCCAAACTTTAGGTCTTCCAGTGACCTTCCTGTAGCCAGGTATCTAAGGGTAGCCACCAGTCTGTCTTCAGCAGGGATTGCCCTCCGCCACCTTGTGTCCTGTCTCTTGATGTGGGGGGTCACCAGATGCAGCAATTCTTGGAAGCTGGCATCATCCATGCGCAGGTAGTTCCGATAGTCCTCCGGGTTGTTCTCCTTGATCTCTATCAGCAGGGACATGTGAGAGCGGGTATCCCTTTGTAGCAGCCACTCCTTGGTCCAGCATGCTCTCGTCCTTCTTCGCTGGGCCCTCTTCCTAATCTCCCGGACCCCGGCTTCAGCGACCAACACTTTATACTGATAGGGACGCATCAGTACAGAATTCAGGAACAGGATAGAATGCAGGTAGGTAGCACACACTTGCAGGTAGAATAAACTTTGTATAAGGCAAGCCAAATACAAAGAGCACAGTAGCAATGTACAGGATTCAGCAGGAATACACCTAGCCTCATCTAGTAGCAGAGCAGAATGTACACAGAGTTTAAAGGGTTCCTGCTGTTTATACTCCCTAGATAGCCCCTCCCATTGTTATGGCTATTTAAATTTCCCACCAATAGTCAAGAGCCTATTTTATTTTATTTTTAAACTCACGATTTGTTATGTCCAATCTCACGATGCGTACGATCCGATAGATCGTGAGATCGTAAGACAGATTGGGTGTCTTTTTTGCCAAATAGTGATCACGACGGCAAGGGAGCTCCCGTGAAAGTTCATGAGGAAATTGGCTATAAAATCGTATCGTGAACACATCGGTATATGTGTGGGCACCTTAAGAAAGGTGGCTAAATATTTTGAACCCCAATACTGATTTGATGAAATTCTATAGATGAGAGGATATGTAAAGTAATATAGTGACATATTTTTGGAATTCCAAGTTAATCACACAGTGTTGTTTACTATAGTTCATGCGACATGTTACCATAGGGGGTTACAGCACCCTTTAACGGTCAAGCCAGCCGGACCTTTACTTATGACACAGGCGCACGCTTGGCACTACTTTGTTGATGCACGTGCGGCTACTGCGCACACAATTCACAAACACAGAAAATATATATTTTTTTGGTTTGGACTGGAGTGTACTTTGGGGGCTACAGCACCCTTTAACGGTCAAGCCAGCCGGCCCTTTACTTATGACACAGGCGCACGCTTGGCACTACTTTGTTGATGCACGTGCGGCTACTGCGCACACAATTCACAAACACAGAAAATAAATTTTTTTTTGGTTTGGACTGGAGTGTACTTTGGGGGTTACAGCACCCTTTAACGGTCAAGCCAGCCGGCCCTTTGCTTATGACACAGGCGCACGCTTGGCACTACTTTGTTGATGCACGTGCTGCTACTGCGCACACAATTCACAAACACAGAAAATATATATTTTTTTGGTTTGGACTGGAGTGTACTTTGGGGGTTACAGCACCCTTTAACGGTCAAGCCAGCCGGCCCTTTACTTATGACACAGGCGCACGCTTGGCACTACTTTGTTGATGCACGTGCGGCTACTGCGCACACAATTCACAAACACAGAAAATAATTTTTTTTTTGGTTTGGACTGGAGTGTACTTTGGGGGTTACAGCACCCTTTAACGGTCAAGCCAGCCGGCCCTTTACTTATGACACAGGCGCACGCTTGGCACTACTTTGTTGATGCACGAGCGGCTACTGCGCACACAGTTCACAAACACACAAAAAATATTATTTTTTTGGTTTGAACTGGAGTGTACTTTGGGGGTTACAGCACCCTTTAACGGTCAAGCCAGCCAGCCCTTTACTTATGACACAGGCGCACGCTTGGCACTACTTTGTTGATGCACGTGCGGCTACTGAGCACACAATTCACAAACACAGAAAATATATATTTTTTTGGTTTGGACTGGAGTGTACTTTGGGGGTTACAGCACCCTTTAACGGTCAAGCCAGCCGGACCTTTGCTTATGACACAGACGCACGCTTGGCACTACTTTGTTGATGCACGTGCGGCTACTGCGCACACAATTCACAAACACAGAAAATATATATTTTTTTGGTTTGGACTGGAGTGTACTTTGGGGGTTACAGCACCCTTTAACGGTCAAGCCAGCCGACCCTTTACTTATGACACAGGCGCACGCTTGGCACTACTTTGTTGATGCACGTGCGGCTACTGCGCACACAATTCACAAACACAGAAAATATATATTTTTTTGGTTTGGACTGGAGTGTACTTTGGGGGTTACAGCACCCTTTAACGGTCAAGCCAGCCGGCCCTTTACTTATGACACAGGCGCCAAAATGTAGTGGTCTGATTTCAACAGATTGACCACCCTGGAATCCTGGCAAAGCGAATGAAGGGCTTCATCCACAAGTCCCACATGCCGAGCGGAATCGCTCCGTCTTAGCTCCTCCTTCACTTTCTCCAGCTGCTTCTGCAAAAGCCTGATGAGGGGAATGAGTTGACTCAAGCTGGCAGTGTCTGAACTGACTTCACGTGTGGCAAGTTCGAAGGGCTGGAGAACCTTGCACAACACGGAAATCATTCTCCACTGTGCTTGAGTCAGGTGCATACCCCCTCCTTTGCCTATGTCATAGGTGGATGTATAGGCTTGAATGGCCTTTTGCTGCTCCTCCATCCTCTGAAGCATATAGAGGGTTGAGTTCCACCGCGTCACAACCTCTTGCTTCAGGTGATGGCGGAGCAGGTTCAAGTGTGTTTGCTGGCGCTCCAGTCTTCGGCACGCAGTCGCTGAATGGCGAAAGTGGCCTGAAATTTTTCGGGCCACCCAAAACGTCTCCTGCACGCCCCTGTCGCTTTTCAGAAAATTCTGCAGCACCAACTTTATTGTGTGAGCAAAACATGGGACGTGCTGGAATTTGCCCAGATGTAATGCCCGCACAATATTGGTGGCGTTGTCAGATATCACAAATCCCCAGGAGAGTCTAAGTGGGGTAAGCCACTGGGCGATGATTTCCCTCAGTTTCTCTAAGAGGTTGTCGGCGGTGTGCCTCTTACTGAAACCGGTGATACACAGCGTAGCCTGCCTTGGAACGAGCTGGCGTTTCTGAGATGCTGCGACTGGTGACGCTGCTGCTGTTGCTGTGTAAGGTGATACATCTACCCAGTGGGCTGTCACAGTCATATAGTCCTTAGTCTGCCCTGTTCCACTTGTCCACATGTCCGTGGTTAAGTGGACATTGGGTACAACGGCATTTTTCAGGACACTGAGGACACTTTTTCTGATGTTTCTGTACAGTCTCGGTATCGCCTGCCTAGTGAAGTGGAATCTAGACGGGATTTGGAACCGGGGACACACTACCTCCAGCAATTGTCTAAATCCCACTGCACTAATGGCGGATACCGGACGCACGTCTAACACCAACATAGCAGTCAAGGCCTCAGTTATACGTTTTGCTTCAGGATGACTGCTGTCGTACTTCATCCTCCTCGCTAAGGACTGTTGGAGGGTCAATTGTTTAGTAAAAGTAGTGGTGTTCCTACTTCCTCTCTGGGATGATGAACGACTCCCAGCAGCAGCAACAGCAGCAGCGGCAGCAGGAGGCGTAGCAATGCAGGATCCTCCGGAGGAATCCCGGATAGGAGAGTCAGTCATGCCAGTGACATGGCCTGCAGGACTACTTCCGATCCTGACTAAGGAGGAAATTGACGAGGAGGGAGTTGACGGTGTGGTTTGAAGGCGCTTGGATACAACAGGACAACGGGATTTAGGTGTCCCTGGACTGCTTACGGTCTTAGCCAAAGTTTCTGAACTTGACAGTAACTTATTATGAACGCGCTGCAGGTGCAGTATAAGGGAGGATGTTCCTAGGTGGTTAACGTCCCTACCCCTACTTATTCCACCTTTACATAAGGTACATATGGCAAGACAGTTGTTGTCCGGATTTGGATAGAAATATTGCCAGACCAAAGAGGTGGAATGTTTGGTCTTCTGCCCAGGCATGACCGTGATGGGCTTTTTCATCCCACGGACAACAACTGTCTCCCCCGGAGCCTGATTTAAACAAACCACATCACCATCAGAATCCTCCTCGCCAACTTCCTCCTCAGCGCCAGCTACACCAGTATCCTCATCCTGTTGTACTTCAAAAGTGACATCTTCAATTTGCATATCAGCAAGTGGACTGTGGGTGCTCCTTTCAGCACTTGCAGGGGGCGTGCAAATGGTGGAAAGAGCCACCTCTTCCCGTTCAGTGCTGGGAAGGTCAGGCATCGCAACCACCACCACACTTGGACTCTCCTTGGGGATTTGTGATATCTTCTTAGAAAGCACAGTTCTTCGCTGTGCTTTTGCCAGCTTAACTCTTTTGATTTTTTTAGTGGGAGGAGGGCTTCCATCGTCATGTGAAGCTGAACCACTAGTCATGAACATACTAGGGATCGACCTTAGCCGTTCCTTGCCACTCCGTGTCGTAAATGGCATATTGGCAAGTTTACGTTTCTCTTCAGATGATTTAAATGTTTTTTTCAAGGTCATTTTCCTGAACTTTGTCATTTGGGATTGTATGTGCCCTCTATTATGACATTGGGCATCGGCCTTGGCAGACGACGTTGATGGCATGTTATCGTCTATGTCATGACTAGTGGCAGCAGCTTCAGCACTAGGAGGAAGTGGTTCTTGATCTTTCTCTATTTTATTTTTATCGGAGAAAGTTTGGTCCTCCATTTATGTTATATCGATTTGATATATACGTGCGGCTAAACACAGAAAATATTTTTTTATTTTTGCTGGAGAGTAGTGCACTTTGTGGGTTACACCAGCCTTTAAGAAATGAGCCAGCCGGCTCTTTACTTATGGGACACAGGCGCACGCTTGGCGCTGCTCCTTTGTTGATGCACGTGCGGCTACTGCGCACACAATTCACAAACACAGAAAATATATATTTTTTTGGTTTGGACTGGAGTGTACTTTGGGGGTTACAGCACCCTTTAACAGTCAAGCCAGCCAGCCCTTTACTTATGACACAGGCGCACGCTTGGCACTACTTTGTTGATGCATGTGCGGCTACTGCGCACACAATTCACAAACACAGAAAATATTTTTTTTTTTGGTTTGGACTGGAGTGTACTTTGGGGGTTACAGCACCCTTTAACGGTCAAGCCAGCCGGCCCTTTACTTATGACACAGGCGCACGCTTGGCACTACTTTGTTGATGCACGTGCGGCTACTGCGCACACAATTCACAAACACAAAAAATATTATTTTTTTGGTTTGAACTGGAGTGTACTTTGGGGGTTACAGCACCCTTTAACGGTCAAGCCAGCCGGCCCTTTACTTATGACACAGGCGCACGCTTGGCACTACTTTGTTGATGCACGTGCGGCTACTGCGCACACAATTCACAAACACAGAAAATTATTTTTTTTTTTGGTTTGGACTGGAGTGTACTTTGGGGGTTACAGCACCCTTTAACGGTCAAGCCAGCCGGCCCTTTACTTATGACACAGGCGCACGCTTGGCACTACTTTGTTGATGCACGTGCGGCTACTGCGCACACAATTCACAAACACAGAAAATATATATTTTTTTGGTTTGGACTGGAGTGTACTTTGGGGGTTACAGCACCCTTTAACGGTCAAGCCAGCCGGCCCTTTACTTATGACACAGGCGCACGCTTGGCACTACTTTGTTGATGCTTGTGCGGCTACTGCGCACACAATTCACAAACACAGAAAATATATATTTTTTTGGTTTGGACTGGAGTGTACTTTGGGGGTTACAGCACCCTTTAACGGTCAAGCCAGCCGGCCCTTTACTTATGACACAGGCGCACGCTTGGCACTACTTTGTTGATGCACGTGCGGCTACTGCGCACACAATTCACAAACACAGAAAATATATATTTTTTTGGTTTGGACTGGAGTGTTCTTTGGGGGTTACAGCACCCTTTAACGGTCAAGCCAGCCGGCCCCTTTACTTATGACACAGGCGCACGCTTGGCACTACTTTGTTGATGCACGTGCGGCTACTGCGCACACAATTCACAAACACAGAAAATATATATTTTTTTGGTTTGGACTGGAGAGTACTTTGGGGGTTACAGCACCCTTTAACGGTCAAGCCAGCCGGCCCTTTACTTATGACACAGGCGCACGCTTGGCAGTACTTTGTTGATGCACGTGCGGCTACTGCGCACACAATTCACAAACACAGAAAATAATTTTTTTTTTGGTTTGGACTGGAGTGTACTTTGGGGGTTACAGCACCCTTTAACAGTCAAGCCAGCCGGCCCTTTACTTATGACACAGGCGCACGCTTGGCACTACTTTGTTGATGCACGTGCGGCTACTGCGCACACAATTCACAAACACAGAAAATATTTTGTTATTTGGTTTGGACTGGAGTGTACTTTGGGGGTTACAGCACCCTTTAACGGTCAAGCCAGCCGGCCCTTTACTTATGACACAGGCGCACGCTTGGCACTACTTTGTTGATGCACGTGCGGCTACTGCGCACACAATTCACAAACACAGAAAATATTTTGTTATTTGGTTTGGAGTGTACTTTGGGGGTTACAGCACCCTTTAACGGTCAAGCCAGCCGGCCCTTTACTTATGACACAGGCGCACGCTTGGCACTACTTTGTTGATGCACGTGCGGCTACTGCGCACACAATTCACAAACACAGAAAATATATATTTTTTTGGTTTGGACTGGAGTGTACTTTGGGGGTTACAGCACCCTTTAACGGTCAAGCCAGCCGGCCCTTTACTTATGACACAGGCGCACGCTTGGCACTACTTTGTTGATGCACGTGCGGCTACTGCGCACACAATTCACAAACACAGAAAATAAATTTTTTTTTGGTTTGGACTGGAGTGTACTTTGGGGGTTACAGCACCCTTTAACGGTCAAGCCAGCCGGCCCTTTACTTATGACACAGGCGCACGCTTGGCACTACTTTGTTGATGCACGTGCGGCTACTGTGCACACAATTCACAAACACAGAAAATATATATTTTTTTGGTTTGGACTGGAGTGTACTTTGGGGGTTACAGCACCCTTTAACGGTCAAGCCAGCCGGCCCTTTGCTTTTGACACAGGCGCACGCTTGGCACTACTTTGTTGATGCACGTGCTGCTACTGCGCACACAATTCACAAACACAGAAAATATATATTTTTTTGGTTTGGACTGGAGTGTACTTTGGGGGTTACAGCACCCTTTAACGGTCAAGCCAGCCGGCCCTTTACTTATGACACAGGCGCACGCTTGGCACTACTTTGTTGATGCACGTGCGGCTACTGCGCACACAATTCACAAACACAGAAAATAATTTTTTTTTTGGTTTGGACTGGAGTGTACTTTGGGGGTTACAGCACCCTTTAACGGTCAAGCCAGCCGGCCCTTTACTTATGACACAGGCGCACGCTTGGCACTACTTTGTTGATGCACGTGCGGCTACTGCGCACACAATTCACAAACACAGAAAATATATATTTTTTTGGTTTGAACTGGAGTGTACTTTGGGGGTTACAGCACCCTTTAACGGTCAAGCCAGCCGGCCCTTTACTTATGACACAGGCGCACGCTTGGTACTACTTTGTTGATGCACGTGCGGCTACTGAGCACACAATTCACAAACACAGAAAATATTTATTTTTTTGGTTTGGACTGGAGTGTACTTTGGGGGTTACAGCACCCTTTAACGGTCAAGCCATCCGGCCCTTTACTTATGACACAGACGCACGCTTGGCACTACTTTGTTGATGCACGTGCGGCTACTGCGCACACAATTCACAAACACAGAAAATATATATTTTTTTGGTTTGGACTGGAGTGTACTTTGGGGGTTACAGCACCCTTTAACGGTCAAGCCAGCCGGCCCTTTACTTATGACACAGGCGCACGCTTGGCACTACTTTGTTGATGCACGTGCGGCTACTGCGCACACAATTCACAAACACAGAAAATTATTTTTTTTTTGGTTTGGACTGGAGTGTACTTTGGGGGTTACAGCACCCTTTAACGGTCAAGCCAGCCGGCCCTTTACTTATGACACAGGCGCACGCTTGACACTACTTTGTTGATGCACGTGCGGCTACTGCGCACACAATTCACAAACACACAAAAAATATTATTTTTTTGGTTTGAACTGGAGTGTACTTTGGGGGTTACAGCACCCTTTAATGGTCAAGCCAGCCGGCCCTTTACTTATGACACAGGCGCATGCTTGGCACTACTTTGTTGATGCATGTGCGGCTACTGCGCACACAATTCACAAACACAGAAAATAATTTATTTTTTTTTTGGACTGGAGTGTACTTTGGGGGTTACAGCACCCTTTAACGGTCAAGCCAGCCGGCCCTTTACTTATGACACAGGCGCACGCTTGGCACTACTTTGTTGATGCACGTGCGGCTACTGCGCACACAATTCACAAACACAGAAAATATATATTTTTTTGGTTTGGACTGGAGTGTACTTTGGGGGTTACAGCACCCTTTAACGGTCAAGCCAGCCGGCCCTTTACTTATGACACAGGCGCACGCTTGGCACTACTTTGTTGATGCACGTGCGGCTACTGCGCACACAATTCACAAACACAGAAAATATATATTTTTTTGGTTTGGACTGGAGTGTACTTTGGGGGTTACAGCACCCTTTAACGGTCAAGCCAGCCGGCCCTTTACTTATGACACAGGCGCATGCTTGGCACTACTTTGTTGATGCACGTGCGGCTACTGCGCACACAATTCACAAACACACAAAAAATATATTTTTTTGGTTTGGACTGGAGTGTACTTTGGGGGTTACAGCACCCTTTAACGGTCAAGCCAGCCGGCCCTTTACTTATGACACAGGCGCACGCTTGGCACTACTTTGTTGATGCTTGTGCGGCTACTGCGCACACAATTCACAAACACAGAAAATAATTTTTTTTTGGTTTGGACTGGAGTGTACTTTGGGGGTTACAGCACCCTTTAACGGTCAAGCCAGCCGGCCCTTTACTTATGACACAGGCGCACGCTTGGCACTACTTTGTTGATGCACGTGCGGCTACTGCGCACACAATTCACAAACACAGAAAATATTTTTTTTTTTTATTTGGACTGGAGTGTACTTTGGGGGTTACAGCACCCTTTAACGGTCAAGCCAGCCGGCCCTTTACTTATGACACAGGCGCACGCTTGGCACTACTTTGTTGATGCACGTGCGGCTACTGAGCACACAATTCACAAACACACAAAAAATATTATTTTTTTAGCACTTGGGGGGAGCACCCCTGATGGACAGAGCACCCCCTGGACAACACTACAGCACCCCTTTTGGACTGGGACACTGCACAGGACTTTGGAGTGGACACAGCCCCTATGGAGAACTGACTGCACAACACAGTCCAGCCAGCCACTATGGACTTTGAAGTAGTGGACACAGCCCCTATTAACAACAGCAGCACAGCACAACACAGCCAGCCCCTATGGACTTTGAAGTAGTGGACAACAGCAGCACAGCGCAGCACAGCACAGCACAACACTACTCTGCACTACACTACACTACACAGCCCAGCCAGCCCTAACTCCCACCCTCCCTCTTCACTGTCCCCAGCCGAGTGAGAAAATGGCGCCGACGCGGGTACCTTATATAGGTTCCAAAACCCGCGAGACTCGGAAGGCGGGATGATGACGTTTTGCCTCGATTTCAGATCCGAGTCAGGCGGGAAAAGTCGAGCCTGACTCGGATCTGCCTCGGATCGGGGGGGCTCGGGGGGGTTCGGATTTCAGAAATCCGAACCCGCTCACCCCTAATTTTAACAATGATTTTTTTTATACAAATAGTATGTATTTAAAACCTTATGATTTATAAGTGCAGAAAGGAATTTTTTTTATATAAGGCTGTATATTTTGACTAATATGTTACTGTTTATGCACTATATGGGGCATATTTATTAATTATCAGGATGCTGATCGAGGCAATAAGAATTTAGAAATGTAGCATTAATTACATCCAGGGTACTTGTCAGGATTCTGCCTGGGATTGGCTATTACTTATTGCAGAACCGGCTTCCCCTCACTAGTGTGAGCAATGAGAGATCAGGTGCAGCAGCGGGTGACTTGCTGAGTATTCTCCCCGGGGCTCAGGTGACTGTCACGCAATCCAGGCTTCACATACAATCTTCCAGAGACTCTTCCCAGTGGTATTTCCAGTATGTGCTCTGTACATACATCTTCTATGTACTGAGGGCTCTGAATCAGGGCCGGCAGGTGTTTTTTTACACTTCCTCTTGGTCGCTCACTTTTGCGAGCGGCTAGGTGATGGTCGCGACCATCGGGGCTTGCGACGAGACCCTTGTGGTAGGGTCTGGTTCCCGCAAGCCCCAGAGAGCTTCCTGCTCTAACAGAGCAGGAAGCTCTCTACTGACATCACTGGTGATGTCAGTGGTGCCTCCCACAAACGGCAGGCATTCCTTTGGGAATGCCTCCGTTTGTGTAGCCACCCCCCCTCCCCGCCTACCAAACAGGGCGAGCTGTCGATCAACATCAACAGCCGCCCCTTTTGGATGCGAACGCCGGAGCGAGTGATTTCTCTCTGTCTCCGGGGCTCGCGACACACGCAGTGCGCACTCCGTGCTTGCGCACTGCATGGCCATCGACCCGCTTGCGAGCGCATCAGGTCTGAAACAGGCCCTGAGTCCTAGTGATTATTTACAAAGTGCCATATCCTTGTGCAGCAGTGTGATAGAACATCTTTGCCTGTTAGCTATTTAAATATCCTTGTACAGCAGTGCTACAGAACACCTTGACTGTGTGTGCTAATTCAAGTGCCTTTGCCCGAGTAATATTTACAAAGTACCATATCCTTGTGCAGCAGTGTGATAGAACACCTTTCTACTGTTTGCTATTTATAAGAGCCTTATCCTTGTACAGCAGTGCTACAGAACAACTTGCCTGTGTGTGCTAATTCAAGTGTCTTTGGGCTCTATTTATTAACATTATTTTTACTAAAATAAAGTGAAAAAGGGTGTTTTCACACCCTTTTCACATTATTTTAGTTTCACCTGTAGTTATTACAGGGCAATTGGAGTACAATTAGTAAAATTCTACTCCAACCCCCAGTATCACTTATTTTTAGTAAAGCAGATCGCATTTCCCATAATTGTAATGGGAAATGTGATCTGTGTGCAAGTTACTAAAAATAAATTGTAAAAAAATACCGGGGGAAGCCCTGTGATAATAACGCCACCTGGAGGTGGCGTTATCCAGGGTCTCCCCCGGTTACCGGGCTCCCACTCTGCTCTAACGGAGAGAGCAGAGGCGGGAGCCGGTACCAGTAATCAGCTATGTGGTCTAAGTAGACCGCAAGCTGATTACTGTAAAAAAAAGAAAAAAAAATTAAACATTTTTTTTTTTCCTTACCTGAATCCAGGGACCGGTGATCGGGCCTCCGGTGATGGCTCCTCTCCGGTCAGCTGGTCTCCCACAGTGCACTGGGGCCCGGTCATCAGGTGATCGGGTCCCAGTGCAATATGGGAGATCACCTGATCGGGAAGCCCGGAGAAGATCACCGGAGGCCAGGAGGATGCAGGTAAGTGTAATGAAGGGAGGGGGGGTCGCGGGAGGGGAGAGGGGGGGTCGCGGGGGTCCGCGATCGCGGGGGGCGGGGCTTAGTGCCGGGGCGGGGCTTAGCGTCGGTGGGGGGGTAGTAGCGGTAGTCAGTCGGCGCATGCGCGGGCTCTTAGTCGCGGTATTTTTTCCGAAAATACCGCGACTAGAGTGCGGATGGGATCCGCAGGGACAGAGCTTTATCGCAAGCTCTGTCCCTGCAAGGGATTTATAGTAAATCCCTGTGATATTGCCTGAATTCGCAATGCGAATTCTCTCGGTAATATCACACTACAATCCGCATTCAATATGCGGATTGTAGTAAATAGAGCCCTTTGTCTGTGTATTACTGTATTTACAAAGTGTCATATCCTTGTGCAGGAGTGTGATAGAACACATTTCTCCTGTTTGCTATTTATAAGAGCCTTATCCTAGTACAGCAGTGATACAGGACATCCTTGCCTATGTGAGCTATTTACCAGTGTCATATCCTCGTGCATCAGTGTACAGACACCACATCATCCAAACTGGTGCAATCACTACTCTCCTTCAGTGACTGCAGCATATCCTCACTTCCCTCCAGTGTTAGCAGCAGAACGTACTATTCAGTGGATTTCCTTCCTCTGGTCTGCCACAGCACCTCTTCTGGAAACATCTCTATTGTGCTTCTCTGTACTAGTGGTACAGAGATTATATGTCCAGTGGGCCAAAACAGTGTGTCTTTCTCTATTCCCACTCGCATTGGATCCGTGACCTGGGGACCGTGACCTGCTTGCCGGGTGCAGCTGAAACCAGGGGCAAAACTATGGGAGACAATGGAGACGGCTGCCAGCTCTGAAGGGGCACCTCCTCCATTGTCCACAACATATTCACCCCACTAAGGGCTGTGACCATGTACCCGGAGTATACTGTCACGGCCGCCCAATACATGGCATCTGTTCCCGGCACATGAGAAGCCACCAGACACTAGAGGAGAGCTCTATGTCAAACCATCAGCTGCTGCCTTCGTCTATCTATAGCCTGTCTGCATGTGAATTGCTACATTTCAGTGGCTGAGACGGGGGGGCACCAAATTATAATTTGCCTTCGGGCATCTGGGATGAATTTACGCCACTGGCTGAAACCCATATCTCGCTTGGAGGGGTCACTGGCGAACACCTCCCAGCAGGTTAGACTCCGCACCCTAGGTCAGGTGTCGCCAACATCCGATGCTTGTGGACGAGGAGACTGAACATCCAGGCCCCTCGCTACTGACTCCTTCATTGACCCGGGACCACATCTTCCAGCCCCTCAGTAGGGGACTCCAGGATACTAACTGTGACAGTACTTCCAAAGAGGTTTTTGATGGGAAGGGATCCTACAGATTCCTCTTCTAGACACTTTAGCAGAATGTAGCTCATAGGTTACAAAGGCTAATCCCATCTGAAGATGACATTTTCTCCTGGGACCAAACTCTGCTTGGTAAATTTGACATTTTAGCAGCCCGCCATAGAAATCTATGAGGCTGCTTTTGCAGTCAAAAGTGGGGGTTTGCAACAGATATCTCCAGTATCTACTGCGGTCCCCCTTACATACAGTACACTTAGGGGATCCTTAAAATTTGCAGGTAGCCGCCAAATATTAATATTTTTCAGGCATATCCGCAAATTTTATTTGATAAATATGCCTCAGTCTTTTTTAATTTTATGCACAATTCTGATCTAGTTTTAAATAAGACTGTGTACTCTATCTGCTACTGTGTTATAACAGTTGTATGCAATAGATAATTTTTCTACTTTTTTAACATTTAATAAACGTTTTATACCTATAGAGCTCATTAATAATTGAATATAGGCATATTAGATGTAATGAGCTGAGAGAAACTACTCCAGAAAACCATTTTCAGGCATTTTACAAAACTATGCACCATGTTTTGAGCTTAACAACCCCACACCCCAGTGGGACCAGTAGGACTTTTGATGTCATAATCTGTCTTACATTGAGAAAAGAGTGGTTCTGAAAAGATCAACAAATTGCACAGACCCTACAACCCTTAATCAGAGGAACAGTTCAGATCAACCATCCACTACTTTTTGCCATTCTTAAATACTATGGGCCTGATTCAGACCCACTCGCGAGCGGCTGTCCGCTCGCAAGTGGGTCGATGTTCTGGACTGAGCATGCGCACGACGGAGGGAGCTCCGTCGTGCGCATGCGCCAGACGCGACGAGCGAAGGAAAGTCCTTCGCTCGTTGTGTCTGATCAAAGGGGGCGTGCTGTCGATGTTGATTGACAGCACGCCCCCTTTGGTAGGCGTGTGCCGGGGGCGTGCCTCCCTGACGGGGGCGTTCCCACGGGAACGCCTCCCGTCAGAAGCCGGCCCACTGACATCACTAGGGATGTCAGTGGGAGTGATTTTGGCTCTGATAGAGCCAAAATCACTCCGGAGCTTGTGGTTGAAAACCTCAACCGCAGGCTCCGGCTCGCAGTTTCGATGGTCGCGATGGTCAAGACCATCGCGGCCATCAAACTGCACGCTCGTATAGCCTGTGGGTGGTCACCCACAGCTATACGAGCGTCCAGGAGGACGCTCCATTTTCATGGAGGCCGGCCCTCATTCAGAGCGTGCGCTCTGCTCAGAGCGTACGGCTCTGAATGAGGGCCTATGTTTGTTCAGACAAAGTGTGCTTATATTATGTTTGTTATTATTCATTATATTAAGCATCGTTTGCTGTGTGTTCTTCATGTTAAGCATATTATTATTCCTTGATACTAAAATTTAACTAGAGCAGAAAACGGTAAAGCACAGCTAACTCTGGGCCTAATTCAGACCCGCTCGAGTTTTGATATAACAACTGTGTTTTTATACATGTGTGCCTCCCCAGCCATTGACCTCACCGCACGTAACTGCTATATGTAGTCATTATACCAACAAGCTGGATCCCGGTGGTAGAACACCGGGGCCAGAATTCCAACACGTGTCAGAATCCCGACACCGGCATGCCGTATTAGGGTTACGGGGAGGGTTAGGCAATAGGGGAGGAGTGTTAGATTTAGGCACTAGGGGGAGGTTAAGTTTAGGGTGCAGGGATGGAGGGGTAGGGTTAGGGTAGGCTTACTTACCACTAGGCGTTGGGATTGTAACCAAGTCGGGATGCCAGCATCGGGATTCCAACCGCTGGGATCCCGAGCGCCGGCATCTCTTACCCAACCCATTCAGAGGTGGATGGAGGCGCAATAGAGGCTGTGTCTTTGGTCGCAGATGCTACTGGGAATTTATGTTAATGCCACAGCCAATAGGCTTCCTACTGAGATGCCCACTGTCTGCGTCTTCAATCCACTGCATTCAAAAACACCCCGCAGACCACAGACATTAGCCACACCATCAGACATTAGAGAAGCCCTATGGTTGCCCAGAATGTATGAGAATACATGGTTACTGGTGCCAGTGGAACTGCGTCTTTTGACGCAGTCCCTGACACTGGCAAATCCCCAGCATCCCAGCTGACACACCCACCAATGAAAGCCACCCACCAGTCACCACCCAAGAGCACCTATCAAAATTGCTTGGGTTTCAATGTAATTCCGACATGTTTGCGGTAACCATCAGGACGCATGCGCAGAGCGTTTAGGACACATGCATCTGCTGGCAGTAACCATCGGGATGCATGGACAGTGTGTCTCAGATACATGCTCAGATTTAAACCCTGAGGCGCTTGTGCTCGATGTTTTAAATCCATCCACTTCTGAATCAGGCCTGTACTGTGAAGTATATGTGTGCAATTTAAATAATCAATAATAAAACAGAGTAAAATTTTTAATTTTACTTATAATTTGTGGCAAATCATTAGTGATTTCAACTCCCAAACAGCCTGATGTATTATCCAGCAGTGAGTTGGGCCTCTTCTGTCCCTATGGGCTATACTGTAGCTACTAGGGTAATTATAAAACAAATTGGTTTCCCCCTTATAATACAAATAAAATTCATGTCATTGACTATAACAAAAAAAAATGTACTGTACAGTATGCCCCTTAAAATGTAATTCAAACCTGGTGCCCTGATAAATGTAATAAAATATCCCTTATAAAATTAATAATAAAATATTGCTCCTTTTTAAAAATAAATCTGATTGTACTATAAGGATACACACAACTTACATTGATTTTATAAGGAGACACAACTTTTATTAACATTATAAGGAGGCAGATCATTTTTTATACAAGAGTGGGGGTGTAGGAAAATTGCTAGGTGCTGGAGACAGTGTGCAGTCAAGATAGTGTGCGGGATGCATCAAGCATCATCCCGCCAATCATCGCATACGGTGCTGGGACTTACGTGTTTATGACCCTGGAGTCCCTCTGCGTATGCGTGGCCATCAGGCCAGCGCATGCGCGAACCGCAGGCGACCCTGGGAGGAATGTTATTGGATCCCTCTCAGGGAAATCTCCAGAAAAGAAGCCCATAGAAGCACAGATGGTGTAATGCCTGATAGCACTAACGTCATGATGTCACGAATCCCAACTGTCAAGAAACCCAAGGTTTTCATGTGTGCGTGTACATGAAGTACTCGAAATGAGGTTATACTGCATTCAGATGTAATACAATAATTATTTATTTAGCAATAAGGGTATGCTCAGCAATACAGAAAATGTCAGGTTTGAACAGAACAGTACTAAAATAATACAGATGGACAAACACTGTAAATGGACAGAGTTCTGTTTGCTGATAAACAGTCACAGAGTTCTTATGTGGATAGCAACAGGCAGTCTCTGAACACAGTAAGAAGATATACTGTCTGGACCAGATGGAACCAGACTGGGAACGGCAGGAGTAACTTGCAGAACCGGACTGGGACCGGCAGAAGTAACTTGCAGAACTGGACTGGGACCGGCAGGAGTAACTTGCAAAACTGGACTAGGACCAGCAGGAGTAACTTGCAAAACCGGACTAGGACCGGCAGGAGTAACTTGCAGAACCATACTGGGAACGGCAGGAGTAACTTGCAGAACCGGACTGGGAACGGCAGGAGTAACTTGCAGAACCGGTCTGGGAATGGCAGGAGTAACTTGCAGAACCGGACTGGGACCGGCAGGAGAACTAAAAAAGTCTAAGGTAGCAATGCACCCATAAATAAGTACAGATGGTATGAGGCAGACAATAACAAAGTAACTGATATGCAGTGCTAATGAAGTCCAGGAAAGCTGGTGAAATGCAAATAATACTGATGATTAGGGGTGTGCACCGGCCACTTTTCGTGTTTTGTGTTTTGGTTTTGGATCTGGATCTTTCTTCGTGTTTTGGATCTGCATTGGTTTTGCCAAAACCACCCTTCCGTGTTTTGGGTTCTGGGTTTTGTGTTTTGGATCTGTATTTTTTTTTTAAAAAGAATAAAAACAGCTAAAATCACAGAATGTGTTGGATTTTCTGCTCCTATGCTATTATTAACCTCAATAACCTTAATTTCCACTAATTTCCAGTCTATTCTGAACACCTCACACCTCACAATAGTGTTTTTATGTCCAAAAGGTTGCACCGAGGTAGCTGGATGACTATGCTAAGCGACACGAGTGGGCGGCACAAACACGTGACCCATCTAGGAGTGATACTGCAGTGGCAGACAGGATGGCAGTTTGAAAAACTAGGCCCCAAACAGTACATAATGCAAAGAAAAAAAAGAGGTGCAAGATGGAATTGTCCTTGGGCCCTCCCACCCACCCTTATGTTGTATAAACAGGACATGCACACTTTAACAAACCAATCATTTCAGCGCCAGGGTCTGCCACACGACTGTGGCTGAAATGATTGGCTCGTTTGGGCCCCCACAAAACAAGCTGGCAATTAATCTGTCCCTGCACAAACTGGCTCTACGGAGGCAAGATGTCGTCCTCATCTTCCTCATCCACCGATTCCTCACCCTCTTCAGTGTTGTGTACATCCTCATCCTCACAGGCTATTAACTCGTCCCCGCTGGAATACACCACCACAGGTCCCTCTGTACGTTCTGGTTGCTGGTCTCCCTGAAAGAGTTGGTAATTCATTTTTATGAACATCATCTTCTCCACATTTTGTGTAAGCAACCTCCTACGCCTTTCGCTGCACTAAACACTCTTTCGGAGTACACACTGGAGGGGGGGCAACTCAGGTAAAATAGAGCCAGTTTGTACAGGGGCCTCCAAATTGCCTCTTTTTCCTGCCAGTACAGGTACGGACTGTCTGACATGCCTACTTGGATGCTGTCACCGATGTAATCCTCCACCATTCTGTCAATGGTGACAGTATCATATGCAGTGACAGTAGACATGTCAGAAATTGTTGCCAGGTCCTTCAGTCCGGACCAGATGTCCAAACTTGGTCCTGCCTGCCCTGCATCATCGCCAGCGGGTTGCTTAGGATACCTAAGTTTTTCCTGGCAGCCCCATTTGCGTGAGAAAATGAAGAAGGAGCTGTTGCAGTGTCACGTTCCGCTTCAGCTGACAGTGTTTTCACCAGCAGGTCTTTGCACCTCTGCAGACTTGTGTTGGCCGGAAAGAGAGACACCACATAGGCTTTAAACCTAGGATCGAGCACGGTGGCCAAAATGTAGTGGTCTGATTTCAACAGATTGACCACCCTGGAATCCTGGCAAAGCAAATGAAGGGCTTCATCCACAAGTCCCACATGCCGAGCGGAATCGCTCCATCTTAGCTCCTCCTTCACTTTCTCTAGCTGCTTCTGCAAAAGCCTGATGAGGGGAATGACCTGACTCAAGCTGGCAGTGTCTGAACTGACTTCACGTGTGGCAAGTTCGAAGGGTTGGAGAACCTTGCACAAAACGGAAATCATTCTCCACTGCCCTTGAGTCAGGTGCATACCCCCTCCTTTGCCTATGTCATAGGTGGATGTATAGGCTTGAATGGCCTTTTGCTGCTCCTCCATCCTCTGAAGCATATAGAGGGTTGAGTTCCACCGCATCACAACCTCTTGCTTCAGGTGATGGCGGGGCAGGTTCAAGAGTGTTTGCTGGCGCTCCAGTCTTCGGCACGCATCGCTGAGTGGCGAAAGTGGCCAGAAATTTTTCGGGCCACCCAAAGCGTCTCCTGCATGCCCCTGTCGCTTTTCAGAAAATTCTGCACCACCAAGTGTATTGTGTGAGCAAAACATGGGACGTGCTGGAATTTGCCCAGATGTAATGCCCGCACAATATTGGTGGCGTTGTCAGATATCACAAATCCCCAGGAGAGTCTAAGTGGGGTAAGCCACTGGGCGATGATTTCCCTCAGTTTCTCTAAGAGGTTGTCGGCGGTGTGCCTCTTACTGAAACCGGTAATACACAGTGTAGCCTGCCTCGGAACGAGCTGGCGTTTCTGAGATGCTGCTACTGGTGACGCTGCTGTTGTTGCTGCGTAAGGTGATACATCTACCCCTTTAGGACTGGGACACTGCACAGGACTTTGGAGTGGACACAGCCCCTATGGACAACTGACTGCACAACACAGTCCAGCCAGCCCCTATGGACTTTGGAGGAGTGGACACAGCCCCTATGGACAACAGAGGCACAGCGCAGCACAGCATAGCACAGCACAACACTACACTGCACTACACAGCCCAGCCAGCCCTAACTCCCACCCTCCCTCTTCACTGTCCACAGCCGAGTGAGAAAATGGCGCCAACGGGGGTACCTTATATAGGATCCAAAACCTGCGAGACCCGGAAGGCGGGATGATGACGTTTTGCCTCGATTTCAGATCCGAGCCAGGCGGGAAAAGTCGAGCCTGACTCGGATCGGCCTCGGAAGGGGGGGGCTCGGATTTCAGAAATCCGAACCCGCTCACCCCTACTGATGATGTAATGATAATGTCCCGGACAACTTACACAGGGAAGCACAAGGAAACTTGGTTGCAGTAAGCCAGGATCCAAAGTAGTAAACAGGCAAAGACTAACTTACACATGGAAGCACAAGGAAACTTGGTTGCAGTGAGCTAGGATCCAAAGTAGTAAACAAGCTGAGAGTATCTGGAAACTGTTAACGTGGAGCACAGTCAAGGTGCGACCCACAGGTGGAGCGCTAATTAATGCAAAACAATTTATTGCAAAAATTAAAACAGTACATACATAAAATTCAAGTCTCTGCAAAGACACGGTAATATAATGTGGATAAACAGATGGGGAGTGGAGATGTTATTATTGGACCACTCCGGGATCCGGTTAATGGTAATATCCACAAGAAAACCTCTGTATATATTTTATGTATTTACGGTTTTAATTTTTGCAATAAATTGTTTTGCATTAATTAGTGTGGTGACTTGATTAAACTAGCGCTCTACCTGGGGAACTGGCTATTTATCTCTGCTCAGTTTTGTGTGGACAACTGCAGAAACGGGCGTGCGGGCAGAACGGGCAGTTGATTGAAAATGACAGTTGGCTGCTTGAGCTCACAGTCCCAGCAGAAAGCATCCAGGACACGGATAGAGACTCACCGGCCATTGAACAGTGCTGAGGCAGCGTTCGGCCTGGTGAAAGCTGCGCTGGGTGACTTAGTGGAACAACGATGGTCGGCTCTGAGTTGCCGCTAACAGAGCTGGGAGAGGGTGCCCAGTGAGACCTGCTGCCTTCTGGACAACAGTGAAGGGATATGTAATACCCCGCTATGCAAGGGATTACTTATGACGAGGAGGATCTCTCTAAAGTTTATGCACATGTCATTACACAGACAGACTACTAACTACAGTTCCCAGCAGCCTCTGCGCCTGCTCAAGAGGTCAGGAGGACATCACATGAGCTGTGTTGGCTGGTGTGAGAAGTGACCATTGAAGCAAGTGGCAGTTGATCCAGGAGAGGTGTGAGGGAGGAGGTGAGGCAGTGTGTGTGCTGGTGTTAGGCAGGAGAGACACAGGGCTCTATTTATTAACATTATTTTTACTAAAATAAAGTGAGTTTTCACACCCTTTTCACATTATTTTAGTTTCACCTGTAGTTATTACAGGGCAATTGGAGTACAATTAGTAAAATTCTACTCCAACCCCCAGTATCACTTATTTTTAGTAAAGCAGATCGCATTTCCCAGAATTGTAATGGGAAATGTGATCCGACCACAGTTACTAAAAATAAATTGTAAAAAAATACCGGGGGAAGCCCTGTGATAATAACGCCACCTGGAGGTGGCGTTATCCAGGGTCTCCCCCGGTTACCGGGCTCCCACTCTGCTCTAACGGGGAGAGCAGAGGCGGGAGCCGGTACCAGTAATCAGCTATGTGGTCTAAGCAGACCGCAAGCTGATTACTGTAAAAAAAGGAAAAAAAAAATGAAACATTTTTTTTTTACTTACCTGAATCCAGGGACCGGTGATCGGGCCTCCGGTGATGGCTCCTCTCCGGTCAGCTGGTCTCCCACAATGCACTGGGGCCCGGTCATCAGATGATCAGGCCCCTGTGCAGTATGGGAGATCACCTGATCGGGAAGCCCGGAGAAGATCACCGGAGGCCAGGAGGATGCAGGTAAGTGTAATGAAGGGAGGGGGGGTCGCGCGGGGGGGGTCCGCGATCACGGTGGCGGGGCTTAGCGTCGGTGGGGGGGTAGTAGCGGTGGTCGGACGGCGCATGCGCGGGCTCTTAGTCGCGGCATTTTTTCCGAAAATACCGCGAATAGAGTGCGGATGGGATCCACAGGGACAGAGCTTTATCGCAAGCTCTGTCCCTGCAAGGGATTTATAGTAAATCCCTGTGATATTGCCTGAATTCGCAATGCGAATTCACTCGGTAATATCACACTACAATCCGCATTCAATATGAGGATTGTAGTAAATAGAGCCCACAGAGAGAAAGTGTTACATGCAGTAAGAGACAGCAGCAGAAATAAATATAAAGCACAGAGAAGAGACAAGCGCATTGACCAGAGTATCGGAATCGCAGAGCTGAGCAGTTACGTACTCACTGGATGTAAATCAGCAGTAATCCGGCCTAATACTTACCTACAGTCTAGGAGGCTTTGTTTACATGAGGGACTGTTTAAGCTACAGCAAAAAGTTTTTGCAAACAGAATCTAATGAACAGACACAGCATAAAGAAGACACTATGTGCACCACCCCAAGTCCAGTACCGAACTGATTACACTTGCAAATATACAGATGTATGGGTTTACTAACGAGACTCTTGAAAAGAACTGTACTTCATTTATGATGTCGATACTAACTTATGATGGTTACAGGTATTTATGGAATTGAATACTGTATAGCTGTAGCATCTTTTACATATTTATTGAATTCTTAGGCATCAAATGTGTTTTATTTATTTTTCATATATATATATATATATATATATATATATATATATATATATATATATATATATAGTCCAATGCTCCGCCTATGAAAGGTATGAGAACCCCCAGGGATAGAACAAAACAGAGGAGGCACTCCCTTGTAGAATGAAAAAAAGGTATAATATACTTATAACATGTTGAATTGTGGTACAGAGATTTGTCAACGTTTCATGGTCCGCAAACCTTTTCGTCAGGACTGTACATCAGGCTTTAAACAAACTGTGATAAGTGCTTACCTTAAATACTAGTGTGTGTATGTGCTGGAAGGTGCTGAAGGGAAAGGAAAGCAGCAGCGGGCGTCCCAGCCGCGAGGTCCGGGCTAGCATCCGGCGGAAGCAGGGGATTCCACAGAGGGTTGCCCAGCAACGCAGACGCGTGTCCAGTGACGTAATCGGGGGATCCGGCTGCCGCGATAGACAATGAAGAGAGAGAGTGTGTTTCTTGTATGCAGACAGTAGCGCTGTCCGGCTGTGAACATAAAAGAGCAAGTGAAGTGAGATAAACTGTAAAACCTGTGAACATAAAGCAGTGCATAAATAAAAAAGTCAAAAAGACTACTATTTGACAAAGGATAAAGCTGGATGTAAGGTGTTAGAAACAAAGAAACAACAGATGTTGTGAAATATGAAAAAAATGGGTTAGGCATGCGTAAATACATAAAAATAAATCAAATAAGGTCAACATTATATCGCGCAGAAATGCAAGCAGGGGAACAATGCATAAAGGGAAAGGCTCCATAGAATTGCCAAAAATCATATAACTCTGTTGGGAAAGAAATAGATACATAGGAAAAGGACATGTCAAGCAAAGAGGAGACATCCGAAAGTAGAACTAGAGTACACTAAAAACAGAAAAACAAAAAAGGACAAGAGTAGAGGAAAACGGGGGGGGAAGAGGGGGGGAAGGGGGGATGAGGGAGGGGGATGGGTGATGAAAAGGAAAAGGGGGGAAAGGGGAAATGGGAAGAAAATAAAAAGGGGGGAAGGGAGTAGCTGCAAAAGCAGGAGAGGAACTGTAAGAGAACATGGGTGGGGAAAAGAAAAAGATAGGGAGCAAAGAAAGAAAAGGGGGGTAAGGAATGACGAAAGAAAAAGAGAAAAGAATAGGAAACCACGAAGCCAAAACATGGAAAAAGAATATATAAGGATCAAAAGAAGGAAAAAATGAAAAAGGCTTAAGTCATAAAAAAATGTTCCAAGAGAATTTTTCATTTAAACCCCGTGGGGAAATAGTGTCCAATCGATATATACATCTTGCTTCCAATTGGCTCAGGCGTTTAGCACGATCACCAACGCGAATATCCATTGGGATGTGGTCTATAATCTTGTAGCGTAGAGATGATAGCTGATGTCTAGCATGTTTAAAGTGTCTGGCCACAGGCTGTTCCATTTCTTTGCCCGAAGGGGCCGCTCTAATGGCCGACCTATGTAGAGCCATACGTTCACGGAACGTACGTGTGGTCTGGCCCACGTACATAAGACCACAGGGGCACATGATGATGTATATGATGAATTGAGACATGCAAGACAAAACATGTCGAATTAGAAATTTGTGACCTGTGTGGGGATGTTTAAAATAGTGGCCACTCTCCATGTAGTTGCAAGTAGTGCATGATATGCATTTATAGCAGCCAGGTTTTTTCTTCTGTGTTAAAAAAGAAGATGAAGGGGTAAGACTGGAGGGGAGACTGGAGATATTTGTTTTGACTTGAATGTCTCTCAAATTCTTACCTCTGCGATATGCAGGCATCAGTCTCTTGTTTCTAAAGATTGGTAAATCCTTATCCCCAGCTACAATGGGCCACAGGCCCTAAGCAGCCCTGGGTAATACTGGGCAGGCTAGATCATATTCCGTAATGAGAGGAATCTTCTGATCCTGGGATGAAATCCTTGTGGATGGTAAAAGTAGCTGATCCCGTGGGGTGTGCAGTACTTCGTTTTTAATTTTATGAAGTTCAGAAGGTAAATAACCTCTTTGCAGGAATTTGGAAGTCATAGAGTTTAAAGTATTTTCCAGGGTATTGGGGTCGCTGGTAATACGTGCGGCCCTCAACATCTGGGATTTTGGAAGCGACTTCTTAAGGGCTGGTGGGTGGCAACTACTATGGTGAAGGAGAGTGTTCCGATCCGTGGCTTTATTGTACAATGAGGTCATAATTTTACCTTGATGAAGTTGCATTGTGACATCTAAGAAATTGATCTTGGTGTCACTGATATGACAGGTAAATTTCACAGGGTTGTCTTGTTGGTTAATATTCTCAATTAAACTCAATAGTTCATGTTTAGAGCCAGACCAGATAAGAAATAGATCGTCTATGTACCTTGTATAGAAAAAAATTTTTGGGGATGTCTCCTCGTTGTCAAAGAAAAAGAATTGTTCCTGTGTGAACATAAAAACATTGGCAAAGGACGGAGCGACGTTAGAGCCCATGGCACATCCAGTGCACTGTAGATAGAACTTGCTGTTATGGAGGAAATAGTTGTGTGTTAAAGTAATGTTTAAGAGGGACAAAAACAAATTTAAATCAAGGGTGTCAAAATTTTTTTTGATCAGAAATGTTTCCATTGCATTAAGACCTCCCACATGTGGAATGATGGTGTAGAGACTCTTTACATCCAACGTGCACAATAAGCTTCCGAAAGGAATATCTGGAAGTGCTTGTAATTTCATCAGTAGTTGCGTAGTATCCTTCAAAAATGTTTTTTCTTGCATGATTAGGGGTTGAATCAAAAAATCGAGGAAAATAGCCAATGGTTGCATAAGGGAATCACGGGCAGAGATTATTGGCCTCCCTGTTGGGTTAAGTGCATCTTTGTGGATTTTCAGGAGGGTGTAGAGAATGGGTACCCTGGGGTGCAGCTGAATCAGGGATACCATAAGTTTTTTAGTGATTAGACCCTCCTCAAAGGCAGTGTTAAGAAGGGACATAAGTTCCCTTTGATATATATCAGTAGGGTCAGCAGGTAATTTGCTATAAGTGGCGGTGTCCATAAGCTGCTGGTCAATTTCATTAAGATATTTATGAACATCCATCACCACAATGCCACCTCCTTTATCTGCTGGGCGGATAACAATATCTGTATATCCAGAGAGGTCCTTGAGGGCAGCCCGTTGGGCTTTGTTCAAATTGTGGTAGATTTTATGTGGAGTATTATTGAATTTGGTTATTGATTCATCAAGAAGTCTAGAAAATGTCTTTATTGATGCATTAGATGAAGGTGGATCAAAATTGGACAAGGATTGTTTTTTGTAGAAGTCATTAAATGGATCTACATTTAATGCAGGCTTATCTTGAAAGTATTCCTTAATTCTTAGGGATCGATTAAATCGATGTAGTTCGATTTTCCACCTAAATTCATCATGTGGGTTGGAGGGAACAAAAGAAAGTCCTTTGCAGAGCACACTGGTTTCAGTGGGAGTTAATGTTCTAGAGGAAAGGTTAAAGATTAGGTCGTCTTCCTTACTACAGGTGGCTTGGTTATTTCTTTGATTTTGACCGCCACGCCGCGTGGGCTTGGTCCTGGGCTGTCTACCCTTGAGCGGGTGACCCTGCCTAAAGGGCCTGTTTTATTGGTATCACCTTCATCTGAGTCATTAATGGCAAAATCGCTGTCACTGTTGGACTTAAATGAATCACCATATCCTTGTCTCTGCCGCCTGGGTTGTTGCCCCCGATTACTAAATCGAGAGGGTCTAGTCCCTGTACCTGTGAGCCAGCCATAGACCCGATTGTCATCATAATCGGCCTGTACCGTTTGAAGTTTATTTCTTTTGAATTTCAACAGGTCGGTTCGATGTTGTTCCAATTTGTCCAAGGTTTGTTTATATTTTTTGTCATCAAATACAGGTTTGTGTAGTGATTTGTAGTCAGCTATTTTATTCTTGGTGATCTGTAGGTCTTTGTTGGCCTCCTGAATAACGAGAAGCATGAGATCGAAGCTGCATTTGTTCAATATAGCAATCCAATTTCTGCAGAACTCGGCATTATTGCGGCCGATGGTAGGAGTGTTTTTAATTCTAAATCCCCTTGGGATAAGTTTGGACCTGTAATAATCTGATAGTGATGTACCATGCAGAAAAAAATCGATCTCACGTTTTCTCCATTTAAGTATTTGATGATAGATATCGTCAGTACTGGAGATGTCCTGCGTAGATTCTGGGGTTGATTGAAACAAAATAGCAGACGCCTGTTCATCAGTAAAGCTTTTGACCTCACCTTTGAGTTGATGTAATGTCATAAAAGAGACAGGGTCCTGGCTTTGCACGGGAGGCTCCATGTTGCGGAACAAATATGATTAGACAAGCTGGAAGAAATTAATGTGTTGCACTGCAATAAACCAGCATAAGTATTCGATAAGGCCACTTGAGAAAAACAATATGCAAAAAAATTTTTTTTAAATAGTTGAGTGAAGATGAAGAAAACGATATGATTTTTGCCAATTCTATGGAGCCTTTCCCTTTATGCATTGTTCCCCTGCTTGCATTTCTGCGCGATATAATGTTGACCTTATTTGATTTATTTTTATGTATTTACGTATGCCTAACCCATTTTTTTCATATTTCACAACATCTGTTGTTTCTTTGTTTCTAACACCTTACATCCAGCTTTATCCTTTGTCAAATAGTAGTCTTTTTGACTTTTTGACTTTTTTATTTATGCACTGCTTTATGTTCACAGGTTTTACAGTTTATCTCACTTCACTTGCTCTTTTATGTTCACAGCCGGACAGCGCTACTGTCTGCATACAAGAAACACACTCTCTCTCTTCATTGTCTATCGCGGCAGCCGTCTGCGTTGCTGGGCAACCCTCTGTGGAATCCCCTGCTTCCGCCGGATGCTAGCCCGGACCTCGCGGCTGGGACGCCCGCTGCTGCTTTCCTTTCCCTTCAGCACCTTCCAGCACATACACACACTAGTATTTAAGGTAAGCACTTATCACAGTTTGTTTAATGCCTGATGTACAGTCCTCACGAAAAGGTCTGCGGACCTTGAAACGTTGACAAATCTCTGTACCACAATTCAACATGTTATAAGTATATTATACCTTTTTTTCATTCTACAAGGGAGTGCCTCCTCTGTTTTGTTCTACCCCTGGAGGTTCTCATACCTTTCATAGGCGGAGCATTGGACTATATATTACTCTTTAGGATGGCACCCCGCTATTTTGTATTTTTTGTTTGAGTGCCGAACTTCTGCATGCTATATATATATATATATATATATATATATATATATAGTACTCCAAAAGGGCTGCACTCACTGCTTAATCCATGTCGGGTGGGGTGCTCTGTTAGAGACAATTAAGTCCAATGTGTAACAAGCAGTGCCAGATTAAGGTCCATATGGACCTGGTGCTGAAACTGACAAAGGGCCTATTGTGTGCTGCCAAAGGAGGTGTGAGCAGCATAGCAAGCTGTGGCTAGCGATGTGAGGGTGAGGAGGAGGGTGTATACACACACACACATATATGTGCATATTTATTTAATATATGCACTATATATATATATATATATATAGTTAATAAAAGACAAACGGGGCGCTCCATAGTACAGTAGTACATTACGAGTTTTATTGATAAAACCACTAAAGCAGCCATAAACAGTGGTAGAAATCAACTTGTACTGAGGGTAAAACAGTGTGGGCTCATTACCACATGATATGAGATTTACTCCACCAGGTAGGCTTACAACGCATGCTCCAGATTGTTCCAGGCACACACACCATGCCAGCGGTTGAACTCACAGGAGACCGGATCTTGTCGGTACCATGCCAATCTCAGTTTTAGCGTAAGAGTCCGTTTGCGGGATAGACAAGTCACTACAACACGACTATAATACATACACAGATATACATGTGTATAGTATACATATATATACATACACACACACGTATTATATATATACATATATATATATATATATATATATATATATATAGCGAAGGTGCGGCACTCACGGCATAAATAAACAAGACATGAAGACAGGCTTTAGCGTTATCAACGTTTCCAGTTACTCCAACTGCCATCAGGAAAATACAAAGAATAAACATACACATACCTTTTATACCGCCCGGTGTCCGCTTTGGATGACATCATCACGCTAATTGCATGCCCCAACGCCCCCATGATGTGTCATTGTCACCATAACTACAGAATAAACACAACAAAGTGATCACTAATCAGCACTGGATAGAGCTATATACATATAACTATATGATCATAATAACAGTCAATAATTTAATATTAAACTAACTTCAGAAGCTTGAACGTTACAGATTTATTGCAGTGTGAAACACGATGGATAGCACGACTCAATGTGTTACATCCAAGAGGGCTAAATGAAAGTATATCATATGCTTGTTTATGGGTATTTTGTTACACTCAAGCTTCTGAAGTTAGTTTAATATTAAATTATTGACTGTTATTATGATCATAGCTCTATCCAGTGCTGATTAGTGATCACTTTGTTGTATTTATTCTGTAGTTATGGTGACAGTGACACATCATGGGGACGTCGGGGCTCGCAATTAGCTTGATGACATCAATATATCTATATTTACATTGCAGTTGCCAGGGGTGTATTGAGAGAGGACGGGGGCCCGCGTGCAGTCTCTATCTGGGGCCCACTCCTCTCTTCTCAGCACTGCATCACAGTAGACTCTGAGTCTACTGCGCATGCGCAGGTCTCCTGGAAAATGGTGAGTCAGCGATTTTCCTGTAGATTTTTGAAATCTACAGCACAGCACCATTTTCCCAGTGATTTGTGCAGCACTGCTGCCGCTGACCAGGTCTCCGGAGAGGTAAGTATTAAAGGAATGGGTGTCGGGTGTGCAGTGTGGGCACACCCTGCACCAATTATAGACACGCCAGTGGCGGGCACAGGGGAAGACTGGATTTGCACCTCAATGGCTCTCACTGTGAAGGAGATGGGACCTAGAAGAGGAGGACTATCCACCGGGAACAAGGTAAGTAAGGGAGCTGGGCGGCAGCAGGACTGAATAGGAGGTCTTTCTGCATAAGACCAATGACATTCACTGTGGCTTTATTGGAAACTATTAGTGTCAGGGATCAAAGCTCTTCCTCTCATATTTAGGATTCCTTTTTCTTTATGGGGGGTGCAGGAAGGAGCGATGGGGGGTCAGAACAGCAGAGAGGGAGGTGGGGCCAGCCAGAGCGAAGGGTGGGACAGAACAAAGGGGAGGCGAACAGAGTGATGATGGGTCAGAACAGCAGAGGGTGGTGTGAACTGAGCAGACAGAAAATTAGGTAATCTAGTATGTGTGTGTGTGAATATATATTACATACGCACATTTTTTAATATATATATATATATATATATTATAAATATATAAAATCACAATACAAAAATACAATTATTAAAATTCTCAGAGGTAGTGCGCTTACGGAGGGAACATATGATTTTCACAGGCACTGCACTGAGACTCAGGCTCCGAGACACGGGCACCACATCCTTGATCAGGAACAACAGCAGCCGTCCCCTATCAGCAGCAACAGCAACTGGACAGCTCAGCCATCCTCACGGAGCTGAGCTAACCGCTAAGCTTACTTGGGCTCGTGGTGCGGTGGCGCTTGTGTGAAGTCACATGGCGTGATGTTACATGGCTGAGAAGGTGTGTGTGCAGCGCAGGGAGGGTTTATGAAGCCTCCCACTGCACTGCCAGTATTATGCCCAGCGGTACTTTAACTGCTGGTTTGTGGGCAGATGGGGGTGTTGCAGATTCAGTGGGTGGGTCTTCGGTGGCTGCTGCAGCTAGCCTGTAACAGGAAGTTTGTTTGTTTTTCCTGTCTCCAGCAGCCCTGCAGAGTCTGTGGGCCTATTTTAATGGGAGGCCTGGAGCTGTAGCTCCACCCACCCCATTGGTAAGCCAGCCCTGGTTCCCATGTTTCATGACAAGCTGCAAAATATATGGCTTTTTCTTGGATACTTAATTTTGAAAAACGTGATAATAGTTTGATTGCTTAATTTTTATTTTAATATATGGGGCTAAATGTAATAGACTGCGATCTGGCGCCTCTGCGGGAATACATGCGAGTATGCCTGTATTTTTAAAGCAGCAAGCATGTTAAAGGCTAAACCAAGCTGCGGTGCAGCAGGTGGGAGCAGGAGCAGGGCTTCAGGTAAGTAAAGTGTTATGTGTGTGTGTCATTATGTGTAAGGGGCACTACTAGTGTTGGTACTGCATAAAGGGCACTACTAGTGCGGACACTGCATAAGGGGCACTATTAGTGTAGGCACTGCATAAGGGGCACTACCAGTGTAGGCACTGCATAAGAGGCACCACTACAGTGGGCACTGCATAAGGGGCACTACTGCAGTGGGCACTGCTTAAGGGGTACTACAGTAGTGGGTACTGCATAAGGGGCACTACTACTGGGGTGCTGCATAAGGGGCACTACTACAGTGGGCATTGCATAAGGGGCACTACTACAGTGGGCATTGCATAAGGGGCATTACTGCTGTGGGCATTATGTATAAGGGGCACTACTATTGTGGGCATTATGTCCATTTACACAAGAATGGAAGAGAGGGTGCAAATTTATAGTTGCAGGGTGGCACTGAACACCCTAGCACTGGTCCTGGTTATAGCTATTCGTATTATGTGGGTGCTGGTGTTGTATTCATTTAATTTGGAGTTGGAGGTGTTTTTAAATGTTCTCTATTAAATGAGGGAAACTAAATTAATGTGAGGGCTCACCATGGAGAGCTTGTATGCTATTCCCTTGATATTGGGGCTAGTTGGAGGAAATAGGAATGCTATTAAATTTGCGTATGGGCTGGTTGGGTGGGGATATATATTTGTCTATTAAATAATAATATTATTAATTTAATGCTGGTGAGTGGGAAATAGGTTTATTTAATAAATATAAATGCTATTCATTTAATATTCTGGCTGGTGTAGGAACATCCTTGCTGACACAAGTGTCATTAAGAATCCATAATGTGGGAAGTGAAAGAGGGAGGATTGGGTTGGAGGGCAGTTTAGTGCTTGCAAAGGACTAGGGGCCTGATTCAGAGCCGCACGCTATTTGGGCTCGCTCGGTCAGAAAAAGGGTCCGGCTATTTAAATTGAGCGCTCGCTCTTTGCGGTCTGTTGACGCCTCTATGTCTGAGCGAGCGAACGAAACATGCGCTCGCTATTTTGTAAAGATGCCCCCTGGCCGCTAGCATCATCCGTCATCTCCGCTATTTATTTGATTAATCGAGTACATCGAAAGGCATCTGAACTGCTCGCAGTGCTTGTGGTAGGTTTATCCTACCGCAATCATGCGAACAGTTCAGGCTAAGAGACAACCAAGTGACGTGGTCGATGACGCTGCTTTGTTAATTATGCACACCCTTAAAACGCCCGTTTTGACCGTTTGGCACGCCAGCGTTCGGATCTCCACTCCCCATTTTCAAGCACCTTCCCCTGTTAACACCCACAAACGCCTCATCCTGTCACTCAAATTAGAAACCACTCGCTATTTGGCGAGCGCTCGATTTCCGATCGCACTGCCTGGTTGGCGCATGCGCATTACGACCCATACGCATGCGCAGTTGTGCGAACATCGCTCGGAGCGAATGAGCGGCCGCTTACGAGCGGCTCTGAATCAGGCCCTGGGTGCGCCCTCACTTTAGGTAGCATCTATTTTCACTCTTACTAGGGTCAGTGCACAGAAATGGGTACATGGTACAGCTGACATTGTTTCATTTACAGTCATGTTCGGATTGTGCTATGCACAATGTACATATATGGAATTACTTTGTTTGGTTTGTATTCTAGATTGTACACCTGGGTAAACCATACTCAAATTAGTTTTTCTCTTATAACACTGACGCAATTATTGAATGTTCCAGTTTGTTTGATGAATCTGCCCCTTCACACAGGCAGAGAAACCGGTCAGGAAGATTATCCTCCAGGATTTTTTAACATTTGACTCCATTCTTGAAAAATTTGTGATCTGCGATGTCACTGCAAAGCCAGCTCACTGTGTTTGCCCTGGCTGCGGGACTCAGCAACGCCATATTGTGAGCAGAGGGTAAAAGCGGAATTATTCACCCCTCCCCTCACTCCAGCTAGCAGTGGCTCAGAAAACAGGAGGTTGAGCATTGCGCTGGGACCTCTAAGTGTGTGGCCTGCCCTCCCTCCTCCCTACATTAATTAACACGTTGTAGCGACTAACAACGGCTCAGAGAATAGGAGGTCAACTTCAACTGAGTTTGTGCCCACCACACTCCCTCCCTTCATTAAATAACAAACTGTCCATGAAGGTTGAAGCATAGCGCTAAAGGCTAAGCGCTCTCTCTCTTGTTATGTTTAATTGCCGCTGGATACAAAATTACCTGCATGAATCTACTAAATATCGACACCATTCATCCGTGACTGTGTAAATTTGGCAGTGTGATCTCTCAATGTTATTTTAAAGGGGAAATGAGGACACAAGTGTCTGTTTTTTATGCATGGACTTTTTCCTCCCTGTTTTAATAATCAGCTGAACTGGAGTTTATTAAACAATTATTTTTTGATGCTCATTGTATATGTTATATTTATTGTTTCTTATTTTTGTTTTAATAAAATTATATACTAATTGCGCTCCCTTGGTGGAACTTCTAGAGAAGGCTTACCATTAACACCTCTAATGAAACGACCCTCCCTATTGGCCGAGAAATGCGTCAGTTGTTGCCTCCAGGATCACTGACCATGAAAACACCCGATTGGTCACACACCCTCTGTCACAGCTAGTCTTAGTTGCACCACTCCGGCCAGATCTCATGTACGGAGATGCTACCTTGATCCTCCAGCCGCCGGGACCTCATCCACGGAGGTGCGGCTTTACCCCTCCAGCTGCCGCTACTTTATGCTGCCGGGACCTCACAGCACAGTGCAGCTCTCCCTTCAAGGTCGGTCGAGAGCTGTCAGACACTGTGGGATGCCGGACAGAGGCCACACCACTGATTCTGACCGGGACGCCGGCAGACCGCACCATACTGCACAGGTGATAAGCGGTCCCTGCACAGGGTCACCGCTGCTTAATATTTGAATTGGTTCCATGGCTTTCCCTGGCTTTTCTCTCTGAGATACAGATGGGCCCAGCTAGTTTGTTGCTCATAGCGCGCCATTCAGGCCTTTGTGTCGCGCCATGGAACGTTATGTGATGGCTGTACCTTGGCGTACCATTGCATTCTATGAAAGATATGCTACGGCATGTAATACACCGCTTAACCGTTGGGTGGTGGGTGCTCCACTGATGTAATTTGTACAGAATACCATACTGTTAAATTGCATTGATATCACATTCACGCAGTGTATTTGCATATTATTATTATTATCATTTATTTATATGGCGCCACAAGTGTTCCGCAGCACCTTACAAAGTACATAAACAAATGGATTGATTTACAGTGACTTACAGTACATTACAATACAATACAATACATTACAGGACATGGATAATATACACTGCTACATTCGCGATTCATGCAATTGCTACATTGCATGTTCACAAAACCAATCCTTTTAATATCACATAAGCTCTTAGAATGGGACACAAATCAGTACACATACATAGCTGTACACTAGTGTAATTGCCGTGTTCTTGTGATGGTATAACCGAAACTACTGTATACATTAATGAGACACACACACACAGCTTTCAATGAGACGGGATGAATTATTCTCTAGTGGTGGGGTACTGTGTATATATGTACTAGTATAATATTTTGAAAGGAAAACACATTTTTTATTGTTATTAAAAACAGCAGCGGGTGGGTGGAGTGCACTAGGATGAGCCCACTATTGACATTGTACACATTTCCCACTGTAATTCGCAGACGTCACATCACATACACAACAGGTGCAGTTCTTGATGCAGCTGGCGTGTGTGGAATAGTGGTTTGGTGAGCGCCTTGCTACGGTGCTTGTCCTGGAAAAGAACATTTTTTTTTAATTTTCACTACAGGCTTAAAAAATAAATCACTTGTGGTGTGTGAGTTCTGTTATTTATACAGGTAGCTGTGTTGACCAAAAAGATGCAATCCCAGCATTGCATAAAGACCGAGCAATTGAAGTTCAGTATTGTTATCAAAGCCTACTGAACTCAATACATTGTCCACAACTTCATACCACCTGGCATTTATATGCTACTTTATGCAACTGTACTGCTGATGCACTATGTGCTCAAGAAAGTGGTGTATGGCGCTCCATACAGTACCCACGTAGCATCCTGCTAGTCGCGCTATGGCATTTAGAGTCTCATAGTACTGCGCACGCCAAGTGGAGCTGGTCAGGAGTGATACAGTGTATCAGCACTAGGCTGATGCACTGTGTGCTGTACACAACAGGTGTGGATTTCGACACGGCTGATGTGTATGGGCTAGTGGTAAGGGTGACCACATTGCAAGCGTGGGCGTCACAGGTTTGAGACCTGTTAAGGGACTTTTTTTTTTAATCTTCACTACAGGACTTGGTGGTGTATGAGTTTTGTCATTTATACAGGAATCTCAGTTGACCAAAAAAGACGCACTCCCAGTATTGCTTATAGGAGCTCATTCAGGTCAACTCGCTAAATGCATTTGCTCACACCCTGCGTATGCAAATTCAGCTAAGTAACGGCATGGCAGGCAATTGCACAGCAAGGCATAAGCATACCCACTATTTCTCACCGTACGATCGCTTTGTGTATGCATATGCAGATGCCCATCAGCCTGTCTTAAGATTCCCACTAGCATAGTTTTTTTTTTCCAACTTTAAGAAACACACACACACACACACACACACACACACACACACACACACAGTACACACATCTATATATCTCTATATCTATCTTGCTCCACTTATATATATTGTGGTAGAAGTGCTGGAGAAGTTTGGAATGGCTTCTCCCAGATTCCTGTTCTATGTGTTTGAAACCCCCAGGAGAAGTCTGTTCTAGAAATGTCGGCTTTGGTGAAAAGCCGGAATGGGGGTGTGGATGTGAAGAGAGGGAGGGCTCCATCCACAGGCCACTCCAGGTGTTGGGCCTTTCAGCCTGGTAGCAGGCTCATTAGGGCTTGCACCTGGAAATTACTGATATAAGCTGGGTTTAGTTGTGGCTGAGTGTCTCACACCTGGGAGAGCAGGCCCGCAGGCTAGCTTGCTCTGAGCCACTGTTTGAAACAAACCTGTAAGTACTGTGGACGTGAACTTGTTTAGTGTTCTAAGTTAGTGTTCTAGTTAGAGCCCAGACGGGCTAGGATTTTGTTTATGCTTTATTTTGTTTATGTGTCCGGTACAATAAAGACTGGCTCTGACCAGCTTGCACGAGAACCCCAGAACTGTGTCCTATTTCTTCGGCTGCTGTGTGTGTAAAGAGGTAGTCCATCTACCCCAGGAGAGGGACCCCTATCCGGACTGTGTCACAATCGATGGAGAATGTGGGCAATCACACACTGAAATTGCAGAAAGGAAAAATTTTCCTTTAAAATTTAAAGGGACAGACACGAGATTGTGGAATCCATGAAGGTGGCATCAGCAGATGCTCAGAGAGGCCAGGTTCTGCTTTCAGCCTACCACTAAAGACAACAGGGAGGATGCTGTAAAAGCTTTGCTTCAGGCTACCAGGGCTCAGCAGGAAGCTACCAGAGCTAAGCAGGAATCCACCCTGGTGCAACTATTGGCCATGGAGGCAGCCCAGAAGCAATAACAAGTCACCATCGAGGAAACCCGCCAGGCCATAGCGGAAAACAGCCAGGCCCTAAAAGAGGTGTACACCTAGTAGCCGGTCTGGAAATGCTTCCACTGACCCTCCAAACCACACTCACTCCATATGTGCCAGTCATTTTCTAAAGAAGATGACTCTAAGTGATGATGTGGAGGCATATCTCACGGCATTTGAGAGAACCGCAGAAAGATAGTTGGCCCAAGGAACAGTGGTCAAGTCTTGTGGCACCCTTCCTGTCTGGAGAACCATAAAAGACCTACTATGATTTGTGCCTGGCTGATTCAAAGGACTATGTAAAGCTAAAACAGGAGATCCTAACTCGCTTGGATCACCGCATTTGTTTGTGCCCAACGAGTCCACCGCTGGGAGTTCCAAATGGAAAAGCCTCCATGCTCAAAAATGCATGACCTCATCCATCTAACCACAAAATGGCTACAGCCCGAGATGCTGACAGAACCACAGATCGTGGAAAGAGTTGTGATGGTGGCTTGCCAAGTGATGTACCTCCCACTGAGGTGAGAAGTGTTATTGAGCCAGTTGATCGTCTGCCTGATTTAGAGGTCAGAAGAGAGGTCTTTGCCGTGGATCAGTTAAATGACCCTACTCTGGTAAAAGCCAGGGAGAATGTCAAAGTGATCGATGGTAAACCCATAGACCCCGATAGTCCTTTGTCACATGGCAGTATGTCGGGATTTTTTGTATCAGGTGACTAAGAAAGGGGAAGATATTGTAGAACACTTAATAGTCCCCATAGCATACAGAAGAACAGTGTTAGATCTGGCTCATGGTCATATAACGGCTGGCCACCTGGGGGTAGAGAAAACCACTGAGCGAATTTTGGAGAGGTTTTTCTGGCCCGGGGTCCATAAAGAGGTATCTGACTTTTGTGCATCCTGCCCTGAATGTCAGTATCATGCTCCAAGACCACATTTTAAAACTCCACTAGTCCCATTACCCATTATTGAGGTGCCATTTGAAAGAATAGCTATGGATTTGGTTGGACCCTTAATGAAGCCTGCCCGGGGCCATCAATATATCCTGGTGATAATGGATTATGCTACCAGGTACCCGGAAGTTATACCATTGCGCAATACATCAACCAAGTCCATTGCTAGAGAGTTAGTCCATGTCTGTAGCAGGTTGGGAATACCTAAGGAAATACTGACTGACCAAGGCACCCCATTTATGTCAAAAGTCATGAAAGAGTTATGCCGCCTGTTCAAAATTGAACAGTTAAGAACTTCGGTCTATCACCCCAAAACTGATGGATTGGTGGAGAGGTTTAACAAGACATTAAAAAATATGCTAAGAAAAGTAGTCGACAAAGATGGTAGAGATTGGGATTACTTGTTGCCTCATTTGTTGTTGGCCATAACAGAGGTTCCTCTATCCTCCACCAGGTTTTCACCTTTCGATTTTTTATATGGGAGACACCCAAGGGGGTTACTAAACATTGCCAAAGAGACATGGGAGGTGCAGTCCAGTCCATATAGAACCGTTATTGAGCATGTTTCCCAAATGCAAGAAAGAATTGCTGCTGTGGTGCCGATAGAGAGAGAGCACCTGGTAACAGGTCCAACAGGCACAGCAGAGGGTATACAACCGCAATGCTCGGTTACACGTCTTTGCTCCTGGGGACAGAGTGTTGGTGTTGGTTCCCACAGTAGAAAGTAAACTTTTGGCTAAATGGCAAGGACCCTTTTAAATTTTAGGAAAAGTGGGGCAGGTTAATTATAAAGTTTATCAGCCGGGGAAAAGAAAGCCAGAACAGATATACCATGTAAATCTTATAAAACCTTGGAAGGATAGAGCAGCTCTGTAAGCCGTCCGAGCCCCTCCAGTAAACCCAGGGCCCTTGGTTCCCGAAGTGACAGTGGCAAAAACCCTGTCAGCAGTTCAACAGCAGGAAGTTAAGGAATTTCTGATCAGAAATAGGATGCTGTTTTCTGACATAACAGGAAAAACCACGGTCATTAAACATGACATAATCACTGACCCAGCGGTTAAGGTTAACCTAAAGCCCTATAGGTTACCAGAGGCCCAAAGAGAATCAGTATTGAAAGAAATGTAAAAAAATTTAGAGTTGGCTGTAATTGAAGAATCGCATAGTCAGTGGTCAAGTCCCATTGTGCTTATTCCATATAGAACCGTTATTGAGCATGTTTCCCAAATGCAAGAAAGAATTGCTGCTGTGGTGCCGATAGAGAGAGAGCACCTGGTAACAGGTCCAACAGGCACAGCAGAGGGTATACAACCGCAATGCTCGGTTACGCGTCTTTGCTCCTGGGGACAGAGTGTTGGTGTTGGTTCCCACAGTAGAAAGTAAACTTTTGGCTAAATGGCAAGGACCCTTTTAAATTTTAGGAAAAGTGGGGCAGGTTAATTATAAAGTTTATCAGCCGGGGAAAAGAAAGCCAGAACAGATATACCATGTAAATCTTATAAAACCTTGGAAGGATAGAGCAGCTCTGTAAGCCGTCCGAGCCCCTCCAGTAAACCCAGGGCCCTTGGTTCCCGAAGTGACAGTGGCAAAAACCCTGTCAGCAGTTCAACAGCAGGAAGTTAAGGAATTTCTGATCAGAAATAGGATGCTGTTTTCTGACATAACAGGAAAAACCACGGTCATTAAACATGACATAATCACTGACCCAGCGGTTAAGGTTAACCTAAAGCCCTATAGGTTACCAGAAGCCCAAAGAGAATCAGTATTGAAAGAAATGTAAAAAAATTTAGAGTTGGCTGTAATTGAAGAATCGCATAGTCAGTGGTCAAGTCCCATTGTGCTTATTCCATATAGAACCGTTATTGAGCATGTTTCCCAAATGCAAGAAAGAATTGCTGCTGTGGTGCCGATAGAGAGAGAGCACCTGGTAACAGGTCCAACAGGCACAGCAGAAGGTATACAACCGCAATGCTCGGTTACGCGTCTTTGCTCCTGGGGACAGAGTGTTGGTGTTGGTTCCCACAGTAGAAAGTAAACTTTTGGCTAAATGGCAAGGACCCTTTTAAATTTTAGGAAAAGTGGGGCAGGTTAATTATAAAGTTTATCAGCCGGGGAAAAGAAAGCCAGAACAGATATACCATGTAAATCTTATAAAACCTTGGAAGGATAGAGCAGCTCTGTAAGCCGTCCGAGCCCCTCCAGTAAACCCAGGGCCCTTGGTTCCCGAAGTGACAGTGGCAAAAACCCTGTCAGCAGTTCAACAGCAGGAAGTTAAGGAATTTCTGATCAGAAATAGGATGCTGTTTTCTGACATAACAGAAAAAACCACGGTCATTAAACATGACATAATCACTGACCCAGCGGTTAAGGTTAACCTAAAGCCCTATAGGTTACCAGAAGCCCAAAGAGAATCAGTATTGAAAGAAATGTAAAAAAATTTAGAGTTGGCTGTAATTGAAGAATCGCATAGTCAGTGGTCAAGTCCCATTGTGCTTATTCCAAAGCCCGATGGGAGTGTGCGTCTCTGCAATGACTTTCGGAAATTGAAGAGTGTGTCAAAGTTCGATGCCTACCCAATGCCTAGGGTGGATGAACTAATTGAAATGCTAGGGACAGCCAGATATTTAACCACTCTTGACTTAACCAAAGGGTATTGGCAAGTGCCGTTAACTGAGAAATCAAAAGAAAAGACAGCTTTTTCTGCACCAGAGGGTTTTTTTCAATACAAGATGTTGCCATTTGGGCTACATGGGGCACCTGCTACCTTTCAAAGAATGATGGATAGGATTCTAAGGCCCCATAGACAGAAGGCTGATGCTTATCTGGATGATGTGGTCATTCATAGTCCTGATTGGCAGTCTCACTTGCCCAGAGTAAAAACAGTGTTGGACTCCATCTATAAGGAAGGTTTGACAGCCAGCCCAAAAAAGTGTTGTCTAGGGATGGAAGAAGTAAAGTGTCTTGGATACACCATTGGCAGAGGTTTGATAAAGCCACAGCTTAATAAATTGAGGCAATACAAAACTGGCCACGACCCCTGAATTTGAAGCAGGTGAGAGCCTTCTTAGGGATTACTGGGTATTATAGGAGGTTTATACCCAATTTTGCCACCATTGCAGTCCCACTGTCTGACCTTACCAAAGCCAAACAGAAAGTCATGGTGGAATGGAGTCCTGAAGCAGAGAAGGCTTTTCAGGAGTTGAAAATAGCATTGTGTTACCAACCAGTGACTCCTGATTTTGGCAGGGAGTTTGTTGTGCAAACTGATGCATCAGAAGTAGGTATAGGTGCGGTCCTGTCCCAGACCAAGGAAGGTGAGAAACACCCTATTTTTTACCTAAGCAGGAAATTAAATGTACATGAGAGAAACTATGCTACAGTCGAGAAGGAAGCATTGGCCATAAAATGGGCATTGGAAACTCTCAGGTACTACCTGGTGGGAAGGAAATTCAGGCTGATCACTGACCATGCCCCATTGAAGTGGATTTCAGACAACAAATAGAGTAATTGGAGAATAACAAGGTGGTTCTTGGCATTGCAAAACTTAAAATTTTCGGTAGAACAGGAAGCCAGCTGGCCAATGCAGACGCTTTGTCACGCATTCATTGTTTGGGGGCTGCAGTTCCGCCCCACAGGTCGAAACAAAGGGGGGGATAAGTGATAGAAGTGCTGGAGAAGTTTGGAATGGCTTCTATGTGTGTCCCAGATTCCTGTCCTATGTGTTTTGAAACCCTCAGGAGAAGTCTGTTTGAAAAAACAGACTAGAAATGTCAGCTTTGGTGAAAAGCCGGAATGGGTCCTTGGGGTGTGGATGTGAGGAAAGGGAAGGCTCCATCCACAGGCACTCCAGGTGTTGGGCCTTTCAGCCTGGTAGCAGGCTCATTAGGGCTTGCACCTGGAAATGGCTTATATAAACTGGGTATAGTTGTGGCTGAGTGTCTCACACCTGGGATAGCAGGCCCGCAGGCTAGCTTGCTCTGAGCCACTGCTTGATACAAACCTATAAGTACTGTGGACATGAACTTGTTTAGTGTTCTGATAGTGAGGGAACCTGCTGTCTAGGTAGAGCCCAGACGGGCTAGGATTTTGTTTATGTTTTATTTTATGTGTCTGGTAGACTGGCTCCGACCAGCTTGCACGAGAACCCCAGAACTGTGTCTTATTTCTCCGGCTGCTGTGCGTGCAAAGAGGGAGCCAATCTACCCACCGAGAGGGACCCCTATCCCGACTGTGTCACAATATATATAAAATATTGTCTTTTTTTTAAAAAAAAATTCTGTGTGCATGTCAGCCACACCTGGCTGTCACTGTCTGTCGAGGGGCTGCTGTCCAAGATAATAAATAAACAATTATTATTGTGTGCGTGTCAGCCACATCTGGCTGTCACTGTCATCAGTGTAGGTGTGCAGGGGTGCTGTGCTCCTGTCTGTTGAGGGGCTGCTGCCCAAAATAATAAACAATTTTTATTGTGTGCATGTCAGCCATACCTGGCTGTCACTGTCTCGGTGTAGGTGCACAGGGGTGCTGTGCTCCTGTCTGTTTTGGGGCTGCTGCCCAAAATAATAAATAAACAATTTTTACTGTGTGCGTGTCAGCCATACCTGGCTGTCACTGTCATCGGCGTAGGTGCGCAGGGGTGCTGTGCTGCTGTCTGTCAAGGGGTGCATGAATATTGCAATGAAAACTTTTTTTTTAAGTTACTGGGTTACAAAAAGTTGTTTTTTTAATCTTAAACATAGCATAAATGTTATCCTAAAAAACTAAAGCCTATATTTATTTACAAACCTATATAGAGTAGACATCCTAAATTCTAAAACCGTTCTATTCAAAAACGTAAACAAAAGCAAAGATTATAAGTCTAGTGTGTTATAGTGTGTTATTATAATGTTAGAAATGAATGTAGAAGGCCAAAAATTGGGTGGACCACACATGGCTGATTGATCAACCATGGCGACTGGATTAGTGTCATAAGGAAGAGGAGGCTGCAAACTGGGTGTCATGTTATGAGTTGGCCATATGGGGTATGTTGCTGTTAAGGGATCAGGCTGGTTGTCATTACCAGTGGACACATTATTATAGTTGTTGTTATTTTGGGTTGCCATCTCCTGAAAGATGTTTATCAACAGACAGCTACTACCTATCAGCTCAGGCATAGACACTTCCTGAGGAACAGAGCTCTGTTCTCTGGAGGGAAGCCAAATAGGTGGGAGCCCCTGTTCCAACATCTGAAGCTCTTTCTCTCCACATCATCTATTATAGATGAAAAAAAAATGTCATTGGGGACATCTAGCTCCTCTTTCTGTACCCTGCTCACCCTTTTTGGACAGGAAGTCCAGGATGGATGGTTTGGAAGAAGAAGGCCTAGCAACAGATGGGGATGGTCATTATCAAGACCTGGTCCCCCCAGTGGGTGTAGTCTGGGAGGTATTGTTTGGCATGCAGGCAGCATAATAACAAAGGCCTCCATGTTGTCTGTGCCTTCTATTCCGTATTTCAGTTTGCGATTCAGGTAGGAATAAAGTCAGCTACAGAACACAGTGACAGAATCACTGGATGTCTTAGTGCATTCAGGCAAATACGATCCATGAATTCCCAGAGAGATTCCGGACAGATGAATCCTTTGCTTGTAATAATCTTTGGTAATTCCTGGCAAAGATGGGTGTTATAGCCAGACACTTTGAAGGCTGTAACTTTGAACTGCTTTATAGAAAACATGTGAATGAAACCTCCACACTGCAGAACATGATGGAGAAATCCCTTGAAGTCAGCACCTAGAGCATCTTTTTTCATGTTCTCTGAGGCCTCTCCTGACTGTGAAGAAAGATTCCCCACACTGTAGTCTTCCATTGTGACTTTTTAATGTGATTTCAATGTTGTCCACTGGCTGAGATCCATCTCATCTGAGGGCTGGGTTTTCCTCATGCAAATGAGACAATTCACATCCAGAAGGTGACTCTTATGTTTAGCCGTGGTGTCAGTCCCTCTTTTGGCAGAATTTGCACAATCTTGGTCTTGGGGGCACCATGAGGAATCAGACAGATCCTACAGGGTAAACATCTGATCTGGTGTTGTATCTATTTCTATTAAACCTTTGTGTGTGAGTTTAGTCATCTGCCGCTTGTGGTGGAGCTCTTTCTCTGCTTTCTAAATGATCTCCAGACACAACGTAAAAATTAAACCTTAAACTGAAATGTTGCATTTAATGCTCTGTACCGCTTGTTTCCCATATCTAAGAAGTGGACAGTGGGAACAATGGCAATTTGAAGGCCACTGACTAACTCTATTTTTTTTAATGTCCCTGTACAGGTTGGGAAATTCCTTTACAGAACAGAAGGTTTGCAAAGGATTATTTAAGGCAATTGTTTATCTATTTTTGGAAAGCACATTTCCTGTTACTGGTCCCCTTCTGGGATGAAAAAAATCCACTCCCAGCAAGCAGGCATGGCGCTCAAGAAAGAATTTCCAAGAAAGACACAAGGTAAGACTTAAACCTTAAATCTGAAATGTTGCATTTAATGCTCTGTTCCGCTTGTTCACATATCTCATATGGTTAAGCGGAAAGTGGGAACAACAGCAGTTTGAAGGCTACTAACTAAATCTGTTTTTTTTTAATGTACCTGTATAGGTTGGAAAATGCCTTTACAGAAGGTTTGCAAAGGATTATTTAAGTCAATTGTTTTTTTGGAAGCACTCTTCATGGTCCCCTTCTGGGATGAAAATCCACTACTAGCCACAGAAGCAGGCACAGGATTCTCAAGAAAGACATAATGTAAGGCCTTAAATCAGGGGTAGCCAACCTCGGTCCTCGAGAGCTCACGTTTTCCAGATGACCTAGCTGGTGCACAGGTGTATTCATTACTCACCAAAACATTTAGAAGATCCACAGGTGGAGTTAATTATTATAGTTTTGATTCTGTGAGGAGACCTGGAAAACATGCACTGTTGGTAGCTCTCGAGGACCAGGGTTGGCTAGCCCTGCCCTTAAATCATAGATCTTACGCTTGTCCACATATCTGTGCTGGTTAAGTGGCACTTTGAGGCCACTAACTAACTATGTTTTTTTATGTCCCTGTACAGGTTGGGAAATGCCTTTATAGAAGGTTTGCAAAGCATTATTTAAGTCAATTGTTATTTTTTTTTTGGAAAGCACTCTTCCTGGTCCCCTTCTGGGATGAGAAAATCAACTACCAGCAGCAGCAGCCATGCTCAAGGATTCTTCTGTGGCAATGACTGATGTAAATGTTCTTTATTACATTTTTTTTGTAAATGCCTCTTCCCCTCCCTTTCTCCCTCACAAATTTTCTTTGGAATCAAAAAATGAAATAAAATGTACTACCAATTAACCCTTCCTCTCCCTGCCCTACCTTCAACTACATACATACTCCAACTCCCTCAGGCCTCTTTTGAATAATAAAAGAGTTTCCTGATGTGCCATGTTTGAAGTTGAACTGCCATGTGTTTGTGCCACCCACTGCTGCAGCTTAGCTTAGTCAACAAGCTATCTTGCTGCAAATTTTGAGCCTAAACTAGATGAACAAATCAATATTGTGAGCTGTGAGGTGGTCAAAATTGACTGGAAACGAGTGGAAATAAATGTTATTGAGGTTATTAATACTGTAGGAACAAAAAAAGGCCCATTTTATGTGATTTTAGCAGCTTTTTTAATTTTGTTAAGAAAAAAATCCAGATTCAAAACCAAAACACGAAAAAAAAAACACGGAGGTGATGTTTTGGCAAAACCAATTCTAATCTAAAATCAGGGGAGATCCAGATCCAAAACCAAAACACGGGGGTCAGCTCACATTTCTACTGGTAATATATCTCTTCAGGAGAAAGCACAGCTGATTAGTGATGCACCTCATTCCCTTAATTAGTGAATGAAATGACAGGAAATAAATGGTAGTGGGAGAAGGGGCACAATGGAGGCTAGAAGGCAAGGTGAGAACTAGAATTGCTCTGCCTGATTCCTGCCTAATGGGGGATTAGCCCTAAATCTAAATGATGGAAATGGAGTGACACATAATGAGAGTTGGAGTGATATAGCTGGGTCACTTGCAAATATAATTCCAGAGTAAACCAGACAATTTCATTGCTAAGACTAGAGCTTCCCAACTCTGCCAAGTTTTAAGGTTAGCCATGCTTGAGCACAGGTTACTTAATTAGTACCTCAGTCAATTTGATTTAACCATCTGGACTGACGCATGAGTATCCTGAAAACCGGGACTGTAATGGCGGAGTTCGGGAACCTCTGGATTAGACACTTTTAACTTTGCAGCTGCAATTCTCAGCATGTGTCATCAGCTTCGAGTTGTACAGTGAGAGATAAAGAGCCACAAGTTGCCTCAATATGTTTTAATGTACCAAATCCTATTACAGACACTTTATGAGGAGTGCGTTATTTTTTTCGGCAAGGAACAGTCAGACTTGATTTCGTTAGTGGTGCAGCAATGTAATGATCCGCTCCGTGTGATCATCTTCCCATGTTCTGCAGCTGTAACATTCTTCTTTTCTGGAAATGTCAAAAATGTTTTGTAGGTTTCCAGCACATGAACATCATGCTAATTAGGTTTGAACTGAATAGCAAATTATGCTCACAAATGTCTCATTGGGGACTCTATTATTTTCTGAAGCTTTTAAATGTAAATAACATTTTTTGCAACCATTACGGTTTCCCTGCAGAGCACAGAGTTATCCAGTTTCACTTGGTTGTTACAAATTGGCAGATCCTGCAGATTCGCACTATTACGGATGACACTGAACTACGTTCTGTGCTCAAAGAAAAATAAGCCGGGCTACCTGAAAATGAACATCTGTTAACTCTTTCCATTCCTTTATATAGAAGGTAGCAAAATATTCCTTTATTTGCAAGATATCAAAATATTTTACAACATAAATATTTTCTTTCATTAAATAATTTTTTATATAAATTAAGGGAAAACATTATTGTTTTCATGGGTATTTGTGCCTAATGGTTTATTTTTAAAACATGCTTTAAAATATTTATTACACAAAAGTAAGAATAGATGCTGAAAATAGTATATATACAGTAACAAACTAAGTTAAATGCCCATTTGGCAAATATTTAAAGGGCACCAAATACTTGTATAGACTGTAGGTATCATCTTGTGTTTTTATATCAATATTTTTGACATTTCTTTATTATTATTATTATTATTTTTATTTATGCCATACATATTTACAATGCAATATAGAGCTCTGATACAAATAGAGTAAACAAAGTAACAAAATGACATGGTTATCAGCATACCTATATATAATTATAAGCATATTATGCATAATAAACTTCCTGTCTTCTGATGTCTGTCTATATTTGTGCAGATAACAATAATACCGCCTCTTAGAAATATAATAAATAAATACACAGAGACATATTTTCAGGTAACAAAAGGTCAGCTTTCTTTAAGTCGCTGCGGAATATGTGTGCGCTATATAAATAACTGGTAATAATAATAAGAAATGAGGATGACGGAAAGTAATGGTGGCAAAGAAAGAACGGTCCCACACAGCAGTGTTGCTATCTGCTCACCTCCCCAATCAGGCCTAGATGGACCTTATGATACGCAAAGGTCCACCAGGACCAGTGGTGCAGCTAGAATCATCATAATGGAAGGCAGAAAAAGCAGGTCAAACCACTATCTAATGGGTAAACATTACAAAACCTCATACATGTACAATGGAATGTAGCCCTGTCCAAAAAAATAATAAAAAATGAAAACAAGAAAAACTAAATACAAACAGAATGGAGAGGTGTGGGGGTAGTATAGGGGGGTGGGGGTGGGTCGAGACCAAGGAGAGAAAAGAGGGAATATGGCACAAAGACAAGATTGTCAATAAGAAATACAATGTTTCACATGAAGAACAAATATTAGGGTATTACACAGTGGAGAACACAGGAAGCAGGATGCAATCAGAGAGGCCGTAGGTCAGGGGTCAAGGGCCAGAGGATCGGGACAATATAAGAGCCTGATAGAGACAGAGGCTGCTCTGTCAAGGTGCTGTAGTAACAGAAAAAGAGCTCTGATAGATGGGTTCTTTAAAAACATGGCAATGTGACCAGGTGTCTCAGTACTGCTCCTAAGTTTCTCCCCAAAAGAGGTTAAAATATCCATGTCCATATACAAATTGATCTTGGAAAACCAACCTTTATAAGTTGGAAGAGAGGCATTGTAACAGCACACTGGGGTCGGCACCTTTGCCACATTATTAAGATGCTCCAAGAAGGATTTCTTATAGAATTGGCAGAATAGGTAATTGAAAGAGCCAAAATACAGAATCTGATGGCATATCCTCTATAAGGAATTCTTTAGCAAGTTTAATGACAGAGTTCCAGAAGGGTCTCAATTTGGGGCAGTCCCACCAGATGTGGATGGGGGACCTGAGACCCACAAAACACCTCCATTGAAATCCCAATGTGTATTTTGCTAAGGGTATCAAGGCATCTTTGCCAGTGAGTAAGCAAATTGCACTGTTTCCACAACATATGTGCTTTGCGAACAGTCGTGTCAACTGGAAAATGTTGTCCCATTTTTTTGACAACAGCTCTACACCAAGGTAACATTCCCTGGCCCCTAAAAAGTGTGGTGCATGTGGGTATAAATTCCCTATAAGGAGTTTACAAATCTGGGAGACGGACTTAAGCATAACTGTTCGAAGGGCACAAGGTCCAGAAGAAGAGCAGCATAGGTATTGGTTATATGCAAGAAATGACGACCTACAGGTATCTCCATTCCTCAGAGGCAGGGGCACCGCAGGTCATTTGCAAAGATACAAAGGAGCAATACCTTCAGTATCTACCAGCAGTCTAATCCTGAACACTCCCACACCCACCCAATGTTTAAACTATAGAGAAAGAGACAATTATAGAGAAATTATATCATAGGGGAGGCCAGAGGTGAAACAGAAACTTAAGCCCTAAGGGACTTCCAACATGAGAGTGTGTGTGTAATAGTGGGGTGGTAGAGTTTCTGAAGAGTAGGGAACCATGCAGCAATATATTTGCTATGGCATGCATTACTTGTTCCACAATCCATATGTGTATACTGTTTGTCGACATGGCCCCTAGCCTATTCAGGTAGTCCATTGAGTTGTGTGGTCCAGTAGTATCCCTATATGCTCAGGATTTGGAGACCTCCATGCTGAGGTCTTATTGAGAATATATAATTTCAAACAGAGACATCTGGCACCTCAAAGGAATTCTCTACAGTTTGAACATCCAGGAACTACCGAGATGGAATCTGAATAGGTAGAACCTGGAGAAGGTACAGTATCTTTGGAAGGGAGTCTTAAGAATCCCAAGTTGACCAAGAAAAATGAGCATTCGGGACTGTTAAGACTGAAGCTTCCCTCCTTATCTTAGTTAAGAGGGGAGTGACGTAAGCTTCAAATAATTTAGATAGATCTTTAGTAATGAGAACCTTCAGGTATCTCAGGTGGGAAGGTTGCCATGTCAACTGAAAACCCCGACCAAGGCCTTCCACTACACGTGAGGTGGCAGCAATGTTGAGGGCCACCAATTTTGTATAGTTTATTTTAAATTTTGATAGCACACCAAATGACTTTAAAGCCATTATATTAGGTATGAAGACTACTGGATTGGTGACCAATACGGCTCGTTTGTAAACCTTGTCCTTAAGGCAGAAAATATATTGGGGTGAAGCCGGATAGATTGTGCCAGAGCCTTGATACAGAGGACAATGATGAGTGGAGAAAGAGGACAACCCTGGCAGGTACCATTATTTATGTCAAGTGGAGGGGAGAAATAATGAACATTGAATCTAGTGAAGGGTTAGTAATATAAAGACGAGATGCTCTGAAATCAAAATGGACCCAGTCCTACTTCTCCCAACACACAAGCCATAAAATCCCAATCAGTGAGATCGAAAACTTTTTCTGCACCAGTAAAAAGCAGAATAACTGACAATTTTGAATTAGAGACATGGTGAATAAGGGAAATTACCTTTGTGGTGCTGTCATGCCTCGTAACACGGCACAAATCCCACTTGATCACTATGTATAAGTTTCAATCAGTTTACAAACAATTTAGCAAAAAGTTTTAGATTGACATTAAGTACAGAGATTGGTTGGTAGCTGGGACACAGGGAGTCATCATTACCATCTTTAGGGATCACTGCTACAGTATATATGCTTACAAGGATTGATGGATAAAGGGGGAATCATTAGAAATATCATAGCAGGCAAACAGCAGGAGCAGGACAATATGTCTCCGTGCCATGATGCGTTATCTTTGATAGAGTGTATAATGTTAGTGCCTCTCTGACCTCATAGGGCCCTTGCTAGAATTTTGCCTTTTTGCCTCTTATAACCCCATTGGATGTAACGACTACAGCATTTTCTAAATGAGTATTTGACTTTTTCAAGTAATAATTTCTTAAGTGCACACCGAACCAGGTTAGCAAAACATAGGGATGCCTTGTGAGAGGTTTCAAGCCATGGAGAGGAAGCCTGGTTGACCCTGGTTTGGGCATAAATGCTACCAATAGTGAATGGCTGGATAAAAACAGTACATTTAACCTCCCCTCCTCCAAACGCAGACAGAAACATTGGAAACAGGGGAATGTTTGGCAAAGAGAATAGCCATTTAGATTTGCTCTTGGTGTTGAAACAGTATAAAATTAGAGAGAAATAAGAACTTTGAAAACACAGAATGCTGAAAACGGGATTCCTGAATAAGCACTAAATCCACCCTAAGGGCCCTCAGAGTATTAAGACCTGTGATTTTTCACTGGGGTATTTAGGCCCCTGGCATTTATAGAAACAATATGAAGAGTCCACACAATTGAGAAAAGCAATAGAAGGATATTGCAGGATAATGAACCACTGTGAAGAGGGCGAAGAACCCTTATAGAGTATGAAAGTGCCAAAACAGAGGATGGGGAGAGGAAATACATGAAGAAAATGGGAATACAGAAGGAGCAATAACAATATAGCTATACAATGAAGCAGAATAGGATATTTTAAACCAACCAAGAATCTATAAGCAGCTTAATACAGGTAATGGTAGGTGTGTAGTGTGGCACCCTCCCAGGCCCGTAGAGAGATCGGGGGCCTTTATTCTCAGTTCACTCAAATCCACAGCGAAATTAATGAATTTCTCGCTCATGTCTGTAATCTCCCCTCCAAGCAAGATATACAAACCCTTTAATCTTAAATTCAGAAATCACTGCAGTCACACATCACTAAATTTCAAGGGGATTTAACACATCTAGGGGCGCGAGTCTTCACTCTATAGGATAGTAAAGACGCTTCCTAGGACCTTATCCCCCGCTTATGTGACACTGTGAAACAGCAAGAGGATAATATTAGGGCTATGCAGTCCAAAATAGATGACCTAGACAATAGAGGTCAGAGAAATAACATCAGGATTAGAGGATTACATGAAGACGTCCCCAAACATTGTCTGATTGATGCTCTCACAAATTATTGGTGAGATTTTGGACCTTGATCCTAACGACACCATTGTGATAGCCAGTGCTCACCGGGCCTTGAGTCCGTTTTTCATAGGAAGATAATTTCCTGTGGATAGTGATGTCACCAATACTTCAATATGATCCAGAAAGTCATAAAGTAATCCAAACTTGAATCCTCCAAAAAGCAGTTTTCAATACTATGTGTCCCTTTGATATTCTATTGTCGTCATAAAAAATATAAGGGGAACACATCCATAGTGTTAAGCAGTAAATAATTTATTGCAACATAAAATACACATGATAAATGGCTGCATACCTTTTAAGTCCTTTTTGGAAAATGTACAAATCAATACATATAGGGGAACTTTTCATTAGCTCCCCCTACTGAGCTGTACCAAAATACTCCACCAATGCGTTTCAACCTATAGGTCTTTTTCTAGGTGTGTTTGTATATCAGACCAGGATCAGGTCTTTATAGGGATTCAAGTCTCCGCCCATTTCCTGTCTCGTGTGCGGACATAGGTATGAATAAAAATAAACCTCTACACATCCAAAGTACTAATATATAAGCTCACCGCTAATTAGGTCCCCTTTTGTTAGTGATAATCATCACTTCCTGTAACTCGAGGACGCTTCCTGCATGCCTAGTAATGGAACGCATACTGCCGGCCACGTGGCCCACCGACATGAAGTGGTGGTGGGGGACTCGGTGTATGTGCAACGCCATGGAGCACATGACGCAAACCACATGACCACTAGGTCTAACATTACGGCAAAGTACTGGACAAGTCAGGGTGTACGTCTGTGTTCCAGCACTTGTCCGTCCACTGGAAATAACTACCCTGGGGACATCATTGTATAACATGATAAAAATGCAAAATAGGTAATTCTCTACTATAATTAGTATATAGCAAACGGCTTTGGTATTCTGAACAATAAATATAAAACTGCATATCAATTATAATAAAAGTGCATATATGAATGTAAACAGTAATAAGATCTATAAAATAACCAGCATAAAGACACAATATAAAAATAATTTTAAATCATGTTATTATATGAATCAAAACCATTTACCATTTAAAAATGTTAAAAACTATAAAAACCACTTTAGTTCGAAATCTGTATTTAAACCCCACGGCCGTAGTGTTTTAATTTCGTATATGGATTTAGTTTCTGCCTTCGCTAAAAATGTATCAGTACCTTTTGTACGCCATAAGATGTGATTTCTTAAATTTTTATGGCTTGATTGCTAGGAGAAATACATACATTACAGGACCCACAGCGGAATATCGAATACTGTGGTAAAATGTCTCATAAATGGGATCTTATAGAACATATTGCATATAGTTTTGTATAAATAGTTATTTATATAGCTATCGGTATAGTGATAACACTGAGGTGAGCGCTCTGTATAAGAGCACTGAGTATACACAGTGTATAGTTATAACACTGCTCTGTATAGTAGTACTGAGTTAACATGGTGTATAGTTGTAACACCGAGGTGTGCACACTGCTCTGTATGATGGTACTGAGTATAAAAATGCACATTGTATAGTTACACCACTAAGGTAAGATACACTGCTCTGTATAATAGTGCTGAGTATAGACAGGGTATAGTTATTACACTGAATATGAGCACACTGCTCTGTATGATATTACTGAGTATGCACAGTGTATAGTGATAACACTGATGATGAACACAACACTCTCTACACAGTGCATTCCATATAATGATACTCAGTATGCACGGTTTGTAGTTATAACACTGAGGTGAGAACTAATGCTGAGCACACCGCTCTGTATGGTAATACTAAGTATACACGGATAATGGTCACACACAGGGCTATGTGTGTGTTTATAATTAATTTCTTTAGCTCCTCCCCCAGTAGCGCCACTCACAGTTCCTGAACCTACTTTTCTCGGATAATTGCACTGGTCACACCACACCGTATAATACACTTTGACCCCGTTGGCAGTAGCGGTAACCGCAGCCCCCCCCTTACGATATTCCATGAAGGGAGCCCTAATACTGCTACAAATGCGGGCAATTTTCTTACACTCCTTTGTAGGATAGTGCAAGGTCTACAATGGCTGGTCCTGTTGTTCTCTTAGTTTCTGTTTCTCTTTCAGAGGCTGCGGTTCCAGAGAATGGTGCTCCCGCTCGGGATGGAGATATAACTGCAGTTTCTGGACATAGCGAACAGATGGTCAGCTTTGATGAGACAACTTTTGCACTTTATGCAGATTCAGTGGCGTACTTGGTCAAAGCGACGGCGAAGGCATAAGCCTAGCAGCCATAGTTTTTTCATATTGGAGGACCTGGATGAAGCCGTACATTGTTCTAATAGTCTATTTCGGGCCAGGCATACCCCTGGTGTTAGAACATGCTTGCCTATGCCTTGTCGCATTTTGATTAGTTGCATTTTTGCGATTTGGCCCTGTTAGCCTAGTTAGATCAGTGATTTTTGCCCTTCTGCTGTACAGCATATTATCAAGCCAGCATGGAGGGGCTAGCATATCAGTCCTTAGCTCCCAGGACCATGCAATTTATCAGGTTGCTTGGTGGGCATGGCGTTGCATTTTGGCCCATGGAAGGAGCCGAGGTAAGACCAGTTGAAAGCTTATTCTTGCTTTTGCTTAGAGCTTCTTTGCATTGGGACAGGTCCAGTGCTATAGTGGTAATGATATTAGCAGGCCTGTCCCAATTTTTTCTGTGTCTTGGGCCTGGAGGACCTTTCAAAGTGTTTCTTGGTCAAGAGAGCTTTGAAGGGGGTGGGACAAGTTGGTCCCTGCTTCTCCTGTTGGTCAGCGCCCACTCTATTCGCGTCTTCCTGCATGGTTATTACAAGTTTTTTCGGCAGTTTTTCGGTTTTAGAGTCCAGATCAGTGCAGCTGCATTGACTATTGCATCTGGTTTTTTCCGTTGATCACAGTTAGGCCATGAGCTGAGGAAAGTCTGGTGCTTAAAAACGTACCTTAGACTTCGGTAAAAATTTTGCTTTACATCCTAACTTGAGGATTAGCTACTCGTCATATTTGGGGGTCCTGAGGAATTTTGTTTTACCACTAGTTTATAACTTTGGCTGCATGCCGGCTGGTGGACGTTTTGTGTTTTGCCTCAGGTCAAGTTAGGATCACCCCTCCCCGCCCTCCCTCTCTCTCCCTGTATTAGGCTTCTGTCTTTGCTATTTTCTTTCCTATTTGTGTTTTTGTTGTGTATTTATTTAATATACAGAATTTATTCCAGTTTTGGAGAGGGTTAGATGGGTTAGGGTTTTTTGAGTGTTCCATTTCAGCTCTTTTGGGGACGATCATTGCCATGTGCCCCCTATTGCAGAGTTTTGTGGTTTGATGTAATTCCAATGCAGGTCTGGAGAACTGGTTTTGTCTCCTGGGACCCTGTAGATGGTCAGAAGATGGATAAACCTGGCTGTGAGTTGGAGAACTGGTTTTGTCTCCTGGGACCCTGTAGGTGGTCAGAAGATGGATAAACCTGGCTGTGAGTTGCAGTGTCCAGGGTTTTGGAGGAGTGGTCCTTTTACATGCTTTGATTAGGTCCACTGATTTCCTCTTTAAGGATGGATGATGCATTGGAATGGAGTTATTGAGGAGTTAGTTAGAAGAAGTCAGGTGTTGTAGATTAGGGTATGGTGGCAGTGCGGTTCTTAGCTGGGAACCGCTGTTGGCGGGAAAGAACAGTAGCAGTCACCATCTGTCTTTGGAGCTTGAGGTGCTCTCCCTTCCAATACATGGCTTAGGCTGATTATACCCTACTGGGGTCAGCTGCAACCACAACCAGGTGGGCCTCACTTCGTGTCATTGGGGTGGGAGGTGGATACCTTGGGCGTGGTAATGGGCTGGCTGCTCGCCTCCCATTTAGAAGATCGATGTGAGTATGCAGTTGGTGATCTTGCATTGTGGGGCCGGTCTTTCTGCGCCACCATACTTTGTCTGTCTTTCTTTCTTATTCTATTAGTTAGTTCAGTTATACATTAAATAGTTTCATTAGTTTAAAATTAAATAAAGCTGACCTTCCTTTCCCCTTATATAAGTCTCTGTGTCATTATTTCAATATGACTCTGGTTGATGATTTACCCTGCACTGTTAGGAGAGACCACTCATCAGGCGATGGGGAGTTTATATGAAAGATGCAGCAGCATGTGGCATAGAAGGAGATGGAGACATAATTCAAACTCAGACTACAGGAACAGTGTGAAGAGTGAAGACAACCAATTCAGCTCTCTCACTTGGCTGCTGGCAGACTTCTGTGTCTGGGAGTGAAATTCATCTCCCCTCAGTAACTGTGATGATATTACATGTACATGCAAATACAGTAACTGTAAAATCACAAAACGGCAATGTAAAATCACATTTGTAGATGTAGAACAGGCACAGAGCATTTTTTTTTTTTTGCATATAAAATACATTTCCGCTTTTGTCCGTAAGTAGATTTGGTAGTACCTAATGCTACCTGTGCATGGGTGGGCAGAGGTGGGAGAGGGTAATCAAGCATAAGCCGAGTACAGTACATTAAGGGAATGCACATGTATATTTAACTGTCAGGAGACGCTTCACCTGCAGGTGCTTGTCCCCTGTTGTAATTATGATGCTCAGCAGCTGCTTTTGATTGGCTGATTGCATTTGGTCCTTTTACATTAATAGCATGTGAATCATTTAGTGTAGCTGCTATATTATATTAAAATGCAGCCATCTACAGTATTCACATTACTTATATGATATTTGCATTCAGATCACAGCATTCCCAGGTGATTTTTTTCTTATTTCAAGAGGAAGGCAAATTATGTTTATTGAATTTCATTTCTACTTTGTTTTCATATATGTGTTTGTATTTAATTATATTTTACATGAAGAATGCAACTTGTGCATTTATTAATGACGCTGCTAGCATGCTATTTTCTCTTGTGTATAAGGCACTTCATTTCAGTATTGTATTGTCTACAAATTAATTTAATGACTTAAGCATTTACTACTGACACTGTAAAGCCACATTCGTTCACACATTCGTGGCAATAACTAAGCACGTACTGTATGCTGCTATTGCAGAGCAGGAGACATCTTGAGATGCGCCTGGCTCAGTATACAAACAATAAATGAGTCCCTTTTATCTCTGGGTCTGATTCAGAGGTGGACACAAACTGTTTGGAAGAGTTGAGTGATTATTTACGCATGCGCAAAAACTCTCCCCAACAGTGCATGCATTCACCTGAGTGTACGTAGAGTTGCGCTGCCATTAGAACTAGTGGCGAAAAAAAACATGGAGATTCCTGGGAGATGACTGGGAGGTGGCCTGAAGTGAGGATGCAAAAAAAGACTCAGAGTGTCACAGGAGTGTCAGTGAACATGGCTGCGTTCCCAAACGGAGGGCCACAGACAGAGAAGCCATGTTTAGAGCAATTTCAGAAGGATACATTGCTCCAGCCATAGGCTGGTACAAGGGTCGATAGTGGATGCAATGGTGTGCCAAAGGTGAAGTGTTCAGTGCCATCGGCAGGGGCGCCGAGAAAGGGGAGAGCATGAACTAATTACCCGTGCCCGGGCTTGCTGGAGGGGCCCAGCCAGGACCCGGATCGCCCCCATCCCCCTCCCTCTTACATCAAAGCAGCCCAGCACACGCTGCTGTGTGCTGGGCTGCATTGGGAGACTGCTCGTGGCTGCTAAGTAGCAGCCACAGAAGTCTCCTATGCCTGTGGGGAGAGTGATCACACTGATCGCGCCCCCCACTGGCTATGCCCCGGGCTGAGGGGCTCACAGTGCCCCCCTCCCCAGCGCGAAGTGGTGCTGCAAATATGTTTTTTTTTCCTAAGGGAACGTGACCACACCTCCCGTGATTAGGCCACGCCCCTTCTTCCTCTGGGCCCAGTGCAGCTGTCGGCGCCCCTGGCCACCGGTGGAGTTACACTGTCCACAGGCATTGAAAGTGGGCTTCTTGGGGCTTGCACAGTCCGGTGCATGGAAGTGCACAAGGGGAGGGCTGAATCTAGCATTTGCATACAACCACCGCTGCAACTCCAGAAAAAAATCACAACAGAGACTGCAATAGCGTCCATCTCTGAATCAGGCCTGTATCTGTATATAAAAGTGAGCACTATTTATCCTTTTAAACATAATGGGCCAAATGTACTAAGGTGAGAGTTTAGAAAATGTGAGAGTTTTCTCACACTTTTTAAACTCGGTCAATGTACTGTAATAGAGGGCCTGATTCAGAGCCGAACGCTCTGACCAGAGCGCTTGTTCTGAATCAGTGCCCTCCTCCATGAAAATGGAGTGGACTCCTGGCCGCTCGCATAGCTGTGGGTAACCACCCACAGCATATGCGAGCGTCCATGATAATGGTCGCGATGGTCTTGACCATCGCGACCATCGGGCTTGAGACGGAGACCCTGCGGTAGGGTCTCGCTGCCGCAAGCCCTGGAGTGATTTTGGCTCTATCAGAGCCAAAATCACTCCCACTGACATCACTAGTGATGTCAGTGGGGCCGGCTTCAGACGGTAGGCGTTCCCATGGGAACGCCTCCGTCTGGCAGGCACGCCCCCGGCACGCCCACCAAAGGGGGCGTGCTGTCAATCAACATCGACAGCACGCCCCCTTTGGTGCGAGACCTGGAGCGATGGAGAGCCCGTTGCTCGCCGGGTCTCGTGCATGCGCACGACGGAGCTCCCTCCGTCGTACGCATGCGCAGTGGGGGAACATTGACCCGCTTGCGAGCGTCCTGCGCTCGCGAGCGGGTCTGAATGACCCCCAGAGTCCGAGAACAAAGCAACACAGCAAACTCATGTTTTTCAGACTCAAAAAACTCACGATTTAAAATCTCATCCAGATGTTTTCCCATTTTGAATATAAACTCGACCAATGTGAGAGGTTACTGCTAAACTCTCACATTTTCTAAACTCTCACCCTATTATATTTGGCCCTGAATATATTTTTAAATAATTTAAAATATATTAATAAAGAGGCTTCTAAAAGTATTATAGAGAAAATGTTCCATGAGGCTCCACCATATGTGAAATGGTCTCTTTAAATTTCCTGAACTTGCCACCCTCCAGCTGCAGAACATGACCTCTTGATAGAAACATGGCAGCTCAGCTGATCCAAAGAAAATACATTTTGTCTACATGCCATTTCTACTTCTCTTCTTACATATTTCACAGATAAATCCCAATGGTGAGCAGTCTTAATTGGAGCAGTTGAGACAAGAAATATTACTCTGCTCTTGAGTACATATGTAACAACATTTGGAATTGAGAACAAATATATATATATATATATATATATATATATATATATAGTCCGCCACGGCACTTCAGGGTTTTACTTAAAAAGTTTTATCTAGTTGAGTTACACTTCACTATACATTGTGACTTTGCTCTATGTTGTTTCTTAGAACATTGTCTGACAGCCAGAGCGCGAGACAAGGTCGGCTGTTGCTTTGACAACATCTGGATGCCTATCGCTGATGTCATCCCAGACGCGTCCCCGGCTGAATGGACGTGCAGCTCAGAGCTCCGGAGTCAGACGATTCACGGGGGGGGGGAAGATAACGGTAAACTAGGTTTTTTTTTCTTTTATCTGTTTATTTCAGTGTATGCTGGTCTTGAGAACTGGGTTCTGCTCAATCTCGAAATGTTGACTTATGCATCTGTCTAGATAATCTTTTTCATTGAATCCCTGGAGTGCCGCGCTTTATTGGTACTTCTATGAAGCGGCGCAGTGGATTGTGGGCCTGATTCATTACAGATTGCGATTGCAATAGCGATTACGCACGTAGTCTCACTGCTATAGTATGCTAATCCATTGCGATCGCTATGCCTTCACAGCACAACATAAGGATGCCCACTTTACCATACACACATCCGCAATCCTTAGCAAGACTGCAAAACCATCGGTAACATCGAGAACCATCACAACCTCACGCACACTTGCAAAAACTCTGACCTTACACAGGAATTGCTAACTTCATCTCGCGCTATGAGTATTCAAGCTGAGTATGGCATCACAGTGGATAATTTATGCATGGCTATGCAACGGCATTCAAACGCACTGACACGCCTGCATTTCACCAGTCCAGATCGCAGTGGCTGGTTCGCACATGCGCACTGCGATGCATATGCATGCGCAGAACACAACAATTGACTGAATGTGTGTGTAATCGCAGTTGCGATTGGTAGTGAATCAGGCCCTGTATTTATTGAATAGCAAAGGCACCCAGGTAGATGACTATTTTGAATGCTGGAGTACCCAATTCCAAGACTGCATGTTTATATTATATATACATTTCATGGTCAAAAGACCTTACGGTTTCACATGTCCCATTAAGGCTTCTTAGACATGATCTGAAATTTCACAAAGCCTACTTCATTTGTGCCACTCAAACTTAAAAAAGCAATTAAGTTCCCATCATTAAGGCTGACACCTTAATGGACGTGTTCCTTGCGCAATACAGATATGGTATGCCATCACACCCTGTGGTTAACTGCAGATTCAGATTCACAGAGCTGCAGAGCTCTTTGTCTGATTGGGCGGCTGGCAGCCAGACAGAAGACCCTACTTTTAGCTCTGAATCCCCCTTTAAAAATGATTCTATTATATTACTGCCAATAATGTCAATCAACTTCTAGCAAATAAGTACTTTCAAGTTTTTGACAATAGTAGTAATTCACAAAGGTGCTAAAGCATAGTACACATTCTTCATTTTGCACAAATTAAGTAATGGTATCTGCAGGGGACCAAAACTTTGCATCTTTTGTTGGCAGGAGCTGGATGGATAAGGGGCATTCCATTGTGTGCCAGGCAAATTAATTATTCTAATTTTGAAAAATGAGGCTACAGAGAGAGTGACAAGTGCAGTAGTAAGAGCTCTATAATATAGACCTAAGCACCTTGTCATAACGTCGAATGAGCACTAGAAATCTGTACCATACCTGATAGGTACATAAACGGGATAGCCAATCAGTTTGAGTGGGATGGGGAGGGTGGCAGGTTTGAGCCAAACATTCAGAAGTAAGTTTCACTTGGCCAGTTACAAACTACTTTATACGCATGCACAGTTAATTTCTTCCTCTCAGTTAAAACAGGGCAGATTCCTAATCCTGCAAACAAGCAGGTCTTATCACAGGGATATTGCATATTACTGTTGAGCATAAGCAGTGGCCTGATAATACGATACAATTAGAATTTAAACAATATATACCAATATAATATGAGAAATATACAGCCATCTGTAATTTAACACCGGGTGTATTGAGGGCAGTGAGAGGGGTCCTGTCACCTAGTGCACAAGACTTCGGTGCTCCTTATTGGGTGCTTTCAGTGACACCTTGCTGCCTTGAGAAGTGCCAGGAGTAGCTTTAGCTTGCATCTGATATCCACATTTCCATTCCCGGCCTCCTCTTTATTCTGGCATACATGACGTCATGATATCTTGTGTGCTTTGAGTATAGAGGAGGACTGAACATTTCTCCACTGTCTTTGTACAGGCACATAAGAGGCCCCATTGGTGTGAGAGAATACAGTCGTCAATGCAATACTTGACATATGGGGCCAAATGTAATAGGGTGAGAGTTTAGAAAATGTGAGAGTTTAGCAGTAATCCATCTCATTGGTTGAGTTTTATCTTCAAAATGGGAAAACATCTGAATGAGATTTTAAATCCTGAGAGTTTTTTAAGTCTAAAAAAACATGCAAGTTCGCTCTGTTACTTTGTTTTTGGACTCTATTACATTAGCAAAGTTTAAAAAGTGTCAGAAACTCTCACTTTTCTAAACTCTCACCCTATTACATTTGGCCCATGATCTCTTGTTTCAAAATCACATCATGTCATGCTGGCTAGAGCTGTGTTAAGCTGCATACACACTAGACGATATGTCAGGATTGGACTGAGATATCGGGCACATTGTCTAGTGTGTACCCACCATGCACCCCTCGCTGCCCGACATCGGGGTTGCTCTATCTTCTGTGCATGCAAGGACAATGGAGTGACCCAGCTGCCGATGTCAGCAAGGTCAATGGTACCAGTGAATGACATATTGGGCGGGTGGTCACTGGATTCTGCAATGTGTCCCGCCATAGGCGTGCGCAGACGCCGGCACAGGGGGTGCCACTTCGGCACTTCCCCCTCTGCTGGGTCATGGAACCCCCAATGGGACATAGACTGCTCACCTGGATGGCCAGGTGATGCCAGGTTAGAAGTGTATGTCTTGGAGGGAGGGAGGATGGGGTAGTCCATATCCCAGCAGAGGGAGAAATGCCCAAAGCGACACTCTCTGTGGCGGCACCTGCACACGCCAGTTGTACCGCCCACCATGGTATAAACATATGCATAATAAATGCATGGGGATCTGGAGGGACAGAATGCTGAAGGAATAATGATCATAGTGCGCATACTTTAAAAATGAAGGGAAGCAATGATGGTGTAAAATGAACCTTTTGTTTGCTTGCAAGGAGTATTTGGGGAGGGGGTGCACTCTGTTTTACCTGGGGCTGCACAGCATTTTTTACTAGGTAAAATAAATAAATTTTACAAGTACTTGGATAACAGGAGGTATCGACAATCAGGAGTCCTACAGTATGTTTTCAATTTAATGCCTTTTGGACCTTACCGGTGCATGTTATCACCATTGTACTAATAAACTTAAAATCAAATCAAAGGCAGAGTGACACAAGTGATAAAGACAATCTCTATAGCTCCACACTCTCATGATCAATTTAAAAAACAGTAATGTTTTAAAAGAAAACAATGTAAACGTTAAAAATAATAAAGAGGTCTTGTCTCTTTCCACAATGCACATTTACATTTAGACATTATCAACCTTTAATTGTAAGACGACTTAGATTTCACAGCACCGGACAGTCGGCATACAGATATGGTTAAATGAATCCAAGATGACAAATACATGAATACACATAAGTATAATAACAAATACAATAATGCATAATCAAGATGCATGGTACAAAACCCAAATACAGTATGAACTATGTTGGATCAATTATAGGTAGCACGAAAACAAGTATGAATACATTTTGTATGAGCAAACAATAAGTATAACGGTCACACAATTAATTCATCATAAGAAATCACAGGAGCTAATGATGTAGATAGACAGACAGATTTACAGTAGAGAAGACCCAGCACATGAAAACTTGCATTCTCAAGGGATGATATAGTCATATGACCCATTCAGAAATGTTCACAAACCCAATTCAGCCTGAGGAAGCAGACGTAGGCTCTGTGAAACGTGTTGCTACTTGCTACAATCACTTACTTGTCTCATCTACCTATTTGCAGATTTTTCCTCACTCATCTCTGCTGCATTTGCATCAAATAGCCCCTCGTGTAAGCCTCTGCTAGTGCCGGGTGTATTTTTGTGTTATTTTGTGCCGAAAATGCGTGAATAGGTAGCACCGGGAGACCCTTTTATATCTGTGTGTGACTCTCAATCAGCATGCAAAGTGCTACGATGCAGCGGCCACAGCTTTTTTCATGCCAAGTACCATTTACTTTCTCCGTTGCACACAGATGCCTTTTTGGAACAAAAAAAGATGCCAAACGCTAGCAGGGCTGCAAGGGACCTGACGCCTCACGCCAGGCATATCCTGCTGCATGGCTTATTGAGGCTAGATGAGCAAGGACACATCTGTATCTCTATATGATATTTGTTTTTGTTTTCATCCATTATTTTATTCACTTGTATTTAAGATATTTTATTGTATATTTCCATATATCATGAAATTAGTTTTATTCAATTGAACTTATTGGCATCTTTGGACTATTGGATCCCATTATACATAATACCGATGGACATAGTTTTTTAATGAATGTCCAAAGCACTCTTCCATCTTTTTGAGGGTGTATACTGTATAAGGGTTGGGTATGATATCTCGGCTGATGGGATGCCGCTGTTCAGAATGCCGACAGTGGCATCCCGACAGCCAGAATACTGACACCCATTGAAATGCAAGGTACGTTTTTTCCCTACCCCTACCCTAACCCCTACCCTAACCGTCCCTCCCAGGTGCCTAAACCTACCCCCCTTCCTAGTGCCTAAACCCAACCTCCCCCTCCCCGCACCCTAAACCTAAGATCCCCTCCCTGGTGCCTAAACCTAACCTCCCACATGTGCCTAAATCTAGCTTTCCCCTCCCCGCACCCTAATCCTAACCCTCCCTCCCCTCCCATTGCCTAACCCTAGCCCTCCCCCTAATGCCTAAACCTAACCCCGCTACCTAACGCTACCCTCCCCGTGCACCCCGATACTTACCATTCGGGATGCCGACAGTCGGGGTACTAGTGCCAGGATCCCGACCTGATCAGTGTGATCAGTGTATGTTTCTGCCTGTAATAAAGCAAATAAAGGGTTCAAAAGCATAACCAGCCCTGGGCTCTGTGAGCCAGTACTTGTTAAAAAATACGGGGGCCAAAATGTGTAGGGGTCCACCACATTTAATGAACCAGCACTGGGTCTGTGTGCCGGTCCTGGTTTTAAAAATACATGGAAAATATTGTGTGGGGTTCCCCATGTTTTTAAAAACCTGCACCGGGCTCCACTAGCCGGGATGTAATGCCAAAGCATTAACACCCTAAACTAGTCAGCCAAGGCCGGGCATCTCAGGGGAGATGGGGACCCCCAATAAAAGGGTCCCCCTCTCCAGAGCATCCCTGCCCTTGGCTGAAGCCTTGGGCTCTTCCCTGCACCCCTGAATGGTGGGTGTAGGCATAATAGTGATAATAATAATAGTGTAATATTCTTTTTTACAGTGGGACTAGAGGTGTTAGCGTGTCTGCCCTTTGGCACTTGTATAACTACAAGTGTCAGCAGACGTCCAGAACTGGTATCCCCACTGTAAAATAAAGTATTAAAATAATGACAGGACACACAAACCATAGAAAGTAAAGGTTTACTAGATACACTCACACTATACTCAACTTATCCCCGGTGTCCTCTCCTCTTCCCCAGTAGCATCCCGGTGTTTTGATAAAATAAAAATAAATTCTCGCCTACCCCTTGGTGCAGGTCGGTCCTCTTGTCCAGTAGCATCAAGGCATTAAAAACAAAAAAATGCAATGTCCCAAGCCATTCGGACTGAAGAGCTGTTTGTGTTTACACACTGAGCTTTCCTTGCAAGTGACAGGATCCACAATGGTTCCTGCACTTGCCGGGCTGCCAGCCAATCAGCGGCCACTACTATAGTAACTGCCTGCTGATTGGCTGTGAGTGGCCTGGCTGTGAGTGGCCTGGCTGTCAATCAACAGCCAGGCTGCTGATTAAATAGCTTAATTTCGCAATTCCGTGTTCCCAGTTCGTACACAATATAGTACTAGTGTTATTAATATGTTATAAAGTCACACTTAACATATTAAATGCAACCGCAAAAAAGAACTAATTAACTTCAAGTAAATACAAATATTAATTGTTTTTCCTATTTAAAGATCAAATGGCAATTTGCTTTTGCGCTATGGGCAAATATCAATTAAATCATTGAAATACAGATGTGTCCTCAAGTCGCAGCAAAAAGCCCATATCGGCGACTCAGCCGAGCATCATTCTCACATAAGAAAGTGCATCTTACTCACATAAATAAAACAACTGAAAGTGACAAAACTAATTTGCTAGATTACACTGATCATTTTGATGTGTGACATTTGTATATCTGTGTGTGACTGTCAGAATCTGTGTAGGAAGTGCTGCAACGCAGGGGCCGTGGTTTTTTCTCACACCAAGGGGGTCATTCAGACCCGTTCGCGAGCAAAGGACGCTCGCAAACGGGTCGATGTTGCCCCACTGCGCATGCGCACGACGGAGGGAGCTCCATCGTGCGCATGCGCGAGACCCGGAGAGCGACGGGCTCTCCGTCGCTCCGGGTCTCGCACCAAAGGGGGCGTGCTGTCGATGTTGATTGACAGCACGCCCCCTTTGGTGGGTGTCCCGGGGGCGTGCCTGCCAGACGGAGGCGTTCCCATGGGAATGCCTACCGTCTCAAGCCGGCCCCACTGACATCACTAGTGATGTCAGTGGGAGTGATTTTGGCTCTGATAGAGCCAAAATCACTCCAGGGCTTGCGGCAGACAAGACCCTACCGCAGGGTCTCCGTCGCAAGCCAGATGGTCGCGATGGTCTTGACCATCGCGACCATCATCATGGACGCTCGCATAAGCTGTGGGTGGTAACCCACAGCTATGCGAGCGTCCATGAGGACGCTCCTAGCACAGGTAGGAGGGCCCTGATTCAGAGCGAGCGCTCTGGTCACAGCGTTCAGCTCTGAATCAGGCCCCAAGTTCCGTTGTGCTTTATCATTCTTGTGCGGTTAGTCTCAGCTCAGCATCTCTAGTACACTGTGATTGATGTTTCACTATCCCTGCAATGCGAATAAGACACTACACCTCTTTAAGCCTTTCAGTCGCGCCGGGTGTCTTGTGTTATATGGTGTATAGATGCTGGGTGTGATAAGGACACATCTGTAGATTGTAACATCCATACTAATAATAGTAACAGTAGCAGTAGGAGGGATTAAGACAAACGGCTGCTGAGAGTCATCATCATCATCATCATCGGTGCATATGTTGTACCTGTGGTTGTTTACATATAAGATTTACCCCCCCCCCGTGATTGGCAGAATTGCATCGCTGTTGTGGTCTGCATGAGTTCTCCTTACTGTATGCAGGCTATGCTTTCACGTCTCATTCTCCCTTTCTGCCTCTCTAAACACAAGGAGTAATCTCCAACTCTTTATCAGACCCTTATGGGGGGCATCCACTAGACGATTTTATCCCTGTCCAACCTCTTAACGATTTTCCCTTGAAGTTTCCCTTGAAATATGATCTTCCACTCTGAACAATTTGCAAAAGATTTGCAAACGATTTGCAAAAGATCTAACAATAAACTATGTTGTTTTAATCTGTGATTGAGAGCTTTCAGCTATAGTGGGCAGATAGTGGTTCATCGTTTGATCGTTCAGCGTGAACGATGTGTAAACGATGTGTAAACGATTTGTAAGCAATCAAGTGAAATTGACCTGCATGTTCAGTCGATGGAGGAGATGATCAAACGACCAGCGGGAGCGCGCATCGTACATCGTTAGAAACAATTACTGCACAATTTGCAAACGATGTTCAAACGATGTTTGAACGATTATCGAACGATTTTATCATCGTTCAATCGTTCAACTTTATCGTCTAGTGGATACCCCCCTTTAGTCACAAAATCTCAACCACGCAATTTCAAAGTCAAGTATATAACAATGATCTGCTCCAACCCATTGCAATACCCAATATTGCAGCAATGTAGCATATGGTTGAACGATAATAAATTCTTTTTATATTATTATTTTTTTTTTTTTAAATGATTTCAGCTACTAAAAAAACAGAATAGAGATACTGGACCTCTGCTACAGGGTACCATAGTACTGTTACTGGCTTCTAGAATTATACATGCCTCTGGACACTTGTGTCATTGAGAATGAAATAAGGTATTTAATATGCCTGGCAGTTGTCTAAACCCATTAGGCTGGGTCAGCTGACATGACTAAGACAGAAAAAGTATTTGGCTTAAGTCACCCATTTTCTGAATCTTACATTATGCTAATTCACTCACTTAACTACTAACTAGAAATAACCACATGGACACCTATGTGGAATTAAAAGAGGATACAGACGAAATTTATTGATCAATTTGTAATTAGAAAGATGGTGGCAGTAAAAAAGCAGTGCTCCAAGGCCACAGTCCAGCAAATATATTTGACTAAATAAATAATAGGCAGATCCCCGCCCGGCACAAACTGGCCTGAGGTAGAACCATTCTCCCTTAATTGGCATAGCCTTGACCCCTCCCTAAGATGAAGGCCCGGTCCCCCCCAAGGGGAATGACCAACTCGCCGCTATCAAAAGGCAAATGCTACCCAGGCACTCTTACTCTATAATAGGCTGCCTAGGAGCACTGCTACCCGCTAAAGCTCGGCTCAAAGAGCCGAGCCCCGCCACCCATCAGGAAATAATCGCACACCATGTAAGACTGCAATGTTTCGCATATAACATTCTAGACCTGCGCCGAGAGGTGTATCCCCTCGGGCCTACAAAAACTCCTCCCCTTGTAAGGCAATTGAAGGTGCTAATATAACACATCCGTCCATTAGTGACCGGGCTAGACATTACCGCCAGCCAGGGCCGTTTCTAGGGGCAGGCGACCCGTGCAATCACACGGGGCGCGCCGCCTCCGACCCCTGCTGCAGAAACAGCCTGTGAACTGCCGGGCGCCCGCTGAGATTCAGTTACCAGCTGGCGCCCGGCAGAGCAGAGCAGCCGGAGACGGGGGCTCCGGCTTCCGGCTCGACCAGTGTGCACTATGGGAGGACGTCTTTCCCATAGTGCAGAGGAGCAGCCAAGCGGAGCGGACGCCGGTGCGGGGCTGAAGGTAAGTATTAGTGTTTTTTTTTTGTGCAGGCAGCTTTTACTAGGGACAATACTTGGGGGGGGGCACGTCTGCTGGGGGAGGCACTACCACTGGGGGCACCCAGGCACTACTACTAGGGACATTACAAGGGGGGCACTTCTACTGGGGGAGTCACTACCACTGGGGGCACCTGGGCACTACTAATGGGGACATTACTCTGGGGGCACGTCTGCTGGGGGAGACACTACCACTGGGGGCACCCGGGCACTACTGCTAGGGACATTACTCTGGGGGCACTTCTGCTGGGGGAGACACTACCATTGGGGGCACCCGGGCACTACTGCTAGGGACATTACTCTGGGGGCACTTCTGCTGGGGGAGACACCACTACTGGGGGCACCCAGGCACTACTACTCAGGACATTACAAGGGGGGCACTTCTAATGGGGGAGACACTACTACTGGGGGCACCCGGGCACTACTACTAGGGACATTATAAGGGGGGCACTTCTACTGGGGGAGGCACTAACACTGGGGGCACCCTGGCACTACTACTGGGGACATTACTCTGGGGGCACTTCTGCTGGGGGAGACACTACCACTGGAGGCACCCAGGCACTACTGCTAGGGACATTACTCTGGGGGCACTTCTGCTGGGGGAGACACCACTACTGGGGCACCCGGGCACTACTAATGGGGACATTACTCGGGGGGCACTTCTACTGGGGGCATTGCTTAGGAGGCACCACTACTGGGGGCATTACTCAGGGCCCAGGGGCACTGCTACTGGGGACACTACTACTTGGGGCACTACTACAAAGGGAGCATTACTATTGGGGGCACTAATACAGGGGCATTAATACTGGGGAATTTATACAGGGGACACTACTACAGGGGGCATTACTATTGGGGGCAATACAACTGGGGACACTACTACTGGGGCACTACAACAGGGACCATTACTATTGGGGGCATTACTGATGGGGGCATGACTACAGGGGACATGACTACAGGGGGCATAAATACAGGAGGCACTGCATAAGGGGCACAAATACAGGGGTCACTGTATATGGGGACAACTACAGGGGGCACTGCATAATGGGCACTTTTGCCTGAGAGCCAGTGGGGGGGAAGCCTAAGACCTGTCAGGATGGAATGGCAAGGGAGGGGGCTGGAATGAAGTGTGTATTATGTGAATCTTGTTTTTTCAATGTGTTTTATGTGGTTCTGGATTTAATAATGTATTTGAGGTGGATGTAGTTTTAAAACGTAGTTTATGTGCCTCTGGCTTTTCCAATATATTTTATGTGGAAGTGGTTTGTTGCAGTGTATTTTATGTGGATCTGGCTTGTATTTTCAATGTGCTGGGTTTGCTCCCAACGTGACTAAAAACGGGTGTGATGCAAGGTCATACTTCTGCAAATGTCACACCAAAGGCATGCACACAGAAATGCGGCGTTGGCTTGTGACAGCTAGGCCACACCCCATTTTGTGAGCACGCATCTACGGCGCGCGCATGCTGTCTGTCTTTGATTTAGCTACATATATTTTTCAGCGCTTTGCCTCTGACAGGTTAGCCCCCCCCCCTGTACTCAGTAGTCACAGTGGCTGACATTCTGTGGTCATTCGAGATCATGCTCCCTTACTGTTATACGTCACCCCCTCACGATGAGGCCACACGCACTCCACAATATTACTGCTTCTTGGGGGTGGGGGTGGGGGGGCGCATTTTGACTGCTCGCACTGGGAGCCTCAGACCCTAGAAACTGCCCTGCCACCAGCCTACCCTACTGCTGGCCATCTCTAGCTAGACTATTTGCAGGTCCTTCCTAATAGCAAGTATAAGAGCAATGCAATCGCAAGTACCGCTATCATTGCCCCCCGAATGTACCACCATTCGTGGTCCCAAATCTGGCTTCCACTGTCCATAAACATCTAATAAAAGCTACCCTAGGGCATGCCACAAAAATTAAGCTACTAAATCTTATTAGCACCTAATAAGCTCGGGGCCTGAAGTGCTAAAGGATGCTCCTTAGCCCAATAGATACATGAATGTCCCACAAACCACACCCGACAGTTAGCATTCCTATAAACCTGCAAACGGGGTTAATCACTCCCGGATAGGCTAATACACTTTATAGAGAGTCTAGCCAAGGGATGGAAAACAATAGTTGGGAGACTGAAGGTGAAAAACAGCAAACCTCTTTGAGGATAAATCTGAAAAGCCCTTCAAAATCCATAGCGGCAGTAGGCATAAGGCCCCTGGGTTCCCCAACAAACTCGCAAGAAGCGCTGCTAACTATGCAACTTATCGACATGCAACTATTACTTGTATGCTGACGACTACCATTAACCTAGATGTTTTAAGGTGTCGATGGAAGCACCTGCAGCTGCCATGCAGATTGCCGCCCCAATCCTGAAAAATGTGTGCCAAACTGATCTAGTGGCAATTCTAAAGCAAACAAACAGTTGTGAAAAACCCTTATATAAAATCTAGATAATGTTGTCTGAGTGGCGTGGATGAGCCAGCGTGCAATGCCTGTGGGCCATAACCTATTAAAGGTACGGCCAAGCCGACTAGGATTGGTGAAAGGGTGTGCTTGAGCTGGGATAGAGGTCCATCTCCCTTTAGCAAGCTGATCAGTTTATTAATACATGAATACGACATAATTATAGGCTATACTGAAAACTTCATTCTCAAACCGTTGATGTCTAACTCATCTTATTTGAGAACAACCCGCCAATATACAGATCCCTAAATAAGCTAACCACCATGCCAAATGAAAGAGTTGTGCCTCTTAATAAAATTATGTGATACCCGACCTTGTAACTAACGGATCCTTTAAATTTGATAGCTCAATAGGTCTTCACAAAATCATTTAGAATGAGGCGCTACACCCCTGTTCTCTCTCTACCTTAGCAAATAAAAAAAAAACCATCAGTTCGCAACCGACATAACAGGAAAGTTTGCGAAACATGAAAAACGCTAGACCGAGCTGCCGACGTAGACGCTCCTGAATGGCTTTGCCCATGCCATTTACAAATGATTCTAACAGTTATGCATGTAATAGCGAACCTCCTTTACTCTTGTAAGCCAAGAAACCTTGCTAAACATTACGAGCCGTCAACTAAATCCTCAGCGTATGCGAAGCCAACAACGTCAAATCAAACTACTTAACTTCCGGCGCTACAACCAGCCGATATTAACAGGACCAGAGTAAGCCGTGTATCTCAGCAAAAAAGGGGGAGGCCAGCCTCTGACCAAATCCATGGACAACAAGACAAGAACATCTGCTATCCCAAACTCCACTCCCAGAACGTGCCGTGCCCTAACATCTATGCTCCTGCGCAAACACACAAAGAGCTGAAAAAACGCCTAAACAAACTCAAAGCCGGAGGGAACTCCGACCCCGCAAATATTGATAACATGAACTACACCTAAGATATTTCTGCATAACATAATCCTAGTGCTGCAAAGTCTGGTAGCCCGGATTTTGGCTGCAACCATGTTTGGAAATTAAAAATTTAAAAAAACAGCATACTGTCAGTTACATCTTGCCGCATCCATGAATCCAGCCAAATTCTCGTGCACAGTCCCAACTGGTAACTAAAACTACGGAACTAGATGCATCCTTAAACAAATGAACCCGTAATTCTAACTCCGTTGAACTCCTGAGACATAACCAACCAAACGTGCAGATCCTCCCACAAGTCCTGAGACAAGCGAAACTGGTGAGATTTTGACTCCTGGCTATGGAGCGGTCCAAACACCGCCAATTTCCTGCCCATGGTTATTACCCTACAATCAAAAGTCTTGTCCTAAAAGCGATCGCAATTGCTTTAGAGACAATTCCCAATAATTCTCCAATTCACCAACTTTAAACCAAACGCAATCGGCAAAGACCTAGCAAAATGTCGATATCTATCCCTAGAGAGGACAAATGTGCAAACAGAGACATCAGTTTCGTTGCGAGAAACCGGTACGTCTAGTATCGATAAAAAACTCCTGTAAAGAAAAGTAATTCTTGCAAACTAAAAACCGCTGAGTGCCCCCACTACCAATAAAACACCAAGAATTGGTCTGCCCTGCGTGTACGTGCTGGTACGCACCATTGCTAAAGTGAGCTGCAACATTCGACAAAGAAAAGGAAACAGAACAACCTACCGGAAAGAACTTACCCACGGAATAATTTCCAGCGACTCAAAATTCCCGAACCAGAAAATATACGGAGAGAAAGTGGCATTAAACAAAAAGTGTATGATATCCCCTTTGTCAGGTGAGCTTGTTCCAAAAACTTTGCACCCCCTCCAGTGCCTGTTTGAAGGATTGATACACCTCGTGGTAAACTGTCGAATCTAATGTATCACCGTTCTGGGTAGAAAAGATGCAGAATAAATCTAAACTTGCCTGTTACCCTCCTAGGTACAAACCCCAACGGCGAAGTACAAGACAAGAAAGGGCCACACATGTGCCCCAATCTAATCTCTGCTACCAAAACTACTCCTAACGATCTTGGGTTATTGCGTATGGACTATAGTTTCTATTGGGAATACAATGTATATACTGTGCGTTAAAAGCAAACGCAAACCCAAATTAACAACCACCTAACACTATGTAATACCCCCTCACTATTCTTTCTGATATCCCCTCGACCCACTCCTGTACCACCTATGCGGCTATATTACTGGCCGATGGTCGTTACCACACGGCATGCACAATTTATGCCTCTACGCCCGTCTAACTGTTGCACTGGGCATCATTGAACACAGCACTTGAGGTACTTGGACCGGCTGGACAGTACTGCCTCCAGGCCATCGCGAAACCCATTGTTATGCAGGACTGCCAAGTAACCTTCATTGGATCATGAACTGAAACTGCGAATATGAACAAGCCAGCTAACCAAATCAAGCTTGAACAACAGTAATCGACCCCAACATGCTAACAAGGCCTTAGTCTGAAACAACACAGAGAGAGCATAGAAACTCCACATAGATAGGACCTTGTTGGGATTCAAACCTGAACCCTCGGTACTGTGAGTCAGGAATGCTAACCACTACGCCAATCATGCTGCCCGTTCATACCTTTAGCATCCGCCATACTGGCAAACATGCCCGCCAACTTACTTTACCTAAGCCGCTCCCTGAAACCAGAGTACATGGTAGCATAACAAATTCCCCACAGTTGAGGGCTGCCATAACTTTAACCCTAAGGGGTCTATTTACTAAGCAGTGTTATGAGACAGTGAAAAGTGATGTCTGTGATAAGGTGCCAGCCAATCAGCTCTCAACTGCCATCTCAGAGGCTGTGTTTGAAAAATGACAGTTGGGAGCTGATTGGCTGGCACCTTATCATAGACTTATCACTTTTCACTCTGTCTCCTAACACTGCTTAGTAACTAGACCCCTAAATCACCTAAGTAGAGCTGCGTTTGTACAATGGACCCCATCCCCCGCTGCAACCAGTACCCTGGCTGCTAATTTAGTGCTAGATCTCTGGGCTTTTATGCTTACCCTTAATTGTTTGCACAAACACCCCTAGACTAACAGGGCCTACATGCATCTGTAAGAATCGTTATACACAGCAAAGAAAAATAAAACACTGCTCAAAAAGAGAACAATATGCTCACGTGATCCTGTGGATGAAGGCCCAGCCCCGACCGACTGCCTGCTGACGCTTGTCCCTTGCTGCGCGGTGCACCCACCACGACTTGAGTCACCCTCTGAACATCCTGGAACACCGAAGGCACCTCCTGTGGAACCTTGGAAGACTCCTAGACGCAACCTGAGGACTTGAAATAAAACACGTTAGGTGGAAGCATGAGGCGTGACCTCTTTCAGCTGATCAGGATGGTGGAACGGTGGTGGCTTGCCCAGGGGTTGTGGGGGGGGGGATATGCTGCGCTGGAATGCAGGGCGACTGTAATTGCTAAGGAACAGGGGGCTAACTGTGAAAATGGGGACAGTTGGGAAAAATCTGGGGGCGTGAAATATTGTCATGGGGAGGGAGAGGGGGGGTGGCCGGTGTGAACACTGGGTGGTGGCTGGGAGCGGGTGCATGATAGCATGCAAGCCACGTAGGCATTGTTACCAGTGCAGGGGAGGCAGCCCAGCGTAGAGGGGGGGTTTGATGAGGCCCCAGGGCATGTTAAATGAACCGGGGGGGAAAAGGGAATACTGAGGGGGGAAAGCAGGCACTGGCCCCCTGGTGCAGAGTAATGGGGGTGACCCCCGCTTATTGCGTGAGGGCGGGGGGCAGCAGAGGCCACCGTGGCCTTGGTCTGCTACTGGGTGGACTAAAATGGCTGCCGGGTTGTAGTGGGTAGGGCCAGGCAGTAGTGGAGAGCATGGGGCGGCCTGGGCGGGGTGAGCATGCACAGCCCCGCGGGGGGAGCCCTGCCGACTGTGGAGCCCCCCCAGTAGCCAGGCTGTTGGTGAGCCGGGATCACTGTGCCAGCGCCTTGTCTCCACGCGCACTGTAGAGGGGTGGAAGGTGTGGCATGGCAGGCTGCCCGCCAGGCCACGCCCGCTGCATGTGAAGCCCCCCCACCAGGCATAGGAGGGGTGGTATTGCGCCTGCACCAGGACTCCCGGCGTGCACGAAGGGGGGGAAGGTGCTGGCCGGCGGGCTAACCACCGGGACGTGCCTGTGGGGAAGTGTGGCTGCCAGGTGAGGGGGGGTTAGGAGCTTGGTAGGGGGGGGAAGTGGTGCTGGGCATGTTGAAAGCTGCAGGGTGGAGAGAGGGGGGTATTATTGTCAGGAGATGGGGGAATGAAACAAAGCAGGGGAAGGAGGTGAAACAAGGGGGTTAGGAGCTGGAAAGAATGAGAGAAGGATGACAGGAAGGACTAATAGTAGAGATGATGTAAGAAGAAAAGGGGGAATTGGATCAGAGAAAGACAGACAGGTCAAACAATATGTGACACTTAGCCAGCCTGGTTCCATAACTGGACAAGAGGAAGATGGCTCCTCTTCCAGGCTATTTATAATGAACAGTAGGAGCCCTGCCCTCTATTGCTGCCATAGGTTATTATTTTTGATGGACACATTCCTGGCTACGCACATTCCTATAATTGAATCCCTGTTGAACTAGCAAAATTCCATCCTAAACAGGATGCTTATCTTTCCTCAAACTTTTTCAAGTATTCAGATCTATTAATGGTTGTATTGTAGTTTTAGTCACATTCATTTTTTTTCTTTTGCTTTTCTTTGCACTTTTGGTTAAGGCGTCCATAACTTTATTGCAATTAAGTGTAATCAACAATATATACGACTTATGAACTATCTTATCACTAAAAATAACCACACATACACAAACTCCTTTGGTTAAAAGGTCATAACTTGCTTTTATTAAAGGTATGACTCTTTTACCTAATTTGGAAGGCTAAGAAGGGTGCTACAAACACTCAGCTCCAGTCATTAGATTTGAAACTAAAATTAGGGAGCGACTGATACACCCCCCTGTGACCAATGCAAGCTGAGCTGCAAAGGCTCCCAACCCCTATACTCCAGCAAAGTACGAATGTGCCTGCAGAGACAGATGCTCAAAGTCCTCCCACAGAGGTAGACCATACTAGCGACCCTTCAAAGGGCATGTGTTCTACAATGGCTTCTTACACCTTATGTGGCTGCTAGTTTGAAGCATCTTCCTACCACCACCAGGTTTCAAGAACCGAAGCCTGCCACCCAAACAAACATCTGAACCAGATCCAAAAAAGAAAACAAATCCCCCCAAAACACACCAAGTCCTAACTCTGACAAATGTACCCCACCAGGGCGGAAAAAAATTAGTACTGTCCAAACGTAACCCCGGTTGTCGGACCACCAAACCACCAGACCTGGAAACAAAATGAGAAATAGCCTTTTTGATCTTCCTGTGAGCCTTGTCCAAGGCAACCAGGTTCCTAAAATGTGGCCATGATCCAAGCCGGGGATGACTCATCGGCCTGAAGTGGCAGTGTGGAAAAGCTGTGGTGGAGCCGTCCAGCAGGCTGGAGCTGTGGTGCAGTATACATAAAGCAGTGGGGGGGGGGCAGAGTGCTTGAGATGGGGCATAAAAGATGCAAAGAATGGAACAGGAGGGCTAAAAGAAAAACGGAAAATGGGGGGAGGTGACAGAAAGGGAAACAAACAGTAGAAGAAAAGAGAACTGGTACAAAACAGGGGAAAGTAAAATAAGTCAGAACAAAAAGCAATAAAGACAATAAAAAACAACAAGAATATCACGTGATGCTTATCCAGAGCAGTAACCCAGGACAAATACCATTCAACAAGATGGATGCCAAGCACACACCAGCCTTGTAAAGTACTCAGATAGCCACTTCCTAGGGCTCCCTCATAGGCCAATCCTAACCTACCATAACCATTGCCAAATCTAATCTAACTAGCAACAGTTGACAAATTCTAAACCAATTACAAAAAAACTAAGGATTCTTATATAGACTTAGGATTCTTATATACAGCTCTAGTTTCATATTTTATTTATTTCCTCTCCTCATTATTTCAGTTCTCCTTCTGCAATTTTCGGTACCATTCTTTATATATTTTATTTATTTCCCTCTTTAACTTTTTGTCTCTTCTGTCTGGGACATCAGGCTGGTCTTCCTGCCTGTTACTTCTGACATTGAAGGACAGGTGAATGAGATGATGGTTGTCTACAAGTGGGGCTGGGGTGTCTGTTGGCTGGCCATGATCATGGCATTCACACCAGTCTGCAGGGTCACCATTTTACCTGTGGTACCATTTTGGGATGCTTCTGCAGAAGTACAGTCAATTAATAATAGTCCCCTTAAGGCTAGGAAGGGGGCTCCATCCCTTACCTGGCTTAGGCTGCATCACCTGGGAGGGGTTTTGGGGTCAGACATCACTGAAGGCAGAATGCTGCTGCTGGTATCATTCTGCAGTGCCAAATGCGAGCCACTTATGTGGTGGGGACCCCTCACAAGAAATTAAAATTAGGGGGCGACTGACCATGAAAGATTAAGTTTTGCCTCTTTCTGAGACCCGAAATTTGGCGGGAAAAATCTGAACTTGGCAGGAAAATCCGAACTGATCTAAGCCTGCACATCTCTAGTTTTTATGTGTATAGGTGTTTGCCTGTGGGTTGCTCTGTAACTTGTGCATATTTTAAGAAGTTCAATTCCTTTCTACATTGGTGTACTTGTGCGTACACTGGTGAATCCCACTGCTTGCAATAAGACAGAAGGGCCTTATTCTGATAAGCAGGCAAAGTCTTGCTTTGTCTTCGGCTAAGGTCACTCTGCGCACACTGCTCAGTGTTTATTGGGGCTTTTGACCTTTGCATGAAGGCTTATTCCCATGGGAAGATTTTTTTGTCATAAACTTTAATGAGATACGGCTGGTGTGCACAAGCCACACCATTTTATACAACTTTCAGCGGAGAACCAGAGGAATGTTCTAGTGTGGGATGGTTTTTTGTCACACTTTAACAGCGTTTGCATTTGGTCTGCCCCCTGAGCAGATATTCATGAACTGCAATTGTTCATTGATGCAGATTTGGGTTTTATCGCTTATCTCAATGGCATTTGGTGTGCCACGCCATGGTCCAGTGACTGGGTGACTGCTGGTTTAATGAGAAATCTCCTCCTCCTGGAGTTGTTGTCTATCATGATAGCCTTGGAGTTATGGGGTGTTAAATTGACAAATAGATTATTTTTAGGCTCATCTTCCCTTCCTGCAATTCGAATTTTTGATGCTTGCATTGCAATATTTCTTTTAGTGCACGGCACATTCCTGGCATATTGCCGATGCTTTGTCGAGGTTTGATTGGCATAGTTTTAGGAAATTGGCCTCACATGCACATCCAATTGGTGACTTGTGCCCTTCTTATGTCTGGTATGTAATCAGGCTGGCATAGAAGGCTTAGCTCACCATGCATTTTCACTTGGGACTTTTCAGGCCTATCACGTGTCCTGGACTGAATGGCAGCAATTTCAGAACCGTGAGTGCAATCGATGTAAGAGTAATCTTCAGACTATACCATTTGTATGGGGCCTCTATTTAGGTGGTAAATCCAGGTCTGTCGTGATCAAGACTCTAAGTGGGATTTTTTATTTCCTATGATTACAGGGTGCCCGTGATTTTACTAAGTGCTTCCTTGCGTCCCCTGCATTCTTGTCAGCCATTCATATCCACCTGCTTTCCCAATTATTGTATGTAGTCGAGTTAGTTTGCTGTTCTGTTTATGAAGCTTTACTTTTTTGTTTATCTTTTTCCATGGCTTTTCATGGAGCATTTTGTGTGAGTTAGTTGGGATCCCCGGCAAAGATGGCTGCTCCTTCATTGCTGTTTCAAGTTTTATCCTTAGTGATTGTTCGCTATTATGCAGGAATCCACATTCCATGACTAGCCAGTTGGATAAAGGCCATTAGGTGTTTTCAGCAGCTTGCACAGATGTTTGCATGTGTCCAGTGTCATTAGCTTTAAATTATGGGGACTGTTGACCTACAGTCTTATGCATGAAGTTGGCTCCCAGGTCACAAAATACCATTGGTCCTGAAACTTTGCATCCTGCTTTTAGATTTATCTTCGGGGGATTTTGCCACCCAATCCTTCCGAATTGGTGCAGCTATGTCGGCAGCTTTGTCAGGTTTGTCTCTGAAATTAAGGCTATAGGCTGATGGACTACTAACGATTATAAAAGCTACGTTAGATTTCACTACATTAAATTACCCTAACTGGAGGGTAAGCTACTCGTCACCTTTGGTGGGTGTCCATAAGGAATTTAGCTTTTCCTTGCTGGTGTTAATCAACTCACTGCTTTATACTCCACTGGCAGGCTGTTTGTTTTTTGCCTGAGGTCAAGTGACAAATAACCCCAATTTGACTTCTTTGGATTTTGGGGTGTGTTATTGTTCAAAATCTATATAAGTTGGCTAAAAGATGGCAATTTTGTATCCTGATTTGGTCACATGTCATTCCTAGGTAGGTGTGGCGGAGTTGCCAGAGTGTGGTTGCCTTTGATACGGCACATCTGTGCTTCAATACAGTGGTGAGTTACTGTGTAGACTCTTTAGGTTGTATCATGGTGAATTAGCCCCTGATTAGGTTTAAAGGTATCTTTTTGTTTATAGACTTGGAGAAGGGTGTCCAGGAGGTGCTGGTTATTTCGTATGGTGACTGCTTTGGCGGGAAAGAATTACTTCAGTGACCATTTTGATACAGTTCTTGAGGTGCATGAGTTAGGCTAAATTCTATCCTTCTAGGGTCAGCGACACCATCATCCAAGTGGGCCTTACGTCTTATGTCATTGGTAGAATAGTTGTATACCTTGAGTGGAGTATGATGGGTTGGCAGAAGGTCTCTCATCTAGGCCTGGTATGTTGATTAAGCACAGGGGTGGGGAACCTTTTTTCTACCGATTGCCATTTTGATATATATAACATTATTTGCAGGCCCCTCCATGTGATGTCACACGGGGGCGGGGTCACAATCGCCAGTGTTTACAGCAATGTCTGGAGGATGCTCCGGGGAGCTGTAAGTGTATCAGTGTGACCATCTGAAGCATCCTAAGGACGCTCCAGGCGGCACTACTGCATAGATTCTGGATGCAAGGTGCCATTATAGGCACCCAGCTATCCAGATGAGGCTAGCAGAAAAAAGCTCCAAGGGCCAGACCAAATGATTCCAGGGGCGTTATACGGCCCCCAGGCCTGAGGTTCCCCATGCCTGATTTAGCAGATGGTGATACTGTGAGTAGGGACAATCTTTTGTCACCACCATACTTCTCAGAATTAATAAACATAACATTTAAAATAAGGCTGACCCTTTTTTCCCACCAATTTTTGCCTCTGTGTCATTATTTTAGTTAATTCATATATACCAAACCATTGGTGCTCCGTTCTGTTTCACATAAAACCGATTCCCCTACTAAGCATATTAAAAGTTCATCAAAATGCAGAAATGGTCCATACATAAAAAAAGATAAAAAAAAAAATACAGAGTATTGGTATTGACTTATTCCATGTATAAATAGCGTGCCACCCTTCAGTGTACTCCTGCGGTTCTAAGTAGAGTGATATACAGATATACTCCTTCATCTTTGTAAAATTAGATAGTATGCAGTCGGGAAGCCGGCGGACCTAATCCCGACAGCCGGCTTCCCGACTGCTTTATTCCGGCGAGGGTTAAATGACAGGCGTCTAAATCTAGACGCCTGTCATTTTACAGATGCCGGGAGACCAGTGCCCGGCATCCCGATCAAAGGGATGCGGGCGCCGCTGCGGACAGCCGCGCGGGGGGGGTAGGGTTAGGTTTAGGGCTACCGGGGGGGACTTAGGGTTAGGCACCCCCCCGGCGGACTTAGCTTTAGGTGGCGGTGAAGGGGGAGTTAGGTTTAGGCACTTAGAGGGGGGATTAGGGTTAGCAGTGGGGGGGAATGTTAGGGTTAGGCACTCTAAAGGGTTAGGGGGTTAGAAATAGGTTATCTAATACTTACCTTCAACGATCGGGCTTTCCTCCTCTGCCGGCCTCCTGGTGTCGGGATTCCAACTGCCAGGCAGGGGTCTGGCGGTAAATAATACTGCTTCCAATTAGATGGATAAAAGGTATAATTATAGCTCACATGTATGCTCACATGTATGTAACCACTTGGTAAAGTCTCATAAAGGTATCTTTATGGCTGTCTCTAAAATCTGGCATAACGCCGCTCCATTTTCCCGTGGACAGCAGTACTGCGCATGCACAGAGTCACCGGGAAAATGGTCGCCGCCATTTTCTCGGCAAAGCAGCATGCTGGTGACTATGGACGGGTAAGTATGAAACTATTTGGGTGCATAGTGTGCGGTGTGGGCCCCCTGGACCCAGGGGCCTGTGTGCACCGCATGCCTTGCACCCATTATAGATACGCCCCTGTATGGACCATTTCTGGAGTATATTTGGATGCTTCATCATCGAAAACTGCATCATGATGAACTTTTAATATGCGTAGTAGGGGAATCAATTTTATGAGAAGCAGGACGGAGCGCCAACGGTTTGGTATATATGTATTGTATTGTAATATATGTTTTTATACCAAGTGTGGCTGCTAGATAACTGCCTTTGAAATCTATCAATCTACTTATTATTTTAGTTAAGTTTATGTGTTTTATTAATTGTTTGGTAAGTGTGAGCTGACTTCAGTGGATATGGAATTTATTACTTTAAAGCAACTGCTTTTTGTTAATTTTATGACTTTCTATAACTTGCTTAAAACTGCAAAGCATCATGGGAATGCTACAATTACCACAATTCTGCTAGAGGTACATCAGCAAAATCTCACCATAGTAATACACTGGCCTTACTGATACACCAGTAACAATAGCTGGAATCAGCAATGAAGACGTGGAGGCTTCATTGTAACATAAAACCTTGTTAGAGCTGTTACCTATATGAATTATACAAAAATATGTATAAAACAATGCTGAACATGAACCATATGTTGTGAGTGTTTTTTTTGGTGAGTGTGTTATGCTGGAATATCCCCTTAGAAATACTTTCTTAAAATTTGTTAAAACAAGCAAGGTCTACCCACCCTCTTATGTCTTGTTCAGCTGGTGCCAGTCCAACTATGACATGATTCCACTCATCTGGTTTGAATTAGGGTGAGGCCCTTTGCTGTGACAAAGAAAGTTTAAGTCATAACAAGCCAGCAAAGTGTGTTAGTGTGTTCACAGTGACCACAGATGCCACAGGTCTGCCCTGTGGGTGACGCCAAGGAAAGTGAACTCTATTGTCTAGAGGTGAGTTTTTATTGCTTTTGCCTCTAGGAGCTCTGTGGTTCACTATGGTTTGCAAATTATTACACGGAGTTCATGGTAAAATATACTTATATGGACAACTGCAGAGCCCACACAGCATTTGCAACTCTCATTAATTTGCAAGGATAATCAGTTTTTCAAAATTTGTCTCAGGATGGTTTTGTCACATAGGGCCATATTCAATTAGTGGCGAAAAGTCCATTATCGGCGATAATTTATCCCAGAAAAAGCAGCGATGATGGCGAAAAGTCCGACCTCTGACTTTTTGCCTATAATTGAATACCCCCGTTAGGGACATATTTATCACAATCTACATTTTTAATGCGGATATGATAAATATTTTCATGCAATTTACTAAAATTCTCTTGCTTGGAAACAGGCTGCGATAAGATCCCGTGCTGGAGAACAGCTGGAAGCAGTGTGATAGCATAACACTATTACACTGATTCCTGGTTAGGGTCCCTGGCAGCCAATGTGCACATGTGTCCGTCGGCCGGGGTATGTCTCACTGTGGGCCGATGGCGCCGCAGTGCTAAGGCAGGGGCATACGTAGGATTTCTATATTCTTGATTTTAAAGCATGTGTGCCCAGTCCATGAAGAGACATAATAGGCACGTCATACAAAGTATAGTGTATGTAGTAATTCTGATATACAGGACCAGCAATCACAGTATGCCATTATATACGGAAGTAGGGCCATCCTGCCTGAGCTGAGTGCTTTTATTTCAGATGTGGGCTCCATTCTACAACATTTGGGCAAGTTTGGGAGTGAGGGGGAGCAGCAAAAGATTCTTGCACTGCCCTTGACATATATGTACAGATTGGTCTCCTTATGTACTGGATAGTGTATTATAATTGACTCTATAGATGATCTATATCTGTGCACCCCTAACAGTGCATGTTTTCAGATCTCCTGGTTGGTTAAATAGTGTATTCATTACTGACTCACACATTTTAAAAGATCAACAGATGGTGCTAATTATTTAAATTGTGACTCTGAGGGAATCTTAAAAACATGCAACTTTAGTATTATATGCTATATCTATTATGGTCATCATGGTGTGGGCTGGGGAGGGGATTTTCCAGGCAACCGGAAACCCCCTGTGTTTGCCTATGAAAGGAGAAACTAGAGGATTGCATTAGCAGTGCTTCTCTGTGAAACTGCATGCTCGGAGCATGATGCTCCACTATAAAATTTGATTGTCATGAAATTGGTGTAACCTTTCTCAACTTTAGCACCTTAGTGTTGTAGGTGTATACACCCTTAATTATTTATTGTGCACCTCACATTTTAAGAGATGTACAGGCCCGGATTTCTGAAATCAAAACACACCCAAATTTAGGGGTTCCGAGTAGAACCGGGTCAAAGTTCGGATTCACTTTTGTGACCCAGTGCGAACAGAGTCCCGGTTCATGCACATCTCTACACATTTACATACCACTTTGCCCAATTCCTTACTTGTCAATTACTATTACTTGGAAAATAGATGGTTAGTGTAGAGGATGTACCAAAGAAATAAAATGAAAACAAAATGTGGCCGCTTTTCGTGTGACTTTGAAACAGGCCCATTATATATTTTTTAACTTAGAATTTAATAAGATTGTATATAGAAATCAATTCGGAGCTTATTACTTTCACAAGTTCTACTACTCTAGTGTTGGTAGATGGCGTTTGCTCCTGCATCCCACTCCTTCTCCATGGGAAGGAGTTCGGGTTGCGAAGAGGGATTCTTCTGGATCCCTCTGCCCCTGACTGGCTACTTCTGTAGGATGCTGGGGCTTTTGTGCACCTGCGTGAACTCTAGTCAGACTCGGCAGTGCTACGTTTCACTGATCTGAAAGGAACAGTGAAAAGATTTGTGGAGACAGATGATTTTTGGATCAAATGTCTCCGCGCTGGAGCAATGAGGGATTGCTCCAGTTCTTGCCACGAGCTGAAATGTTAATTATCGAGGTACGCTTAAGCCCCGATAATTAACATAATGAATAGAGCCCCCAGTGAGTAATTAGCCTAATTGAGTATATAGATTTGAGTATAGATTTGTTTGAGGTATAAATGTTCCTGATATAAAAAAAAAATGTGAATACTAATGATGCAAACCTGGGCATTAACAGGCTTACAAAGATATTCAGCTTTATTTATGAAATGGCGGCTTTCCTAAGCCAGAGGTGAAAATTTGAAATGGCAATCGCAGTCAGTGTAAAGCTCGACGTGCGTTTCACTGAGTACAGGTGCCATTTTAAATTTTCACCTCCAACCTGCCGGGAAGCAGCAGCTTACAAAAAAAAATAAGCCCATTGTGTGTTAGCCTTTGTCTATTATGTGTGTATGTATGTTTGTAGCTTATATTAAATCTTGGGCACATTGTGAGCAAAGGAACCCATGCTCAATTCTATTCCTCTGAAGAGTTTTCTCTGTAATGTTTTGAGACTTTAAGTAACAAGATTCAATATGCAACATTGATTGTGGTTTGTGGAGCATTTTGGCACATTGTACAGAAACCAAATATGTGGTTAGATAAAAAGACAAGAATGTTTTAACACTCACACTTTACAAGTGATGAGGACAATTAAAAGGTGATGAGTTAGTAAAAGTTTCCATTCCCCCGAACTGATGTGCCAATCAAGTTGCATGTCACGGGATCATTTGCTCGTTTTTCCTGGCGATGAGATTTCAGGGAATTATCATGAAATACTGCGTGCTAGCACTGGGCACACATTCCTGTTGTAAATAAATCTGTCTTTGTATCTTGATAATGCTTAGACACAATGGTAAGTCACGCAGTGCTATGTAATTTGAAAGTGGTTTCCATTTTCTACACAGTATGTGAATTTTGGGTCTTTATGTAGGATATAAGCAGGCAGACTCATTACAATCAAAGGTTCTAGGAGACAGCTCAAGTTTTGTATTTCTGCTCATGCTGAAAGATCAGCTTTATACAGTAGCTGATGCTTATCTTTTAGAGTATAGTACAGGCAAGATTCTCCAGGAGAATGCTCATTACTTCAAATTAGGGATGAGCGGGTTCGGATTTATGGAATCCGAACCCCCCCAACCCCCCCGAGCCCCCCGATCCGAGTTGGATCCGAGTCAGGCTCCAGTTTTCCCTGCCTGACTCGGATCTGAAATCAAGGCAAAACGTCATCATCCCGCTGTCGCATCACGCAGGTTTTGGATTTTATAAAAGGTCCACACATCGGCGGCATTTTTCACTCCGGCTGTGGACAGTGAAGAGGGAGGGAGGGTGGGAGCTAGGGCTGGCTGGGCTGTGTTGTGCTGTGCTGCTGTTGTCCATAGGGGCTGTGTCCACTCCAAAGTCCATAGGGGCTGGTTGGGCTGTGTTGTGCTGCTGTTGTCCATAGGGGCTGGCTGGGCTGTGATGTGCAGTCAGTTGTCCATAGGGGCTTTGTCCACTCCAAAGTCTATAGGGGCTGGCTGGGCTGTGTTGTGCAGTGTCCCATAAAGGCTATGGTCCTAAAGGGGTGCTGTAGTATTGTCCACTGGTGATCTGTCCATCAGGGGTGCTCCCCCCAAGTGCAAAAAAAAATTCTTTTTTTCTGTGTTTGTGAATTGTGTGCGCTGTAGCCGCACGTGCATCAACAAAGTAGCTCCAAGCGTGCGCCTGTGTCATAAATCAAGGGCCGGCTGGCTCATCTGTTAAAGGGTGGTGTAACCCCCAAAATGCACTCCCAAAAAAAATAATTTTTTTCTGTGTTTGTGAATTGTGTGTGCTGTAGCCGCACGTGCATCAACAAAGTAGCAGCGCCAAGCGTGCGCCTGTATCATAAATCAAGGGCCGGCTTGCTCGTCTGTTAAAGGGTGGTGTAACCCCCAAAGTGCACGCCAAAAAAAATTTAAATTCTTTTTTCTGTGTTTGTGAAATGTGGGCCTGATTCAGAGCCGGACGCAAGTGGCCGTTCGCTCGTTCGGCGTACGAGCGAAAAAATTTAAATTCAAGCACTCGCTCATGTGTTCGCTCGCAGCTAATATTCCGCCCCATAGTCTCCCAACCCCTCCTCTAGCTAGCAAACGTTCTAAATAGCGACCGTCCGTCTCCTCTTTGGTTGCAGGGAACGCTCGCACAAGTCAAATCCGGAAGTGGGCCTGTTATTTTTCGATTGCCTGCTATTTCATTCTGCAAACATACTTGAATCGATTAATAGCAATCAGTATATTCATTAGCTTAATTGGTATTCACATCTTTGCAATCTGTTTTTTTTTTCACTGTCAATAAACTTTATTATTGTTCGTGTGTGTCATTCCTTCCGCAGAATACGTACATTTGTACCAAGGGGATGGTTTTTCAAATTTTAAAGTTTGTTTGAATGCTACTATTGTTTTGCGTTAGTTTATATGCAGATTTTTCATCTTTTATTAATAATATTTAAATTAGCATACGCATGTCACTGCATCAAGCCTATCATAACTCACATTATATTTGTGAGGGTGTAGGTAACATGACTCATACAATAACCAATACAATGCTTTCTGTTATTTTTCAAAGTACATTAGCCAATCAAATTTTTTCTGGGACATTTATTAAAACTGTTTTGTGTTGAAAAAATCATTGCCATCATGAAAGCCGCAGCATTTACTCGCAGAGAACTCCTGGTCCTCACAGATGTGATGGACCGGAGAATCACGGAGCATCCGGCCCCCATCACTAACCTCCGCAAGCGGCTCGCCTATGCGGAGGTGCGGCGCCGCCTGCGTAATTTGAGCTACCGCCGCAATATCGGCCAGCTCGAAAGGCGCTGGTCAGATCTCCACCGCAGATCCCCACGCCTTTTGGCCAATTTGCGTCAGCAAATTAGCGAAAGTTAGTGTATTTTTTTAACATTTTAAATGTAAGCATACCTGCGTGTGCATGTTTTCCGTCTAGCCCTGTTTCTTTATTTAGGACATACCTGCGTGTGCATGTTTTCCGTCTAGCCCTGTTTTTTTATTTAGGACATACCTGCATGTGCATGTTTTCCCTCTAGCCCTGTTTCTTTATTTAGGACATACCTGCATGTGCATGTTTTCTGTCTAGCCCTGTATCTTTATTTAGGACATACCTGCGTGTGCATGTTTTCCGTCTAGCCCTGTTTCTTTATTTAGGACATACCTGCGTGTGCATGTTTTCTGTCTAGCCCTGTTTCTTTATTTAGGACATACCTGCGTGTGCATGTTTTCCATATTGCGCTTTTTTTTATTACATTTTTTGGTTGTGTAAATTTTTTACAAAACCAAAAAAAAAATTAATATTAAAAATTGTTATCCATCATTTAGGGGCTGAGCGCAGACCACGACGTCTACTACGTCAACGACGTCGGCCTCGTCCCCTATCCCCCACTCCCACCCAAACCTCATCTCCCCAACCTTCCCCAAATTCCCCCTCCACCCTAGACCAGCCAGACCGTGATGCCCCTCCCTCTCATAATATTCCCATCCCTCAAAATTCACCCTCCCCTCCACCCCCCACTCTTTTCATCACCCTCCCCTCCACCCACCCCTCTCTTTTCCTCCTCCTCCACACCAAGCCAAATCACCCCTCCTCCATCCGACCAGCACTGGCCCACCTCAGAGGAGGACGATGTCGGGGCTCCAGGACCAGTCATCATTATGACCGGTATGTTTCCCTTTTAAACTATGGTTGCTTTTGCATTTTTTTGTTTTTGGGTGATGTCCTTTTGCCTGTGCATTTCCAATTTGTTAAGTATTTCTAATGTTTTGGTTATATATCTTTGCCAAACAATGTCTAGGATGTTTTCTCCTTACACACATCACACATGTCCAAACACTCATACTTCTGTCTTTTTTGTTTACGATACCAACAAATGTAGTATTTTGGCATACTTCTCCCTTTTTTTGTTGTATTTTTATGTGTAATTTTTAAAGTTTTTATTTATACAATCTTTGCGTTTGCCATTACTTTGTTTTTTTTTTTATTTGTTTCTCTTTTTTTAAAGTATAGTCTGATTTTTAAGTTGTTTGGTAACATATAAATGAAGGTGTCAGTTTAGTAATCCACACATTTTTTTAACCCACAGAGGACCAGAGGCGGATGCAAGAAATGCAGGATGGCTTGCACAGGTTGAGGGGCCATGTTGTAGGCATGCTCGTGGTCCTGGATCACATGTTGGTGCTCCTGCGCCACTAATTTTTTTGTTTTTTCGCCTTAAAAATGTTAAAAAAAATAAAACATATTTTGATTTATTAAAGTCTCATACCTTGTCTGTAAATATTAGATTGTTTAACCTTACATAAGTCGACTATTGGAGCATGTTTTTTTAAGTATTATAAATTAGATTGTAGAAAGCTCAAGTAAGTATATAAGCTGGCACATTAAACACCTAACAATACCAATAGCAATTTTTTTTTTTTTTTTTTGGTGGGTAATGTAAATATTAAATCAAACCTGCTTAGGCCTAGATTAGAAAACATACTGATTCACCATAATACCTTTGGTGTTTGTTTTTAGCCACAAAGCATGGTAAAATACTTTACAATTTAACACATTACAGGATTAGCCATTAACCAAGTTTGCCTTTTTTGGACCAGGTTACACTTGCTTGTAATTTACCAAGGAAATGTTTTTTTAACGTTAACCAAACATTTATTCCACACAAATAATAAACACAAAGTGAATTGTCACAATCAATTCACACAGTGAAAACACACTTAAAAATACAACCAACACCAAAAATAACAAAATAACAACAACAATCAAGAACTGTTTGAAGAAGTAGCATGCCAACATGAATCCACAAATGAGGCAAATAAATAATTGTTCTAGAAGTTATATCCAATGTGGCCACATGAAGTCAATTTGTAGGATCAGGTAATAGGCATCGTTTTTTCGGTTAATTTTATGGAATAAAAGACAAAAAATAAAAAAACACAAATTAAAATTGGCCATTAAAATCTTACATGTCTACATTGTGTCAATTAACTAAATTTTTAACAATAATTACCTAAAAAATCTGGCCACCACATCATCGCATATGGCCCCCCCACATACTGACCTCCGACCAACCTCGGGGGGGCAATCCTCAGGCAAGGCATCCTCTGGCTGCATTGAGACACCACTCCTTATGGCGATGTTGTGAAATATCCCACACAGGACCACAATTTCGAAACCATAGCCGGCAAATACATGAGCTCGCCACCAGAGCGGTGGAGGCATCTGAATCGGCCTTTTAAAAGGCCGATACAGCAATCCACCACCTGCCTGGTGGCTGTAAGTGCGGAATTATACTCACTTTGTGGCCCTGGTGTGGGAGCCAAATAAGGAGTGAGCAGCCAAGGCGTGTAAGGGTAACCGCTGTCTCCTGTGAAAAAACAAAAACAAACATCAGGACCATTGTGTAACAAGCTTTGCATTGGTTGCAACTAGGGGTGAGCGGGTTCAGAGTTCTGAAATCCGAGCCCCCCGACTTTTCCCGCCTGACTCGGATCTGAAATCGAGGCAAAACGTCATCATCCCGCCTTCCGGGTCTCGCGGGTTTTGGATCCTATATAAGGTACCCGCGTCGGCTGTGGACAGTGAAGAGGGAGGGTGGGAGTTAGGGCTGGCTCGGCTGTGTAGTGTAGTGTAGTGCAGAGTAGTGTTGTGCTGTGCTGCGCTGTGCTGCTGTTGTCCATAGGGGCTGTGTCCACTACTTCAAAGTCCATAGGGGCTGGCTGTGTTGTGCTGTGCTGCTGTTGTCCATAGGAGCTGTGTCCATTACTTCAGTCCATAGGGGCTGGCTGGACTGTGATGTGCAGTCAGTTGTCCATAGGGGCTGTATCCACTCCAAAGTCCTGTGCAATGTCCCAGTCCTAAAGGGGTGCTGTAGTGTTGTCCAGGGGGTGCTCTGTCCTTCAGGGGTGCTCCCCCCAAGTGCTAAAAAAATAATATTTTTTCTGTGTTTGTGAATTGTGTGCGCAGTAGCCGCACGTGCATCAACAAAGTAGTGCCAAGCGTGCGCCTGTGTCATAAGTAAAGGGGCGGCTTGCTTGACCGTTAAAGGGTGCTGTAACCCCCAAAGTACACTCCATACCAAATAAAAAAATATTTTCTGTGTTTGTGAATTGTGTGCGCAGTAGCCGCACGTGCATCAACAAAGTAGTGCCAAGCGTGCACCTGTGTCATAAGTAAAGGGCCGGCTGGCTTGACCGTTAAAGGGTGCTGTAACCCCCAAAGTACACTCCAAACCAAATAAAAAAATATTTTCTGTGTTTGTGAATTATGTGGGCTGTAGCCGCACTTGCATCCTCAAAGCAGCAGCGACAAGCGTGCGTCTGTCTGTTAAAGGGTGGTGTAACCCTCAAAGTGCTCCAAAAAATAAAATACTATTTTTTTTATGTGTTTGTGACGTGTGCGATGTAGCCGCACGTGCATCAACACAGTAGCAGCGCCAAGCGCACCTGTGTCATAAGTCAAGGGCCGGTTTGGACATCTGGTCCGGACTGAAGGACGTGCCAACAATTTCTGACAAGTCTACTGTCACTGGATATGATACTGTCCTCAAAGCAGCAGCGACAAGCGTGCGTCTGTCTGTTAAAGGGTGGTGTAACCCTCAAAGTGCGCTCCACAAACAATAAAAATATTTTTCTTTTTTTTTCTGTCTTTGTGAATTGTGTGGGCTGTAGCTGCACTTGCATCCTCAAAGCAGCAGCGATAAGCGTGTGTCTGTCTGTTAAAGGGTGGTGTAACCCTCAAAGTGCGCTCCACAAACAATAAAAAAAATCTTCTTTTTTTTTTCTGTCTTTGTGAAATGTGTGGGCTGTAGCCGCACCTGCATCCTTAAAGCAGCAGCGACAAGCATGCGTCTGTCTGTTAAAAGATTACATCGGTGACAGCATCCAAGTAGACATGTCAGACAGTCCGTACCTGTACTGGCAGGAAAAAGAAGCAATTTGGAGGTCCCTGTACAAACTGGCTCTATTTTACCTGAGTTGCCCCCCCTCCAGTGTGTACTCCGAAAGAGTGTTTAGTGCAGCCGGGAACCTTGTCAGCGAAAGGCGTAGGAGGTTGCTTCCACAAAATGTGGAGAAGATGATGTTCATAAAATGAATTATCAACTCTTCCAGGGAGACCAGCCTCCAGAACGTACAGAGGGACCTGTGGTTGTGGATTCCAGCGGGGACGAATTAATACTCTGTGAGGATGAGAATGTACACAACACTGAAGAGGGTGAGGAATCGGTGGATGAGGAGGATGAGGACGACATCTTGCCTCCGTAGAGCCAGTTTGTGCAGGGACAGATTAATTGCCAGCTTGTTTTGTGTGGGCCCAAACGAACCAATCATTTCAGCCACAGTCATGTGGCAGACCCTGGCGCTGAAATGTTTGGTTTGTTAAAGTGTGTATGTCCTGTTTATACAACATAAGGGTGGGTGGGAGGGCCCCAACGACAATTCCATCTTGCACCTCTTTTTTTTCTTTGAATTATGTACTGTTTGGGGCCTAGTTTTTCAAACTGACATCATGTCTGCCACTGCAGTGTCACTCCTAGATGGACCACGTGTTTGTGCCGCCCACTCGTATCTCTTAGCATAGTCATCCAGCTACCTCGGTGCAACCTTTTGGATATAAAAACACTATTGTGAGGTGTGAGGTGTTCAGAGTAGACTGGAAATGAGTGGAAATTAAGGTTATTGAGGTTAATAATAGCATAGGAGCAGAAAAACACACAAATTCTGTGATTTTAGCTGGTTTTATGCTTTTTTAAAAAAAAATACAGATCCAAAACACAAAGCCAAGAACCCCAAAACACGGAAGGGTGGTTTTGGCAAAACCAATCCAGATCCAAAACACGAAGAAAGATCCAGTTCCAAAACCAAAACACAAAACACGAAAAGTGGCCGGTGCACACCCCTAGTTGCAACAGAAGGTGTCAACTTACCCAGAAGCCACGCATCACCAGCTTGTAGGTTGTCTAATTTGTGCCAAATCCCTGATTGCCGGATGACGAAGGAATCATGTGCACTCCCGGGGAATTTGGCATTCAGGGACAGGATCTGGAGGGAGGCATCACATACCACCATTACATTCAGTGAATGATAGTGCTTGCGGTTCCTAAATATAGCCTCCAGCCTTGCTGGAGGCTGAAGTGGTATGTGAGTGCCATCCACAACCCCTATGATGTGTGGGAAGCCAGCTATTTGGTAAAAATTGGCATTCGCCACACTAAGGGAACCCATATCCAATGGCATTGTAATAAAATGATGGAGGTGTTTAAAAATGGCCTCCATCACTGCCCTCAGGATCCTTGAAAAGGAGGATTGGGAGATTCCGGCAACTATTCCCACCGTGGTTTGAAAGGATCCTGAGGCACAGAAATGTAACACTGACATTAATTGCGTAAGTGGTGGTATTGCTGTAGGACTGTCAATTTGCCATTCAAGATCACTCTCTATTAATGAGAGAGTGTCTAGGATGATTTGGGGAGGAAGATGGTATCGTCTTAATACCTCATCATCTGGCATTCCAAAAAGGGTGACACGTGTTCTATATATCTGGGGCCTTGCATGCCTACGAGGCCTACACCTGGGACGAAGTTGAGGTTGGTCGGGTTCTGGAACCATGGCCAATATAATACGACCAACATCAACCTGAAATGGTAAGCCAAGTAGTTATTGTTTTAGACAAATGTGTAAAGAAAAATATACTTATCTTTTCTAAGAAATCCAAAGATGCTTACAGGCCGGGGTCTTGTCATGAGTAGAACAACCTACATTTCAAAAGTAGAAAATATTTTTTCTTTTTTTTGGAAAACTTGGATTGTAAACACATTTTTTGGGGGTAAAAAATAGAGAAGGGAGCACACATTAGTTCGGAAAATCGCACGCTACATTTAGTGGTAAAACATAATTTTACAATGAAACAAACAAAACACATTAGTGCGCTAAATAGTACGCATTTTTTACAGTAAAATAAGGAGACATTAGTGCGCTAAATAGTACGCAATTTATACAGTTAAATAAGGAGACATTAGTGCGCTAAATAGTATGCATTTTTTACAGTTACATATGGAGACATTAGTGCGCTAAATAGTACGCATTTTTGACAGTTACATAAGGAGACATTAGTGCACTAAATAGTACGCATTTTTGACAGTGAAATAAGGAGACAGTGCGCTAAATAGTATGTATTTTTGACAGTAAAATAAGGAGACATTAGTGCGCTAAATAGTACACATTTTTTACAGTTACATGAGGATACATTAGTGCGCTAAATAGTACGCATTTTTTCCAGTTACATAAGGAGACATTAGTGCGCTAAATAGTACGCATTTTTTACAGTTACATAAGGAGACATTAGTGCGCTAAATAGTATGTTCATTTTAAATTAAAAATAACTCAAACATTATTTCGCAAAAGAGTACGCTATATTTAGTGGTAAGACATGATTGGTCCAAGAAAAAAAAAAGATTACTTAGCGAAACATATGCGAAGACCAACACATCGAAATTGTAACTTCATGAAACTAAAAACACTTACCAAAAACAGACAAATATCCCAAAGTACAAAAACTTAAATGGGGCAATGCCAAAATAACTGTAAAAAGAAAAAAATTAAAAATAAGTACTAATATTTGTAAACTATTTACTATTATTTTTAACGGTGGTTTTTAAAAAGACACTCAAATAAGTAAGAAAACAAACAAAACGATCACAAGTGTAGAAATCCGCCTCAAACTCCAAATACCGCCAACAATCAACTCCTACGCCAAACCTCCAACATTCATAACCCGCCACTTCGACTCGAGTTACACCAAGCCATAAATAGTCTTTATTTTCCCGCTCAAATTAAGGACGGACAATAGGAGCACACAATCAATGATGCGGCCGAATAATGCTGACGCATGTATAAAAACGTCACTGAAAACCCCAATCGGTCTGCTGTAGTGAGACCTGAAAGTCAAAAATGGGTACAGAGCAGCAAAGCACTGGCCAAGAGGTGCCAGGTAAGTATTTGTCTTTTTGGGACAAAAGGATTATGTTTAACAATAATTTGGGTAACGTTTAACATTATAATTTGTACAATATTTTTTAAAAAAGTAGTGGAGGTTAGCCATCGAAGAGGCTGTGGGCCTAGTAGGCCATCTAAACCAAAAAAAAAAAGGCAGCCACAATTCACAAGAAAGGAGATGGAGGTTTTGGTGCAAATGTGCAATGATAACCTGCCACAGGCACCATGGAATATGGGTTCAAGCCAGAAATGGAAAATGTGGGATGACATAGCCAGTGGTGTCACTAGGGTGGGTGATTGTGAACGGTCAACCCGGGAGGTCAAACGCCGGTACGTAAAAACTACATTTTAGTAAAAAGTGTTTACAGGTTCAAATACTGCAGGAATTTTAACCCACAGATGGAGCGACTTCAAATATCGGCTTAAACAAAAACTGACTGATATGGCTAGGCATGCAGGGGGGACAGGTTGGGGTCCCACCCCTGTGTCACTGGAGCTCACAGATTTGGAGGAGCTGGCCCAGGGATGTGTGCAGGATGAGGAGGTGTTTGGCGTGTCGAACATGGATACCGACATGCCAGACTTTGCGGCTCCTCATGTTGCCCCAGGTAAATGTTGTAATGTTAACAACTCAGAAATGTGTTTGGGGCAATATCTAGATTATAATGTTACTCTTTTCTCTTTTTTCTGACAGAAACACAGGCGGATGAGGGGAGCTCTGGCCGCAGAATTTCTGCTGGCGCTGCAGGGGAGGAAGCAGTAGATCTGGCTGTGGACCCTGTGGCAGACAGTCCAGGGCATTCCCCTTCGCAGGTAGTGGGCCTCCTCACTGATCTCAATATTAAAACGGATCAGCAGACCGAGATTCTGCTGAGGATGGACGCCAATCTGCTACGGGTGGCGGACGCCCTGGAGCAAAGTGCTGCGGCCAGCGTGACCATTGCTAAGGCCCTGGCGGAAAATACTGGGGCCAACATGCGAATAGCAAATGCCCTGGAGCAGCTCGTTCGCCAGCACATGTTGGAGCCGGCCTCCCTTCCTGCCGGAACATCAGGACCCTCCACCTCTGGCACAACAACAGCCATCTCTCCAAATGTGCCTAGCCCTATGCCTAGTCCAGAGGCCACAACATCTGCCTCTGGCCAGGCCAGCAGAAGGACATCCCAACCCCATTCAGGCTCCCTCCCTACCACGGCCAAACGGGCCAAAAGGCGATGACAGCACTGGCTAATTTTCCCACAATCCTTCTCTGTGTTTGCCCCATATTCCTTAATGCCCAAAACCTCCCTCTCCTTTCTTGTGAATTTATTATTAATTGTGTTTGTTTGTGGATTTCAAATGCCACTTATTTTGTTTGTGTGTTTTTAAAATCTTTTGTTATTTGTTTTTACGTTATCAATTTTTTTTTATTTCCCCAAAATTTGTTTAGAAATAAACAAAAAAAGAAAAAAAATACTGTTGAAAATCTACACAATTCTATTGTTAATTTATTCAAAAACTGGTTAAAAAGTAATCCCGCAAACAACATTACAAACAATACAACGGAAATCTAAAAATTTTTTAGGTAAAAATAAACCAAGGGTTAAAAACAATTTATGAGTTTTAATTAACACAGCAAAAAACAAAAGGACGATTGTTTTCTTGGCCCCTAATAAATGAAGAAAAACAACAAACCTGCATACAATATTATTGCCCGAAAAAAAAAAAAACTATTTGGCAAAAACACGCAAATGTAAAATAAATTTGTAAGCTAATTGATTGTCTAACCCAGAAATTATCAGCTGAGTAGTTCACCTGCGTGTGTTTTTTTGCAACTAAAAAAAGGCTATTTGCTAAACACCTTACAAGCATTTTTGCAATTCAAAACTGATTGTTTTTGAGGCCTCAATTGATAAATCGGGAAACCATCGATGAGCCACGGGAAGAACGAAGAGACCATCGTCATTGCGGTAGAGAATACCAGACCACAAGCTGAGCGAGCAGTTTGAATGGAAAGTGGATCAGACAGTGAAGTAACACTTGTTCCATTCACTTTGGCCGTTCGCATCAGATAATTTATGTACGCCCAAAAAACGCCTCGATACGCCTGCGTTTTCCCAGTTCTGTCAATCACATTTGACATGTCACTTCCTGTTCGATATTCGACGAACGACTGAAAAAATGAGCCGTACGCACATGCGCACTGTTACACCGACGCATGCGTGGTTTAACAACATCGGATGACTACGAGAGTACGACCGCTTACGAGCGGCTCTGAATGAGGGCCTGTGTACGCAGTAGCCGCATGTGCATCAACAAAGTAGCAGCACCAAGCGTGCTCCTGTGTCATAAGTAAAGGGCCGGCTGGCTCATCTGTTAAAGGGTGGTGTAACCCCAAAAGTGCACTCCCAAAAAAATAAAAATAAAATGTCTGTGTTTGTGAATTGTGTGCGCAGTAGCCACACGTGCACCAACAAAGTAGCAGCGCCAAGCGTGCGCCTGTGTCATAAATCAAGGGCCGACTTGCTCGTCTGTTAAAAGGTGGTGTAACCCCCAAAGTGCACTCTAAAAAATATTTTTTTTTTCTGTTTGTGAATTGTGTGCGCAGTAGCCGCACGTGCATCAACAAAGTAGCAGCTCCAAGCGTACACCTGTGTCATAAGTCAAGGGCCGGTTTGGACATCTGGTCCGGACTGAAGACCTGCCAACAATTTCTGACATGTCTACTGTCACTGCATATGATACTGTCACCATTGACAGAATGGTGGAGGATTACATCGGTGACAGAATCCAAGTAGACATGTCAGACAGTCCGTACCTGTACTGGCAGGAAAAAGAGGAAATTTGGAGGCCCCTGTACAAACTGGCTCTATTTTACCTAAGTTGGCCCCTCTCCAGTGTGTACTCCAAAAGAGTTTTTAGTGCAGCTGGGAAGCTTGTCAATGAAAGGCGTAGGAGGTTGCTTCCACAAAATGTGGAGAAGATGATGTTCATCAAAGTGCATTATCAATTCTTCCAGGGAGACCAGCTTCCAGAAAGTACAGAGGGACATGTGGTGGTGGATTCCAGCGGGGACGAATTAATACTCTGTGAGGATGAGGATGTACACAACACTGAAGAGGGTGAGGAATCGGTGGATGAGGAGGATGAGGACGACATCTTGCCTCCGTAGAGCCAGTTTGTGCAGGGACAGATTAATTGCCAGCTTGATTTGTGGGGGCCCAAATGAACCAATCAATTCAGCCACAGTCGTGTGACAGACCCTGCCGCTGAAAGATTGGTTTGTTAAAGTGTGTATGCCCTGTTTATACAACATAAGGCTGGGTGGGAGGGCCCAAGGACAATTTTTTTTTTCTTTGTATTATGTACTGTTTGGGACCTAGTTTTTCAAACTGCCATCCTGTCTGCCACTGCAGTGTCACTCCTAGATCAGCCACGTGTTTGTGCCACCCACTTGTGTCGCTTAGCATAGTCATCCAGCTACCTCGGTGCAACCTTTTGGCCTAAAAACAATATTGTGAGGTGTTTAGAATAGACTGGAAATGTGTGGAAATTAATGTTGTTGAGGTTAATAATAGCATAGGAACAGAAAAACCCACAAATTCTGTGATTTTAACAGTTTTTATGCTTTCTTCCAAAAACAAATACAGATCCAAAACACAAAACCCAGAACCCAAAACAAGGAAGGGTGGTTTTGGCAAAACCAATCCAGATCCAAAACACGAAGAAAGATCCAGATCCAAAACCAAAACACAAAACACGAAAAAGTGGCCGGTGCACACCCCTACTTCAAATACAGGTTACAAGTAGAGATGAGCGGGTTCGGATCTATCAGATCCGAACCCACCCGAACTAAGGGAATTCTAGTCGGATCCAAGCGGGCTCGATGTTTCCCGCCGACTCAGTTCCCCAAATTGTGGCAAAACGTATGAGACGAAATCTCGCGGCTCGCAAGCTTTCGTCTCATATATAAGGGACGCGGCGGTCGCCATTTTTCACTCCAGCTGTGGACAGGGAGCAGGGAGGGTGGGTAGTGTAGTGCTGCTGCCGCTGCTGATCCATTGCTGGTGTTGTTGTGTAACTTGTGTTGTGCTGTCTGCTGTGTCCATCTGGGCAGTGGCTGCAGTGCTGACCCATCAGGGCTGGTGCTGTGTTCTCTGCTGTGCTGTGTCCATCTGGGCTTTTGCTGATCCATCTGGGCTGGTGCTGTCTGCTGTGTCCATCTGGGCAGTTGCTGCTGATCCATCAGTGCTGGTGCTGTGTTGTCTGCTGTGCTGTGTCCATCTGGGCTGTTGCTGATCCATCTGGGCTGGTGCTGTCTGCTGCGTCTGTCTGGGCAAAAGTTCTGGACCCAAATAAACTGTCTTTTTTTGTGTAATAATAAATATATATATTTGTGCGTGTTAGGCACAAGATCTATCAAGTCGGCAACGCAAGCTAGTGCTGCCCGAATCCAGTGGTCAACTGTGCTCTGGGCCACAAGTTCTGGAGCTAAACAAATAAAAATACAAATAACTTGTCTTATTTTTTCTAATAATTGTCAGTGCGTGTTAGGCTTAGCCACACGAGATCTATCAAGTCGGCAACGCAACGCAACTGCTTCAAGACCACAGAAAATATGAAGGACTGTCACATGACAGGAGAGCAAGGCCAAGAACCACATGTTGTAGCTGCCGCCAGCAGTGTAAGGCCGTCATCTTCCTCATCCTCTATGAAGGCCCATGCCCCGGGGCTTAAGTCACGCCATCGATATGGTAAAGCTACTATTACAGAAGTAAAGAAAAAAAAATCAAAAGGCAAGTTGCCTTTAGATAAACAAAACATTGCCAATATGCCCTTCACAACACGAAGTGGCAAGAAAAGGATAAGGCCTTGGACTTTCTTTAGGAATACTGCTGATTCTGATAGCTCTTCGGAAAAAACAACTGTGTGCCCTGAGAAATCGAAATCACAAATCCCCGAGGAGAGTGCAAGTGTGTCCGCGGTTGCCATGTGTGAGCCAGACCTAAATACTAGTGTACTGGAGTATCCTCCAAGTTCCAACATTTGTGTGCCCTCTGTAAATGTGGGGAAGGGCAGTCAACATCTTGCAGATGTAGTCATTGAGGATGCTTCTGTAGAATTGCACATGGAGGAGGAAGATATTTTGGTAGTTGAAGGCGCTAAGGATAATGAGGATGTTGATGATGAGGATGTCGATGCCGAGGATGTCCTTTGTGTAAGTAAGGCAACAGCTGTTGCCCATGGATTGAAAAAGCCAAAGCCCATTGTTGTCATGCCGGGACAAAAGACAAAAAAATCCACTTCTCACGTGTGGAATTATTTCCACCCTGATCGGGACCACAGTTGTCAAGCCATATGTGCCCATTGCCATGCAAGAGTGAGTAGAGGGAGGGACCTAAACCACCTAGGAACCTCCTCCTTGTTACGTCACTTGGAGCGCATTCATCAATATCAAAGTGTACGTCGCCAAGTTCCAAAACTCAAAACGTAACAATTCCAGTGTCACCTACCAGCTCTCTCTCTCTGTGAGATCCAAGCGCCTTCGATCTCTAACACCAACTCCTGCATCATCAACATCCTCATTCGTCATTGGGAGTAGTCCTGCTGCATCCAATGTTGGTATTCGAAGCATGATTGACTCCTCTCCTATCCATGATTCCTCAGAAGGATCCTTGATGACTATGCCTGTTACTGTCAGTGGATCTTCATCCCAGAAGGGTACCAAGAGGAAGACTACTTGTAGCTTATCCTTGTTAGCAAGGGCAAACAAGTATGACAGCAATCACACAGTTGCACAGCGGATTACTGACGCCATAACAGTTTTTTCTGGTATTAGATGTGCGTCCAGTATCCGCCATTACTGCAGTGGGTTTTCAACAGTTAATTCAGGTCCTGTGTCCTCGCTACCAGATCCCTTCAAGATTCCACTTCGCTAGAAGAGCAATTCCAAATCTGTACAAGGACATTAAAATAACCTTATTATTAATGTCCTCAGAAATAGCGTTGTACCCACTGTCCACTTCACCACTGATATGTGGACAAGTGGGACAGGGCAAACTAAGGATTACATGACTGTGACAGCCCACTGGGTAGGTGCATTGCCTACAACAGCAGCAGCAGCAACATCTTCCAAAACACAGCTAATACAGAGGCAGGCTACTCTTTGTATAACTGGTTTCTCTAAGAGGCATACCGCTGGGAACCTCTTAGAAAAACTCAGGGAAATCATTGCTAAATGGCTTACCCCACTTGGACTCTCCTCGGGATTTGTGATTTCGGACAATGCCACCAATATTGTGAAAGCATTACATCTGGGTGAATTCCAACACGTCCCATGTTTTGCTCACACAATTAATTTGGTGGTTCAATGTTTTTTAAAAACTGACACGGTAATGCAGGACATGCTCACGGTGCCCCGCAAAATATCCGGACTTTTTTAGACATTCGGTGACCGCTTGTCAAAGATTTCATGACCAGCAGGTACTGTTAAATTTGCCCTTCCATCAGCTGAAGCAAGAGGTAGTACCTCGCTGGAATTCTACCCTCTATATGCTTCAGCGGATGGAGGAACAGCAAAAGGCCATCCAGGCCTATACAACGGACTATGACATAGGCCGTGGAAGGGGAATGTACCTTACTGAAGCGCAGTGGAAAATAATTTCCGTGTTGTGCAAGGTTCTCAAACCCTTTGAACTTGCCACACGTGAAGTTAGTTCAAACACTGCCAACTTGAGTCAGGTCATTCCCCTCATCAGACTTTTGCAAAACAGCTGGAGAAACTGAAGGAGGAGGTGAAACGGAGCGATTGCGCAAAGTGTGTCGGACTGGTGGATGAAGCCTTTGATTCACTTCACCAGGATCCAAGAGTCGTCAATATATTGCAATTTGAAAAATATATTTTGGCGACGATTCTGGATCCTAGGTTTAAGTCCTACCTTGTGAGTTTTTTTCCAAAAGACAAAAATCTAAAACTGTGCAAAGAGATGTTGGTAAAAAAATTGTCAGCTGCAGCGGCACGTGAAACACCATCATCTCCAGCTGCCAGGAAAAGACACAATTTTCCTTACAGAATGCCTGCTGGTCATGCAGTTCAGTCACCAAAAAATGACATCTGATAACTGCCTACTAGTGACATGTCTTCTACCGTGACTATGTGTGATACAGTCTAAATTCACAGAATGGTGGAGGACTATTTCAGAGATAACATCCTAATAGGCATGTCAGACAGTCCCTTTCAGTACTGGCAGGAAAAAGAGGCAATTTGGAGGCCCATACACAAACTGGCTTTGCATTACTTAAGTTGCACACTCTGAAAGAGTTTTCAGTGCAGCTGGCAACCTTGTCAGTGATTGGCGTAGGAGGTTACTTCCTCAAAATGTGGAAAGATGATGTTCATTAAAATGAATGACAAATTCCATGAGGAAGACCTCTACCAACAATTTCATAAAAAATTTACAGAGGCGCCTATGGTGGATTCCAGTGGGGACAAATTAATATTGTGTGAAGAAGAGGATGTACACACTGATGAGGACGACAACAACTAGTAATGTAAAGCAAGTTTGTCTATGGGATCATTTTAATTTCCATGTCCATATCACTTTTTATTAATTATTCAGCCAGGGGCTGCACCCAATGAATTGTTTTTTAATTAATTTATTATTAATTTAACAGCCAGGAGCTGTACCAATTAATTGCTTTTCATTAATTATTCAGCCAGGGGCTGCACCCAATGAATTGTTTTTTAAATTAAATTATTATCAATTTTACAGCCAGGAGCTGCACCTAATGAATTGCTTTTTATTAATTATTCAGCTAGGGGCTGCACCCAATGAATTGTTTTTTTTTATTTATTATGAATTGTACAGCCAGGGGCTGCACTAATGTCAACTATCAATTCTTCTATCCTCAAGGGTATCCCAACCATCATCTTTGCACAGTCCTCAACTCTATTAATAATAATTAATAATTATATCAAACAGTTTTGAGCCAGCAAGCTGGATGCAACCTTTTGGCCCTGTAACTAGATGAAAAAAAATCAATATTGTGAGCTGTGAGGTTGTCAAAATTGACTGGAAATGAGTGGAAATAAATGTTGTTGAGGTTATTAATACTGTAGGAACAAAAACGGTCCATTTTATGTGATTTTAGCTATTTTTTTATTTTTTAAGAAAAAATCCAAAACCAAAACACGAAAACAAAACACGGAGGTGAGGTTTTGGCAAAACCAATCCAGATCCAGAATCAGGGGAGATCCAGATCCAAAACTAAAACATGGGGGTCTGCGCACATCTCTAGTTACAAGTCTGTGCGGCTTTGTAGTATGGGCCTGCGCTACTAACGTAGGTGATTACCTTGGATGCCAGTGGTTAGGGACTACCTAAAATGCTGAATGAGTAACATGGGGGGAGGGGACAAAGTATCAAGCCTTGGATAGAGACAAAGTGGAGAAGTTGCGGAATGCAAGCAATCAGCTTCTATCATGTAACTAGCACAGTCTGACAGACGCTGATTGGTTGCTTTGGGCAATTACCACACTTTATCTCTCTAGGGTCTGATACATCTCCTTCTACTGTATGTCACTCATTCATCATTTTAGGAGGTCCCTAACCATTGGTGCCCTAGGCAATCGCCTAGGGTAGTAGCATAGTCTCCAGCCTGATGCTGGTGGCGGCTGCAGCTCTTACCAGATGCAGCCACCACTACCCCCAGGGACGTGCAGCCTGGGGAGGCAGACTGTATCATAAATATGTGCTTTGCATTTCAGTCTACAGTTAAAATAAAATCAGGAGGCAGCGACTGCCTCCCGTTGACAATAGAAAAGCAGGGGAAGCGGGGGGTGGAGCCATGCCACGGGCTGCGAAAGCCCATTGAAAAAAATAGGGCAAAGCAATACCTATAGAATTGCCTCATTGACAAAGATGTGCCCACGTGAAAAGCATGCTCGTCAGTCAGGCAGATGTGATTGGACAGCGGATCCATCACTGGATCCACTGTCATCGCTGGTGGGTAGCAAGCGTATGCGGTGAGGACACGGAAGAGATGCGGTGGGTACATGGTGGAGGTGCAGGCATTAGTTGCGGCGGGACCCGGGATATATAGCTGGCATGATGGCAAGCCTGGATCCAAGAGGATCCAGTCCCTGCCAACCATTCTGCATAGTTCGGCAGGAGTTCCAATTTCAAAAATGGCACCTCAGCGTCATTTTTGAAAATCAAGGAATCTGCAGTCAACCACAGGGTGTGATGGCATACCATATCTGTATTGCGCAAGGAACATGTTCATTAAGGCATCAGCCTTAATGATCGGAATTTAATTGCTTTATTGAGTTTGAGTGACAGAAATTCAGTAGGTTTTGTGACATTTCAGATCATGCCTAATGAAGCCTTAATGGGACATGTGAAACAAAATTGGTATGTAATGCCGCCAGATCAAATACTGACAGTGGCAGCCCGACAGGTCAGAATCCCGACTGCATCTGGTAAGTAGTCTAACCCTCCCCTCTCCCCCCCTAACCCTCCTGTAGGGGTGCCTAACCCTAACCTCCCCCCCTTGTGAAACCCTAACCTCCCCCCAAGGGTGCCTAAACCTAACCCCCCCACCCCACACCCTAAACCTAGCCCTCCCGGGGGGGGGGGCACCTGGCCCCCCTAGTGGTGCTTAACCCTAACTCCCCCTGTTCTAACCCTCCCGGGGGGGTGCCTATCGCTACCCATCCCCCCCGTGGCTACACGCTAAAACACCCGTCTTACTTTCATTTGGTAGTAGTGGGGCTAATGATAGGCGTCAGGATTTCGACGCCTATCTTTAGTCCCATGTCGGGATGTGGCTGTCGGTATCCTAAATACATCCCTGTGAAACCGTATCAATCATGTGTGCCTTTATTATAATCTTACTTTACTCTAGTATAAACCACCTAGCTCACTCTTGTACCCCAGTATAATCCCATGTTATATCAATCATATGACTCAGTTATAATGCATAATTGACCCCAGTATAGACCTTCTAGCTCACTCATATACCCCAGTATAATCCCATGTTATATCAATCATATGTGCCTCAGTTATAATACATAATTGACCCCAGTATAGACCTCCTAGCTCACTCATATACCCCAGTATAATCCAATGTTATATCAATCATATATGTGCCTCAGATATAACACATAATTGACTCCAGTATAGACCTCCTAGCTCACTCATGTACCCCCAGTATAATTCCATGTTATATCAATCTTATATGTGCCTCAGATATAATACATAATTGACCCCAGTATAGACCCCCTAGCTCACTCATATACCTCAGTATAATCTCATGTTATATCAATCATGTGTGCCTCTATTATATTCCTAATTTACTCTAGTATAAACCACCTAGCTCACTCATGTTCCCCAGTATAATCCCATGTTATATCAATCATATGTGCCTTAGTTACAATACATAATTGACCCCAGTATAGACCTCCTAGCTCACCCATGTACCCCCAGTATAATTCCTGTATGAGCAGTCATGATGTATATGTGATACAATGTGTGCACACACTATGCCGGGCGGTGAATGTGGGTAGGATGGGATTGCTAGGCGTGCACACACTATGCCGGGCGGTGAATGTGGGTAGGATCAGATTGCTAGGCATGCACACACTATGCCGAGCAGTGAATGTCAGTAGGATGGGATTGCTAGGCATGCACACACTATGCCAGGAGGTGAATGTGGGTAGGATCGGATTGCTAGGCATGCACACACTATGGTGGGCGGTGAATGTGGGTAGGATGGGATTGCTAGGCATGCGCAAACTTTGCCGGGCGGTGAATGTGGGTAGGATGGAATTGCTAGGCATGCACACATTATGCCGGGCGGTGAATGTGGGTAGGATGGAATTGCTAGACATGCACACACTATGCCGGGCGGTGAATGTGGGCAGGATGGAATTGCTAGGCACGCGCATTAATGTCTCACAAAGAGGCCGTGTGGGCCGTATATCAGCAGCAGCGTCTACACACCAGCAATGTATACCAGCACAATGCACACCGAGAATATAATATATACTGTACATGTGTTTCTCCGTCCTTCTCCTGTCACCGAGTGCCCGAGCATGACACCAACACAATAAATAAATAAAGCTGCACAAATTCAGGACAGTTGAGTGCGCTGCACTCTGGGAGTTGTAGTTCCTTGCATGCTGCTTAGTAATGGCTTCAACTGAGTAACACGTCCTTCGCGGAACTACAGTATCCATCGCACCCGAGACACTGACAGTGACAACCAGCTCAGAGCTCCCGTCCATTGTCACTGCATTGCTGGAGGAGAAAATCCCGGACGCCACCACCAGCTACAGCTGGGTACCAGTGACTGAGCCGCCGCCACCAGTTGCGCGGGTGACCTGCTGCTGCTTCTATATGCAGTGCCGTGTGTAAAATGAGGATGGCATTGCTGTGTAGTTACATTACACATAGCGGAGGGGACAGAGCTGGCATGGAGTAGGGGGGCACACATAGCAATGTCCAGTGCTGGTCTCTCCTGTGTACCATATGAGGTGACAGGACATGTATAGGATTTGTTAGGAGGTGTATATGACATATATATGAGGTAACAGGACATGTATAGGATATATTAGCAGGTGTATATGACATATATATATATATATGAGGTGACAGGACATGTATTGGATATATTAGGATGTGTGAATGACAGGACATGTATATATTAGTAGGTGCATAAATAACATACATATGTGAAGTGTTAGAACATCTACTGTACATGGTGCAGTATATTATACATATATGACATAGTGGAAGGTGAAGAGGACACATGAGGCTGTCAGACCCCGCCATCTTCCAGGACCCGTCCTGACCGCAGTTCCGGTTTTGGTCTGTCTAACACCTGGAGATCAGTCTCTGCCTGAGCTTGGGCAGCACCGCTGCTGCCAGGATATCCGGGCATTTCCCCTGCCCTCCGCTGCCCCTCCCCCAGGGACATGATCCGGACAGGTCTCCTCATCTTTCTGATCCGGTGTGTCCTCAGACGCCACCATCTTCCCAGACCTGCCCTGACCGTACACCTGTCAAAACCATAACGCAGGTGTCCTAAGGCGAGCTCAGGGAGGACAGAAACCTCCCGTGGAGCAGAAGGGTTTACTTCCCACAGAGAGCTGTCAGTCACAGCACACACAGCCAACCTGTGTTTCATACTTGAGGGCTCAGTCAACAGTGGGCTTCATCTCACAGCCTGTCTGAAACTATTATCTAGAAAAGGGGGCCCTAGACTGCACACCCTGAATATATATATATAATGGGAGCTGCTACCTGTGGAGACTATTGTTGCAAACACAAGAAAAGAAAGTACAAGTGCACAACTCCAACATTACTAATTGTATATAATACATTCATAATGCAATAGAATTTTGCAATACATAGAGGTTTTAGCATAATCATGGCCATGGTTATGGGCCTACCCACCGCACCCAGGTAACCTCTGAGGGTAGGTCCCTAACCTACTAGGGTTGAGCACAGGACACTCCCAAACAGGCCCAGCTGAGCCACCCCAGGGCATCACTCTACTGAGAGAAGGTGAAGTGTAAGAAAGTGTAAGATAGATCATCAGTGCAGCCCACAGCTGTGGCCAGCACTGACCGGGACACATGGGAGACAGAGGTGGAGCAGGGGCTGTGAAGGAGGGGGTTGGGGTACCGCCAGCTGCCCAAAGACAAAGCACCATCCGCAGCTAGCAGGAGCCATGGCTACTGCCTCTATTGGGCTCACTGCAGCTCAGCAGTCATGTCGAGAAGGGGATAACGCTGGCTGCCCAGGGACACAGCAACAGCCAGGAGTCATGACTACTGATTCTAGTGAAGTCATGGCTACCCTGCAGCAGTGCCAGGAGGGGGTACCCCAGGATGCCCGATCACTGTGGTCATCAGTAATCGGGACACACTGAAGGGGAAACCAAGGGTGCAAGGGGACCAGCAGGTCCCTCTGATATAGGCGGCTCCTGGAGGATTTGTTTCTAGCAGCCACCTACAGTAGTGGGCGTTTCTGACCACTCGCATCAGATGCGACCATGCCAGGATAGTGTCAACGCTGCTCCACCACAATTAATGTCTTCATTTTCCTGTGAAGCTGCCAGCTGGAGCTTCTCCATGTATGTAATATGCTGGGAATGTGGCACTAAGTGTTGAGGTCATATAGAAGCACCACACTCCCACTGTCTGGAAGAGCACAGGACCCCTCCATCCCGCCTGCTATGGTAAGAACCAGTAGGGGCTGTAAAGTCCTAAAGGTGGAGCTACTTCCAAGGGTGCTCTCAGGGCTAGCGCAAGCAATGCTTGTATAATTCTCCACCGGTAATTTCATTTGGAAGATCACGTAAGGATGCAAGTTATCTGTGGAATATAATGAAAATGATGGTCCTGCGTGTCAGCAGCTGATTGTATTTAAATTGCTTCTATGACTTGTTCATCTTTTATGAAACCACCTTCCACGGTTCATCCTCATTCCAGACATAATATAGCACCTCTAGCCACTCACAACTGACATTTTCCAAAAGAAACTTTATTTATTAATGCATCTACCTCGCTGTGTCCACACTCAATTTCCTCACAAACAGCTTCGATTGTTTTTATGTTACCTCTAACATATAGGTTTATTTCAGCAGTGGCATCCTTCTGTGTCATGTCATTGTATTTCATTTGGGTGTGTTATGATCTCCTTAAGGTAGAATGCTGCATAATAATAATAATAATTAATAATAATAATAATTCTGTGCTGTCTCTTGAAATGCCCTTTCTGAAAAACATCCTAAGAAGTCAATGTCAGATCTAGAACTGATCCTCTAGTTTGCTGCAGTAGTGGAGAGCACCAGTGAGTAGATCTAATGAGTATACTGTACAGCAGTCCTGGTGTACACACTCCAGCAACGGATGGTATTCAGGTATACAGGAAAGAAAGGAAATAGTGACAGTGGCATAAAAGAACACGCTCAGAAGAACTCCAGTACTGCGCTGCTTCCGGTCGCACACAAGTACCATCACGCTTGTAAACAACCTGTGTTATTATTATTATCTGCATTTATACAGAGGGTGTCACACACATTAGCTGGCACTTGTCTTATGTCCTTTTCTGGTGTGGTGAAGTCACTCGCATACACATAATTGTAATTACTGTATCATTAGCTGGTGGTATCAAATTAATTATAAGAAATATTACACTACTATATATATATATATATATATATATATATATATATGTGTATATATAGATATTATTCTATGCTCATTTAATATTTCCCACTGGGCCGCATGTGAAGGCCAGTGGAGCATAATATTGGTCTAAAAACGGAACTTTATTGGGAATTTTGTTATTGTTTTAACAGTGTATATCTTCATCGGAGTAATTATACTCATCTTTATCAACTGTTTATTTTAGTTCTTATGTCTATATTCACATTCATATAGTAAGTTAAAGTTCACTAGCCTTTCTGTGGTGTGCATCATTGGCTATACTCAGGGCCACCAAGAGCCAAGGCGGGCCCCAGTAATAGGGGGCGTGGTCTAATCTCGGGAGGCGTGGCCACGCCTCCTTGCCGTAAAAAAAAGAAATAAAAAAAATGTGCAGATCTGAGCCCCCTCAGCCCGGCGCATAGGAGACTGCTGTGGCTGCTGCTCAGCAGCCACGAGCAGTCTCCAACTGCAGCTCAGCACATGCTGTGTGCTGGGCTGCTGTGAGGGAGGGGGGGCGTCGGACCTGGGCCCCCGCCGGGCCCCTCAGGAAGCCCGGGCCCGGGTAATCTGTACCCGCTCCCCTCTCGGCGCCCATGGCTATACTCATCCTACATGTACTAGTGGTTTTAGGAGGTTGCATCATTTTCCTTTTTACCTCTTTTCTAGGGGTGAAATAAAGGTTTTCCAGGTGTATTTACAGGTTATAATGTCCCCCCCAAACTTCAGGATCCTGTGGATGTAATTAAATGCCCCCGCACACATATTTGTAGGATAACAGTAGGAAAAGTGTAAAGCAAAGAGAACATGTATAGCATTGTACAGTTATAGCCAATTTACAATAACTAATGGGTCTATTTACTAAGCAGTGTTAGGAAACAGAGTGAAAAGTGATAAGGTACCATCCAATCAGCTCCCAACTGTCATCTCACAGGCTGTGTTTGACAAATGACAGCTGGGAGCTGATTGGCTGGCACCTTATCACTTTTCACTCTGGCTCTGAATCAGGGCCATCCCTCTGAATTTAAGAGCGGCTTCAAGGCCGCTCGCATAGCTGTGGGTGACCACCCACAGCTATAGCGAGCGGTCAAAATGATGGTCGCGATGGTCAATACCATCGCGACCATCGGGCTTGTGACGGGACCCTTGTGGTAGGGTCTCGTCTGCCGCAAGCCCTGGAGTGCTTTTGGCTCTATCAGAGCCAAAAGCACTCCCACTGACATCACTAGTGATGTCAGTGGGGCCGGCCCCAGATGGTAGGCGTTCCCATGGGAACGCCTCCGTCTGGGCAGCCACGCCTCCGGCACGCCCGCCAAAGGGGGCGTGCTGTCAATCACCATCGACAGCACGCCCCCTTTGGTGCAAGACCCATAACGACGGCTTGGCCGTCGTTATTCAGGTCTCGCGCATGCGCACGACAGAGCCGCCTCCATCGTGCGCATGCGCACTTGGCCAACATCGACCCGCTTGCGAGCGCTCAGCACTCACGAGCGGGTCTGAATCAGGCCCTCTGTCTCCTAGCACTGCTTAGTAAATAGACCCCTTAGTTATAAATTGTGTTATCCCATCACTTTACATGGCACTCCCCCAGAGGTACAGGTACACTGCATCTAGACTCCCATATACTTGACGGACACCTAAATACAAAATAACTCATTGGCTAAAACTAACCCCTCTGAAGGCACAAGTCACACTTATATCCAATCAGGATCCTGCTGAAGCTCTCACACTTATATCCAATCAGGATCCTGCTGAAGCTCTCACTTCTGCCTTCAGGGCAGGGGCGGGCTGGGCCGGGGGGCAGGGAGCCATATGCCCCCCCGGGCTGGTACACATTTGCTTTAGTGAGGGCCGCAGTCACACACTGCACATGCAGCAGGACTGACAGCCGGGTAACAGGCAGAAAGTGCTCTCAGTTGCTCTGACTATAGCAGCATCAGAGCGCATGGGCATCATTCTCTGCCTGTTACATCCTTGCAGCTTGTGGCTCCTTCTGAGTCAGCTACATTGTAAGGGCTGTGCAGTGTGCACTGGTACCTGGCTTCCTGTCTGCGTCTGTCCCCCCTGAGTTTCCGCCACTCCTCTACACTCTTTGACTGTTTTAAACTCTTTCCTGTCCCTGGCTAAGATCCCACCAGGAGGCCCCGCCCCTCTCCTACCCTGTCTGACTAATCTACCTCCGATTGTCCCTGCCAAAGACCCCGCCCCCTCACCTCGAGTCTCCGCCCCTTCTCTAGTCTATCCCTGTTTCTCATCTTTTCCTGTACCCTGGAGCTCCGCAGGGACCAGACAGATCCCCCTTCTAGACAGGTGCCAGTGGAGGTGTGAAATAGTTTAAATGATATTTGAGGGGGGATACTTATGCAATGGGGAGGGGTGTAGTTGTTTTTTTCTTGGGAGGTGGGGTGGGTTTTATTACTGTCTGTCCTGGGGGTGTAATAATGTGTGTGTATGTGAGGGGGGGTATTATTGTGTGTGAGGGGTATATTCATAATATATGTGTTATATGTGGGTCACTGATGGTCTCTGCATTATCTGGCGATTACTGCGATGCTCTGCATTATCTGGCAGCCACTGCGACGCTCTCTGATCTAGTGATCACTGCAAACCTCTGATGTACCATATACAGTCACTGCGACGCTCCCTGATCTGGTGGTCACTGTGTACTTCTCTGCATTATATGGCAGCCACTGTGATGCTCCCTGATCTGATGGTCACTGCAAACCTCTCTGCATTATATAGCACATCACTGCGATGGTCCCTGATCTGTCGGTCATTGCTAACCTCTCTGCATTATCTGGCAGCCACTGTAATGCTCCCCGATCTGGTGGTCACTGCAAACCTCTCTGCATTATATACAGTCACTGCGATGCTCTCTGATATGGTGATCACTGCGAACCACTCTGCATATAAGTGCCACTGCCAGCATATTTTATGTACTTCACTATTATATATTACACGGGTCCTCCTATACTATATGTAATTATTTAGGCGATGGAATGATATATAGTGTAGGTGTCCTATGTTTTTGTTACTTATATATCATTCACATTGATATTTATGTAGGTTGTACTTGCACATGTGCAAGTCACCTAAATAATTACTACATTTGCCCCCTACATAAATATCAATGTGCATGATACATAAGTAACAAACACACGGGACAGCTGAAATATATTTCATCCCATCCCATATATAGCTATCAGATATAGGATAGGACCCCTGCAAAAAAAAAATACAATATTTTCTGCTCTGCAGCACCACGTTACACAAACCACACCCCCAACATTATTGTCACGCCCCTTTTTAAAATGGCATTCGCTGGTAGAAAAGCTGGGCCACTTGCCGTTGTTTGGCCCCAGGCTGAAAGTTGCCAGCCAGCACCTGACTGTGATGCTCCCTGATCTGATGGTCACTGCGAACCCCTCTGCATTATATACAGTCACTGTGATGCTCTCTGATATGGTGATCACTGCGAACCTCTCTGCATTATCTGGTAGACTCTGCGACGCTCCCTAATCTGGTGGTCACTGCAAACCTCTCTGCATTATCCAGTGATCACTGCGATGTTGTCTTCATTTTATGGTGGTCACTGCAAACCTCCCTGCATTATATGGCAGTCACTGCGATGCTCTCTGAACTGGCGATCAGAGCAAACTTCTCTGCATTATCTGGCAGCCTCTGTGACGCTCCCTGATCTGGTGGTCACTGCAAACCTCTCTGCAATATCCAGCAGTCACTGAGATGTTCCCTACATTATATGGTGGTCACTGCGAACCACTCTGCATTATCTGTCAGTCACTGCAGCGATCCCTGATCTGGCAGTCACTGCAAACCTCTCTGCATTATCCGGTGGTCACTGTGATGTTTCCTGCATTAATTGATGATCACTGAGGTGTTCATTGTATTATGGTATTATATGGCAGTCACTGCAATGCTCTCCGTATTATATGGCAATCACTGCGACACTCTCTGCATTATATGTTGGTCACTGAGATGCTCTCTGTATTATAAGGCAGTGACTGCAATATTCTCTGTGTTATATGGCGGTCACTGCGATGCTCTCTGCATTTTCAGAATTGTCACTGTATTGTATATTGGTCACAAGAATAATCCCTGTATTGTATAATGGTCACAGGAATGGTCCCTGTATTGTATAATGGTAAGTTGAATGGTTCCTGCATTGTATATCCATTACTAGAGTGCTGTGTGCATATTATAGGGGTCACTAGATTGGTTTCTGGTTCGGGATGGGGCTTGTCGTTGTAGTTGTTTATAGCTCTTTGACATAACAATTTTTCATGTATTTAATTTATCTATTTAAAAGCACACCCACATAAGACAAGCCACACCTACAGAGGCTATTATCATGTGTCTTTCCCCATTGCAAAGCGCTGGTGGAAAAACCGGGCCACTTACTTGTGTCCCCCCAGGCTAAAAGATGCCAGCCAGCCCCTGCTTCAGGGTATCATCTCACACCACTGGAGGCTTTGACGTCATAGTGGCTGATTAATAGCCATATATACTGTATGTGGCTACATTCTGTGCTTGAAAATAGCTGTGGATCTCCCCCTGTACCCGGAGTTGGCTAGCTCAATATGGAGGCAGTGTCCATATGCATCAGTTTGTCAGATCAGCCGTCATCACTATATGCACACATTTTGCACCCCCATCCTGGGAATCCTCCAGTTGTGGCAAGTCTGTTGCTCCCCCTCCTCTTCCTCCTCCTCTTCATGTACTAAACAACATACATCTCTACTTTGCCAAAACAAACATCAAGCAATGTTGTTTTGAAAATCAATTACAAAAATCAATTCCTCATCCACTTTACTATTCTGGATTTTTCTAGGCAGCTTTTAAAAAAATGTAACTCTGTTTTGGGGTGATTCAAATGTTGCGTGAGAGGTGATAATTAAGCAATTAAATTTTTCTGGCCTCTCATTAATTATCGCCCTCGTCATGCCTTATTAGACCGGGTTTAGTCATGTAACGGCTAAACCCGTCTAAAGTTCTGGTTATGGTGCTCTAGCTGCGGTTAGTGTGCCCTAACCACAGGTTTCTCAACATTTCTGCTCACACCCTCCTGAAGGTGCAAGCAGAAATGCTGGTGCCAGCGGCTGTCGCTCTAAGACAGAGCAATAATTGAATTGCTCCTTAAAAAAATAGCCGCAGGCAAAACAATTGAATTGCCCCCTCTATGTCTGTTTGTCTGTGTTTTTTATTTAATGACATTGATTTGCAATTAGTTTTTTCTCTTAGATACAGATGAAGAACCAACTATAGAAAGTCTACAAATGCAGCAAACATAAAGTTAGCCAGCACAAGAAACAGAGGACAAATGCCGGCCTTTGCACTACCTACTGGCCTTGCACTATAAACAAAATGGGTTTTTGTGCAGGGGTGGATAGATCCTAACATACTGCATGAGGTTAAAATAGTACCAAGAGGGTCATGCAACCATCATCTGTTATTAACAGTACAAAACAATACAGGACAAGGATGTGATTTATAAACATTGCTGCACAACACTAAATAAGCAGCAGAGCATCAGCAACCAAGTGTTAGGTACTGTCGTGGGGAGTTAGGAGTAGTATAAGTAAGGGAAGGAGAGGCAGGTAAGGAAAAGGGCCCTGCTCGCGAGAGCTTAAATTCTAAGGAGGGGGGGGGGGGCAGACAGGGATGACACAGATAGGGTAGATAATGAGGAAGGAGCATGGAGCAGTAGGGTAGGATGAGAGCTGGATAGCTTTGATGAAGAAGTGGGTCTTGACAGTCCATTTGAAGATTAGTAGAGAGGTGAAGAGTCTGCAGGGGAAAGTATTCCAAAGGTGGGGAGCAGCAGGGCGAAGTCTTGGAGACAGGAGTGGGAGGAAATGATCAGTTGGCAGGAGAGGCAACGTGTATTTGTGATGCAAAGTGGGCGGGTGTGAAAGGTGATAAGGTCAGATATGTAAATAGGATTGGATTGGGTGAGGGCTTTGTGAGTGTGAGAAGTTTGAATTGGGTTCTGAAGGGGATTGGGAGCCAGTGTAAGGTTTTTAGGAGAGGGGATGCAGTTGTAGTGCATTTGGAGAGGAAGATGAGTCAAGTAGCAGCATTGAGGACATGGAATGGGGAGAGATGGGAGGCAAGGAGGCTAGAAAGTAGAAGGGTGCAGTAGTCCAATCTGGAGATGACCAGTGAGTGGATGAGGGTCTTAGTTATCTCCGGGGTGAGAAAGGGTCTGATCATGGAGATATTTCTGAGATGGAGATGCAGGACTGCAAAAGGTACTGGATGTGTGGTTTGAAGGAGAGGGAGGAGTCAAGGATTACTCCAAGACAGCGTACTTGCTGGTTAGAATAGATGTTTGTGCTGTCAATAGGTAATGCAATTGTGGGAAATTAGGTTATGCGGGAGGGTGGGAATATGATCAGCTCAGTCTTATACATGTTAAGTTTAACAAATTGCTGGGACATACTGGAAGAAATAGCACAGAGACAGTTGGAGATATGAGTGAGGAGAGAGGGGGAGGTCATGGAAGGATAGGTAGCTCTAAGTGTCATCAGCATAGAGATAATATTGGAAGCTAGAAGAGCTGATGTGCTCACCTAAGGAGGATGTCTAGAGGAAGAATAGGAGGGGTCCAAGAACAGAACCTTGGGGGTAGGAGGACAGCCAGGTGTTGAAGTATCACACAGACCGAGGGAGTGAAGAACTTCAGGAGCAGAGGTTGGTCCACAATGTTTAAAGCAGCAGAGAGGTTGAGAATAAGAAGAAAGTAGTGGCCCTAGAATTTGGCAGTAAGGAGGTCTTTGCTGATGGCAAGAGGTGGAAAGGAGGGAGGACCAGATGAGAGCCATGACTTCATCTCCAGATACGGAGAGATAGGTCAGAGTTGGTAGGATAAAGGGGGGGGGGGCTGGGATAGGAAGGGATGGGGTGCTGGGGTCTGGCATGATGTGATGCAGAATTATACCAATTTAATTTAATATTCTGAAAGTCTCTGTCTTTTTTGTGATTTTATAAAGTGTGTTGAATTGGTACTATATGTCAAATTACTTTCAGGTGTTCTTTTTCTCCGTGTAACAAAATCAAGTTTTGAGAATGTTCGAGGCAAAAGTCATGAGTAAGGCTGATTATGAGAAAGCAACTAATACTTGCAAAAACAAATATTGTCACAGCACATCATGCCAGAAAGCCTGGAAGTCTGGCAGATCTTCACTCACAGGCTCTTTGTCATCAACCCTTTCCCAGCAGCCCTGGGCTGCTCCTCCCAAAGCACACCCCTCCTAATGGCAATATTAAGAAATATCACACACAGAGTAATGATCTTGTATGCCACATCCATCATAGACTGGTTGAAGCATCTGAAGAGTGATTCTGATATGCCAAAGACGTGCTGTGAATGACTAGGTGGGCATTGTATGCAAAATGCTGCTCTGTGTTTGGGTGCAATAAGAGTGACAAGCCAACAACTGAAAGTATATGTGCTATCTCCTGAAAGGGACATAAAAAAACATCTAACTAGACATGTGCTTAGTCATTTATCTATATAATAAGCCAGAAAGTGTGCGTATCTGTCTGTCCATTATGCACAGCCAGAGTTTTGCACCTAACTCCGCCAAATTTGGCAAGGTGGTGTAGTTTGATCAGGATTAGGTTTTTTGCCTAGGTTTGAACTTTATGAGCGCCACACACTGTCATACAATCCCATAAAACCAGGACACTTAAATTACATGGGTTCTGGGACTGAGGTGCTGGTTTCAGACACACACTATCACATTCTCATCTCTTCCAAAGTGCTGTGTTATATCCCTTTTCTAACAGCCACATACATGAAATACGGAGATAATCAGTCCTCTGTGTTTGCATGATAAACTTTGACATTAAACAGTGTGCATTATTAGCATTTCACTCACTATCTCAACTTAAAGCAGTCACCCCGAGGGTCTTAGCAGAGTGCCTGGCAGGCTCATGAGTAGCTCAGTACTCGATACATTCAGACTGGCAGGCAGCATAATAAATCCACAATCTTTGATCCTGGCAAAGTTTAGAATGCAGAGATTACAAACAGCAGGGGAGACAGATCACAGCCATACAGTGCCACTGCGGGTGAGCCCCCTTCTGCCCGGGAATGGGACTTCAGCCATGGCATTCCTGATGGCAGCCCTACTAGACATGGTTTTCAATGTTAGTCTGCAGAGTGATTAAAGGAGGTGATTAGGATGTGGAAGCAGTGACAGGGATTACGCAGATTCTCGATTATTGTGAATCTGTGCATATACCTGACACATATTGCACATTTGCAGTATGGGTCTGTGATCCTGCATGCAATCTGCATGCATTTCTGGGCAAGGAGGGGGTGGTGACGGCCTCCACTTCTCAAAACTCAGGCTTGTTGCCACTATTGAGAGAGTAGAGAGGCCAGGATCTCCATCGGCTGATGAAGATTTCCTGGCCTCTTTTATTCATCTGCGGCAGCTGTCTTTCGTGACTCCATGGTCACTCAGTTGGCCAAAAGGATCTCAGAAGATATGATGCTGCATCCTTGGATGCAGCTCTGATCAGTAATACATGCAGGAAGTGTAACGCCACCTGCTGCATTACTATTTTACAGCTATCGCAGCTGCTAACATGTTAGCAGTGTCAATAGCATATCTGTCAGCAGTTGAATCACCCCCTCTGTTTTGCAGTGATTTCTGAAACTCAAGTGATTTTGGAAGCTATACTGATTTGAGTTCTGTAAGTCAGTCTACTCCTGATATACCCAGAGCCGGATTAAGGGGGGGGGGGCACAGGGAGCGAGTACTCAGGGGGCCCCCTGCTGAAGCTGTGTTTTTGTTTTATTTCAAATGGCTGCGGACTACTGCCTATTTGTCTACGAGTCCGTCCGTCATTTCAGTGATGATCAAGGGGAGGGGTTACAGCCAGGCCAGGAAAGTCAGCTGAGAGGAACATGCTGCTGCTGGGAGCAGATGCCCTCTCTGACCAATCAGCAGCGCTTCCTGTACAGTACTGTCAGTCACCATCAAGCTGCAGCTCCACATGACAGGGGAAGGGGAGGAGACAACAGAGACTACTGTGCTCTCCTGCCTTCTCCCTCACAGTTGCTGCTATTTCCTATGTTCCTAAAGGACCTCTGTGACGTATCCACCACGTGACTGCTGCAGGAGGCTGGACCGCTTCTGTGTTACCATCCACTAGGGCATAGAGGGGGAATAAATATTTGTGGCGAGCACAGCGAGCCACCGTGCCCGAAGCGTGACGAGCGCAGCGAGCCCGCGAGGGGACACTTTTGGTCCCCAGTTAGCATCCCCACCCCTCCTCCTTTCAGGCCGGGTCACGTGGGTGTGATGTCACAGGTCCATCAGCCTTGTATAGTATAGTCCTAACCTTCTCCTCACCCTTTGCTCTGCACAGGCACAGTAATCCATCCATGCAAGCAGCGTGAACAGAGCTGCAGATGCCGATCTGATGGCATATGAGAGCTATAAGGTACAGTAGTAAAAGTGGCAACTTTCCCACTGTAGCCTGACAGCACACACAGCTCAGTATAGTGCAGAGCAAAGGGAGAAACAAATTGGCATAGTGGGGGAGAGAGAGAGGTGAAGGTGGGAGATAAGGGCTGCTACTATTTTGATAACAGAAATTTACAGCCACTGAACACCAGGAGAGGTTGAGAGACTGGAGGAATGACTCTTCTTGGTCCTAAAGAGCTGAAATAACAGATTCCTCAGTCACAGGCAGATATGTCACACCTTTGGCCCCAGCAAGAGCAGCTCTCCTAATAAATCCATCAGAGCAGGAGGAATCAGTCTCCTTTATACAGTTTATATACTGTGTACCAAAGGCTGCAGCCACAGAGACCTGAACATTGTCTGCACCCACTGACCCAACACCCCTGCTGGGAGCAGCTAACTATACCTCTCATGCTATTACCATCTCTGTACCTCATTTATTTTCATCTTCATAATTAATCTCTATCTGTGGTTTCTCAATTTTGACCTGCAATATCTATCTCGGGTATACAATCGGTAAGCCGGCTGCTGGAATCCCGGCAGCCGGCTTCCCGACTGCTTTATACCGCCATGGGATAAATGACCGGCATCTATATCTAGACGCCGTTCATTTCCCCGACGCCGGGAGACCGGCGCCCGGCACCCTGATCAAGCAGATGCCGGGCGCCCCGAGCAAACAGCCGCGGGGGGGGGAGGATTAGGTTTAGGGCACCCGGGGGGGACTCAGGGTTAGGCACCCCCCCGGGAGAGTTAGGCTTGGGGGAGGGAGGGTTAGGGTTAGGCACCCCCGGGGGGGACTTAGGGTTAGGCACCCCCCCAGGGGACTTAGGTCTAGGCAGCGAGGAAGGGGGGTTAGGGTTAGGCACTTAGAGGGGGGATTATTGTTAGGCACAGAGGGGTGGTTAGGGTTAGGCACCCCTAAGGAGGGTTAGGGGGTTTAGGTTAGATTAGTTGATACTTACCTTACCATGATCGGGATTTCCAGCGCTGTCGGGCTTCCGCTGTCAGGCTCTGCTGTTTTGTTGGGCTGCCCGCTGCCGGGATTCGAACTCCCGGCCATGCGGCAGCCGGGATATCATACCGATTCCCTATCTTGCAACCCTATACTGATCTTGGCCTATTTTGACATATGTACTATAAAACTATTACGTAACATTATCAGCATCCATCAGATCATTCCCACCTTCACTGCCCAAAGAGATTAACCATCTATTTGCACCCCGGCACCCAAAGCTATTTGAACCAAATACTGTGAGAACTGGAAAGCCTCACTTTCTTCTAGCAGCTGCCTTATGGAGGTGCAGGGGGAGGGGCTCGCATAGGAGGCGCTCAGCTGGCACAGCCAGAGGGGTGTTGCTGACAAGAGGGGAAGTAGCCCACTTTTCTAAGTGCCCTGGGCCCCCCGAAGGCTTAATCTGGCCCTGGATGTACCCCATTCCAAATGGTCTGAGAATACAATAAGAAGCTTCAAAACACAAAGGCCCTGATTCAGAGGCGGTCGCTATTTGCGGTCGTTCGTTCCAAAAAAAAGGGGTGGCTATTCAAATGAACCGTTCGCTCTTTGCGTTCTGTTCACGCCTCTATGTCTGAACGAGCGAACAAAACTTGCGGTCGTTTTTTGGATAACTACGCCCTCTGGCCGCTCGCATCCTACGTCATGTCCGCTATTTATTAGATTAATCGAGTACATCGACCAGCGTATGAACTGCTCGCTATTCTTGTGGTTGGTTTTTCCTACCACAAATTTGCGAGCAGTTCTGACTATAAAATAACCCAGTGACGTGGTCAGTGACGATGCTGTATTAATTATGCACACCCATAAAACGCCTGTTTTGACCTTTAAGCACGCCTGCGTTCTGATCTCCACTCCCCGTTTTCGAGCACCTTCCCCTGTTACCACCCACATACGCCTCCTCCTGTCACTCATATTAGCAGGCATTCGCTATTTAGCGAACAAACGATTTTCGGCCGCACTGACTGGTTCACGCATGCGTATTACGATGTGTACGCATGCGCAGTTGGGCAAACATCGCTCGGAACAAACGAGCGGCCGCTTACGAGCGGCTCTGAATCAGGCCCAAAGACGCTAACCTTTAGGATGAATAAATCTATCATGAATAAGTGCTTCCTTAGCACAACCAAACTGACAGCTGCACCTTCCACAACCAAACTGACAGCTGTTACCACCCACAGCTTAGCTAGAGACCAGGGTAATGGTCGCGATGATGATCACCATCGCGACCATCAAGGCTTACGACCAGACCCTAAGGTTGGGTCTGGGCACTCGCAAGCCCCAGGGAGCTTTCTGCTCAGATCGAGCAGGAAGCTCCCCACTGACATCACTGATTTGGAAACCACCCCCCCCCCCGGCCCGCCTTCAAAAAGGGGCGAGCTGTCGATCAACATCGACAGCCGCCCCTTTTGTAGCGAGCTCCGAAGTGAGAGAGTTTCTCTCTCGCTCCGGGACTTGTGCACGCGCGGTGCGGCCGCTGCGCGTGCGCAGGGCTACCCATCGACCCGGTTGTGAGCACATCGGTGCTTGCGACCAGGTCTGAATGACCCCCATTGTTTATAGTTTACAGTTCATGGATCAGCAAATAAACATATAACTATATATTCTATTTAGATTGTCAAATGAATTAAAGTTAACAGTCATGTAGACTCTGCATAATAGAGAACAATATAGACGGCAGCAATCAATCACAATATAGCAAAATCATTGTTCATAATAACCAGATTTTTATCCATTGGAAGAGATGTAGGGCCTGATTCAGAGCCGCTCGTTAACAGCAGTACGCTCGTTGCGTTCCGATGTTGAGAAAGCGCGCATGCGTCGGTGTAACACTGCGCATGTGCGTACGGCATATTGCGAGCTTTTTTTGTCTCGTTCGTCAAATAGCGTACAGGAAGTGACATGTCAAATGTGATTGACAGAACAGGGCGTTTTTGGGCGTTGACGGGGGTGGAGATGGAAAAACGCAGGCGTGGCGAGGCGTTTTTGGGGCGTACATACATTATCAGATGCGAACGTCAAATGTGTTCGTACCAACTCATACGTCACTGGATGATCCTCTTTCCGTTCAAAATGCTCGCACAGCTTAGGGTCTGGATTACTCGACCACATTGGCGATGGCCTTCTCCTCCGTCCCGGCACTCCACGATGTTGCATCTATTAATCACGGCTTGTCAGAAAAACAGTTAGTGTTGTATTGAAAACCGGCTTGGAATGTGTTTTGAAATCAGTTTTTTGGGTTAGCACAAAGGTGGAAATCATAGCTGCTAATGTCAGGATTACACAATCAATTAGCGTACATTTGGTGGTGTTTTGTTTTGGGTTGATATTTGGTTTTTGGGCTATTGTAACAATAATGTCATCATGTTTGTGTGTTTTTTTCCATTTTGCTTTTGCCTGGCGAATTTGCATCCTTATGTAAATTTTAAAACGTTCCTTAAAGAGCCCTTTTTTTTTTCGGTTAAATTTTGGGGGAGCTCGTTTTTGCCTTGTGGGCCAGGATTAAATGTAAACCATTTCTACAATAATGTCAGAATACAATGTCGAACATTTTTAAAAAATTTATTGGAAAATAAAAACATTTTCATGCACATTTTTAGCCCAAACATTTTTTGCAGTGTTATTCCCAAAACATTTTTTAATTGTGCAAACATAAAAGGGATGGAAACTTAAAGCTAAAAATTAAAAACAATTCACAAGAAAAGAGAGGGAAGTTTTGGCCAGAAAGGAATATGGGGCAAGCACAGAAGGAGTGTGGGAAAAGTAGCCAGTGCTGTCAACGTTTTTTCCCCCGTTTGGCTGGGGGAGGGAGGGCGCCAGACCGGGTCCGGGATGTCATCAGGCTGGCCCATCCAGAGGCAGATGTTGTGGCCTCTGGACTAGGCACAGGGCTAGGCACATTTGGAGGATTGGCTGATGTTGTGCCAGAGGTGGAGGATCCTGATGTTCCGGCAGGAAGGGAGGTCGGCTCCACCATGTGCTGGCGAATGAGCTGCTCCAGGGAATTGGCGATGCGGATGTTGGCCCTGGTATTTTCCGCCAGGGCCTGACCAATGGTCACGTTGGCCGCAGCATTTTGCTCCAGGGCCTCAGTTCTGTGAGGAGGGACACTGCCTGCGAGGGGCATTGCCCTGGACTGGCTTCTGCAGGGTCCTCAGCCGGATGTACTGGTTCCTCCCCTGCAGAGCCAGCAGAAATTCGGCTCCCCTCTGGAGCAGACTCATCCGCCTGTGTCTCTGTTGGAAAAATGAGAAAAGAGTCACATTAGAATCTACATATTGGCACAATAATATTTCAGAGTTGGTGACATCACAATATTTACCTTGGACAACATGAGGAGCCGCAAAGTCTGGCATGTCCGTATCCATGTTGGACACGCCAAACACCTCCACAGCCTGCACACACCCCTGTGCCAGCTCTTCTAAATCATTCAACTCCAATGACACAGGGGTGGGTCCCCCACCTGTACCCCTTGCATGCCTAGCCCTGTCCGCCAGTTTTTGCTTCAGGCGATATTTGAAGTCGGCCCATCTGTGGGTGAAATTGGAACCATTATCCTTTTGTTTTAAATGGGTTTTGGTTTTAGGGGGGTCAAGTTTTTACTTACCGCCGTTTGACATCCCGGGCTAGACGGACATAATCACCCACCCTATTGACAGCAACGGCTACCTCCTCACACATTCTCCACTTCTGGCTTGCACTCATATTCCTGTCTGCCTGTGGCAGGATGTCCACACACTTCTGAACCAAAACCTCCATCTCCTTTCTTGTGAATTGTGGCTGCCTTTTCTTTTTGCCAGCTTTGGCCGGAATACTGGGCCCAGCAGCCTCTTCCATGTCATCCTCCTCACCTATTTGTTTAAATGTTGAGAATTTTAAGCTTCACAACTTGCACTATATTATGTTTCAAATTAATCATTGTTTTGAAATGCCTGAAATACTTACCGGCAGACTGTTGGCCATTGTTTCCCTGGTCTGTAGCCATGTCTTATCTCCAAACAAGAAATACACCAGAACGTTTTTTTTGGCTCGTGACGTATTTATACATGCGTCCTTATTTTTCGGCCGCATCATTGATTGTGCGTTCCTATGATCCCTCCTTAATTTGTGCGGGAAACTAAACACTATTTATGGCTTGCGGCGTCTCGAGTCGAGGTGGCGGTTGTTGGTTGTTGGAGGTTACGTCGGTCGGAGTGGATTGTTGGCGGGTTTTGGATTTGGCGTTGTTGGGAGTTGTTTTTGGTTTGTCTTTTTCTTTAATTTTTTTCCGTTCTCTTTTTTTCTGGTGGGTTTTTTTTTGGCGTGTATTTATTTGGTAAGTTTTTGGCCATCTAACTTTTGTTCAATTTGTGTCTCCTTCTTTTCGTGAATTTTGGCTCGTTAATGTTTCCAATTTTCGCCTTTGTTAGGTTTCTATTGGCTCTGCCCCAACGACCTTTTGATCCGGAGACTTATATATTCTCTATTGGTAAGTTGTTTTTTTCACTTGTTTATTAAATGTTCATGTTTGTATTTACGCAACTTTGTTTGACCTTACACTTTTAACCTTTGGTTTTGTTAGTCAGAAATGTATGAAATAATTCGTGTTTTTATATCTGCGTATTTTTGGACTTGTATTTGCGAACTAATTAGCGCATTTTTATCTGTTTCTATTGTGACTTGTATTTGCGAACTAATTAGGGCATTTTTATCTGTTTCTATTGTGACTTGTATTTGTGAACTAATTAGCGCATTTTTATCTGTTTCTATTGTGACTTGTATTTGCGAACTAATTAGCGCATTTTTATCTGTTTCTATTGTGACTTGTATTTGCAAACTAATTAGCGCATTTTTATCTGTTTCTATTGTGACTTGTATTTGCGAACTAATTAGCGCATTTTTAAATGCTTATTTAGACCCGTTAAATTGGTTGTGTTTTCCCTTTAGCATTTGTTTAATACATTTGGGCCCAAATTGCGCACTGTCGTTTTGCTCTTTGCCCAAATGTGTGTTTCTCCCCTTTTATGTTTTGTCTTGCACCCAATTTAGATTCCTAAATGCCCACCCTAAATTGTTGCATTTTTAAATTGTGATTATTTATAGGTTTGGCCAATCATGACAATACCCCAGCATGTAAGCATCATTGGATTGTATCATCAAGCTAAGTAAAATTTCATTTTTTGGGGGGGGGAAAAGCCTTGCATTCAAATCTTGCCATTTCAGGTTGATCTTGGTCGGATTGTTGTGGCCATGCTCCTGGAAGCCGACCAACCTCAATCTCGTCCCAGGCGTAGGCATCGTAGGCGTGCAAGGCCCCAGATATATCAAACATGTGTCACCCTTTTTGGAATGCCCGATGATGAGGTGTTAAGACGCTACCGTCTTCCGCCCAAAATCATCATAGACACTCTCTCATTAATAGAGAGTGATCTTGAGCGGCAAATTGACAGTCCTACAGCAATACCACCACTTACGCAATTTATGGCGGTGTTACATTTCTGTGCCTCAGGATCGTTTCAAACAACGGTGGGAATAGTGGCGGGAATCTCCCAATCCTCCTTTTCCCGGATCCTGAGGGCAGTGACGGAGGCACTTTTCAAGCACCTCCATCATTTTATTAAAATGCCTTTGGATATGGGTGCCCTTAGTGTGGCCAAGGCCAATTTTTACCAAATAGCTGGCTTCCCACACATCATAGGGGTTGTGGATGGTACTCACATACCACTTCAGCCTCCAGCACGGCTAGAGGCCATATTTCGCAACCGTAAACACTATCACTCCCTGAATGTAATGGTGGTATGTGATGCCTCCCTCCAGATCCTGTCCCTGAATGCAAAATTACCCGGAAGTGCACATGACTCATTCGTCATCCGGCAATCAGGGATATGGCACAAATTAAACAACCTACAAGCTGGTGATGTGTGGCTCCTGGGTAAGTGGAGACCTTTAGTACATAACAATGTTAAGCTTGATACACAGTGATCTTGATGTTGTCACTTCTTTTTCACAGGAGACAGTGGCTACCCTTGCACGCCCTGGCTGCTCACTCCTTATTTGGCTCCCACACCAGGGCCACAAAGTAATTTTAATGCCGCACTTACAGCCACCGGGCAAGTGGTGGAGCGCTGTATCGGCCTTTTAAAAGGCCGATTCAGACGCCTCCACCTCTCTGGTGGCGAGCTCATGTATTTGCCGGATATGGTTTCAAAAATTGTAGTCCTGTGTGGGATATTTCACAACATCGCCATAAGGAGTGGTGTCCCAATGCAGCCAGAGGATGCCTTACCTGAGGATGGCCCCCCCGAGGTTGGTCGGAGGTCAGTATGTGGGGGGGTCCATACGCGATGATGTGGTGGCCTGATATTTTAGGTAATTATTGGCAACACAACAGTGTTTACACACAATGTGGTAAGGATTTTTGGAGAACATCTAATTATTTTCTTTTTTTTTCCACATCTTCTGTTTGATTTCATAATCTTTGGGACTCCAACGATGACTACTTCCTGCTACCCTAAAAAATCCTTCATGGGGACACATTGGAAATATATTCTGGAACCCATATTGCAACGCAACATTTGTGGAATCATGTTGGCATGGTCCTTCATCAACCAGTTCTTGATTTTTCATTTTTTTTATCAAATGTTGTTTTATGGGTTGTATTTTTGTTTATCACTGTGTGTATTGTTTGTGACTGAACACTTTGCTATTTTAGTTATGTTGTGAATAAATGTTTTGAGAGTGTAATTTTGGTCATTTTATTGCCCATTACAAGCAAGTGTAACCAGGTTCACTCACGTTAAAATTTAATAAGGGGTAATCCTGTAATGACGCAAGTTGAGCTAAATTTAAAGATGTTTTCTGGGTCAAAACCAACACCAAAAGGAATCCTGTACAATCAGTTGGCTTTGTAATCTCGGCCTAAGCAGGTTGCCCCCCAAATTGGAACCTGTAAAATGTAGTAATATATAAATTGTCAAACACAAAAAAGGACAATCAGATTGGTACTGTTAGGTGTTTCTTGTGCCTGTTTTCCTACAAAATACAACACACAATCTTAGTGACAATAATTGCAAATACTTGCTGGAAGAGTCTACTTATGTCAGTGTAAACAATCTCAGATTTGGAGACAAGGAATGAGACAGAACGTTAAGATTATTTTTTTATTGTAGAAAACTATTTTTAAAGGAAAAAAAAAAATTAGGGACGCAGGATGACAGACATATGGTCAAGGACCACCAGCCGCCCGATGACGTAGGCACGCATCCGTTCTACACATCCGGCTAAGTCCGCCATACGCCTCTGTTCCTCTGTGGGTTAGAAAAGTGTGGGGCTTAATACATAAATAATGAAACCACATTACAAAACAAGCCAAACAAAGCTAACCAAAAATGACAATATTGTGACCAAAAGCAGAATTACCCCAAAAATATCAAGGCCCCAAAAATGGACACCCCATTAAATTGCAAGAAAAAAAATCAGATTCTGAAAGGTGTGATATGTGTATGGGGAAATCAGCAGTAAAAGGTAAAGACAAACAGAAATCTACACCAAATTCTCACAAACCACACAAAAAAAACACAGACACAGGATTACATACAGTTTTTTATAAAAACTAAAAAAAAAAAAAAACATACCGTTCACAATAACGCCCGCTACAGAAGCCACTCCCTCGTCCTCCTCGGAGGTGCCAACATTCCCCAACGAGGTTGGCGGGGTGATTTGGGATTCAGGGGAGGGGGTAGTTACGAGAGGGGTGGTTGGAGGAGAGGGGGAATTGGGATGGAGGGGATGGAGCCCCGAAATATCCTCAACAGGGTCTGTGCAGGCTGGGGAGGAGGGGGAAATACGGGAATTTTGGGGTGTTGATGTTTGGCTTGGGGTTGGGGAGAGGGGCCGAGAGCGCCGTCTTTGACGCTGATGACGCCGTAGTCTTCGCTCTGCCCCTAAAATATGGGAAACAAATTGTGGTTATTTTCAACCCAGACCTAGTTAAACACTAATTTTTGACAACACAAATATGTAAACATTGTCATGCAGATATGAGTACAATGAATAAATAGGCCATACATGAAAACATGGCCATGCAGATATGAATACAAAGAATAAAGAGGACATACATGAAAACATGGCCATGCAGATATGAATACAAAGAATAAAGAGGACATACATGAAAACATGGCCATGCAGATATGAATACAAAGAATAAAGAGGACATACATGAAAACATGGCCATGCAGATATGAATACAAAGAATAAAGAGGACATACATGAAAACATGGCCATGCACATATGAGTACAATGAATAAATAGGACATACATGAAAACATGGCCATGCACATATGAGTACAATGAATAAATAGGACATACATGAAAACATGGCCATGCACATATGAGTACAAAGATAAACATGAAAACCACAGTCACAAAAACTTACTTTCCGCGATCTGCATGCGAAAGCATGCCAGCAAGCGGGGCGTCCGCCGTTGCAGGTCGGGCCACCTGCGCTCCAGCTGGCCGATCTGGCGGCGTGAGCCGAAGGAACGCAGGCGGCCACGTACCTCCGCATATGCGGAACGCTTTTCTCTATTGGTGATGGGGGGAGGCTGGCTGGTGATCCGCCTGTCCATGACCTCGGTTAACACCAGCAGCTCGCGCCTGGTGAATGCCGAGGCTCTCATGATGGCAATGGTGTATTTTCTAAAAATCATTTTTAATAAAGACCCGAAAATAAATTTCATTGGCTAATATATTTGGGTAATTAACAGGACCAATTCTATTGGTTAGTGTATGAGTCATGTGTTCGACAGGGCCACAAATCTCTTCAGAGTTATGATAGGTTGATGCAGTGACATGCGTAAGCAAATTTAAATAAAGAAATGAACCCAGGAAAATATGCGTGTTTAAAAACAAATAAAACAAATGTTTAATTGGCTCAAACATGTATTTTGACAAAGAAAAGCGAATGTTTAAGCCGTACGTATTCTGCGGGTAAACACAAACACGGACAAGAGTAAAGTTTATTGCATTGTCCAAAAAAAAAAACCAATTAAGATAATTGATATATTGATTGGCATGATACGATTGAGGGAGGTAGGCAGAATAAAGGAGCAGGTAATCGGAATCTGACAGACCCACTTCCGGTTTGTACTTGTGCGTGCGTTCCCTTCAAGCCACATTGGGGATGTACGCTCGCTATTTGGCACGCTCGTTAGTTAGCGGAGGGGTCGGTAGAATTTGGGGAGGATGTTTAGATGCGTTCGAAAATACGAGCGAGTGCTTGAATTTACATATGTGTGTACGTACGCCGAACGTACTAACGGCCACTTGCGTCCGGGTCTGAATGAGGGCCGTAGTTTCCTTTTTAGAGGAATATAAGAAACAATCTAATGCTGCATACACACGGATCAACTTGAACAACCATAGATATCGTTGAAAGATTTCCCTCCAACTTTCTGTAGTGCAGGGCAAATGGTTTTGGCTGTACACACTGGTAGATATCTATGATTGATATTTCAGTGAAAGACCATAGATATCGTTATCATTCATGCGGGAACGCGCATTGTTGGTCATTGTCAGGTTGGTCAGGTTGGTCACTGCAAAAAAGTGAACAATATTAACGATAACGATATGAACAATATGAACAATAAGAACGATATGAACGATATTGTTCAAATTGCTCATACAAGTTGTACCGTGTGTATGCACCATTAAAGTTTCAATTCAACAATTGTAACAATGGATCCTTATATTGATACTAGCTGAAATTGGTCAGAGTCTGTTTAAAACACTACATTTCAAATAGCTCGAGCAAACAAAGAAAAAACAAGAAGGAATCCAATATTAATGAGTTAGTATTCAGGATCGTAAAACCGGAAAAACTGGATTGTTTAGGCATGGGTGGCAGGGAGAGTTGAAATCAAGTAGCGTGCATGACAGACAGTTGTCCCAATACTCAATACCACATATGCAATTTGCACTTGAATAGTTCTTAGTTTAAAGACCACACATTTTTTACCAGTTTGTCATATCACTGAGGTCAGTAGCCGGCAGCCAGTGGAACACCTCCTATACCGAGAAAAGTGCTTGTATCTGGCTGGGGATCCACTTAGACAGATGCCGACCCTTCACTTTGTTGTTAACTCTCCACAATGGGCAATAATTTACGTGTATCACTGCCCGGACGCACTACATAATAAGCTGCTGAAGAACAGCAACACCAATGAGTAGGGCCAGGCAATAGAAAGATGGAGACGGAAGCTGATGGTCTGACGCAGAGCTCTCCACTACTGTATGGTGGCTTCTCAGGTGCCAGGAAGAGGCGCCATGTATTGGCCGGCCACGACGGTACACCATACTTGCCTACTTTTGAAAAAGCATTTCAGGGAGATTGTGAAAGCCACACCCATGAGTGGACGTGTACTTCTACATCTGAGAGGTGTGACATAAACTTGACATCCAAATGTAGATGAGACCCAAAGCAGTTAGTAAAATCTATTTGTTGATGAAAACACACAGATTCTTTTCAGAAAAAATGCATGTAGCCATAGGGATCATTGTGCCTTATAACCGATGCAGCAAAATGATCCTAATGATCCTATTTGGATTAGAGATGAGTGGGTCTGGTTCTCAGTCTGGTGATGCTGTATTATATATAAGGGCTGCTGTGTTGTTGTCCTGTCCATCAAGGGGCTAGGGCTGCAGTCCATAAAGGGGTGCTATGTTGTCTGGGGTGAGGGGAGTGCTCTGTCAATCAGGGGTGCTCTTCCACAGTGAAAAAAATAATAATGCTTTTTTGTGTGTGTGTGTGCTTTAGCAACTTAGCTGCGCTATTATTGTTTGGTGACACTGCACTGCAGGTGGTCTGTCCGCACTGGGCAGAGGTGCTTTGTTGTCCATAAAGAAGGGGTGCTGTCTGTGTTGTTCATCAAGGGCCTGCTGTCTTGTTCAAGGGTGCTCTTCCCCAGTGTAAAAATTAATAAAGGTTAAATAAAATAATATTATGAATCCACAAAAAAATGTAAAATATATATATTTTTTGTGTGTGTGTGTGCTAGCAACTTAGCTGTGCTATTATTGTTTGGTGACACTGCTGGCCAGACAGCAGTTTATTGTCTACATATTTGTGAGACTGCAATGCAGGTGGTCTGTCCGCACTCGGCAAGGGTGGTTTGCTGTCCATCAAAAAGGGGTGCTGTCTGTGTTGTTCATCAAGGGGCTGATGCCTCGTTCAGCGGTGCTCTTCCCCAGTGTTAGAAAAAATATTCTTCAGTGACACTGCTGGTCAGACCACAGTGTAATTTTGTTAATATGGAGGTTGATCAAATGAGAGGAGAGCAGGAACAACATACTAGTCTTGCAGCTGCTGCCAGCAGTCATGATGATGATGATGCAAGGCCGTCAACATCATGTACGAAGGCCAATGCCCAAGGGCTTAAGTCAGGGCATTTGAAATCAAACAAGCAATGTTTTACAGTGTTAAAGAAAAAAAATTAAAAGCTAAGTTAGCTGCAGAGAAAGTGGCAAGGAAAGGATAAGGCCTTGGCCTTTAGTTATGACTGGTGGTTCTGCATCTTATGATGATGTAAGTCCTTCTCCCTGTAAAAGTGTCAAAAAAATTTAAATCGCTAAGGCATATGAACCAACTGTGTGCTCAGAAAAGTCACAGATCCCAGAGGAGAGTCCAAGTGTGTCCGCAGTTGCCATTTGTGAGCCTGACCTTTCTAATACTGTACTTGAAGAGGATCCTCCTTCTACAATTTTTGTGCCCTCTGCAAATGTGGGGATGAGCAGCACAAGCCAAAATGCTGACATAGAAATCGAGGATGCTTCCATGGAATTGCACCAGGAGGATAAGGAGGATATTTCTGTAGTTGGCGCTAACAAGGATGATGACGATGTTGATGCCAAGGATGTTGTTTGTGTAAATCAGGCAACAGTTGTTGCTCATGGTATAAAAAAAGCCCATTGTCAAAGCAAAAAAATCCACTTCTCATGTGTAGAATTATTTCCACCCAAATCCAGACAACAGTTGTCAAGCCTTCTGTAATGTTTGTCAAGCAAGAGTGAGTAGAGGTAAGGACCTTGACCATCTAGGAACCTCCTCCCTGTTACGTAACTTGTAGCACAGTCATCAAATTCCAAAGTGTTTGCAAAATTCAGAAACTTTGGCTAAAAACGTAACAATCAGTCTAACGTCACTTAGCTGCTCCCTTCTCTCTGTTAGATAAGCGCCTACAATCTCCACTACCAACACCTGCATCATCAACATTCTCAATCGTGATCGGAAGTAGTCCTGCTGCATCCAATTTCATAAGCATGACTGACTCCTTTCCTATCCATGATTCCTTAGAAGGATCCTTGAGTGCTACACCTGTTGCTGCTGCTGTGAGTGGATCTTCATCCCAGAAAGGGCCAAGGAAGAAGACTATTTTTAGTAGATTAACAATACAATTGACTATCAAATAATTCTTTGCAAGGGGGAACAAGTATGACAGCAGTCACCCAGTTGCACAGTGGATTACTGATGCCATAACAGCTATGCTGGTATTAGATGTGCACTTAGGGCCTGATTCAGAGGCCGCTCGTTCGCTCCGAGCGATGTTCGAACATCTGCGCATGCGTATGGGTCGTAATGCGCATGCGCCAAGCAGTCAGTGCGGTCGGAAATCGTGTGTTCGCAAAATAGCGAGTGCCTGCTAATTTGAGTGACAGGATGAGGCGTTTGTGGGTGGTAACAGGGGAAGGTGCTTGAAAACGGGGAGTGGAGATCCGAACGCAGGCATGCCAAACAGTGAAAACGGGCGTTTAATGGGAGTGCATAATTAACAAAGCAGCGTCATCGGCCACGTCACTTGGTTGTCTCTTAGCCTGAACTGTTCGCATGATTGCTGTAGGAAAATCCAACCACAAGCACTGCGAGCAGTTCAGATGCCTTTCGATGTACTTGATTAATCTAATAAATAGTGGAGATGATGCAAACAGCCAGGGGGCGTCTTTACAAAATAGCAAGCGCATATTTCGTTCGCTCGCTCAGACATAGAGGCGTCAACAGACCGCAAAGAGCGAGCGCTCTATTTAAATGTCCAGCCCCTTTTTATGAACGACGAGCGCAAATAGCGTCCGGCTCTGAATCAGGCCCTTAGTATCCACCCTTAGTGCAGTGGGCTTTAGTCAGGACAAAGATCTCAAACCTCCACGCAGTGTTCAAGAAAGAACTGAACAATAGATCTGGTGCAGGAGCAGATAAGGTGCATAAGCCAAGACTCTGGTATTTTGATTTGCTGTCATTTCCTGGCTGACCAGGAGCTTCCTAGAGCATTTGTCACCAACCTCGAAGCGGGCATAAATTAGGGGGCATTCATGTCTTTTAGTATATCAGCATATATGGATGAGACAGCTTGCAGTGGCATAGTAAGTATTCAAACAATAATGACAAATTTGTATGCAATGTTTATTAATGAAATAAAATACAAGATATATGTATTCTGCAATGTCCTGAAAACAGGATGTTGTACTGCGCACAGTGGAGGCTTTGTGATGAAGATCGTTGTGTAGGACACAACATGCCAGCTCCACCAAGTCTATTTTATCAAGGTGCAGATTTATTGCAGGGTGGAAACTCCAGAAAATGGGCCATTGCAGGCCATTCCTCTGGGTTGATGGAAACTGAAAAGACAAAATATAAATGCTAAATAACAAGAACACAATGATTTGTTAGAATATACATTTTAATTATTTGTATATATTTTTTCTCCAAAAGCCATCGTTTTTCACTGATAAAGCTTCAACTATGACAGTGGCTAAAACAGATGAAGCTACAACTGCCACCCAAGTGACCCTACCTCCATGCATCCAAGTCTCAGTACCTCCTGCCACCTTAAACCCACAACAATCTACCTTTTCTATAAGGAGGGGAAAAAAAAGACCATGGGGTCAGTTTACTAAGCCTTGGATGGAGGTAAAGTGAATAGAGATAAGATACCATCTAATCAGCTTCTAACTGCCATGTTACTGGCTGTGTTTGAAAACTGACAGTTAGGGGCGGATTGGCTGGTACCTTATCTCTGTTGACTTAATCTTCATCCAAGCCTTAGTAAATAGACCTTCATGTGAGTTAGGGGAGAGCACAGATCAGCAGAGGCCGTGACTGGTTAGATTCTGGAGTCCACCAACTGACTCATGGCAGCCAATATAGCACAGAAGCTGCAATGAATGGATGACAGCAACAGAGCTGAAGCACATAGGATATTGGCTGATGTGCTATATAAGGGGACCAGAGGTCTACTCATCCCTTATAGTGTCCTAATGGAGATGCATCCTAAGTCACAACAGGATCCCTACACCCTATGTATAACTCCCCACCTCCCAAAAATGCCATTTCAAAAGGGAATACACCACCATTATGAGAGGCCCTATGTTAACCCTCAGATTTACGCTAGGACTTCACTACCTGCCACTTCTGGGAGCAGAACGTCATTGGACTACAGTGCCAGCTCTGCCTCACTGGAAAGTTAACATTTATACAGTAGTTTTAGGAATTTTATGGCTATGTTTTATGTTATGTGTGCTTATTTATATTTTTGAGGGAAATACTTATTTTATGTTTTTCTATTACATATGTTTATGAATATTTTAAGTTGATCTATATTATTCACATATATATACAGTTTGCAAAAAAAGTACTAATTTAATGAAATGATTATGAAAAACAAACATGACTGAGATTATTTGTGAGAACTGTTAAGAATATGTATGATTTCCAGTTTCGCTATGTGGGTGGGGCAAGCAGGGCACATGCCCAGGGGGCAAGTGCAGGGGAGGGCACTGACGTGTGGCTTGGCAGACAGTATTGTCAGCACAGATTACATTCACCCAGAGGAGGCACCGAAAACTACAAGTAGTATTATTGTATGATCTATAGCTGGATGTTAGACACATCATAACTTCAACAACACATGTGACATGGAACACAGAGGAGTTAAGGGACTGGAGAGAAGACTATGTGCTGCACACTCTGCAGCGACAGTGCACACAATGTTGCAGTGACGGGAGATGAGGAGGCAGGGTCAGCATACAGTGGGCAATGTCAAGATGACATGACTCATACCAGCACTGGAGCAAAGCTTAATTGCTGATTCAAACTGTGCTGTCCAGCTTCAGCAACTAGATGACATGCAGTTTAGTGAGAAGAGCTTTTCATGGCTCCTTCCTTTTTATCATGCCCATCAGTAACTGCTTAACTACCACAAGTGTTAAACTCACTTCACATCACTGCTGATAGCTTCTACACTGCTGTTTAGTAAACCTCCCTGCCCCCACATTGATACAGTAATAGCATTTATTACCTCTTGTTAGATGACTTTGGTGACTTGTTCCTGCTGGTGAGACTTCCCCAAGTGTCACAAGCCCCGGTGCCGGGAGAGTGTTTTGGTGCAGAATTTGGGACTGTTGCAACATCAACTAAGTACAGCTGCCGTGAGACACCAGGCCGCTGATCAAGAATGGGGACCCCAGCAGCATCCCACCCTAGCAGAGTTGGATTTTGAGGCAGGGACAGATGCATGGTCCATGGCAGCATTATGCTTCTGCCTAAGGGTATTCTGTGAGTGCCAAGATGGTTTTAGACACCTGGAGGGTGGAGGAGCTCTGCTTAGATACGCTGGATGCTGGGACCACCCACCAGAAATATCTGATGGCATTGTCTTAAGGGCAACCTGTGCTGTCATTGGTGGTCTGCTGGTCTCTGATGTTTTTCTTTCTTTTGTTAGTCATTGTGCAGACTCCGATGAAACCAGCTGATATTATAAGGAAATAGACGCCATAGATTGCAAACTGAAAGAAACACATTAGAGAAAATATAAGTAAACAAAAGTAAAGTTACAGTTTGATCAGGGAAATTATTATAGCAAATGGTCCGGTGGCCTAGTTATTGCATACCTCCCAACTGTATCGCTTTTCTAGTGCAAAGTAGCACTAAGGATGGCGTTACCATACATTTAACATGGATTTTTTTTAAGTACATACAATATACTGTAAATAAGCCAGCATAAAGAACAAATGGTGCATTTATGTCATATTAAAATACTCTTGATTTTTACACTTTTATATAGAACACAATAATTCCCTTACTAGTTTGCACATATTTATTGGAAACAATGTGATGGTGGCCAGGACGTCCTTACCTGACGGTTGATATCTAGCTTGATACCAGTCACTGCTAGGTTCACAATTGCCAGCAGCAGCAGGGATGCAACATTGTTTATCTCAGATACCAAAGCAAATTTTTCCTTTCTCACGCTCACAGCAATATACAGCCTAGGATAGGAGTGGCACATGCATCAGTTATATAACACAGAACAAGACATGGCGATACTGTGGGTACTGTAAGTCATAGGACTGTGGGTCTGATTCAGACCCGCTCGTGAGCGCTATGCGCTTGCGAGTGGGTCGATGTTTGGACACTGTGCATGTGCACTCCAGAGCCGGCTCCAACGTGCGCATGCGTGAGACCCTCGCACCAAAAGGGGGTGGCTATCGATTTTGATCGACAGCTCGCACCGTTTTGAAGGCGTGGCCGGGGGATGGCTTCACAAATGGAGGCATTCCCAAGCGAATGCCTGCCATTTGTGGGCGGCCCCACTGACATCACCAGTGATGTCAGTGGGAGAGCTTCCACTCTATTAGAGCCAGAAGCTCTCTGGGGCTTGCGACCACGAGACCCTACCACAAGGGTCTCGTCACAAGCCCGATGGTCGCGATGATCTTGACCATCGCGACCATCAACCTGGCCACTCGCAATAGCTGTGGGTGGTCACCCACAGCTATGCGAGCGACCATGGGGCCGCTCCAAAAAAAACCTGCCCTGATTCAGAGCGAGCGCTCTTTCAGAGCGTCCAGCTCTGAATCAGGGTCGGTGTTCCATGGAGCAGCAACAGTGCCGCCCCCAGGGCTTGCATATCCTAAGTCACAACCATTCATTAAAAAACAACGCATATGTATATACCTTTAAAAATGTATTCAGCAGTAAGAGGAGGAAGCAGTAAAGTACGATGGATCACCTGGTTAGGTGCAGATATAATGGGGATTATTTATTAATATTTTGAAAAAGAAAAGCAACACTCAGTAATTTGCTACTAAAGATAGAGGTATATTTACTAAAGTGAGAGTTTTTAGAGGTGGAGATTTTGCCCGTAGCAAGCAACCAGATTCTAGCTATTATCTTCTAGAAGGTGCTAGATAAATGTTAAGTAGAATCTGATTGGTTGCTATGGGCAACATTTCCACTTTAAAAAACTCACCTTAGTAAATTTACCCCATAGGAGTCTATGTACTAAGCCTTTTGGCGAGATAAAGAGGACGGAGATAAAGTACCAACCAATCAGCTCCTACTTGTCACATTACAGGCTGTGTTTGAAAAATGACAGGAGCTGTCACGACCAGGGTTTCTCGGCATGGTAGTCACCGGGTATTACCTGTGAGGTTGTTATGGCGGGGGGTCTCTGGCAGCGGTGCTGGTGTTTGGTGAGGGGCATTGGCTGTGTGTGGATCTGTGCGGGCACATTGTCACTAGGCCTGGTGAGGTCTGGCGGTGTTTCCGTTCTGTTGGCATGGGCGCCGCCATCTGCCTGCGGCCATGTGATTCCGGCTGTCCAATCCTGGTAGGTCATGTGCTCATTCCAGCTAGTCACAGCGCGGCACTGAGTATTTAGGAAGGTGCAGAGCCTTCCTTCCTTTGCCAGTTCAACGTGTTTCTCAGCTGCGGCTGAGAGAGAGTACCTGTGCCTTATCTGCCTGCTTGTATATGCTCCTAGCCTGAACCTTGCCTGCTCCAACCTATTGGACTTACCCTGCACCCTCCATATACCTTCTTACCTGCTTGAGTACCTGAACCTGCTGTTTCCCTGCACTTTGCTTCATTTCACTCCCAGCTGGACTTCACTACCTCTGCCTGCATCAGTTACAGCTCACCAAACCTGCATTCAGTTGCAGCTTATCAAGCCTGCATTTTGTTACAGCTCATCATACCTGCATTCTGTTTTCAGCTCACCATACTTGTATACTGGACTGTTCCTGCCTGTCACTATCTGGACATTTTCTCATTAACCCCCACTACAGTTATCAAGTGCACTTTAGTGCTATACCTGGACTTTTTCATTTGCCATTCCCATGTCTTCTAAGTCACTTATTAAAAACTCCACTTTTTCAATTAAGTCTGTTTCTGTGTCTGCTCCTATCACCACCCCGGGGTCCACAACAAATTCAGAACCTCACAGTTTGCACTGGCCCCATGGATACGGCCATGGGACAGGAGTCTGGAGTGGATTTATTTAGCTGTATTGCTGGTCGTTTAGAAAACCTGAAAGCTATGCAACATCAAATGGTCCAATTCCTACAGGAGATGTCTAAACGCCAAGATATTGTGCAAACCTCGTTAATCACCCCTGGGGTATCAGCAACTTCACCTCCTCCTGTGCCTGGTAATACAGGTACCAGGGTATCCCCTCATCTACATCTACCCATGCCAAGCAAATTTTATGGCAATCCTAAGCTCTGTCGTGGTTTTTTAAATCAGTGTGATATACACTTTACGTTATAGCCTGATATCTTCCCCACTGCTAGAACCAAAGTGGCATACATCGTGTCCTTGCTGACTGTACAGCGGGGATTTGCAAGTTGGGAAATGCCTGTTCCTAACTAACCTTGAGGACATCAAGTTAGGAGTTATTTGCCCGTCTCCAAATACTAAAGATTTCAAGATTTCCTTAGCTTTGGATCTCAAGCCCAACCCTGTCTTTGTCTCTGCTCTATTAGACTCTGGAGTAGCCGGAAACTTCATGATGTCCAGCCTAGTTGATAAACTACAGATTCCTTGTTCATCTCTCAAGCAAGCAATTTCCCTGACTTCTGTAGATGGACGTCCTCTAGGAGTGGTCCCCAAGGAAACTCAACCAGTATTAGCTCGAGTTGGGACACTCCACTCCGAGTCTTTAAAGTTCTTAGTGATACCAGAGGCTTCTCAAGAAATCATGTTAGGACTACCCTGGTTATGCTAAGGATACTGGATTTCAACCTCTAAACGCACCTACCTATACCTTCTAAACCCTGCCTATAAACCTCTAAAATTGACGCTATTTGCATACGCAGTCATTCAGTAAAATAAAGACTTTAGACCTCGAACATGTGTTTACGAAGCACAAAGTATTATTCAAGTAAATTACAGTCAGTTGCACGCTGTGATCTAAGTACAATTTAGCGCAAAGAATTATACAGACCCAAGATACAGTTATACATTACGCATGCGCTCTGGACCAGATTCCGGCATCAGCAAGAAACCTCCGTCAATCAGCAAGATGACTTCAGACTGGGGTCACAGCACACACATTTATACTCTCACAGAAACAGACAACACAAAAGAGGGGTTTGTTGCTAATCCCATTGGTTCCCAGTGCGGGTGCATCTGTTACAGGGCATTTAACAGGTTGGTTCAAATGGACACAGAACAGCCTCTAACAGCTTATTGCCTCCTCTATTTCCCCTGCATGCAAATCTAGGCTGTTGGTTTTACAATGTACATTCTGGTGCTTTAAGTCTCTACGGTCCATAAGCTGCGAATGCATGTTGCGATCTTCTCTCCGATGGTACCGGAAAGCTGTTGAGGAAATGCAGATCAGTACAATACCAAACACGGCTTACTTATCACATATTAATTTATTTTTGACCACACCCACTTTTTACAGCGCACCGGCACAGCCATGGGGACCAGGTTCGCGCCCAGTTTTGCCAACCTCTATATGGGCTCCCTCGAGGAGGAGCTCATTTGGAGGGGACGTTTTTGGCGCGAACCTGGTCCTCTATAAAAGATTCATAGACGACTTATTTTTTGTTTGGGATGGAGAAGAGGACTCCATTTTGGAATTTTTGAAATATTTAAATAGTAATGAATATAATCTCACTTTCACAAGCACATTTCACCCTTTCACAATTACTTTTTTGGATATTAGACTCACGATTATAGATGGAACCATTCAAACCAGTACTTTTCATAAGGAAGTGGATTCTTATAACTATATAGATTATTCCAGTAATCACAATAAACAATGGTTGAATAACATCCCTTCGGGTCAGTTCAAACGTTTACGTCGGAATTGCTCGTCAAGGAATGTTTTTTCTCAACAAGCCACACATCTTTGTGAAGTTTTTAGAGAAAAAAATTATCCCGAATCCCTTCTATATGACTCTTTTAAAACTATTGAAAGTCTTGATCGTAGTGTTCTTCTAAAGCCCTCTAAAAGGACATCTTCCAAAATAGGATAAATCAAGTGTTTTTATCTCTAAATTCAATAGTTGTTCACACCAGATTGGGAATATTTTTAAGAGGAATTATAAAACATTACTTTTGGATCCACTCTTGAAAAATAAGCTGAAAGTGAAACCGACAATAATATTTAAAAAGGCAGATAACCTTAAGAATTTACTAGCTCCAAGCTTCTTTAAGAGAAAAAAGACATCGGGAGCTCAATCCAGTAAAACAGATTGGTTACCCAAAATTGTTGGTTGTTTTAAATGTTCCCAATCACGGTGCATAACATGTGGTTATATTCAAAATAAAACTCTATCCATTTAATCTAGGAACTCTCTTGTCAAATACTCCATTAAGTCTTTTATTAATTGTAATAGTGTTTATGTTATATATTTGTTACAGTGTCCATGCCTCTTGCAATATATTGGACGCACTACGAGATGTTTAAAAACGAGGTTCTTAGAACATAGGAGGAATATAATTAATGGTCTGGATACTCATAGTATCCCAAGACATTTTCGGCTAGAACACTCAGGGAATCCTGAAGGTCTGAGACTTATAGGTATTGAATCAATCCCCCCCACTTCTAGAGGGGGGGATAGATATCGTAAGCTTTGCATCCGCGAGGCTTATTGGATACATACATTACGGACATTATACCCAGAGGGGTTAAACGAAATGGTTGAATTAGATTTTTGATTCTTTCGTTCATGTGCTGGAGGGGACCTATATGTGTGCTATGTACAGTATCCATTTATATAGGTCTTTACATTTATCATTTTCAGTTTGTGTGTATGTGTGCATATATGTGTGTATGTGTTCTTGTTCATACATATGTGTATATATGCACGTATTTGTTACCTAAATTCAGGATTAAATTGGTTTTATGTTTATGTATTATTTGTTTTCTTAGGGATTTCATTACCACGTTTATGCTGTGATTTTCATAATAGTTGCATTATTTATACTGCAATTATACTAGGCCCATTGAATAGAAGGTGTATCGTTGATTTTAGTATTCATACAGGTTTGGAATGAATTAATAAGGGAGTATATAGTATTCCCAAGAATATATAAGGGATGATCTAAGAGGTCTGATATTTTTAGAATTCTTGTGTATCCACCCAGCAAGAGATACAATCAAAGAGTATTTGTTTTAAATGTTTTTCAAAAAAATATTGTAAGTGTTTAATGTTTAGATGTATTATAAAATTCAAAGAAGGAGTTAATGGCATGCAATCAGCATTGAAATGAATAATGGTGTTCTAATGAAGTTGTGATTGGCCATGATCCATTTAAAAAGGAACTCTTGGACACAATGGTTTCTTCAGCCTTTTGATAAAACCCATGTGAGAGGGGAGAAACGCGTCAAGGGAATTAAGATAGGACTGCACCTGTTCCTGTTTGCATTTGGAGACCGCATCTTCACCTTTTTCAGCCGTTTTCAGCTGGTAGCAGTTACCATCCACTGCAAATTTATCAGCGGGGGTCAGGAGCCTGCCGGAGCAGACGGACCCCCCTTCAGCCGCAATCAGCTGGTTACCAGTCATCACCCACTGCATCTCACAAGCGGGAGTCAGGAACTTGCCGGAGCAGACGGCTCCCCTGTGAGTATTGCGCTTACAGTCAGACATCACTGTGGTCAGTACACATTCTACAGTTTAACATCCAGTGTGTCTGCAGCATTGGAAACCAGTGTTCTGCCGGAGCAGACAGACTATCTTAGGCTGGATCAGCTGATGGTGAGCGGCTTGAATAATCATCATATACATTACATGTACCTTATTGTGTCCCTTGAACTTAACGGACACCGCGGATCCAATAACATTGGAACTTTCATCATTGGGCTATTTGTTTCCAATCTCCAATAGGAGTTTAATTATGAATCCCTTTAGTATATCTTGGGATTAATAGCATTAATTTATTAAATCAATTGCTGCTTGTCTTTTCCCATCAATTGGTGGGATATTAATTCAACATTTGTTTGTCTAACTGTTTTTTACCAGTCAATTTCATATGTAATTATTTCATTATCGCCACATTGGTAATTGTACAGATATGATCTGAGTATATGTAAATTAGTTGCTGAATCTAATGCTTTTAGGAACTGCAGTTCTAGTTATATGTGAAATAAATTGATATTCAATAATATTTCTAACATTTCCATTTGTTGAGAGGAATCTGGCAGTTTCCTCTATATGTCAGCTGCTGTGTGAACAACTAGATCACCAAGTGGAATTAGCACTCCACTGTGTTTTGAATTGGTGTTGTTATCACATATTAAACCTTAGATACCAAAATAGTCTTTATTTCACAGCATTTGTAATAAATGTATAAAACTTGGATCTTATACTTTAAAGCTATGGAACCTTTTATGTGGGGTTTGGGAAAAGACGCTAGTTAGGTTTATCTGATTTGGGGCAGATGTGCACGCATGCAGCTAATAAACAGCGTTCGCATGCAGGATATTGTGCATTCGCTAATGTGCGTCATGTTAGCAGCGCAACTGTGCGTAATGTGCAGTGTTTATGCATGAGATTCTATTTATGATGGATTTAATATATATATATATATATATATATATATATATATATATAAAATCTCATTTCTTACTAATATTTTCAAACTGCAATGCAAATCTGTTATGGGCAGTGAGCTTCACTCTCAAAACAGGGTGGAGACCCAAGCCAGTTGGTGCCAGCCTGTCTGAAAAAGAGCAGATTTAATTCAAGTGTCTGGGCCATTTACAATTGCCACAGCTACACCTGTCCACGTGTGGAGTCTCTCCATTTATATGCAAAAACACACGCAGTTTCTGGTGTATTGTTCTTTTCTAATTCCTTTTCTCAGGAAGCTGTTTTTCTAGTTGCTAACTGATACTGTGTTTGTTTTGGTATCAAGGTTGTCCCCAGAATGGACTTTGTGTACATCAGGGCACGATTTCTGGAAGGATTACTAAAAAGTGTTCTAATGCTAATAAGTAATTTTTTATGTATGTTAAACACTGTCGGTATGTGTTTGGGGGAAGATTGTTACTCTGTGGTTTTGACAAAATGGCGTTGTGTGATCTATTTCTAAGATGGAGTCTTGTCACCATTCATGAGATGGCGTCACGCAGATTCCGATTGTAAACAGATTCTGTCTCAGCTGATTATCCGGCTTTGACAGTTCCACCCTTTGATAGCCAATCAGACGCTATCACAAACTATTTTTAATCTGTTTAGCCATGCATGAGAATATACCGTTTAATGTTACTATGGTATGACACAGTTTGGTCATTTGAATCATTTAAATAATGCGTCTCCAAGAAGGGTAAAACAACCCTTATACGCCATCTGCGGATCCTCAAGGGATCATTGGCAGGATGTTGGAACTCATCTAGCCTATAAAGTAAGTTTGGAAAGGAGATTGGGACTGCGTTACCTAAGATGACTTAAAATAACCTAAACGATATATTTATGCACAACTATTCAAATTCAGATTACATTGTCATACATTACATTATAACTCAGGATTGTAATACAGTTCTTCCTTATTATTGGTATCCATATCTTACAACAATTTACTGTACTAAAAGTGGTCAGACACTCCCCTGATTTGGTATAATACTCCTCCTCTCGGTTTCACTCCATTAACAGCAGCATCAGCTCCCATCTCCTCTATCTATCCTCCGTCGCAGGAACAGGAAATCCCCAGACAAACCAAGATGACGGAAACTCTGGAAGAAGAATACAAAAATGAACACAGCAGTACAATTCCTTGCTGTGACATTGATCTACAGTTTTCTTTTAGCTCAGGTTTCTCACTGTCACCTTTTTAATCCTCCCGGCACAAGCTCGCGATCGACAGGTCCATGTTATCGGCCTCGTCTCCGCCTTGTATCTCCACCGGTTGGTTAACCTCCCTATAGCGAGTGGAATGGACCCACGTATCTTCCCCGGCCAACCTTTGAGGATGTGGTACTTTGTCAACAACATCAGATACGGACCTTTCCACCGATCAGTCAGGCAACCTGAACATAAGAAATTATTGGATCATAACGGATTCTCCAGGTTTAACATCATGAGGGTTTGCTTCAGTCATGTTAGTTAATAACAATTTGAATTCCTGTTGTTCCTTCTCATCTTCGTGAGACACTGCACAGTAACCTCATTATCATATTTTCACATGAGGCTGCCTGTTAAACAGTATCTCAAAGGGGGACAGGTAGACAGATGGTCTGGGATGATCTTGATATTAATACCCATCACCTTACACAGGTTATAAAAGACATTACTTGTGAAATGAGTATCCCTCCTATATTCAATTATTCTAGGGATACTATATTTGTACACAAATTCCTGCAATTTAAATTCTGTTATAAATATCTACTGCTCTAAATATTGCCTGGGCCCCTGGGTTGGACAGTATTCCGAGTATTTGACCTTAGCCTGGCATGGCTGCCGTTTGTCCTTAGCGACCTTGTGTCCTGTGTGTGAGAGATAAAGCACAACAGTTTAATATCATTAAAACATGACCTAAATACAACAATAAATCGTCCACATTTTACATTAGAACAGATCCATTGGCAGGTTGAAAAGATTGTAAACAGTCATATAAGGCCTGGGAGAAGATACTGGAGTTGTCTATGAACCCATGGGACACTCGTGTCCATGTGTAGTGTACACCTCCCCCTAGGTGGGAAAAGAAAAATACTGGCAGTCAGGGTGTTAGGGCACAGGAAAGAAAGCAGAACAGAGATTGGGTATCAGTTACATCAATTACCATTACCAGTTTTTCCCTAGTACTTCCTGTCAACCTGTCTTTCTGCAGACCACAAGTATGACCCGACTCCTAGCGTTGGCTCCCACTCTCCAATAAAGCATTAACGGCCACAATTGGAGCTGGTGCCTGTTGGACATTTGCTGGTCTCTGCATATCCCTTATGGGGATATCCAGGTACTCCCTGGTTTGGGGGTCCTACCCTCTTTGCCGTGCAGCTCTTATTTATGTGTCCTGGCTTGTTGCAATTAAAACACTTTTGTGAGCGGGGTGGATGAAAGGATTGTTGTGGGAGTTGAGCAAGAGGAAAAGGTGGTGGGTATGGGTAAGGATATTGAGGGAAAGGATATTGTGGGGGGGTATGGATTTTGTGGGTAGTATAGGACTTGTGGTTGTGTAGGATAAGTGGGGTAGGGCTGTGTGTGCCGTGGTGTGGGATTGGTGAGGACGTGTAACTGTTCAGGTGCAGGTGTGGGTGCAGGTGTGTGCTGGCTGTGATGTTACCGTCATTCCTTCTAGAGCTTGAATACTGACAGCCATTAGTTTCTCGCTCTGGATCTTTCTCTTCTTTGAGATGTTTTTGTCATGTTCTATGGCGGATTCTATGAGGGTATCTATTGTGACTCCCCTCCAGCCAGGCTGTGAGGTCCGAACCCGGGTCTTTAGGTCTTCTTTAAGGCCATCCATAAGTATAGTGACAATCATTCCCCTGTGGTGAGTGCTATCTTTAATATCTTCTAACCCAGTGTACTGGGTGATAGCCTGCAGAGCCCGGTCGCAATAGTCTGCAGATTCACTCTCTTTTTGTTTTATAGTGAAAATTTTGTTCCAGTTAACTACCACTGGAAAATATACACCCAATTGAGTTATAATACGGGAAATGTTACCTTAGTTCACTTAATCTGTTAAGGGAACGTCACCATCCAATACACAATCCGTGATAAATTTTGTCACATCGATATTGCGTGGTAGACAGGCCCTTAACACCACTCGCCAATCTTTGTTGGTTGGCTCGTGAGAACTACCCAAATTTCTCAAAAATCTTTGACATTTGGCTAATTCCTTCTTGGGATCGGTGAATTCATTTATGATGGAATTTAGCTCTGCGCTTGTCCAAGGACAATGCATTACCACATCCCTTGTAGGTACAACTCCGTTCGCATCCGCATTCCCATTCGGAACAGTTATTGTCCGGATAGGATGCAGACCGGCCACATTGCGACCTTTGACCTTATTACCTGGCTGGGGGTTTGGTCTGTTGCTGCAACGTATAGTATTAACAACTTCCTTCATGGGCGCAGAGTTTAACACCTTCCGTGCTGTTACTGATGGAGATGGTGACACCACTTGGGCTTGTCGTGGTGCCGCATATAACATGTGTACAGCATGGGAAATGGCAGACATGACAATAGGCTCATCATCCACATCATAAACATTTTCTTTATGGTTACTTAAGAGAGGGTACAAATTGCTTGTTAGATTTTTATGAGTTTTTTCAATAACTGTACCTACACCCCCATCCACATAAGGTGGCGGTGGTGCGCCCTTAAACTACTGGCAATACCTTCCACAATGCTACCTTGCCGCACGTGCGCGACATTTTGCGGCTCGCACGTATTGCAATCCAGCGCCGCGGGTGTATTTGCTGGCAATGTGCTCGCAACGCTAGTTTGCGTCGCTTGCACATTTTTAAGCCACGCATCCCCTTCATGCTGCCACAATTTTAAACATTCATAATATTTTACCTTTTTCTCTCGAGAATGCATCAGACTGATGTGATCCCGGAAATTATCCAATACATCTTTATCAAAACTACCAATCTTGGGAAACAGTCTAGCACTCTTCATCGTTATTTTAAACCATACGTCACAATACCTTATTGCATAAGTACCGTACTTAGTATGCATAATACGACGGGCCGATCCAAGCGGCGCTTCCATTAGCAGCACATCATTGTCTAACATTTCTATTGTTCGCGTGGCTCCCATCTTGGGACAACTCCTACATTTTTCAATAAAAATTTAAACTGGTGAAAGACAATTAAGATACTTTCACTTACCTGCAGACGCCTTTGAAAAAGGGTGTATCCGCAAACCCTATGGAGGACTTCTAGACGCTTCCACTCACCTACGGAGGTAAAGGCCGCTTCCGCTCAGCAATCCCTTTTTGACTACCTTTCAACTGCTAGGGGGTAGTAAAGTACCCTTTATTTTCCAGTTGATTTCATCCACCATCTCACCAGCTCACAATCATAATCTAACCAAAATTATGCGGTTCAATTATAATGTTCAAATAAGCCTAACAGATCAAACACATTGACTACTGAACACTATAATCACGCTGGGAGCCGAACCCTAACAAAAATAACAACCCATACACCTCCTTTGTGTAAAGTATACGGTAAGCTGCTACCGAGTCACTAGGCCAACTCCTGCGCCTAGCACTTAAGGGTCCTACGATACCCTTAACATTTAGGTCACGTGTTACACCCTAAACAAGTACTCACAGTTACACACTTTTTTCCTGCGCAGAAAAATACACGTTAACCCAGTTATTGGCAACAATTGACAATGAGACCTTATCGGCTTTGTTTAAACACGTGGCAGCACTACCGGAAATACGTATACGCTATTGTGCGACTAGTCACATACACAATAATGCGACTACCACACAACCGTATGACTCTTACCCTTAGCTGCGTACGCAAAAGTGCATCTCTATTACGCGCGCAGAAATGAGACTCAGCCGCTTGCGCAATACTACGGTACCCTTTTTAGCGTAAAATACTATCAACAAAGGAAAACAAACTTTTTCCTTTCTTGTCCCTGGATTCTAGTCAGCGTACCTTGACTCACACGATAACGGGATAGCGATCTCTCAGTATCGAGTGGTTGCAGGGAAAACTGCGTGTGGACACTATCCACCCTTTGGTGAGATATCGATAACCGTATTTTATCGTGTGAACAGGTAAGTGACCTCACACTATGAGCCCCCAGCTAAGGATACTGGATTTCAACCTCTATACGCACCTACCTATACCTTCTAAACCCTGCCTATAAACCTCTAAAATTGACGCTATTTGCGTACGCAGTCATACAGTAAAATAAAGACTTTAGACCTTGAACATGTGTTTCCGAAGCACAAAGTATTATTCAAGTAAAGTACAGTCAGTTACACGCTGTGATCTAAGTACAATTTAGCGCAAAGAATTATACAGACCCAAGATACAGTTATACATTACGCACGTGCTCTGGACCAGATACTGGCATCAGCAAGAAATCTCTGTCAATCAGCAAGAAGACTCCAGACTGGGGTCACAACACACACATTTATACCCTTACAGAAACAGACAACACAAGAGAGGGGTTTGTTGCTAATCCCATTGGTTCCCAGTGCGGGTGCATCTGTTACAGGGCATTTAACAGGTTGGTTCAAATGGACACAGAACAGCCTCTAACAACTTGTTGCCTCCTCTATTTCCCATGCATGCAAATCTAGGCTGTTGGTTTTACAATGTACATTCTGGTGCTCTAAGTCTCTACGGTCCATAAGTTGCGAATGCATGTTGCGATCTTCTCACCGATGGTACCGGAAAGCTGTTGAGGAAATGCAGACCAGTACAATACCAAACACAGCTTACTTATCACGTATTAAACCTTAGATACCAAAATAGTCTTTATTTCACAGCATTTGTAATAAATGTATAAAACTTGGATCTTATACTTTAAAGCTATGGAACCTTTTATGTGAGTGTGCATTATGTAAGTATTAGGGGTTTGGTAAAAGACGCTAGTTAGGTTTATCTGATTTGGGGCACATGTACACGCATGCAGCTAATAAACAGCTTTCGCATGCAGGATATTGTGCATTCGCTAATGTGCTTCATGTTAGCAGCGCAACTGTGCGTAATGTGCTGTGTTTATGCATGAGATTCTATTTATGATGGATTTAATATATATATATATATATATATATATTAGGGGTGTGTAATGGCCACTTTTTGTGTTTTGGTTTTGGATCTGGATCTTTCTTCGTGTTTTGGATCTGGATTGGTTTTGCCAAAACCACCCTTCCGTGTTTTGGGTTCTGGGTTTTGTGTTTTGGATCTGTATTTTTTTTAAAAAAAGCATAAAAACAGCTAAAATCACAGAATTTGTGGGTTTTTCTGCTCCTATGCTATTATTAACCTCAATAACCTTAATTTCCACTCATTTCCAGTCTATTCTGAACACCTCACACATCACAATAGTGTTTTTATGTTCAAAAGGTTGCACCGAGGTAGCTGGATGACTATGCTAAGCGACACGAGTGGGTGGCACAAACACGTGGGTCATCTAGGAGTGACACTGCAGTGGCAGACAGGACGGCAGTTTGAAAAACTAGGCCCCAAACAGTACATAATTCAAAGAAAAAAAAGAGGTGCAAGATGGAATTGTCCTTGGGCCCTCCCACCCACTTTTATGTTGTATAAACAGGACATGCACACTTTAACAAACCAATCATTTCAGCGCCAGGGTCTGCCACATGACTGTGGCTGAAATGATTGGTTCGTTTGGGCCCCCACAAAACAAGCTGGCAATTAATCTGTCCCTGCACAAACTGGCTCTACGGAGGCAAGATGTTGTCCTCATCCTCCTCATCCACCGATTCCTCACCCTCTTCAGTGTTGTGTACATCCTCATCCTCACAGAGTATTAACTCGTCCCCGCTGGAATCCACCACCACACGTCCCTCGTTACGTTCTGGAGGCTGGTCTCCCTGGAAGAGTTGATAATTCTTTTTTATGAACATCATCTTCTCCACATTTTGTGGAAGCAACCTCCTACGCCTTTTGCTGACAAGGTTCCCGGCTGCACTAAACACTCTTTCGGAGAACACACTGGAGGGGAGGCAACTCAGGTAAAATAGAGCAAGTTTGTACAGGGGCCTCCAAATTGCCTCTTTTTCCTGCCAGTACAGGTACGGACTGTCTGACATGCCTACTTGGATGCTGTCACCGATGTAATCCTCCACCATTCTGTCAATGGTGACAGTATCATATGCAGTGACAGTAGACATGTCAGAAATTGTTGCCAGGTCCTTCAGTCCGGACCAGATGTCCAAACTTGGTCCTGCCTGCCCTGCATCACCGCCAGTGGGTTGCTTAGGATACCTAAGTTTTTTCCTGGCAGCCCCAGTTGCGGGAGAAAATGAAGAAGGAGCTGTTGACGTGTCACGTTCCGCTTCAGCTGACAGTGTTTTCACCAGCAGGTCTTTGCACCTCTGCAGGCTTGTGTCGGCCGGAAAGAGAGACACCACATAATCTTTAAACCTAGGATCGAAAACCGTGGCCAAAATGTAGTGGTCTGATTTCAACAGATTGACCACCCTGGAATCCTGGCAAAGCGAATGAAGGGCTTCATCCACAAGTCCCACATGCCGAGCGGAGTCGCTCCATCTTAGCTCCTCCTTCACTTTCTCCAGCTGCTTCTGCAAAAGCCTGATGAGGGGAATGACCTGACTCAAGCTGGCAGTGTCTGAACTGACTTCACGTGTGGCAAGTTCGAAGGGCTGGAGACCCTTGCACAACACGGAAATCATTCTCCACTGCGCTTGAGTCAGGTGCATACCCCCTCCTTTGCCTATGTCATAGGTGGATGTATAGGCTTGAATGGCCTTTTGCTGCTCCTCCATCCTCTGAAGCATATAGAGGGTTGAGTTCCACTGCGTCACAACCTCTTGCTTCAGGTGTTGGCGGGGCAGCTTCAAGAGTGTTTGCTGGTGCTCCAGCCTTCAGCACACAGTCGCTGAATGGCGAAAGTGGGCAGAAATTTTTCGGGCCACCCAAAGCCTCTCCTGCACACCCCTGTCGCTTTTAAGAAAATTCTGCACCACCAAGTTTATTGTGTGAGCAAAACATGGGACGTGCTGGAATTTGCCCAGATGTAATGCCCGCACAATATTGGTGGCGTTGTCAGATATCACAAATCCCCAGGAGAGTCTAAGTGGGGTAAGCCACTGGGCGATGATTTCCCTCAGTTTCTCTAAGAGGTTGTCGGCGGTGTGCCTCTTACTGAAACCGGTGATAGACAGCGTAGCCTGCCTTGGAACGAGCTGGCATTTCTGAGATGCTGCTACTGGTGACGCTGCTTTTGTTGCTGCGTAAGGTGATACATCTACCCAGTGGGCTGTCACAGTCATATAGTCTTTAGTCTGCCCTGTTCCACTTGTCCACATGTCCGTGGTTAAGTGGACTTTGGGTAGAACCGCATTCTTCAGGACACTGAGGACACTTTTTCTGACGTTTCTGTACAGTCTCGGTATCGCCTGCCTAGTGAAGTGGAATCTAGACGGGATTTGGAACCGGGGACACACTACCTCCATCAATTGTCTAAATCCCACTGCACTAATGGCGGATACCGGACGCACGTCTAACACCAACATAGCAGTCAAGGCCTCAGCTATACGTTTTGCTTCAGGATGACTGCTGTTGTACTTCAGCCTCCTAACTAAGGACTGTTGGAGGGTCAATTGTTTAGTAAAAGTAGTGGTGTTCCTACTTCCTCTCTGGGATGATGAATGACTCCCAGCAGCAGCAACAGCAGCAGCGGCAGCAGGAGGCGTAGCAATGCAGGATCCTCCGGAGGAATCCCGGATAGGAGAGTCAGTCATGCCAGTGACATGGCCTGCAGGACTACTTCCGATCCTGACTAAGGAGGAAATTGACGAGGAGGGAGTTGACGGTGTGGTTTGCAGGCGCTTGGATACAACAGGACAACGGGATTTAGGTGTCCCTGGACTGCTTACGGTCTTAGCCAAAGTTTCTGAAATTGACAGTAACTTTTTATGAACGCGCTGCAGGTGCCGTATAAGGGAGGATGTTCCTAGGTGGTTAACGTCCCTACCCCTACTTATTTCACCTTTACATATGGTACATATGGCAAGACAGTTGTTGTCTGGATTTGGATAGAAATATTGCCAGACCAAAGAGGTGGAATGTTTGGTCTTCTGCCCAGGCATGACCGTGATGGGCTTTTTCATCCCACGGACAACAACTGTCTCCCCCAGAGCCTGATTTAAACAAACCACATCACCATCAGAATCCTCCTCGCCAACTTCCTCCTCAGCGCCAGCTACACCAGTATCCTCATCCTGTTGTACTTCAACAGTGACATCTTCAATTTGCATATCAGCAAGTGGACTGTTGGTGCTCCTTTCAGCACTTGCAGGGGGTGTGCAAATGGTTGAAAGAGCCACCTCTTCCCGTCCAGTGCTGAGAAGGTCAGGCATTGCAACCGCCACCACACTTGGACTCTCCTTGCGGATTTGTGATATCTTTTTAGAACGCACAGTTCTTCATTGTGCTTTTGTCAGCTTAACTCGTTTGATTTTTTGAGAGGGAGGAGGGCTTCCATCGTCATGTGAAGCTGAACCACTAGTCATGAACATAGAGAAAGACCTTAGCCGTTCCTTGCCACTCCGTGTCGTAAATGGCATATTGACAGGTTTACGTTTCTCTTCATATGATTTAAATGTTTTTTTCAAGGTCATTTTCCTGAATTTTGTCATTTGGGATTGTATGTGCCCTCTACTATGACATTGGGCATCGGCCTTGGCAGACGACGTTGATGGCATGTTATCGTCTATATCATGACTAGTGGCAGCAGCTTCAGCACTAGGAGGAAGTGGTTCTTGATCTTTCCCTATTTTATTTTTATCGGAAAAAGTTTGGTCATCCATTTATGTTATATTAATATATACGTGCAGTTAAGGCGCACACAAACACAGAAAATATTTTTTTATTTTTGTTGGAGACTAGTGCACTTTGGGGGTTACACCACCCTTTAAGAAATGAGCCAGCCGGCTCTTTACTTATGGGACCCAGGCGCACGCTTGGCGCTGCTCCTTTGTTGATGCACGTGCAGCTACAGCCCACACAATTCACAAAGACAGTAAAAAAAAAGAATTTTTTATTCTTTGTGGAGCGCACTTTGGGGGTTACACCACCCTTTAACAGACAGACGCATGCTTGGTGCTGCTCCTTTGTTGATGCACGTGCAGCCACAGTGCACACAATTCACAAACGCAGAAAATATATATATTTTTTTGTTTGGAGTGCACTTTGGGGGTTTCAGCACCCTTTAACGGTCAAGCCAGCCGGCCCTTTACTTATGACACAGGCGCACGCTTGGCACTACTTTGTTGATGCACGTGCGCACACAATTCTCAAACACAAAAAAATATATTTTTTAATTTTTTTTGGAGTGCCCTTTGGGGGTTACAGCACCCTTTAATGGACAAGCCAGCCGACCCTTTACTTATAACACAGGCGCACGCTTGGCACTACTTTGTTGATGCACGTGCGGCTACTGCGCACACAATTCACAAACACAAAAAAATATATATTTTTCTTTTTTTTGGATTGCACTTTGGGGGTTACAGCACCCTTTAACAGTCAAGCTAGCTGGTCCTTTACCTATGACACAGGCGCACACTTGGCGCTACTTTGTTGATGCACGTGTGGCTACTGCGCACACAATTCACAAACACAAAAATATATATTTTTTTATTTTGTTTGGAGTGCCCTTTGGGGGTAACAGCACCCTTTAACGGACAAGCCAGCCAGCCCTTTACTTATGGGACACAGGCGCACGCTTGGCGCTGCTCCTTTGGTGATGCACGTACAGCCACAGTGCACACAATTCACAAACACAGAAAATATTTTTTTATTTTGTTTGGAGCGCACTTTGTGGGTTACAGCACCCTTTAATGGTCAAGCCAGCCGGCCCTTTACCTATGACACAGGCGCACGCTTGGCGCTACTTTGTTGATGCACGTGCGGCTACTGCGCACACAATTCACAAACACAAAAAAATATATTTTTTTATTTTCTTTGGAGTGCCCTTTGGGGGTTACAGCACCCTTTAACGGACACGCCAGCTGGCCCTTTACTTATGGGACACAGGCGCACGCTTGGCGCTGCTCCTTTGTTGATGCACGTGCAGCCACAGTGCACACAATTCACAAAAACAGAAAATATTTTTTTATTTTGTTTGGAGTGCCCTTTGGGGGTTACAGCACCCTTTAATGGTCAAGCCAGCCGGCCCTTTACTTATGACAGAGGCGCACGCTTGGCACTACTTTGTTGATGCACGTGCGGGTACTGCGCACACAATTCACAAACACAGAAAAAATATTTATTTTTTTTGCACTTGGGAGCACCCTTGATGGACAGAACACCCCCTGGACAACACTACAGCACCCTTTTAGGACTGGGACACTGCACTGGACTTTGGAGTGGAGACAGCCCCTATGGACAAATGACTGCACAACACAGTCCAGCCAGTCCCTATGGACTTTGGAGGAGTGGACACAGCCCCTATGGACAACAGCAGCACAGCACAACACAGCCAGCCCCTATGGACTTTGGAGGAGTGGACACAGCCCCTTTGGACAACAGCAGCACAGCATAGCCAGCCCCTATGGACTTTGGAGGAGTGGACACAGCCCCTATGGACAACAGCAGCACAGCGCAGCACAGCGCAGCACAGCACAACACTACACTACACAGCCCAGCCAGCCCTAACCTCCACCCTCCCTCTTCACTGTCCACAGCCGAGTGAGAAAATGGCACCGACACGGGTACCTTATATAGAATCCAAAACCCGCGAGACCCGGAAGGCGGGATGATGACGTTTTGCCTCGATTTGCCTCGATTTCAGATCCGAACCCGCTCACCCCTAACATATATATATATATGTATATATATATATATATATATATATAAAATCTAATTTCTTACTAACATTTTCAAACTGCAATGCAAATCTGTTATGGGCAGTGAGCTTCTCTCTCAAAACAGGGTGGAGACCCCAAGCGTGTTGGTGCCAGCCTGTCTGAAAAAGAGCAGATTTAATTCAAGTGTCTGGGCCATTTACAATTGCCACAGCTACACCTGTCCACATGTGGAATCTCTCCATTTATATGCAAAAACGCACGCAGTTTCTGGTGTATTGTTCTTTTCTAATTCCTTTTCTCAGGAAGCTGTTTTTCTAGTTGCTAACTGATACTGTGTTTGTTTTGGTATCATGGTTGTCCCCAGAATGGGCTTTGTGTACATCAGGGCACGATTTCTGACTGTCAGAAATCCTGTCTTCCCAAAATACGACCTGTAAGAAAGACAGCTTCGTTACCATCTCCAGCTATACCCGAGGAGTACCAGATGTTCTGTGATGTTTTTTCCGAGCAACCGGCGAACGTTTTACCTCCCCACAGAGTATGGGACTGTCCTATTGAGCTGCTGCCTGACAAGATGCCACCCCGTGGTCGCACCTATCCTCTATCCGTGCCTGAGACTCAAGCCATGTCAGAGTACATCCAGGACAACCTAGCAAATGGATTTATTCGACCTTCCACCTCTCCCGCTGGAGCCGGCTTCTTGTTCGTTGGTAAGAAAGACGGAGGCCCAAGACCTTGTATAGATTACCGGGGCCTCAATGATAGAACAATTAATGAATTGGTATCCTCTTCCCCTGATCACAGAATTGTTTGACAGAGTTAAAGGGTCCATCATATTCTCAAAGCTGGATCTGAGAGGGGGAGAAATGTCTGCATTTGTGCTGGTGATGAATGGAAGACCACCTTTAATACTAGAGATGGAGACTTTGAATACCTTGTGATGCTCTTTGGCTTGTGTAATGCCCCTGCCGTGTGTCAGGGCTTTGTTAATGAGATTTTCCGGGACCTGTTGTACGTCTCTGTTGTAGTTTACCTGGACGATATATAAATTTTTAGTCTTCTGCAACAAAACATCATGAACATGTGAAGGAAGTATTGTCCCGTCTAAGAAAGAACCACCTTAACTGCAAACTGGAGAAATGTGTCTTTGGGGTTCCCAGTGTGCCATTCCTTGGTTACGTCATCTCTGGCTCCAGTCTAGAAATGGACCCCAAAAAGGTGCAGGCGATTTTGGATTGGTCCCGTCCTCAAACGTTGAAAGCCCTCCAGAGATTGCTTGGGTCCGCCAACTACTATAGATGTTTTATTAAAGGATTTTCATCATTGTTGGCTCCCATTACCGCCTTAGCCCGAAAAGACGCTAACCCTGCCCTATGGCCACCTGAGGCAGAGGCTGCCTTCCAACTTCTAAAGCAGGCATTTATTTCATCTCCAGTCTTACGACAACCAAATCTGGACAGGCCATTTCTAGTGGAGGTGGAATGCATCTTCAGAGGCCGTGGGTGCAGTTCTCTCCCAGCGTTATGACGATAATCTAGTTCATCCCTGTGGGTTCTTCTCCAAAAAGTTTTCTCCTGCTGAGAGAAATTATGCCATTGGTGAACAAGAACTTTTAGCAGTAAAGTTAGCCTTGAAAGAATAGAGATACCTGCTGGAAGGGGCCAAGTTTCCCTTCACTGTCTTCACGGACCATAGAAATCTGCTCTTCCTCAAGAATCTTCAGTGCATGAGTCCTCGTTTGGCCCGATGGGCGATATTCTTTGCTCGGTTCCAGTTCACCCTAATCTTCCGATCTGGAACCCTTAATCAAAAGGCAGATGCCCTGTCCAGATCTTTCCGCTGTGATGACAAATCAGAGAATCAACAAAATACCCCTGTTTTGGAGTCAAGAGTCTTCGCCACTTAACAGCTACAGCCTCCTACAGGGAAGTCCTTTGTGGCCTCGGAGTTAAGGAAGCAGCTCCTCACCTGGGCTCATTCCTCTCGCTTTGCAGGTCACTCAGGTACCCGGAAGACCTTTGAATTTTTAAAGAGAGGCTATTGGTGGCCATCCATGAAAGCAAACGTCTCGGAATTTATTTCTTCGTGTTCTTCATGTGCCCAGCATAAATCTTCATGTCAGGCACCGGCTGGTGAGTTATTGCCACTACCTATTCCATCACGTCCATGGACGCATCTCTCCATGGACTTCGTCACGGATCTGCCGAATTCTCAAGGGTTTACTACCATCTGGGTCGTAGTAGACTGATTCTCTAAAATGGTCCATTACATACCACTACAAAAATTGCCTTCTGCCCCTGACCTGGCTCACTTGTTCGTTTAACATATTTTCCGTCTCCATGGTCTTCCAGCTGAGATAGTCTCTGACCGTGGTGTTCAGTTCACAGCAAAATTTTGGAGAGCCTTATGTTCTGTATTGCAAGTAAAGCTACATTTTTCTATGGCTTATCACCCACAAAGCAATGGCTCCACTGAGGGTTAATCAAGACCTTGAGACCTTCCTGAGGATTTTTATGACATCTTCCCAGGACAATTGGTCTGCATTGCTGCCATGGGCTGAGTTTGCTCATAATGCCTCCTACCACTCTTCCACGAACCAAACACCATTCCAAGTGGTCTACGGCCTTCTTCCTTGGGTCCCTGAATTTCAAAGCCTACCCGTCTTTGATGTCCCAGCTGTAGAAGACACTGGGCCTGATTCCTACCCGGTCACGCAAGCGCTGTGTGCTCACAACTGGGTCGTTGTTTGCCCATTGGGCATGCGCATGATGGAGCCGGCACCGTTGTGCGCACGTGATAGACCTGGCTAGCGATGGGTGCTCCGTTGCTCCGGGTCTCGCACCAAAGGGGACGAGCTGTCGATGGTGAGTGACAGCTCGCCCCGTTTGGTGGGCGGGATGGGGGAGTGGCCAGCCAAAACGGAGGCGTTCCCAATGGAACGCTTGCCATTTTGGGGCGGCCCCACTGACATCACCAGTGATGTCAGTGGGAGAGCTTCCGGCTCTGTTAGAGCCAGAAGCTCTCTGGAGCTTGCCACCATGAGACCCTACCACAAGGGCCTCGTCGAATGCCCGATGGTCACGATGGTCTTGACCATCGCGACCATCAACCTGGCCGCTCGCTATAGCTGTGGTAACCCACAGCTATGCGAGCGGCCAGGAGGCCGCTCCAAAAAAAAACAACGCCCTGATACGGAGCGATCGCTCTTTCAGAGTGTCCGCCTCTGAATCAGGCCCACTGTACGGAGATTTGCTTCAATCTGGTCTCAAGTTCGTACTGACCTGGAGAAGGCGTCCTCCCGTTACAAATTTCAAGCTGATAAGAAGCTTTGGAAAATACCATGTATGCAAGTTGGAGACCAGGTCTGGTTGTCCACCCAGAACCTACAACTTTGAGTGCCATCCATGAAATTTGCTCCACGCTTCATCGGCCCTTCTCCATCATAGAAGTCATTAACCCTGTGGCTTATGGCCTTCAACTAGCCCCTTATCTGAAAATTCCCAATTCCTTTCATGTCTCCCTGTTGAAACCCCTGGTGTTAAACAAATTTCACAGAGTCCTGTGCGGGCACATTGTCACTAGGCCTGGTGAGGTCTGGCAGTGTTTCCGTTCCATTGGCATGGGTGCCGCCATCTTGCCTGCGGCAATGTGATTCCGGCTGTCCAATCCTGGTAGGTCATGTGCTCATTCCAGCCAGTCACAGTGCAGCACTGAGTATTTAGGAAGGTCCAGAGCCTTCCTTCCTTTGCTAGTGCAACATGTTTCTCAGCTGCGGCTGAGAGAGAGTACCTGTGCCTTATCTGTCTGCTTGTATACGCTCCTAGACTGAAGCTTGCCTGCTTCAACCTGCTGGACTTACTCTGCACCCACTTCGTAAATTTACTATGAGCTTCGTGTAAGTTAGATCATTAAATCAGATTTCTGATTAAATGCTGTGATTTTTACTGAAGATTTAAATGTTTCAATAGTGTTTATTATATATTATATATAACCCACATTGGTACTACAACTATAGGGTACTACAACTGTAGGGTACTACAGCTATAGGATACTACAACTGTAGGGTACTACAACTATAGGGTACTACAACTGTAGGGTACTACAGCTATAGGATACTACAACTGTAGGGTACTACAACTATAGGGTACTACAACTGTAGGGTACTACAACTATAGGGTACTACAACTATAGGGTACTACAACTATAGGATACTACAACTGTAGGGTACTACAAATATAGGGTACTACAACTATAGGGTACTACAACTATAGGATACTACAACTGTAGGGTACTACAAATATAGGGTACTACAACTATAGGGTACTACAACTGTAGGGTACTACAACTATAGGGTACTACAACTATAGGATACTACAACTGTAGGGTACTACAAATATAGGGTACTACAACTATAGGGTACTACAACTATAGGGTACTACAACTATAGGATACTACAACTGTAGGGTACTACAAATATAGGGTACTACAACTATAGGGTACTACAACATGATGCATGCTCAGTGCGACTCATATACATGTGCAGATCACAGATAATTGCTCTAACTGTGCAAACTGCGGCATTGCCTCCATCTCTGAATCAGGGTCATTGTACACAGGCCCTGATTCAGAGCCGGATGATCTTTCAGGGCGTCTATTTTTTTTTTTGTGTCAGCCTCCTGGCCGCTCGCTAAGCTGTGGCTGACCACCCACAGCTTTTGCGAGCGGCCAGGTGATGGTCGCGACCATCGAAGCTTGCGGTGAGACCCTTGTGGTAGGGTCTCGGTCCCGCAAGCCCCAGTGAGCTTCCTGCTCACAATAGAGCAGGAAGCTCACCACTGACATCACTAGTGATGTCAGTGGTGCCTCCCACAAACAGCAGATGTTCTTTTCGGGAACGCCTCCGTTTATGTAGCCACCCCCCTGCCCGCCTCCAAAATGGGGCGAGCTGACAATCACAATCGACAGCCGCCCCGTTTTGGTGCGAGACCCACAGCGACGGAGCGCCCGTCGCTGGCCGGGTCTCATGCATGCACACGCCGGAGGTGGTGCATGCGCATGGGGCAAACATTGACCCGTTTGCGAGCGCATATCGCTTGCGAGCGGGTCTGAATCAGCCATTGAGGCCTATACATTACAGGCCTATACATTACAGGCCTATACATTGAGGCCTATACATTACAATACATTGAGGCCTATAATGACTAACTATTAAAGAACTTGGAATAAAAATCACGTTGCTTGTTTTATATGCAAATGAAACAAAATAATTAGTCAGTAACTGTTATAGATCTGTACATGGTATGATACATAGGCATCTCAGTAGTAGTGGTACAGAGAGCATACTTACATTATTGTGGTAAGTATCATATAGGAGGCCTTACATACAATATAGCCAGCATAGCCCACCCAGATACTGTTAAAGTAGGCCATGGCGAATACGGCAGCACTGTCCACTGCACAGAGGACACACAGAGCCAGCTCTCCCCAGAAGCTCCAGTCCGTCTTCATGCAGCCCAACACAGAGAATGCAAATATACCTGCAGGAAACAAAAAGGTGCAAAGTAGCTATGAGCTGTCATAATATATTTTACTGACCTGATATGATCAAAGGAACTAAAAATGAATATTATCACCTGTTCTTGATACATAAGGGAAATAAAATCTTAATTGAAAATATTCAATGTTGATATTTTAATCTTCTTTGCAGAAGTTACATAGGTTATATAATTTAATCTATCTTATTTAAATTCTGTTGACTGCAAAATCAATGAGTTTTAAGAAAGTACAATATGCTCATTGAACAGGGCTACGTTCTCTATAACACATACATTTGGCAAGGCACATAGGGAAACGCAGGGGGGGTTTCCAGTTACCACAATAGCAGAAGTATAGAAAATGATTTGATACAACATGCAGTTTAAGCGACAGTACAAAGCTGCTATACATGCCCAGCTTCTCCTACCAGAACCCCAGAAAATGGCATTTTACTGCATTTTTCAGTTTAGTACATCTAATAAGAAAGGGATATTTGTCTAGGACCTTTTCCTCCCTAGCCAGTGTGTGAGGTTAGAGATACAGTAAGTGTGATGGAGACATATACAGTAATTACCCACACTGTGTAACCTATTTCATACCTAGCACAGCTGCAGCAGCTTCCACGCCTCCAGTAAGCACATAGATGCTGTCAGAATGTTCCAAGCTATCCCAGAGCATTTGGGAAGAGCTAATCACTTGGTAGGATCCAGCTGTCACAAGTGCCCAAAATAAGGACCAGGTAACGGTGTTGCAGGAATAGCACTCGCACAAGTCCAGCCACTGCTGCTTGAAGAACTTGGCCACCGTCTTACAACAGCTTACACAGCGTTCATGTGTCTGTGTTTGATGTGGTCCTTTGTACACTCTGTACATGGCTGCTCCTTGCTGGGCATTGGCAAGACAATGGAGATGATGAAAGCTATTGATGCACATTCCAAGGTAAGGGTGTTCAGGTAAAAGTAGGAGGAATAACCAACTGACACCATGAGCTGACCACACACAGCACCTACTGTATTGTGTATCCCAGCAAGCTAAACCCCTGGAAATAGATCAAGGCCTTCTTATATTGATCAGTGGTCACCACACTGTGTATATACGAAGAGATGGCAATGTCGCATGCAGTAACCATGGCTAAGGTAACCCGAAGGCACTGCATGGCCTGGACACTGGAAGCAAAACACCGTAGGCTGTAGCTGATGACATTGAACAGGCCCTGACACACAATGACTGGTTTGTATCGGCAGAGGTCAGTAAAGAGGAGCACTGGCAGCTGGAGAAGCAGCACACTGTATGTCCATATTTGGGAGAGCTTATTCGTGACCTGAGGAGAAAGAAGACACATGATTAGCAATCTGGTAGTGAAAACAGAGTTTGACTATCAGTTGTCATATTTTCAAATGTATGACCAAGAGACAATAATCTTAATAGAATCATATTTCCATTATATCGTAAGATTTAGGGGGAATTCAATTAGACCCCATATTTTTTTGGGCAAAAAGGGTTCTGCAGGTCTCAGGTAGAAGAAGAAACCATACAGACATGCTCTTGAAGCATGTTCTTAGAAGGCATGCTTATATTCATGGCTATTTAATAGCACACAGAATCTGTGCAATTGGTGGTAAATTCTCTTCTGAAAAATAAACACAATGGTTGTCAAGTAAATAAAACAAGTAATAATGTGACCTGCTTTAACTTATTTATGTTCTTGGCTTATTACCTACATTACATATATACTAGGGGTGTGCACGTGTTTTGTGTTTGGATCTGGATGGGTTTTGCCAAAACCACCCTTCCGGGTTTTGGTTTCTGGGTTTTGTGTTTTGGATCTGTATATTTTTTTTTAAAAAAGCATAAAAACAGCTAAAATCACAGAATATTTGTGGGTTTTTATGCTCCTATGCTATTATTAACCTCAATAACCTTAATTTCCACAAATTTTCAGTCTATTCTGAACATCTCACACCTCCCAATAGTGTTTTTATCTCCAAAAAGTTGCACCGAGGTAGCTGGATGACTATGCTAAGCGACACGAGTGGGTGGCACAAACACGTGGGTCATCTAGGAGTGACACTGCGGTGGCAGACAGGACGGCAGTTTGAAAAACTAGGCCCCAAACAGTACATAATGCAAAGAAAAAAAAAGGTGCAAGATGGAATTGTCCTTGGGCCCTCCCACCCACCCTTATGTTGTATAAACAGGACATGCACACTTTAACAAACCAATCATTTCAGCGCCAGGGTCTGCCACACGACTGTGGCTGAAATTATTGGTTCATTTGGGCCCCCACAAAACAAGCTGGCAATTAATCTGTCCCTGTACAAACTGGCTCTACGGAGGCAAGATGTCGTCCTCATCCTCCTCATCCACCGATTCCTCACCCTCTTCGGAGTTGTGTACATCCTCATCCTCACAGAGTATTAATTCGTCCCCGCTGGAATCACCACAGGTCCCTCTGTACGTTCTGGAGGCTGGTCTCCCTGGAAGAGTTGATAATTCATTTTTATGAACATCATCTTCTCCACATTTTGTGGAAGCAACCTCCTATGCCTTTCGCTGACAAGGTTCCTGGCTTCACTAAACACTCTTTCGGAGTACACACTGAAGGGGGGCAACTCAGGTAAAATAGAGCCAGTTTTTACAGGGGCCTCCAAATTGCCAATTTTTCCTGTCAGTACAGGTACAGACTGTCTGACATGCCTACTTGGTTGCTGTCACCGATGTAATCCTCCACTCTTCTGTCAATGGTGACAGTATCATATGCAGTGACAGTAGACATGTCAGAAATTGTTGCCAGGTCCCTCAGTCCGGACCAGATGTCCAAACTTGGTCCTGCCTGCCCTGCATCACCGCCAGCGGGTTGCTTAGGATACCTAAGTTGTTTCCTGGCAGCCCCAGTTGTGGGAGAAAATGAAGAAGGAGCTGTTGACATGTCACGTTCCGCTTCAGCTGACAGTGTTTTCACCAGCAGGTCTTTTCACCTCTGTAGGCTTGTGTCGGCCGGAAAGAGAGACACCACATAGGCTTTAAACCTAGGATCTAGCACGGTGGCCAAAATGTAGTGGTCTGATTTCAACAGATTGACCACCCTGGAATCCTGGCAAAGCGAATGAGGGGCTTCATCCACAAGTCCCACATGCCGAGCGGAATCGCTCCATCTTAGCTCCTCCTTCACTTTCTCCAGCTGCTTTTGCAAAAGCCTGATGAGGGGAATGACCTGACTCAAGCTGGCAGTGTTTGAACTGACTTCATGTGTGGCAAGTTCGAAGGGCTGGAGAACCTTGCACAACACGGAAATCAATCTCCACTGCACTTGAGTCAGGTGCATACCCCCTACTTTGCCTATGTCATAGGTGGATGTATAGGCTTGAATGGCCTTTTGCTGCTCCTCCATCCTCTGAAGCATATAGAGTTCCAATGCGTCACAACCTCTTGCTTCAGGAGATGGCGTGGCAGGTTCAAGAGTGTTTGCTGGCGCTTCAGTCTTCGGCACGCAGTCGCTGAATGGCGAAAGTAGACAGAAATTTCTCATGTCACCCAAAGCGTTTCCTCCACGCCACTGTCGCTGTTCAGAAAATTCTGCACCACCAAATTTATTGTGTGAGCAAAACATGGGACATGCTGGAATTTGCCCAGATGTAATGCCCGCACAATATTGGTGGCATTGTCAGATATCACAAATCCCCAGGAGAGTCTAAGTGGGGTAAGCCACTTGGGGATGATTTCCCTCAGTTTCTCTAAGAGGTTGTCAGCGGGTGTGCCTCTTACTGAAAACGGTGATACACAGTGTAGCCTGCCTTGGAACGAACTGGCGTTTCTGAGATGCTGCTACTGGTGACGCTGCTTTTGTTGCTGCGTAAGGTGATACATCTACCCAGTGGGCTGTCACAGTTATATAGTCCTTAGTCTGCCCTGTTCCACTTGTCCACATGTCCGTGGTTAAGTGGACATTGGGTACAACTGCATTCTTCAGGACACTGAAGACACTTTTTCTGACGTTTCTGTACAGTCTCGGTATCGCCTGCCTAGTGAAGTGGAATCTAGATGGGATTTGGAACCGGGGACACACTACCTCCATCAATTGTCTAAATCCCACTGCACTAATGGCGGATACCGGACGCACGTCTAACACCAACATAGCAGTCAAGGCCTCAGTTATCCATTTTTCTTCAGGATGACTGCTGTCGTACTTCATCCTCCTCGCTAAGGACTGTTGGAGGGTCAATTGTTTAGTAAGAGTAGTGGTGTTCCTACTTCCTCTCTGGGATGATGAACGACTCCCAGCAGCAACAGCAGCGGCAGCAGGAGGCGTAGCAATGCAGGATCCTCCGGAGGAATCCCGGATAGGAGAGTCAGTCATGCCAGTGACATGGCCTGCAGGACTACTTCCGATCCTGACTAAGGAGGAAATTGACGAGGAGGGAGTTGACGGTGTGGTTTGCAGGTGCTTGGATACAACAGGAAAAAGGAATTTAGGTGTCCCTGGACTGCTTACGGTCTTAGCCAAAGTTTCTGAACTTGACAGTAACTTTTTATGAACGCGCTGCAGGTGCCGTATAAGGGAGGATGTTCCTAGGTGGTTAATGTCCCTACCCCTACTTATTTCACCTTTACATATGGCAAGACAGTTGTTGTCCGGATGTTTGGTCATCTGCCCAACAATGACCGTGATGGGCTTTTTCATCCCACGGACAACAACTGTCTCCCCCGGAGCCTGATTTAAACAAACCACATCACCATCAGAATCCTCCTCGCCAACTTCCTCCTCAGCGCCAGCTACACCAGTATCCTTATCCTGTTGTACTTCAACAGTGACATCTTCAATTTGCATATCAGCAAGTGGACTGTGGGTGCTCCTTCCAGCACTTGCAGAGGACGTGCAAATGGTGGAAAGAGCCATCTCTTCCCATCCAGTGCTGGGAAGGTCAGGCATCGCAACCGCCACCACACTTGGATTCTCGTTGGGGATTTGTGATATCTTCTTAGAATGCACAGTTCTTCGCAGTGCTTTTGCCAGCTTAACTCGTTTAATTTTTGTAGCGGGAGGAGGGCTTCCATCGTCATGTAAAGCTGAACTACTAGTCATTAACATAGGGAAAGATCTTAGCCGTTCCTTGCCACTCCGTGTCGTAAATGGCATATTGGCAAGTTTACGTTTCTCCTCAGATGATTTAAATGTTTTTTTAAGGTCATTTTCCTGAACTTTGTCATTTGGGATTGTATATGCCCTCTACTATGACATTGGGCATTGTCCTTGGCAGACGATGTTGATGGCATGTTATCGTCTATATCATGACTAGTGGCAGCAGCTTCAGCACTAGGAGGAAGTGGTTCTTGATCTTTCCCTATTTTATTTTTATTGGAGAAAGTTTGGTCCTCCCTTTATATTATATTGTTATATATGTGCGGCTAAGGCGCACAAAAACACAGAAAATAATTTTTTTATTTTTGTTGGAGACTAGTGCACTTTGGGGGTTACACCACCCTTTAAGAGATGAGCCAGCCGGCTCTTTACTCATGGGACTCAGGCGCACGCTTGGCGCTGCTCCTTTGTTGATGCACGTGCAGCTACAGTGCACACAATTCACAAAGACAGAAAAAAAAGAAGAATTTTTTATTTTTTTGTGGAGCGCACTTTGGGGGTTACACCACCCTTTAACAGACAGATGCACGCTTGGCGCTGCTGCTTTGAGGATGCACGTATAGTGCACACAATTCACAAACACAGAAGAAAATGTTTTATTTTTGTTGGAGTGCACCTTGGTGGTTACACCACCCTTTAACAGACAGACGCACGCTTGGCGCTACTGCTTTGAGGATGCACGTACAGTGCACACAATTCACAAACACAGAAGAAAATATTTTATTTTTGTTGGAGTGCACTTTGGGGGTTACACCACCCTTTAACAGACAGACGCACGCTTGGCACTACTGCTTTGAGGATGCACGTACAGTGCACACAATTCACAAACACAGAAGAAAATGTTTTATTTTTGTTGGAGTGCACTCTGGGGGTTACACCACCCTTTAATGGACAGACGAACGCTTGGCACTGCTGCTTTGAGGATGCACGTAGAGTGCACACAATTCACAAATACAGAAAAAAATGTTTATTTTTGTTGGAGTGCACTCTGGGGGTTATACCACCCTTTAACAGACAGACGCACACTTGGTGCTGCTGCTTTGAGGATGCATGTACAGTTCACACAATTCACAAACACAGAAAAAATATTTTTTTTGTTTGGAGTGCACTTTGGGGGTTACTGCACCCTTTAACGGATGAGCCAGCCGGCCCTTTACTTATGACACAGGCGCACACTTGGCGCCACTTTGTTGAAGCCTGTGCGGCTACTGCGTACACAATTCACAAACACAGAAAAAAAAAAAATTTGAGTGCACTTTGGGGGTTACAGCACCCTTTAACGGATGAGCCAGCCGGCCCTTTACTTATGACACAGGTACATGCTTGGCGCTACTTTGTTGATGCACGTGCGGCTACTGTGCACACAATTCACAAACATAGAAAAAAAAAATATATTTTTTGCACTTGGGGGGAGCACCCCTGATGGACAGAGCACCCCCTGGACAACACTACAGCACCCCTTTAGGACTGGGACACTGCACAACACAGCACAGCCAGCCCCTATAGACTTTGGAGTGGACACAGCCCCTATGGACAACAGCAGCACAGCACAACACAGCCAGCCGCTACGGACTTTGGAGGAGTGGACACAGCCCCTATGGACAACAGCAGCACAGCGCAGTGCAGCACTACACTACACTACACAGCCCAGCCAGCCCTAACTACCACCCTCCCTCTTCACTGTCCACAGCCGGAGTGAGAAAATGGCACCGATGCGGGTACCTTTTATAGAATCCAAAACCCGCGAGATCCGACAGTGGGATGATGACGTGTTGCCTCGATTTCAGATCCGAGTCAGGCGGAAAATGTCGATGCTGACTCGGATACGACTCGGATTGGGGGGGCTCGGGTGGGTTCGGATTTCAGAAATCCAAACCTGCTCATCCCTAATATATACATGTATTTTCTATGTACACTGGAAAGATGGATCCATTTTTTAAACTTTATTGCCATCTGTCCACTATCGATGTATAGAATGAAGCGTAGGACAGGAGTGCCAAGAAGGGGGGAGTGGGCCTGGAGGGGGCCTGGGTCCGACCCCAACCCCCTCACTTTACCTGTCAGCAGCCCATCACATGCTGCTGTGTGCTGGGTTGCAGTGGGAGATCCGGGAGACTGCTCACTGCCACTGATCAGCAGCTGCAGTCTCCTCTCCTCTGCCTGTGGAGGGGGAGTGAACACACTGATCACACCCTCCTATGGATTTGCGCCATGCTAAGGAGCTCACAGTACTACCCAGCGCTCAAATGGGGGGTTTTGTTTTTATTTTTACTAAGGGGTCATGGTTACACCTCCCGTGATTAGCCTTGCCCCCCACGATAATACTGGGGCCCAAGCCAGCTCTCTAAGGCCCTAGTGTAGGGTGTGCAGGGTTGGCAGAAGCACACAGAAAAGAAAGTGTTTTGCTAGCAATCCTTTTACAAATATAAATAACTGTGCATTTTATTTTATTTTAATCTACGACTTATTCATTCATATAAAATGAAAATCTGACATTACAAAATGGAAAATATACTGATTGGCAGATCAGATCAATTTAATGATGTTCAATTATACAGGTACCTGGCCAGCTGCTTTTTAATTTTATTAATCATTTTTTTTTAGTTGCATTGTATAATACACTCTTTCTATTTTAATTTTGAATTGCAACAAGTACATATAATATTATATAAAAAAGTAGAAGTTACTGCAAAGTAAAAACAAATAATACACATACTTGCCGACTATCTGGCTGCTCCTTCCGGGAGGGAGCAGCCAGATCGGCAGAACAGGGGGCGTGACCGGCAAAAGGAGGCGTGGCCGGGCGGGCTGAAGGTCGTTTTCGGGTGTGACAGGGGGCGGGGCCACGCGATCGCGTCATTTTGGCCCCGCCCCCGCTACACAATGCCGAAATACAGACATTGTGAAGCAGGGGGCGGGGCCAAAATGACGCGAAACGCTTCAGTGGCCCCCCGCTGAAGGGGGTTTATCAGGTACTGACGGGGGGGAGACAGGGGATCGGCGGCATGCGGGAGGCTTGCCTGCCTTTCCGGGGGGGCGGGAGCTGCACCCGTTTATCGGGAGGCTCCCGTCCGAATTGGGAGGGTAGGCAACTCTGATAATACATCTTTGTTAATGTTTACTGAAATCAACATAAAGAACATAAATATTCACTTCTAATAGACGGGGGATGTTTTAACGGGCTTCCCTCTATGATCGAGTCCTATTAAAGGTTATAAGATGACCGAAGCACATTATGATGCATGTAATTACAGTATGTTAAGATACGTAATATAGATTAAGATACTTACATGTCATCTAATACCTTAATATAGAGCAGGGGTTCCCAACCACGGTCCTCAAGGCACACTAACAGTCCAGGTTTTAAGGATAGCCATACTTAAGCAAAGGTGTCTTAATTAGTACCTCAGTTATTTTGGTTAAACCATCTGTGGTCAAGCAAGGATATCACTAAAACCTGGACTGTTAGTGTGCCTTGAGGACTGAGGTTAGGAAACACTGATATAGAGAATAGATAACAGATAACACTTAGAAATTTTGAAGCAGCCCATCTTCTCTACATACAGTACATTCTATACATGTAAGAGCCTAAATATTTTTTGGCATTTAAAATGTCCATATGGACTTGATTATATAGGTGAAAAAATTATAAAAATCAAAATTATACTGACTACACATAAGAGCAACTTAAGAGCTATAATCCTGAAACTGCTTAAATATATTTTAAGGGTCATTTTTAAATACGGGTGAACATCTCCAAAAAAGTAAAACAAAAAAAAAGAAACATGAGTGATGATAATAACTGGCATGTAAAATAATGAAGAACAAATACAAATAAAGTAATCCCCTTCCACCACCCCCACAACCACCAAAATGTATCCAAGCACCAGCGCTTGCGGCCTGTTAGGCTAACAGCTATTAACATTTAGTTTAATATAAACTTGCCTGAAACTGTAAGAACTCAAATATGCATAAAGAGTTATAGCAATGAGAAACTATCTATAGATATAGATACAAAGCGCACTCAGCTAATAACTCAGTGTCTTTTATTATAAACTCAGCGACATCACAAAAGCAGACTGTCACAATCATCCTCACATTGGGGAGATGCACTGAGCCTTGGTGAGAGATAAAGTACCAACCAATCAGCTCCTAGCTGTCATTTTGCAGGCTATTTGAAAAATGACGGTTAGGAGCTGATTGGTTCATACTTTATTTCTCTCCACTTTATCTCTCTCTAAGCTTTAATAAATCTCCCTTTCACTTCCCAACACCCACTTTGTTCTCTCCCTTTCTATCCTCCACCTCTAGGGAAGATGCACTAAGTCCTGGAGACAGATAAAGTACCAACGACTCAGCTCATAACTGTAATTTTCAAATACAGCCTGTAAACTGACAGTTAAGAGCTGACTGTTCGGCAGAGGCATCCCTCCCCGTGGTGACACCCGTGGCGAATATGATTGAAGTGCACGCGGCAAATCTGGCCTCATTGGTAGGGGCATAGCCTCACAGCCCGAACCCACATTTTAGTCACTCTGGGGGTCCCGTAGATGTGACTACCCACGGGGACCAGTCTTTGTGCAGTGCCGGCTGCCTCACTGTGTCAGGAACCGAGTGCTGCATGTAATGCTATAGTGTAGCATCTGGCTCCTGTCACTGAGGAGGAGTCTGCACTTTTGTGTCACTGTCACCCCTCAGTGGGTGAGACCAGGGTGCGGTCCGCTCCCCCCTCACCCCTCTTGTGATGCCACTGTTGGTTGGTACTTTATCACTTTACACAGAGCTGGCTCCAGGCATGTTTGTCCAGTGCAGTCGAACAGGGGCGCCACCACAAAGAGGGCGCATTCCCTCCCAACCATTCCCGATTTCAGTAGGATAGTCTCGCTGTTCCCCCTGCGGGCAATCAGGAGGTTGGGCACCTCCACTGCCACAGCCATGCGGCGATGCCGGCCCCGGAGAGGAGGAATGTATGCCGCAACAATTTCCTAAAAGTTTTGCTGGTGTGTTTTATTAATGGTAATTTGTTCTGCAAAAATGTATATTTTGAATACTGACATAGTGCCAATGTATCCTGACACTTATGAACTTTTAATTGTGTATGGTGTGAGCCCTGCTATATACACTATACACTTTACTCATATTCCCTGGCAGCTCCACAGTATATAACACACTGTACACTTTACTCACATCCCCTGGCAGCTCCACAGTATATAACACACTGTACACTTTACTCATATTCCCTGGCAGCTCCACAGTATATAACACACTGTACACTTTACTCATATTCCCTGGCAGCTCCACAGTATATAACACACTGTACACTTTACTCACATCCCCTGGCAGCTCCACAGTATATAACACACTGTACACTTTACTCATATTCCCTGGCAGCTCCACAGTATATAACACACTGTACACTTTACTCACATCCCCTGGCAGCTCCACAGTATATAACACACTGTACACTTTACTCACATCCCCTGGCAGCTCCACAGTATATAACACACTGTACACTTTACTCACATCCCCTGGCTTCACAGTATATAACTAGAGATGAGCGGGTTAGGATTCCAGAGTTCTGAACCCACCCGAATTTAGTATAACTGAGTCGGATCCAAGCAGGCACGGAGTTTCCCGCCTTACTTGGATCTCGAAACCGAGGCAAAACGATAGAGTCTGAAATCTCGCTGTTCGCAAGCTTTCGTCTCTATGATCAATGTAGTATATAAGGGACCACGCGACGGATGCCATTTCACTTCAGCTGTGGAGACTGAACAGGGAGGATGGGTAGTGTAGGGCTGGGAGAGGTGCTGGTGCTATCTGCTGTGTCCTGGGCTAGTGCTGATCCATTCTGGTCTCTGGTCACAGTGCTGTCACTATCACTGTGCTGTCTGCTGATCCATTCTGGTCTCTGGTCACGGTGCTGTCACTGTGCTGTCTGCTGATCCATCTGGGCTGTCTGCTGTGTCCTGGGCTTGTGCTGTGTCCATCTCTGGGCCCAAGTTCTGGACTCCAAAACAAAAAAAAAAGTAAAAAAAAAAAAAAATCAAAGTGTCTTTTATATTTTTCTGTGTGTGCTCGTGGGTGTTAGGCTTAACCGCAGTAGCGCACAAGAGCCAGCCAGCAACACACGTTGCAACCTTGTGCTGCCCGACTACAGTTGTGCTCCAAAAAAAACAATAAAAGTGTCTTATATTTTTTTCTTCTGTGTGCGCTCATGGGTGTTAGGCTTAACCGCAGTAGCGCACAAGAGCCAGCCAGCAACGCACGTTGCAACCTTGTGCTGCCTGACTACAGTCGTGCTCCAAAAAAAAAACCACTAAAAGTGTCTTATATTTTTTTCTTCTGTGTGTGCTCATGGGGGTTAGACTCAACCACAATAGCGCACAAGAGCCAGCCAGCAACGCACATTGCAACAACCTTGTGCTGCCCGACTACTGTCTTGCTCCAAAAAAAACAATAAAAGTGTCTTACATTTTTTTCTTCTGTGTGTGCTCGTGTGTGTTAGGCTTAACCGCAGTAGTGCACAAGAGCCAGCCAGCAACACACGTTGCAACAACCTTGTGCTGTCCGACTCCAGTCGTGATCAATTGGTGCTCTGGGCCCAAGTTCTTCTGGAGCTGACAAAAAATATAAATCATCATTTGTCTTTTTTTCTAATATTTTTGTTTGTGCGCACGACTGCACGTGTGTGAATTTAGTAACCGCACCTTGGCTACACTATTAGTGATTGTGACACTGCTTCAAGACTGCAGAAAATATGGAGGGCTGTTACATGACAGGAGAGCAAGGCCAAGAACCACATGTTGTAGCTTCCTCCAGCAGTGCAAGGCCGTCACCTTCCTCGTCATCTAGGAAGGCCCATGCCCCAGGGCTTAAGTCACTCCATCGATATGGTAAAGCAAGTTTTACTGAAGTTAAGAATAAAAAATTTAAAGGATATTTGCCTTTAGATAAACAAAAAATTGACAATATGCCATTCACTACACGAAGTGGAAAGGAAAGGATAAGGCCTTGGCCTTTCTTTATGATGACTGCTGATAGCCCTTCTGCTTGTAGTAGTAGTGGTGGTGGTCCAATTAAAAATGTGAAAGTTGTTAAGACAGCTCTGGGAAAACCAACTGTGTGCCCTGAGAAATCGAAATCACAAATCTCCGAGGAGAGTGCAAGTGTGTCTGCGGTTGCCATTTGTGAGCCCGACCTAAATACTAGAGTAATTTAGGATCCTCCAAGTTCCAACATTTGTGTGCCCTCTGTAAATTTGGGGAAGGGCAGTCAACATCTTGCACACGTAGTCATTGAGGATGCTTCTGTGGAATTGCACATGGAGGAGGAGGATATTTTGGTAGTTGAAGGAGCTAAGGATGATGAGGATGTTGATGATGAAGATGTTGGTGATGAGGATGTTGATGCCGAGGATGTCCTTTGTGTAAGTAAGGCAACAGCTGTTGCCAATGGTTTGAAAAAGCCAAAGCCCATTGTTGTCATGCCGGGACAAAAGGCAAAAAAATCTACTTCTCAAGTGTGGCATTATTTCCATCCCGATCCGGACAACAGTTGTCAAGCCATATGTGCCCGTTGCCATGCAAGAGTGAGTAGAGGGAGGGACCTAAACCACCTAGGAACCTCCTCCTTGTTACGTCACTTGGAGCGCATTCATCAAATATCAAAGTGTACGTTGCCAAGTTCCAAAACTCAAAACGTAACAAGTCCAGGATCACCTACCAGCTCCCTCTCTGTGAGATCCAAGCGCCTTCGATCTCCAACAGCAACACCTGCATCATCATCTACATCCGCATTCGTGATCGGAAGCAATTAAAAAAAACAATTGACTATTAAACCGTCCTTTGATAGAGGAAGTAAGTATAACAGCTGTCACCCAGTTTCACAGCGGATCACTGACGCCATGACTGCTGTGCTAGTATTAGATGGTGAAATAATAAAAAATGAGGATGATAGTGTAGAGGAAGTGCAAAAGGAGGATGAGAGGGAAATTTGTGTTCTATCTGACGCTAATGTGGATGTTGATGATAAGGATGTGGTTTGTGTAAAGCCAGAAAAGCAACATCTTGGGTGTGGAATTATTTTAATCTAAATTCTGACAACAGTTGTGAAGGCATCTGTTCCATTTGTAAAGCCAAAGTTAGCAGAGGAAGAGACGTTAACCATCTAGGTACTTCCTCCCTGTTACGTAATTTGCAGCAAGTTCATTCAATTTGTTTAACAAAATTATAATTTGTAAATTAATAACAAGTAGTCCAGTATCAGCTACCAGCAGTTTGGACCATAACATGCAATCTCCACCACCAACACCCTCATCACCAACCTCCACCTTAATAATTGAAAGTAGTCCTTCCAAAAAATGTTTTGTGGGGCCCAAACAAACCAAGGAGTTCAGCCACGAAAGTGTCAGTCCTAGTGGCTAAAGTGCTTGGTTTGTTAAACTGTGCATGTCCTTTTTAATATCCCACATAAGAGTGGGTGGGAGGGACAATTTCATCTTGCACCTCTCTCCTTTACATTTGGCACAATTTGGGGCATTGCCGACTGACATTATTATAGTTTATTAAACTGCCATCCTGTCTGCCACTGCTGTGTGGTAAAGTTTCATAGATGTCTGATATTTTTTTAAACTGCCGTGCGTTTGTGCCGCTGCTCTGTCACTTACTTTAGCCAGCCAGATCGCTGCAGCCTTTGGCCTATATTGGTGAAAAATAGTAAAATCAATATTGTGAGCTGTGAGGTGGTTAAAAATGCCTAGAAGTACCTGAAAATGATTGTTATTAAGGTAAATATTACTGTAGGAACAAAAACAGACCCAAATTATGTGGTTTTAGCTGTTTATATAATTTTTTGGAAAAAATGCAGATCCAAAACCAAAACCGAAAGACAAAACACCAAGGAAAAAAATCCAAAAACAAATTCAGATCCAAAACCAGGGGAGATCCAGATCCAAAACCAATACCAAAACAAGGGGGTCTGCGCACATCTCTAATTGTAAACTGTAAAAGGAGGTGAAATAGCATTGAGGGACTAATAGCAATACACAGGGCCGCCATCAGGGGGGGACTGCCGGGTCTCGAGCAGAGAGAGAGAGGGGCCCGGGTGGCAGCGGTACTCCACCAGTAGCCAGGGAGACATCCAGAGCTCGCGGACTGGCAGCCACTCCTGATTGGTTGCCGGTCCGCGAGCTGTGATTGGCTTGCGGCCGGCGCCATATTTGACATGCATTCCGCGCTGGATTGCTGCTGGATAGAAGTGACTGTGAAAGCAGTAGGAGGGGCAAGACCAGTGAGTGAACCATCGGCTCTGTTTTCACCTGGCTGGACCAGCTGAAGAAAGTAAAAAGACTAAACCAGGTACTACATAGTCCCTGAATTTTCTCTGTGCCCTCCAGTCAGCCAGCCTTCTGTTTTCCCCCAACTCCAGACAGCTTTCCCTGCCCTGTCCCCACCAGTCCAGCCTGCCCTGTCCCCACCAGTCCAGCCTGCCCTGTCCCACCCTAGTCTAGCCAGCCTTCCCTGCCCTGTGACTCCCTCCCCAATCCAGACAGCTTTCCCTGCCCTGTCCCCCCCCCAGTCCAGCCAGCCTGCCCTGTCCCACCCTAGTCTAGCCAGCCTTCCCTGCCCTGTGCCCCCCCAATCCAGACATCTTTCCCTGCCCCCCCTGAATCCAGACAGCCTTCCTAGCCCTGTGTACCCTAGTCCAGACAGCCTTCCCTGTCCTGTGTGCCACCCCTCCCCCCCTAACATTTTATGTAGATCCGACATTCCTGTGTATTTTATGTGCATCTGGCTTATTTGATGTTTTATACGTGGTTTTGGCTGTTTCAATGTATGTTATGTGGTCCCTGCACTATATATAAATATATATATTATGTGTATGTATGTATGTAGAATCAACTTTGCTTTCCCTATATACATTTAGTATAGATTTTGGTTTTGTGTATAAACTTACTGCAGTTTTCTCTTGTGTAGTTTCATCTATTATATTATATTTATATTGTATTTATAGTTTGACAAGTTATGATAACCACAGCCCAAACACTGAGAATTTTTAAACTGGTTTACGCAACAATTGATGTCGTCCCCCCCCTCCCCAGTGCAGCTCTGCCCACCTTTGCCCCATTCCCCTCCGGGGGGCCCTGCCTATTTTGTCAGTACCGGGCCCAACAATTTCTGATGGCAGCCCTGGCAATACAGATAATCTAATGACCATTAATTAATCCTATTTAAAGCTGATCTCATTATTTAACCACTCACAAAGATATTTTCCATTTTATCCAAGAAACATATTTCCCTTTGTATCACAAAATACTGTATCATTCAGACATTCTAACCAGTATCCTAGACTTGGAACAATCACACACTAATATTCTGTTACAGTAATATTATTATTGTGTTATTATAAATAAAGTGTTTTGCTGGAAACCATGTTTTAGTCAATTCAGAGATTATGATAGATCATGACAATGTTAACATAATATTTTCATAATTATCCTGAAAGGTTATTATTATGACACTTGGGTACTTACTTTTGGGAAGGGGAGGCTCATTACAAACTACACCCTATTTCATGAATGAGACAGAAGAAAGTGAAGAATGTAATGGTCAGTAGATGATATTTTAACTTGCAGCCTAGAACAAAGCAAGAAAGAAAATCTGAATGATTATTAGTTCAGTATTTTGTTATAGTTCTGCTCAGTGGCGTAAGTTCATCCCAGACGCCCGGAGGCAAGTTATAATTTGGTCACCCCCCCGTCACAGCTGCTGACACTGTAATGTAGCAATTCGCATGCAGACAGCTATAGATAGAAGAAGGCGGCAGCTGATGGTCTGACATGGAGCTCTCCACTAGTGTATGGTGGCTTCTCAGGTGCCGGGAAGGGGTCCCATGTATTGGGCGGCCGTAGCGTTAAACTCCCGGTACATAGTTACAGCCCTAAGTGGGGTGAATATGTTGTGGACAATTGAGAAGGTTCCCCTTCAGAGCTGGTGCCCGGCTGCAGGTGCCCCATTGTCTCCCATAGTTCTGCCCCTGGTTCTGCTACCAAAGCCTGATTCTAGAGTAATGTACAGTAATTCACCTGAGCCAAAAAAGGTGCTTTAGAAGAACCCTAGTTTTGCCATAGTTCAGGGCAGTGGTTCTCAAAGTGGGTCTTCAGGACCCCAGACAGTACACATTTTCTAGGTCACCTAGCAGGTACACAAATGTATTCATTACTCACTGACACATTTTATAAGATCCACAGGTGGAGCTAATAATTTCACTTGTGATTATGTGAGGAGACCTGGAAAACATGCACTGTTTGGTAAGTAGTGGGGTTAGGGAGAGGGTTAGGGTTTAGGCACTAGAGGGGGAGGGTTAGGTTTAGGCACTAGGGGGAGGTTAGGTTTAGGGTGCGGAGAGGGAGGTTTAGGGGTAAAGTTAGGATACTTAGTAAACAGGTGTTGGTATCCTAACCCTGTCGGGATGCCGGCTCGGGATTCTGACCACTGGGATCCCGAGTGTCGGCTTCCCATACCCAACCTATACTTCATAAATACTGGGCAGCTTTATTTTTACACTGCAACTTAGATCTGAGTTTGGGCACACCCCTCTAAAATCTAAATCTTTTTGCACATTTTAATTTTGCCCTACCTGCAGTGCAGCATAGTTTTACCAAGGTGAAAAGTTACAGTACAGTGCTTGCTCTTTGTTGCTTTGCTCCCAACTCAGAAACATCCCCTCAGTGAGAAGGTCCAGTCCTGTCTGGAATACAAAAAATAAATTCCCATGAGTTTGTTACTAGGTAAAGTGCATATACTGTATGTAGTGCTAAGAAGGTAACAAAACTGGGCATATTGTACAGACGTTTAGTTTATAAAAGTTATTTTTAATGCGACCCCCTCATCCTTTATGACGCCTGTTTTCTCATCAGGGTTATCCCCTTTCATGTAACTTACCAATAAAACTTCACGCATGGGAATTCTTTCCTTATTTTCCTGGTGAAAGTTCCAAACAGCTGTGAAATTGTAGTTTCTGCAATAAAAGGCTTATTAATTTTAGCAACGTTGCCTTAATGTTACAATGTGGAGGTAGTGCTATTTTAGGGCCCCACAGGAACGGTAGAATACATCAGTTCTCTTGACAAAAATGTTTCCACAGCAAATGTGGACATTCCTACTATTGTTAGTCAATGTTTATGAATCAGCTTCTTACACAATGGAAGATGTATTGATGTTAATACAAACATGTTTTCTCTTACTGGAAGATAAATAAGATATATAAATCCTAGAATGTGTTGTTTAACATCTCATCAGCAACATCTTATACAAATGGTAAAATGTACTAACGTCTTCCAAATTAGTCATCGTGCCTATGGGTCGTTACATATTTTAACATGGCCACTTAACTGTATTAGATGACTAAACCAGTAATGAGATTCATCTGCTCTTACTGATTTTTATTTTTACCAATTTTTAATAAACACTTTTCTTGTTAGATGGAGTTACCCATGGGCATCACTATACGGGTGTGGGCCGCACCTGGTGACACCATGGTTATGGGTGACACCAAAATAGCAGAGCATCTCTGCTATTTTTGTGTCACCCCCTTAGATGATGTCAACGAGCAGCAGGGAGAGTCCGTGGACTGCCCAGAAGTTCCCAGAGTGATTGGCAAGCCCCCAGCCTGTTGAAAAACGGGGACGTGACATGAGGTCATGTACCCAAAATGGCATATATGAGGAGGCGCGGCTTTGTAGGTGCAAGGTCTCATCCCTTTCGCAAGTGGATGCATCTTTGGCGCATGCAAGAATTCCAGAAGGTGAGTAGACGCTCTGGGTGACACCGACCATAGTGACGCCACTGGATTTGCTTAAGGCCCAATTTAGTGGTTAAATACAAATCATTGCAACCAGGTCCCAAGTAACTTTTGTAGAGGTGCTGGGATGTCATTTCTTTATCAACTAGGTGTTATACTAATTGGGTGGCAGACATAATAGTCATACAGTAGCCATGATGGGCCTGATGCAGACTGAACATTCATCTGGTTGCAAAACGTACCTTGTGTGTTTTTGCACTGCGCACATGTAAGTAATTTTTTCAAAACCATCCCACAAAATATTCTCCTTGGTGGAATCTGATCTTCCCCAACCACACAGCAGAATTAATAGGCCATTGTCAATTGAGCTTTATATATAGACTAAAAATTCTGTGACATGCAAATATACAATTATGGTGTGGGATAGCATTCTGAGGAGAGTGAAGCAAAATTGAAATTTGAAGAGTGCATCACCTGAAGTTTGTACTTCTACAAAATGGCCATTGACGTTGTGAAATCTGATTAGAGAAAGGTTTCTAAACAATTTTGCTCATCTCTACTAGAAAAGTACAGGTCAAAGTATTAAGAGGAAGATACACAACATCCTTTTTGTTGTCTAATGTGATAATATAAATGCTGGGACAAAGGTGATAAATGCTTCCTTATGCTTTATTGCTAGTTCAACAATACAGAAGAGTATCCTGGCAGACTTATTGACACTATAAAAATGAGTATGGACTCGGGATCAGTATTTAAAATATAGAAAAATAATTGTATAAAACAATATGAAATCAATATGCCAGTAAAAATAAAAATAAAAAGAGTTATGCAATAAGCAATGATAATAATGTTCATAAGTAATAGCCAGTTATAAGCATTAATTGTGATGTTCATACATATAGGTGCTAGCACACTGGTGGGATTTATCTGCTGTGAGTCTTCGGTCTAGTTGAAGTGGATCCTCAATTGGGGTGCTTGTATAGCCTGATTTGCTGGCCTTTGGCTTGAAGCTTATCCTGGAGTGCGCTGTGGAGACTAAACACTTTTCAGTAGTTTTATGGGTGCTCGCGCCCAATGTCTCAGTATATGCTGCAGGTCTTGCCGGTTATAAAGTGTTGCCAGCAGCTCTCTTCTTTTTATACAGTTTCATCACATTTCCATGCTGCTCGCAGTGTGGTACACACACCTGGAATGTGAGCAGTAACTGCAAAAACTAACCTGGCAAAAGAGCAAATGTTGTCAGCTTGTCCAGCAATTATGAAGTGTGATTGTTACATAAAAGCTAAAGTCACAAGTGCAACAATTCCAAAATAAGAAAGAGCTGAGACACTTGTGTGGTACTATGAACTTATCCACACCAGGAAGCAACAGATACATATGGATTATAACACATGACTAGTAAAGATATAGAGTCATTTTTTTAATAAAAACAAAGATAAAGTAACATGTTTCAGCTAAATCTAATAAAATGTGGAAGTGACAACGGAGTAAAAAATAGAGAACTTTGGCATAGGGCAGTGTTGGCTAACCTTGACACTCCAGCTGTTATGGAACTACATAACCCAGCATGCACTGCTACAGTTTTGCAATTAGGGCATGCTAAAACTGTGGCAGGGCATGCTGGGATATATAGTTCCACAACAGCTGGAGTGTCAAGGTTAGCCAACACTGGCATAGGGCATCACAAAACAGTTCCATACACACAAAAAGCAAAATTTGGTAGCTGAAAGGAAACACAGAGGGCCTGATTCAGAGCCGCTTTTGTAAGCGGCCGCTCATTCGCTCCGAGCGATGTTCGCACATCTGCGCATGCGTATGGGTTTTAGTACGCATGCGCGAACCAGTCAGTGCGGTCGAAAATTGTGTGCTCACAAAATAGCGAATGCCTGCTAATTTGAGTGACAGAATGAGGCGTTTGTGGGTGGTAACAGGGGAAGGTGCTTGAAAACGGGGAGCGGAGATCCAAACGAAGGCGTGCCAAACAGTCAAAACGGGCGTTTAATGGGAGTGCATAATTAACAAAGCAGCGTCATTGACCACGTCACTTGGTTGTCTTTTAGCCTGAACTGCTCGCATGATTGCGGTAGGAAAATCCAACCACAAGCACTGCGAGCAGTTCATACGCCTTTCGATGTACTCGATTAATCAAATAAATAGCGGAGATGATGTAGGATGCGAGCGGCCAGGGGGCGTTTTTTCCTAAATAGTGAGGGCATGTTTCGTTCGCTCATTCAGACATAGAGGCGTCAACAGACCGCAAAGAGCGAGCACTTAATTTAAATAGCCAGGCCCTTTTTATGAACGAGCGTCCGCAAATAGCGTCCGGCTCTGAATCAGGTCCCGAACCCTGATTGAAATGGTTAGATGCCTGCTAATAGATGACAGTTTATCTGAAAAATATTGGAGTGAAATAGCAATGACATATATTTATTGCAAAACATATTATTCTCTAGGATGGTTGAGAAATCTGCATCTGAACTCAGACTTGTGATAAACCTAATATAAAACACATTTCAGTTTTGGGTGCTAAGCATTTGTGTATATTAATGAAGTGGAAGTGATTTGTGGATAATGTCAGAGTTCCAAAGGATAGAGTGTAAGCTCCACTGGGGCAGGGACTGACGTGAATTGTAAGATATACTCTGTAAAGCGCTGCAGAATATGTGTGCGCTATATAAATAACTGGTAATAAATAAATAAATATCGAACCCTAGAAACAAGAACATACCAAGTGATTGTCAACAACAGTGTGACTTTTGGGATGAAGCAGTGACCCTGCTAGACTTAGGTATTGAGGAGAAAACAAACACTTAAAAGATGACCAATACATCTTCTGAACAAATGATTAAGTTCAGTGTTGGTTTGGGTTACGTGAATGAAAGCACCCAGTCAAGAACAGAGTCAGAATCACGGGTAAACTACTGTCCGACTCTCATATAAAATAAATGCAAATAAAATATGTGAACCTGCTTGCCAGAAACACATACGTCAACTTTCAGCAAGTGAAATTAACAAATGGACAAATGCTGTTGAAGTGGAAATCAAATCCAAGCACAATCACCAAACCTAGATATTTACTGAACTGTCAGCACAGGCTGCAAATGGCCATTCAAAGTTAAGTATAATGTGGATATTCACAAGAGACGTTTGCTCCAATTGACACTACAATCAGGACTTTGCTTACAGTATCAGTCACAAAAGCAAATGCAAGAAAAACATTTTGTTGTCAACATGTGTCCTCCTCCCTATCCTACACGATGAGCAGAATAAGGATATTTACAATTTAACAACCACCAGGATTTAAGGACTATCAAAGGCCAGACCTAGTATACCAAGGTACAAGGTATACGTCTGAAACAGGCTGCTAGAGTATACACTGCCAAAATGAATGCAGTGTTCATTAAGGAAAAGGTTGTGAGGAGCAAAGCAGATTTGTGTTTCTACACAAAGAACTAATTTATTTGGATGACCTGTTTTGAGAAAGAAGGTAATGAAATTCATTAGTACAAGCCCTAAACCACTATTTTGCGACAAAAAACATTGGAAACCTACCACATTACCTGGGTATTAAAATCGAGACAGAAGAATAATGGCAAAAAATGATGCAAAATACAGAACATTATTGAGGCTGTAGGGTTGCAAGATGGAAGCTCTCCTGTGGAAACGTACTACAAACATAGTGGTTCAGCACATACAGAGAGTGAGTTTTAAGCACAGACCTTCTGCATATGTTTACATATGCCCCTCTTTCAAACATTGTCCTAGAAGAATAAGGGATTTTCTTCAGTAAGGTCTTGCTGCTAACCACCAGAACCCCCATCTAAGTGAACGCCTGTGACACCATTTTTCTATTAAAATTACTACATGAAGGAAATTATTAGCCAGTGAATAGAAATCCATCAATAGAGAAAAACAGTAGGAACACTGCTCTGCATTGCCTCTGTGATCATACCTGACATTGCAAATTACAGTGGGAAATTATGTAGAAGAGTCTCATTTTATTGCAAGGTTGTGTTAATATCAAACAGTTTTAAAATATCTATTACTGTATTTTATTTATAGTGGAAAGTGGTTTGGCTCAAACACCAAACCTTTGGCTAGGTTACCTGCTTTTCCACTCACTATCTCCAGAAGACATATAACAGAAATCAAAGCTGTCATTTTATGCCAGGATGTTTTTTTTCAAATGTAGTCTTCTGTGCAACCTGTTTTACATTCCTGTCCTATATTCTTACTTCTCAAATCTACCCGTTCCTAAAAACAAATGAAATACAATCTAGAAACTGCTTTATACCACTAGACAAAAGTGAGAGCAACATAAAGCGTAACTGTCGCATTGTCAGCAGGAGAACCCTGATTTTGGAGGATTGTCCCTCCATCGAGAGTTTCTGTCCAATTTGTGGGGGCTGGGAGGTATTACACACATCGTGTTTACACCCATTTTTAATTATGCTAAATCGTGTTTACACTCATTTTTAATTGTGCAGCCTTTGGACCTAAATATTTGTATAAGTTGTGTTTACACCCATTTTTAATTGTGCAGCCTTTGGAACTAATTATTTGTATAAATGGTATTACACACAAGACCATGCCCCCAAAGTGTCATAACCACACCCCCCTTCTGATGTGGTGAGTCTACAAAATCGGCTGCTGTCAAAGTGGACCATAGTGCTGGTGTGTGTGTGTTAGAGAATAAATCTTCAATGGGGCAAGGACTGATGTGAATGATTAAAAAGTATCTGTAAAGCTCTGTGTACTATTGTGATGGAGGTAACGGGGGGGGGGGTCTAAACAGACGCATGGAGTTGCTGCATCTTATGGGAGTGTTGCAGGAGTGTTATAAGCATGTCGCTGAAAGCAATTGTCTACAGAGACACTGAACCGCTCATATAGGGGGCCTACCATAGGGCCGGTGCAAGCTTCGATGGTGTGAACGATTGTGCGCCTAACAACGCATGAAGTGGTATTTCAGGGTCTGCGGACGCTGACCGTGGGCGTCTCAGTTGCACATTGGGCTGCACAGGTCACAGATGCACACTAGGGAAAGGCTTTGTAGCGGCATTAGCATAAAATCGCAGACGTGACTATGGCAAAAGACACAAGGGCGGCGGCTGTGTCTAACTCAGAATCAGCCCTGAATTTCTTAGCATTTTTATATCCAGACAATGCTTACAAAAGTTATTCTACAGGCTTCTCATCTTCCTACTGCATGCAATTACTAATAAAAAGGGTCACTTTTTATGAATAATCACTTTTATGAATTAATCTCACAAAGGAATTTTATTATGTTATGAATACAATGGAATTATATTACTAACACAGCCACATCAGAACACTAAGACTCAAATATACTTTATATGTAAGAAGAAATACCAATCTCTTGGAAATTCCGACATCTAAAATATCCTTCCTTCTCATTCCAACCTTTTTCCAAGTAATGTTGAAGCTCACCCCAAAAATTCCTGGTCTGTCCAAGACGGTGAATTCAGCTCTCTCATCCCTAGCCATCACTTTTATTTTGCTGTGCTTTTTGTTATTAGTATAGATTAATCTGAGTGCTCTTGTAGCCTGCTCTTTCTTAATGTTAATGAGTTTTGATTTTACATAATGTGGAAACATATCCAGCATGGCTTTCAAACTCAGAGAACAAAGGTCAGGGTACTTAAGCATAATCATTTGGAGTTTCGTCCAATAAGTGACTAGTTGTTTCCAAGTGTTACATTGTGCTACAGAAGAAAAGGAAAATGAACCATTAAGAGACTTTAATGGTGCGTACACACTGGGCGATTAAAGTGGACGACTGAACGATAACGATATCGTTATCGTTCAGTCGTCCACTTTATCGTCCATTTTTAACACAAAAAAGATGAACGATGACGACGACGCGCGTTCCCGCGGGTCGTTCGTCATCCTCGTTCATCGGGCTGACATGCAGGCCAACCTGACGACCTCGTCAGGTTGCTGCATGTCAGGGAATGGGTGAGAGAGCCCGGCGCTGAACGATATCGCTAATGATATCGTTCAGCGGCTGTGCTCAATGTCATGAACGACATTGAGCACAGCCTGCCGGGGACACACTAGACGATATCGCTCAGGGAGCATATCGTCTAGTGTGTATGCACCTTTAGAGATTGTCAGTCAACATGCAAAGTTTTGTGGACAAGCAGCATGTATTAACCTTGTCACTACCAGAAAGCTCCATATCTCTTCCAGAAGAATTGTTGCCAGTTTGTAGCCTTATTTCATTCAGTTACTGAAACATTTGTCTATAAATATTATTATCAAAGACAGTTGTGCCATTCCCACATCATGCTAAATAATACATATCCTAGTCCAGTGCCACCACATGTGTTTCCTTATCTATGGCATTTACTTTCTTCCTTCTATCAGTGTAAAACATTACAGTACCTCTTGGATCACTAGCAGTAACATTTCCCTGGATTGCCCTATTATACAAGGTATATCATCTTAATTCCCAAAACAGCACTTAATACCCTTCCTATTATATCCACCCTCAAGTTTATTAGATTGTACATTCCATGGAGCAGTTTCCCGCCAACTCGTATCATTTATTCTGATAATTTTATATTAATATTCATATTATAAATCCATTATTTATCTGTTAATTTAACAAACAAATATTTTCCACAAGATGTAGTGCCTCAAAATACCATATTTAATCACGGAAGGCCTTGCAGAAACTTTTCTCACTTCATAGTTGCCCTATGCTTTGTCTCCTGTTATCTAAGTCTCTTTACAGAATTGCTTTCGTCTCACGTCATGGTATAATTTAAAAGTTCTTACTAATGGCACCCCCTTTTAAATCCTTTCCTGCCATTTAATGCCCTCACTTATATTTTGTATGTACAACAGAGGTTTTTTTTCATACACTTATATAGACATATACTGTTTATAGCACTTATTATATTTTATTTCTGGTTCTTTGTTGCAGAATTTTCTTCTGAGTTGTCTCACACATATTGTTTTTACTATAAAAGTATTGTTACTGTTACTCACGATGTATATGGCTATTTCAAATAATTTCTGGATGTATTTTGTTTTGGCCTTATTACTGTTTTTTTTTAAATCCTTTTCTTCTCCATTGGAAATGCCTTATCCTTGTGTTATGTTTTTTTGTTAACATCCTATAGCAATGTAATATCTGAAATCCTTCAATAAAATATATTGGCTTGAAGCAACATATTATTTTGCTATTTAAATGGATAACATTCACATTTAAATTTGTATAGATTTTTTAAAGTATATAGTACGATATAGATTTATGTAGTCCTATTGCAATAAAAAAAGTATCCAAACTGCAAAGATCAAGTTACTCTTTATTAAAATATATATGTACTATAAAAAATAACTGTGGAGCGAGTATATTCCTTTATATTATTTCCTTCTTACTATAGCTACTGAATAAAAGAACAAAGTACTGTAGCACTAATGAGTATGAAGACAGTGATTAGAGGAATCAGCAGTGACTATAAAGAACTAGAAGACCAAGAATCTTGTCTGTATTAATGTCTGTTCGTCAACAGTTGCTGAAGATTTTGGGTTATGTCAATTATCAGTATCAGTTGGAAGAATCATTTTAGGACAAAAATAATCTTATGGGTTTTAAGAAAATGAATATTAATAATAAATGCAATCCAAGTATGTTCTTAATTTGGTGTACTCAGATTTTAAATATTAACCTAGTGATGCAAAAAATAAACAAACAAAAAAAGACCTATTGAAATTGTATTCTTTTGACTGCTATTTTTATTGAACTTCGAATAGTGAGTCAAGACTTTTGCCTCTTAGTCAACCAAATCACTTTTACAAGCTCAGAATTAAAGATCCCCCTCATTGGCTATTTAGCAGTTTCCAGCATCCTCGCATTGCTGCAGAGTTACATAGCCCAACCGCAACCATGTCTGAAGTGTGTCGAATAATTAACAATTTTCTACCAGTAATTAAAGTAGATCTTGTTTTTATCTTCATGCAAATAGGTACTGTAGATGTGTCCCAAAAGACCAGTTTTCTTTCAACCTCCAACAGAACTGAAGTAATATAAACACATAAATTATATATATATATATATATACATGCAAAGAATCAGCGGCACTCCTGGACTGGTATCATAAGCAAAAGAGGGTTTAATACATGCCAAACTGCATGAATATTGGACACTTACAGAAGGCACCCTGGCACATATCTCTATTATTTTTTGAGTGCCGGTTCACCGTTGGAATATATATATATATATATATATATATATTAGCAAAATTAGAAACATCTGTTGGTAATTTAGCCTTTCTGCTGTAGTCACAGACATATGTGGCCTTTAACCAAATCTGGGCCAGCAGTTGTAGGAATATTCGATATTGTCCTTAAACAGTCCGTCTAATCGAATGTAGTGGCCAGCTTTTATAAGGACAATATCCATTAAAGAAAATTTATTATTTCTTCTTTTTTCATTACTTTCATAATAAGAGTATTATGAGGTCTCCAGTAAACCAGTCACCATTGATGAAGTCATGGCAGGTTGGTCAATTAAAATACATCCGCATCTGTACAGTACAACAAACTTTCCATTAATTTACAGATTTGGGAAACATTAGGTAATATGTTGCAAGACTAAGATCTAACAAATCAAATTAAACCAGAAGTGTGGGACAATACCCAATAAAATAAATATAATAGTCTTTTTTCCCTCAATGCAGTTCAAGTGTGGACTGTATTATTAATGGGAGAGAAGTGATATTTATCTCCATTGCTCACAAAGGGATTCACAATAAAGAATAGCTATATACAGTGCATTGTCATGGTCTCTGTGGGAATGACATACTCTTACCAAAGTATGATAAAACAGCTGTAAATTCCCAGAAGAAATACATGAAGAAAACATCTTACAGTAATTTATTTGGAATTGTTCATTCTGTGAGCGCCAGTGCAGACGAAGTAACGTGCGTGGTGTGACTCACTCCTCGCTAAGACCGCATATATATAATGGACACAGGCTATTTTTGGATTTCAATCTTTAAGGGAACATAATTTTGTTTTTTTTCTGATGTTTCTTTAATTTAATTGTTTTCATTGTTAGTGCGCTGTACTTTCATTCAGTTGAATTGTTAGTACAGTATATATAATTTCTTACAATTGATAGGTAGAATGGAAGGATATTCAATGGATGTAAAATCACTATTCAACACTAACTTTCTTTTCATTTTCCTCCATTTTTCTGCCCTTCTGCCACACCGTGGTTTGGTAAGGTCCTTGGTGTAAGCTGCCCCATTTCAGTGCTTCGCTCTTGGCATAATTTCAGTTACATTGTACATTTACTTTGGAAATTATTCCATATTTTGTATTTTAAGCTTTACCTGAACTTGGTGAATACATGAGACACTTACAGATTACATTTGGTATACTGTAGGTTTATATAGATGGTGTGTTTCATTGATTCACAAGATCACACAAAGTGGAGCTTGTAACTCCCATACAATGTTATACAAACTCCAGCCTTTCTATAATTTATTTAGCCACAATAGAGTACTGTATGTCACAGTCTATACTCATTTATGGAATGCCCGTCCCTAGTCAGTGTACCCTCTGGGTCTCAGCACCTGTATAATAATCATAATGAGAACAGCAGAATTTGTTTTTTAGCTCTCATTTGATGAAAGTATCAGAGTCCCTCACTGAGATCTGTTATATACCAACCCCACAAATTTGGAGGTTTGAAGGCCAAAACACTGTACCAACAGATGGGGTAATTGAAGTAATATTTACACCATTAAGCATATTCTCTTTGTTGCTACTTTCAGATTTTTGTTTATAGTGGGAGAAAATTATTATTATTATTATTATTATTATTAATAAATAATAATAATAATAATACTATTTTCATGTATTTGTACAGTATCACAGTGCAGGACAGTGTGGAAAACAGGACATACATAAAACAAGAACATACAAGGTAGAAAAAATAAATGCAGACATAAAACAAAGGTCTGTGTGTTTTGCCTTGCTTTGGATTAACAAAGCATTTTCTAAAAGAATGAACCAATAGCCCTGTGCCTTTTTAATACTTTGGACAAATACAGTACTGCCTTGCACTGTATGGTTGAATTTCATTAGAAAATAATTATATCTGAAATAACAGCAATGATTATTCAGTATTAAAAAGTACTCATACATTATTTTAAATCTCAGTGTTATCGTAAGTTTTCCACCCTATATTTAATCGTTACTGTTGATTTTGCTATTTTTAATGGAAAATTAACTGATTTCAATCTGTTACACTTATTACTTGTTTATTGAACACTGTAAAATTAATGTTTTTTTTGTACTTGATGAATATTTTAATAACTACTTTTATTAATTCTTAGAAGTATTTTTGTTATAGATTTCAAGTTATAGTTTTATTGACAATATTTAGTTCAAATGTTTATACTTTTTTCATTGTTGTAAAAGCACCTGCAAAGTCCGGGCTGACATATCTTCTTTAAAAAATGCTTAGCTAACAATTAAATTCCTTGTTTTCACATTGCATTAAAGCACAGTACATTTTGCTTTGTGCACATCAATTTCTCAGCATTATGTGCTTTGTGAAAAAAAAATGACTTTCCATGTAGATACACCACATTTTTTCCACAGAATTATATTTTCACTCATGTGAAATTATTATTGCAACCTTGAGAGTGGTCAAAATACTTACAAAGCATGTATTTTAATGAAGAATGAATCTGTACTGTCTAAATGTATGAAAATGATATATATAGTATATTATAATATTTGAAATTTATTAAGCCTGTAATGTTACTTATATGTAATTACTAGCTGGAGTACCCGGCGTTGTCCGGGATTTTAAGAAAGTTTGTTTACACATCATCCTCCAACAAACCTCTCCTTAGGCAGGCCTCACGAAAAGTGTGACAAACTTCCCCATCCACAGTCCTAAGGTCCTTGAAGGAAGTAGGTCCTGTAACGGTGTAAAGCAAACTTCAGAGATAGAAGCATTCAACATTTGTCAGATGTACAGTATAAACATGGCCAAGAGCTTCTGTTGCTCTGATACCAGGATGACTGTGTACTTCCTGGTTGCTGGATCGCACTATGAAATGCACAGCAACTACTTCCAGTTCCTTGTGCAGCTGTTTCCGGCATTGAGGGTCTCCACGGTGTATAAAATTCATCCAGTCGGTTTTACCCTTCAGGGGATGACAAAGGAATGAACCGGAAGTAGCCTCTGTGCGTTACATAGTGCGGCCCAGCAACCAAGGAGGTAGACAAAAAAGTTTGGTCGCCACTGTTGACACCATCTAGTTGTGTCAGCTCATGCATGAGCAAGTATAAATAAAAATTTGTGCTGCAGAGCTGCCTTTTTGCATCCCAGTATTGTTGCCATCTTTATGGGCCTGAATCTAAATTAGATGGATCTCTCCTCATGGATGCAGATAGCAATTTTTACCATATTCAGACTCATAATAAGCCTGGCTTAATATCAATAGTAGAGATGTGCGCCGACCCTCGTGTTTTGGTTTTGGATCTGGATCTCCCCTGGTTTTGGATGTGAATCTGGTTTTGGATTTTTTTCCTTGGTGTTTTGTCTTTCGGTTTTGGTTTTGGATCTGGATTTTTTTCTCAAAATATCATAAAAACAGCTAAAATCACATAAAATGGGCCTGTTTTTGTTCCTACAGTATTATTAACCTCAATAACATTTATTTCCAGTAATCTCCAATCAATTTTGACCACCTCACAATATTATTTTTTTTCATCTAGTAAAGGCCAAAAGGTTGCATCTAGCTAGCTGGCTGACTAAGCTAAGCGACACAGTGGGCGGCACTAACATGTGGCAGTTCAGCTTCCAAGTTCCAACACAGATACAGTGTGTTATACAGTGTGGGTTGGATACACCAATAGTGCGCTTACTGTGACAGCAGTGTCGGCAGTTCGAGGTGCTGGCGGTGTCCTCAATGAGAGAGTGCCAGTGGTGTCCTCAATGCGGAAGTGCCGTCAGTGTTGGCAGTGTGGTGGTGTTGGCAGAGTGGGGGCCCTGACAGTGTCCTGAGTGCATAGTGCCGGCAGTGTCGGCAGTGCGGGGGTGCCTGCGGTGACTTTAATGCAACTTTGCTGGCTGTGTTGACGTGCAGGGGTTGCTGACGGTGTCCTCAGTATGTGGAATGGCAGTGCTGCGGTGCTGGCATTGTCCTCAGTGAAGGGTACCGGCGATGTCGGCAGTGCGGGGCTGCCAGTGGTGTCCTCAGTGCAGGTTTGCTGACTGTGTTGGCAGTGCAAGGGTGTTCTCAATGCAGGATGCCGGCGGTGTCGGCAGAGCGGGGGTGCCAGCGGTGTCTTCAGTGCATGTGTGCTGACAGTGTCGGCAGTGCAGGGGTGCTGGCAGTGTCCTCAGTGTGGGAGTGCTGGCAGTGTCGGCAGTGTGGGGGTCACTGACGGTGTCCTCAGTACGTGGGGCAGCAGCGCAGGGGTGGTGGCAGTGGTGGTGTCGGCAGTGGGGGATGCTGCCAGTGGGGTTGTCAGCAGCAGGGGGTGACGGCGGTGTCTGGCAGTGGGGGATGGCGGGTGCCATCTTCTTTTGCTTCCTGTGTGCATATTAAATGGCCTTAATGCTGATTGGCTGAGAGCCGTGACAGACGGCTCTCTCAGCCAATCAGCGTTAAGCCCGCTCAATACAAAACCTCGCGACCCGTCAGCAGGATTGCAAAGTTTTGCCTCGGGTGAGGTATCCGGAGCAGGCTCGGATCACCTCGGATCCCCGAAATTCAGGTGGGTTCGGTTCTCTGAAAACCGAGCCCGCTCATCCCTAATTAATAGTGGTTATAAATTCATACAGCATTTAAAAGGTACTGTAAACTCCACGCAAGAGCCATAGTAAATGATGTTCAGTGACTTAAATTATATGCTACAGAATAAAATTCCATAATTCCTCAGTATGTAGCAAAATGCATGTTATAAAATCAAATTATTGACATTGCAGATGGCCCAAGAAGAATGGTGTCCAAATCTGCATCTAACAATAAACCAAACAGGACAATGCTTTTATTCTTCTTTGGTGATTTAGGTGTAGAACCATGAGAGATCTTGGCTTGTAAACTGTGGCTTGTAAATTCTGGATTTGTATAGAAAGACAGAAGGAAAATTTTTCGCTTTTATATAGTAGATAGTAAAGATAGAAAAGAAAAAATATTAGCTAAGCTAAATCATTTTCTAATTCCGTGCTTGACCTGTAGAGGGCAAATGCTATGCAAAAATTGTTTCTTTAATTAATTAAAACTGAAAAGTAATTAATTTCGATTTCAAATTTCTTTAGTTGCCTCCGCTGTGTTTTAATACGCTCATATGTAAAATTTCACGATCTTGGCTTGTAAACTGTGGATTTGTATAGAAAGACAGAAGGACAGAATGACAGAAGGACACATTTTCACTTTTATATAGTAGATTTAACATTAGAATCTAAATATATGGTTACTTATGATAAAACAAATATATATATTATATACATAACTATTATTAATTTATAAAATGTATATAATAATTATTATTATAGTAATACAGAATAATTGCTAATTATTTACTATAAATATACAATTATCTACTAAATTATTAATAACAATAACATAATAATAATAATAATAATAATAATAATAATAATAATAATAATAATAATACAAAATATGAATTATTTATCAATAGTTTCATAATACACATTTTAATAAAGGCTAACTGACTTATTTTGTAGAAAGCGTTCAAAGTGTGTAACAATTGTGTATATTCTATATTTTCATTAGCTTTCTATGCAATACTTTTCTACCTGCAAATCTCTCTCCCTCTGCATCCTCTGCTTTTCCTCTCCCATCCTCTTTTTCTCCTGCATTTCATGTCCTAACCTCCTACCCACTCTCACCTGAGTATCATTGCTATGTCTCCCCTGATGTTGTTTCATCTCCCATCCTTTTCCTTTGAATTTTATTTAGTTACCTGCATTTGATTTCACCTCTACTGCTTGAACCTTTTATGTTATAATACACTGTAAGTATAGGATGCAAATGCTGATGCCCTGTGTTACTGAAAAACATGATGAATACCTTCCAATGGGATTGGTATGAAACCCGATGCTGGAACACCAGCAGTGAAGATCTCGACAGGTATTTTCTCTATTTGCTAACCTAACCCCTCCTAACCCTCCCTTAGAGGTGCCTAACCCTAGCCTCCGCCCAATTACCTAACCCTAACTACCACTGTAAGTGCCTAAATCTAACCTCCCCTTCCCCGCAGCCTAAACCTGTCTCCCGGGGGGGAGGGGCTAACCCTAACCTCCCCCGGGGGTGCCTAACCCTAACCCCCCCTTCCCCTAGACTAACCCTAACCCTCCCGGGGGGGTGCCTAATCGTAAGTCCCCCAGGAAGCCCATAACCTAACCCTCCCCCCCACAGCTGTCCACACCCGCCACCCGGTTGATCCTCAATCGGTATGGCGGGCGTCGGGCTCCCGTGGTAGGTATTATGTCATTAGACCCTTGCCGGGATTAGACAGTTGGGAAGCCGACCTTCGGCTTCCTGACTGCATCCCCTTCCAACATGACCCATTCAAGGAGGGCACAAAATCTTTTTTTCCTGGACTTCCTGCTTCATTTTTGATTGCCATCACCTGTGTTAAAACTCCTTTCTTATCAATTAACTAGTTCAACACAGGTAACGGCAATCATAAATTAAGAGGGAAGTCCAGGAACATAGCATATTGGCCCTCCTGGAATAGGTCGTGTTGGTAGGTACAGTATGAGATGACATTATACACATGATGACATTGAACACAGTCCCATTACATTTCATATCATTTACAAACACTCATTCATAATGACTGTTATTAATTTTGGAAGTCATTATCTGTTACCAGCATATTTTTATATTTTGTTTGTTTAATGGCATTGTTTAATTTTATTTGATATCCATATTATTAACCATTTTTGTGTTTTGTGAATGTTGTTCTTTCTCTCTTCATTATCGTTTCTTTTGAAGAAATTAAGATGAGGCTGTTAAAGGGTTTGGGTAATATATTAGCTATTAATAAACTGTCAGAATTCTTGACCCCCAACCCTTTATTTCACATAACTAACATAATATTTATTTTATAATCTTCTTTATAAAACATGTCTGAATTTTACTTGTATATGACATATACAGAAAGCATAGATAATGTTCCAAAATAATAGTACATGTTTATAAAATAACATATTTTCAATATAGAATTTTGTGGTCATAAATAACTAGTGAAATAGCTCAAACTTTAAACACACATAATGACAACATGGTAAGCAAATTGTTTGATATTACTCAACAGCCTGTGGCACTATATCCCATAACAATATTTGGGGGTTGGGATAGCAACATGTAACCATACACTCTAGAGCAGTGGTTCTCAAATCCAGCCTTTGGGACAAACTAACAGTGCATGTTTTCCATATATCCTTGCTGAGGCAATGGTATATTCATTACCAGGGGCTCCGAGAGAGGGGGAGAGTGGGTACAAATTGCCCAGGCCCGGGCTTGCTGGAGGGGCCCAGCAGGGGCCTGGGTCCGGTACCGCTCCCCCCCTCTTTTATCACAGCAGCCCTGCACACGCTGCTATGTGCTGGGCTACACTGGGAGACTGCTCGCGGCTGCTATGAAGCAGCCACAGCAGTCTCCTATGCCTGTGGGGGGAGCGATCAAGCTGATCGAGACCCACACTGGTTATGCGCCGGCTGAGGGGGCTCAGAGCGACCCCCTCGCCAGCGCGCAGCACTGCTTAGCGGTGCTTCAAATTGGCTTTTTTTGTTTTATTTAAGGGGGCGTGGACACGTCACCCGTGATTAGGCCATGCCCCCTTTACCCAGTCCCGCCGCAGCTCTCGGTGGGCCTGTTCATTACTGATTGATGCATTTTAAAAGACCCACAGGTGGTTCTTATTATTTCACTTGTGATTCTATGAAGAGGACTGTTATTGTGTCTCAGGGACTGGATTTGAAAAGCTCTGCTTTAGAGGCTCACACTATGCTCTTCTAAGCAAGCTTTGGGATCTGCATATGTGCAGTTTTGGAATTTCAGTTCTGGAACTAAAACTCAGAAGGGATTTCACAGTGCATGGGATGGCCATTAAGCATGCTTAGAAGTGGAGAGTGGGAGCCTTTAGAAAGAATGGTCATATATTTCCCTCCTAAGCACAGCTACTCACCACTGACTCCCACAGCATCCAGCAGACTGTTCTAGCGGTAGCTACTGTACACTACTGGTACCTCTGTTATCATCACATAAGCCTCTATCAACCTGTGTAAATTGAATAAACTAAAAAGCAGACTGAGTAATGGGGACTAGTTTTTCAAATCAATTATTCTAGTTATTCATATGCAGTATATACAGTAAACACTAAAGTGGAAAAAGTCATGGAATAGATGCATAGTATCATGTAGGACCCCCTCTAGCCCTGTAAAGTGCAGCAACTCGACCTGGTATCGATTCCATAACTAGGCTTTTTGCTAGGATTTTTGGTGCCCTGTGCCAGAGAGAGCATTGGCGCCCCTCCTTTTTAAAAAAAATAGGGACATAAGATAATGCACTGATTAAGTTTATGTGGGAAATGGGCCTCAGACTGCACACCTTGAACATATATATTTTTTTCTAAGATAGTGTACCTGAAAAAGGGCCATGGCTTCATGGGGAAGGGCCAGGGAAGAGATAGGGGTACTCCTGGGGCAACCAGGAGATGCTGGGGATAAAAGAAGAGGAAGCTACAAGTGAGAATGATAATAAACAGGAAATTTGACAGGCCCAAACAGTGCCCCCTGCCCTGCGGTGCCCTGTGCTATGGCACAGGTCGCACTACCCTAGTTACGGCCCTGTCCATAAGTGGACGGAGTAGTTCTAGAGAGATGTTGACACATGTCTGGATAGCTCTCCAAAGCTCCCTAATATTTGTAGGTGCAGGATCTTGGGTCCGAACTGACCTCTCCACTACATCCCAAAAATACCTGAATGGGTTTCTGTCGAGCGAACGTGTGGGCCACACTATTCATCAGAACTCTCCAGAATGCTCCATGAACCAATTCTAGACAACTTGGGGCTGATGCATGGTGCTTTATCCTGCTGGAATATTACATAGTTGTGGGGGTACATGAAGTCCATGAAGGGCTACAGATGGTCATCAAGCAATGCAACATATCGCTGGTCAATGACATGTTCAGACGGACCAGTGGACCCAACCCAGACCACATGAACATACCCCACACTATTATGGAACCACCACCAACATACACGGTACCTTGTTGACAACTGAGGTCCATGGCCTCAATAGTTCTATGTCACACCCAAACCCTACCATCAGCCTGAAACATCTGGAATTGTGACTCATTGGACCACACCACATGTTGCCAGTCCTGCACGCTACATCACAAGCCCAGGGGGTCTATTCAGCAATGATTTTTTTTTACATAAAAAATGCGGAAACTATCATTTTCGTATTTATTATGTAAATCCCTATTCAACAATGGGATAATGGAGAAGATAAAGCAATTATCTGCTCCATTAATTCCCATCTCACAGAGTACTGCACTGTAGGGATCAGCCATTGATCTCTACAGTGCTTTAAAGCTTTTTGCTATTCAGCAAAGCAAAAAGTGTTAAATTACTCAAAAAATCATTACTTTATATAACGCCGTCTCAGAATGGCATTATATAAAGAAAATGCATTAAATTGCCTGAAAACTGTAGGGACAGAGGAAATTTTACCATAAGTCCCTGCAGCATCCTGTAACACCACCGCAGTCTCTGTTCCTGCTTCCTGGTGACCGGAGGTTCGGCTCCAGGGGTCGGAGCACCCTGTGCTGGCTCTTCACTGAAATGGGGGTGTGGCCTAATTACCATAGGTCATGCTCCTATGTGACATTATTTGGAGGCGTGCCCGCATGGCATGCCTCCAAATAATGTCAGGCTGAGGGGGCCTTACTAGCTGGGCTTCCTCCAGCCCTCTCCTGTCACTGGATGGATGCCGCATGCATGCGCAGCATCCATTCAGACTCTGGGGTCCGGCACCGCCGCACAGCTGTGGTAGTGGGGGCCCCCAACCTCCCAATTTGACCACCCGCGGACTACTTTGGCTCACGGGTGGAAAAGCAGGACAGTACTGTCCCGCTGAAATAGGGATGTTGGGGAGGGGTGCGCCCTCTATGGGTGGCGCTCCTGTTCGACCGCACTGGTCGAACACCCCTAGAGCCGGCCCTAGCTGGCAGATAAGACCAATTAGAGCCTGTTAAACCTGCCGAAAGTGATTAACATGTGTATACAGGCTTTATATTACTATGTAAACTATGTATACATTTATATTTATGTGCTATTGTATTTAAAATGTATATATACATTTTAAATATAAAAGCACATAAATACACATATATACAGACTAATATAAAGTCTGTATACACATGTCAATCTATTTGGACAAGCTGAAGTTGTACTTACCCATCCACTGTCACTGCAAAGAAAGGACTGAGGGGGTCATTCAGACCCGCTTGCGAGCAAAGTTCGCTCGCTAGCGGGTCGATGTTGTGAGACTGCGCATGCGCACGACGGAGGGGGCTCCGTCGTGCGCATGCGCGAGCCCCGACGAGCGATGAGGAATACATCACTCGGGCTCTCGCACCAAAGGAGGCGTGCTGTCGATGGTGACTGACAGCACACCCCCTTTGGTGGGCGTGCCGGGGGGCGTGGCGGCCAGACAGGGGCGTTCCCATGGGAACGCCTACCGTCTGAGTCCGGCCCCACTGACATCAGTAATGTCACTAGTGATGTCAGTGGGAGTGACTTTGGCTCTGATAGAGCCAAAATCACTCCTGGGCTTGCAGCAGCGAGACCCTACCAAAGGGTCTCGTCGCAAGCCCGATGGTCGCGATGGTCTTTGACAGTGCTGGGACAGTGCTGGGATCCTCTTCCCCTTCTGCTTTTTTTGTCCCACTCAATGTTCTTCTTTTGGGTGTTACTTTCTTCAGGGTCGGACACCACTCATTCCTGCTGCTGATGTATCCTTTCAGCTCTTCCTTGGCGAAAACTTGTGAAAAGATATTTCCCTTCCCCTCACTCTTCCATTTCAGATTAGTAAAAGTATTGTGGATAAGTTCTAAAGAAATCGAACTCAAGAATGAGGTACACTAAGTAAAGCAAATAAACAGTAGTAAATACAGGAGAGGGAGAATAATAGGGGGATGAATTGAAGAAGACAAGAAAAATAGGGGGAGACTGGAGGAATAATGGGAGACTGGAGGAATAGGGAGAAGAATAGAGGCAGACTGGAGGAATAGGAGGATAAAGAAGAATATAGCATGATTAAGTATAGGGGGAGATGGGAGTAATAAGGGGAAGTGGGAGGAATAGGGAGAAACGGGAGGAATAGGGGCAATAATAGGTGGAGACAAGAGGGGAAGAATAGGGGGAGATGGGAGGAATATGGAAAGAATATGGGGAGACAGAGGAATAGGGGGAAGAATAGGAGGAGACAGAGGAATAGATTGGAGGACTAAGTGGATGGGAATGAGGGGAGTAAATAGGTATTTGAAGACCCCATAGCAAATATTTGTAAGGGCCCCTGTGCACCACCCAATTGTAACAATTTTATATAACACATGTAAATCTGACCTGGAATATGCCCCTCCCTCAGTTCAGGGACCCATAGCAGTTGCACCCCTTGCACATATGGTAGTTATACCCATGGGGGGCTAAACGTGCACTATAGCTAGCTACCTGGCAAATGGTTGGCACAAAATACCAGTTTAAGTATAAGATTTCTGGGAGATGCAATGTACTTACAAAATCATGAATTTCAAAGCAATATAACAGAAAAGTAAATTTCAGTTTGTTTCGCTGAAATTAGACCAAGACACTGCCCTAAAGTTTATGGCATAAACTGATTATTCGTTTCAATATTGTACTTTAAACAGAAATCTATATGCTGATGTTACTTACCATGTACACAAATGTGAACTATACTGAATATCCCTATTTTAAGTGTGGCTTTAAACATTCTACGATTTTAGCATAAATAGCTTTTGCATTCAAATTTGTATACCGTACTATCAATGCTACTCAAAGTGAGTTTGTGCACATTAGTGCATACCATGCTCTTGTCAGACCATTAGATGTCACCATAGCAGCACCTACTTGAGTTTAAACTCTTTTTTTAACATATTTACCAGTTCCAACAATATGATTTACAGTATCGCCCCATGCTGCCAGTACACAATATGCACATTTGACTAGAGCTTCCAGGAATACTAGCTGCACAGCTGCTGTCATCATGATTTCAACTGTCAAACAGGATTAAAAATGATTTTGCCTAGAAAAACAGAAATCCTTTCAAGCAACCAGTATAAATTGTAGCTTACTCCATTTGTTTACTTGTAAACAGAACACGTCAATAAAAGCACTACAACTGGCTTATATTCTCTAAAATGTATCCCTTTTCGATACAAATGGAAAGCTACATAAATATACATGCCTTACTGTTTTTCAGTTGAGATAACTAAAATAATAAATATGATAATATCCATATAAGCATACAGTAAATTGCCCGTACAGGGTGTGAGATGGCTTTCATGTTTATTTGTATCTGTAAAATGCATGTGTATATCTTAAGATTGAATATTGTTCTTTGGTCATCTAAAATGTTAGTGAGGAACAGAATGTATTATGGAAACATTTGTGCTTGAATCATCAGGAGTAAGTGTATAAAATGTCTTTATTTCCCTGGGTTGTAGAATAAATCTGCTTAGTGCAGATTACTGTCATGTAACAATTAGAGGCAGTGTTGTGCTTGTAAAGACCAATTTCATCCACAATGACACTTAAGGATAGATTTACTAAAGCTTCTAATAATGAAAAGTGATAGAGTTGCCCGTAGCAACTAATCATTTCTCTATTGCATCAATTATAGACAGGATATGATTGGTTGCTATGGGCAACACCACCATTTTTAATTTTTAGAAGCTTTAGTAAATCTACCACTCAAAGGGCCTGATTCAAAGATGGACGCAAATCTTTTCACAGTTGTGGTATTATCAGTAATCTGCGCATGTGTTTGAGTCACACAGCGCATGCATTAAGTTTGATTAGCCATGTTGCTCACAATGAGGATTTATTCGTAAAGTGATTGACAGGAAGGGACCTTTTCTGAGCGGCAACAGGGGGTGGTGACTCAAATGCAGGCGTGTCCCAACCATATGCGAGGGCGTGTCTCAACCTGCAACTGAGATCCTGTATGCAGTCAAAATGTCTCCAGTGTCTCAGCTCTTATGGCCATAGGGTTACTCAGAAGGCCAATTATCGACTAATTTGCGACCTGTGCTGAGTCTTTGTGATTGGTTTTGCGAAGCTGCCAGTGGGCGTCTCAATACAAATCCAGGCAGCTGCGACATTTGCATATTGTTGCACAGACGCTGTGTACAAATTAGCAGCTCATTAACGTACATCTCTGATCATGCCCAAAGTCATTACAATGTATAAAAAGAAGACATTGCATGTAGCCTGTGGGTCACAAGTTGGACAGCTCAGATCACTTGATCTTTTGTAAATGTTTTTATTCAAAAATAAATAGGGCTAATACAACTGTCATATATAACAACTAGAAACTGTACAGAGGCGGTCATTACTTTTAAAATTTACTTTAACATGATTGAAACTACTGAAGAAGAAAAAAACCTTATTTAGAGGACTCAAGTGTCCTGCATAAAAGATTCCATGCCTGCTATCAAAACGAAAAATGTTTAGTCTATATTACTGTATATATGTTCTTGCTATTATATTTGTTTTGCACTTTGATGATCACAAAAAAACACCTAATGTATGCCCTGCTGCTGGGGAATTTAATTAAAAGACATCAGATGACTTCACTACTTCACTAGAAAGCAACAATATAATTAAACAAAACAGTATTAAGATTAATTCCTTTATTGCAGGTTTCTAAAAACATATAGGTACAATCAGACCACCTAAAACTTTAAATTGTTAAAGCACATATTGTAATTTCAGGGTATTTATGACATGTACATTACAAATGGAAACAGTGATGTCTCTTATAGTTCACTGTGTTTTCAAACCGGTTAGATTCTGTATTTCAGGTTACAGTGTTAACCCCTTTGGTGCCATTTCAAAGCATAAAGTGGAGTCCATTGCCAACCTGAAGGTTAAAGACCAACATTAAGTAACACAAGTCTTAAGTCTGAGCCATTTGGTAGTCTTTAGAGATTTGGATGAAGCAAATGCTAAATAAACAATATACAGTATATGTGCTTATAGGAATATACATGATAATATTTTTCCGCAGGGTTAACAACAATAGGGAAACTCCCTTTTACAGAGCTGATCTTCACTGAAACTTCAAGACTGGAGGAGAGGCAGCGAGAGCGCATACTATTTGTCCTGTCGCATAGCTCCAGTGCAGGGATTAATTCCCAGAGAAACATATAACAAAGCTGACTTCTCCCAAGGCCAGGTTCAGCCAGAGCATACTCAGCCTGCAGCAGCCTGACCCGCTCCCTAAACCCACAGGAAGGTGTTGTAGCAGCCAGCAAAGGCAGCCAAGGGGCCAGACAAGACGCCTTATTACAAAAGAGGCCAGACAAGAGCCAGCCGTCGATGCATCGCTGCTGGAAACAATTCATTCTAGGCCAAGGTGTCAGAGCCAGGACAGATATTTAAGAGGCCTCTTGGGGTTAACAGGATCTTTGATCATTAGTATGATATCCTTAACAGGTGATTAGTGATGACTCTATATTGCAATAGTGTAATATAAAGCAGTAATAAATAACATGTGGCATTAAACACCTGACCATCCAATCATTATTCAGGAAAAAGAAAAGATATACAGTATATATATATATATATATATATATATACACACACACACAGAAAGCCCGCACTCCGCCTCAATGTAACAATAAATGCCCCGGTGCCCTCCTGGGTGTCTAATGCAAACTACAAATCAAATTTATCTTTCCAGGTAAAGAATCACACTGACAAATTTGTCTACTCTTGTTCGACGTTTCAGTCTAAATGACTTTTATCAAGAACACATAAGTGAATCCAGACATACATACCTATATACCAGCATACCTGCAATAATAGGCACAACTTCCGGGTGCCACAAGTGTGACGTCATCAGCATGTGCCCCCCGCATGTCGCTGCACCGTGATGTCACTGGCATCGTGACTTCATGCCACACAGCCGGTCACTGCACAGAATGGCCAGGTCTAGCACCCCTAGTGGCCATGGAGGCAAATGTTGCTATACACAATAAAAACAGTAACAATGGTGGAAAAAGTGACATTGGTGAAAATTAATAGTAGCACCCAGTTGTTAAGGTCCATATATGTAAAAAATATGATAGAGGAGAAAGAAATAAAGGCTACAGGAGAAAAAATTAGAGAATATGTGAATATACACCCACAAAAGAAGGGAGATAATATGTAGAATAAACACCCAAGTAACAAAAGAGCCAAAAACAGGTTCAAAATATAAGAAATATATTTAGAAAAAAATTCAAAAGTCTATAAACACTCATCCTGAGTAATGTAGTATTCATCACAAAAAATGTGAAAAAATAAGTAAAAAATATGAAAAAATTAGAAAAAATTAGAGATTTAAATCTTGGGTCAATATATGTTTTGCATATCCAACCTTGCCATCACCTGTGCTACCAACTGTGATGTATGCATCTGTATTACCGCACACAATCTTCTTAGGAGGTCTGACATCCCAATACAAATCAGGCCCAGCACAGCTTGGCTTCCAAGATCGGCCGAGATAGGGCATAGCCAGTATGGTATGACTGTAAAAAACACAAACACTTACATGGGTGCATTGGTGAGGCTTTGGGGGTATACTGACTCCCAGGAATGCCCAATGGAATGAAAAAATTGGGAACTCCATGGCAGCAACAAGTGGATCAAAAAATGAAAGAATGTTCCAGTGAAAAATGGGGATGTTCATAAGTAAGAAGCATGAAAAAGATAGTCTCATTGAGTCCAAATGGAGTAACCGTGTACATGTTGTGAATCCATTGTGTAACCAACTGGAGTAAACATCTCTCCTGGTCACCTCCTCTCTTGGACATCAGTACATGATGAATCACTTTATATGATAGGGTAGCCAGAGAATGTTGGTACTCTTTAAAGTGACGGGCAAGCGGTTGATCTATCTTCTTTACAGAAAGGACTTGCCTAATAGCTGTGTGGTGTTGCACCATCCTTTCCCTGAATAAACGTGTGGTCTTGTCAATGTACACCAAACTACATGGACACCTTATCATATATGTCTAATTGGGATATGTTTCCCAGAATGTGGATCGGATGTACAACATAATTGCTCGGTTCCATGTAGTACCATTGCTCGGCTGCAAGTAGTACATCCAGTGCACCTATAACAGCCTACTTTTCTTGATTAAAAATGTTTGTCCATATTGGGAGCCTGTTGTGAAATATCATTGTGTACAAGCCAGTCCTTAAGATTTTTGCCCCTTTTATGGCACATCATGATGGATGATTTGTTCAGAGCTTTAATGTTGGTATCTGTGTTTATGATTGGCCACAATTTCTTTGTGGTATGACTAATAAAATTGCTGACTGTATTGTACTTTCTTGTAAAACACATGTTTTTTTTTTCTTTATCTTTGGATTTAGTCTTGGACGCAACAGATCTTGTTGTGTCATTCTCATGATTTTGGATTTAATGGCTTCTACATTCTTTTATAGATCTCCGCTGTTTTTTAATTTCTGCATCATGTTATTGATTTTGTTTCTGCAATTTCATCATCTGTTGTCATCCTCCTTATACGTAGAAATTGGGAATAAGGGAGTCCTTTTTTCAAGGAAGTTGGATGATGGCTTTGTGCATGTAGTAACATATTGCAATCAGTTGGCTTGTGATAAATCTTAGTCTTGAACTCAATGCCTTTCCATTCAATAAGAAATTTTTCCCCCCTATTTCTAAAACCAGGACAGGGTCAGTGCTGGTTCCTAAAATACGGGTTAACCCTACTCATTTTTTAGCCTGTATTTTTAGGAACCAGGACTGGCTGAGCAGTCCGGGGCTGGTTAAGCTTTTTGGGGGGTGACTCTGCGTAATTTTTTAAAAAATATTAACCTTTTTTTACAGGTACAACACATAAGCAGCCTTCACATATCTCACTGATATGTGCAGGCTGTTTGTTCAGGAGAGTTTGGCAAAGAGAAAAAACTGCAAACGGGTGAGTTGTCTCTATCTAAACTTGCTACTCGGGGGAGATATCTCAATCTGCTTCACCATCGGCCATCTCACTCTCAGCTAAACGCACTTCTTAGTAAATTTGTGAGTTTCAGGAGCATCAAATCACTCAAATTTTGTCGATGCAAATAGAGTTGAGAAAAAAAAAAACTCGATGAGACTCGAATCTTAGTAAATTTACCCCTGTGGGTTATACTGAGTACGGGCATATTTCTTTTCTGTTTTCCTAAGTAGTGCAGGTTGTTTGATAAGAATTACTGTGTCTATTTGTGTTGCCCCGTGTTACTCTGCATTGATACAATAATATTAAAAGCAGCTTTGTGCTGTATCCCATAACTATAGAAACAATCAACATTGCCTCATAATACAGACATAGCAAAATAGTTGAAGAAAGCTAGAAAAAAGCCATGCAGTTAGCAAACATTTCTATAAAACCTAAGCCTAGTTTCATACACAACGATTTTGTCCATCCAGAAAAAAAAACAGACTTTTTTTTTCTGGAAGGAAGGTTGGACAACTTCCTTTCACATGCAACGGATTTTATTTTGATGAAACAAGCATTGACTACAAGGCTACTGGAAGTCTGAAATCTCTGTGTGTGAAAGCATGCATATAGTTTTGTGAGGTGTATGCATTTGGCATCCCGGCGGTCTAGATACCGATGCAACTATTACCGGCGCTGAAATCCCGACGCCGGTCAGAAGCCCGGCAAATCCATCTAGACCGCCGGGATACCAAAGGTAAGTACCGGGGTGTTGGGGGGGTAAGGTTTAGGGTGCGAGGTTAGGCACTAGGGTTAAGCACTAAGGGGGGAGGGTTAGGCACCGGGGAGGTGGAGGTTAGGGTCAGGCACTGGGGGGGGGGGGGGAGGTTAGGGTTAGGCACCAAAGAGGGGGGGTTAGGTTTAGGGTAGGAAGAGGAGGAGGGTTAGTAAACCGACCACTAAGTGTCAGTGTGTTAACCGTTTCAAGATGCCGGCATTGGGATTCTAACTGCCGGAATCCCGAGCACTGGTATTTCATACCGATTCCACGTGAGGCACTAAGTTCTGAAGACAGCACGGCATGACAGCGACCGTGCTGTGTTCATGCCGTGTTCATGCAGTGTGAAAACCCTAATGTATTTGTAACTTCCATTGAAATTAAACAACAGAAAAAAAGTCAGTTTTTTTGCCGGACGGACAAATCCGTTGTGTGTGGAATAGTCCAAGGGGAGAGCTTTCTATCCCCCAATTGTAAAACATGCTTTTCCCAAAAAGTGCAATCCGTATTTCCTTCTCTAAAGAGAAATATACCCTTGACCTCTAGAGTTTATATTATATATATTATCACAATACTATTTTTTTTATAGGTTAATGTGCTTTATTGCAAGTTTAGGTGTTTTGTGATGTTTGTGGCTTTATAGAATAAGTTAGATTTTATGATTCTTTATGTAAAGAAGTCTACTGAAATCTGTGCATACATGAATGCATTTATTGACATTAAGGGGTATATTTACTAAAGGTCGATTTTGTAGTCGATTTCGACATCATGTTTCAGTGTCTAAATTGCAGATTTACTAACAGTCGGCTTTGAATTCGATTTGAAATTGACATATATGTCAGTTGGATTTTCAAGGTGTAAATGCTGTCAGTTTTGATCTTTCTGTTCAAAACCGGTGGCAAATAGAACCTAATTATGATGGGAAACCCATCCAAAAAAGAAGCACTGCACTAATCACTATGATTTGTGCAGGCTTCTTAGGGTTAAAAGTAAATGAAAATGTAAGATGATGTCTGTAACAATGATCGCGTAACTCATGGTCTCACGCATACTTCATGGATGAATTTAATATCTTATATATAAAATTAATTGGTATGTTTGTTTGTTTGTCCGATTATGCATTCGGACACTCCTGCACTGATTGGGAAGAAACCAATGCAAGGTGTTCCAGTTGGGTCCTGGCCAGGTTTTAGGGGATTTAGGGTCCTGTCGGACCTTCCATTGGTGTACTCTGGGCATAACATTGACCCAGGAGCCTGTTCTGGGCCTTCCACTGGATGGATTTGGACGAGGAGTGGCAATTGGTCTGGGATGCCTAATGGAGTGGTTGGTGTTCCAGTCAGACCTAGTGGCGGAGTGCACTGGGTAGAACTTTGATCCAGGGAGCCTGTTCTGGACCTTCCACTGGATGGATTTGGACAACATCACATAATACAACTTAATAACTTGAAAATGTAATCCTCGGCAACGCCGGATACTTCAGCTAGTATACTATATATAGGGCCTCATTTAGTAACGAGTTTTATCACCAAAACGAGTGATAAATTTCACTGTGTGTGATAAATGGTGCTCCAGCCAATCAGCTCCTGACTATCAACTGTTAGAAAAATTACATACACAGGAGTATATTTACTAAGCAGTGTTAGGAGACAGTGTGAAAAGTGATAAGAAAGTGATAAGGTGCCAGCCAATCAGCTCCCAACTGTAATTTTTCTAACAGCCTGTGAGATGACAGTTGGGAGCTGATTGGCTGGCACCTTATCACTTTCTTATCACTTTTCACTCTGTCTCCTAACACTGCTTAGTAAATAGACCCCACAGTGACATTTATCCCTCATTTTGGTCATAAAATTCATTACTAAATGGGGGTCATAGTATATAGTACCTTCTGCTATTTTTTATTAGAGATGTGAGCGGACCCCCATATTTTGGTTTTGGCAAAACCACTGTCAAATGTTATGGTTTTGGCAAAACTACCCTTAAATGTTTTGGTTCAGATTAGTTTTTTTTGATTTATAAATCATTTAATTTGTACCTGTTCACATACAATCCAAAACCTGAGATTCGTTTTTTAAATCTGAGTTACAGCAGTAAACTTACAGCAGTCCCCAGTCCCCTGTTGTTGGCGACTGGGGCAATAAATAAGTTTTAGTTTTTGTTTTCTGTGGGACCAATGTATTTGAATTTTATGTTTATTGTGTTTTTAGTGTATATTTATTTGCATATATGTATATATATTAAGGGTGTGCACTGGCCACTTTTTGTGTTTTGGTTTTGGATCTGAATCTTTGTTCGTGTTTTGGATCTGGATTGGTTTTGCCAAAACCACCCTTACGGGTTTTGTGTTTTGGTTTTGGATCTGTATTTTTTTTAGAAAAAAGCATAAAAACAGGTAAAAACCACAGAATTTGTTTTTTTTTTAACCTCAATAACATTAATTTCCACTCATTTCCAGTCTATTCTGAACACCTCACACCTAACAATATTGTTTTTAGACCAAAAGGTTGCACCGAGGTAGCTGGATGACTATGCTAAGCGACACAAGTGGGCATCACAAACACGTGGCCCATCTAGGAGTGACACTGTAGTGGCAGACAGAATGTCAGTTTGAAAAACTAGGCCCCAAAGTACTGCAAAGAAAATAAAGAGGTGCAAGATGGAATTGTCCTTGGGCCCTCCCACCCACCCTTATGTTGTATAAACAGAACATGCACACTTTAACAAACCAATCATTTCAGCGCCAGGGTCTGCCACACGACTGTTGCTGAAATTATTGGTTCGTTTGGGCCCCCACAAGACAATCTGGCAATTAATCTGTCCCTGCACAAACTGGCTCTACAGAGGCAAGATGTCATCCTCATCCTCTTCATCCACCGATTCCTCACCCTCTTCAGTGTTGTGTACATCCTCATCCTCACAGAGTATTAATTTGTCCCCGCTGGAAGGAGAGACACCACATAGGATCAAGCACGGTGGCCAAAATGTAGTGGTCTGGTCTCAACAGATTGACCACCCTCGAATCCTGGAAAAGCGAATGAAGAGCTTCATCAAGTCCCACATACCAAGCGGAATCGCTCCATCTTAGCTCCTCCTTCACTTTCTCCAACTGCTTCTGCGAAAGCCTGATGAGGGGAATGACCTGACTCAAGCTGGCAGTGTCTGAACAGTTCGAAGGGCTGGAGAACCTTGCACAACACGGAAATCATTCTCCACTGCACTTGAGTCAGGTGTATACCCCCTCCTTTGCCTATGTCTAAGGTTTGAATGGCCTTTTTGAATGGCCTTTTGCTGCTCCTCCATCCTCTGAAGCAAATAGAGGTTTGAGTTCCACCGCGTCACAACCTCTAGCTTCAGGTGATGGCAGGGCAGGTTCAAGAGTGTTTGCTGGTGTTCCAGTCTTCAGCACGCAGTCGCTGAATGGCAAAAGTGGCCAGAAATTTTTTGGGCCACCCAAAGCGTCTCCTACATGCCCCTGTCGTTTTTCAGAAAATTCTGCACCACCAAATTTATTGTGTGAGCAAAACATGGGACGTGCTGGAATTTGCCCAGATGTAATGCCCGCACAATATTGGTGGCGTTGTCAGATATCACAAATCCCCAGGAGAGATTAAGTGGGGTAAGCCATTGGGAAATGATTTCCCTCAGTTTCTCTAAGAGGTTGTCGGTGGTGTGCCTCTTACTGAAACCAGTGATACACAGCGTAGCCTGCCTTGGAATGAGCTGGCATTTCTGAGATGCTGCTACTGGTGACGCTGCTGTTGTTGCTGCATAAGGTGATACATCTACCCAGTGGGCTGTCACAGTCATATAGTCCTTAGTCTGCCCTGTTCCACTTGTCCACATGTCCATGGTTAAGTGGACATTGGGTAAAACTGCATTTTTTAGGACACTTTTTCTGACGTCACTGTACATTCTCGGTATCGCCTGCCTAGTGAAGTGGAATCTAGATGGGATTTGGTACCGGGGACACACTACCTCCATCAATTGTCTAAATCCCACTGCACCAATGGCGGATACCAGATGCACGTCTAACACCAACATAGCTGTCAAGGCCTCAGTTATCCGCTTTGCTTCAGGATGAATGCTGTCATACTTCATCCTCCTCGCTAAGGACTGTTGGAGGGTCAATTTCTTAGTAAAAGAAGTAGTGGTATTCCTTCTTCCTCTCTGGGATGATGAACGACTCCCAGCAGCAACAGTAGCAGCGGCAGCAATAGGCGTAGCAATGCAGGATCCTCCCGAGGAATCCCGGATAGGAGAGTCAGTCATGCCAGTGATATGGCCTGCAGGACTGCTTCCAATCCTGACTAAGGAGGAAATTGACGATGAGGGAGTTGACGGTGTGGTTTGCAGACACTTGAATACAACAGAACAAAGGGATTTAGGTGTCCCTGGACTGCTTACTGTCTTAGCCACAGTTTCTGAACTTAACAGTAGCTCTTTATGAATGCACTGCAGGTGACGTATAAGGGAGGATGTTCCTAGGTGGTTAACGTCCCTCCCCCTACTTATTCCACCTTTACATACAGTACATATGGCAAGACAGTTGTTGTCCTGATTTGGATAGAAATATTTCCCGACCAAAGAGGTGGAACGTTTGGTCTTCTGCCCAGGCATGACCGTGATGGGATTTTTCAGCCCACGGACAACAACTGTCTCCCCCGGTGCCTGATTTAAACAAACCACCTCGCCATCAGAATCCTCCTCGTCAACTTCCTCCTCAGCACCAGTTACACCCAAATCCTCATCCTGTTGTACTTGAACAGTGACATCTTCAAATTGAATATCAGCAAGTGGACTGTGGGTGCTCCTTCCAGCACTTGCAGAGCTCATGCAAATGGTGGAAGAAGCCACCTCTTACTGTCCAGTGTTGGGAAGGTCAGGCATCGCAAAAGTCGCCACACTTGGACTCTCCACGGGGTTTATGTTTCTCCTCAGACGATTTAAATTTATTTTTTAAGGTAATTTTACTGAAATTTGCTATTTAGGATTTTATATGCCCTCTACTATGACATTGGGCATCGGCCTTGGCAGACAACGTTGATGCCATTTCATCGTCTATGTCATAACTAGTGGCAGCAGCTTCAGCACTAGGAGGAAGTGGTTCTTGATCTTTCCCTAATTTATTTTTATCGGACAAATTTTTGTCCTCCATTTATGTGATATTTATACACGTGCTGCTAAGGCGCACACAAACACAGAAAAATATTTATTTTTATGGAGTTCTTTGGAGGTTACACCACCCTTCAACATAAGAGCCAGGCGGCCCTTGACTTATGACACAGGTGCACGCTTGGTGCTACTTTGTTGATGCACGTGCGGCTACAGCACACACCCCCTTAGGACTACAGCTTTTATGGGACACTGCACACAAGTCACAAACACAGAAAACATTTTTTTTTTCCTGGCACTTTGGGGGTTACACCACCCTTCAACAGACGAGCCAGCCGGCCCTTTACTTATGAGCCAAGCGCACACTTGGTGCTGCACGTGCGGCTACAGTGCGCACAAACAGAAAAAATAATAATAATTTTTTGCACTTGGAGGAGCATTCCTGATGGACAGAGCACCCCCTGGACAACACTACAGCACCCCTTTAGGACTACAGCCTTTATGGGACACTGCATACAAGTCACAAACTCAGAAAAAAATATATTCTGGCACTTTGGGGGTTACACCACCCTTCAACAGACGAGCCAGCCAGCCCTTGACCTATGACACAGGCGCACGCTTGGCACTGCTACTTTGCTGAAGCACGTGCAGCTACAGCGCACACAAGTCACAAACAAAGAACATTTTTTTTCAGGCACTTTGGAGGTTACACCACCCTTCAACAGACGAGCCAGCCAGTCCTTTACTTATGACAGGAGGTGCATGCTTGGCACTGCTACTTTGTTGATGCACGTGCGGCTGCAGTGCACACAAACAGAAAAAAAATAATTGTTTTGTTTTGCACTTGGTGGGAGCACCCCTGATGGACAGAGCACCCCCTGGACAACACTACAGCACCCCTTTAGGACTACAGCCTTAATGGGACACTGCACAACACAGCCCAGCCAGCGGCTATGGACTTTGGAGTGGAAACAGCCCCTATGGACAACAGCAGCACCAGCACAGCAAACTCCCACCCTCCCTCTTCACTGTCCACAGCCAGAGTGAAAAATGGCGCCGACACGGGGACCTTTTATAAAATCCAAAACCTGCGAGAATCCGACAGCGGGATGATGACGTTTTGCCTCGATTTCAGATCCGAGCCAGGCCGGAAAACTTGAACCTGACTCGGGTCCGGCTCGGATCGGGAGGGTTCGGATTTCAGAAATCTGAACCCGCTCATCCCTAATATACATATATATATATATATATATACTGTATATATATATATATATATATATACCACATGGAAGGCGGCACTCGGAAAGAACGGCTAGACACAGGCAGAAAGTAAGTTCTCAACGTTTCGAGAAGTTTAATCTCTCGTCTTCTTCAGGATACAAATAACAAATACACACTGACCTTATAAACCCTTTCCCTCATGCAGCGCTGGACTCACGGAGCGTCTGACAGCGCCCACCAATGACGTCATCAAGCCTCACCATTCTATTCAGCTGGTATTAATCAATCCCTTACAATGTAACAATACACAATTAGACACAAATATATAAACATCATTAAAATACATACAGTGAAATATTACAAAACATCCCCAAAGAGAACTAATAATCCGTGATACGTGACAACTTTAATCCTATATGACTGATATCTTATCATTACATCCAATCAATATTCTACATAATCTTATACCACTATGTCCCCTATAAAGAACCTAGGCACACTACTTTAAACTAGGGGTGTGCACCGGCCACTTTTCGTGTTTTGTGTTTTGGTTTTGGATCTGGATCTTTCTTCGTGTTTTGGATCTGGATTGGTTTTGCCAAAACCACCCTTCCGTGTTTTGGGTTCTGGGTTTTGTGTTTTGGATCTGTATTTTTTTGAAAAAAAGCATAAAAACAGCTAAAATCACAGAATTTGTGGGTTTTTCTGCTCCTATGCTATTATTAACCTCAATAACCTTAATTTCCACTCATTTCCAGTCTATTCTGAACACCTCACACCTCACAATAGTGTTTTTATGTCCAAAAGGTTGCACCGAGGTAGCTGGATGACTATGCTAAGAGATACGAGTGGGCGGCACAAACACGTGGTCCATCTAGGAGTGACACTGCAGTGGCAAACAGGATGGCAGTATGAAAAACTAGGCCCCAAACTATACATAATGCAAAGAAAAAAAAGAGGTGCAAGATGGAATTGTCCTTGGGAATTATGTTGTATAAACAGGACATGCACACTTTAACAAACCAAATATTTCAGCGCCAGGGTCTGCCACACGACTGTGGCTGAAATGATTGGTTCGTTTGGGCCCCCACAAAACAAGCTGGCAGTTAATCTGTCCCTGCACAAACTGGCTCTACGGAGGCAAGATGTCATCCTCATCCTCCTCATCCACCGATTCCTCACCCTCTTCAGTGTTGTGTACATCCTCATCCTCACAGAGTATTAATTCGTCCCCGCTGGAATCCACAACCACAGGTCCCTCTGTACGTTCTGGAGGCTGGTCTCCCTGGAAGAGTTGATAATTCATTTTATGAACATCATCTTCTCCACATTTTGTGGAAGCAACCTCCTACGCCTTTCGCTGACAAGGTTCCCGGCTGCACTAAACACTCTTTTGGAGTACACACTGGAGGGGGGGCAACTCAGGTAAAATAGAGCCAGTTTGTACAGGGACCTCCAAATTGCTTCTTTTTCCTGCAAGTACAGGTACGGACTGTCTGACATGCCTACTTGGATGCTGTCACCGATGTAATCCTTTAACAGACAGACGCACGCTTGTCGCTGCTGCTTTGAGGATGCAAGTGCTGCTACAGTCCACACAATTCACAAAGACAGAAAAAAAAAGAAGAATATTTTTATTGTTTGTGTAGCACACTTTGAGGGTGTCACCACCCTTTAACAGACAGACGCACGCTTGTCGCTGCTGCTTTGAGGATGCAAGTGCGGCTACAGTCCACACAATTCACAAAGACAGAAAAAAAGAAGAAGAATATTTTTATTGTTTGTGTAGCACACTTTGAGGGTGTCACCACCCTTTAACAGACAGACGCACGCTTGTCGCTGCTGCTTTGAGGATGCAAGTGCGGCTACAGTCCACACAATTCACAAAGACAGAAAAAAAGAAGAAGAATATTTTTATTGTTTGTGTAGCACACTTTGAGGGTGTCACCACCCTTTAACAGACAGACGCACGCTTGTCGCTGCTGCTTTGAGGATGCAAGTGCGGCTACAGTCCACACAATTCACAAAGACAGAAAAAAAAAGAAGAATATTTTTATTGTTTGTGGAGCGCACTTTGAGGGTTACACCACCCTTTAACAGACAGACGCACGCTTGTCGCTGCTGCTTTGAGGATGCAAGTGCGGCTACAGCCCACACATTTCACAAAGACAGAAAAAAAAAGAAGAATATTTTTATTGTTTGTGTAGCACACTTTGAGGGTGTCGCCACCCTTTAACAGACAGACGCACGCTTGTCGCTGCTGCTTTGAGGATGCAGGTGGAATCTAGACGGGATTTGGAACCGGGGACACACTACCTCCATCAATTGTCTAAATCCCACTGCACTAATGGCGGATACCGGACGCACATCTAACACCAACATAGCAGTCAAGGCCTCAGTTATACATTTTGCTTCAGGATGACTGCTGTCGTACTTCATCCTCATCGCTAGGGACTGTTGGAGGGTCAATTGTTTAGTAAAAGTAGTGATGTTCCTACTTCCTCTCTGGGATGATGAACAACTCCCAGCAGCAGCAACAGCACTAGGAGGAAGTGGTTCTTGATCTTTCCCTATTTTATTTTTATCGGAGAAAGTTTGGTCCTCCATTTATGTTATATTGATATATACATGTGGCTAAAGCGCACACAAACACAGAAAATATTTTTTTATTTTTGCTGGAGAGTAGTGCACTTTGTGGGTTACACCACCCTTTAAGAAATGAGCCAGCCGGCTCTATACTTATGGGACACAGGCACACGCTTGGCGCTGCTCTTTTGTTGATGCACGTGCAGCCACAGTGCACACAAGTCACAAACACAGAAAATAATTTTTTTTTTGGTTTGGACTGGAGTGTACTTTGGGGGTTACAGCACCCTTTAACGGTCAAGCCAGCCGGCCCTTTACTTATGACACAGGCGCACGCTTGGCACTACTTTGTTGATGCACATGCGGCTACTGTGCACACAATTCACAAACACAGAAAATATATTATTTTTTTAGCACTTGGGGGGAGCACCCCTGATGGACAGAGCACCCCCTGGACAACACTACAGCACCCCTTTAGGACTGGGACACTGCACAGGACTTTGGAGTGGACACAGCCCCTATGGAGAACTGACTGCACAACACAGTCCAGCCAGCCCCTATGGACTTTGAAGTAGTGGACACAGCCCCTATTAACAACAGCAGCACAGCACAACACAGCCAGCCCCTATGGACTTTGAAGTAGTGGACAACAGCAGCACTACACTACACTACTCTACACAGCCCAGCCAGCCCTAACTCCCACCCTCCCTCTTCACTGTCCACAGCCGAGTGAGAAAATGGCGCCGACGCGGGTACCTTATATAGGATCCAAAACCCGCGAGACTCGGAAGGCGGGATGATGACGTTTTGCCTCGATTTCAGATCCGAGTCAGGCGGGAAAAGTTGAGCCTGACTCGGATCGGACTCGGATCGGGGGGGCTCGGGGGGGTTCGGATTTCAGAAATCCGAACCCGCTCACCCCTACTTTAAACCAATATCCGTATACATCATGCAAGTATGAACCATAAGTTCTGTCGCTCCCAGAAAGGTTATTATAAAAAACAATGCAGACCATTACTCTCATTTAACCCCTTGGGGGACATAGGGCCTCATTCAGAGGCAGTCGTAGGATGCAAGCGGTTGTTCTGAAACAGGGCGGCCACTTGCATCCTGAACGGCCGCCTCCATGACGGTCGTTAGGCTGTGGGTTAACACCCACAGCTCTAACGACCGACAAGGGTGATGGTCGCGATGGTCAAGACCATCGCGACCATCGGGGCTTACGACGAGACCCTAAGGTAGGGTCTCGTCAACCTTAAGCCCCAGGGAGCTTCCTGCTCTGATCGAGCAGGAAGCTCCCCAATGACTCCACTGATGATGTCAGTGGGGCAGCCCCCAAACGGCAAGCGTTCCTACTGGAATGCCTCCGTTTGGCCAGGCACGCCCTCAGCCCACCCAGAAAATGGGGCGAGCTGTCACTCAACATCGACAGCTCGCCCCGTCTACGACGAGACCCCTAACGACGGATCACCCGCCGGCTCCGTCATGCGCATGCGCTGTGGGGCAACATCGAGTCGGTCGTGAGTGAGTTAAAACTAACGCTAGAAGCTCCAGTAACAAGTTTATCTCAGGACCATCATATAGCACATTAACATCAACCAATTTTCTGACTGCCCATAGTCCCTCCATATTAGGGATAATGGTATAGAGACTAGATATATCAATGCTGCATAGTAAACTTCCTATACTGTAGGTATATTCTCAGCAGTAGCCAATAAATTAAAAAATGCAGTTGTATCTAATAGGAAGGCCGGACTGTTCACAATGCAAGGCTGGAAAACCGCATCTAAATACTGTATGTTGATAAGGGTTGAAATAAAGAGCCACGGGCTGCTATAATAGGCCACCCTGGTGGTGCAGTCAAACTCAGCCCAGCCAGCCCCTATGTACTTTGGAGTAGACACAGCCCCTATGGACAGCAGCAGCACCAGCACTGCAAACTCCCACCCTCCCTCTTCACTGTCCACAGCCGGAGTGAAAAATAGCGCCGACGTGGGGACCTTTTATAAAACCAAAACCCATGAGAATCTGACAGCGGGATGATGACGTTTTGCCTCGATTTCAGATCTGAGCCAAGCGGGAAAACTGGAACCTGTCTCAGATCCGGCTCGGATCGGGAGGGCTCGGGGGGAGGGTTCGGATTTCAGAAATCCGAACCCGCTCATTCCTAATATACACATATATATATATATATATCTCTATATCAACCACTGGGGTGCTCCTCTTGGACATAAATCCAATATTCATAGAAAATCCGAACTACACATAAAAAAATGCAGTTACAAGTGCACTCGCCAGACTTGAAACAGTAAATGTTTTCATTTATTTTTCATCTACAGTAAGAAAGTTCAATCCAGGTGGCAAATATATAAATACCAACGTTTCGGTCTAAACAAAGACCATTATCAAGGTTTGCAATCCATTTTCATCCTGAAGTATTGGTTGACACAGAATCACAGTGTCGGTGTCAATGGCGTATCCCGGGCAGGTAGGCCGGGGATCGTGTCCTGGGTGCAGTGGGACCTGCGGCACGGGGGGGAGGAAACACACCGCCGGCCACAGTCAAAGTCCGCTAAGGTCAGTCAATGTACTGCGGACTGCATTACATACACACAAACACATTGTCGCCGGGTCAACAGCAGTTTTCATTTACACTTGCAGCAACTGTGAATGCACTAATACTAATCTAACACACATGTATTTAATGAAGTGCTGGGGAGAGGGGTCTTCCTTTGTGATCACTATACTACTATTCAATTAAAAGTAAATGAAAGTGTTAAAAGGTTTTTTAAAAATTTGTGTGCCCCCCCAAATCCATAACCAGCCCTGGACCTTTCAGTCTGGCTGTTACAGGAAAATAGGGGGAAAATCAGCATGGGGTTCCCCTTATTTTCCTATAATAGCACTGGGCTGAACTAGTTGGGGTGGGAATGCCATACATAGCAAAGGCACAAAGTGTGGGATCTCCCTGCCATCACATAAACTAGCCCGAAACTGGTCAGCCCAGGGCTGGAAATCCTCAAAAAGTCAGGACCCAAAAAATAAATTGGGGTCTCCCTCCCCAGGATATACCAACCCTGGGCTGAAAGCTGACAAAAGACTGGAAGCCCAGGGCTCTTCTCTGCACCCCTGGAGGCAGTGGATGCTGTGGTAATTCAGACCCGCTCGCAAAGTGCGGGCGCTCGCTGGCAGAAAGGGGCCGGATATTTAAATTAAGAGCTTGCACTGCGTCGCATAAGGATGCCAACAGTGTGTAAGCGAGCTATGGCAAAGTGCGCTCGCAAGTGTCTAAAGACGCCCCCTTGCCTCTCGCAACACATGTCATCTCCGGGAAATGTATGATTTATCGGGACCATCGTGAGCCATCGGTGCAACTCGCAGCCCTTGGGGTTGCCTTTCCCCACCAGAAGCACTGCGATCAGTGCGGGCTGAAATACATGCAGGTGACGTGTTCAATGACGCTACTTTGTTAATTATGCACGCCCTCTAAACGGCGATTTTCCGAACTGATATGCCTGCATACGCAACACCACTCCCCCGTTCACAGGCACCTTCCCCTGTTACCACCGACAAACGGCGCTATCTGTCACTCAAAGCAGCGACCTGTTAGTGGCTTACGAGCTACCAAAATCAGATTGCAACGAATGGCTTCCGCACGTGCACTGCGAATTATACGCATGCGAAGATGGATGAGAATTGCTCACAGCGAGCGATCGTGCCTTAGCGAGTGGGTCTGAATCAGGTCCTCAGTGTGGACAGAGCAGTGTCCCTAATCTGCTCACTTCTCGATGAATGGGCAGTCTTGTCCTACACAGTATGGCACAATCTGAGGTGAATCATGTCATCATGGCCCCAATGCCACAAAACACAACTAACAATAACGTGGGGTGGATCCCACCATGCCCTCCACATGCCCACCAGCGCCTACCCACCATGGTCTCACAAAGGAAATTTTTAATATACCGGCAAGTATGTTTTTATAAATACATTAATATCCAAGGACAGTGCTATACCTATAAAGCATGATTTGTATTACATTTTTCTTTTCTGTGCTCAATATTCCCGCATGAAAAAGAAAATTAGACTTTACCAAAAATTGGGCAGCATTTATCAATGGCATTTTGGTACAATATTTACGTATAATTGGCAAAAACAAATGGATGATTTTTCCCCATATATCAGATTGTGCACATAACAGACACACAGTGGTGTCTATTAAACCTGTTATATCAGTTTTATTTTTTTATAAATGTAGGATATCTCTAATCACTGCTGCTATCATTTTACATTGGGTTTCTCTTTGAATGTCCTGCTAATCTAACTTACTATGGAAGCAATGTTAGAAAGTAAACAGAACCCAAGTTGAGACCTAACCAAAGAAAAAAGCATAAAAAGTAAAGTAGGAGTATTACCTCACCACCCCATTACAGAACGTTGAAGCCCATCCATCTTCTTTAGGAGAATATCCTAATGAGATCGGAAACAGGTGGAAAAGCTGACATTACAGCCACATGAGTTATGATGACTGAGGCTGCCATGTGCGCCAGTTAATAGGTTAATAATGTCTAAATTGCCAGAACTTAAAGAGCATCTAAATCAAACTTCAGTAGGACAGGATTACCTTATTTGTAATACAAATACAAGAAATTGTGAGGTTTATTTTATATCTTGAGCATTTTTTAGGTCCCTTTTTAAAATAACAATAATGGAAGCCTAAGTGAGGGGATCACTGGCCCTGCTCCTGTGCCTTGTCCTACCAATCCAGACAGGGATTGCTGCAGCACAAGTCAGCAGGTCTGTTAGTCACTGTCCGGGGGAGATGTATCAAAAGTGAATAGCGATAAAATACCAACCAATCAGCTCCTAACTGTAATCTTTCAAATTCAGACTGTAGACACAGAAACAGACAAATCTCAGGTGCACAACTCCAACTTATTAATGATATATATATAAATGCAATCAAATTTTGCAATCAATAGAGGTTTTTAGCATAATCATGGCCAAGGTTATGGGCCTACCCACCAATATCCAGGTAACCTCTTTCGGGTAGGTCCCTAACATACCAAGGTTCAAATCCAGAGCGCAGGACCCCCCAAAAAATGCCCCAGCCAAGCTGCCCCACGGCACCAGCATAGTAAGAAAAGTGCAGTTTAAAGAGATAGTTAAGAGCAGCTACAGCTGCATATAAGCTAGCACCCTACCTTATTGGTTTAAAAGCATGTAGTATGGTAATGTATATGCACACTGTATTAGGCACAATTCTAGGTAAGTCCTAAAAGTTATATACTGTAGTGCAATTTTGGTTCATTTTTGGGGCGTGGGTCCCCCTGGATTGCATTGGCTGGTTTGTCTCAGGGCACTGCATCATAACACATTTTCCATTATAACACATTTTAACCCTTCACTGTGTGTTTAATATATATGTACTTCACCCCTTTTTTTATTTTCATTCCTTATATGCAGCTGTAGCTGCTCTTAACTATCTCTTTAAACTGCACTTTTCTTACTATGCTGGTGCCGTGGGGCAGCTTGGCTGGGGCATTTTTTGGGGGGTCCTGCGCTCTGGATTTGAACCTTGGTATGTTAGGGACCTACCCGAAAGAGGTTACCTGGATATGGTGGGTAGGCCCATAAGCTTGGCCATGATTATGCTAAAAACCTCTATTGATTGCAAAATTTTATTGCATTTATATATATATCATTAATAAGTTGGAGTTCTGCACCTGAGATTTGTCTGTTTCTGTGTCTGCAATTAGTCTCATCAGGTAGCACCTCCCTTAATATATAGAGTCAAATTCAGACTGTAGAATGACAGAAGTGGATTGGTTGGTACTTTATATTTCTCTCCACTTTATCTCTTTCTAAGGTTTGATACATCTCCCCTGTCTGTTAATTAGAAGAAGAGATAATGACATATTAAGTTAAATATAAACACTTCAGATATGACAATTATAATATTAAGATCAGTAGTTGATTCCATTTGATATACTGTATATTACTGTCAGATTTTTATTTTGTAATAATAATCCAGCTGTTAAAATTACTGTATCTGAATTAGCTCATAATACTTCTAATATGTCTACATTATAAACACACATGAAACTGCTTAATATAAATTACCAAAATCCTACTATCCTACAACGTGTGTATGTAGCCATGGTGTTGGCTGCCGCAATTGAGAGATATTTTATGGTCCGCTTTTTTTTTTTTTAATTTAAAAAGAACATTCATACCAGCGCCTGTTCATTTGTCAAAGTCTACAAGTAAAATATTTAGAGGTTTTGATCAGGGAAACAACATTTTCATTAAAATATTTAGTCTTGTGAGTGGGAGATGCACTGGAATGTACAAGACCTTCAATGCCAAAAATGAGCAATTCGAAATCCAGACTATTGACACTTGATAGGCCTGGGTTGTTGCTGAAACATCCCAGAATCTAAAGGAGACAGACAGGGAGAGAACATTTCCATGCAGCTTTCGGCAATATTAGTAAGCAAGTTTTTCAGCAAGCGTGTTCCAAGAAAGATTGTTTCAAATTACGCTGGGAGAAGTCTGGTCTCCTAAACTGCAGACCAAATGAAAATATATGGAACGCCAAGACCAGATTCAAACACACTGAATGTTGGCGGAAAAACTTAATGCATTCATAGGTTTACTGAGAAGGCAACGAGCAGGTGGTAAACTATACTAGTGTTAAAAAAGTGGAAATGTTGACAGTTGTAGTAGATCAACACTATAGCCACCCATACACGGTGTGATATGTACCTTGCGACAAGATGGGGGACCCGACGGCCGACATATCCGGCGGTCCCCTCACACGGTGCGTTCTGGTGGCTGCATGGGATAACACATCGCAACCCCAGATCAACTGAACCTGCAGTAAGATCTGGAGGTGCGATGTACGACCCCACAGGTGCGAGCACTATCCGATATCATGCCCACACACAGTGCGATATAGCAGCAATATCGTACCAATCCGTCGGATTGGCTGCTTTATTGCACCGTGTATGGGCACCTTATATTTACAGAAATACTCCATCAAACACCATATATATATACAGTTCCAGTTGGAGAGCACTTACTAATCCAAATAATAAATAAATGCTAAATGTATTTATGCATGATATAAAAAACTGGTTGATGTTGTTTATTTTCTTTAATAAAACCAATTTCAAGACTTCGCCATGTTGCTTACAGAAGTAAAGAAGAACATAATCACTTCATGCTCCCAGTCTTTTCCAGGCCATTTTTGTTTGTTGTGTTTACACTTTTTTTTATCAAATGTGAGATTTTTATTATTTCTTTAAAATACTTTTGGGGCTGAATTATCATATACCACATTTTGAATGCAGTGTGGATTTGCAATGTGAAAATGAAAATAACTGTGCTTCTGGGTTTGAACCACAGGCACATAATGTGTATGCGTGACTGTTGGCCTGTACATGCGTCAATGGGGGCAAACAGAGAATCTGTGTCATCGGGGCAAATGAAAGAATCTGCGGTAGAGTAGCCCATAGGCTTAGCATTCCAGATCTTGGTAAATCCGACAGTAGAGGAGTGCCCATAAAAATATTTAATCATACAAGTTTTGTCAATTTATATGGCATATATACATATTATGTATATCCATATATCACTATTTGACATATATGAAAAATTATTTAGTTTTGTTTTTTGAAAAAACAATGACCAGAACACAAAGGGGAGATTACAATACACTTGCACCGAAGGTTGTAAATTTGCATGCAAATAGTACTCGAGAGATACCAAATGCAAGGACAAGATCTGCACAAGTAAAGTCTCCTACTCACATTGATACTATCCCTAAACTGCTCCAACCTCTGCATACAGAGTTGTCCCTTATTGCTCTATTATACTGCTACTATACCCTTGGGAAATCTACATTGAAACTAGGGAAGTGCACTGACCCCCGTGTTTTGGTTTTGGGTCTGTATCTCCTTCGTGTTTTGGATCTGGATTTGGTTTTGCCAATCAGCCCTTGCATGTTAGTTTTGGATCTGTATTTTTTTTTAAAAATTTATAAAAACTGCTAAAATCACATAATGTGGGCTTTTTTTTGTTCCTACAGTATAATTAACCTCAATAACATTAATTTCCACTAGTTTCCAGTCAATTTTGACCAGCTCACAATATTGTTTTCATCCAGTTTAGGCCCAAAATTTGCACCAAGCCAGCTGGCTGACTAAGCTATGAGGCAGCAGTTGGCGGCACAAACACGTGGCAGTTCAACTTCCAACATGGCACATAAGGAAACATATGTTTTCATTGATCAAGAGGCCTTGCAGGAAGATGATGAATGTATGTAGCTGAAGGCAGGGACAGGAATGGTTGATTGGAAATAAATTTAATTTAATTTTTTGATTCTGAAGCAAATTTTGCCCACAACATCAACTTGGTGGTTCAGAATATTTTTTAAAATTAAAGGGGCATGCAGGAGATGTTGTCTGCAGCTATTATCATTTCTGGACATTTTTTGCATTCAGAAACTGCATGTCAAAGATTGCAGCAGCTGTGGCAGTTCAAAGTCCAACATGGCACATCAGGAAACAAATGGTTTTATTATTCAGAGGCCTGAGGGAGTTAGAGTATGTATGTAGTGGAAGGGAGAGAAAGGAAGATTTGCTTAGTAGTAATTTATTTCATTTTTTGATTCTGAAGCAAATTTATGAGGGAGGAGGGGAGACATTTACAAAAATATTTCATTCATTCACATCAGTCCTTGCCCCAGAAGAATCCTTGAGTGCTAAGCCTGCTGCTGATGCTGCTGGGAGTGGATTTTCATCCCAGAAGATTTCATCCCAGAAGAGGACCAAGAAGAATACTAGTACTTTAAAAAACAATTGACTGTTAAACAATCCTTTTCAAGGGGAGCAAGTATGTCAGCAGTCACCCAGTTGCACAGCAGATCACTGATGACATAACATCTATGCTGGTATTAGATGTGCGTCCAATATCCACCAATAATGTTGTGGGTTTTAAACAGCTAATTGAGGTCCTATGTCCCCACTACCAAATCCCATCTAGAGTCCACTCACTAGAAAAGCAATTCCCAACCTGTACAGGGACATCAAAGAAACTTAATTAGTGGCCTCCAAAATGCTGTTGTACCCACTGTCCACTTATCCACAGATATGTGGACAACCTGAACAGAGCAAACAGAAGATTACATGACTGTAGCAGCCTACTTGGTGGGTGTATTGCCTTCAGTGGCACCAACAGCAGCAGCAGCAGCACCACACCTTCTAAGAAACAGCAGCTCATTCAGAGGCAGGCTTCTCTGCGTATCACCAATTTCACTAAGAGGCATACCGCTGACAACATCTTAGAAAAACTCAGGGAAGTAATTGCAAAATGGCTTACCCCGCATGGATTTCCTTAGGATTTGTGATTTCTGACAGTGCCACCAATATTGTGAGAGCATTACAGCTGGGTGAATTCCAACATGTCCCATTTTTGCTCACACAATCAAATTTGTGGTGCAATTTTTTTTTTAAAAATGACAGGGCCATGCAGGAGATGCTCTCTGTGGCCCCAAAAATTTCTGGACATTTTCACCATTCAGCAGACTAATGCAGAAGATTGCAGCACCTGCAGGAAATGTTGAATTTTCCTTGCCACCAGCTGAAGCAAAAGGTAGTTACAAGGTGGAATTCCACCCTTTATAGGCTTCAGCGGATGAAGGAACAGCAAAAAGCCATCCAAAGCTACACAGCATACTATGACATTGGAAGAAGAGGGGGAATGTACCTTAGTAAAGCTCAGTGGAAAATACGTTCCGTGTTGTGAAAATTGCTGAAACCCTTTGAAGTAGTCACCTATGAAGTGAGTTCAGGTAATTCCCCTAATTAGACTGTTGGATAAGCATCTTGAGAAACTGAAGAAGTAGACAAATTAGGCGATTCTACTAAGTATGTCAGACTTTTAGATCCTTTATTCGCTTCACCAGGATCCAAGGGTTGTCAGGATATTACAATCAGATCATTTTGGCGACCATGCTGGATCCTAGGTTTAAGGCATACATTGTGTCTTTCTTCCCAATGGACACAGATCTGAAGAGATGCAAAGAGCTGTTGGTAAGCAAATTGTCAGCTTGTCACAAGTCGCAGTCACAACTTGAATCCTTCTAACAGGTTGCCCAGACAGGACAGGATTACTTCAGTTGTTCCTATTACTAGGCGATCGGCATGCCTCAGGAAGTGATGTATTCTACAGTGTAAACCTGATAGGGACTTCAGCCTATTTATACTCACTGGACTATAGCAGCTGTGCCAACTATAGCGTGTCAGTGAGTTTCATCGGCTTTGCTGCATGGTCAGTTTGTTTGAATCTCCTCATGATACAGCCCATCAGCTTCCATATGGCTTCTGAGCCGCACCAAGCAGCCCCCATGCTGCCATCGGCGCATCAGCTTCCAAATGGCCATTGCTGCACCATCGGCACTATTGCTGCACCATCGGCACTATAGTCACATCATCGGCTCCCAAAGCCATTGCCAAAACCTAGACTGTTTATTAATGGCTATTACCACACCATCGGCACCATTGGCGCACCATCGGCACTATTGCCACACCATTGGTACATTGCTGCACCATCGGCACATTTGCCGCATCATCGGCTCCCAAAGCCATTGTCAAAACCTAGACTGTTTACTAACTGCTATTGCCGCACCATCGACACAATCGCTGCACCATCAGCACTATTGCCACACCATCGGTACATTGCCACACCATCGGCACATTTGCCACAACATTGGCTTCCAAAGCCATTTCCAAAGACTAAACTGTTTACTAATGGCTATTGCTGCACCATTGGCACAATTGCCGCATCATCGGCACTATTGCCGCACCATTGGTACAATTGCTGCACCATCGGTACAATTGCTGCACCATCGGCAGGTTTGCAGCACCATCGGCTTCCAAGGTCATTGTCTAGACTTTCTCTATTTCTCCAACAGAAAATGCTGCACCATCGATAATATTGCCACATCATCGGCTGCTGTGCTACTTTAAACCACTTCAAGTCATACCATTGGTCAAATATCCACTCTTCTTTTCCTCAAAGCCTTACCATCACCTGCATCTGTTCCAACTGTACATTTCATCTATTGAATTCACTTGTACCTCCATGTGAGCCACTACTACCCCGAGCATAAGTCCAGGCGGCCGCCTAAGTACTGGTGAACGTATCCAAGTTCTAAGGGAACAACGGGCGGTTGTTATTGGTGAAGATCTCGCTAGCCAGGTTCTTGTGGTCTCACATGGAGTAGGCATTGGGATTCGTAAAACACAGCTCAAGTGGCACAGGATGCAGTGATGGCTTCTCCTTTAGTTTCTCCAGCAAGTGCATCTTCCGAGAAAAAACTAACTTTTCCCAAAAGACCCACTGGTGATACATATGAGTCAACACAACCAAGTTTTGACATCTGGTCAGGTATAAAAGAATTGCCTACAATTAATGAGACCTCTGCCATGACTCTATCTGATATGGTCACCATTCAAAGAATGGTTCAGGACTATTTTATATTTTTTAATGATATAGGCATGTCAGACAGTCCATTTGACTACTGACAGGAAAAAAGGCAATTTGGAGGGCCTTGCACAAACTGGCTTTGCTTTACTTGAGCTGCCCACTCTCCAGTGTGTACTCAGAAAGAGTTTTCAGCACAGCAGGGAACCTTGTCAGCGATCGGCGTAGGAGGCTACTTCCTGAAAATGTGGAAAAGATGATGTTTATGAAAAAGAACTACAAATTCTATTCCAATTACATCAAAAAATGACAGAGGCACCTGTAATGGTGGATTCCAGAGGGGGACAAATTAATATTGTGTGAAGATGATGTACACACTGATGAGGGTGAGGAATCGGATGATGATGGCGACAACATCTTGCCTCTGTAAAGCCAGTTTGTGCATGTAGAGATCACTGTCAGCAATGTCAGCTGTCAATTGGTAGTTTGTTTTGTGGGGGCCCAAACAAACCAATCGCTTCATGATTGATATTGTTGATGAAGGTGTTGGTGGTGAATTTGGCAGGTGTTTGGATCTAGCAGAGAGAAGGGAGCTAGCTGACACTGGTCTGCTTGTTGTTACTTTTTTAGCCAAAGTTTCTGAATTTTGAAAAAACTTTTTGGATGGATGTGCTGCAGATGACGTAACAGGGAGGCGGTTCCTAGATGGTTAAGGTTCCTACCTCTACTTACTCTGGCTTTACAAAGAGTACAGATGGCTTGACAATTGTTGTCTGGATTTTGGTAGAAATGATTCCACACATAAGTGGATTTTTTTGGTTAAATGCCCAGGCATGACAATGGGCTTTTCCCTTTCATGGGCAACAACTGTTTCCACTGGGGCCTGATTTACACAAACAACATCCTCATCAACAACATCCTCATCATCAGCATCCTCATAATCAGCATCCTCATCATCAACATCCTGATAAATGTCAGCTACACAAATATCCTCCTCATCCTGGTGCACTTCCACAGAAGCATCCTCAATTTATATGTCAGCATGTTGACTTGTGCCGCTCATCCTCATGTTTGCAGAGGACGCACAAGTGGTGGAAGGAGGCTCCTCTTCGAGTAGAGTTTTGATAAGGTCAGGCTCACACATGGCACCCGCTGACACCCTTAAGCTCTCACAAAAACAGACAAATCACAAGTGCACAACTCCAAATTACCGATTATATATAAATATATATACATACATTATGCAATAACATTTTGCAATCAATAGAAGTTTTTAGCATAATCATGGCCAAGGTTATGGGCCTTCCCACCATATCCAGGTAACCTCTGTAGGGTAGGTCCCTAACATACTAGGGTTAAAATCCAGAGTGCAGGACACCCCTAAATCAGCACAGCCGAGCCACCCCAGGGCATTGCTATAATGAGTAAAGTGAAGTGTGAAGTAAGAAAGGTAAGAGCAGCTGTGGCTGCATAGAAAGGTGAAAATACAAATATAATAAAAACAAAAAGTAAAGTGTTAAAATATTTTTTTATTTATATATAATCAGTAATCTGGAGTTGTGCACTTGTGATTTGTCTGTTTTTGTGCCTGCAATAAAGTCTCAACAGGTAGCACCTCCCATTTTATATATTCAGGGTGTACAGTCCAGGAATCTTTCCTATACACTCCATTTAATGTGCTTCATTGCACACCTAATTGAAAGGAGATGCCTTCATCCTAGACTAACACCCCTCCCTTATTGGTTTAAAAGCATGGAGTCTGGTATTGTTATGCATGCTAGTAATAGGCACAATTTTAGGTAAGTCCTACAAGTTACAGACTGTAGTGCAACTTTGGGTTGATTTTTGGGGCGTGGGTCCCCTGGATTGCTTTGGTTGGTCTGCTTCAGGGCATCGCATTATAAACACATTCTTCCTTTTTTGCACAATTTTAACACTTTACTGTTTGTTTTTATTATATTTGTATTTTCACCTTTCTATGCAGCCACAGCTGCTCTTACCTTTCTTACTTCACACTTCACTTTTCTCATTATAGCTGTGCTGATTTAGGGGTGTCCTGCGCTCTGGATTTGAACCCTAGTATGTTAGGGACCTACCCTACAGAGGTTACTTGGATATGGTGGGTAGGCCCATAACCTTGGCCATGATTATGCTAAAAACCTCTATTGATTGCACAATTTTATTGCATAATGTATATAAATTTATATATAATCAGTAATTTGGAGTTGTACACTTGTCATTTGTCTGTTTTTGTGCCTGCAATTAAGTCTCAACAGGTAGCACCTCCCATTATATATATTCAGGGTGTGCAGTCCAGGAATCTTTCCTATACACTTAGAGTCTCCTCAGGATTTTGTGACATACAGTATCTGAGCGCACAGTTGGCTTCTGTGCCTTAACGATTTTCATTTATTTGAAATGTCTACAGGGATAAGGGCTTACATCATCATAAGAGGCAGAACTACCAGTCATAAGTAAAGGCCAGGGCCTTATCCTTTCCTTGCCACTTTGTGTAGTGAAAGGCATATTGCCAATTTTATGTCTTTCTGCAGCTAACTTTCTCTTTGATGTATTCTTTACCACTGTAAATGATTGCTTCTTTGACTTTAGATACCCTGACTTAAGCCCTGTATGCCCTTGGGCAGTGGCTTTAGTAAATTACGTAGAAGGACTAGTATCGTCATGACTGGTGGCAGAGGCAGCAACTTCAGCACTAGTATGTGGTTCCTGCTTTCCTCTCAACAGGTCATTCTCCATATTAACAAACAAGAACAAATTGTGGTACAGCACACATGTCAATTTGTACCAATTTTAAATATTACAGGTATCAATGATCTACAGTGTCACAATATTTTTTATTAATAATACACTGTGCTACCACTTACATTGTCACAATATTTTTTATGAATAATACACCATTTACAGTGTCACAATGTTTTTTAGGAATAATACACGGCGCTACCACTTACAATGTCACAATATTTTTTCTTAATAATACACTGTCACATTATTTATAGTGTCACATTATTTTTTTGGAATAATACACTGCACTACCACTTACAGTGTCAAAATATGATTTATGAATCATACACTGCGCTATCCCTTACAGTGTCACAATATTTTTTATAAATACACTCTGCTACCACTTACAGTATCACAATATTTTTTATGAATACACTGCGCTACCACTTACAGTGTTAGAATATGTGTTGAATATTACACTGCATTTCCACTTACAGTCTCACAAAAAAAACATGAATAATACACTCTGCTTCCACTTACAGTGTCACAATACATTTTATGAATAATACACTGCACTATCCCTTACAGTGTCACAATTATTTTTATGAATACACTGCGCTTCCACTTACCGTGTCACAATATTTTTTATGAATTCACTGTGCTACCACTTACAGGGGACTATTCTTCACTATGTTGATTTAGTAATTAACTCGCAGCGGGGGATAGATTCCACACACGAGAAGTGGATTTTTTTTGTCTTGTGCCCAGGCATGACAATGGGCTTGTCCTTATCATGGGCAACAACTGTTTCTTCCACTGGTGCCTGATATACACAAACAGCATCCACATCATCAACATCGTCATCATCCTCATCAACATCCTTATTAGTGTCAGCTACACAAATATCCTGCTCCTCCTGGTGCACTTCCACAGAAGCATCCTCGATTTTTATGTCAGCATGTTCATTTGTGCATACATCATCATAAGAGGCAGAACCACCAGTCATAAATAAAGCCTAAGGCCTTATCCTTTCCTTGCCACTTTGTGTGGTGAAAGGCATATTACCAATTTTATGTCTTTCTGCAGCTAACTTTCCCTTTGATGTTTTTTTCTTCACCCTGTAATAGATTGGTTCTTTGATGCCCTGACTTAAGCCTTGTATGCTCTTGGGCATCGGCTTTAGTATATAATGTAGACGGACTACTATCGTCATGACTGGTGGCACTGGCATAGGACATTGCGCTACCAATTACAGGATCGCAATATTTTTTATGAATAAGAAGAAAAGAATAACACACTTGGCTACCACTTACAGTGTCACAATATTTTTTATGAGTAAGAAAAACACACTGCGCTGTGACTTATAGTGTCACAATACTTGGATGATAAACTGTGGTCTGGCCGGCACTGAACAATAATAGCGTAGCTACTAGCTAGCACACACACACAAAAAAATATTTTAAAAAATCTTTATATTTTATATTTTGAGGAGTGATTATTATTAATTTTAATTTTTTTTTTTTTACACTCGGGAAGAGCACCCCGGTTTAACAGAACACCCCCCTGGACAACACAGCACCCCTTTATGAACTGCAGCCCTATCCCCTTGATGGACAACACAACACAGCAGCACCCCTTTATGCACAATGCAATAGCAGCCGTTTATGTACTGCAGCTCCAGCCCTTGATTGACAGGACAACAGTAACAGAGCATCACCCCTTTATGTACTGATTACTGATGCCCCGCTTTATGTACTGCAGCCCAGCCCCTTTATGGACAACACAGCAGCAGCCCTTTATACACTGCAGCCCCAGCCCTTGTTTGAAAGGACAATAGTGACACAGCAGCGCCCTTTATGTACTGATCACTGAAGCCCCCCTTTATGTACTGCAGCCCAGCCCCTTTATGGACAACACAGCAGCAGCCCTAGCCCTTGATTGACAGGACAACAGTGACACAGCAGCACCCCTTTATGTACTGATTACTGAAGCCCCCCTTTATGTACTGCAGCCCCAGCCCCTATATGGACAACACAGCAGCAGACTGCAGCCTCAGACCCTGACAGGACAACACAGTGACACAGCAAATGTGCACAGACAGAGCAGCATGTCTGTTCTGTACACTCTCCACAGCCGGAGTGAAAATGGCGCCAATCACCAGGTCCTTTATACAATCCAAAACCTGCGAGAATCAGACAGCAGTTTTGCCTCATTTTCGGATCCGAGTCCGGCGGGAAATCCCGAGCCAGAGTCGGATCTCGGATACACGAAGTTCGGGTGGGTCCGGTTCCTGGAGAACCAGACCCGCTCATCTCTAATTGAAACTATATGCCCAGGATAATGTGTAGGTATCTTTGCTTAGAAATGCACTCTATTCTAGTATTCCTCATCCTATTCATGATCTGCCTTACTCAGCAGAGAGCACCAGAGCTAGTAATACAGTGTGTATTCATTGTCAAACCTATTCATTTTAATTTAATTTGTATTTCATAACCATGTGTACTAATAATTTGTAATAAAATAGTACACAATTTACTGCAAAAGAAGATGTAGTCTCTGTACTACACAAGGGCCCTGATTCAGACCCGCTCGCTGCCGGAGGCAGCTCGCAGGTTTGAAGAGCATTTTTTTTCTTTTTTGACCGCCCCACCCACAGCTTTAGCGAGTGGCCAGGTGATGGTCGTGATGGTCCCGACCATCGGGCTTGCGACGAGACCCTTGTGGTAGGGTCTCGTCTTCCGCAAGCCCCAGTGAGCTTCCGGCTCTAATAGAGCCGGAAGCTCACTACTGACATCACTCATGATGTCAGTAGGGCCGCTCCCAAATGGCAGGCATTCTTTCGTGAACGCCTCCATTTGGCAAGCCACCCCCTTGCGACCCGCCTACAAAATGGGACGAGCTGTCGATCAATATCGACAGCCGCCCCATTTGTAGCGATCCCCAGAGTGAGTGAATTTCTCACTCGCTCCGGGGCTCGCGCACACGCTGCCTGGCCAGCGACCCACTTGCGAGCGCTATGCTCTGCTGAATCAGGCCCCATTACCGTCACCAGTGTATATGATACAGCTGTTGTTGGCCCCATTACTGGTTGTTCTGTCTTTAGGGCTCTTGGGTGTAAATTTCCTATGCAGCGCTTTTTAAAGCAACCATGTCTTCTGTGATTTTGTTTGCTGGATTTAAAGGGGCAGAAAAATACAAAACCATAAGTGTTTTTTAATTTATATTTTTGCCGTTTTAAAAATTGCAGCTGAAACTGACAAATATGCAAAGGCTATGAAACATACTGTAGTAAATGTAGCCCTTAGATTTTTAGTTTTAAGTGAGGTTATAGAAAAGAGTTTGTAATTAGAGCTAATGCTTTAATACAGACCTCAGCATGTTGTTTACAATTGAAATTCAAAACAGTGATCATGTTTAAAGTAGGGGTGAGCGGGTTCGGATTTCTGAAATCCGAACCCCCCCGAGCCCCCCCGATCCGAGTCCGATCCGAGTCAGGCTCGACTTTTCCCGCCTGACTCGGATCTGAAATCGAGGCAAAACGTCATCTTCCCGCCTTCCGAGTCTCGCGGGTTTTGGATCCTATATAAGGTACACACGTCGGCGCCATTTTCTCACTCGGCTGTGGACAGTGAAGAGGGAGGGTGGGAGTTAGGGCTGTGTAGTGTAGTGTAGTGTAGTGCTGCTGTTGTCCACTACTTCAAAGTCCATAGGGGCTGGCTGTGTTGTGCTGTGCTGCTGTTGTTAATAGGGGCTGTGTCCACTACTTCAAAGTCCATAGGGGCTGGCTGGACTGTGTTGTGCAGTCAGTTCTCCATAGGGGCTGTGTCCACTCCAAAGTCCTGTGCAGTGTCCCAGTCCTAAAGGAGTGCTGTAGTGTTGTCCAGGGGGTGCTCTGTCCATCAGGGGTGCTCCCCCCAAGTGCTAAAAAAATAATATATTTTCTGTGTTTGTGAATTGTGTGCGCAGTAGCCGCACGTGCATCAACAAAGTAGTGCCAAGCGTGCGCCTGTGTCATAAGTAAAGGGCCGGCTGGCTTGACCGTTAAGGGTGCTGTAACCCCCGAAAGTACACTCCAGTCCAAACCAAAAAAAAAATTATTTTCTGTGTTTGTGAATTGTGTGCGCAGTAGCCGCACGTGCATCAACAAAGTAGTGCCAAGCGTGCGCCTGTGTCATAAGTAAAGGGCCGGCTGGCTTGACCGTTAAGGGTGCTGTAACCCCCGAAAGTACACTCCAGTCCAAACCAAAAAAAAAATTATTTTCTGTGTTTGTGAATTGTGTGCGCAGTAGCCGCACGTGCATCAACAAAGTAGTGCCAAGCGTGCGCCTGTGTCATAAGTAAAGGGCCGGCTGGCTTGACCGTTAAGGGTGCTGTAACCCCCGAAAGTACACTCCAGTCCAAACCAAAAAAAATATTATTTTCTGTGTTTGTGAATTGTGTGCGCAGTAGTCGCACGTGCATCAACAAAGTAGTGCCAAGCGTGCGCCTGTGTCATAAGTAAAGGGCCGGCTGGCTTGACCGTTAAAGGGTGCTGTAACCCCCAAAGTACACTCCAGTCCAAACCAAAAAAAAAATTATTTTCTGTGTTTGTGAATTGTGTGCGCAGTAGCCGCACGTGCATCAACAAAGTAGTGCCAAGCGTGCGCCTGTGTCATAAGTAAAGGGCCGGCTGGCTTGACCGTTAAGGGTGCTGTAACCCCCGAAAGTACACTCCAGTCCAAACCAAAAAAAAAATTATTTTCTGTGTTTGTGAATTGTGTGCGCAGTAGCCGCACGTGCATCAACAAAGTAGTGCCAAGCGTGCGCCTGTGTCATAAGTAAAGGGCCGGCTGGCTTGACCGTTAAGGGTGCTGTAACCCCCGAAAGTACACTCCAGTCCAAACCAAAAAAAAAATTATTTTCTGTGTTTGTGAATTGTGTGCGCAGTAGCCGCACGTGCATCAACAAAGTAGTGCCAAGCGTGCGCCTGTGTCATAAGTAAAGGGCCGGCTGGCTTGACCGTTAAAGGGTGCTGTAACCCCCGAAAGTACACTCCAGGCCAAACCAAAAAAAAATTATTTTCTGTGTTTGTGAATTGTGTGCGCAGTAGCCGCACGTGCATCAACAAAGTAGTGCCAAGAGTGCGCCTGTGTCATAAGTAAAGGGCCGGCTGGCTTGACCGTTAAAGGGTGCTGTAACCCACAAAGTACACTCCAGTCCAAACCAAAAAAAAAATTATTTTCTGTGTTTATCCGCACGTATATATCAAATCGATATAACATAAATGGAGGACCAAACTTTCTCCGATAAAAATAAAATAGAGAAAGATCAAGAACCACTTCCTCCTAGTGCTGAAGCTGCTGCCACTAGTCATGACATAGACGATAACATGCCATCAACGTCGTCTGCCAAGGCCGATGCCCAATGTCATAGTAGAGGGCACATACAATCCCAAATGGCAAAGTTCAGGAAAATGACCTTGAAAAAGACATTTAAATCAGCTGAAGAGAAACGTAAACTTGCCAATATGCCATTTACGACACGGAGTGGCAAGGAACGGCTAAGGTCGATCCCTAGTATGTTCATGACTAGTGGTTCAGCTTCACATGACGATGGAAGCCCTCCTCCCACTAAAAAAATCAAAAGAGTTAAGCTGGCAAAAGCACAGCGAAGAACTGTGCTTTCTAAGAAGATATCACAAATCCCCAAGGAGAGTCCAAGTGTGGTGGTGGTTGCGATGCCTGACCTTCCCAGCACTGGACGGGAAGAGGTGGCTCTTTCCACCATTTGCATGCCCCCTGCAAGTGCTGAAAGGAGCACCCACAGTCCACTTGCTGATATGCAAATTGAAGATGTCACTGTTGAAGTACAACAGGATGAGGATACTGGTGTAGCTGGCGCTGAGGAGGAAGTTGGCGAGGAGGATTCTGATGGTGATGTGGTTTGTTTAAATCAGGCTCCGGGGGAGACAGTTGTTGTCCGTGGGATGAAAAAGCCCATCACGGTCATGCCTGGGCAGAAGACCAAACATTCCACCTCTTTGGTCTGGCAATATTTCTATCCAAATCCGGACAACAACTGTCTTGCCATATGTACCATATGTAAAGGTGAAATAAGTAGGGGTAGGGACGTCAACCACCTAGGAACATCCTCCCTTATACGGCACCTGCAGCGCGTTCATAAAAAGTTACTGTCAAGTTCAGAAACTTTGGCTAAGACCGTAAGCAGTCCAGGGACACCTAAATCCCGTTGTCCTGTTGTATCCAAGCGCCTGCAAACCACACCGTCAACTCCCTCCTCGTCAATTTCCTCCTTAGTCAGGATCGGAAGTAGTCCTGCAGGCCATGTCACTGGCATGACTGACTCTCCTATCCGGGATTCCTCTGGAGGATCCTGCATTGCTACGCCTACTGCTGCCGCTGCTGCTGTTGCTGCTGCTGGGAGTCGTTCATCATCCCAGAGAGGAAGTAGGAACACCACTACTTTTACTAAACAATTGACCCTCCAACAGTCCTTAGCGAGGAGGATGAAGTACGACAGCAGTCATCCTGAAGCAAAATGTATAACTGAGGCCTTGACTGCTATGTTGGTGTTAGACGTGCGTCCGGTATCCGCCATTAGTGCAGTGGGATTTAGACAATTGATGGAGGTAGTGTGTCCCCGGTTCCAAATCCCGTCTAGATTCCACTTCACTAGGCAGGCGATACCGAGACTGTACAGAAACGTCAGAAAAAGTGTCCTCAGTGTCCTGAAAAATGCCGTTGTACACAATGTCCACTTAACCACGGACATGTGGACAAGTGGAACAGGGCAGACTAAGGACTATATGACTGTGACAGCCCACTGGGTAGATGTATCACCTTATGCAGCAACAGCAGCAGCGTCACCAGTAGCAGCATCTCAGAAACGCCAGCTCGTTACAAGGCAGGCTACGCTGTGTATCACCGGTTTCAGTAAGAGGCACACCGCCGACAACCTCTTAGAGAAACTGAGGGAAATCATCGCCCAGTGGCTTACCCCACTTAGACTCTCCTGGGGATTTGTGATATCTGACAACGCCACCAATATTGTGCGGGCATTACATCTGGGCAAATTCCAGCACGTCCCATGTTTTGCTCACACAATAAACTTGGTGGTGCAGAATTTTCTGAAAAGCGACAGGGGCGTGCAGGAGATGCTTTGGGTGGCCCGAAAAATTTCTGGCCACTTTCGCCATTCAGCGACTGCGTGCCGAAGACTGGAGCACCAGCAAACACTCTTGAACCTGCCCCGCCATCACCTGAAGCAAGAGGTTGTGACACGGTGGAACTCAACCCTCTATATGCTTCAGAGGATGGAGGAGCAGCAAAAGGCCATACAAGCCTATACATCCACCTATGACATAGGCAAAGGAGGGGGTATGCACCTGACTCAAGCGCAGTGGAGAATGATTTCCGTGTTGTGCAAGGTTCTCCAGCCCTTCGAACTTGCCACACGTGAAGTCAGTTCAGACACTGCCAGCTTGAGTCAGGTCATTCCCCTCATCAGGCTTTTGCAGAAGCAGCTGGAGAAAGTGAAGGAGGAGCTAAGACGGAGCGATTCCGCTCGGCATGTGGGACTTGTGGATGAAGCCCTTCATTCGCTTTGCCAGGATTCCAGGGTGGTCAATCTGTTGAAATCAGACCACTACATTTTGGCCACCGTGCTCGATCCTAGGTTTAAAGCCTATGTGGTGTCTCTCTTTCCGGCCGACACAAGCCTGCAGAGGTGCAAAGACCTGCTGGTGAACACACTGTCAGCTGAAGCGGAACGTGACACGTCAACAGCTCCTTCTTCATTTTCTCCTGCAACTGGGGCTGCCAGGAAAAAACTTAGGTATCCTAAGCAACCCGCTGGCGGTGATGCAGGACAGGCAGGACCAAGTTTGGACATCTGGTCCGGACTGAAGGACCTGGCAACAATTTCTGACATGTCTACTGTCACTGCATATGATACTGTCACCATTGACAGAATGGTGGAGGATTACATCGGTGACAGCATCCAAGTAGGCATGGCAGACAGTCCATACCTGTACTGGCAGGAAAAAGAGGCAATTTGGAGGCCCCTGTACAAACTGGCTCTATTTTACCTGAGTTGCCCCCCCTCCAGTGTGTACTCCGAAAGAGTGTTTAGTGCAGCCGGGAACCTTGTCAGCGAAAGGCGTAGGAGGTTGCTTCCACAGAATGTGGAGAAGATGATGTTCATCAAAATGAATTATCAGCTCTTCCAGGGAGACCAGCCTCCAGAAGGTACAGAGGGACCTGTGGTGGTGGATTCAAGTGGGGACGAGTTAATACTTTGTGAGGATGAGGATGTACACACTGAAGAGGGTGAGGAATCGGTGGATGAGGAGGATGAGGATGACATCTTGCCTCCATAGAGCCAGTTTGTGCAGGGACACATTAATTGCCAGCTTGTTTTGTGGGGGCCCAAACGAACCAATCATTTCAGCCACAGTTGTGTGGCAGACCCTGGCGCTGAAATGATTGGTTTGTTAAAGTGTGCATGTCCTGTTTATACAACATAAGGGTGGGTGGGAGGGCCCAAGGACAATTCCATCTTGCACCTCTTTTTTTTCTTTGCATTATGTACAGTTTGGGGCCTAGTTTTTCAAACTGCCATCCTGTCTGCCACTGCAGTTTCACGCCTAGATGGGTCACGTGTTTGTGCCGCCCACTCGTGTCGCTTAGCATAGTCATCCAGCTACCTCGGTGCAACGTTTTGGACATAAAAACACTATTGTGAGGTGTGAGGTGTTCAGAATAGACTGGAAATGAGTGGAAATTAAGGTTATTGAGGTTAATAATAGCATAGGAGCAGAAAAACCTACAAATTCTGTGATTTTAGCTGTTTTTATGCTTTTTTAAAAAAAAATACAGATCCAAAACACAAAACCCAGAACCCAAAACACGGAAGGGTGGTTTTGGCAAAACCAATCCAGATCCAAAACACGAAGAAAGATCCAGATCCAAAACCAAAACACAAAACACGAAAAGTGGCCGGTGCACACCCCTAGTTTAAAGCAACATATATTGTATTTAACATGAATGCCGTTTTATATTTTGGGGTTAAATATGCTGAGAGGCAGTAAAATGACTCCTTGGACATGAACTATAGCCTGAACATAAACCAAAATGACTTCTTGATCTACGCAGAACAACAGAGTTTCACTTTACATTCAGAACAAGTGACAACTTTAAAAACAAAACACTATAGTATATAGGGATGTGCGCCGGACCATTTTTGCAGGATTTGGATTTGGATTTGCCAAACTGCGATGACTGGCTTTGGATTTGGATTTGGATTTTTTTACAAAAATTAACAAAAAAAAGCTAAAATCACATAAATTGTGCTTTTTTTTCTTCCTAGAGTATTATTAACCTCAATAACCTTAATTTCCAGTCATTTATAGTCAATTTAGACCACCTCACAGTTTAAATTATAGTTTTCACCATTATTGGCCAAAGGTTGAAGTGAGCTGACTGGTTACTAAGCGACAAAGCAGTGTCACAGACACCACAGTTTAAAGCACATCTATAACACATTGCCACACAGCAGTGGCAGAAATTAAAAGTAGTGCACCTACCCAGTGGGGTATGGCCAGCAGAATCACAGTACTTGTTTACAAAGTGGGCCACCGCCCTAGGAGTCACAGGGCCTGATTCAGAGCTGGACGCTCTGAACGAGCACCCGCTCTGAATCAGGGCGTTTTTGTTTGTTTTTTTGTGCGTCCTCCTGGACGCTCGCATAGCTGTGGGTTACCACCCACAGCTTATGCAAGCATCCATGATGGTGGTCGCCATGGTCAAGACCATGGCGATCATCGGGCTTGCGACGAGACCCTTGCAGTAGGGTCTCGTTGCCGCAAGCCCTGGAGTGATTTTGGCTCTATCAGAGCCAAAATCACTCCCACTGACATCACTAGTTCCCATGGGAACGCTTCCGTCTGGGCAGCCACGCCCCCGGAACGCCCACCAAAGGGGGCGTGCTGTCACTCACCATCAACAGCATGCCCCCTTTGGTGCGAGACCTGGAGCGACAGCTTCCCCGTCGCTCGCCGGGTCTCGCGCATGCGCGCGATGGAGCTCCCTCCGTCATGCGCATGTGCACTAGGGCACCATCGACCCGCTTGCGAGCGTACAGCGCTCACGAGCGGGTCTGAATGAGACCCACAGTGCACAATCTTATTCACATTACACCGCACATAGTGTCCCTGATTCACATTACATCATAAAGTAGTGTCTCTTATTTATGTTACGACACACAGTAGTGACCCTTTTACACAATGCCCACAGTAGTGACCCTTGTACACAAAGCCCACAGTAGTAATGCCCCTTATACAATGCCCACAGTAGTAGTGCCACTTATACAATGCCCCCAGCAGTTGTGTCCCTTACACAATGCCCCCAGTAGTGGTGCCCCCTATGCAGTCCCCTTAGTAGTAGGGCCCCCTATGCAGTGCCCCCAGTAGTAGTATGCCCCCCAGTAGTATGCCCCCCGTAGCAGGCCCCCAGTAGTAGTGCCCCCATTAGCATGCCCCCCACTAGCAGTGCCCCCATTAGTATGTGCCCAGTAGTATGCCTAGTAGTATGCCCCCCAGTAGTATGCCCCCCGTAGCAGGCCCCCCAGTAGTAGTGCCCCCATTAGCATGCACCCCAGTAGCAGTGCCTCCATTAGTATGCCCCCCAGTATCAGTGCCCCCTAGTAGTATGCCTCCCATTAGCATGCCCCCCAGTAGCAGTGCCCCCATTAGCATGCCCCCAGTAGTATGCCCCCCAGTAGTAGTGCCCCCTTTAGCATTCCCCCAATTGCAGTGCCCCCTGTAGTAGTGCCCCCCAGTAGCAGTGCCTCCATTAGTATGCCCCACAGTAGTGTGCCCCCAGTAGTATGCCTCCCAGTAGTATGCCCCCCAGTAGCAGTGCCCCCATTAGCATGTGCCCAGTAGTATGCCCAGTAGTATGCCCCCCAGTAGTATGCCCCCAGTAGTAGTGCCTCCATTAGCATGCCCCCCAGTAGCAGTGCCCCCATTAGCATGCCCCCCAGTATCAGTGTCCCATTAGCATTCCCCCCAGTAGTATGCCCCCTAGTAGCAGTACCCCCATTAGCATGCACCCAGTAGTATGCCCCCCAGTAGTATGCCCCCCAGTCAGGGCCGGATTAACAATGGGGCGGGTGGAGCTACAGCTCCAGGCCTCCCTTTGAAAATAGGCCCAAAGCATACACAGGCTGCAGTGCAGACAGAAAAAAACATTTTTTTTCTGTCACCAGCAACAGCCCCGCTCACTGCCCAGCTCTCTCACCTCTCGGCCGATGTTTTGCCACAATTGCGGTCTCATAGCCCCCTTGGCCCCGCCCCTTTCTGCTGGTAGACTGGCCGACTAAAGCCCCGCCCACATCGGACCTGCTGAAGCTCCACCCCCAAGTCAACCGAAGCTGAGTCCCCTCCCAATCGTCCTGCTGTGTTGCTGTGTCAAGTGTCAACCAGCCAGACGACTAGCTCAGTCAGGAGGGGAAGTAGCAGGCAGTCAGGCAAGAACATCCAGGTTATCTTTCCACAGGTGTCGAAACTGGATTATTGGCTGAGACAAGATCAGTTTAAAATTGAATCGCAGCGACACCATCTTGCGACTGGCCGTAAGACGCCATTTTGCGAATGGCCGCCTAAGCGCCATTTTAGATAAACTCACACTTTAGTACATGTGGCGATAATACTATTAGCACCATGCGAATGCATCTGTGACCATCGCCATAAGTTACAGCGATTGACCAAAAGCCTATTTCATGACTTTACGTATTATAAAGGATATATTTCAGAAATGGCTTTACAGTATGTCAAAATTTGATTGCATTAGATGAATAGAGCAAGTGGCCAGGTGACAACTGGCTTGTGTAGATAAGCTTCCAGGATAGTGTTTGCCCTCACTACAGGTGGTCTGGCTCGAATACACACCTTACATTAGCAGGCTTCCTGCAATGACATGATTTCAAAGACTAGAGCAGTGATTCCCAACCTCGGTCCTCAAGGCACACTAACAGTCCTAGTTTTAGTGATATCCATGATTGTGCACAGATGGTTTAATAAAAATAACTGAGGCACTAATTAAGTCACCTGTGCTCAAGTATGGCTATCCCTAAAACCTGGACCGTTAGTGTGCCTTGAGGACCGTGGTTGGGAACCCCTGGACTAGAGTGTCATCTTAGGTCTGTCTCTTGTAGCTGGGCTATTTGCATTTCACACAAGAGACTGGGAGAATAAAGAGTTTTTCTTTTGAAGCCTGGGACAGGTGGGGGGACTGCTGACAGAGGGCCTGATTCAGAGCCGCTCGTAAGCGGCCGCTCGTTCGTTCCGAGCGATGTTTGCCCAACTGCGCATGCGTACGGATCGTAATACGCATGCGCGAACCAGTCAGTGCGGCCGAAAATCGTTTGTTCGCTAAATAGCGAATGCCTGCTAATATGAGTGACAGGAGGAGGCGTATGTGGGTGGTAACAGGGGAAGGTGCTTGAAAACTGGGAGTGGAGATCAGAACGCAGGCGTGCTTAAAGGTCAAAACGGGCGTTTTATGGGTGTGCATAATTAATACAGCAGCATCACTGACCACGTCACTGGGTTATTTTATAGTCAGAACTGCTCGCAAATTTGTGGTAGGAAAAACCAACCACAAGAATAGCGAGCAGTTCATACGCTGGTCGATGTACTCGATTAATCTAATAAATAGCGGACATGACGTAGGATGCGAGCGGCCAGGGGGCGTAGTTATCCAAAAAACGACCGCAAGTTTTGTTCGCTCGTTCAGACACAGAGGCGTGAACAGACCACAAAGAGCGAACGGTTCATTTGAATAGCCACCCCTTTTTTCGGAAGGAACGACCGCAAATAGCGTCCGGCTCTGAATCAGGCCCAGAGAGTGGGCATGTGGAACTATCTGGCTCAGCATGTCACACTGCTAAGATGTTCACTTAGTGAGAGTTAAGTGCACCCTTCCTCATACACACATTAATACGCACAATTGCGCTGTTAGCTGGTCACATATTAGCGAATGCATAAGACTTTGTATGAAACCTCTGTTTTTATTTAGCTTTGTGCGCACACATCTGCCCCAAGTTAACTAGCATCCTTATATCAAACCCCGCATACTCACACACTACATATTCACACATAAGGTTTAATAAGCTTTAAAATATAAGATTTAAGTTGGCTCAGTTAGTTTAAATGCTGTGAAATAAAGATATTTGATAACTAAGGTTTTATACATGTTAAGACAGCCATGTTTGGGTTCGTACTAATGCATACTCTTTCAACAGAATTCCGGTACTATCGGTGTGGAGATCGCATCATGCATTCTCAACTTATGGACCGCAGAAACTACAAGCAATAAAATGTATATTTTATGAACAACTGTTAGGATGCAGCATGGGGAGGCGGGAGGGAAAAGACCCTCAGTTGTTAGAGGCTGGGCGAGTCTATTTGAACCAGCCTGTTAAATGCACTGTAACATATGCTTCTCCCCTGGGAACCAATGGAATAAGCAAGAAACTTCTCTATTGTCCTGTCTATTCTGGGGGCTATAAACATGTGTGCTCAAACACTGGGTCTTTAGTCTTCTTGCTGAATGCTGATTGACGGAGGTTTTCTTTCTGAATGCCGGGATCTGGTCCAGAGGCGCTGCGTATGTATACTGTACTTGGGTCTGTATAATTCCTTTGCGCTAAATTGTATACAGATCATAGCATGTAACTGACTGTACTTTTTACTTGAATAATACTTTGTGCTTTGAAACTACATGTTCTAAGTCTGGAGTCTCTATTTACTGTATGACTGCGTACGCAAATTAAGCGTCATCCTTAGAGGTTTATAGGTAGGATTTTAGAAGGTACAGGCAGGGGTATATAGAGGTACATTTTAATATCGTCACAGGTCAGTGTATGTCTGGCCACTGTGTATTTATGTGTCTATTTATGAGTGTGTGTATATATGTGCATATGTATGTATGTGTATATATATATATATGTATGTGTGTCTTTATATATTTATATATTTATATATATGTGTGTAGAAATGTATATGTGCATATACTCATATATATATGTGTGTGTGTGTGTCTGTATATATATGTGTGTGTGTCTGTATATATATGTATATATATATATATATATATATATATATATATATAGCATGCAAAAACAGCTGCACTCGCAAGACTAAATAAATGAGACTCACGACTCCAACATGTCTGTGTTCGACGTTTCAGTCAGGAACGAGTCGTGAGTTTCGTTTATTTAGTCCTGCAAGTGCCACTGTTTTTGCATGCTTTATATTGGTTCTCATACCATCTGAGGGCACCCAGGCAAGTACGTTATTTACAGTGGGGTGCTGGCGTGATTTTTGTGTGTATAATATATAGATGGAATGAGAACCAATATACTGGCCCCGATGCCTCTGTGAAATAAGCTGCATACACATTCCCCCAAAAAGACACGGCATTCATATTCTCTATACAAAGATGCAATATCCAAGTGTATTAACAAATTGGGGGCGATTCAAATGTTCTGCCGGCGGCTTTTTTTTAAGACGCCCGACAGAGCAATTCAATTGTTGCTCTGTCAGGGCACGATAGCCGCCGACGTCGGCATTTCTGCACGCACTCAGGAGGGTGTGAGCAGAAATGAGGGAGAAACACCCTGGTTAGGGCGTGATAATCGCAGTTAGCATGCCCTTACCAGAATTTTAGAGGGGTTTAGCCGTTTTATACGGCTAAACTTTGTCTCAGACGGCAAAGAGGGCGATAATTAATGAGCGCCCAGAACAACTGAATATCAAACTGGGCGCTCATTAATTATCATGACCTAAAAAACATTTGAATCGCCCCCAATCTGTCAACGTTTCAGGGCCTCCGCCCTTTTATCAGGACCCACTTTACACATATGCTGAGGTTTATGTGTAAAGTGTGTCCTGACAAAAGGGCGGAGGCCCTGAAACGTTGGCAGAATGTGTTAATACACTTGGATATTACATCTTTGAATAGAGAATATGAGTGCCATGTCTCATTTTTGGAGAATGTGTATAGCACACGTCCGGCACTCAATAATCCAGTATACTATAACCCGGTGTCCACAGTGTAAAATGCCAAGTAAGCACTTAATACAGAAAAGGAGCAGGACGGCACTCAGAGGATTTTGTAGAAAAATCTTAATCACATCTCCATATAAAACATCAATGTTTCAGTGTCCACAGCACCGTCATCAGGATGTACAAAATCAATATATCACCTACAACAATTAAATGATGTAACTTACCAAGCTTTATAGGGTGTTCCACAAGCCTCACCATGTGCAGAGACCCACTTTGCCATAAATTACTGAGATTGGCGCACATTTACAAAGTGGGCGGGGCTAAATGGCACAATTCATTAAGAATCTCGTCATTAAGCCCCGCCCCCTACACAGGGACCCGCAATCGCCTCGGAAATTCTCCCCATTCTGCTCACTTCACTAGGAAGTGGGCAGAATGCGGGAGAAGTGCCTGCCCTTACTGGGGTGCAGGGGGTTACCCGAAAAATCAGTAGCCTACCGTGAAAACCGGGAGGGTAGGCATGTATGGCCCAGCTATACCCTCCATGGAACTAAACACACCCACAGTCCTATGTAAACCACAATGGTCACGACCTTACATTATCAGTCTGAGCTGTGTCTATCAGCCAGCAAAGTGACCCAAGCAAGCCGGCCACCGCAGATGCACAAAAGAGGTCAGGAAATCTCCATCAGCCGACAGAGATCCTGGCCTCTTCATTCCCCCCCAATGGCAGCAACACTCCTCTGTTTTGGGAAATGGAGGCCGTCGCAGGCCACTCCATGCCCAAAAATGGCAGCAGACTGTCGATCACTGAGTGTGAGATCACAGACCCATTCTACGCATGCGTGCACTGCTTAATCAGGCCCATAGTGTGGTACTGGTCAAATAAGCAATTATTATAAAGTAATTTAAAAAATCGTGAGTCCCTGCACATTGGTGGTGGAGCTAATGTGGCGGGATGTGCTTCTGATAGAATGAGGTCACCAACTTCAACGTTCAGGGAATTTGTTCATGTAGATTATTGCCCATGGAAGCAGTGCTGCAGGTATGAAAGTACAAACTATACCTGTTGGTATGCAGAGAGCGGCGTCCCTTGTCTCTGATTAGATGTTGTGTCTTTTTTATCCCATGCGGATGTTGGTTGTTGGAGCTTCGTAGCTGTTGCCGGTCACGGGTGCTACTAGGGCTAGTGCAGTGGATCTGCAAAGACTCTTCTTCAGGGCTACAGGTGGGCTATCTCCTTGTCTAGAGATGCTGTCAACGGCTTTCCTGGCAGGAATGACCATGTGGAGTCAATCTATTAGTGGGTGCACTGTGCTGATGTAATGCAGCTAACAGTGGTTCTAGTGCTGAGGGACATCTATCTCTTACCAGAAGCCCTGTTACAGCTGCATGTAATTGCTTTTGGGTATAACTTCTGGGTCCCGGTCATGTGAACGTGGCCATCGGGTGTTCGGGCTACTCCGGCTGTGGCAGAGGGTGGGCCCGTTGCATTTCCGCCAATAGGGCCTTCCTCTGAGGGATGATGAATAGGTGAGTAATAAAGTAAAAAAATGCACTCACAATATTCAAGATCTTATTACACATTTTTCTCTTTCTGGGAAGAAAAATCCATAATTATCTCAGTAAAAAAAAACTTTAGCCTGTACCCTTGAGAGAAAGTCAGTACGTTAAGATGCTTATGGGGTATTCAATATGAAACGTAAACTTTGCCATCTATGCGGGTCGAAGTTTTAGCCGCACATCGGAGCTTTTGCCAGCGAAAAAGTATCGCCGCCCCCGATTATACCCGTATTCAATATGAAATTGGCGAAAATGGCACCCGGCGAATGTAAAATCAGCGAAAACTTTGATTTTTGGGGAAATCACCCTAACACCCCCAAAAAGATGCTCTGACATGGGGGATCACTCTGGATACCCCCGATTAGCCCTGCTGGTTTTTGGGGTCTTTAAAAGGGCTCAATAGCTGCTATTTTGGGGATTTGGGAAGGAGGTTAATATTAGTATTTAGAAGTTTTTTTGGCTGAAAATAAGTAGTCCCAGCAAATTTGAGGTACTTGAAAATGGGGGTGAGCATATTTAAAAGTTGCTAAAGTGAAGTTTTAAAAAACGTGAAAAATCCACCTGCCGCAAACACCTGCAATGAAAAAAACACCTGGGGCACACTTGGGGACCCCCCCTAGATTGTAGTTCGCTAGTTTTTAACTTTGTACCACTCAATTTTTTTTTTCGCCCCCAAAATGACACAGTTTACCTTTGGGGGACTGTCTGAAGGTTGCAGGGTGGTTTCCGAAATGTTGCACCCCAAAACCCCAAATCTGCACTTTTTTTCGCCACCCATTCCTTGGTGATACTTTTTCGCAGGGTCGAATGCAATATACTTTTCGCACCGGAGAAAAGTTTTCAAATTGAATACGGTGTAAAACTGGCGAAAATTACGTCATCCGAGCGAAAACCTCGCAGAAACGGCGTTTTCGCTTCATATTGAATACCCCTTTTAATGTATGTGTCTTCTTCAGAAGAATTGAGAATTAAGGGCCTGATTCAGAGCTGAACGCTCTGACCAAAGCGCTCGCTCTGAATCAGGGCCCTCCTACCTTTTTTTGGAGCATCCTCATGGACGCTCGCATAGCTGTGGGTTACCACCCACAGCTTATGCGAGCGTCCATGATGATGGTCGTGATGGTCTTGATCATCGCGACCATCGGGCTTGCGATGGAGACCCTGCGGTAGGCTCTCGCTGCCGAAAGCCCTAGAGTGATTTTGGCTCTATCAGAGCCAAAATCACTCCCACTGACATCACTAGCTCTCCGGGTCTCGCGCATGCGCACGACGGAGCTCCCTCCGTCATGCGCATGCGCAGTGGGGAACATCGACCCGCTTGCGAGTGTACTGCCACTCGTGAGCGGGTCTGAATGACCCCCTAAGTTAGGAGATGTACCAATTAACCTACTAAAGAGGAAAAGTGGAGAAGAGGCCCATAGAGTAACAACCAATCAGATTCTAGTTAGCAATTATTAAGTACAGTCTATAAAATTCTAATAGCTGATTAGTTATTATGGGTAACTTCTACAACTGTCATGGTTAGAAGGTTCGATACATCTCCCCCTTTAACTCTTCTGAAAAAGCAGGCACGTATTACATAGCATCTTGATGTGCTGGCTTTCTCTAATGGTAACAAGATAAGGGTTTTTTTCCTAGGATAATTATGGAAGTCTCTTTGCTTATGGGTAGAAATGCCTAAGAAGATATTGGATATTGTGAGTGCAACGGTTTACTTTTTGAATTGCTGATTTCCCAGTACCACACTATGCTTAAATGTTAATTTTAGAAATAGATAAATGGAAGATTTTTTTACAAATATAATTTTGAGAGACGTGGAGAGACTGCCCAGACCTTGCAGCTAACTTGCTGAAGCTTGGCGAGGGTAGCTTGTGAAACTGAATGAAGAGTGGGCATATAGCTCTTGCTCAAAATAATACATTTATTTGTACAACCAAGCTTGATCTAGCATAACTGGTATGTTCCAATTTCATCTCATGCATTACTAGTACTCTGTCTTGTTCCTACTACCTCCCCAAGCTGTGATGTGCCCTTACCACTGATATTTTCACACAAGTGGAGAAGAGAAAGGGAAAAAAGAACTCTCTGGTTGGGGTCACTCTTAATAATACTTAGTAATTAATAAATAACATTTATTAGGTATGCATTAAAATATCAGTGGAGTGACATCAGGAGAAAAAATTACTGGTATGGTCATGCAGCAAAATCACTAAATATACCCCCCAGATGTCAGTCCAAGCAACTAAATGTTCATAATAATGTGATCATTCACAAGAAAAATAGGTTCCGTGACATGTCACAGCATCAACACAATTTTAGTATAATAAATCAATAAAAATAAGTGCTAATAATGAAAAAAAATTTTTTTCTAATAAAATAGAATGAAATAAAATAATATAAAATAATAAGGTGATCGTGTTAAATGGTGTCTACGTGAAACTGTGAATAAGTGTGGATAAAATAAATAAAATTAATTAATTAATGATAAACCGTGAATTAATATAAAAAATTATATATAGTGTAATGAATTGACAAGATGTGAATGATATATTGGAATTATATTGGAAGAGATTTCTTGATGGTCCGGTTTCATTATTAGCACTTATTCTTCACTACACATCCCAAAATTAGGCTATTTATTGACATTATCCCTAGCATCAGTTTACTAATATCATAATTATAGATAGTTTTTTTCTCACTTTATTCATATCATTTTTTTCTATCACTCACATAATTTATATATTTTTATATATATAATTTCTTTCATAACCCTCCCCCACTTTCTCCTAATAAACCCACCCTTCTTTCACTACTTACTTATATCCACTACACTAAATAATAAGTAAATAACGAGTGTATATACTCATATATTTAATGCGTATAATCGTCGGTCCAGAAATAGACTGAGTATCTGTATCTTCAATTCATACATTTCCCTCTTTATTTACATTTTATCAAGCCATAACACTAGAATTCCCAATTAGTAAGTCACGTGGAATTGTTATTGTTTCTCTCCCTGGTTTCCCGGATCTAGGCCAATCAGGAGTGAGTTTAGCTTGACCTATCACTGGGCGTTTTACAAATGCACAGCAGAACCTGGCCCTCTGATTGGTTAACTCGGATCGGTGCACTCCCGCTGTGTACAGGCGGGATTTCACAGCACTACACGCTGAAGACTCCGGTGATGGCAGACTTTGCTCACCACATGCCGACTCTCATTTGAGCAATCAGGTACCACACTATTCCTATCTCCAGGCGCACGTGTTGACCATTTGTCATGTGTAAGTGACTGGCCCTGCACTACCCCCAGAGGCAACCAGAGCATAACTTACCTTGTATGGATTACAGTGCAGCCACTATTTTACTTTCTTCTTACCATAGTATACGATTCTGTGCTTCTCACTACTCACCACTGCCCGTATGGCATGTGAATAGCAGCAGCATCAGGGATGATACCATACTGTGGCTTTTACCCTAATTTATGCTTGATATCTACTTTACAAAAATTCTTCTCACTATGGGCACTCTCGTTAAGGTCAGATATGAATAGGTTCCTGCACTATTTACACACCAGGTTCCTTTTTCACATCAGGCTTAACAGCAGATGCTTAATACACTTGGGTGAGCTTGACAACACGCTCACATGTCATTCACTGTGATACATAATGACAGACAGCAGCTGTTGCCCTGACACCATATAAAGGGGATAATCTTACTTATATCATTTCTACATTTTCAATGGTATCTATTTTCTGTGGTACCTGAAACAATCATATATATACGGCATTTGATGGACCCACAGGCTGTTATACAAGTTTATTATTGTCGATTTTGTCGGTTTCTATCTATACATATCTGACAGACCTATTATTTTCAGTATGCCTACTTTGAAGATATGAATATTGAGAGTTCTCTACAGATATCTGTTGATATGCATTTTTTTCAATTTTGAGATTTATTATACTAAAATTGTGTTGATGCTGTGACATGTCATGGAACCTATTTTTCTTGTGAATGATCACATTATTATGAACATTTAGTTGCTTGGACTGACATCGGGGGATATATTTAGTGATTTTGCTGTATGACCATACCAGTAATTTTTTCTCCTGATGTCACTCCACTGATTTATATTTCACTTTGCTTTCTATATCAGTGTTAAGTATTGTGTCTCGTCTTGTTTTGTCCATTATTGATTATGTACTACCGCAATTTTGCCATTTAGGAACTGTACTCTTTTTCGGCAGATATTTTAATGCATACCTAATAAATGTTATTTATTAATTACTAAACAAGTTTTATTAAGAGTGACCCCAACCAGAGAGTTCTTTTTTCCCTTTCTCTTCTCCTATCAATTTATACTCTCAGGGGAGCACCTCCACACAACCAATAATAATTTTTATACACCTATTGAATAGCGGGTTTAACTTAGATGATTGTGGATTTTTCTATAATATATCTATATTGATATATCTGTGACCTTCTCATCCTGTGCTCATTGAACCTCTCCAATTCCCCTTTCCTGGTTTTTGTTATTTTCACACAAGTGTCATCATGTGTCCCTACTACTGCTACCGCAACCCAGCCATCATGTGACCCTACTGTTGCTACCCTAACCCAGCCATTATGTGTCCCTACTACTGCAACTGCAACCAAAACATCATCTATCCCTACTATTACTATCCCAACCCAGCCATCATGTGTCCCTACTACTGCTACTGCAACCCAAACATCATCTATCCCTACTATTACTATCCCAACCCAGCCATCATGTGTCCCTACTACTGCTACCCCTATGCCAACCATCATCTATCCCTACTACTACCACAACCCAACCCAGCCATCATGTGTCCCTACTACTGCTACCCCAACCCTAACCATCATGTGTCCCTACTACAGCTGCCCCCAAGCCAACCATCATGTGTCCCTACTACTACTACCACAACCCAACCATCATGTGTCCCTACTACTGCTTCCCCAACCCAACAATCATATGATGTTACTACTATTACCACAACCAAGCCATCATGTGTCCCTACTACTGTTACCCCCAAACCTACCATGTGTACCTACTACAACTACCAGAACCCAGCCATCATGTGTCCCTACTACTGCGACTCCCAAGCCAACCATCATGTGTCCCTAGTACTACCACAACCCAGCCATCATGTGTCCATACTACTGTTACCCCAACCCTACCATCATGTGTCCCTATTACCTCTACTACCCCAACCCTACCATCATGTGTCCCTACTACTACTACCCCTACCCTACCATCATGTGTCCCTACTACTACTATCACAACCCAGCCATCATGTGACCCTACTGTTGCTACCCCAACCCAGCCATTATGTGTCCCTACTACTACCACAACCCAACCATCAAGTGTTCTTACTACTGCTACCCCAACCCAGCCATCACGTGTCCCTACTACTGCTACCCCCAACCCTAACTATCACGTATCCCTACTACAGCTACCCCCAAGCCAACCATCATGTGTCCCTACTACTACCACAACCCAACCATCATGTGTCCCTACTACTGGTATCCCAACCCAACCATCATGTGTCACTAGTACTACTACCACAACCCAGCAATCATGTGTCCCAACTACTGTTACCCCCAAACCTACCATCATGTGCCCCTACTACTACTACCACATCCCAGCCATCATGTGTCCCTACTACTGCGACTCCCAAGCCAACCATCATGTGTCCCTGCTACTACTATCACAACCCAGCCATCATGTATCTCTACTACTGCTACCCCAACCCAAACATCATCTATCCCTACTATTACTACCCCAACCCAGCCATCGTGTGTCCCTACTACTGCTACCCCTATGCTAACTATCATCTATCCCTACTACTACCACAACCCAATCATCATGTGTTCCTACTACTGTAACCCCAACCCAGCCATCGTGTGTCCCTACTACTGCTACCCCAACCCTAACCATCATGTGTCCCTACTACAGCTACCCCCAAGCCAACCATCATGTGTCCCTACTACTACCACAATCCAACCATCATGTGTCCCTACTACTGCTACCCCAACCCAACCATCATGTGTCCCTACTACTACTACCCCTATGCCAACTATCATCTATCCCTACTACTACCACAACCCAACCATCATGTGTTCCTACTACTGTTACCCCAACCCAGCCATCGTGTGTCCCTACTACTGCTACCCCAACCCTAACCATCATGTGTCCCTACTACTGCTACCCCAACCCAACCATCATGTGTCCCTACTACTACTACCACAACCCTACCATCATGTGTCCATACTACTGTTACCCCCAAACCTACCATCATGTGTCCCTACTACTACTACCACCACAGTCCAGCCATCATGTGTCTCTACTACTGTGACTCCCAAGCCAACCATGATGTGTCCCTACTACTACTACTACCACAACCCAGCTATCATGTGTCCCTACTACTGTTACCCCAACCCTACCATCATGTGTCCCTACTACCTCTACTAGCCCAACCCTACCATCATGTGTCCCTACTACTACTATCACAACCCAGCCATCATGTGTCCCTACTACAGCTACCCCCAAGCCAACCATCATGTGTCCCTACTACAGCTACCCCCAAGCCAACCATCATGTGTCCCTACTACTACTACCACAACCCAACCATCATGTGTCCCTACTACTGCTTCCCCAACCGAACCACCATATGTCCCTTCTACTACTACCACAACCCAGCCATCATGTGTCCATACTACTGCTACCCCAACCCTAACCATCATGTGTCCCTACTACAACTACCAGAGCCCAGCCATCATGTGTCCCTACTACTGCGACTCCCAAGCCAACCATCATGTGTCTCTACTACTACCACAACCCAGCCATCATTTGTCCATACTACTGTTACCCCAACCCTACCATCATGTGTCCCTACTACCTCTACTACCCCAACCCTACCATCATGTGTCCCTACTACTGCTTCCCCAACCGAACCACCATATGTCCCTTCTACTACTACCACAACCCAGCCATCATGTGTCCATACTACTGCTACCCCAACCCTAACCATCATGTGTCCCTACTACAACTACCAGAGCCCAGCCATCATGTGTCCCTACTACTGCGACTCCCAAGCCAACCATCATGTGTCTCTACTACTACCACAACCCAGCCATCATGTGTCCATACTACTGTTACCCCAACCCTACCATCATGTGTCCCTACTACCTCTACTACCCCAACCTTACCATCATGTGTCCCTACTACTACTACCCCTACCCTACCATCATGTGTCCCTACTACTACTATCACAACCCAGCCATCTTGTGTCCCTACTACTGTGACCCCAACCCAGCCATCATGTGACCCTACTGTAGCTACCCCAACCCAGCCATTATGTGTCCCTACTACTACCACAACCCAGCCATCATGTGTTTCTACTACTGCTACCCCAACCCAAACATTATCTATCCCTACTATTACTACCCCAACCCAGCCATCATGTGTCCCTACTACTGCTACCTCTATGACAACCATCATTTATCCCTACTATTACCACAACCCAACCATCATGTGTTCCTACTACTGCTACCCCAACCCAGCCATCATGTGTCCCTACTACTGCTACCCCCAACCCTAACCATCACGTGTCCCTACTACAGCTACCCCCAAGCCAACCATCTTGTCCCTACTACTACCACAACCCAACCATCATGTGTCCGTACTACTGCTCCCCCAACCCAACCATCATGTGTCCCTACTACTACTATCACAACCCAGCCATCATGTGTCCCTACTACAGCTACCCCCAAGCCAACCATCATGTGTCCCTACTACAGCTACCCCCAAGCCAACCATCATGTGTCCCTACTACTACTACCACAACCCAACCATCATGTGTCCCTACTACTGCTTCCCCAACCGAACCACCATATGTCCCTTCTACTACTACCACAACCCAGCCATCATGTGTCCATACTACTGCTACCCCAACCCAGCCATCGTGTGTCCCTACTACAACTACCAGAGCCCAGCCATCATGTGTCCCTACTACTGCGACTCCCAAGACAACCATCATGTGTCTCTACTACTACCACAACCCAGCCATCATGTGTCCATACTACTGTTACCCCAACCCTACCATCATGTGTCCCTACTACCTCTACTACCCCAACCCTACCATCATGTGTCCCTACTACTACTACCCCTACCCTACCATCATGTGTCCCTACTACTACTATCACAACCCAGCCATCATGTGTCCCTACTACTGCTACCCCAACACAGCCATCATGTGACCCTACTGTTGCTACCCCAACCCAGCCATTATGTGTCCCTACTACTACCACAACCCAGCCATCATGTGTTTCTACTACTGCTACCCCAACCCAAACATTATCTATCCCTACTATTACTACCCCAACCCAGCCATCATGTGTCCCTACTACTGCTACCTCTATGCCAACCATCATTTATCCCTACTATTACCACAACCCAACCATCATGTGTTCCTACTACTGCTACCCCAACCCAGCCATCATGTGTCCCTACTACTGCTACCCCCAACCCTAACCATCACGTGTCCCTACTACAGCTACCCCCAAGCCAACCATCTTGTGTCCCTACTACTACCACAACCCAACCATCATGTGTCCGTACTACTGCTACCCCAACCCAACCATCATGTGTCCCTACTACTACTACCACAACCCAGCCATCATGTGTCCCTACTACTGTTACCACTAAACCTACCATCATGTGTCCCTACTACTACTACCACAGTCCAGCCATCATGTGTCCCTACTACTGCGACTCCCAAGCCAACCATCATGTGTCTCTACTACTACTACCACAACCCAGCCATCATGTGTCCCTACTACTGTTACCCCAACCCTACCATCATGTGTCCCTACTACCTCTACTACCCCAACCCTACCATCATGTGTCCCTACTACTACTACTACCCCTACCCTACCATCATGTGTCCCTACTACTACTATCACAACCCTCCCATCATGTGTCCCTACTACTGCTACCCCAACCCTACCATCATGTGTCCCTACTACCTCTACTACCCCAACCCTACCATCATGTGTCCCTACTACTACTACCCCTACCCTACCATCATGTGTCCCTACTACTACTATCACAATCCAGCGATCATGTGTCCCTACTACTTCTACCCCAACCCTCCCATCATGTGTCCCTACTACTACTACTACCCCAACCCAGCCATCATGTGTCCCTACTACTACTACTACCCCAACCCAGCCATCATGTGTCCCTACTACTACTACTACTACCACCACAACCCAGCCATCATGTGTCCCTACTATTGCTACCCCAACCCAGCCATCATGTGATCATACTACTGCTACCCCAACCCAACCATCATGTGACCCTACTATTACTACCCCAACCCAGGTATTATGTGTCTCAATTACTACCCACACCCAGCTATCATATGTCCCTGTGACTACCTCCACCCCACCCTATTTCTACTACTACCATCTTACCATCTTTAGTTGTCAAGTGTCATCCTTAGTCCAAGAATTAAAATATAGAGGAGGATCAGATGAGAGAAAATGGCAAAAAGAATCAATAAAAAAAATATATGTTTGTATATGTTATGTAATGGTGTTGGCAGTATCACATTTATTTTTTGTAGAACATCTGGCACCCAAAGCAAAAAACTTTACCTACAGTACCCATGCAGTAGCATATGTACAGTATGAACTGTTAAAGTAACAGACTCACATTGCTCATTTTAAGTGTAACTGCACTGCTGAGTCAATTGCTTTCAGTAAAAATTTACAAATTAAATTGTATCAATTGGTTTACAGTGGAAGATAAAAATTCAACTTACAGTACAATATACTGATGCCTGGCAATAGGAATGTAACAATGATGCTGTTAAAGACTATTCCTGTGTTTAAAGGTACATAGACTGTACCCAGGGGCGCCGAGAGGGGGGGAACGGGTACAGATTACCCGGGCCCGGGCTTCCTGAGGGGCCTGGTGGGGGCCCGGGTCGGTGCCACTCCCCCCCCTCACAGCAGCCCAGCACACAGTGTGTGCTGACCCGCAGTTGGAGACTGCTCGTGGATGCTGAGCAGCAGCCACAGCAGTCTCCTATGCCTGTGCAGGGGAGCGATCACACTGATCGCGCCCCCCTGGATTTGAGCCGGGCTGAGGGGGCTCAGAGCGCCCCTTCTCCCCAGCGTGGCCATGCCTCCTGCGATTAGACCACGCCCCCTATTGCCGTGGCCCGCCACGGCTCTTGGCGGGCCTGACTGTACCACATGCAATTGGCAGCTTTAAATATTAAGGGATGTATTTACTAAGCAGTGTTAGGAGAAAGAGTGAAAAGTGATAAGAAAGTGATAAGGTGCCAGCCAATCAGCTCCCAACTGTCATTTTTCAAATACAGCCTGTGAGATGCAGTTGGAAGCTGATTGGCTGGCACCTTATCACTTTCTTATCACTTTTCACTCTGTCTCCTAACACTGCTTAGTAAATAGACCCCTAAGATTCTTGCAATAAGAATATTTGCTCTATAACACACCAGTCCTGTCGTGGAGTGAGACGAGGCTTCAGAAGAGTGTACATCCTGTTTTTACACAGCTGCCAGGACAGGGTGGTTTGGTTTGGGGAAAACCTCTGTTAGGGGCAGCAGCAGAGTTTTAACCAGTGTGAAGGAAAGACTGTATCCAAATATTTACACTGTGCAGTGTTGGGATAGTAATTTTAACTTTAAGACCACCAGTATAGTTATGTAATTGGGGATCCAGTCAACCAATGCCTGTATATGATGTTACAGAACAACATATACTGTATGACAAAACTGGGATGACAGAGCAATCTATACTAATAATAAACTTGCAATGGTTGTGTCCATACATAGATTTTTTTTTGAGAAGTGTTCTTCTTGGGACTGAGGGTTTGATCGACACTAATGCGATTGCAGCTGCAAATTCGTACGGAACGAAGCTGCAAAAATATGTTAATGTTAGCAAAGATCAGGGAGCATAAAGGTGCCCTCTGCTGCCTTTTTACCTGCGCGCGATGACGCATACCTGCGTAAATATCAGTAACATCGACGCACATCGGCGGCCATCTTACCCTTCCGCAGGTCTGACCTGCCACAGCCTTGGGTGCTCTTCTGATATGCAGGGCTGCGTATGCAATAGCAGTGGTTAATTTATGCACGGCCATGTAATGGTGTTCAAACGGCCAGGCACGCCTGCTTTTTGCTGACCACCCCCCCCATCAACACCCCCAAATGCTAACTACTCTGCGATGGGTCTCCATGGCCTGCGTGATCGCAGGGCGATTGCAGAGCTGCCTTTGTGCACTGCGGTGCATACGCATGTGCAATGGCAAACAATCACTCAATCTGCATGAAAATTGCATTAGCGTCCATCTCTGAATCAGGCTCTGTATGAACTATGGAGACAAAAAAATTGTTTCTGAATTGTTGTCTGTCTGTCAGTTCATTCCGACATCACACAAAAACTACAGGATGAATTTGGATTGTGTTTTCAATATTGCATATCTTAGGCACCTAGAAAAAAACTGGGGTATGTATTATCTTAATGTGACATCAGGGAGAGGAGCAATAAAGGAAAAAACAGATGCTTGCCATTAGGTGCGTGCAGTGTGCAGGTTCCTCAAGCCAAAAATGACTAGATGTATATAAACATTATTTTTTTGGGACAAATATACTTTTAGGGACTGTTTATGAACTATGGAGATTAAAAAATTTTTATCGGCACTTGCACAGACTCCTCAAATCCAAAATAATTATATCTATATAAATATGTTTATATACATATATTGCACACCCGAACACAAACAGTTATATATGTATGCATATATAAATACATAGCTATATATTTCTCAATATCTATTTCGCAGGAAAATTCACCTATATATTAAGCACTAATCCGGCATCTTATCTTGACTCATAAAGTTGCAGTATACATGTCAATCTAGTAGATGGTGCATCAAGAAGCATCTTTTTTGTGTTAATCTCTGAATAAAAAACTGCAAATATTGTTTGCAAAGACATGTTTGCAAAGACATTTTGTAATCAATAGCTACAATATAAAATATACATCACAATATTAGATGCTACTACTGTCCTTGTAAAATTAGTTCCAATGAGCAATAACAGACATCCACGTGAATGAAGCTGCAGGCAAACGCTACTGTAATAACACTGGAAGGTTATTTTTGTCCAAAATTCTAAAAATTTTCAGAGATGTTTTTGAAGACTAGAACTTATGGTTATTATTCTACAGTACATTCTTTTTTTGAACATCCTCATTTGAAAGTGATGTGCGCTGACCCCTGCGTTTTAGTTTTGGATTTAGGTTCATCTTCATGTTTTGGTTTTACAAAACCACCCTCAAGTGTTTTGCTTTTGGATCTGGGTTTTTTTTTTTTTAAATTGAAAACAGGTTTTTAAAAACAGCTAAAATCATGTAATTTATGCAATCCAAAATGTGGATTTAAAATTTGAATTCAGAACTGCGAGAATATCAAAACTGTTGCTTGGATCTGTCCGGATTTACAAAATTCGGGTGGATTCGGATCTCTGGAGAGCCAAACTGCACATCTCTATTGAAAAGTACACTCTTTTCTCTTTAAGCTCTATCTTGAGTGTTATTACTTTATTTTTAGGTGAACTATTCTTCCTAATCGTGTTACGCTGGGTACACACTAGACCAATGGTTCCCAAACTTTTTTGAACAAAGGCACTATAGTGTATCAGCATTGTTTTCATGGAACCCCTAAGCCAAAAGGTTATGATTGAGAAATTCAGAAAACAATGTAGTGAAGTAGTACAGTGTGCTTACCTGTCATCCTTAGGCTCAGTTATGTGGTTGTGGACAGGTTTGTGCTTCTGTTTGTCCACATATTTACATTACATTGATCATAAATAATGTGACTTGGTGCTGGACCACCAACCTGGGGCACCCCTGAAAGTGTCCCGAGGAACCCCAGGGTGCCACAGCGCACAGTTTGGGAACCACTGCACTAGACGATTTTTGAAACGATTTGTCATTTTCCGACAGATCAGAATGACAAATCGTTTAAATCAACCAGTGTATACACACTATGCATGCTCCCACAGGGTTGTCTGTCGCATCTTCAGATCCACCATACATGCTGCTTGATCTGAAGATGGGACTGACAACCCCATGCATTTGATGTGGCAGGGGACTGGGTACACAGGTCGTCTAGTGTGTACCCTGCTGGATCTCACTAGATGCCAGCACTTGTCCTTGAACTTGCTCTTAAACTAGATGAAAAGTATACCATTCAGATCATGTTTCCTCTTTTAGGCTTATAATTTGGACATGATCTTCTTCAACCTAGTGCTTCACAATAAACATTCTTCTTTCTGCACAGTTTTTTTTTTAGGGTTGGGAATGCCCAGAAATCACAGGGTGCTAAGTCCGGGCTATATGGAGGGTGTCCCACTGCTGTCCCATTAATGTCAGTCAGTGCTGCCAATGCAACAGCAGCAACATGTGGCCAGGCATCGTCTTGGAGCAGAAACCACTATATCTTTAGCAAATTTGGTCTTTTTTTGCTCATGGCTCCACGAAATGGGTTTTTCAGGACGATTGCATAATAGTCACAATTAATTGTCTGTCCACAGGGAACCCAGTGCTGTAGGATCATACCGTGTGCATCAAAGAACAGTAGAAACATAACTTTACACGCCGAAGGAATCACATATAATTTTTTGGGCATAGGGGAATTTGCGTATTTCCATACGCTGGACTATTGTTTGGATTCCAGATCATAATGACAAATCCACAATTCATCACACGTCACAATCAATGTCAGAAAATGATGTATCCACTCCACTCAGATGGCATCAGAAGTTGGCAATACAACAAGAAGGCAACTCCAAGATTTGTCCCATTCAAGGGCACAAGCGACCTAGAAATAATTCTTGTTCAATCATATTGCATCATTCAGAACAACATATTTTTATAAACAGTGCACTTGTATTTTACTAAAAATGTTAAAGGATAAATAATACAATATGCTATAAGGACAGAATATGATGTAGATTTAAGGATAGATAGATAGATAGATAGATAGATAGATAGATAGACAGACACTGTATTGCCGTGACAAAGCAGTTATTATCGGTTTGTCAAACATGCAAAATTGTCGAGCATGTCCGATAATTAGTCTGCCGTACCTGGCAGTGTATGCACTGCTAATAGAAAAATAGCCGCACAGACTAATTGTTTTAATTGTCCTTCCCAAATCATAATATCAAATATCTAACATTCTTATCTTTATATTTATTGGGAGGTGCTCCCAGGAATAAAACATCACAATAGATAAGCAAAAGAAGAGCAAAGTATTCCTATAACGGGGCACACTCGGACTAATCTAAATGAAGAAACGGTAATAGATGACCCAAAAAAAGAGAAATTATATGAGTAAATTAAAATATAACTTTTATTAATTACTTATAAAATATTTAGGCGAAAAATATTATGTGTATCTGGATGTATTTTTATTTATTTATTTATTTATTATGTTAAAGTTTCATGGCAATATTTTTATATATAATTAATATTCTTTCACTATAATATGAGAGGGTTAGTATTTAGATAATAGTTTAGATTTTGGATTATTAATTTTGTCTCACTTGAGGTATATAGTTGATAAATTAATTTTTTGAGGTTTTTTATGTTATATAATTAGCTATATGACACTATATATATGATACTGGACAATGATACTTGGAGAATTTATAGTCTAGTTTTGGGATTAATAATTTTTTCACATTTATTTCACTCTTTTGATTCAAAATTTTTTTTTTTATAACTTAAATAATCACATTATATTATATATATTATATTAGATTTTATCACATTTTTATTTATGGATAGGTCCATAACTTATTACATCTTGCTCACAAGATGTAGAAGAAAAATAATAATGAGCACTTTATTAGTTTCAATTTGGATTTTTTAATTAAGATAATGATTTTATAAATGAATTTATGTATTGGTGGTTTTAGATACTATTGCCATTTATTATTATCAATATAAGTAATTATATGTTATTAACTTGATCCAGTCTAATTTGGTTATACATCAAATTGAGTGTTTGTATCCCAAGAAAATTAAGAGAAAACCAGATAGGTTATTCGGATTTTAATCCTCTGTTTACATTTTAAGTTTGACATGGAGTACTAATTAACCATGGGGAATACTAATAGGAGGTACCCATTGGTTACAAGGGATGTCAATCAGAGAACTCTGTGGTGATTGGGGGGAGACCAGGATATAGCTTTAGGCAGCCCTGAGAACGGGTTGCTCCTATGAATAAGCCGATGGGCAAAACGCGCGTTAGGAATGTACAGACACGCGATGCATAGTGTGCTCTGTTAATTTTAATCCAATATATATGTTTCCACGTTAAGCTAAAACAGAATCAATGTGAAAATTAAGTGTGATACTAACCGCCGATGTGTTGTGCTAATTGCGGGGCGCATAGCTAAAAGAGTGACTGCAAAATAGAGGAATGCCGGTCCCAGCAGAGCAACTTCGGCTGGTATAACAGCAGAGATTAGCAGGGTGATCACATCTCGCTACATAGAACAGTGATACAAGAGAGATTATTCTCATCAGAATAGTGCATTGTTTGGGCAGAGTTACACTGCATATAAGAATAGATGTGGTAATCATGTATGGGGTTTGTTAACCACATAAGGGAGGGCAGACTAATACCATTCATCAACACAGCGGTCCCCGTACTAATCCACTGAGAGTAATAAATCTGTGTGAACATCATGTAATAAATGTGAATCATGGATAAGATTTTTAGGCTGAGGTGACAGAGGTGACTGCTTATTAAAGAGATATTGAACCAGGCAGAATAATGCTGTGAATACTAGCAGCAGAGACTAACTAGGAAGTCGTAATTGATTGCAAGGGTAGTGGAATGAGAGAGAATATCCCTTGATAATAAATGAGCTGTTTTGGCAGAGTTACACTGCCTATGTAGCAACATTGCAGGTGATTTAACAACCATAGAGGGATGAGATAATTAATAACTATTGCATGTGTTACAATATGAGAGATACTTTTATGTCTCTCAATAAGAATAGGGGATTGCACAATTATATATGTCATTATACACTCTAAGCGCTGTTTGGCGTTAGAGTGTTAATAGCAACATTGTCAGCTACTTATATATACAGCTATAATATTTATTTTGAGCGCTGTGCGGCGTCAAAGTGTCAATTGTGACATTGTTTGCTAACTATTTATACAGCTTTTACTCTGAGCGCTACCTGGCAGCAGAGTATTATTTGTGACATTGCAAACCAGCTATTTTTATAGCTTCAATAACTACTCTGAGCGCTATTTAGCGTCAGATTGTTAATTGTGACATTGTTAACTAGTTAATTACATACCGTAATACCTACCCTTGCAAAAATGTGGATAATCCATCTAGTTCAATCCTGATGTTGCTCAGTGGCAATCTGTATCCGGATGAATAACATATGAAATGCATATAGTGACATGGTATATATATCTATTTAATTGAAATAATGATGCCATGATATGACGGATTATAGGGTGGTTCGCATTTGATTGATTGTCAGGTTATTTTACGTATACCACACTAGTATAATTTAGCATCACAGTGGATAGAATGCAGATCGACTCACATATAATAAGGGATAGTGACGTGTGTGCAATTTAACGTCAATAATTCTGACACATTAAGGTTTAGTGGTAAACAATATATGTATTGTAATTTTATACACATATTATTTTTCGCCTAAATATTTTATAAGTAATTAATAAAAGTTATATTTTAATTTACTCATATAATTTCTCTTTTTTTGGGTCATCTATTACTGTTTCTTCATTTAGATTAGTCCAAGTTTGCCCCGTTATAGGAATACTTTGCTCTTCTTTTGCTTATCTAGTGTATGCACTGCCACAGCCGACCACCCGACTTTTCAGGGGAGGGACGGGGGGATGTTTCCTCCGCAGGGGAGGAATACAGATATCGCAGCCATACCCTGTTAAATATCTCACAGTGTATGGCCATGATACCTGATGGGTTTCAGCTTGTCAGATAAAATGTTTGTCTGTCTGATAGACATTTTATCTCACAGTCAGGGGTGCCACAACATTTTTAGGTTTGGGGTGCCAGGATATAAATTAATGATGGCATCCCTAAATTGCTGAATATCACTCCCTCATGGGCAGCTGGAGTAACCCACCACACCACCTACCTGGTGACAGAGATCAGCAAGTCTGAAAGGTCTTTGGTTTTTCTGATTTGGCCACTGTATGCGGCAGTGGGGTAACTAGAGGGGTCAAGCGGGGTTCGTGCCCTGGGTGCCATTGGACCGGCGGAATGGGGGGCGCTGCCGACTGCAGCCTAGGACTCAGGTAGTCAGTGTAGTGTGGACCACAGTACACAGTAACAAACACAGCCACCGGCTAGTACACTTGTACTACCCGGCGTTTGGCAGCCAGCCAATGAGAGTCAGATAAACTCTCATTGACTGCATTGCCCACTGCTGGAGCTGGGTTGGAGCTCACTCATGAGCTTCATCTTCCAGCTTCCCCAGTGAGTGATGTAATGATGTCTCTCCCATAATGCAGAGCAGGCCAGCCCGGGAGGACGGAGGAGCAGACGATGGCAGCGGGTGCAGGAGCGGGGATTCAGGTAAGTTGTTTTTTTATATCTGTTTGTCTTTGGCACTGCTGGGAGAAGGCTACTGCAGGGGGCACTGTATAAGGGGCACTGCTGGGGGCACTACATTGGGGGGGACTACTACTGGGTGCACTATATAAGGGGTACAACTGGGGGCACTGCATAGGGGGGACCACTACTGGGGGCACTATATAAGGGGCACTACTACTGGGGGCACTTTATAAAGGGCACTACTGGGAGCACTGCATGGGGGGACCACTACTGGGTGCACTATATAAGGGGCACTGCATAGGGAGGAGCATTACTGGGGGACTGCATAGAGTGGACTACTACTGGGGCACTATATAAGGGGCACTGCATAGGGGGAATCACTACTTGGGGCACTGTATAAGGGGCACTACCGGGAGCACTGTATAAGGGTGACCACTACTGGGGGCACTGTATAAGGGGCACTACTGGGAGCACTGCATAGAGGTGACCACTACTGAGGGCACTGTATAAGGGACACTGCATAGGGGGGAAAACTATTGCGGGCACTGTATGAGGGGTACTACTGGGAGCACTGCACAGGGGGACCACTACTGGGTGCACTGCATAGGGGGAGCTACTACTGGGGCACTGTATATGGGTCACTGCAAAGGGAGAACCACTACTGGGAGCACTGCATAGGAGGACCACTACTAGCAGCACTGTATAAGGGTCATTACTGGGGTCACTGTATAAGTGGCACTACTGGGGGCATTACATAAGGGGCACTGTATAAGGGTGCATTACTGGGGGCACTATATAAGGGTGCAGTACTGGGGGCACTGTATAAGGGGCACTGTATAGGGGCACTACTACAGGGGACACTGCTACTGGGGACATTGCATAAGGGGCACTATTATAGTGGTCATTGCAAGAGGGGCACTACTACTTGGGGCATTAAGGTGCATATGGAATGGAAAGGAATGTTCCTAGAGCGACGAGAAATGGTGGTGTGTCATGCTGCCACCCCCATTTTCCAGTGACCATGCCCCTTGTGGCATGTGACCATGCCCACTTTTTCAGCACGTGTTTTTGGCGCGCATACCTACTTGGTGGGGGGCTCTATTTTTTAACTTGCCCTGGGCTCCAAATACCCTAGTTACGCCACTTGTATGCGGGCATCACTGCTCTCTCTCATTCACAGACACAATACTACCAACGCTACCGTGCAGCTCTAGGAACACATGCAGCCAAAAGAGCATCCAACAAGTTTTTGAACAAGCATCGGGAGATGAGGAAGACGGTTACCTGCGTACTCCGGGCAGTTGTAGTTTTGCATAGGCTTAGTAGCTTATCGCTACAGAGTACAGAACCTCGCTCTAGAACTACATAGACCATCATGCAACATGAGTTCATCATGAGAAAGGCTCGCAGGACCCTACTTGCACCTAATAAGAGTCCAGAGTATACACCCTGCCATTGCCTGTACTATACACACAAACCACTGCAAATATCCTGTAGGTATAAAACAAGAGAAAATTCAAGGATGAAAACAAATATACATATCAAATGCTGCAAACTTTGCTGTCCTATGTAAGGACATGAACACGCATGTATAGTGACTACAACGTCAGACTCCACCCAAATACAGACATAGGGACTCTCAATCCCTCCAATACAGCAATTCATGCAACAACTAAAAATGCATTAAGTTTAGCACAATAGGTACAGTACACATTTCATCAATGCCACAAATGGGAATTATTACCACTACACATTAGAGATGAGAACCGGACCCACACGAACTTTGCAATCTGGGCCGGGATCCGAATCCGGCTCAGTTTTTCTTGCCTGACTCAGATCCCAAAATGAGGCAAAACGTCATCTTATCGTCAGATTCTTGCGGGTTTTGGATACTGGAAAGGTACCCGGTCATCGGCGCCATTTCACTCAGGCTGTGGAGTGGAGTGAACAGAGGGGTGCTGTGTCCATCCAGGGGCTGCTGTGTCTGTCCAGGGCAGGGGCTGCTGTGTTCATCAGGGGTTGCTGTAACCACCCAGGGGCAGTGGCTACTGTGTCCATCCAGGAGCTGCTGTGTCCATCCAGGGGCAGTGGCTGATGTGTCCATCCAGGGGCTGCTGTGTCTATCCAGGGGTTGTTGTGTCCATCCAGGGGCAGGGGCTCCTGTGTCCATCCAGGGGCTGCTATGTCCATCTAGGGCATGGGCTGCTGTGTTCATCCAGGAGTTGCTGTGTCCATCCAGGGGCAAGGGCTGCTGTGTCCATCCAGGGGTGCTCCAAAGGTGGCTAGTGTAAAAAGAAAAAAAAAAAGCTAATAATATAATTTAAAAAAATAATATATTGTTTTGTGCTGTACCCCAGTACAATATTATTTTTTTTCTGTGACACTGCCAGTCAGACCGCAGTGTAATATTCATACACATATTGTGATACTATAAGTTGTACCACAGTGTAATATTCATACACATATTGTGACACTATAAGTGGTACCACAGTGTAATATTCATACACATATCGTGACACTGTAAGTGGAACTGAAGTGTAATATACACATATTGTGACACTGTAAGTGGAAACGCAGTGTAATATTCAACACGTATTGTGACACTAAGTGGAAATTCAGTGTAAAATGAATGCACGTATTGTGACTCTATAAGTTGTAGCACAGTGTAATATTCATACAGGTATTGTGACACGGTAAGTGGAACCGCAGTGTAATATATTCAGTGTAGTGTATTCCTAAAAAATATTGTGACACTGTAAGTGGTAGCGCAGTGTAAAAAATATTGTGACTCTGTAAGTGGTAGCACAGTGTATTCATAAATAATATTGTGACACTGTAAGTGGTAGGGGAGTCAGTGGCGTAACTACAGCTCCCGCAGACCCCGTGGTGGCTTGGGGGTGCAGAGGCTAGTGGGGCATGGTGGCTTTGGGGCTGCAGATTCCATGCAGACTTGCCATCCGCATGAAATCTGCTGACAATGTCCCTCCAAAAATGGCCGCCGCCTACGAGGAGACAGATGCGAGAGGTCCTACTGGACCTCTAGTATCTGTTAGGCCAGCTCTGCCACCGCCGCATTGGACCACGCAAGCTCTATGTGCCTGACTACCTGTGAGGAGAAGAAGCCGAAGAGGAGCAGCATGCTTACAAAGGAGCAGGTGGATGCCGCGGCCGAATCACCTGAGGTACACGGGTGTGGGTGGGGGCTCAACTACAGGGGACACAACATATGGGCTCAGCTACAGGGAGCATGGCATATGGGCTCAATTACAGATGACATGGCACATGGGCTCAACTACAGGGGGCTTGGCATATGGGCTCAACTACAGGGGGCATGGCATGGGCTCAGCTACAAGGGACACGGTATATGGGCACAACTACAGGGGACACAGTATATGGGCACAACTACAGGGGACACTGCATATGGGCACAACTACAGGGGACATGGCATATGGGCACAACTGCAGGGGACACAGTACATGGGCACAACTACAGGGGACATAGCATAATGGGCACTGCTACAGGGGGCATTGCATAAGGGGCAGTGCTACAGGGGACCTGCATTATGGGCACTGCTACAGGGGGGCCTGCATAATGGGCACTGCTACAGGGGACCTGCATATTGGGCACTACTACAGGAGGGCATTGCATAAGGGACACTACTACAGGGGGCATTGCATAAAGGGCACAACTACAGGAGGACCACTACAGGGGGCACTGTATAAGGGGCAATGTGTGGCATAATTTGTTATAAGGGTATCACTGTGTGTCATTATGTTTTATGCGTGGCATTATTTTGTGGCATAATGTGTAAGGGCATTACGGTGTGGCATAATGTGTTATAAGGGGCATTACTTATTGTGTCATAAGGGACATTACTGTGTCATGGAACTACACACCTTAAACGTCATCTTTGGGTGTGTTTGTTTTACGGCCGGGCGGAAGGCATCTGAAACATGTTTGGTAGGAGGGAGCAAAATTTATAATTATGCCATTGAGTGCAGTATATTATTCATTAAAAATTATGGCACTGTAAGTGGTAGCACAGTGTATTCTTCATAAAAAATATTGTGACACTAAGTGGAAATGCAGTGTAATATTCAATAGGTATTGTGACACTGTAAGTGGTAGCGCAGAGTTTTATTCATGAAAAATATTATGACACTGTAAGTGGAAACATTACTTAATATTACTTAAGTATCCCTTGCAGCAAGTTCAATACTAAATCATTAGAGGCCATACAGCCTTTGATGATGAATAGGCCCCTGTAAGTGGTAGCGCAGTGTATTGTGACACCATAAGTGGTAAAAGTGGTAGTGCAGTGTATTAAAAAAAAATATTGTGACACTATAAGGGATAGTGCAGTGTTTTATTCATAAAAAATATTGTGACACTGTGTTACTTACCGGACCATTCATCATCAGGGGTCTGATAGGACACCCTGATGTTAAGCAAACTCCAAAATATAAAAGTTTTCAGAATTTGCTCCTGAGAACAATGCCATCTTCAGATGGCACTTGTTCTCAGATCCCTGCTCCTTCCATGGGAAGGAGTTTCGGGGATGCAAAGAGGGATTCCTCCACCACCTCCTCACTACCTCCCTGGTGGCTGTGCGCATGCTTGACCTCGGGTCATGCATGCGTAGCCGAGCCAATGGGGAGGAGGTAAGTAATGCAGTTACATCTGCTTTTTGGAGCAGCTGTTCCCACACTGTAGCCAGGGCCGAAACTAGGATATTTGTCACCCGGTGCAAGGCAGTAATTTTGCGCCCCCTCCCTTCCCATACCTGGATTTTGTCCTTACTCATCCTTAAGGCAGTGCACTAGTCACTCGTCACTGGTATAGTGACTTACACACCGTAATGCCCATTACACATTATGCAACACACTGTAATGCCTATTACCAAAGTGCCACTAACATTTGCCCCTGACACCATTTTATGCCCCATAGTAAGGCTTCTAATTACTTCAAAATTACCTGCTCGTTGTCACCAGGGGTTCCAAGCTTGTTGTCAGGGGTTTTATGCTCATTACCAGGGGTTCCATGCTTGTTGCCAGGGGGTTTCACGGGAGAAGAAGATGCAGCTTTCTGCATCTTCTCCCGGCAGCTGCACTGGCCTAACAAACATTAGAGGTCCAGTAGGACCTCTAGCATCTGTCTCCTCCTTGGCAGCGGCCATTTGTGGAGGGCCGTTTTCAGCAGAGCCCATGCGGACGGCTAGTCCGCATGGAATCTGCAGCCCCCAAATCACTGCGCACTACAAGACTACATGGGGTGTGCAGGGGTTGAGTCAGCCCTTTATCACCCCCTGCATTCCGGAACCCGGTGCACGTGCACCTCTAGCCCCCCCCTAGTTGCGGCCCTGCTGTAGCAATGATAAATTGCTCCTGTGTAATCTATCTCCCGCTGCGAGTTCAATACTAAATCATCATACGGCCTTTGATGATTAATAGGCCCCTGTAAGTGGTAGTGCAGTGTATTCATAAAAAATATTATGACACTGTAAGTGATAGTGCAGTGTATTCAGAAAAATATTGTGATGCTGTAAGGGATAGTGCAGGGTATTATTCATAAAAATTATTGTGACACTGTAAGTGGTAGTGGAGTGTTTTATTCATAAAAGTTTTTGTGACAATAAATGGAAACACAGTGTAATATTCAACAATATTCTAACACTGTAAGTGGTAATGCAGTGTATTCATAAAAAATATTATGATACTGTAAGTGGTAGCACAGTGTATTTATAAAAAATATTCTGACACTGTAAGTGGAACTGCAGTGTATTATTCATAAAAAATATTCTGACACTGTATGTGGTAGTGCAGTGTATTATTCATAAACATATTTTGACACTGTAAGTGGTAGTGCAGTGTATTATTCATAAAATATATTGACACTGTAAGTGGTAGCGCCATGTATTATTCATAATAAATATTGTGACAATGTAAGTGGTAGTGCAGTGTATTATTCCTAAAAAATATTGTGACACTGTAGGTCATTGATACCTGTAATTTTTTAAATTGGTACAAATTGACGTGTGTGCTGTACACCAATTTGTTCATATTTGTTGATATGGAGAACGAACAGTTGGGAGGAGAACAGGAACCACATACTAGTGCTGGAGCTGCTGCATGTGCCACCAGTCATGACGATACTAGTCCTTCTATGTCATCTACTAAAGCCGCTGCCCAAGGGCATACAGGGCTTAAGTCAGGGTATCTAAAATCAAAGAACCAATCTTTTACAGTGGTAAAGAATAAAACATCAAAAAGAAAGTTAGCTGCAGAACTACATAAAATTGGCAATATGCCTTTCACTACACAAAGTGGCAAGGAAAGGATAAGGCCCTGGACTTTACTTATGACTGGTGGTTCTGCCTCTTATGATGATGTAAGCCCTTCTCCCTGTAGACGTTTCAAATAAATGAAAATTGTTAAGGCACAGAAGCCAACTGTGCACTTAGAAATATCACAAATCCCTGAGGAGAGTCTAAGTGTGTCGGCAGGTACCATGTGTGAGCCTGACCTTTCTAAATCTATGCTCAAAGAGAAACCTCCTTCCACCACTTGAGCATCCTCTGCAAATGTGGGGATGAGCAGCACAAGTCAACATGCTGACATATAAATTGAGGATGCTTCTGTGAAAGTGCACCAGGATGAGGAGGATATTTGTGTAGCTGACGTTAATAATGATGTTGATGATGAGGATGCTGATGATGAGGATGTTGTTGATGAGGATGTTGTTTGTGTAAATCAGGCCCCAGTGGAAACATGTGTTACCCAAGATAAGGAAAAGCCCATTGTCATGCCTGGGCAAATAACAAAAAAATCCACTTCTTATGTGTGGAATAATTTCTACCCAAATCCAGACAACAACTTTCAAGTCCTCTGTACCCATTGTCATACCAAAGTAAGTAGAGGTAGGGACCTTATCCATCTAGGAACCTCGTATCTACAACGCATCCATCCAAAGTTTTTCAAAGTTAAGAAACTTTGGCTAGAAAAGTAAAAACAAGCAGTCCAGTGTCAGCTAGCTCCCTTTTCTTTGCTAGATCCAAGCACCTGGCATTTTCCCCACCAACACCTTCATCAACAATATCCTCAATCATGATCGGAACTAGTCCTGCATCCTATTTGGTGAGGCTAACTCAGACCTCCCCTATCCTGGATTCCTCAGAAAAATCCTTGAGCACTATGCCTGCTGCTGGGAGTAGATCTTCATCCCAAAAGGGGACCAGGAAGACTACTAGTAGTAGTTCAAAAAAACTATTGACTGTTAAACAGTCCTTTGCAAGGGGGAGCAAATTTGACAGCATTCATCCAGTTTCACAGCGGATCACTGATACCATAACATTTATGCTGGTATTAGATGTGTGTCCGATATCCACCATTAGTGCAGTGGGTATTAGACAGTTAATTGAGGTCCTGTGTCCCTGCTACCAAAGCTTATCTAGATTCCACTTCACTAGAAAAGCAATTCCCAGCCTGTACAGGGACATTAAAAAAAATTAATTAGTGGCCTCCTAAATGCAATTGTACCCACTGTCCACTTAACCACAGATATGTGGACAAGCTGAACAGAGCAAACACAAGATTACATGACTGTAACAGCCCACTGGGTGGGTGTATTGCCTTCAGCTGCACCAACAGCAGCAGCATAACTAAGAGGCATACCACTGACAATCTCTTAAAAAAACTCAGGGAAGTCATTGCAAAATGGCTTACTCTGCTTGGACTCTCCTCAGGATTTGTGATTTCTGACAACATCACCAATATTGTGAGAGCATTACAGCTGGGTGAATTCCAACACATCCCATGTTTTACTTACACAATCAACTTGGTGGTGCAAAATGTAAAAAAAAATGAAAGGGCCATGCAGGAGATGCTTTCTGTAGACCACAAAATTTGTGGACATTTTCACCATTCAGCAGAAGCATGTAGAACACAAGTTCTCAAACTCGGTCCTCAGGACCCCAAACAGTGCATGTTTTCCATGTCTCCACACTGAATCAAGTGAAATAGTTAGCTCCACCTGTGGACCTTTTAAAATGTGTCACTGAGTAATGATTGCACCTGTGCACCTGCTGGGTGACCTGCAAAACGTGAACTGTGTGGGGTCCTGAGGACCAAGTTTGAGAACCACTGATGTAGAAGATTGCAGCAGTGCATGTAGAAGAGTGCAGCACCTGCAAGAAATGTTGAATTTGCCCTGTCACCAGCTGAAGCAGGAGTTAGTTACAAGGTGGAACTCTGTCCTTTTTATGCTTCTGTGGATGGAGGAACAGCAAAAAGCCATCCTTAGCTACACAACGAACTACAGTATGACATAGAAAGAGTAGGGGGAATATACCTTACTCAAGCTCAGTGGAAAATACTTTCCATGTTGTGCAAAGTGCTGAAACCTTTGAAGTAGTCACCTGTTAAGTGAGTTAAGACACTGCCAGCTTGAGTCAGGTAATTCCCCTATTTAGACTGTTGTAAAAGCAGCTTGAAAAACAAGGAGGAGCTAAAACTAAGCGATTCCGCTAAGTATGTCGGACTTTTAGATCATGTCCTTTATTCACTTCGCCAGGCTGCAAGGGTTGTCAGGATCTTACAATTGGATCAATTCATTTTGGAGAATGTGCTGGATCCTAGGTTTAAGTCATACATCGTGTCTTTCTTCCTAGATCTGAAGTGATGCAAAGAACCGCTTGTCAGCTCAAGTGGCACTTGATGCAGTGATGGCTCCTCCTTCAGTTTCTCCAGCAAGTGCGGCTGCCAGGAATAAATTAAACTTTCCCCCAAAAACCCCCAATGGCAATGCAGTTGAGTCAACACAACTAAGGCCCTCATTCAGAGCCGTACGCTCTGAGCAGAGCGCACGCTCTGAATGAGGGCCGCCCTCCATAAAAATGGAGCGTCCTCCTGGATGCTCGTATAGCTGTGGGTCACCACCCACAGCCTATACGAGCGTGCAGTTTGATGGCCGCGATGGTCGTGACCATCGAAACTACGAGCCGGAGCCTGCGGTTGAGGTTTTCAACTGCAAGCCCCGAAGTGATTTTGGCTCTATCAGAGCCAAAATCACTCCCACTGACATCACTAGTGATGTCAGTGGGCCGGCTTCTGACGGGAGGTGTTCCCGTGGGAACGCCCCCGTCAGGGAGGCACGCCCACCAAAGGGGGCGTGCTGTCAATCAACATCGACAGCACGCCCCCTTTGATCAGACACAACGAGCGAAGGACTTTCGTTCGCTCGTCGCGTCTGGCGCATGCGCACGACGGAGCTCCCTCCGTCGTGCGCATGCTCAGTGCAGACCATCAACCCACTTGCGAGCGGACAGCCGCTTGCGAGTGGGTCTGAATCAGGGCCTAAGTTTTGACATCTGGTTGGGTATAAACTAATTACCTACAATTAATGAGACTACTACTGTGACTATTTGATATTTTTTATTGATAGCGTCCAAATAGTCACGTCGGACAGTCCGTTTGACTAATGGCAGGAAAAAAAGGCAAATTGGAGGCCCTTGCACAAACTGGCTTTGCTTTACTCGAGCTGCTCACCCTCTAGTGTGTATTCAGAAAGAGTTTTCAGCACAGCCGGGAACCTTGTCAGCGATTGGCTTAGGAGGCCACTTCCTCAAAATGTGGAAATGATAATGTTCATCAAAATGAACTACAAATTTCATGAGATACATACCTTCAATTACATCCAAAAATTACAGAGGTGCCTGAGGCTGTAATGGTGGATTCCAGCAGGGATGAATTAATATTGTGTGTAGATGATGTACACACTGATGTGGGTGAGGAATCGGATGATGATTTCGTCAGAGACTTGCCTCTGTAAAGCCAGTTTGTGCATGGAGAGATCATTGCCAGCAATGTCAGTTGCCCGTTGGTAGCTTGTTTTGTGGGGGCCCAAACAAACCAATCGCTTCAGCCACATTTGGCAGTCCCTGTCGCTGAAGTGATTGGTTTGTTAAACTGTGCATGTTCTATTTACTATATACAACATAAGGGTGGGTGGAAGGGCCCAAGGACAATTCCATCTTGCACCTCTTTTCTTTGCATTAAGTGCTATTTTGGACATTGCTACCTGACATTTTTAATTTTATTGTTTATTAAACTGCCATCCTGTCTGCCACTGCAGTGCCACTCTGTGCCATGATGGAAGCTGAACTGCCACATGTTAGTGCCTCCTAATGCTGTAACTTAGCCTACTGCTGTCACTTAGCTAGTCAGCCAGCTAGCTCGATACAACCTTTTGGCCTGAACTGGATTAAATCAAGATCGTGAGCTGTGAGATGGTCAAAATTGACTGGAAATTACTGGAAATAAATGTTATTAAGGTTAATAATACTATAGGAACAAAAACAGGCCCAAAGTATGTGATTTCACCTGTTTTATGATTTTTTTTAGAACAAATACAGATCCAAAACCAAAACATGGAAGGGTGGTTTTGCAAAACCAAATCCAGATCCAAAACCTTGAAGGAGATACAGATCCAAAACCAAAACACAGGGGTTGGCACACATTACTACTACACACACTATGCTTGGCATATTACACCCAGAGGAGGATGACATGCTCAGACTTCACCTTATAATGACCACACACCAACAACAACAAAAATGTTCTTATAAAAATAATCCCACAGATATTTGTATGATATAAATAGCTTCACATTTAAGTTGCTTTTGTTTAGTCCTAATACTATAGTAGGGGTGGTATGCGTTTGGCATCCCGGCAGTCTGGATGCCAATGCTTACCTTACCGGCACCAGAATACAGATGGTATGTAGCAGGAGTGGGGTGGGAGTGTTAGGTTTAGGGGTTAGGAACTAGGGGGCGGTTAAGGTTAGTCACTAAGGGGGGAGGGTTAGGTTTAGGGTATGGGGAGGGGGAGGTTAGGTCCAGGCACCAGGGAGGGAGGGTTAGGGTAGGGAGGGGGGAGGGTTAGCATACCAACCATCAAGTATCGGTATGTTTACTTGGACAAGATTATGGCATCGGGATTCTGACTGCATGGATCCCTTCTGTCGGTATTACATACCGATCCTGCAAGGGCAATAGTATGTATCGTGAGTGGCCAATATAGTCAAAAATAATCAAATATGCAGTTTACCTAAATTTTATTCTCTAATAAGTCAGACATGTTACATACAGGTGTATATGTGTATCCAACATATGGTAGTAATTACCTCACTGCCTTTGTTCATTATTGCAGGGGGGTCATTTCTTCCTCAGCATTCAGTAAACATTACACATGCACGGCAGGCACTGCTATCTTGCTATGATGAATCCTTCCCATGTGACTGCTGCTGAGTTCCTCCATGGGTCAGAGATAAATATGATGAGCTCCAATAATTAGAGCTCAGCACATGCATCCCTGATCTTTTGTGGTGTCTCATGGGAATGGGACTTACTTAGCTCCCAGTAATGCACTGTGCAGTGCAGTGCAGTGCACTTGGTGTGCCTTGCTAAAATGTTGGGGGGGGAGCTGCACATCCCCTCCCATTCCAGTGCCAATGCTCACAGTGTATGTGTTACAAGTCGCTGGCACGACTTGTCTCCCTCTAGCAGTTTACCTTCTCCTGACACTGTTGTTCCTGTTCCGACAGTTGCTAGGTGATCTGCATGTCACAGGAGGTCACGTGTTTTCCACAGCACAGCGTGATTGGTTCCTTCCCCTATTTGTGCATGCTGGCCTTTTGCCACCTTGCCCACTATAGCGTTCCTTTTGGTTCTCTCAGCTCTGCTGCATGGTCTGCATTCTGTGTTTTCTTGCTACATTGTGTCCTGGTTCTCCAGTGGTATTGCCTAGCCACTGGTTATCAGCTTCCCAGCCGCACTAGCAGCTTCTGTGCTTCCACCGGCTCACCAGCCACTGCATCGGCTTCCCAGCTTTACCAGCAGCTTCTGTGCTGCCACCAGCTCACCAGCCACTGTATCGGCTTCCCAGCCGCACCAGCAGCTTCCATGCTGCCATTGGCTCTCAAAGCCGCATCTCAATTACACCAACTTGTCTACTGGCCCCCCAAGCCACACCATCAGCTCTCAAAGCTGCATCTCAAGTACACCAACTTGTGAACTGGCTCCCAAGCCGTGCCATCAGCTCACAAAGCCACATCTCAAGTACAAAACTTGTGTACCAGCTCCCAAGCCACACCTTCAGCTCTCAAAGCCGCATCTCTAGTACACCAACTTGTGTACCAGCTCCCAAGGCACACCATCGGCACCTCAGCCGCATCATTGGCTCCCAAAGCCGCAACATCTGTTCCTTTACATCTACTACCAGCTCAAAGCTGCACTATTAGCATCCCTGGCTCTCCAGCCACACCATTGGCTCTCAATATCAAACCTACCTGCACCTCGGCACTCAAGTCGCGTCACTGGCTCTCCAGCCACACCATCAGGTCTCTAGATGCCTCATTGACATTTCCTGTTCCTAACGCCTCACCCCACCACTGGATCCTGTAAGCCACTACTACCCTGAGTATTAAGTCCAGGCGGCCACCTAAGTACCGGTGAACATCGTTAGTTCCAAGGGAACAGCGGGTAGCTGTTAGAGGCAGAAGACCTCACTAGGCCAGGTTCTAGGGGGCTTACTCAGAGAAGTCTTTGGGATTCGTAACAGTATACCCAGCAATAGATTGATGAATAAATAGATAGATAGATACACAGAGATACCGTAGAAGCATACCTTATATTAATATGAATGCCTGTACCTATGAGTTTAGATCATTCTATATATGGACTGAGTCATTTTGCATAATGAATTTATAAAATAACCTGATCAATGTAGGACAATGGTTGGATAACATAGTACCCTTTCCTGGTGGCCTATAGACAAACAAGGACTCGGGTACCTATCATTTCTACATAACATATTGAAGGTAATAATAGAAACTGTGGCTAGGTTAGGAACAGGAATAGTCAGCACCTAGTGAGAAAGAGTGATACCATTTAGTGTGGACCAGTATCACTACTTTCGGTGTGGTATATTATTTAGATATTCAAAATATAGACAATTATAATGTAGACACCATAATGTCCACAAGTACATTATGTAGACAACCAAAATGTCAACATTGACTATATGTCGATAATCAATATATAGACAGTCATAATGTAAACAGGGACATAATGTCGTCATAAAAAATATTAACTTGGTCATTATAGATGTGTTCTGCTACATCTTTGCTCCATATGCCATGTAGCGCGCCATGCTAGTCGCGCCATGCCGTGGAGATGTATATCGCAGCATGCTGCAGTAAGGCACAACGTAATGTACTGAAGCGTTGGAAAAGCCAAAGTGTGTAATACAACTTTCAGTCCACCAGATGTCACTTTTACTAAACTGCACAGAGCATGCGTGAAATAGCCAGCAAAACTTTTGAAGCGTCATTTGCTAATTGGCTGACAGGATTGTGTTTTCTCATGAATGAGCAATGGACATTTGTATTTTTTTCTTTAGAGTCTTCACTACAGGATTAAAAATAAATCACTTGGTGTGTGACTTCTGTCATTTATATAAATACAAACAGGTATCTGTGATGACCAGAAGACGCACACCCAGCATTGCAAAAAGACTGAGCAATTGAAGTTCAGTATTCTTATGCAAGTCTACTGATCTCAATACATTGCTCTCAACTTCCCACTACCTGGCATTTCCGTGAAACAGTAGACATTGTATTGTACACATTACTATTTCTTTATCAATAGATGGCATAACTATCTCATCTAGTCCCAAAGTGCGTTGTCTTGGAGTCATCCTGGACTATTCCCTCTCCTTCAAACCACATATTCAGAACCTATCGCAGTCCTGTCGTTTCCATCTCAAGAATATTTCCAAGATCAGAACCTTTCTCACCCAGGAAGCCACCAAAACCCTCATATATTCACTGTTCATCTCCAAATTGGACTACTGTAACCTCCTCCTTTCTGGCCTCCCCAAATCCCATCTCTCTCCTTTCCAGTCTGTGCTCAATGCTGCTGCTCGGCTCATCTTCCTCTCCAAATGCTCTACATCTGCCTCCCCTCTCCTACAAGCTCTCCACTGGCTCCCCTTCCCTTTCAGAACCCAATTCAAGGTTCTCACACTCACTTACAAAGCCCTCACCCATTCCTCTCCCATTTACATCTCTGATCTCATCTCCCTTCACTCTTCTGTCCGCCCTCTTCGTTAACTTAATACACACTGCCTTTCATGCCAATTGATTACTTCCTCCCACTCCCGCCTCCAAGATTTTGCCCGCACTGCTCCCCACCTTTGGACTCCCCATCAGACTCTGCACCTATCTACAATCTTTCAAACAAGCTCTTAAGACCCACTACTTCATTAAAGCCTTCTAGCTCTCATAGTAACTTGCTGCTACATCTTCCTTCCCCCCTACCCCATCTGTGTCACTCCTGTTCGTCTGCCCCTCCCTTAAAGAATGTAAGCTCACCTTGAAAAAGATCCTTTAGAGATCGAAATGGCATTGGTGTAGAGAGCTGAGGACTTCTTTTCAGGATTTCTAAAGGGACTGTTCCATGATCACGGATTGGAGGTATGTTTGACTCCTGATAACAGGTTTTCTAAGTCCGGACCTTTGTTTACCTGTATGGGGGAATCCTTTTTAGCATACTTGTGCCTGTTTACATCTTCCCACTCCGATGTGATTTGGATTCAGTTTATGAACTTCCTTTATCAGTTTTTGCCTACATAGAACTTTCATCCATTTTTTGCATTGAATAAACTACTTTTTTATCAACTAACCTATGCAGTTTATTACATCAAAAATCTTAAAAGAAACCTGTAAGGGTGGAGCGCGGCCCATACACATGTGAGTTGTGGTCCATTATCTCTCTCGTTGACCGCACACCTGGTGATGTAAGGATACCTTTTGATGTACTTCACACACTACATTGAAATGAGTCTATGGTATGCCATACCAGATTGATTAGTGGTGGCAAGGATCTTTTCTACCCCTTGGAGAATTGGAACTCACCACTCTCTTTCCTTAATTACATCTGATGAATTGTGTATTACTGCATTGTTAAATACTACACATTGGTCCTTTTTGTGTCTTTTTTTGATTTACATGTATTGATCATCACTAAAAAATATCGATCAAGTACATGGAACATCGATTGCTCTAGTAACCATTTTGGGTATAGTTTTATCCCCATTATTTCGTCTTTGTGATATATGGTTCTATGTCGCCTTAGACCCCCTCTACTTTGTAAATATTTTCTCTTTCGAGCAGGGCCCTCTACCCTCTTGTGCTTCTCCCTAATGTAATTTGACTTATATCCTACTCCCCACTAGGGCAACTAACGCTCGGCTGCTTATGTGGGCGTAAAGGTCGCTAATATAGCAATGTTTATTATACATGTCCATGTCCTGCTTTGTATTGTATTGTAAGTCACTGGTTACTTATATGGTGGCACCATATAAATAAATAATAATAATAATACTAATAATTACAGGGCCATCTGTATGATGCTAAGGAAGTTTTTCATAATGAGAGATCGTGTACTTATACGCCTGGTATGAAGATGCTGTCAAACTGTCAGCTCTGCAGTGGTGTCCCGATGTTAGTGACGTCCTGACTGTGGGCCTGATTCAGAGCCGGACGCTCTGAATAGAGCATTCGCTCTGAATCAGGGCCGTCCTAGCTGAAAATGGTGCGGCCTCCTGGCTGCTCGCATAGCTGTGGGTGACCACCCACAGCTTATGCGAGCGGCCAAAAAGATGGTCGCGATGGTCAAGACTATCATGACCATCGGGCTTGTGACGAGCCCCTTGTGGTAGGGTCTCGTCTGCCACAAGCCAGGAGTGCTTTTGGCTCTATCAGAGCCAAAAACACTCCCACTGACATCACTAGTGATGTCAGTGGGGCCGGACACAGATGGTAGGTGTTCCCATGGGAACGCCTCCGTCTGGGCAACCACGCCCCCGGCATGCCCACCAAAGGGGGCGTGCTGTCACTCACCATCGACAGCACGTCCCCTTTGGTGCGAGACCCCGAGCGACGGCCTTCCCGACGCTCGCCGGGTCTCGCGCATGCGCACGACGAAGACGCCTCCGTCGTGCGCATGCGCATTTGGGTAACATCGACCCGCTTGCGAGCGTACAGCGCTCGCGAGCGGGTCTGAATGAGACCCAGTGTCTCCTGTGTTTCTTTACTCTTACTTGCCAGGATGAGGAGATACAGTAAGGCTGAGGTCCCCATTTTGGCGAGGCATAGAGACAGGCCCCTCGCTGATAACAATGAGAAGCAGAGTGCCTATGCTAGGGCCTGCAGCGACATCCTCACGAAGTTGGGTAGGGATAAGACCAGAGGGTCCTTACAAAGGAGGTGGAGTGTCCTTGTGAGAAGAGGTCAGGAGAGGCTGCAGAAGTGCCTGGCAAAGCTGCATAGAGGTACAGTAGTGTACAGCATACTGTTTAATTATACACAGTATTTGTGTACTGTATTTGCATTTGAGTTGTACTGTATTTTCCATGCGTAGTCATACTGTATCACATGCAACCAATTCAGGCTAAGGTCGCATATGATGGGAGCTTTCCTATAGTCGCATGTGATGCGACTGGGTCAAAAGATTCTGCTTTGTATACTACTGTACTAATACTGTACTGTATATTGGTGAATTACTGTTTTTATGTATTTTAAAAAAAAAATGTTGGTTTACTATGATGGCTATAGTAGTCTATTCATTTTTTTATTACCGCGTTGCTGTAAAAAAGTTTTTGTACGGTCTGATTCTTATTTTTTTTTTAACTGACTGTTTCTATTTCATGGGGGGACTATTGTGGGGGGGTTGTTTACATACAATCTACTGTACTGTGCTGTAGCAAAAATACTACTTAACTGCTCTATGGTTATTACAAGTATCAATCATGGATATACAGTACTGTACAATACAATAATTGGATGTTTTTACAGCACTTGCGGCACCCTTCTCACGAGGATCTGCAGGAAGGCCCTGAGCAGAGCATTTTGGGCCTGATTCAGACCCACTCGCGAGCGGCTGTCCGCTCGCAAGTGGGTCGATGGTGTGCACTGAGCATGCGCACGACGGAGGGAGCTCCGTCGTGCGCATGTGCGAGACGCGACGAGCGAAGGACTTTCCTTCGCTCGTTGTGTCTGATCAAAGGGGGCATGCTGTCGATGTTGATTGACAGCACGCCCCCTTTGGTGGGCGTGCCTCCCAGACGGGGGCGTTCACAAGGGAACGCCTACCGTCAGAAGCCGGCCCACTGACATCACTAGTGATGTCAGTGGGAGTGATTTTGGCTCTGATAGAGCCAAAATCACTCCAGGGCTTGTGGTCGAAAAACCCGACCACAGGCTTCTGGTCGCACTGGCGATGGTCGCGATGGTCAAGACCATTGCGACCATCATCCTGCACGCTCGTAGGTGCTGTGGGTTGTGACCCACAGCTATACGAGCGTCCAGGAGGACGCTCCATTTTTATGGAGGACGGCCCTCATTCAGAGAGAGCGCTCTGCTCAGAGCGTCCGGCTCTGAATGAGGGCCTTTGTACCTAATGGAACGGGTCATGTTGGAGGGTCTGCATTACCATATGGGCACTACAACAGGGGTATTACTATGGGCTTTACCTCAGGGGGCATTACCATAGGTGCACTGCTGAAGGGAGCATTACTGTGGGGGACCTATGGGGGCCACAAAATTTCTGTCTTGCCTGTGTGACAAAAAATGTAGTTTCAGCCCTGTTATGGCACACAAAACTTATTAATGTTACTGTGGTGTCTATTTACTAAGCAGTGTTAGGAGACAGAGTGAAAAGTGATAAGGTGCCAGACAATCAGCTCTTAACTGCCATCTCACAGGCTGTGTTTGAAAAATGACAGTTGGAAGCTGATTGGATGGCACCTTATCACTTTTCACTCTATCTCCTAATACTGCTTAGTAAATAGACCCCTGTATGTCTGCAGCACGCTCATTCACCTGCTGCAGACATATTGGAACTTTCTGCAGAGCTCGTCGACACACTAAAGTCGGGTACATATTTAAAGATGTGTGTACTGTACCTGCCAACATCATTAGTGGCAGGCCTGGCGACATCGGCAAATGCATCCACACTGTCGACCACTTGGAACTGTCAACCTTTGTACATATTGACCTTTAGTGTGTCGACTTATTGACTGTTGTTTTGGTCATCCACACCCATTCACATTATGTCACACAATAATGGCGATATGGATCCTGATTGCCTATACTTAACGAATATAACTGTACAGTAATACTGTACTTACTACGCTCAAGCTGCTGTCTTAGCCTCTGCAGCAGTGAGGCATCCCTCCTCACCAGGTCACTTTATTGCCGCTTTAGTGACTGGATCGATCTTTCCCGGCCTAATTAGGCCAGGATATCATGCTGGACATTTATAAATGCCCGGCGTTTCTCAGCATTGCTCAGAAGCGGCCGATCCCTCCACACAAGGAGGATCTCCAACTCCCTCCTTGAATATGGCCGCTGCCTCACAGACATTTTCTCCAACATACAGTAGGGTGCAGGATGCAGGACGCACGAGGACGGATATTAATGCATTGGAGTGCATGCATGCGCACAACATGAAATTATGCACTGTGTGACTCCCGACCCACTGTTTGTAATACAGAGACCTCTCTCTTAATCAGAGCTCACTACTAGTTTATAAAGTCATGAAATCACTGTGGTGTCAAAGTCTGGGACAGTGCTGACAGTGCTGCAAGTGTGCAAGCATGCGCCAGAGATCCCATTGCGACCCCTCCACTGGGCATGCGCCAGAGATCCCATTGTAACCCCTCGGAGCTGACAGCCACCACAGTGCCGATGTGCCAACATTGCCGCAAGTTTGCACACTCAGTTTGTAATACAGATACCTCTCTCTCAAACAGAGCCCACTCACTACCAGTTTCTGAAGTCATGAAATCACTATAGTGTCGAAGTCTGAGACAGCGCTGACAGTGGAGCAAGTGTGCAATTTCAACCATACAGTCAGTATGTAATACAGACAACTGGACATGCGCAGTGCTATGATCTTCCATACGCCGTGGCATACTGTGGCGCTACATGGCGTATGGAGCGGCTCCACTGGGCATGCGCCCGAGATCCCATTGCAACCCCTCCATTGGGCATGCACCAGAGATCCCATTGTAACCCCTCGGAGCTGACAGCCACCACAGCGCCGACGTGCCAACATTGCCACAAGTTTGCATTTTTAAATGCACACTCAGTTTGTAATACAGAGACCTCTCTCTCAAACAGAGCCCACTCACTACCAGTTTCTGAAGTCATGAAATCACTATAGTGTCGAGACAGCGCTGACAGTGGCGCAAGTGTGCAACTTCAACCACACAGTCAGTATGTACTGTAATACAGCCATCCCACTTTCGTTGTGTGACTCCCGTCACACTAGGCATGCGCAGTGCTATGATCTTCCATGTGCCATGGCATAGCGCTACATGGCGTATGGATCGGCTCCACTGGGCATGCGCCAGAGATCCCATTGTATGTGACTCCCGACCCACTAGGCATGCATAGTACTATGATCCTCCGTACGCCACTGGGCATGCGTCAGAGATCCCATTGCAACCCCCTAATCTGACAGCCACCACAGCGCCGACGTGCCGACATTTCCACAAGTTGTTTACCAGGGCTCAAACATGGGACAAGAACTTTTGCAAAGCGATCACCTAACCTCTAGCCCACAAGCCAGCTATATTAAGAACTGCACATAGCGGGCTCATCCTTGTGCACTCCACCCACCCGCTGCTGTTTTTAAAAATAAAAAAATGTGTTTTCCTTTCAAAATATTATACTAGTACACACAATACCCCACCATTAGAGAATAATTTACCCCATCTCATTGAAAGATGTGCATGCATCTCATTAATCTACAGTATCAGTTATACTGTGATAACAACTCGGGCAACTACACTACTATACAGTTATGTACAGTATGGGTACTGATTTGCATACCGTTCTAAGAGCTTACAGTATGTACTGTATGTGATATTAAAAAGATCGGTTGTGTGAACATGCAAATACTGTACAGTGCGTCAATGTGATATCCATCCAATTTAACAGTATGGTGATCATTACAAATTACAACAGTGGCGCACTCGCCACCCAGTGGTTAAGCGCTGTATTACATGCCGTAGCGTATCCATCGTTGAGGAATACCATGGTACGCCAAAGTCCAGCCATCACGTAATGTTCCATGGTGCGACATAGAGGCCTGAATGGCGCACCATGAACAACAAACTAGCTGGGCACATCTGTACTTCTCTTCCTGTTAAGAATGTCTATTATCGACACTGACAAAATAAAGTAGCCCTAGTACTGTACGGTATACCTTATCATCTGATATTGGGGAATCAATTAACATTTTTTATTTTAATGTGGAAAAGATTTTCACTGTTGCCTTGTGTCTTTTTTTTTTACCCTACAGGATCTCCACCACCACCCCAGCGCCAGCAGTGGCAGCTAGAGGAGGACGAGGCTACAGCCAGACCCCCTTTCCAAGACAGTAAGTACTGTACTGTATAGTTTTTTTATACTTGAAATAGACATGCCATACAGTAACATATTCTCTCAATTTCATGTTCAGTAGGTCATTTTGACTCTTAGAAATTTCAGATACTGTATTGCACACGGGTAGGAAACATTTCAGCCCCTGGGAAGTCATATTTGGAAATATCCCGGCTTAGTGGCTGCTTAAATCAAAGAAGGAATTAAACTTACTTTACAGTGTTTTGTTTTCACAGTGCAGCAACGTGATCACCCCCAGGTGGCTGAGGAGCCACAACCAGCCCCCGACAGCTCACCAGCAGCCAGTAAGTACAGTACTGTGCATCATACTGTACAGTATACTGTATTACTCTTCTGTATCTCTCTCCTCTACTCTACTGTACCTCCTGTACCCTAATAACCCTATTGATGGTCTATAGCAGTGCACCCCTAACAGTGCATGTTTTCCAGGTTTCTTAGTTGGTGCTCAGGTGTATTTATTCAAAGATCCACTGGTGGTGCTGATTATTTCCTTTGTGAAAAGAACATGCAGCACTAGTAGAGTACCTCCTGTACTCTAAAAGACTTCACTGGTCCCTACACTATTCTATTGGGGTGGGTTTCTAGGAAACCAGAACCCCCCCCCCCTTTGTTTGCCTATGACTGTATATAAAGTACTGTAGATTTAGGGTTTGTGGAAAGACTTGTAATGTGCACAACTGTACTATAGGAGGGTTTTTATAATCACATTTTTTTTACATTTATTTTTTACACAGGATGCAGCCCCAAACGTGCCAGCACCATAGCAAGCTATGTGACTGTACTTTTATTCCTTTTGTACTTCTCTACATTTCAAATGCTGTAATAATGTAACATACCTTACTGTATGTATAATGTATAATTCAAGTGCCCAGTCTAAAACCTGATCGCTAGAGGGGAGGGTTTTCCCTGTACCCCTATGGGCCAATCCCACCCTGTGTGTACTGAGAATTGTTAAGCTACAGTACAGTATTTGTACTTGTGCTCTTCTTATATGTTGGTTACTGTAATTTCCTGTACATTAATGTTCTGTTTATCCTGTACTTGAACTTGGGCCCTAAGACGCTTCAGCCACCGGGGGTCTCTCCTGACTAGATCTCCTTTGAAGGGAGCGAAGCGTCCGTTGCCATCCATACTTGTATAGTATGTCACAGCGGGCATTCATGTATACCTGCCATTTCTCGCTATTGTTGGTGAGCGCCCTGTCCCGTCAACACACCAGGATCAGTAGTTCGTCCCTGCAATAGGCCTATAGCGAGCTGCCATATTGTCAGGAATGAGTAAGCATCAGGACGGCATGACGCAATGTGTACAATACAATGTCTACTGTATAGCAGTTTAGCGTAAAATGCTGCTGGGCTCAGCATGTGGTGGCATTGAATAGAAGCGAATGATGGTGGGGGATGGTGGATATACCTGGTCAACGGAATCACTTTGCATCAGCAGTCTTGAATAACTCCCGTGTACTCCAGCTGATTCAGCCACATAGGTCTCACGAGGCCAGCTACAAACTAGCGGTATTGTAGTATATTATTGCTGTGCCTCCTGCATTGGAATTGTATGTCCAAAACACTTCAGAGTATTCGTCGCAATTGGGGGTGCTGACGATATGGGGGTCCACTGACGCATTTCGCCCTTACATATGAGGGTTTAATCACGGGAGTTATTCCGTTGACCAGGTATATCCAGTGTGGTCAGAACTTGTGACATTGTATGATCTATTTGACTGCTACTTTCTATGGTGTTATCCATTTCTGAGACTGACAGACCATATGTGATTCTTTACAAACCATTCCACACGGATTTCTTTATGGATACAAATCTAAGTGGAGCAATATTAACCCATTGAAGAACTTCATGAGTTCTTCTGATAAAAGAAGATACTGTACTAATCTGATTTCATTATTATGTGTTTTTGTGGCACACTACTTTAAACTATATATTTAGTCCTAACTGATATAGGGCCAGATTCAGAGCCGCTCGTAAGCGGCCGCTCGTTCGCTCCGAGTGATGTTTGCCCAACTGCGCATGCGGTCGAAATTCATGTGCTCGCAAAATAGCGAATGCCTGATAATTTGAGTGACAGAAAGAGGCATATGTGGGTGGTAACAGGGGAAGGTGCTGGAAAACGGGGAGTGGAGATCCGAACGCAGGCGTGCTTAAAGGTCAAAACGGGCATTTTATGGGTGTGCATAATTAAAACAGCAGCGTCATTGACCACGTCACTGGGTTATTTTATAGCCAGAACTGCTCGCAAAATTGTGGTAGCAAAAATCAACCACAAGAATAGCGAGCAGTTCATACGCTGGTCGATGTACTCGATTAATCCAATAAATAGCGGACATGACGTAGAATGCGAGCGGCCAGGGGGCGTAGTTTCCAAAAAAACGACCGCAAGTTTGGTACGCTCGTTCAGACATAGAGGCGTGAACAGACCGCAAAGAGCGAACGGTTCATTTGAATAGCCACCCCTATTTTCTGGACGAGCGAGCGCTAATTGCGTCCGGCTATGAATCAGGCCCATAAAATCGTTGTTTGATATAAGAACCACAGTTTAATATCAGTAGTATTTTATTAACAGTGTATATTGAAAAGATTATGTTGTGTACTTTTATCTTTTATATGTGATTAAACCAAACAAACTAAGTGGAACCCTGACTGCTATGTGATTCTCTGCCATTGCACAATTCAGTAGTGTTTAAATAATTAAGCACATTCTTATCTGGTTATTTGTATAACTACTCCACTGGCACAGTTCTCCACTGTATATTCATTTTTAAAACAGATACACAGTGATCAATTCATACAGTTCAAATAATATTTCTAATAAGCAAAATAATATACAGTATGTTGCAGAGTGTAGCTTGTGTGGAGGTGGAGGAAGGCCACAAACACATTTGCTAACACAACTGCTATTTTATATACGCTCATTGATGACTCATTTTTTGTTTTGATTATTTATTTCCGCAGTATGTAATATGGTTCCGCCAAAGAGAAACAGACCCAATAAAACAGAACAAGCAGCCCGAGTTATGCCTGTTTGAAAAATTACAGGAAATGGATGCTGCAATGTCTGCACAGGAAGACGCTCGTCTAGACAAGTTTCTGTAGGCAGAGCCTGATATGCAAAATTAATTTGTTACCCAGCTCATGGGCATGATGGATCGTCACAGTAGGGAAAACATATGAACACCAAATGGAATCCCAGCAATTCCAGATGAAGTTTCTAGAGCAAATGTTTAGTCGCAGTGAAGCCCAGGTCACAGTCCCACCACAACAACAGGGTCCACACTACCCAAATCAACCTTTTCCCAAGTACAATCCTGCCCATTGCTATGACCGTAGTCAACCTCCTGAAAGCCAGGAAAATCCAGATTATCCTGTTTACATGAATTTACCATCACTCTGCATTTTGGTTTTAAAATTTTTTACCTGTCCTATGCCTTCTGGTGCTAAAATGTTATATGTTTCACATATTTATGTCGATTTTACAGTTGTTATAACGTGTACATATCCTGTAAGTAGCCAATGTTTTTGCAAAAATGTGCTATTTTGAATGTTCTATTTTGCTACATTAAATTTTGTATATGTTTAAAATTTTAAAATGTATATTCAAAACCCTTTAGAACAATATACCACACACATTCTAATGTGTGTTGAAGTTAAAATTTATAAACAGGTAAACTGGTTGAACCAAAAAATAAACCATTTTTATTTTTAAACAACACATTTGCCTTTCTTTAGCTAAGTAGTGAAGGAAGGTTTGGCTGTTAGAGATGCCCGAATCTGTTCTGCACTACAGCTATGGTCCCCAACATAGGCCATATATTCACGTTCAGGGACATCAAAATCTGACTCCTGCACACACCATTCTGGCAGATATTGCTCCTTCCTAAGCTCACATATGTCCTTTTACGCGGCCAAATACATTCTCAACGACAATCCTTGCTGAACTCAGGGTGTGGGTAAATGCAATTTGTTCTGGTCCCAACTGTACATATTGCATGAAGCCCTTCATCAGCCAGCACCGTAAAGGGTAGGCTGCATCCCCAATAATGTGAACCGGCATCTCAACCCCATCAACAGTCTTGGATTTCTAATGGAAAGAAAAAAAATTGGTAAGGTGGAAAAAGCATAATCACATGGAGTTACCTGTACAGCACTGTAGATTCTAAATATGTCCTTTGAGTATAATAGTACACACATAGGGCCTGATTCTGCAAGGATCTTAATTGCAAAGCTGCACACAGGCTATAGATATATGATGTATGCACACAGGCAGCTTTGCAATTGCGATCCTTGCAGATATGGTAATGCAGCAGGAGGCATAACATGCCGAACTGCGTTGACCGCATTGGATAATCTGCGTAACATCCAGTTGAGAGGAAGAGGCCAGGAAATCACCATCAGCCGACGCAGATCCTGGCCTCTTCCATCCCCCCCAATGGCGGGGACACGCCTCCGTTTCAGGAAACAGAGGCCATTGCCGCCCCCTACCCTCCCACAAACTTCAGTAGACTGTCAATCATTGACAGTCTGCTGCCAGTCTGCAAGCAAGATCGCATACCCGTTCTGCACATGCGCTGAATGGGTCATGCCCCTCCGCAGATTCCGGAACATTGGGAATCTGCAATTAGCAGTGCACGTTCAGGCCCATAGTCTGGAGCAAATAGCACAGCATACAGTATTTGTACCACTTAAAATTGATTATACATCATGGCAGCATATAGAGATGAGTGGGTCTCCGGACTCACCCGAATTTCCAGTTCCGAGGCGACATCCGAATCCAGCTCAGGTTTTCCCGCCTGACTCAATCAAACCTGGATCTCAAAGTGAGGCAAAATGTTATCATCCTGCTGTGTCGGATTCTCATGGGTTTTGCATTGTATAAAAGTCCCTCCCCCACTGTGATCAGTGCCATTTGCTTGCTGAGTCCCGGGTTGTCAGGACTGTGCTTCATCCATGAGGGACTGCTGTGTCCATCCATGGACTGCTGCATCATTCATGAGGGGCTACTGTGTTCATCCAAGGGCTGCTGTGCCCAGCCAGGGCAGGGGCTGCTGTGCCCATCCAGGGCAGGGGCTGCTGTGCCCATCCAGGGCAGGGGCTGCTGTGTCCATCCAGGCAGGGCCAGATTAAGGTCTGTGGGTGCCGGTGGGCAACAAACTTGTGGGGGGCCCTATATACCACCGTTTCTTGTCACCCTAGGAATTTTTTTTACTTCTATTCACCTTAATGCCCCCAGTAGTAATGCCTCTCTTACAATGCCCACTGTAGTAGTGCCCCTTATGCAGTACCCCCAGTAATGGTCCCCCCTATGCAGTGCCCCTTATGCAGTGCCCCCTGTAGTAGTCCCCCTTATGCAGTCCCCCCTGTAGTAGTGCCCATTATGCAGTGCCCCCAGTAGCCCAGTAGTGGTCCCCCCTATGCAGTGCCCCTTATATAGGGCCCCCAGTAGTGGTCCCCCCATGCAGTCACCTTATATAGTGCCCCCAGAAGTAGTCCCCGCTATGCATTGCCCCCAGTAGTATTCCCCCCCTATACAGTGACCCCAGTAGTTGTCCCCCTATGCATTACCCCCAGTAGTAGTCCCCTCTATGCATTACCCCCAGTTGTATTCCCCCCCTATACAGTGACCCCAGTAGTTGTCCCCATATGCATTGGCCCAGTAGTAGTCCCCCTCTATACAGTGCCCCCATGAAGTGGCCTCCCTTGCAGTGCGCCCATGAAGTGGCCCTCCTATACAGTGCCCTCATGAAGCGGCCCCCCTATGCAGTGCCCTTTACACAAAAACCGCTGACACGACCACCACTCTGCTCTGAGTCCCGGCTCTTCTCTAGCACTATGGGAGAGACGCCTTGACGTCTCTCCTATCACTCGCTGCGGGGGGAGCCGGAAGGCGGAGCTCATGAGTGAGCTCCAGCTGGCTCCCTCCGTTGATGCAGCAGCCAATGAGAGTCTGTCTGACTCTCATCGGCTGCTATAACAAACACACAGCCGCTGCTGCCGGCTGTGTGTTTGTCACTGTATAGTGTGAACCACGCTCACTGTGGTCTACACTACACTAGCAGTGGCTGCAGAGAGCGGACCCCGGTGCAAGCCACCAGCTACACCGCCGCTAGTGGGGGCCCCTCCGTGTGTGGGGGCCCAGGGATGACCACCGCTCTCGCCCCCCCCTTAATCCTGCCCTGCATCCAGGGCAGGGGCTGCTGTGTCCATCCAGGGCAGGGGCTGCTGTGTCCATCCAGGGGTTTATGTGTCCATCCAGGGGCAGGGGCTGCTGTGTCCATCCAGGGCAGGGGCTGCTGTGTCCATCCAGGGGTTTCTGTGTCCATCCAGGGTCAGGGGTTGCAGGGGTGTATTCGTAAAAAATACACTAAGTGGAAACGCAGTGTTCTTAAAAAATATTGTCACACTAAGTGGAAACGCAGTGTATTCTTAAAAAATATTGTCACACTGTAAGTGGAAAACGCAGTGTATTCTTAAAAAATATTGTCACACTGTAAGTAGAAAACAGTTTATTCGTAAAAAATATTGTGACACTGTTAGTGGAAAACGCAGTATATTCATAAAAAATATTGTGACATTAAGTGGAACCACAGTGTTTATTCGTAAATTTTTTTTGTCACACTGTAAGTGAAAAACGCAGTATTTTCGTAAACAAATATTGTGACACTGTTAGTGGAAAACGCAGCGTATTCGTAAAAAAATATTGTCACACTGTAAATGGAGAATGCAGTGTATTCGTAAAATATATTGTCACACTAAGTGGAAACGCAGTGTATTCATAAAAAATATTGTGACACTGTTAGTGGAAAACGCAGTGTATTCGTAAAAAAATATTGCGACACTAAGTGGAAATTCAGTGTATACGTAAAAAATATTGTCACACTGTAAGTGGAAAACGCAGTGTATTCGTAAAATAATTATTGCGACACTAAGTGGAAATGAAGTGTATTCGTAAAAAATATTGTGACACTAAGTGGAAACGCAGTGTATTCTTAAAAAATATTGTCACACTGTTAGTGGAAAACGCAGTATATTCATAAAAAATATTGTGACACTAAGTGGAACCGCAGTGTTTATTCGTAATTTTTTTTGTCACGCTGTAAGTGGAAAACTCAGTGTATTCGTAAAAAATTATTGTCACACTAAGTGGATACGCAGTGTATTCGTAAAAAATATTGTCATACTGTAAGTGGTAGCACAGTGTGTTATTCTTTTCTTATTCATAAAAAAATCTTGTGACACTAAGTGGAAACTTTACAATTTTACAATTTAATAACACAAAGTTAGCAATAAAAAAATTCAACTTTTCACTTCTCTCCTCAATCATGAATAAATGATTAGTCTACACGCCGACTACAAGACCACAACAAAGTGCTAAATAACGTGCATAATATAATAAAAATAATGACATCACAAACGCCTCAGCTGAGATTCACATAAACATATTTTCAAAAGGTGAAAATAGAGGATATGGTTTAAAAAATGTAATAAAGCAGCTAAAACTGTATTCTCTGATTATAGTGTCCCTACTCCCTACCAATGGGCCCTCTACCTGAATTTCAGCGAGTCAGAGGGGCAACTTTCATTTTGATGGACATCATCTTTTCCACATTTTGGGGAAGTAGTCTTATAGGCCGATCACTGACAAGGCTCCCGGCTGTGCTGAAAACTCTTTCTGAGTACACACTGGAGGGTTGGTAGCTCAAGTAAAGCAAAGCCAGTTTGTGCAAGGGCCTCCAAATTACCTTTTTTTTCCTGCCAGTAGTCAAACAGACTGTCTGACATGCCTATTTGGATGCTATCATTAAAAATTTTGAAATAGTCCTCAACCATTCTTTGAATGGTGACCGTATGAGATGGATTCACGGTAGAGGTGTCATTAATTGTAGGCAATTCTGGCCAGACCAGATGTCAAAACTTGGTGGTTTTGACTCAACTGCATCACCAGTGGGTGTTTTGAAAGTTTAGTGTCTTCTCAGCAGCTGCACTTGCTGGAGAAACTGAAGGAGAAGCCATCACTGCATCACGTGCCACTTGAGCTGACAAATTGCTTATCAACAGTTTTTTGCATCTCTTCAGATCTGTGGGCCTTATTTAGACCCGCTCACGAGCGTGCAGCGCTCGCAAGCAAGTCGATGGTCCCCGACTGCGCATGCGCCGCCTCTGGCGTGATTATGCGCGAGACCCATACTGCGATGGCAGCTCCGTCGCAACGGGTCTCACTACAAGACGGGGCAGATGTTGATTGACAGCTCGTCCCATTTTGTAGGTGGGGAGGGGGGGGTGGTTGCACAAACGCAGGCGTTCCCTTAGGAATGCTTGGCATTTGTGGGCGGCCCTACTGACATCACTCGTGATGTCAGTAGTGGACTTCCTGCTCTATTGGGCTTGCGAGAGCAGACACCCTACCACAGGGTCTCCGCGCAAGCCCGATGGTCGCGATAATCGCGACCATTGCCAGGCCGCCCGCAAAAGCTATGGGTGGTCATCCACAGCTTAGCGAGTGGCCTGGAGGCCGAAAAAAAACAAAAAAATCCCTGAGAGAGAGTGCTTGCAAATAGCGAGCACCTCTGAATCAGGCCCTGTGTCTATAGGGAAGAAGAAACAACGTCTTCATCCCTTCTGGGATGAAAATCCACTGCCAGCAGCAGGCATGGCTCTCCAGGATTCTCAAGAAAGACATAACAAAAAACTTAAACCTTAAAACTGAAATCTTGCATTTGCTCTGTTCCGCTTGTCCATCTGTGCTGGTTAAGTGGACAGTGGCTACAACAGGAGTTTGAAGGCCACTAACTATGTTTTTTTTAATGTCCCTGTACAGGTTGGTAAAAAGTTTCAAGTGGAATCTTTACAAAGGATTATTTAACAGTCTATTGTTTTGGGAAATCACTCTTCCTGGTCTCCTTCTGGGATGAAAATCCACTCCTAGCAGCAGAAACAGGCGCAGGATTCTCAAGAAAGACACAACATAAAACTTGAACCTTAAATCTGAAATCTTGCATTTGCTCTGTTCTGCTTGTGAACAGTGGGTACAACAGCAGTTTGGTGGCCATTAACTAACTATGTTTTTTTTAATGTCCCTGTACAGGTTGGAAAATGCCTTTCAAGTGGAATCTTTGCAAAGGAATATTTAACAGTCAGTTGTTTTGGAAAGCACTACTAAAAAGTCTCCCTGGTCCCCTCTGGGATAAAAATCCACTCCCAGCAGCAGCAGCATGGTGCTCAAGGATTCTTCTGGGGCAAAGACTGATGTGAATGAGTAAAATAGTTTTTGTAAATGCCTCCCCTCCTCCCCTGCCCTTCTCCCTCATAAATTTACTTTGGAATCAAAAAATTTAATAACATTTACTACCAATCAACCCTTCCTGTCCCTGCCCTGCCTTCAACTACATACATACTCCAACTCCCTCAGGCCTCTTGAATAATAAAATCATTTGTTTCCTGATGTGACATGGTGGAAGTTGAACTGCCACGTGTTTGTGCTGCCCACTGCTGCCACTTTGCCTAGTCAGCCAGCTAGCTTGGTGCAAATTTTGGGCCTAAACTGGATGAAAACAATATTGTGAGCTATGAGGTGGTCAAAATTGACTGGAAACGGTGGAAATAAATGTTATTGAAGTTAATAATACTGTAGCAACAAAAACAAGCCCAAATTATGTGATTTTTAGCTGTTTTTATGATTAAAAATACAAATCCAAAAACAAAAACAAAACAAGCATGGGTGGTTTTGGCAAAAACCTATCCAGATCCAAAACAAGAGGAGATACAGATCCAAAACCAAAACACGGGGGTTTTGGTTTTGTTGACTACTTCAAATGGTTTTAGCACTCTGCACAACACAGAAAGTATTTTCCACTGAGCTTGAGTAAGGTACATTCCCCCTCCTCTTCCTATGTCATAGGGCGTGATTCAGAGCCGGACGCTATTTGCGGGCTCGTTCAGAAAAAGGGGCTGGCTATTTAAATCAAGCGCTCGCTCTTTGCGGCTGTTGACGCCTCTATGTCTGAGCGAGCGAACGAAACATGCGCTTGCCCTTAGATTAATCGAGTACATCGAAAGGCTTATGAACTGCTCGCTATTCTTGTGGTAGCATTTTCCTACCGCAATCATGCGAGCAGTTCAGGCTAAAAGACAACCAAGTGACGTGGTCGATGACGCTGCTTTGTTAATTATGCACACCCTTAAAACACCCGTTTTGACCGTTTGGCACGCCTGCGTTCGGATCTCCTCTCCCCGTTTTCAAGCACCTTCCCCTGTTACCACCCACAAACGCCTCATTCTGTCATTCAAATTAGCAGGCATTCGCTATTTTGCGAGCACACAATTTCCGACCGCACTGACTGGTTGGCGCATGCGCATTACAACCCATATGCATGCGCAGATGTGCGAACATCGCTCGGAGCGAACGAACGGCCACTTACGAGCGACTCTGAATCAGGCACATAGTTCGTTATGTAGCTTTGGATGGCTTTTTCCTGTTCCTCCATCCGCTGAAGCATATAAAGGGTGGAGTTCCACCTTGTAACTACCTCTTCCTTTAGCTGATGACAGCGCAAATTCAACATTTCTTGCAGGTGCTGCAATCTTCTACATGCACCTGCTGAATGGCGAAAATGCCCAGAAATTTTGAGGGCCACGGAGAGCATCTCCTGCACGGCCCTGTCATTTAAAAAATTGCACCACCAAGTTAATAGTGTAAGCAAAACATGGGACATGTTGGAATTCATCCAGCTGTAATGCTTTTACAATATTGGTGGGGTTGTCAGAAATCAGAAATCTCGAGGAGAGTCCAAATGGGGTAAGCCATTTTGAAATGACTTCCCTGAGTTTTTCTAAGAGGTTGTCAGCAGTATGCCTCTTCATGAAACTGGTTATACAAGAGTAGCCAGCCTCTGAATAAGCTGCTTTTTCTTGCTGCTGCTGTTGGTGGCACTGAAGGCAATACACCCACCCAGTGGGCTGTTACAGTCATGTAATCTTGCATTTGCCCTGTTCCACTTGTCCACATATCAGTGGTTAAGTGGACAGTGGGTACAGAGGCATTTTGGAGGACTCTAATTAAGTTTTTCTTTAATGTCCCTGTACAGACTGGGAATTGCTTTTCTAGTGCAGTGGAACCTATATGGGATTTGGTAGGGGGGACAGAGGACCTCAATTAACTGTCTAAAAACCACTGCACTAATGGCAGATATTGGGCGCACATCTAATACCAGCATAGATGTTATGGCATCAATGATCCGCTGTGCAACTGGGTGACTGCTGTCATATTTGCTACCCCTTGCAAAGGATTGTTTAACAGTCAATTGTTTGTTAGAACTACTACTGGTAGTCTTCCTGATTCCCTTCTGGGATGAAGATCCACTCCCAGCAGAGCAGCAGGCGTAGCACTCAAGAAATCTTCTGAGGAATACAGGATAGGGGAGGACTGAGTTAGCCTTATCAAGTTGGATGAAGGACTGCTTCTGATCATGATTGAGGGTATTGATGATTAAGGTGTTTGGATCTAGCAGAGAGAAGGGAGCGAGCTGAATTTTGCAAACACTTTTGACAGATGAGCTGTAGATTACATAACAGGGATGGAGGTTCCTAGATGGTTAAGGTCATGCCAGAGTAACTAGAGGTAGGGCAATGGGTACAGATGGCTTGACAACTGTTGTTTGAATTTGGGTAGAAATTATTCCACACATAAGAAGTGGATTTTTTGGTTTTATACCCAGGCATGACAATGGGCTTTTCCTTATCATGGGCAACAACTGTTTCCACTGGGGCCTGATTTACATAAACAACATCCTCATCAACAACATCCTCATCATCAGCATCCTCATAATCAGCATCCTTATTAGCGTCAGCTACACAAATATCCTACTCATCCTGGTGCACTTCCACAGAAGCATCCTCAATTTCTATGTCAGCATGTTGACTTGTGCTGCTCATCCCCACATTCGCAGAGGATGCACAAGTGGTGGAAGGAGGCTCCTCTTTAAGTACAGTATTGGAAAGGTCAGACTCATGCATGGCACAAACCGACACACTTAGACTCTCCTCAGGAATTTGTGACATTTCTGAATGTGCACAGTTGGTTCCTGTGCCTTAACAATTTTCATTTTTTTTAAACATTTAAAGGGAGAAGGGCTTACATCACAATAAGAGGCAGAACCACCAGTCATAAGTAAAGGCCAAGGCCTTAGTCTTTTCTTGCCGCTTCGTGTAGTGAAAGGCATAGTGCCAATTTTATGTCTTTCTGCAGCTAACTTTCTCTTTGATGTTTTTTTCTTTACCACTGTAAAAGATTGGTTCTTTGATTTTAGATACCCTGACTTAAGCGCTGTATGCCCTTGGGTATTGGCTTTAGTAGATGATGTAGATGGACTAGTATCGTCTTAACTGGTGGCACTGGCAGCAGCTCCAGCACTAGTATCTGGTTCCTGCTCTCCTCTCAACTGATCTTTCTCCATATCAACAAACACGAATGAAGTGTGGTACAGCACACACATCAATTTGTATCAATTTTAAATATTACACTGTGGTATCAATGACCTTCAGTGTCACAATATTTTCTATGACTAAGAAAAGAATAACTACCACTTACAGTGTCACAAGATTTTTATGAATAAAAATAAGACACTGCGCTACCACTATACCACTTTTCCAATAAGAAGAAAAGGCTAGCACACTTTGCTACCACTTACAGTGTCACAATATTTTTAATGAATAAGAATAACACACTGCGCTAGGACTTATAGTGTCACAATATGTGGATGATAAACTGCAGTCTGGCCAGCAGTGTCACTGAACAATAATAGCAAAACTAGCACACACAAAAAAAACCTGAAAAAATAATTTTTTTTGGGGTGGAATCATAATTTTATTTAACTTTTATTGTTTTTACACTGGAGCACCCCTGGATGAGGTAGCAGCCCCTTGATGAACAACATAGCACCTCTTTATGGACAACAAAGCGCCCCCTGTGGAGTGAAGATGGACCACCTGCAGATTCACAAATACGTGGATAATAAACTGTGGTCTGGCCGGTAGTGTCACTGAACAATAATAGTGTAGCTAGCACACACAAAAAACTAATAAAAAAATATATATTTTTATATTATATTATTTTTGTGTGGAATGATAATTATTAATTTTAACTTTTATTTTTTTTTACCCTGGGGAAGAGCACCCCAGGATTGACAGAGCACCCCTGGATGACACAGCACCCCTTTATGAACTGCAGGACTTGCCCCTTGATCAACAGGACAACAGTGACATCGCAGCACCCCCTACTTTATATACTGCAGCCCCAGCCCAACAACACTGCACCCTTAAACAACTACAACTCTACACCCTTGAACAACAGAGAAGAACAGAGCCCCTTCATTGACAGGACAACAGTGACATAGCAGCATTTTCCACTTTATGTACTACACCTTTGAACAACAAAGAAGAACAGAGCATGTTCTCCACAGCCGGAGTGAAAATGGCACAGATCCCCGGGACCTATATAATCCAAAAACCGCGAGAATCCAACAGCGGGATGATGACGATTTGCCTTTTGGATTTTGGATTCCGAGTTAGGCAGGAAAACCCGCACCGGACTCGGATCCTACTTGGATCCCTTATGTTTGGTTGGGTCAGGTTCTCAGAGAACCGGACCCGCTCATCTCTAATTATTTTAAAGTACAGATTTTATTATGAAAACCTTCTAATAAAATGCTGCATTTTGCAGCTTTGGAAAAGTTCATAAATGCTGAAGTAACAACCATATGGTAGGATAGCAGAAGGCTGTATAAGCTTGAAGACTCTTCCAGTTTTTGATTGGGACAAATTTTGTCTGCATGTTAGCTTTTTAATGGACTATTTTGGGGGGACAACAGAATTGTGTAGGAGGGGTACTATGAGAGTCTATATAATCTGTGTATGCCTGGTGTCAGGCTTCTTTGCTCATGGAAATGACCACATGCACTCCCTTCATTGCTTGGATTTGGCCTTGTGGAGTAGTTAGATGTAGTGGCGGCTCCAGAGGTGCCACCCCAAACACTGCCAAACATCGCCAGCCGGGGCTCACTGGCAGTTGGTGTGGCTCCCTTTATTTAAATTTTGGATTGCACTGCAGCCCCACCTCTCTAGCCACCACTAGTTTAATGGATTCTTAATTCCTTGTGGGCCGGAAAGAATGACAGATCAGTGTTCATATTGGTTTGAAATACACTGTACTGCACTGTACGGGTGAAATATGGTCTTGGCTATACCATCCAAATGGGGGCAACCACATCACCCTCCCATGTGGATTCCAGGTTGACCTGAATTAAAGGAGGGTTAGATATCATGATTGATAGAGGCAATTGGGGCATGTTAAGTCATGTTGTGTTGCCTTATGGTAGATACTGAAAGCTGCCACTACATGTTTATTTTGTTATCAATTAATACAATTTTACCTAGGTTTTATGTGGTGAGTCAGTAGAAATGAGAAAACTGTGGCTATTTTCTAAAAATTCAAAGTCTTCTGAAAAAACACTTTGAGTCAAAAGTAATTTGTAATAATGATTATCTCACCAGAATTGCGCGATTAATGGGAGCCAGTGCAATTCTGGTGAGAGAGTCATTATTTAAAGTAGCAATTAATTTTTATTAGTTTAAAGGCTAAAAAAGGTTTGATATAGCTTTTAAATTATTTTTCTCTTTTAATGACTATGCTGCTGAAATTGCACTGGCTCTCATAAATCATGAATTATTACTTTTGGTCCTGTGTGTGAGTACTGCATAAACAAATTATTTTTCTCCTTCATCCACTAGGGGACACTGGAGGATTCTAGATGGTGCTAAGCGGGAGCTGGCACTTTAAATTTTAAGAAGTGTGACTAGCTCCTCCCCCTCTATACCCCCCTACAAGCCTAGTCTTAGTTTGTGCCCGAGAATAGCTGGTTGTGTTTCACACCCCTCCTCAGGGTTTTGTAACTAATTAGAAGCGCTGCTGCACTGAAGTAAGAAACTCAAGAGGACAGACAGGCAGTAGCTGTTCTGCCTGTCTGCGTCGATGGAGCTGCTGGTGGGGACTCGCTTGCAAGTGCATGCACTTCGCCTGGGGTCCCCGAATACAGAGACCTCTGTCTCCACTTAGGGGGTCCCACATGTCGCTGCTTGCAGCATGCATAGCAGACCCCCATCAGTCAATACCGCCGCCGGCAGCGGGCAGCTCCGTGAGTACTACCTGGCTCCCCAACTAGCGGGGTAGCCAGGTTAACACTTCAATGGGTGATATTTTACGCAGCAAGTCTGCCCCGATTAGTTGTGCAGCCCAGTGTATAGCGCGCTCATAGTTTGCATGAAGCACCTTAGCAGGGGGCAGAGCTTAGCCCTGCTCCTTCCTCCCAGTGGCACCAGTGCTTCTCTGGAAGTGTGCTGGTGGCCATTACCCAGAGGGACAGCGTCTGCTGCTTTTCTACACATGCTGCTACATGAAACTGGTAGCCTACCTGAACTGTAAGTAATAGATTGGGGTTTAGGCTGGTCAGGAAAACATTTAAGGCAGGTTAGTAACTACTTAATTATCATTGGTTATTTCTTTATATGCCTAGCATTTTCCGCCACTGCGAGGAGCACTATTAGGACAACTGTGGCTCTCTCCTGACTCTCTATATTTCAGTTTCCTCCTTTTTGACCTTTTTCACTACACTTTACTGTTGTTTGTGTTTGTATGTATCAGGCCTGTAGGCGCTAAGGCGTCTCAAAGGTTATTTACCTGCAAGAAATGCAGAGGGGCAGTAATCTAACTCGCTAATGTGTGACAAATCCTGAATAACAATCTTCAGGGATGTCAGATCCGCCATCTTGAACGGCACAGGTTACATGTGCAGTACTAATAAAACCATATATGTTGAGCACAAGGTTGTGAGTGTAATTTTATGTCCCATCTCACTGCTGAGCTGGAGCCTTCTCAGAAAGAAAGAGCGGCCTCCAGGTCAGCGGCTCTAGAAAAGTTAGCTGCTTAGTGCAGCAGTAAGGTAACTGAATATAAAGTAATGAGACCAGCGTTCGGTCCCCGGCTGTGGAGATTTTTCCTCTCCACAGGTCTCAAAGACACTGTTGTTGCACTCAGGGCCTGATTCAGACTTGCTCGCAAGCGCTATGCACTCGCAAGCGGGTCGATGGCCGGGCAATGCGCAAAATCACTCGCTCCGGGGCTCGCAGCAAAATGGGGTGGCTGCCGATGTTGATCGACAGCTCGTCTCATTTTGTAGGCGGGGTGGGGGGTGGCTGGACATATGGAAGCATTCCCAAAAGAATGCCTGCCGTTTGAGGGTGGCCTTACTGACATCGCTAGTGATGTCAGTAGTGGGCTTCCGGCTCTATTAGAGCCGGAAGCTCAACGGGGCTTGCGGCAGATGAGACCCTACCACAAGGGTCTCGTCACGACCATCACCTGGCCACTCGCTAAAGCAGTGGGTGGTCACCCACAGATTAGCAAGTGGCCAGGAGGCTGGCTCCAAAATAAAAAAATGCCCTGATTCAGAGCGAGGAGGAGAATATGCCACTTTTTCAAAGGGCAAAGATGCTCCAAATTCGCTAAGAAAATCCAGTAAGAGCCTGAGCCGGTGTCCGGATAGAGGCCTTACTTTCTGTAATCCACCAGGTATTGAAGTTACACAGTCTTTAATTCTAAAGAAACAAAGACAAACTTTTACATTCAGCAGAGCTGGATTCTCTTCTGATGTCAGCTTGAGAACATCCGTTTTAAAAAAAATTCAGATGTCCCAGCAGTTTTTATCATTGTATCCTTTTCTACAGATAGTAGAAAATCTGGTGAGGAGCTCAAGTGGCTCAGGTGATAAGGTGAGTACACCAGTGACAGAAAAGTCCTAGGATCGAAAGCCAGTCTGGGACAGCATGCCACTTTGTTAGTTTACTCCCCCCTACAGTTGACTGTCTAGAAAGACTAAGCTACCAGTTCCTGGGGCCACTCCTTTGAAAGAGAATACACTCAAGTCCACTTATACAGCTGCACTGCGTCCTGCTATTGTAATCTGCTGGAAGCTTATTCTGTTAGCAATATAGGTAAAGCTGCGACTTACCTTAGAAAGATTGGCTGCGGGATGAGAGATCGATGTCCAAAGACGTTTGCTATATTTCAGCTGGAGTTTAGTTCTAAACATTACCACCGTATTTGGAAGGCTTATGCTTCATGATATGAACATAGAGGGGCTCCTCCTACAGAATTCAACCTAGCCAGTTTTCTGCTTTTTCTGCAAGCAGCTTTCTCAGAAGGTCTACGGTTGGGTTCTCCGATAATTCAAATTTCAGCTCCGTCGGTTTTCTTCTAAAAATATGCTGGCCTTGATACCGGAGGTGCAGACTTTTCTGCAAGGTGTGATTTGGTTACAGCCACCCTTTGCTCCTCCTATGGCCCCATGGGATTTGGATCTTGTCCTTTCCTTCTAACAGTCTTCTCTGTTCGAACCTTTGGAGTCTGTGGGTTAAAATACTTTTCATTGAAGGTATCACTTTTTCTCGCGCTGGCATCAGCCAGAAAGGTGTTGGTACTAGGAGCTCTATCCTGTCATCCTCCATACTTAGTATGGATAGAGCTCAAATTCGTGCAAGAATGGATTTTCTTCCTAAGGTGGTTTTGCAGCCTATTGTGGTACCGGTTCTTCCACAGGATTCACCTTCATCAAGATCCTTGGATGTTATTAGGGCACTTCGTCTTTATGTAGAGAGGACTACAGCCATATGTAAAACAGACACTCTCTTTGTTTTGTATGATGCTGCTCATCCTGGTTGGCCAGCTTCCAAACAGTCGCTGGCCTGCTGGATTCGTCTGACCTTCAGACAAGCGTATATGGCCTCATCTAGGAAGCCTCCGCCTTCTATTACAGCACATTCCACTCGCTCAGTGGGTTCCTCGTGGGTGGCTGCTCACAGGGTTTCAATGGAGTTACTTTGCCGGGCATAATTATATTAGTTTTTATAGATTTAACATTGCGGCCTCTGCACTACAGTATGGCCGGTCTATTTTGTAGGGTTATCAATGCTCTCCCGCTCCGTGATGGGAGCTATGGGATGTCCCCACTGTCTAGAATTCTCCAGTGTCCCCTAGTGGATGAAGGAGAAACAGGATTTTGGTACTTACCGATAAATCACACTTCTTAAAATTTAAAGTGCCAGCTCCCACTTAGCACAGTCTATACCCCACTAACTAGAATCCTCCAGTGTTACCTATGGAATAGGAGAAAGGGATTTATCGGCAAGTACCAAAATCCTGTTATATTAATGTGCTAATAATCCCAGTCTAAAAGTGCCAAAACAGGTTCAGTTCAGGATTGAGAATAGCCTCAGGGGGAAGGGGTTAACTGAGTCCCGAGAAGAGTGAGGGAGATGATTACAGCCCAGACATAATCTATGGGCCTGGGTCAGCAAGGATTGCAGTTGCTAATATGCACGCAATTGGATAATTGTTGCGTTCTGCGCATGCGTACGCATCATAGTGCGCATGCGCAAACTAGCTATTGCAATCGGGACTGCGATCACAGAGGTTACGCAGACCCATCACAGAGTGATTGACAGGAAGCACCGTTTGTGGGTGGTGACGGGGGGGTGGTCGGGGAAACGTAGGCATGCCAGTGCGTTCACATCCTGTTGCAGGGGTCGTGCATAAATTAGACACTGCGATGCCCTACGCAGCCTAAGGCCTGACAGCGTGCGCTGAAGTTAGCAATTTCTGAGTAAGGTCAGTGGTTGTACAAGTGTGTGAGGCTGTTTTTGTAGTCTTGCTAAACATTACAGATGTGTGCAAGGTAAAGTGGGCGTCCTTATGCAGTGCTGCGGCATCTTAGCGATCGCAATGAATTAGCATACTATCGCAATTGAACTGCGTGTGTAGTCGCAGCTGAGATCACAACAGTCCAGCATGAGGCTCAGTTGGGGACCTTTTACTCTGTCTTTTCTAATCTAATTATTAGGGGTGAGCGGGTTCGGATTTCTGAAATCCGGACCCTCCCGTGACCCCCGATCCGAGGCCGATCCGAGTCAGGCTCGACTTTTCCCGCCTGACTCGGATCTGAAATAGAGGCAAAACGTCATCATCCCGCCTTCCGGGTCTCGTGGGTTTTGGATTCTATATAAGGTACCCGCATCGGCGCCATTTTCTCACTCGGCTGTGGACAGTGAAGAGGGAGGGTGGGAGTTAGGGCTGGCTGGGCTGTGTAGTGTAGTGTAGTGTAGTGTTGTGCTGTGCAGCTGTTGTCCATAGGGGCTGTGTCCACTCCTCCAAAGTCCATAGGGGCTGGCTGTGTTGTGCTGTGCTGCTGTTGTCCATAGGGGCTGTGTCCACTCCTCCAAAGTCCATAGGGGCTGGCTGTGTTGTGCTGTGCTGCTGTTGTCCATAGGGACTGTGTCCACTCCTCCAAAGCCAATAGGGGTTGGCTGTGTTGTGCTTTGCTGCTGTTGTCCATAGGGGCTGTGTCCACTCCTCCAAAGTCCATAGGCGCTGGCTGGACTGTGTTGTGCAGTCAGTTGTCCATAGGGGCTGTGTCCACTCCAAAGTCCTGTGCAGTGTCCCAGTCCTAAAGGGGTGCTGTAGTGTTGTCCAGGGGGTGCTCTGTCAATCAGGGGTGCTCCCCCAAGAGCAAAAAAAATATATATTTTTTCTGTTTGTGAATTGTGTGCGCAGTAGCCGCACATGCATCAACAAAGCAGTGCCAAGCGTGCGCCTGTGTCATAAGTAAAGGGCCGGCTGGCTTGACCGTTAAAGGGTGCTGTAGCCCCCAAAGTGCACTCCAAACAAAATAAAAAAATATTTTCTGTATTTGTGAATTGTGTGCACTGTGGCTGCACGTGCATCAACAAAGGAGCAGCGTCAAGCGTGTGCCTGAATCCCATAAGTAAAGGGCTGGCTGCCTTGTCTGTTAAAGGGTGCTGTAATCCCCAAAGGGCACTCCAAACAAAATAAAAAAATATTTCTGTGTTTGTGAATTGTGTGCACTGTGGCTGCACGTGCATCAGCAAAGGAGCAGCGCCAAGCGTGTGCCTGTGTCCCATAAGTAAAGGGCCAGCTGGCTTGTCTGTTAAAGGGTGTTGTAACCCCCAAAGGGCACTCCAAAAAAAATAAAAAAATATTTTCTGTGTTTGTGAATTGTGTGCACTGTGGCTGCACGTGTATAAACAAAGGAGCAGCGCCAAGGGTGTGCCTGTATCCCATAAGTAAAGGGCCGGCTGGCTTGTCTGCTAAAGGGTGCTGTAACCCCCAAAGGGCACTCCAAACAAAATAAAAAAATATTTTCTGTGTTTGTGAATTGTGTGCACTGTGGCTGCATGTGCATCAACAAAGGAGCAGCGCCAAGTGTGCGCCTGTGTCCCATGAGTAAAGGGCCAGCTGGCTTGTCCTTTAAAGGGTGTTGTAACCCCCAAAGGGCACTCCAAAAAAAATAAAAAAATATTTTCTGTGTTTGTGAATTGTGTGCACTGTGGCTGCACGTACATAAACAAAGGAGCAGCACCAAGGGTGCGCCTGTGTCCCATAGGTAATGTGCCAGCTGGCTTGACCATTAAAGGGTGCTGTAATCCCCAAAGTGCACTCCAAAAAAATAAAAAAATATATTTTTTTGTGTTTGTGAATTGTTTGCGCAATAGCCGCACGTGCATCAACAAAGTAGCGCCAAGCATGCTCCTGTCTCATAGGTAAAGGGCCGGCTGGCTTGACCATTAAAAGGGTGCTGTAACCCCCAAAGTGCACTCCAATAAAAATAAAAATATATATTTTTTTGTGTTTGTGAATTGTGTGCGCAGTAGCCGCACGTGCATCAACAAAGTAGCACCAAGCGTGCGCCTGTGTCATAAGTAAAGGGCCAGCTGGCTTGACCATTAAAGAGTGCTGTAACCCCCAAAGTGCACTCCAAACAAAATAAAAAAATATTTTCTGTGTTTGTGAATTGTGTGCTCAGTAGCCGCACGTGCATCAACAAAGTAGCGCCAAGCGTGCGCCTGTGTCATAGGTAAAGGGCCAGCTTGCTTGATGATTAAAGGGTGCTGTAACCCCCAAAGTGCACTCCAAACAAAATAAAAAAATATTTTCTGTGTTTGTGAATTGTGTGCACTGTGGCTGCACGTGCATCAACAAAGGAGCAGCGCCAAGCGTGCGCCTGTGTCCCATAAGTAAAGGGCCAGCTGGCTTGTCTGTTAAAGGGTGCTTTAACCCCCAAAGGGCACTCCAAACAAAATAAAAAAATATTTTCTGTGTTTGTGAATTGTGTGCACTGTTGCTGCATGTGCATCAACAAAGGAGCAGCGCCAAGCGTGCGCCTATGTCCCATAAGTAAAGGGCCGGCTGGCTTGTCTATTAAAGGGTGCTGTAACCCCCAAAGTGCACTCCAAAGAAAATGTAAAAAAATATTTTTTTGTGTTTGTGAATTGTGTGCGCAGTAGCCGCACGTGCATCAACAAAGTAGCACCAAGCGTGTGCCTGTGTCATAGGTAAAGGGCCGGCTGGCTTGACAGTTAAAGGGTGCTGTAACCCCCAAAGTGCACTCCAAAAAAAATTAAATTATATATTTTCTTGTGTTTGTGAATTGTGTGCGCAGTAGCCGCACGTGCATCAACAAAGTAGCGCCAAGCGTGCGCCTGTGTCATAAGTAAGGGGCCGGCTGGCTTGACTGTTAAAGGGTGCTGTAACCCCCAAAGTACACTCCAGTCCAAACCAAAAAAAAAAATATTTTCTGTGTTTGTGAATTGTGTGCACTGTGGCTGCACGTGCATAAAAAAAGGAGCAGCACCAAGGGTGCGCCTGTGTCCCATAGGTAATGTGCCGGCTGGCTTGACCATTAAAGGGTGCTGTAATCCCCAAAGTGCACTCCAAAAAAATAAAAATATATATTTTTTTGTGTTTGTGAATTGTGTGCGCAATAGCCGCACGTGCATCAACAAAGTAGCGCCAAGCATGCTCCTGTCTCATAGGTAAAGGGCCGGCTGGCTTGACCATTAAAAGGGTGCTGTAACCCCCAAAGTGCACTCCAATAAAAATTAAAATATATATATTCTTGTGTTTGTGAATTGTGTGCGCAGTAGCCGCACGTGCATCAACAAAGTAGCGCTAAGCGTGTGCCTGTGTCATAAGTAAGGGGCCGGCTGGCTTGACCATTAAAGGGTTCTGTAACCCCAAAAGTGCACTCCAAACAAAATAAAAAAATATTTTCTGTGTTTGTGAATTGTGTGCACTGTGGCTGCACGTGCATCAACAAAGGAGCAGCACCAAGCATGCGCCTTTGTCCCATAAGTAAAGGGCCAGCTGGCCTGTCCGTTAAAGGGTGCTGTAACCCCCAAAGGGCACTCCAAACAAAATAAAAAAATATTTTCTGTGTTTGTGAATTGTGTGCACTGTGGCTGCACGTGCATCAACAAAGGAGCAGTGCCAAGCATGCGTCTGTCTGTTAAAGGGTGGTGTAACCCCCAAAGTGTGCTCCACAAAGAATAAAAAATTCTTATTTTTTTTCTGTCTTTGTGAATTGTGTGGGCTGTAGCTGCACGAGCATCAACAAAGGAGCAGCGCCAAGCATGCGCCTGTGTCCCATAAGTAAAGAGCCGGCTGGCTCATTTCTTAAAGGGTGGTGTAACCCACAAAGTGCACTAGTCTCCAACAAAAATAAAAAATTATTTTCTGTGTTTGTGTGCGCCTTAGCTGCACGTATATATCAATATAACATAAATGGAGGACCAAACTATCTCCGATAAAAATAAAATAAGGAAAGATCAAGAACCACTTCCTCCTAGTGCTGAAGCTGCTGCCACTAGTCATGACATAGACGATAACATGCCATCAACGTCGTCTGCCAAGGCCGGTGCCCAATGTCATAGTAAAGGGCACATACAATCCCAAATGACAAAGTTCAGGAAAATGACCTTAAAAAAAACATTTAAATCATCTGAAGAGAAACGTAAACTTGCCAATATGCCATTTACGACATGGAGTGGCAAGGAAGGTCTTTCCCTATGTTCATGACTAGTGGTTCAGCTTCACATGACGATGGAAGCCCTCCTCCCGCTAAATAAATCAAACGAGTTAAGCTGGCAAAAGCACAGCGAAGAACTGTGCGTTCTAAGAAGATGTCACAAATCCCCAAGGAGAGTCCAAGTGTGGTGGCGGTTGCGATGCCTGACCTTCCCAGCACTGGACGGGAAGAGGTGGCTCTTTCCACCATTTACACGCCCCCTGCAAGTGCTGAAAGGAGCACCCACAGTCCACTTGCTGATATACAAATTGAAGATGTCACAAGTACAACAGGATGAGGATACCGGTGTAGCTGGCGCTGAGGAGGAAGTTGGCGAGGAGGATTCTGATGGTTATGTGGTTTGTTTAAATCACGCTCCGGGGGAGACAGTTGTTGTCCGTGGGATGAAAAAGCCCATCACGGTCATGCCTGGGCAGAAGACCAAACATTCCACCTCTTTGGTCTGGCAATATTTCTATCCAAATCTGGACAACAATTGTCTTGCCATATGTACCATATGTAAAGGTGAAATAAGTAGGGGTAGGGACGTTAACCACCTAGGAACATCCTCCCTTATACGGCACCTGCAGCGCGTTCATAAAAAGTTACTGTCAAGTTCAGAAACTTTGGCTAAGACCGTAAGCAGTCCAGGGACACCTAAATCCCGTTGTCCTGTTGTATCCAAGTGCCTGCAAACCACACCGTCAACTCCCTCCTCGTCAATTTCCTCCTTAGTCGGGATCGGAAGTAGTCCAGCAGGCCATGTCACTGGCATGACTGACTCTCCTATCCGGGATTCCTCCGGAGGATCCTGCATTGCTATGCCTACTGCTGTCGCTGCTGCTGTTGCTGCTGCTGGGAGTCATTCATCATCCCATGGAGGAAATAGGAACACCACTACTTTTACTAAACAATTGACCCTCCAACAGTCCTTAGCGAGGAGGATGAAGTACGACAGCAGTCATCCTGAAGCAAAACGTGTAACTGAGGCCTTGACTGCTATGTTGGTGTTAGACGTGTGTCCGGCATCCGCCATTAGTGCAGTGGGATTTAGACAATTGATGGAGGTAGTGTGTCCCCAGTTCCAAATCCCATCTAGATTCCACTTCACTAGGCAGGCGATACCGAGACTGTACAGAAACATCAGAAAAAGTGTCCTCAGTGTCCTGAAAAATGCGGTTGTACCCAATGTCCACTTAACCACGGACATGTGGACAAGTGGAACAGGGCAGACTAAGGACTATATGTCTGAGACAACCCACTGGGTAGATGTATCACCTTACGAAGCAACAACAGCAGCGTCACAAATAGCAGCATCTCAGAAACGCCAGCTCGTTCCAAGGCAGGCTATCACCGGTTTCAGTAAGAGGCACACCGCCGACAACCTCTTAGAGAAACTGAGGGAAATCATCGCCCAGTGGCTTACCCAACTTAGGCTCTCCTGGGGATTTGTGATATCTGACAACGCCACCAATATTGTGCGGGCATTACATCTGGGCAAATTCCAGCATGTCCCATGTTTTGCTCACACAATAAACTTGGTGGTGCAGAATTTTCTGAAAAGCGACAGGGGCGTGCAGGAGACGCTTTGGGTGGCCCGAAAAATTTCTGCCCACTTTCGCCATTCAGCGACTGCGTGCCGAAGACTGGAGCGCCAGCAAACACTCTTGAACCTGCCCCGCCATAAACTGAAGCAAGAGATTGTGACGCGGTGGAACTCAACCCTCTTCAGAGGATGGAGGAGCAGCAAAAGGCCATTCAAGCCTATACATCCACCTATGACATAGGCAAAGGAGGGGGTATGCACCTGACTCATGCGCAGTGGAGAATGATTTCCGTGCTGTGCAAGGTTGTCCAGCCCTTCGAACTTGCCACACGTGAAGTCAGTTCAGACACTGCCAGCTTGAGTCAGGTCATTCCCCTCATCAGGCTTTTGCAGAAGCAGCTGGAGAAAGTGAAGGAGGAGCTAAGGTGGAGCGATTCCACTTGGCATGTGGGACTTGTGCATGAAGTCCTTCATTTGCTTTGCCAGGATTCCAGGGTGGTCAATCTGTTGAAATCAGACCACTACATTTTGGCCACCGTGCTCGATCCTAGGTTTAAAGCCTATGTAGTGTCTCTCTTTCCGGCCGACACAAGCCTGCAGAGGTGCAAAGACCTGCTGGTGAAAATACTGTCAGCTGAAGCGGAACGTGACACGTCACAAGCTCCTTCTTAATTTTCTCCCGCAACTGGGGCTGCCAGGAAAAAACTTAGGTATCCTAAGCAACCCGCTGGCGGTGATGCAGGGCAGGCAGGACCAAGTTTGGACATCTGGTCCGGAACGAAAGACCTGGCAACAATTTCTGACATGTCTACTGTCACTGCATATGATACTGTCACCATTGACAGAATGGCGGAGGATTACATCGGTGACAGCATCCAAGTAGGCATGTCAGACAGTCCGTACCTGTACTGGCAGGAAAAAGAGGCAATTTGGAGGTTCCTGTACAAACTGGCTCTATTATACCTGAGTTGCCCCCCCTCCAGTGTGTACTCCGAAAGAGTGTTTAGTGCAGCGAAAGGCGTAGGAGGTTGCTTACACAAAATGTGGAGAAGATGATGTTCATAAAAATGATTTATCAACTCTTCCGGGGAGACCAGCCTCCAGAACGTACAGAGGGACCTGTGGTGGTGGATTCCAGCGGGGACGAGTTAATACTCTGTGAGGATGAGGATGTACACAACACTGAAGAGGGTGAGGAATCGGTGGATGAGGAGCATGAGGACTACATCTTGCCTCCGTAGAGCCAGTTTGTGCAGGGACAGATTATTTGCCAGCTTGTTTTGTGGGGGCCCAAACGAACCAATCATTTCAGCCACAGTCGTGTGGCAGACCCTGGCGCTGAAATGATAGGTTTGTTAAAGTGTGCATGTCCTTTTTATACAACATAAGAGTGGGTGGGAGGGCCCAAGGACAATTCCATCTTGCACCTCTTTTTTTTCTTTGAATTATGTACTGTTTGGGGCCTAGTTTTTCAAACTGCCATCCTGTCTGCCACTGCAGTGTCACTCTTAGATGGGCCACGTGTTTGTGCCACCCACTCGTATCTCTTAGCATAGTCATCCAGCTACCTCGGTGCAACCTTTTGGACATAAAAACACTATTGTGAGGTGTGAGGTGTTCAGAATAGACTGGAAATGAGTGGAAATTAAGGTTATTGAGGTTAGTAATAGCATAGGACCAGAAAACCCACAAATTCTGTGATTTTAGCTGTTTTAATGCTTTTTAAAAAAAAAAATACAGATCCAAAACACAAAACCCAGAACCCAAAACACAGAAGGGTGGTTTTGGCAAAACCAATCCAGATCCAAAACACGAAGAAAGATCCAGATCCAAAACCAAAACACAAAACACAAAAAGTGCAGGTGCACACCCCTACTAATTATATATGACTCTGCACCAGTATAGAATATGCTTACTAATAATTAACTTTATACATGATTCTCATACCAGGTTTTGCATTTAATATTATTGACATTTTAAATTCTGCAGGTAAACCCGGTGACAATGCAGCCATTTAGTAAACAAGCCCATAATGCTTTGTGGTTCACACTTCACAAAGCTGATTCAGATATTTCCAAGAAATCCTATCACAGAAACACTAAAATTAGCCTCAAGTACTACAAGGGACTGCCTTTATTACCAGGCAATTGCATGTGTGTTAAACTGCTGGCTACATTGCTCAGTATGATTAGAAATGCAAAATGGATGATATTAAAGAATATAGGTTGACACCAGAATTTCGGCATCTGAAAACGGAAGTACTTTTTGTAGTGATAATTGTAATCTGCCCCCTTCATGACAAGGATTACCCCTGAGGAAGCATCCAGGCTTTTGGTGAGGACTACAGTACATTCAGAGACTATTTCGTGTGACTACTATTCTGTGCATTTTGTTTTACAAGAGAACGGGAGAACACAAAAAAAGAAAACAAAATAAAATATAAAAAGTATAAAGAAAACAAAAATATATCAAATCCTATTATTGTATTTATTTTTGTAATTTCATTTCTGCATATAAATACTCTCCATAATTACTGATGTGATCTAAAAGATAGCACAAAGCAGAAACAATGATACAAATACAAATGTGCCCACTGCAAGCTACAGTACATTTATATTTGAGAGTATGTAATTCTGCTGGACTCTGGGTCTCATTCAAACCCGCTCGCAAGCGCCGATGCGCTCGCAAGCGGGTCGATGTAGAGGCCCTGCGCACGCGCAGCGGCCACACTGCGCGTGTGCAAGTCCCAGAGCGAGAGAGAAAGGTCTTGACCATCGCGACCATCAGCCTGGCCGCTCGCTAAAGCTGGCGGGTGGTCACCCACAGCCTAGCGAGTGGCTAGGAGGCCAGCCAGAAAAATAGATGCGGCCGCCCTCATTCAGAGCGAGCGCTCGTATTTTGAGCGCCTCTGAATGAGGTCCTCTATGAGCAGTGTTACACTGTGCTGGTCCTACTTCTGCTGTTTTCCCGACTCAGCATAAAATATCTAGGTACACAGGGGAGACAGGCACTCCTATTGCAAAGGAGATATGTCAGAGAAGTGTAATATACAGGTAATGAAGAACTGTGGCCCTCGGGGATGATGCTAAGCAGATGATGGTTTGGGTTGATACTACACACTACATTAACCATCTTCTGCTTAGCATCATTCCTTGGCGGGCCATATCTTTTTCACCTAGGAATCATGTATACTCTGGGAATAGAGAGATTCAACTTGTTTTCATAAGATTGCATTGTAAAAATAGAGGTAAACTTTTACACAGCTATGTGCAGTGTAATATATTATCTTTGTTATCTGTGTGTATATCACTGTGGGCTGTATCCTGTGTGTAATCCCATTGAAGGGCAAAGCATTAAGCCATTAAATCACTTTGGGCATAACATTACTGAAAACAGAGAACGATAATTACATTCCGTTATGTAACAAGGACAAATACATTTTTACATTTCACTTCAGCTATAACATGGTGACTAATACTCTTGACCTTATGAATGTTGCAAAATGTATTTTCCCATTAGTTTATCTTATGTTTTTGTGTCCCTTTGACTCTAACAATGATCCCAGGATTACATCAGTTACTATGGAGAAATCCCTTTATTAAAATAAAGTGATGAACTTCCTTGGCATAGATAAATTCCAATGAGCTGCCATAGAAATGTCACCATATAATAAATACACACATTTTAGATTGTAATATGTTTAAACACTCCTTAGTCCTTTTAATGTGGTGATGAAACAAAATATATTTAAATCTCACCTGTCAGTAAAAAGGTTATACTAAGACTATCCCACTGTATACAACCTGGTGCTGCTCATCTTTCAATGGGCAGATGCCAGCTTTGTACCAACCTCCCAAGGAGTGAGAGTAAATCTTTCATCAATCACTCAGCAGGATGCATATATTTGATTACCAGCCTGTACGTGCTCACTCTCAGCTCCTGCTTTCTGCACTTCTTCTATCTACTGCATTACATATTATAAATAATAGCAAGATTAACATCACTGTTGGAACTCTTGGGGTACAGGGAGGTCTGCATGCAGGAAAATGCCAGTAATATCTAGCTTCACATAGAGCTAAGCAACCCACTCTTGCCATTTGTGACAAATTATATAATATTGTCACATTTGATCATGAAATTATTTATTTAAATATCTAGTGGGTTGTGTATCATGTTAAATGGAACATGCTACATGGTCAGCTCAGACGTATGGAGTTACATAAGGGGTTCCTCGGTTTAGTGGTAGTATATGCTTGAAAGAAGTATTTTAGTGTGGCCAGTTTTTAGTCTTTTGGATCTGACCATTGATCCCCGGATCCCCCCAAAAAGTGCGATCCATATTGATATAACTTGGTGCCCTGTTATCTGCTCTCTTCATAGCAAGCATTTAAAACATACTTATGTGTCTTGAAGGGAGACCAGACACACCTATTGTTTCAGTTGGTCTGCACACACATTCAAAAACTGCACAAAACACTTTCCTGGAAAGTGGCCATTTTCCAGCCGTTATTACAAGCGCAGACACCGGAGCAAACGTGAGACTCCGGAGAGGTAAGTTTTATGGGTACAGGGAGTGGCGGGCGGCCCCTCTGGACCCAGGGGCCTGTGTGCCCCGCACACCCTGCATCCATTATAAATATGCCCCTGCCCCAAACATCATCTGTGTTGGTGAATGAGCCAGGGTAAAGAACTACAATACTACATTCAGCTTAATGGACCCCAAACTCAATTGCCACCCATTTTCCCTTCACTACCAATTTCCACAGTAAGATTTACATATAGAAGTTATATATCAATTTAGCAACATTTTTAACTATAGGATGTATGCATCCCAATGGCACTTTTAATAGGAGATGTACTGAGCCTTGGAGAGAGCTAAAATGGAGAGAGATAAAGTACCAACCAATCTGCTCCTAACTGTCATCTTATAAATTATAGGGTATATGTACTAAGCCTTGGAGAGAGATAAAGAGGATGGAGATAAAGTACCAACCAATCAGCTCTTAACTATCACCTTACAGGCTGTGTTTGAAAACTGAGTTAGTAGCTGATTGTTTTGGTACTTTGGGCCAGATTCAGACGCGCTCGCAAGCGGGTCGATGGTGGGCCAGTGTGCACACGCAGTGTGCGCAATGCGCGGCATGCGCAGTGCACGTGCGCAAGCCCCGTAGCTCATGACAAAACGGGGCTGCTGTCGATGTTGATAGACAGCTCGCCCTGTTTTGTAGACGGGGCTCGCTGACCAAACGGAGGAGTTCCCGAAGGAACGCCTGTGGTTTGTGGATGGCCCTACTGACATCACGAGTGATGTCAGTAGTGGACTTCCTGCTCTATTAGAGCAGGAAGTCCACTTGGGCTTGCGAGACCTGAGACCCTACCACAGGGTCTCCTCGCAAGCCCGATGGTCGTGATAATCGTGACCATCTCCTGCCTGCTCGCACTAGCTGTGGGTGGGCACCCACAGCTTTGTGAGCGGACAGGAAAAAAAATCCTCCCCGCCCTGATTCACAGCGTGTGCTCACAAATAGCGAGCGCCTCTGAATCAGACCCTTAATCTCCATCCACTTTATCTCTCTCTAAGGCTCAGTACATCTACATCTTAGAGACTTTGGTGTCTCACATATGATATCAATAGTCTTGAGTGGAGGGCAGGGTTGCCTCCCAATTGTAATCTTGTACTGTATGTATAGAGGGCTTATCAAATGCATAGAATGAAACAAAGATTACGTATGTGTGATAAAGGCTCACATTGCAGCGGTACTTCAACAAGGTACTTTCAAGCACATTAGAAGAATTATGAGTAAAATGTGAGATTTTAAAATATTGACATTTTCTTTATCCTCGAAGTCAGAAACCAAACGAAGTTTAGAACTCCTGCGGCTATTAATAAATTGTGAAGTTTGGACAACTCATTTCCAGTCAGTAAATAATGGATTATTAAATGCAGACACCACAATCTCATGGCTGAACAAAAGCAGAGCAAAAAAATATTCCATTATATAAAGTGATCCAGCTAAGCAGCATTATATTGCTTAGTAAATTGCAGTAATGCTCCATCCCCATAGAGGTCTATTGGGATGAGGACAAGCAGGCTAACAAGGTGACAGCCTGAGAAATCTCTGATTTTTCCAGTGATAACCTTTTAATAAATTGAGATTAGCTGGAAAAAAAAAACTTTTCTCTGGTGAATACACAAGAGAAAAGACTTTTCTCATCTTAATAAATAAACCCCTATATCTGTTTTAGTAAATGTTATGTATCTAGTTAATAGGGTTCAATGTGGCCAAATGGCTTGTGAGGGAATGCCAGCTGTATAGAGTGCTTAAGGTGCAGTATAACCAGACCCGGGCACCTCAGCCAGTCCTTGTTCCTAAATATACAGGGAAAAAAATGAGCAGGGTTCCCCCAGATTTTAGAAACCAGCACGGGGCTGCTGAGCTTGTGCTGGTTTTAAAAATAGGGGGAAAAACTGCGTATGGATCTCCCTATTTTTAAAACCAGCACTGGGCTCAAATCCGACCAGGGTGTAATGCCACAGCCAGGGGACCTTTTCACCGGGTCTCCCTGGCCAAAGCATTATTACCCAAAGCCGGTCAGCCCCAGCCAGGGATCTCAGGGGAGGCTTGTTATGCTTTTTAGGGGGAAACTCTATGTAATTGTTTTTCAAATTAACCCTTTTTTCATAGTGATAACACACAAGCAGCCTTCACATACAGATGTAGCCAGCCTCATCATTGCCACGATGCGGCCACACATGCACACACATCATGCCACAGCGCAGCAATCACCAGACTGCGAGCATTCACAGCCAGCAATTACCCCATTGGAGTTTATGGTGTGCGCGTGCACACCATAGCCATGGGCACTCTAGTCACGCCATCCATGCCATGATGCTCTTGCATCGCGGCATAGACGAGCATGGCTACATCTGTATCTCACTGACATGTACAGGCTGTTTGTTCGGGATAGTGTAGCTGCGGTCAGACACTGCAAACTTGGGTGAGTTATCCCGCTCAGATACACCATCGGAAAACACACTCTCAGCAAAACACAATTCTTGGTAAATTTGAGTCTTTCAGAAGCCTAAAATCACCCTAGTTTCAGCGAGTCAAATAGAGTTTAAAAATGGCAAAACTCAACCAAAGTAAATGTACCCCTAATACATTGCTTCTAAAAAAGTTGTTGATGCGTCAAAGAAAACGCAGCTCAAAAAGATAAATATTTTCCCTAATTTAAGATGACAGAAATGGGGCTAGATTTTTGCAAAATAGGGCCCTGTGAAGAAATAATAATGAAACACTTGGAATTATGATGTTAGAGTAGTAGTTTATTGTTATTTTTACAAACCCCATTGTAAGTTATATTGCAATTTGCTGGCACATCCTATGGGGGTCTTTTTGCCCAGAAACCATTAATATGTAAGATTCTCAGGGCTAAATTTACTAAGAATCGAGAATGGTTGAGTTTATTTATTTTTTTATCTCGATTTGCATTGCCTAATCTCGGGTGATTTTCCCATTTTTCATCTCGCAAATTTACTAAGAAGTGAGTTTAGCTGAAAGTGAGATGGCCGATGGTGAAAGAGATAGAGATATCTCCCCCGAGTTAAGTGAAGATGAGATGACTCACCCAAGATTGCAGTGTTTTCTCTCTGCAAATCTCTCCCAAGCTAGCAGCCTGCACATATCAGTGAGATACTGTATGTGCTGGCTGCTTGTGTGTTAAGACCTGTAAAAAACAGGTTAAATGTTTTTAAAAAAAATTACATAGGGTCCTCCTCCCTAAAGCTTAACCAGCCCCAGACTTGCCAGCCTGTCCTGGTACCTAAAATTCCCATGAGCTGTCATTCGCGTACTGTAACAACATGCTGAAGCATGTTGTTACAGTGTGTCCGTGGGCCTTATTGCATTTCTGCGGAGAACATCGTGGGACAAAAGGTGAGTATTGGATCTTTTTTTCAGGTACTTCCATAGGATACTTTACGGTGACAAGGGGACATGAACATCTGGCAGCAGATGAGTATGTGTGTGTGTATGTATGTAATAAAACTTTATTTTCACGGTGTGTGTCTTGTGTTTTTTTACATATTTCTTTACAGGTGAACTATACATACCAGAGGGCCCTTTAATGCCCTGCATGCTGGTACTTGTGGTTTGCCAAGTACCAGCATGCTGTGGAGGCTTGATGGGACCTGTAGTTCCACTGTAAAGACAATGTTGTTAATTCTACTTTTTATACACTAAATACACTATCAACCCGCCACCCACCGCCCAGGGGTGGCGGGGATAGCCTCGGGCTATCAGCACAGGCCAGAGGTACCCTGGAGAGGGGGACCCCTTTATTTGGCAGGTCACCAACTCCCCAGGTATCCCTGGCCTTGGCTGACTAGCGGTCAGGGCTGATGCTGTGGCTGGGGGGACAGATGAAAGGGCTCCCCTGGCTGTGGCATTAGTCCCCCACCAGAAAGGGTCCAGAGATGGTTTTAAATATAGGGGAAACCTCATGCAATTTTTTTCTCCCTATATTTAAAAGCAGGTCTGGCCCTGCTGCCTGGTGCTGGTTCTTAAATTACTGTGGAACCCTATTCATTTTGTTCCTCATAATTTTAAGAACCAGGACTTGCTGGTAAGGCCGGGGCTAGATAGTCTTTTGGGGGGCGGACCTCACATCATTTAAAAATAAAAATATACACTATTTAAACTATTTACAGGCAGAAGCATAAACAAATCACAATGATTTGTGTATGTTTCAGGCAAACTCACAGCTCTGGAGGTGAGTGATTAAAACTTCAATTTGCCAGAGAGTTTGCAGGCATCTCACACGAGATTGTCATCTCGATTCTTGATAAATTTGAGAGCTGTATCTTTTATGTGAAAAGTACTTCCGAGTTTGCCCGATGGAGATAAGATTCGAGTTTGCTATCTCACCCGAGTTTTACGAGTAAGAAGAGAAAAATCTCTCTCTAACTCACCCGACTTTGCTTTTAGCCAGTTTGTGAGTTGAAAATCATGCCTAAACTCTCCTGAGATGGTCATCTCGACCATTCTCGATTCTTAGTAAATTTATCCCTCTCACTGCCTGAATCCAATCTAGGTGTAGCATTCTGTTTTCTGAGCTCTTTCTGAGTCTTCTGAGGAGACAGTTTAGCTGTGGCACTGCTTCTTTTATTAGAATGACTTTATAGCATGCGGCATGTGTAGTCTGACATTCTGGGGTGTCAGTTGTAATGATGCTCAAAAAGGAACAATGTATAATCACACTTCTTATTTGAGCAGAGATACCAAACACAGAATCTAGGATAGTTCCCTCAGAATTGGCTAAATGTGGCCTTCACTTACTGTGTAGCAGCTACCTTACTTTGGTGCCCAAAAAGCTTACTGTACTGAGCTGTCCCCAGGACTTAATACATGATAGTAAGAGCTGAAACTATGGCTCAGTATAGTATAGGAGACTGGCATGACAGACATAAGTACCCTGAGGGAACAGTCAAACAATGGTGTACTTGACTCACCAAGGTGCAAAGCAAGAGTGAGGTGTCATTCCTACTAATGGCAGAATATCTAGCACCATACAGATCAGCAGGTGGTAGGAAGTTGTCCACGCAGTAATAGTAAAACTCGCTGGCTTAAACAGAATCCAAGCAAAAGTCAGAGCAAGTGACTGACAGACAAGGTTGGTTTTCAGGGAAGGCGGCTATCAAGCAGGGTCAAGATCCAAGCAGAAGTCAAGAAGAGGAGCTATCAAACAGAGGGCCTGATTCAGACCCGGATGCTAAGCTGTACCACAAAGTCAAGAAGAGGAGCTATCAAACAGAGGGCCTGATTCAGACCCGGATGCTAAGCTGTGATCGTTCACGGCCAAAATGGGACGGATATGCAAATTACGCAATTGCACTGTGTGGCGTAAGGATGCCCTCTATGTCTTAGAGAGTGACGGCAGTGAGCGAACGCAGGTGTATAAAAACGCCCACTTTTCTTTCTTAACACACGTCATCTCCAGGAAGTGTATGATTAATCTGTAACACCAAGAGCCATCGGAGCTGCACGCAGCGCTTGAGGTAGACCATACCCTACAGCGAGAACTGCGATCAGTGCTGACTGAAATTCAAGCAGGTGACATGTACAATGACGCCTCCATGCTAATTATGCACACCCTTTAAATGCCGTTTTGATCCCCAGACATGCCTGCGTTCGCACCACCACCACTCCCCCGTTCACAAGCACCTTCCCCTGTTACCACCCACAAATGGCACTATCTGTCACTCAAGGTAGCGCTGAGTCTTTGTGCTACGAGTGCACAATTCCTGATCGCAGTAACTGGCTCGAGCACGCGCGCAGTGCATACGCATGCGCACAATGCAAACCATCAGCAGCTACGAGCGAACGCTTCTTAGCGTCCAGGTCTGAATCAAGCCCAGGGTCACAGTCCAGACAGTGGTCAGGTCATGCAGCAAGCAGACAATGTCAAAAGTACCTTAAAGTAGTCAGAACAAAAGGACAGAATAGCAGTAAGCCCAGCATAACTAAGAACTACAGTATCACCAGCATGAGAGACAGGGCTCCCTGCATAGAAGCTGGTGAAGATTGACCAAGGCTAGGACTGAAGAGTGGCACAGCCTGGCAAGAAGTAATTGGTATGGTCATGATATGTATGTGTTGTAGGTGGACTGGCCTTTTTATTTGAAGACAAGGAGAAAGACAATGATTATGAAATTCAACCAGAAAAGTGGACAATAATACAGGAGAAGGAGCAATCACTATAACAATCAGACCGGAGAAGGGCAATGAGGAAAGAAATCAGTATGGAGAAGGAAAATGAGAATAATAATCAGGCAGGAGAGAGCACAATGAGGATGGCAATCAGATGGGAGAGGGTGCAATGAAGATGACAATCAGACAGGAGAAGACAGAAGCAGGGGTGCCAGTGGCGTAACTTCATCCCAGGTGCCCGGAGGCAAGATATATGTTGGTGCCCCCCCAAATTAAAATGTACCACCCCTCCAGCACCTATGCCAGCCCCAGCTGCTGCCCCCCTATGCAGTTCCCCCAGTAGTGGTCCCCCTGTGTAGTGCCCTCTGTAGAGGTCCCCCTATGCAGTGCCATCTATGTAGTACCCCCCAGTAATGGTCCCCCTAAGCAGTACCTCCAGTAATCGTCCCCCTTTGCAGTGCCCCAGTAGTAAGGGCCCCTGTAGTGCTCCCAGTAGTAAGCCCCCTGTAGCGCTACCAGTAGTAAGCTCCCTGTAGTAAACTCCCTGTAGTGCCCCCAGTAGAAAGCGCCCAGTAATGCCCCCTGTAGTAAGCCCCCATAATGCCCCCTGTAGTAAGCCCCCAGGAATGCACCCTGTAGCAAGCCCCCTGTAGAAAGCCCCCAGTAATACCCCCTGTAGTAAGCCCCCAGTAATGCCCCCTGTAGAAAGCCCCCCAAAATGCCCCCTGTAGTAAGCCCCCAGTAATGCCCCCTATAGCAAGCCTCTTGTAGAAAGCTCCCAGTAATGCCCCCTGTAGTAAGCACCCTGTAGTAAGCACCCTGTAGAAAGCCGCCAGTAATGCCCCCTGCAGTAAGCCCCCGTAATGCCCCCTGTAGTAAGCCCCCTTTAATGCCCCCAGTAATAAGCCCCCGTAATGCCCCCTGTAGTGCTCCCAGTAATGCCCCCTGTAGTAAGCCCCCAGTAATGCCCCCTGTAGTGAGCCCCCAATAATGCCCCCTATAGTGAGCCCCCAACAATGCCACCTGTAGTGAACCCCCACCCCCGTGAGCGCACACGCATACAAAAAATCCAAAAAAACAATACTTACCTGCAACCCCACTCCAGTGCTGCCGCCTTCCGTCCCCGGCGCCCGCTCCTCGGAACTATGACGTCACTCCCATAGTGCATTGCGGGACCCGGAAGCGGAGCTCAGGAGTGAGCTCCATCCTCCGGCTACCGCCGGGGGGAAAGAAGGGGCCGGGCGCCCGCTGGTAACACACTCAGCGGGCGCCCGGCAAATAGGGGGTGTTGAGGGGAAGCAGGTACTGAATAACTGGGGTGCAAGCCTCTCAGAGGTGCCCAGTGAGGGCCCGGACCAGCTGCTAAGGGCGATTAATGTCAAAGTGCAAGGTGTAGCGCAAAGAATTAAAAAAGAGGATAGCAATAAGACAGGTTTGGGCAGAAGGAGGATAGCAATCAGACAGGGGAGGGCACAAGCAGGATAGTAATCAGACAGGAGAGGGCACAAGGAGGGTAGCAATCAGATAGGAGAGGGCACAAGGAGGGTAGCAATCAGATAGGAGAGGACACAAGGAGGATAGCAATCAGACAGGAAAGGGCACAAGGAGGATAGCAATCAGACAGGAGAGGGCACTATGAGGATAGCAATCAGACAGGAGAGGGCACAAGGAGGATAGCAGGCACTATGAGGATAGCAATCAGACAGGAGAGGGCATATATTAGGATAGCAATCAGACAGGAGAGGGCCCTATGAGGATAGCAATCAGACAGTAGAGGGCACTATGAGGATAGCAATCAGACAGTAGAGGGCACTATGAGGATAGCAATCAGACAGGAGAGGGCACTATGAGGATAGTAATCAGACAGGAGAGGGCACTATGAGGATAGCAATCAGACAGTAGAGTACACATTGAAGATGGAAATATCACAAGAAAGGAGGCAATTAAGATTGTGATCAAACAGTAGATGGGGCAATTGGAATGGCAAATAGAAGAGGTGCAACAAGAATGGCAATGCAAATTGGTAAGGGGCAAAAGGAATTGCAATGAATAATAATAATAAGAAGAATGAGAGGATGGTAATGACAGAAATGAAAGGGGCAACTAGAGTTATATAGTGCAACAAGTCTGTCTATGTGAATGCATGACATGAGACTGTAAAGGAGCATACACACTAGACGATATGCTCCCTGAGCGATATCGTCTAGTGTGTCCCTGGCAGGGTGTGCTCAATGTCGTTCATGACATTGAGCACACCCACTGAACGATATCATTAACGATATCGTTCAGCGCCGAAGTCTCTCCCCCATTCCCCAACATGCAGCAACCTGACAATATTGTCAGGTTGGCCTGCATGGTTGCCCGATGAACTATAAAGATGAACGACCTGCGGGAACTCGCATCGTACGTTGTTCATCGTTATCGTTCACCATTTAGGTAAAAAAATGGACGATAAAGTGAACGACTGAAAGATAACGATATCGTTATCATTCAGTCTTCCACTTTAATCGCCCAGTGTGTGCGCACCATAAGTTGTAATATTGCTAGATAGCATATACACTATGTAGACAAAAGTAATTGGACACTGACAGCAAATAGATCAACAAAATTTTATTGATGTCAGTACTTTGTAGGTCCACCAGGTGCAGTGATTACTGCAGACACCATTCTTGGCAAACTGTCCACAAGTTACTGGACAACAGCAGGCGGTATGTTCTGCCATTCCACCTTAAGTACAGTGGCCAACTGTGACACTGAAGAAGGTTGAGTGGACCTAGATTGCACCCTTCGCTCCAATTCGTCCCAGAGGTTCTCAATCGGGTTAAGAACTGGACTGTAAGCTGGCCAGTACACCCCGGTTACCAAATATTCTGTATACTAGTCCAGCGTTGCCCTGGAAACATAACAGGTGGCATTGTCGTCCTGATAAAAACATCTGTTGTTTTCATAGAACTGCAAGTGCATGGAGCTCCCTACGAAGTGTTCTTGTCGAAACCACCACATTAGTGGCCATTTGGAACTCATGTGCAATGGTATGTATGGTATGCATTTCGCTAGCGTGGGAGTTTCCAATCACTTTTGTCTACATAGTGTAATACTAAGTTAATTTTATATATGCCCCCGTTCCCCACTGCAGTTGACATAGTGTCTATTGTTGCATATGGTGAATAGAACAAAATAAATCCTTCAAGATCGTACTCACTCCTTATAATGTGGTATTCACCTTTATATTCCTGATGTCTGTCGGTTAATTAGTAGTGGAATAAAGTCCTGTTATGTCACTACAGATAGGTATAAGAACTTAAAAAATCTGGAGTGCTACGGTGTTCTTAGAAAAAATTATGTCTAATTAGGCATGGTCCTCCCAATTCCAGAAGACACATTCAATATATAAAAATATTACTATTCAAATGTAAAGAGACTTCAACCTCAAAGCATAAAATAATTGCAATTAACATAAGTATTAAAATAAGGAACAAAAATACTAAAATCAAAAAATAAAATCTCATGAGATAGAATTAAGAAATGCAGGGGTGAATGGGAAAATAGGAAAATAGTAACCTAAAAATAGCTGCAACGTGTATTGCAGATCTCTGCTTCCTCAGGCAAGTGCCTTCGGGAACCTTCAAGCTGTTCAGCTGTAACTGTAATTTCCATTAGAGCTCCTTAAGCATAGTATATCTTGGTATATTAATCTAGCCCATGCACTTAACTTACTTAACTTATTTCAGTCTACTTGGGAAGAGGGGTGGTATATCTCACCGTTAGCGTAATCTCTCCTTTTGCTATATATCTCAAATGTAGTACCTCCACCTGCAAAATCTACCAGAGGTTGACCTAGGAAACCCTTACTGAATCCCTATAAATGACAAACAATGACTTGCACACACTCACACCCAGAAAAGGGGGATAAACATTTAGGCACATTTATTTTTTTTTTTTTTAAATGTCTCTTTATTGCACGACCATTGAATACAAAATAACAATATAGTTCAATGCAAGTCATCATACTTATACAAAAAGCATGCCTTACATTTACAACATATACTAGATTAATAAATATAAAGTATTTTTTTACATCTCAAACCTTTCTCTGTGATAACTTTCACTGTGTTACAATTAATACACAATGTATAGTTTATTTTTAATCATAAGAGAGTACACATTGGAGCCTTGTGCGACAGGACATGACAAGTTCCATTCCCCCATATCTGCATATATATTAAAATTTAAAAAAAAAAAAAAAATTAAAAAAAAGGAAAAGGGAAAAAAAGAAAAACAATTTTTTTAAAATTAACCTTCCCTTATACTAAAGTACTGAACTCCCGGCTCCCGATCCAGGTAATCCCTGAAAAGCATTCTTTAATTCTTTCCTGTATTGGTCTGGATAGAGTCATCATATATTTTCCCCAAGTACTGAAGAACTTCCTAGAATTTCTATTTTTCTCGGTTGATGATTCTACCCAGTCCATTCGAAATATGTAATATAACTTATCCAAAAACATAGACATAGAAGGCTTTTCTGGCTGGGCCCACATTTGTAATATCGTTTTCCTAGCAGCTGCAGAAATTGCCATTAATAATCTGCGTCTCCCTAGTGTGTCCATATTACCCAGCAGCCTTATATCAAATATCGCCCATTCTGCAGATAAATGAAAGCAACTTCCACATACATACAGGACAATCCCATATACAGTGGAAAAGATCTGCCTCTCTGGCCCTACATTTTAAACAAATACTCAAAGGAGATAACCCCATCTCGCAGCGTCACTGCGGGACAGATAAGCCCTATGGTATATTTTAAGGAACATTTCCCCATAGGTTGGTACAGGGAGTAAGCCTGATGATTTTTTCAATACCCTAAAAGTGTGTTCACTGACAGGTAGGGAAATCTCTCCCTCCATTTTCTTAGACCCATCGTGACTTTATTTTCGCCTTTCATTTAGGAACAGGTTGTGCCAAAAGTCTATCAAATTTATTATGCCAGTCTCTGTCACTAATCGCCCGTATCACCCTACTTGTATAATGCTGACCCTAAGTGAACGCTAAACCCAAAGCACTTATACCTTCAAATTTTTCTCTTGTCTGTATCATTTTTATCATCATTTATTTATATGGTGCCACAAGTGTTCCGCAGCGCCTTACAAAGTACATAGATAAATAAGTAACCAGTGACTTACATTACAATACAAAGCAGGACATGGACATGTATAATGAACATTGCTATATTAGCGACCTTTACGCCCACATAAGCAGCCAAGTGTTAGTTGCCCTAGTGGGGATTAAGATAAATTAAATTACAGTAGGGAGAAGCACAAGAGGGTAGAGGGCCCTGCTCGAAAGAGCTTACATTCTTTAAGGGAAGGGTAGACAAACAGGAGTGACACAGAATGGGGTAGGCGGGGAGAAAGGAAGATGTAGCAGCAAGATAGGATGAGAGCTGGAAGGCTTTAATGAAGTAGTGGGTCTTAAGAGCTCGTTTGAAAGATTGTAGAGAGGTGCATATATATATATGTATCATAGTCAATGGCTTTCTGGTTTGTGTATTGAAAAGTTGCCCCACCTTAGACAAACCCAACCTTTTCCACACAGCAAAGGATATGGAGCTTCCCCATCCTGGAATTTGGGGTTTTCCAGAAATGGCAAATTTCTCGACATATATGGATGTATGAGCCACGCTCTCCTTATAGCCATTAAAAGTGGATTATTATCCATTGCTGGATTCACTTCAGCATTCAACAAGAAATGCAATCAGGCCCATACTTAGGATGAATGTCCAATGTAATGAAGTATGGGTGTAATTATCAGTCTCTTGCAACCAATCTCTGTTATATCGTAACTGTGCTGACACGTTATATAGTTCTGAATAGGGGAGATTCACTCCCCCATTAGCTATAGGTTGTTGTAACTTTACTAAACCTATCCTAGCCTCTTTTCCCTCCCATATGAATTTACTAAATATACTATTAATCACACGCACATTCCTACAAGTTATCACAATCGGGAGTGATTACAACGGGTATAATAACCTAGGGAATTATAATTTTTATTAGATTAATTCCCCCAAAAGTGATATAGGGAGTTGTCACATTTAATATAAAGCTATGTACAGTATCTTAAACATGCTAAATAGTAGTGTAAAAGTTCAATCACTTATAAGAATGTAGTAAATGAGATCAATGTAACCATGAAATGGAATTATAATATGCCAATGACACATTATCAGATCAAAATATGATTAACAGAGCAATATCATTCATCAATGGCATTGAGTAAAGACATTCAACGGTGACAAAATATTGCAGTAACTAGCAATAATGAAATTAGTAGTAACAGTGATGAATTGGCAGATTCACAATGATATTTTTTTCAAGTGATATTCTCTACCATAAACAACTGTCTAACCTTGTAGAATGTCAAGCAGTACCATGTTAAAATTCATAATCTTGGATTAGATAACTGTGGTATTGGCTTAAAGAGAGTGTTACTCTCTGTTAAACCTACAGGCACACACCCCAAAATGGATAAGGTGTCACACAGGCGACATTAAAAAACTAGATTCTGATGAAAGTAAACCCTAACCACAAACTCGCTCTTGGAGTTCTAAAAGATGACATAGCAGAACATACAGTATCGTTGGAAATCTTTAAAAAATATATTTCACTTCAACCTGCGCAAAGACCCTAAATTTAGCAGCCAATAATAGATGTATGATTTTTACCCTGACCTATAGCAAATATTTATAGTAAGAAACACCTAAAATACTGGTGCTCACAAGTTATATGTATCATACTTCAAAGTATTGTCGAAGCCAGATAATTGGCTGAGACTGAACCTGTTAAAACTAAAATCTGCAAGACGCCATTTTGCGAATGGCAACAAGACGCCATTTTCCGAATGGCCGCTCAGCACCATTTCAGTGAATCTCACACATTATAAGTACATACGGCGATGCTATTATTTAGCGTCGTGCGATTCCCACGCAATAGAACAATGTTAAAAGTCCTCATTATATAAATACAGACATTTACTAAAACATATATGACCAATCCTGTGAAACACGTAACACGGTGTACTCCACAAACACGTAGTCGCACAACGCTAACTAGCTTCTTTTCTTAAAATCCTTACACTTACACTTTGCACACTTACATAGGACGGTTCCCTAGCATTAAGGTTTATATTCAAGGTTTTATTCATTATTAAGTAAGTAATAAAGCACTGTATTTGAGATCTCAGGTTTAGTAGATGATAAACAGACCGTGTTTTGTGGTATTCTAAATCACTGTTTATTTGCAGACTTCCGGTTCCATCGGTGAGGAGATCGCAACATGCATCTGCAAATTATGGATCATAGACAGTTAGGCATTAAAATGTACTCTGTAATGCCAGTTTAGACTTGTTCTTCAGCGGGAAAATGGACACAAAGAGCTGTTGGAGGCTGGACTGTGATCATACAAACTGACCTATGAACTGTATTGTAACAGAAGAACCAGGAAGAAGAACCAATGGGATTATGCCAACTTGTTCTATTGTATTGCCTATCTCTGTAAGGGTACATATACGGATGCTCTATTTCCATTAGTTAGTCTGCTTGTTCTTTCTTCTGACGGAGGCTTCACTTTTGAATCTGGATCCAGAGCGCCTGCGTATGTATCGACTGTACCTCGTGATTGTATAATTTGTTTGCGCTAATTGTATTTAGATCACAGCATGTAACTATCTGCTTTTTGGTGAATAATATCTTTTTGTGCTTTGGAAACACAATCAAGGTCTGAAGAGTAATTATTTCTTGTGCGACTTACAACGCTAAATAGCGACATTTAGAGTGTATAGATAGGTAGGAATCGATAGTATACACTCTAATTTGTCAATTACGAATTCAAAACAGTAAGATAGTGGTCTGAGCTACAGCTGCCCCCAACTATCTAAGACATTATATTAACAGTACCAATGATTAATATATTAATCACCTTCCAGCCTCCAGCCATGAAAATAAATTAATAGCATCTACATTTAGGGGCTGATTCATTGTTGTACGGTATTGCAAAAACAACATAAACCATATACAGCAGTAAATCAATCATATGAAAGAAGTATTTAGTAAGTAAAAGACATGATTTAATTATGCAAATAAATGAAGACATAAAATATACCTGATAATGGTATTAAGGTAAATCTAAAATCATTCACAGGTCAGACAGGACTGTGCAAATATCTTGAGCAAACATGTAAACAGTTCCCATGGCTGGGAGTCATAAGGACAGTTCAAAGGAGACAATTACTTGTTATCCGGCTGTAAGTGGTATTACCAGCTTTCTGGACATTGAGGTATCCTTACCGAATAGAACTTCAAGCGCTGTACTGTGGGACTGGGATACCATTCACCCTTACGTTGGACCCACTTACTACATCGACTAAGTTGGTAATACCACCTACAGTCGGATAACAAATTATTGTCTCCTTTGAACTGTTATTATGACTCCTATCCATGGGAGCTGTATATTTGCACAGTTGTATCTGACCTGTGAATGATTTTAGATTGACTTTAATACCATTATCAGGTATATTTATATCTTCATTTATATGTATAACTAAATGTCTTTTACTTACTAAATACTTTATTCATATGATTGATTTACCGCTGTATATGGTTTATATAGTGTTTGCTACTTGTGTTGGAGATGGACTATCTCGTTATTACAGCTGCTTAGTTTAACAGCTCACATCAGCCCCTGGCCACTGTATATACCAGTTATACTATTTTGTATGGTAGTGCACTGCAACTGTGTGTTTGCATTCAGCAACTGTGCAATACAAAATAAAGAAAATATATATTTTTTTAATTTTGCTATTTGTATGTGAATAAATGTTTTCATTAAGAAAATGAAACAGATCCATATAAGTGTATTTATCTAATTAACTAAATTAACCAATTGTTTCCTATTTACTCTGAGATCTGCCCTCTCAGCCTGTGGCCTGTGTTGCCTCACCTTGCCATTGCACTTTGAAGAGTCTAATAAAATATATTTTTGATTGAGCATATAAATGATGAGCTATTAAAGGAATGATGATTTGTTGAGAACGAGATTGGTTCCAAAATTGGCTCCAATATTAAAAACAATTCAAACTTTCTGAAAATCACTTACAAAAGGGCAAAAGTGCAACCCTGTAATACAGTTTTATTTGTACAAATACTCCCATGTATTCTCCTTGCACATACAGTACTGTACTTGTGCCTAAACTGGTTGTTTAAACTGTCAAAATAAAATCAGAATTCACCTAGTATTGTGTACTTGCAGATCCTGGAACTGTAAATGCGAATGGAGGTATCAGTAATAACGTCATTTCAAAGTCAAGCCAACTAGCACTATGGTTTGAATTAGATTAAATAAACTTCAATTAAATACAACTTGTTTTAGCTTCATTTACAACGTACTTTTGTCAAGACAGTGATGGGACATTGCAACCATCCTTATTTGGCATATTTGATTACATGTGTATTTGTGTACTTATAGTGCACATATAAAACAGAGGCCCCTGGATGGTAAAAAATGTTCCGCCTTGTCACAAAGGAGACATTACATCTCTGGTTAAGGTGTATAGTAGTAACAAGTGATGCCACTACAGCCATGATTGTGAAAAGAAATACATATTTATTGAATAAGCAAAATAATTAACTACAGTGATCAGTATGTAATATATCTGACCTGCTATCAGTCACATTGGGCTCCTTTAAGCCTGTAAACCTTCTCTTTCCTAATAATCCAGTCTTGACCTGTTCTCAAACTGTGATCTGTTAGCACACACACATTATTGTTCTAAATAGCTAATTCAGAAATGTTATGTTAGCAGGTAAAGTAACTTCCATCTCAAGGCCTTTTCACCAAATATTTCTTGCCAAGGACATGTAAAAATCAGTCTTACGTCTATCCTGACACGCTTTGAAAGTATAAGATGACTCCTGCTAATCTGCTCCTTCTGAGTACCTATAACAAGTCCTTTTGTGGGGAGACAGAGCCTCTGTGATCGAGAGCTTAGACGAGTCTGGATACTGGGAGGTGTGGCCAAAGTATGGGAGGTGTGGCCAGACAAGTCCCAAAAAATGTTCAGCACTGCGGCACGCTCAAGGGCGTGGGGCATTATTACTGCGATGGCCCTCTACTTTAAAACTTACAACCATTGGCCACTGAAGAGCAGCGCAGTGGCATTTGGGGCAGGGAGAGAGAGGAGACTTCAGCTGCTCAGTGGCAGCAGCCTCCATGGACCCTTTACAGCCCAGCACACAGCAGTGTGTGTTGGGCTGTGGAGGGAGGCTTCTGCCACTGAGCAGCAGCAGTCTCCTCTTCCTTCCTGATGTGCTGCTGTGCTTGTATACAGCGTCTAGTGGTAGTGGGCATAGGATAAATTTTACAGATGGGGGCCATCACAGTGATCCCCCATACCCTGGATCCAAATCTATCTTAGCAGCACTGCAAAGGGGCACAATGTCCCCTTTAGCAACTAACGTGGCACCAATTGGAGTGGCCTGGCAAGGGCCCAAATGACCAGGGGCCCAACCAGGGCCCTCCAATTGACCTTGGCCTGCTCCCCCCTCTCGGTGCCCCTTTCTGTGGTCAACCACAAATAAGAGAATGATCCATAAATGTCTCTAAATAACTTGTCTTTGACTTGTGCATGTGTGTGCAATCTCTGGTGCATGCATTTAGGTAAAGACACCCCAATACACCTAGCTTCCACTATCCTCAGATGTTACCATCTTGCAGATCCATATGCATCCAGTAATAACTGGCATATGTGCCTGAATCTGATTAAAAGTGGCTGTAATGTGGCAAGCCACAAAAGCCAGATTTACTACCTTATGCTAATGCGAGTATCTGTACAACTTCAAGTGGGAAGCTGCACCACCCATTATTTTTCTGTCCACAGATGCAATCATCATCATTAGTATCTGCACTTGCACCTGGCCCATGCTGGCTGCATGAGATCAGCAGAGAAATCTAGCTCCAGGCCCATGACAATTCTATGACACTACCAAGAGATTGATCTATTGTATGCAACTAGAAAGCTGCTGCCCAGTTGTTGCCCTGAAATGCTCATTTCACATAAAGGGCTCTATTTATTAACATTATTTTTACTAAAATAAAGTGAAAAAGGGTGTTTTCACATTATTTTAGTATCACCTATAGTTATTACAGGGCAATTGGAGTAGAATTCGTAAAATTCTACTCCAACCTCTAAGTATCACTTATTTTTAGTAATCAGATCACATTTCCCATAATTGTAATTGGAAATGTGATCCGACCAAAGTTACTAAAAATAAATTGTGAAAAAAATACCTAGGGAGGCCCTGTGATAATAACGCCACCTGGAGGTGGCGTTACCGGACTCCTGCTCCGCTCTAACGGGGAATCAGAGCCAGAAGTCGGTCCCAGTAATCAGCTGTGTGGTCTAAACAGACCAAAAGCTGATTACTGTGAAAAAAAGAAAAAAAAATGTTAAACATTTTTTTTTACTTACCTGACTCCAGGGACCGGTGATCGGGCCTCCAGTGATGTCTCCCCTCTGGTCAGCTGGTCTCCCATAGTGCACTGCGGCCCGGTCATTGGGTGATCGGGTCCCAGTGCAGTATGGGATATCACCTGACCGGACGCATGGAGGACATCACTGGAGGCCCAGATCATGCAGGTAAGTGCTATTAAGGGAGGGGGGGTCGCAGGGGGAGGAGGGAGGTCGCGGGGGGTCCACGGGGGTGGGGCTTAGCACCAGGGGCGAGGCTTAGCGCCAGGGTGGTGGTAGCAGCGGTGACTGTCGGTGCATGCGCGGGCACTTTGTTACAGTATTTTTTGCGAAAATACTGTGACTAGTGTGCGGAGGGGATTCGCAGGGACAGAACTTTCTCGCAAGCTCTGTCCCTGCAAGGGATTTGTAGTAAATCCCTGTGATATTGCCTGAATTCGCAATGCGAATTCAATCGATAATACCACACTACGATCTGCATTCAATATGCGGATTGTAGTAAATAAAGCCCAAAAAGAGTTCAATCCAATATCTGTCCAACTTAGAATCACCCAGAGATACACAAAATTACAGTTGACAGTCCAAACCCAAATGACATCGAAAGAGCAATGGGAACAACAGGCTTCTGTGTTAAACAGCTATTCAGTCATATATGGGAAAATGTCATCAAAAGACATGTGGACAGCACTACAGGCAGCATATGAGGATGGGTGTCTAATGAGAAGAATCAATCTGAGGCATGTATTATATAATGCAAAGTTAAGTGAATGCACAAGTATGAGTGGCTACCTTGCCAAAAAAAATTCCATATTCCAGTTGTTTTAGTCTGTAGGAGTACAAGTAGATGATGATGCTATGGAGATGCTACAGAACTTATAGTCTGAGTTTGACTTTCGGCTGGTGACGCTAGAAGCGATCACAGCTTAACTAACTATAGAAATTGACAGAATAAAGCTGCTATAGTTCCAGGAACGTGTACCAGTTGAACTGAATGCTGAGAATAGTGCATTACACAGTAAAAGTGAGAAGCCCAGAATATTAAAATACAAATGTTATGTATGTCACAAATAGGTCACAAAACATTTGAATGTAAGCTGAAAAAGTGAATGCTACACAAAGTAAGATGCACAACAGCAAAGATGAGTCAGCCCTGAGTGTCACATACAGCTGCAGAAAAGATTGTTTGTATATTGACTCTGGTGCAAAAATGCATTTCAGCTGCAATGAAGAGTGGTACACTACATTAACCACGTGTGATCCTTTAACAATCAAGGGAAAAGGAAATGAAGTGCTTACAGCCACAAACGTTGGGACAGTCACTAACCATTTGAAAATAGGGACTAAAACTAAAGTCACATAAATTCAAAATGTGCTTTATGTACCAGATATGGGAAAAATTCTCATAACCATCAGTGTCTTATAGCAAAGAGGTTACAGAGTCCAATTTGTAAAAGGAAAGTGCATTGTACAGAACAAAAGAGGGTCTGTGATAGCAACAGGTACCAGGTGCCGTCAATTATGTGACCTAAATACACAACTATGTTATGCAATGATGACTTCTGACTCCCAGTCTATGGAGCTCTGGCACAAGATTAGGTCACCTTGGATATGACAGTGTCCAGAAATTGTTAAATGGGATGGTTACAGGAATATCTATGACTGATACAGAAAAGCCCATGTGTGAAAGCTGTATTACAGGAAAACAAAGCTATTGTCCATTTCTGAAATCAGCACCCAAAGCTGAGTTGGTGTATACAGATGTGTGTAGTCCAATGGAAGTTAAATCAATAAGTGGATACAGATACTTCATAACATCTATCAATGATTTCACATATTTACTTTATCAAAGAGAAAAGTGAAGTATGAAGAAAATTGCAGACTACAAGAGATTATTAGACAATCAAACCAATCGCAGACTGAAAGTCTTGAGGTCTGACACTAGAGAAGAATACTATATCTAAACAAGGTTGTGGAATTTTCCCTTAAGAAGCATGGCATTATCATTAATTGACCATCACACATGCTAGAACAGAATGGTGTCTATGAGTGTGTAAATAGTCCATTAGTGGAGAGAGTCAGATGTACAGTATGCTGAAGGATGCAGGCACAAACAAGCAAGTTTGGGCAGATACAGTATCTACAGCAGTTTATCTTAAGAATTGTGCTCCCACTGTAGCCTTAAAAGACAAAACACCAATAGAAGCTTGGTGTTTAATAAAACAAAGTGTTAAACATTTCAGAGTTTTTGGGTGTATTGCCTATGTACATATCCCCAAATAAAGAAGATGTAATTTGGATTCAATGTCTGTGAAGTGCATCATGCTTGGATATAAAAAGCAGTGAAGCTATGTTTTCTGTAACACTGCCTGTTGTCACCCCCAATGTCAAGGTCAATCATGCTGCAGCATTTGGGGCACTGCGAGCAATATCACAGCCCTGAATACATTTTCTATTCAGCATAATTTTAACTGCTAAAACCTCTCTCAGAAACTTCAAAGCTTGCAGAATCATATTATGTACCTGGATGCTGAAGGGAGCATCAGTCTGTTTCATCATGGCTTTCGCAAGTAGCCAAGCAGTTTGCTAGATCCAGTTTGGCTACATCGTCATCATCATTATCTGGTATTTGCACAAGCTCCTCATCACCTGCAAATGATCTATTTCCAGGTATGCATACATATGCAATTACTAGAACAAGTTCTTAATGGTTTACAATAGAATGCTGCCGTTCCACCATGATCCACCCATTCGGTTGAAAATCAAACGTCATAAACTGGCAAGGGTGCATATGCTTTTGCACACAGTACCGAGCATGTACAGAACAAATTGCACAATTGAGCTCTTAAACAGATATGTAATTCCTATATTGTTTTTGCAAATTCATATTAAGTATAGAGATATGAAGATTGTTTTTAAACCTATCATATGGAACCAAAGAAACCAAAGTGTAGTCTGACCATGGAGATGAATACATTGCAGCACTAGTAAAATTTGGATTTTATTAGAGAAGGTGGCCTGTGTGCAAGCTCCATGCAGTCCTTCCCATTGTGATGGTGCTGGTGCAGTGAAGCCCATATCTCCAGGAATATGGCACGGCACATTTTTTACGGTGAGCTCTTCAGTGGCTGCTGCAAGGAAAGTGTTTTCAATTGTTGCAAGATGCTGTCCCCTTTTAATTTAGGGATCCCTGCTCCCGCATACCCTGGACCCATTATAGATACGCCACTAACTAATAACACTACGCAGCAATTAGGAACTAATAAAAAGGTAACCTGTCTAGAACAAGAGAGGAAAACTGAGGAAATAAGGGACAATGCTTAGACATCTTGGCAAAATATCAACAATTGTCAGCTAGGGGAAATATGTGCATTCTGAACAATATGTTTTCCCCATGCCTAGAGGGGACACAGTCATCTGTGTTTTTTATGCATAACTACCAGTGATGACAATCTTATTCAATGCCAGCATATGTAATGCTGTATAATGAATAGGATGGTAACCCAATACTTGGCTACAATAAGAAATCAGTGATCATATTAGTTACCATTATAGCACATGACATACAATCAAAACCTGCCCTTTTCCTCCTTTGTTTTCGGTGGAACACAAACAGAACATGATATAATGCCAAGGGTGCACAAATATTTAGTTTCCAAGTGTGTCATACCACTTCAGAGCAGGTTGGGGAATTGCTGGGCAAATGTATTAATCTTGGAATTTTAATAGAATTACGCACTTTTGAAACACATGTTGAGTCGGTGTCAAGGCTGCTGGTGCCAACTCACAAGCTTTGAGAAGTGTCTCTACTGTGGCCAAAACCAGCTATCAAAATTAGGTTAGAAGAAAGTCAGGTTAAACATTCACGGTGCTTGGTAGGCACTGCCAGCAAACACTTACACAAAATGAACAATGATTTTGTATGTTCCTAAGCACTTTTAGTTGCTAAAAGTTGGTACAATGGAATTATAATGTCCATAAATTAGACATTAAATAAAAATGTTGTAATTCAACAAGTCAGCTATGATGAAATGAGGCAGTAGTGCAAATACATTAGTTGACATCACATGCTTAGTGTTTAGCATACCCCCACATTGAGCAACTCAACTTATGGCCTCTTAAAGGGCTCTATTTATTAACATTATTTTTACTAAAATAAAGTTAAAAAGGGTGTTTTCACACCCTTTTCACATTATTTTAGTTTCACCTAAATTTAATAAAGGGCAATTGGAGAAAAATTTGTAAACTTCTATTCCAATTCTAATTATCACATATTTTTAGTGAGCCGATTGCATTTCCCATAATTGTAATGGGAAATGTGATCTGGCTAAAGGTACTAAAATTAAAATGTGAAAAAATACCAGGGAAGCACTGTGATAATAATGCCAACTGGAGATGGCGTTATCCAGGGTTTACCCCCGGTTCCCCGACTCCTGCTCTGCTCTAACAAGCAGGGCAGAGCCAGGAGCCGGTCCCCAGTGATCAGCTGTGTGGTCTAAACAGACCATAAGCAGTGTGCTAGCACAACTAAAATACAGTGGACTGCAGTGGTAACGGACTACAAACACCACTGTTTGTAGTTCTGCAAGCATCAGCAAGCTCTGGTGGTACTGGCAGCCACAGGCATGCTGGAGCTTATAGTTCAACAAACACTAGCATGTCCAAACACATAACAATTGCAAGGGGCTGCTGAGACTTCTATTGCCACATAATAAATTTCCTTATTTTAAGCTCCCCATCATTGCCCTATCCTCCGCCAGGTTGGGAAGATTTGAGGAGTGCCAGTACTATTAGCACAGTGGTTTCATTAGTGGGACCCTTTTTAGATTTTGGCCTCAATTCCCTGGGAAAATTTTACCCACTGATGACTGGACTGGGGCTAGTTACAACTATCAGTTATAATCAGACCAGTCCAACCTGGCATAGCCTGGTGCTGATTGTGGCTTCTATTGTACTGTGAGTTAATCAGAGCATGGACAGATAATTTAGGATCCCCAATATGAAATCAATTGAATCAATGCTATTGCTGTGACCAGTCCATAAGGATTGTAATTAAGAATAGATAATTAATAACATATTCAAGGGAATTTCGACAGAACAATGTAGACTGTATCGGCAACCTACAAATGCAAGCATAAAATATTACATGTAAATGTACTATGTTACAGCGCAGATGAAATACATTACACAATCAAACATAAACCAGTCATGAGGGTGATTTCACACTCTGTATGACTTAATATTTGTGGCATAACTACAGAAAACATCCGTTTTCGGGGGGTAACCCGCATATATTAAGGATGCCCATAATGTATGAAGGAGGGACTGCAGCAGTTATCTCCATATATGCTACAGCTCCTCCATTCCCGATAGCAGCCGCATCCCTTATATAGGGGCTGCAAAGCTGTCAGGTTTCCTAAATATGGCTGTGTCATCTGAAGTTGGTGTTAACCACTGTAGCGCACAGAACGGCCCTGGCTCCCAAAGAAGAGGTGAAATAATTGCTAATTACACAGTGCAGGGATGGACCTCTTTTGGAGACCCTGTCCATGCAGGTAATTACTAGTACATTCAGGTGATATAATTTGTTATTGCCGCAATAAAAAAAATATAATTATTGGGTCTAAAACACGATAATTAGTATAAATGCCCCTTTGTCCTATGATACAGTATATATCCCTTATATCCTTATATCACCTGCATGTTGATCTTATTTAACATAACAGTCACAACTACAACATACTTGCCAACTCTCCCTCATTGTCAGGGAGACTCCCTGAAATAGTAGCAATCTCTCTGTCGCCCTGGAGAGTATAGTAATCTCCCTGATTTCACCTTACCCCCATTATGAAGCCGTAATATAAAAAAAAAACAGAGATATATACATTTAAATGGGATCATTAGTATCATTTCCCTGCATTGGGTATAAGACACAATGATCCCTATGGCTACATGCATTTTCTGAAAAGTATCAGTGTGTTTTCTTCAACAAGTAGATCTTACTAACTGCTTTGGGACTCAATTACATTTGGATGTGTCAATTTTATGACACGCCCCTCAGATGTAGCAGTATACGCCCACTTTACCGCTAAGCTCATAAGTATTGCTGCCACAATCTCCCTGAAATGCTTTTTCAAAAGTAGGCAAGTATGAGCTACAACATTGCTTTTTATGATTATATATAGATGTTGAATCGTGCAACTGAACCTTTAGCACATTCCTGCCTATAAACCTCTAAGATTCACCTGCCTAGAACCTCTAAGACAAAACCTGCCTATACCTCCTAAAACCATAAGGTGTCGCTAATTAGCGCTGTGTTTTAAATATACCATTAATAAGACTCTAAGACAGTGGAATAGCGGTCCAACGCGCTAAAGATTATTATTCAGGTAAAAGTACAGATGTTACCACGCTATGATCTAACAATGAGCGCAAACTAAATTGTACAAACATTTAGGTCATAAGGTACAGTCAATACATACGCGTGCGCTCTGGGACCAGATACCGGCATCAGTAATGAAACCTTTGTCGAAACAGCATAACAGGACCACCGCAGACTGGCATCTCGTTTCAGAGCACTCACATATATACCCGTACTGGGATAAGCAATACAATAGAATACGTTGGCAGGTTCTCATTGGTTCCTCTTCTTGCTTCTTCCGTTACGGTACAATTCATAGGTCAGTGCAAAGACTCAAACCAGCCTCTAACAGCCTGATTGTGTCCACTTTCCCGCTGCATAATAAATCTAGTCTAAACTATGGCATGCAACATTTCAAGGAGTTATTCTCTCTATCATTCATCTTTCATAGCCGCATGTTCTGATCTCCTCACCGATGCCACCGGAACGCTGTGGGAAAAGAGTAGATCAGTACGGCACCAATCACGGTCCATTTGCCATTTACTAAACCATAGTTACAGAAAACATTCATTTCTTCATATGCTGACATTGCGATTAAACCAAATAATAATCATTCCTTTCGTGCTGCGGGACCATTGCTTTTAAATGTGTAATGCGGGGAGAAATGACATTAAATTGTGTTGTGCGTTTGAGGGTCTGTGGGGCACTTAGCGACCAGCACTAAGTTGGAAAGGCTTCTGTGTATGTGTGTGAGCATGCCAGTATGGGTTTGGGAAAGATCACTAAAAAGCTGGCTGTGCGTCTAAATAGCTATTTTGCGTTGTCCTATGTTTAACATGAAGTGCAGGGAAAACACCACTAATTTGCTACTTTTTGCTACATCGTGTATGTGTTAATGTGAATGCAGGGGAAAACACCACTACTTTGCTACTGCTCAAATATGTTTGTGGTGATTTTAATGTGTTGCAAAGTTATTTTATGTCTGCTAAACACCGTCGGTAGGTGTTTGGGGAAGATTGTGAAAAAGCTGTTCGTGCTACTTTTTAGCAACTTTGCTACTTTTCAAATATGTCTGTGATGATTTTAATGTGTTGGAAAGTTATTTTATGTCTGCTAAACACCGTCGGTAGGTGTTTGGGGAAGATTGTGAAAAAGCTGTTCTTGCTACTTTTTAGCAACTTAGCTACTTTTCAAATATAAGTCTGTGATGATTTTAATGTGTTGGAAAGTTATTTTATGTCTGCTAAACACAGTCGGTAGGTGTTTGTGGAAGATTGTGAAAAAGCTGTTCGTGCTACTTTTTAGCAACTTTGCGTTGTTTGTAGCAAAATTGCTATTTTTAGCAATTTTGCACTGTGGATTGTGTACTATGTATTTTTGACAAAATGGCGCTTGTGTAAGCTTTCTTTTCTAAAATGGAGTCTTGCTGCCATTCAGAAGATGGTGTCTTGAGGCCAGTCGCAAAATGGCGTCGTCGCGATTAAATTTTAAACTGAACTTGTCTCAGCCAATTATCCAGCTTCGACATAGAAAATCCCAGGAGGGAGCTTAAATTGTATGTCAGCTATATGAGACACTGCATGTCACTATAATGTTCACAAAGGGTTCTTGTCTTACATATCTATTGCATTTTGTAATGTTACATTATGTTTATGAAAATATATAAAGTTTCAAACATAAACCCTACAATTTGTGCATAGATACATAGGGGGTGCTAATACCACAGTAGATGCGCTGTCTACTGAGTGGCCCACTGGCTGTGGCTGTAATCCACCGTGATGTGCAATAAATCATACTGGTCAGAGATTGGCCACACCATCGGACTTCTGAGCAACCCTATGGTTGCTCAGAATGTCCGACAAAATTTGGCTTCCGGTGCCAGTGGAACTGCGTCTTTCGGCGCCTTCCCTGACTTTGGCATGCCCCCAAAATGCCCGTCGATGCCAGCCACCCCGGTCACCATGCAGTCCCAATATGTATCCCGCAGTGGTAACTACCATGACACATTCACATTGTGCATCAGATGCATGCGTAGATATTCTACATCTGTCCAACTGTGAATCAGGTCCATAGTTATCAGAGTACAAATCCACAATAAGAACCTGTACAAATAAGACAAATTAGTATGAGTGTACTGTATCCCGACCCTGTACAAAGTTTTATATGCACTTTGGGAAATAATGTTATTTATATATTTACTAAAGAGTGTGGGGATTCCCCTCTGACCATTCGATACAACAGCAGGAAACACAATTACAATAAGAACACCATAAATATCCCATTGATTATATCATATTGTATTACTTAAGCAAAAACACATCTACTATCTACTGTATTACAAGGGGGTGCAGCAGCTGCATGGTCCATAGCTGAGGAGACTGCATTCCCTATAAAAAAAAATCCAGCATAATCAGCAGTAATGAGTGCAGACAACTTCTTAGCTCTTCTGGCTTACTGATGCTCCCTCTAGTGATCAGTCCATCCTTATTATAACATCAGACACATATTAATCAGTAGAAGTAGCTTTAGTAAGCAAGAGAAGATGATAAACTGTCTACTGTCCACTGCGAGGTGCTTTGCTGGTAAGGTCTCCCTACCCAGCTATAGGCTCTGTACAATGCTTATACAATTTCCTATGGTGCCCACAAATATTTAGTTACATCCCTGTGCTTAACCACTTATCTGGTGCAGTAACATGGTATGTGACCACAGCCAGCTGTGCTTTCCTTAACACAGTCGCAGCATCCCATGGGACCATGCCATTCTGCTTCATCCCCTGGCTACTCATCTGGCCCCCTGGCAGTGATATAGCAGGGTCTTGAATGCCAACATCAGTGCCGATTTTGCACCCCAGAATTCGGTGCAAACAGCACTGTGGATTGCATGCACCAATAACAAAGTACAAAGAGGGGACCCTTAGGTCAAGGGTAAAATACTTCAATGGTGACACATGCCACTGGAGGTGTGGTGGTAGTGCTACAATGATGGGAGCCTATAGACACTGGTGACTGGCATTTTGCACAATGAGAAAACTCTACTTGATTCTGCAGAAGCCAAATGCTGCTATTTTTTTCTTGTTCATTCCTTATTAGAAGGGTGCTAGTTACCAGTTTGTTCTTTAAATTGTCTGCTGTTCTGTAAAAGTTCCTATTAAGGATGATGTTTACTTCTTCATCCTTTAAAACCAGTGGCAAGTATTTGTGGATAAGTGTTTCAAATCTTCTTATTTGGTTATTAAATTGTGTGATGATGGCCATGTTATCTTGTTCATTCTGTTACTCCTTTATTCTATCTTTTTGTAATTCCTTCCATTTTCAATGTTCATTAAAACTTCTGTTGTCTTTTAGTATGATGGCTTGTTCTTTATTGCTGCATATATCAAAGTGGTTTCTTTATAACCTTTTAAATTGTCCTCTTGATCATTTCTTTAGAGATGGAGTGTGGTAGTTACTGTAGCCAAGTATAAAGTTGTATAATCTACATCATTTTTTAATGTCTTGGTATTGATTACCTTTTTCTATGTAGAGTTCTAGGTTTTGAAAATGTACTTTGCTATTGATGAAGTTAGTAGTCAAGATGAGGTTGAGATGGTTATCATCGATATGAGGTAGGAAATCTCCTAGCTCCAACTCACTTTTTCCATATGAATATTATATCATCAATATATCTTGCCCAGAGGTTGATATTGTTCAAGTCTGAGTTATTGGTCAAGTTCAGAGTATTTTCCCATTGCACCAAAAAAAGATTTGTAAAACTTAATGAACATCGCTGTCTCATAAATTTGTTTGCAGCAAAAAGATACAATGATTGATTGACTTCTGCTCAGAAGAAATCGTTTATATTTGTAATGGAGGGTGAGGAGCAAAGGAGGAGTCTGCATGAAAAGGAGATACCCGATAACATTGTTATAAAGGTAACTTATGTGCCTGAAGTTCCACTGCAAGCTCCCAGCACAACTCAGAAAAAGTAATTCAATATGAGCGCTGATGTGTATATAAGTTCATATTGTGCATTTTACACTAGGTGCAAATTACACTCTTTATTAAATGTAGTGAGAAATCTAGTGAAAGAATAGTCCACTTGAACCTGCAATTAGCAAGAGAGTTGTACTTGGCACTCGGAAGCAGTAGAAACGTCTATATGACAACAAGGAGACTTCAGACAACTATGCAAGTTGTAAACAGGGATAAATCACAGACTTGGACCTTACTTGAACTGGATTGGGACCAGAAGAAAAACACATGGAACCGGATTGCAACCATAGACTTGAACAGGACTGGGACTTGTGGTAACAGCTGTTGAGCAGGAGTGAAACTACAGGCTTGAACTGGAATGGGATCAGAGGTAACAGCAGCTTAGCTGGAATGGTACTGCAGGTTGGAACTTCAATGGGACCAGAGAGGGCAGCAGCCAGTCGGAGTGGAACCACAGGCTTGAACCATAATAGGACTGGAGAGAGCAGCAACCAGCTGGAGTGGAAATGCAGACTTGAACCAGAATGGGGCTAGAGAGAGCAGCAGCCAGTCAGAATGATGTCGCAGACTTGAACTGGAATGGGACCAGAGAGAGCAATAGTCAGCCTGCAGGCTTGAGCTCTAATTGGACCATAGAGAGTAGTAACTGAACCGGACTTGGAATGGTGCTTGACCACAGGCTGGTTAGGTGCAGGCTGAAAGCAGAATATAGCACAATACTGCAGAGTGGATGTAGCCAACTCAGAGGCAACAGCTTCCTGGAATCCAGTAGCACATGTTCAGGCAGTGAATCGCATGTAGTACTTACTCACTAGTTCTGACAAGTTGCAAGTGTCAGGCACAGGCTTAAATAGGGCGCTCTTATCGGGGATAGGAGGAGGTGGTTATGTGAGCATAGGAGACAGATAGAGACTGGATGATAGTGCTCACCTGATCAGAACCAACATGCAGGGGTTTATCTGTAATGGGTGCGGGCCTCTCTGGTCCCAGGGGTCAGTGTGCACAGCACACCCTGCACTCATATACTCTTTATACTTACCTGTCCGATGTCTCCAGAGTGCTGCTCTGCAGCGCCGGGCTGGCGCTGCAGTGCAGCAAAAATCACTGGGAAAATTGCGGCGGTCATTTTCCTGTAGACCCACGCATATGCAGTAGATTCGGACCCTTTTTTATGTATGATTACCTGTTTTCATATGCTGGTAGCACCCCCACTAATATATTTATTGCTCAAACTAATGATTATGGGGTTCACATTTATGAAAGTTCCCAGTAATATCTATATGTAAACATAATATACAGTGTGCAGATGTATCTTTGTATTTCTTATTGATTGTGGCACTAAGCCAGAATCTACTGCACCCACCACAGCAGTGCTAGAGAGAGGAGGGGGCCTGCACTTAGTCTGCCCATGAGCCCTCTCCTCTCTTATAATGCCCCTGCCAACATGACTGCGCCCATGGAACTCAGAAAAGAAGTGACAGCGCTCTCGGACAGAGTGCCCACCTTGATAAAGCACCACTGAACAGGGTAAGAAAAACTAAGTCCCGATTTTGTGGCGGATTTAGATCTACACAATCGATCAAAATCAACCTTCGCTGCGAAGTGTGCGAGTTTCAAGAAACAAACTCACTATTCGCACCTAAATGGATTGAGCCCTTAGTGTGGAAGCCAGGTAAAACATGTCATTGATTTGATTGATTGATTGATTAATTAATGGTTATATGAACAGAGAAGCAGTATAACTATTAAAAAGGAAAACCAGAGACATGGGCCTGGCAAACATGTTGCGTGGAAGCCAGGCAAAGCATGCCATTGAATGATTTGATTGATTAAAGATTATATGAACAGAGAAACAGTTATAACTATAAAGCAAAGAAAAACAGAGAAATTGGCCTTGTAAACCATAAGACCATCAGCAATGACCTAGTAAAGTAAAGTCAAGTAAAGTACAATGAAAAGAAAAGTGGTGCATGGTGGAACTGTCTTTGGGCTTTCCCAAAAACCCTTATGTTGTATATTAAAGAGGACATGCACAGTGTAACAAACCAAGCACTTCAGCGACAGGGACTATCACTTTTGTGGCTTAAGTGCTTGGTTTGTTTGGGTTCCACACAACAAGCTACAAATGGGTTTAAGACAGCTTACAGTTTTGTTAATCATCTTTACAGTTGTAAGATGTCATTAACATCATCATCCTCATCCTATTATTATCATCACACAATATTAGCTAATTCCCACTGGAATACACAATTACTGAAGTATCTTTACTTAGTTTGTAGTTCATTTTTATGAACATCAGTTTTTCCACATTTTAAGGAAGTACAGTAGCCTCCTATTCTGATCACTCACAAGGTTCCCAGTTGTGCTAAACACTTGTACAAACTGGAGGGTAGGCAGCTTACGTAAAGCAAAGCTAGTTTGTGCAATGTCCCCAAAATTCACTTTTTTTTCCTCCAAGTATTCAAAGGAACTGTGTGACATGCTAATTTGTACATTGTCATCAAAATTATTCTCCGCCATTCTATTGATGTTTAGTGTATCAGAGTCATGGTAGACGTGTCAATGTTGTTCATTTTACATTTTTTGGCAGTATATTTTCCCTTTATTACTAGAGGTGATGTTTTCTTTAATATTGTGAAATAGTATTTAGATTTCAGGTGCCCTTTCTTAAACCTTAAATCCCAGTGACTGACTGCTTTAATATATGTTAAAGTACTATCATTACTGGTAGCAGCCACAGCACTACTACTCGGTTGCAGCTACTGTTCTTCTATCAACTGATCCATATTGACTCACAGCGCTCCTAGTAATGGCATCTTAATGACATTATTTTTAACACGGTGCCTGAACACACAACACAGTGTTTTATTTTATTTTTTCTTTAACACAGTGCCTGAAAACACAACTCTGTGTTTTATTTACATTTTTTAACACAGTGCCTGAACACACAATACAATTTTTTATTTCGATTTTTTTTAACACAGTGGCTCATAGCATTCCTAGTAATCGCACCCTAATGATGTTATTTTTTCACACAGTGCATGAACACACAACATAGGGCCTCAGCACTCCTAGTAATGGCACCCTAATGATGTTATTTTTTAACACAGTGCATGAACACATAGGGTAACAAGGTGCCTCACAGCGCTCCTAATAATGGCACCCTAATTATGTTAATGTTAACACACGCAGCAGTTTTATTTAAAAAAAAATTTAACACAGTGGCTGAAAACACAACACAGTACCTCAAAACACTCCTAGTAATGGCACCGTACTGATGTTCATTTTTTAATACAGTGCCTGAACAAACAGTTTTATTTTAATATTTTTTAACAGAGTGCATGAACTCACAACACAGTGCCTCACAGCACTCCTAGTAATGGCACCCTAATGATATTTGTTAACACAGTGCCTTAACACACAACACAGTGCCTCTCCTCACTCCTTGATATTATTTTTTAACCAATTGACTGAACACACAACAGTTCTAGTTAAAAAAATGTTTAATACAGTGTGTGAACACACAACAGTATTTTTTTTAACATAGTGCCTGAACACGCAACAGTGTTTTTAACACAGTGCCTATCCCTAAACACACAACAGTGTTTAATTTTATTTATTTTTTAACACAGTGCCTGAACACACAAAACAGTGGCTCACCGTGCTGAAGCCCATAGTCGACAGTGCCTATATGATTTTCATTTTAATGACACAGTGCCCCTTTAACACAGTGGGCCTGATTCAGAGCCGAACGCTCTGACCAGAGTGCTCGCTCTGAATCAGTGCCCTCCTACCTGAAAATGGAGCAGCCTCCTGGCCGCTCGCATAGCTGTGGGTGACCACCCACAGCATATGCGAGCGGCCAAAAAGATGGTCGCGATGGTCAAGACCATTGCGACCATCGGGCTTGCGACGAGACCCTGCGGTAGGGTGTCGCTGCCGCAAGCCCAGGAGTGATTTTGGCTCTATCGGAGCCAAAATCACTCCCACTGACATCATTACTGATGTCAGTGGGGCCGGCTTCAGATGGTAGGCGTTCCCATGGGAACGCCTCCGTCTGGCAGCCATGCCCCCGGCACACCCACCAAAGGGGGCGTGCTGTCAGTCACCATCGACAGCATGCCCCCTTTAATGCGAGACCCCGAGCGACGTATTCCTCGTCGCTCGCCGGGTCTCGCGCATGCGCACGACGGAGCTCCCTCCGTCGTGCGCATGCACAGTGGGGCAACATCGACCCGCTTGCGAGTGTCCTTTGCTCGTGAGCGGGTCTGAATGACCCCCTGTGCTCCTAATGGCATTTCTTAGTGCCTGGTCCTGAACACACAACACATCGCCTCACAATGCTGCAACCCACAGTCCACAGTGCCCCTTTAACACAATGCTCCTAATTATTTTTTTTTTAATGGCAAAGTGCCCCTGTGGACTTTAAGACAGTATTCCAGTCTACTCCTAATGGCGTTTTTAGTGCCCCCATGCAGGGCCGATGCTTCCATTAGGCAGCTTTAGGCATCTGCCTAAGGGCGCCAGACCTGAGGGGCGGCCCGCTGAGGCTGCTTGGGAGAATAATGAAGGAAGTCTCTGAAAGAGACACTCTGGCAGAGAGTGGGGGATGGCTTGGGCACTTGTTGGGGGGCCCCGACAGATGCCACCTCCTCCTCAGGAAGAACTGCACTAATAGCTTCAATATCACATCAGCTTGCTCCGCTATCCTCCATGTGGAAGGGTTCATCCGCATAGGAGCTAGGAGCAGCGGTCACATGATCCAGAGCGCCGCGGTAAACCACTCACTGACCAGAGCTGCAATAGCCTGTGCATCTCTCTGCACAATGCACAGCCGGATGGTGGAAATGGCAGGTGACTGCAGCCAAAACGTAGGACGCCACAGGCAACCACTCACCGGAGGGAACAATAACAGTCTCTTTGCATCACCGGACTGTGACCAGCGGCAGCCTCAGCAGGCTTGCAACTTAACCACAGACAGCAAGAAAGAACTGACAACCTGACAGGCTACTGCAGAGCTGGGTGGGAAACAGAAATTAACCACATTGAACAACATTACCACCCACAGGGAACCAGGAAAGGTAGGTAACCAAGTTCACTGAACTGCATCAATGTACAGACTTCTCATTTACCAATACATCCCCCACTTAGCCCCCAACTTCTCACCCATCCCCTACCCCTGTCTTATTGATTCTTTTGTATGTTTTTTTATTTCTAAGTGTCAGCTATTGCCTCAAATTATTGTACTATAGGTTTATCAATACATACAACAATAGTATAATGTTCATCTTTTTTAATAGTATCTACACCATTTTGATTGCTGCTGTTATCTTGCCTACATTCATTCACTTGCATAACCCACACATAGCTTATTTTGCCATAGTGTACAGCATGTTCCCCTCATTCCTTTACCTGTATAGCCTACAACTAACTTATATACAGTAGGTGAGCACTTAGTAATTAAAGCCCTATCTATATGAATGCGCCAACTGCAGGACTACCGCCCCTACCTGATTTTTAGTGCCTCTACAATGCAGCAACTCCTCTGTAACTTTGTTGAGCCGGAGTAGGGGGCCTGCTGCTGGCTGAGAGAACGGCCAGTTGCCCGTTGTGATGGTAGGGGATAAGCGGAGCCAGAGGTGGCAGAAGCTGAAGGAGAGCCAACCCAGAACATGGTCGACACCCTGATCAGCCTGCCTGGGGGTCCACACTTCCGCCTCTTCCGTGGTTAGTACTACCTGAGACCCTCAGCTCAGATGCCTGATGTACAGTCCTGACGAAAAGGTCTGCGGACCTTGAAACGTTGACAAATCTCTGTACCACTATTCAACATGTTATAAGTATATTATAACCTTTTTTTTCATACTACAAGGGAGTGCCTCCTCTGTTTGTTCTACCCCTGGGGGTTCTCATACCTTTCATAGGCAGAGCATTGGACTACATATTACTTTTTAGGATGGCACCCCGCTTTTTTGTATTTTTTGACTGAGTGCCGTACCTTTGCATGATATATATATATATATATATATATATATATATATATATATAAAAAATATCATACAAACTCGGCACTCACATGCTTTTCAAACAGCAACTCCTTTGAACATAGGGAATGTTGGTTCCAAAATATTGCAATAATTTGTTGGCCACCGCTTCACGGTCATTCCCATCTAGCCAGTCCCTACACTGATTCTCAGATAAATGAACTTGATCTGCCATCTTGGCCTCAAGCTTGCATACATTTTAAACAGAAAACTGGGTCCTGCCTTAAAGAGACAGGACCACACCCAGGGCTATCAGTTAATAAGCACCTGGAAAAAGAAAAAAAGTTTGTCTTACATTTGAAAAACAGGGTGCCCTAGCAAGTGTGACCACAAAATTTAAATAAACGACAGGCTCAATCCACGGCACTCGACCATCTGGGGTGCCCTTGGTATGTGACCACACCATCTACATAAAAAATATCATACAAACTCGGCACTCACATGCTTTTCAAACTGCAACTCCTTTGAACATAGGGAATGTTGGTTCCAAAATATTGCAATAATTTGTTAAGCTGGCCACCGCTTCACGGTCATTCCCATCTAGCCAGTCCCTACACTGATTCTCAGATAAATGAACTTGATCTGCCATCTTGGCCTCAAGCTTGCATACATTTTAAACAGAAAACTGGGTCCTGCCTTAAAGAGACAGGACCACACCCAGGCCAAGATGGCAGATCAAGATCGAGTTTGTATGATATTTTTTATGTAGATGGTGTGGTCACATACCAAGGGCACCCCAGATGGTCGAGTGCCGTGGATTGAGCCTGTTATATATATATATATATTAGGGGTGTGCACCGGCCACTTTTCGTGTTTTGTGTTTTGGTTTTGGATCTGGATCTTTCTTCGTGTTTTGGATCTGGATTGGTTTTGCCAAAACCACCCTTCCGTGTTTTGGGTTCTGGGTTTTGTGTTTTGGATCTGTATTTTTTTGAAAAAAAGCATAAAAACAGCTAAAATCACAGAATTTGTAGGTTTTTCTGCTCCTATGCTATTATTAACCTCAATAACCTTAATTTCCACTCATTTCCAGTCTATTCTGAACACCTCACACCTCACAATAGTGTTTTTATGTCCAAAAGGTTGCACCGAGGTAGCTGGATGACTATGCTAAGCGACACGAGTGGGCGGCACAAACACGTGACCCATCTAGGAGTGACACTGCAGTGGCAGGCAGGATGGCAGTTAGAAAAACTAGGCCCCAAACTGTACATAATGCAAAGAAAAAAAGAGGTGCAAGATGGAATTGTCCTTGGGCCCTCCCACCCACCCTTATGTTGTATAAACAGGACATGCACACTTTAACAAATCAATCATTTCAGCGCCAGGGTCTGCCACACAACTGTGGCTGAAATGATTGGTTCGTTTGGGCCCCCACAAAACAAGCTGGCAATTAATGTGTCCCTGCACAAACTGGCTCTACGGAGGCAAGATGTCATCCTCATCCTCCTCATCCACCGATTCCTCACCCTCTTCAGTGTGTACATCCTCATCCTCACAAAGTATTAACTCGTCCCCACTTGAATCCACCACCACAGGTCCCTCTGTACCTTCTGGAGGCTGGTCTCCCTGGAAGAGCTGATAATTCATTTTGATGAACATCATCTTCTCCACATTCTGTGGAAGCAACCTCCTACGCCTTTCGCTGACAAGGTTCCCGGCTGCACTAAACACTCTTTCGGAGTACACACTGGAGGGGGGGCAACTCAGGTAAAATAGAGCCAGTTTGTACAGGGGCCTCCAAATTGCCTCTTTTTCCTGCCAGTACAGGTATGGACTGTCTGACATGCCTACTTGGATGCTGTCACCGATGTAATCCTCCACCATTCTGTCAATGGTGACAGTATCATATGCAGTGACAGTAGACATGTCAGAAATTGTTGCCAGGTCCTTCAGTCCGGACCAGATGTCCAAACTTGGTCCTGCCTGCCCTGCATCACCGCCAGCGGGTTGCTTAGGATACCTAAGTTTTTTCCTGGCAGCCCCAGTTGCGGGAGAAAATGAAGAAGGAGCCGTTGACGTGTCACGTTCCGCTTCAGCTGACAGTGTGTTCACCAGCAGGTCTTTGCACCTCTGCAGGCTTGTGTCGGCCGGAAAGAGAGACACCACATAGGCTTTAAACCTAGGATCGAGCACGGTGGCCAAAATGTAGTGGTCTGATTTCAACAGATTGACCACCCTGGAATCCTGGCAAAGCGAATGAAGGGCTTCATCCACAAGTCCCACATGCCGAGCGGAATCGCTCCGTCTTAGCTCCTCCTTCACTTTCTCCAGCTGCTTCTGCAAAAGCCTGATGAGGGGAATTACCTGACTCAAGCTGGCAGTGTCTGAACTGACTTCACGTGTGGCAAGTTCGAAGGGCTGAAGAACCTTGCACAACACGGAAATCATTCTCCACTGCGCTTGAGTCAGGTGCATACCCCCTCCTTTGCCTATGTCATAGGTGGATGTATAGGCTTGTATGGCCTTTTGCTGCTCCTCCATCCTCTGAAGCATATAGAGGGTTGAGTTCCACCGCGTCACAACCTCTTGCTTCAGGTGATGGCGGGGCAGGTTCAAGAGTGTTTGCTGGCGCTCCAGTCTTCGGCACGCAGTCGCTGAATGGCAAAAGTGGCCAGAAATTTTTCGGGCCACCCAAAGCGTCTCCTGCACGCCCCTGTCGCTTTTCAGAAAATTCTGCACCACCAAGTTTATTGTGTGAGCAAAACATGGGACGTGCTGGAATTTGCCCAGATGTAATGCCCGCACAATATTGGTGGCGTTGTCAGATATCACAAATCCCCAGGAGAGTCTAAGTGGGGTAAGCCACTGGGCGATGATTTCCCTCAGTTTCTCTAAGAGGTTGTCGGCGGTGTGCCTCTTACTGAAACCGGTGATACACAGCGTAGCCTGCCTTGTAACGAGCTGGCGTTTCTGAGATGCTGCTACTGGTGACGCTGCTGCTGTTGCTGCGTAAGGTGATACATCTACCCAGTGGGCTGTCACAGTCATATAGTCCTTAGTCTGCCCTGTTCCACTTGTCCACATGTCCGTGGTTAAGTGGACATTGTGTACAACGGCATTTTTCAGGACACTGAGGACACTTTTTCTGACGTTTCTGTACAGTCTCGGTATCGCCTGCCTAGTGAAGTGGAATCTAGACGGGATTTGGAACCGGGGACACACTACCTCCATCAATTGTCTAAATCCCACTGCACTAATGGCGGATACCGGACGCACGTCTAACACCAACATAGCAGTCAAGGCCTCAGTTATACGTTTTGCTTCAGGATGACTGCTGTCGTACTTCATCCTCCTCGCTAAGGACTGTTGGAGGGTCAATTGTTTAGTAAAAGTAGTGGTGTTCCTACTTCCTCTCTGGGATGATGAACGACTCCCAGCAGCAGCAGCAACAGCAGCAGCGGCAGCAGTAGGCGTAGCAATGCAGGATCCTCCGGAGGAATCCCGGATAGGAGAGTCAGTCATGCCAGTGATATGGCCTGCAGGACTACTTCCGATCCTGACTAAGGAGGAAATTGACGAGGAGGGAGTTGACGGTGTGGTTTGCAGGCGCTTGGATACAACAGGACAACGGGATTTAGGTGTCCCTGGACTGCTTACGGTCTTAGCCAAAGTTTCTGAACTTGACAGTAACTTTTTATGAACGCGCTGCAGGTGCCGTATAAGGGAGGATGTTCCTAGGTGGTTGACGTCCCTACCCCTACTTATTTCACCTTTACATATGGTACATATGGCAAGACAGTTGTTGTCCGGATTTGGATAGAAATATTGCCAGACCAAAGAGGTGGAATGTTTGGTCTTCTGCCCAGGCATGACCGTGATGGGCTTTTTCATCCCACGATCAACAACTGTCTCCCCCGGAGCCTGATTTAAACAAACCACATCACCATCAGAATCCTCCTCGCCAACTTCCTCCTCAGCGCCAGCTACACCAGTATCCTCATCCTGTTGTACTTCAACAGTGACATCTTCAATTTGCATATCAGCAAGTGGACTGTGGGTGCTCCTTTCAGCACTTGCAGGGGGCGTGCAAATGGTGGAAAGAGCCACCTCTTCCCGTCCAGTGCTGGGAAGGTCAGGCATCGCAACCACCACCACACTTGGACTCTCTTTGGGGATTTGTGATATCTTCTTAGAAAGCACAGTTCTTCGCTGTGCTTTTGCCAGCTTAACTCTTTTAATTTTTTTAGTGGGAGGAGTGCTTCCATCGTCATGTGAAGCTGAACCACTAGTCATGAACATACTAGGGATCGACCTTAGCCGTTCCTTGCCACTCCGTGTCGTAAATGGCATATTGGCAAGTTTACGTTTCTCTTCAGCTGATTTAAATGTCTTTTTCAAGGTCATTTTCCTGAACTTTGCCATTTGGGATTGTATGTGCCCTCTACTATGACATTGGGCATCGGCCTTGGCAGACGACGTTGATGGCATGTTATCGTCTATGTCATGACTAGTGGCAGCAGCTTCAGCACTAGGAGGAAGTGGTTCTTGATCTTTCTCTATTTTATTTTTATCGGAGAAAGTTTGGTCCTCCATTTATGTTATATCGATTTGATATATACGTGCGGCTAAACACAGAAAATAAATTTTTTTTTGGTTCGGACTGGAGTGTACTTTGTGGGTTACAGCACCCTTTAACGGTCAAGCCAGCCGGCCCTTTACTTATGACACAGGCGCACTCTTGGCACTACTTTGTTGATGCACGTGCGGCTACTGCGCACACAATTCACAAACACAGAAAATTATTTTTTTTTGGTTTGGACTGGAGTGTACTTTCGGGGGTTACAGCACCCTTTAACGGTCAAGCCAGCCGGCCCTTTACTTATGACACAGGCGCACGCTTGGCACTACTTTGTTGATGCATGTGCGGCTACTGCGCACACAATTCACAAACACAGAAAATAATTTTTTTTTAGGTTTGGACTGGAGTGTACTTTCGGGGGTTACAGCACCCTTAACGGTCAAGCCAGCCGGCCCTTTACTTATGACACAGGCGCACGCTTGGCACTACTTTGTTGATGCACGTGCGGCTACTGCGCACACAATTCACAAACACAGAAAATATTTTTTTTTTTGGTTTGGACTGGAGTGTACTTTCGGGGGTTACAGCACCCTTAACGGTCAAGCCAGCCGGCCCTTTACTTATGACACAGGCGCACGCTTGGCACTACTTTGTTGATGCACGTGCGGCTACTGCGCACACAATTCACAAACACAGAAAATAATTTTTTTTTTGGTTTGGACTGGAGTGTACTTTCGGGGGTTACAGCACCCTTAACGGTCAAGCCAGCCGGCCCTTTACTTATGACACAGGCGAACGCTTGACACTACTTTGTTGATGCACGTGCGGCTACTGCGCACACAATTCACAAACACAGAAAATAATTTTTTTTTGGTTTGGACTGGAGTGTACTTTCAGGGGTTACAGCACCCTTTAACGGTCAAGCCAGCCGGCCCTTTACTTATGACACAGGCGCACGCTTGGCACTACTTTGTTGATGCACGTGCGGCTACTGCGCACACAATTCACAAACACAGAAAATATTTTTTTTTTGGTTTGGACTGGAGTGTACTTTCGGGGGTTACAGCACCCTTTAACGGTCAAGCCAGCCGGCCCTTTACTTATGACACAGGGGCACTCTTGGCACTACTTTGTTGATGCACGTGCGGCTACTGCGCACACAATTCACAAACACAGAAAATAATTTTTTTTTAGGTTTGGACTGGAGTGTACTTTCGGGGGTTACAGCACCCTTAACGGTCAAGCCAGCCGGCCCTTTACTTATGACACAGGCGCACGCTTGGCACTACTTTGTTGATGCACGTGCGGCTACTGCGCACACAATTCACAAACACAGAAAATAATTTTTTTTTGGTTTGGACTGGAGTGTACTTTCGGGGGTTACAGCACCCTTTAACGGTCAAGCCAGCCGGCCCTTTACTTATGACACAGGCGCACGCTTGGCACTACTTTGTTGATGCACGTGCGGCTACTGCGCACACAATTCACAAACACAGAAAATAATTTTTTTTTAGGTTTGGACTGGAGTGTACTTTCGGGGGTTACAGCACCCTTAACGGTCAAGCCAGCCGGCCCTTTACTTATGACACAGGCGCACGCTTGGCACTACTTTGTTGATGCACGTGCGGCTACTGCGCACACAATTCACAAACACAGAAAATAATTTTTTTTTTGGTTTGGACTGGAGTGTACTTTCGGGGGTTACAGCACCCTTAACGGTCAAGCCAGCCGGCCCTTTACTTATGACACAGGCGCACGCTTGGCACTACTTTGTTGATGCACGTGCGGCTACTGCGCACACAATTCACAAACACAGAAAATAATTTTTTTTTTGGTTTGGACTGGAGTGTACTTTCGGGGGTTACAGCACCCTTAACGGTCAAGCCAGCCGGCCCTTTACTTATGACATAGGCGCACGCTTGGCACTACTTTGTTGATGCACGTGCGGCTACTGCGCACACAATTCACAAACACAGAAAATATATTATTTTTTTAGCACTTGGGGGGAGCACCCCTGATGGACAGAGCACCCCCTGGACAACACTACAGCACCCCTTTAGGACTGGGACACTGCACAGGACTTTGGAGTGGACACAGCCCCTATGGAGAACTGACTGCACAACACAGTCCAGCCAGCCCCTATGGACTTTGAAGTAGTGGACACAGCCCCTATTAACAACAGCAGCACAGCACAACACAGCCAGCCCCTATGGACTTTGAAGTAGTGGACAACAGCAGCACTACACTACACTACACTACACAGCACTAACTCCCACCCTCCCTCTTCACTGTCCACAGCCGAGTGAGAAAATGGCGCCGACGTTTTGCCTCGATGTCAGATCCGAGTCAGGCGGGAAAAGTCGAGCCTGACTCGGATCGGACTCGGATCGGGGGGGCTCGGGGGGGTTCGGATTTCAGAAATCCGAACCCGCTCACCCCTAATATATATATATATATACCTCCTGTGTCTCCCCTTTATACTACAGCCTTCCTGGGGGTCCCCACAAATGTTGCACATTGCGCATAGTGGTTTTTCTTTTATATTTTTTTGTTTAGAGGGGCATTTCTTTATTTGACCACCTACAGGATTTCATTTGAGAGTCTGGATAGAGAGTTTGTGTGTGTGTGGGGTGGAAGGGGGGCGGTGGGTGTAGGCAAAAGTTTTGCCTAGAGTGTCGACAAACCTAGCACCAGCCCTGCCTCCATGCTGTAGCCCAGTCCCACACCTTTTCCCTCCAGTCTCCTGTGTGAAATGGCGTCTGATCACTAGGGAGAGACTTTAATGTGCAATCCAAAACAGGCGAGATCCAACAACGGGAAGATGATGACATGCTTCTTTTCGGGAACCGAGATTGCCAGGATGACCCAAGCCATGGGCTTGGTTCGACCCGTAACCCCTAAGTTTGTGTGTGTTTGATTTCCATGAAACCGAACCGCACAACTCTAGTTATATGGATTTAAAGATACGTTTTTCATTGTAGTTTGTTGAATGGATGTTGCCCTTATGTTTGGGACTACATGGATTATGCAATATCCATTTACATTTGCATGTGACAAAATGAAGCAGTATCTCAAAGAATGTGGTCTGAGATGGAAAGATTTTTTTTTTTTAAAGTTTATCCTTTGGTAAATGTTTTACTATTTTAAAGATCAGATCGATACAGAGTGGACCTGATACATGCACCCCACAAGTCACTTTTACTAGTAACCCAATGCTAGCAGTCATGTTATTATAGATAAGTAATCTGTAAATACAAGGGATAACTAGAGATGTGCGGTTCGGTTTTCCAGAAATACGAACACACCCAAACTTAGAGGTTCCGAGTCGAATCGAGTCATAATTTGGAATCACTTTGGGGTTCTGAGTGTAACGAGTCCCAGTTCGGGTTTGCTGTCAGTATGGAACTCGGATTTAAAAACCGAACTCCTGTGTTTTGGATTGCACTTAAGTCCAATCCCAGGGTGCCAAGGCTTGGGAGGAGCAGACACGTTTGGGATAAGCATGCACAGATCACTATGATGGTGGAAAGGGCAGGCGGATTACACCTGTGACTGCAGCCAAAACATAGGGGTATATACAATTACCCGCGGGACTTCTCCCGCGAGTAATTGGGGCTCGAAAGTCACGCGGCGCGGGGTTAAGCTATTCAATAAAATAGCTTTTTCCCCGCGCCGGTAAATGTGCCCTCGCTCGCGGGTACACACTGTTTCCGCAAGAAGTGTGGAAACAGTGTGTTTTTCTGACGTGCGCGAGGCCGACAAGGGCAGCTTCGTGCAGCTGTTACCTCGCACCTACATGAGGTGCGAGGTAAAGGATGACAGTGGGGGACTCGCGCGCAGGGTCTCGTGGACACCCGCGCGTGGAGTCCCCATTAATTGACTCACCACCAGCGCAACAATTAGTCGCGGGGTAAACCCCGCGGGTAATTGTATATACCCCATAGGACGCCACAGGCAACCACTCACCAGAGGGAGCAAAAACAGTCTCCTTGCATCACTATGATCTGTGCTTGCTTCTTAGGTTTTTTAAAGCAGTTAAACAGTATAAATTTTCAATAATTGGCGTGGGGTCACCCCCTAATTCCATAACCAGCCCTGGACCTGGGTCTGGTCATGGAAAATGGGGGAAAAACAGGCATGTAGTTCCCCCCAATTTTTGTTTACTAGCACCAGTCTGAACCAGCCGGGCTGGTAATGCTACCTCAAGAGGACACACAGCGGGGCTTCTCATGCCAAAGAATTAAACCAGCCCCAAACTGGTCAGCCAGCCCCAAACTAGGGCTGGCTGACCAGTTTGGGGCTGGATTGCCAGCCCCAAACTAGGGCTGGCAATCCTAGAAAGTAGAGACCCACCAAAAATGGGGTCCCCCCTCCCAAGCATTAACCAACCCCAGGCCGAAAGCCCAGGGCTTTACCCTGCATCAATGGCCAGTGGAGTGGTTTTCATGGCAGTGTCTGCTGATTAGCTGAGAGCGGCCGCTGTCATGGTAACGGCTACTCCATTATAGTCAATAGATCTGACTGGAAATTACCTTAATACGCGAGGTGGCAGCGTGGGGTTGCGAACAGTTTGTTATTTCACCAAGACCTGGAACTTCTACTGGAGAAGAGGGCCGACCTCCTTCAATGAGTAGGTAAGGACTGTATGTAGTGTAAGTGTGGGTGAGTGAATGTGTAATAAAGATTTACAATATTTGGTGTGTGAGTACTGTGTTTTGTTCACAGTGGGGATACAGGTGCCACCGGCCTGCTGGCACTTGTAGTTCTACAAGTGCCAAAGGGCAGGCTGGCTGTTTCCTGTAGTTCCGCTGTAAAGAAAAATATAATTACTTCAATTAACCCATTATCCCTGCATCCACCGGCCAGGGATGCAGGGAAGAGTTGATCGGGAGGGAGGACCTGATATTTTTTTCCCCACTTTCCAAGGATTGCCAGCCCTAGACAAACCAGTTTAGGGCTGATTTAATGCTATGGCAGAAGAACCCCATTACAGTGGGAAAACTTGATCGGCTCCCCTTGTTTGAAAAACAAAACCATCCCAACAGCTAGACAAGGTCCACAGAATTTTAAAATCACCACTGTGCTTATCTGATTTAATTTTATTTCAAAATTACAGATTTTTTATTAAACAAATATGTAAAAAAAAGTGTGAGGGTCAGTTAAGATCTTCCACACCAAACTTGGCAAAACATGTTTAATGGACCTTGTTTTGTGCATGGGGACATTATCATGCCAATACAGGAAAAGCCTGTATCAAACCTTTGCCACTAAATTCTCTAGAATGTGATAGTATCCAGTAGTCAGGGCCGGCGCTACCATTAGACAGCTTTAGGCAGCTGCCTAGGGCACTGACTCTTGTGGGGGCGCCACTGAGTCTTCCAACAACACAATTGAAGAATGTCTCTTTCCTTCATTTACATATTGGCGGCAGCCACATATCTTACCAGCCGCATCCGCCACTACCTCTGCCTACGCTTTGCCCCTTCCTGATCTGGGGCAGGCTGGCCATGTCACTGACAATCACATGACTGATGAGCCATCTGCTGTAATGAGGGCAATGTTGCACAAGCGCCCGGACCCTGCTTACCCCCCTTACTTTCCTGCAATAAATGAGCTCCCCACCCATTTAAACTTAGACACCGCCCCCACTGTCCATTATGACTGCAGGGACATCTAAACGTGGACAGGGAAGGTGGTGGCTCACACCTCCTACCACAAAAGGGGGAGCCCAGTCAGCTGTGCAGGAGAATCCTCCCACCTCCTCCCCAGTGTTTATTCCTCCTCACCAGCAGCGCAGAACCTGCTTCCTAAGACTGCAAGTGACAACAACAGCATGAGGGTGACAGTGGTGAGAAGATCAGCAACAGGTAAGTGGAACAGGGGGGAGAGGGACTTGTGTGGGAGATGGGGTTGTCACCGTTCACTAAAGTTGATAAGTATAAGGGTAAGCTATGTGGGTTTTATTATGAGGGTAAAGGCATTAATGTAATATAGATAAGATTAATTGTTTAATGTTTTTATTGGAGGTCTCAAAATGCTCTTATTATGGTGGTCACATAAATGCTCTTGCTATTGCATGGATGTTACAAATATGCTCTCAGCAGCTACTGTTTGGCATTCACAAAAATGCTCTCGGTATTGTATGATGGTCACAAAGTTGTTAATGTTATTGCTATATTGTTTTAGTGTAATTTTTATCATTTATGTTGTAATAAAACTAAAAATAAATCTACCAATATTTTAAGAAGTCAAGTTTACATGTGAGCGGTTGGGCAGAGGGTATTGGGAAGAGCAAGGGCGGTATTGTGTATCGTTGCCTAGGGTGCCTAGAAACCTTGCACTGGCCCTGCCAGTAGTACCAAGATTTTCCTTCATTTGAACTAAGCGGTCCTGGCAGTGGCGGGCTGGGCCAGGGGGCAGGGTGCCATTTGCCCCCCGGGCCGCAGTGTCATGTGGGCCGCGGGCAGTCTGTGTCACTGTGACACAGACTGCACCGCATGTGCAGCGCTGACCGGATGGAGTTCAGTCAGCAATACACACTGGGCCGCCATCAGGGGGGGACTGCCGGGACTGGAGTCCCAGGCCCGGACACTCGGGGGGCCCGCCCGTCCGCTGCAGCCCAAGCCCAGGAAAGTCCTCCTGCTCTGCAGCCTAACAGCCGCGGCCAGACACTGGGGGCCCGCCTGCTGCTAAGCACTGCTGCTGCACAAGCCATGGCAGCAGCCGGACACTTTGGGGACCCTGCCAACGGCGCTCCTAGTACTGCCGGCAGCTCTCCCACGCCATACATCCATCACTATTATTAACTGTGTCAGAGCAGGAAATGCCGCTGCGCCGCCGAGTTATATGGTCTTGCTCAGCAGCGCAGCGGCAGTTCCTGCTGTGACACAGTTCCTACCTGAAGGACTGCTGGGAGCGCGATGCTGACCTTGTGGCATCACGACGCGCTCCCTGCTGAAGAGAGGAGCCGCCAGCCACGTGGGACTGAGACCCGGACCAGCTAATGGAGGATCATGTAAAAGGTAAGAGAAGGGACATAGGCTGGGAAGACAAGGGGGTGGAAAGGGGGCAGGAGGCAGGAAAAACGGAGTGGAAAGGGGGCAGAAGGCTGGAAAGGGGACAGAAGGCTGGACAAACGGGGGTGGAAAGGGGGCTGAAGGCTGGAAAGGGGACAGAAGGCTGGAAAGGGGGCAGAAGGCTGGAAAACAGGGAGGTGGAAAGGGGGCAGAAGGCTGGAAAGGGGACAGAAGGCTGGAAAAAAGGGGGTGGAAAGGGGGCAGAAGGATGCAAAAACGGTGGTGGACAGGGGGCCGGAGGCTGGAAAAATGGTGGTGGACAGGGGGCCAGAGGCTGGAAAAACGGAGGTGGAAAGGGGGCAGAAGGCTGGAAAACAGGGAGGTGGAAAGGGGGCAGAAGGCTGGAAAGGGGACAGAAGGCTGGAAAAAAGGGGGTGGAAGGGGGGCAGAAGGATGCAAAAACGGTGGTGGACAGGGGGCTGGAGGCTGGAAAAACGGGCATGGAAAGGGGGCAGAAGGCTGGAAAAATGGGGGTGGAAAAGGGGCTGAAGGCTGGAAAGGGGGCAGAAGGCTGGAAAACGGGGTGGAAAGGGGACAGAAGGCTGGAAAGGGGGCAGAAGGCTGGAAAAAATGGGATGGAAAGAGGGCAGAAAGATGGAAAAATGGGGGTGGACAGGGGGCCAAAGGCTGGAAAAACGGGCGTGGAAAGGGGGCAGAAGGCTGGAAAAACGGGGGTGGAAAAGGGGCAAAAGGCTGGGAAAACGGGGGTGGAAAGGGGGCAGAAGGCTGGAAAGGGGACAGAAGGCTGGACAAACGGGGGTGGAAAGGGGGCAGGAGGCTTGAAAGACAAGGAGGTGGCAGGCTGGAAAGACAAGGGGGTAGGTGGCTTGAAAGACGGGGTGGAAAGTGGGCAGAAAGCTGGAATGGCGCAGGGATCTGGCGATGACACAGGGCAGAGAGGCTTGAATGACATAGGGATCTGGAGGGGAGACGGGACAGGAATCTGGAATGTTGCAGGGATCTGGAGGTGACATAGGGAGCGGGAGGCTGGAGATAACATGGGGTATGTAGCTGGAAAGACAAGGGGATAGATAGGACATGGAGCAGGAGGCTGGAGTGACACATGGGCAGCAGGCCGGAGGAGACACAGGTGGCGAGTCTGGTTGAACCTTTGTGTATGATAATGACATTAGTTATATTCCTACACAAAGGCATTTTCCGGACAACGGGATTTCCTACATGAATAGTGAATACCGACTGAAGACACCATCTGCCCAGGGAGGATCAATTTCTTCAGAGGTTCCCCATCACAGAGAAACCACCATACAGGTAAGGTCAGGTGTATTTTTTATTTCATATGCACATGCTGTGCCTGTACCAAATATATTAGAATTGCACATAGTACATGTGCCGGATTTTGGAATTGCAGAGAGAGAGTCCAATGAGCTGCAAAACAAAAGATTACACGTTTTGTTGCGCAGATCATTGCTCTGTTGTCTCTGCAATTCCAAAACCCCAGCACATGTACCATGTGCAATTCTATTTGGCTCAGGTACTATGCAAACAGTCCAGTCACAGTGATCCCCCATCTCATCCTGTCCAGTGCACCCCCATTCAGCCCAGTCTCCCCCACCATCTCACTGACTCCCCCATCCCAGTGTCTACCCCCTTCCCTGCCTAACCAGCCCACTGCCTCCTTCGAACTGCCCCTCAGCAAGAACCCCAGCCAGTCTAGTCAGTGTACCGCCATTCAGCCCAGTGCCCCCCTATATCTCACCCACTGCTTCTCCCCATTATTCTCTACCTGTCACCCACTGCCTTTCACCCTTTACCTGGCATCATCCACTGCCTTTCCTTTTCTCCCTCTGCCTGGCATCACCCATTGCCTCTCCCTGTCACCCACTGCCTGTCACCCTATCCCCGGCATCACCCACTACCTCTCCCTGACACTATCCCTGGCATCACCCACTGCCTTTCCCTGTCACCTTGTCCCTGGCATCACCCACTGCCTCTCTCGGTCATTTTCTCCCTGGCATCGCCAACTGCCTATCCCCTTCACCCTCTCCCTCTCCTGTCACCCACTACCTCTCCATCTCACACTATATCTACCAGTCACCTATCTCTCCTGCCAGCCACTGCCTCTCCCCGAGGAGCCGCAGCATGTGAGGACTGGGGAGCAGCTAGAACTTAATAATAAGAGTGTGGTAACTTAGTTAAGTGTCCGGGGTTGTGGGGAGGGGGGAGGGCCCTGCCTATTTTGGTAGTCCCGGGCCCCATAATTTCTGATGGCAGCCCTGGCTACACAAGTGACAAACACACAGCCGCCAGCTCCGGCAGCTGTGTGTTTGTTTGACGTCTCTCCCATAATGCTGAGCGGCCCGTTCCGGGAAGGACAGACGGAGGAGCGGATGGCGACGGCGGGAGCGGGGATTCAGGTAAGTGTTTTTTTTTTTTTTTACTACGTGTGTCTACTGGGGGGGAGGCTTGCACTACAAGGGGGGAAACCACTACTGGGGGCACAACAAGGGGGGAACCACTACTGGCGGCACTACAGGGGGGGGCACTACGGGGGGGGCACTACAAGGGGGGACCACTACTGGGGATTATAACTGGGGGCACTTCAAGGGGGGGACTACAACTGGGGGGACTACTATTGGGGGCAGACTACTACTACAAGGGGGGGACTACTACTACTATGGGCACTACAAGGGGAGGGGACAACTACTAGGAGCACTGCATAGGGGGGAGGGGACTACTACTAGGGGCACTGCATCGAGGGACCACTGCTGGGGGCTCTATAAAAAGGGCAATACTGGGGTTACTGCATAAGGGGGAGATTTCAACTGGGGCCACTATTTAAGGGGCACTGTATAAGGGTTACCACTATTGGGGGTACTGCATGGGGTGTGGACTGCTACTGGGGGCACTATATATGGAGCACTGCATAAGGGGTACCACTACTGGGGGCACTATATAAGGGGCTTACTACTGGGGGCACAAGGGTCACTGCACAGGGGGGACCACTACTGGGGGCACTGTATAAGGGGCACTGCATAGGGGGGATCACTACTGGGGGCACTACTGGAGGCCTGCATAAGGGGATCCTCTCCTGGGGCACAGGGGGGCACTGCATATGGATACCACGATGGGGCTGTCCCTAATCTTTATTTTTACTTTACATTAATCCCATTTGGCCAGCCTCCTCCCTGGAACACTTGAGGGGGGGGGCACCGTAGCACGCACGTTCTTCGGGCACCCTGGCTACACGCTACTCCTCTGCCAGGGCCGCCTGCATGCATTTGCCCCCCAGGCTAAAAAGTTGCCAGCCAGCCCCTGGGTCCAGGCCTAACCATTCAGCCTCAGATCATTGTTCCTCCTCTGTCAGTGTGACTCTTTAAATGTTTTCACCACTCTGTATTTCTTGTTGCACTTTTAGACATGCACCTTAATATATAATGTGCTGACTATCTAGGAAAACTGGTGCAAAACACGTTGAAAATGAGGTTCACTCTATTTGCCAAAAGTTATGAAAATCATACAGCATATACAGTAAGTTCTCTTTTTATACAAAACTCATTAATCCTGGTTGTACAGTTTTCTGAAGTAATTCCTTGTGTAACACAGAACTTCGGCCCTGATTCAGACCCACTCGCAAGTGGGCGTACGTACGTTCGACGTACGTAAAAAAATATTTAAATTCAAGCACTCGCTCGTATTTTCGTACGCATCTAAAAATCCACCCCAAACTCAGGCGACCCCTCCTCTAACTAACGAGCGTGCCAAATAGCGAGCGTACATCCCCGAAATGGCTTGAAGGGAACGCACGCACAAGTACAAACCGGAAGTGGGCCTGTCAGATTCCGATTACCTGCTCGTTTATTCTGCCTACCTCCCTCAATCGTATCATGCCAATCAATGTATCAATTAGCTTAATTTTTTTTTTTTTTCAACACAGTGCCATAAACTTTAATCTTGTCCGTGTTTGTGTTTACCCGCAGAATACGTACGGCTTAAACATTCGCTTTTATTGTTCAAAAGACATGTTAGCCCCAAATAAACAATTGTTCTATTTGTTTTGATCCCCGCAAATTTTCTGTGGTTCATTTCTTTATTTTAATTTGCTTACGCATGTCACTGCATCAAGCCTATCATAACTCTCAAGAGATTTGTGGCCCTGTCGAACACATGACTCATACACTAACCAATAGAATTTGTCCTGTTAATTTCCCAAATACATTAGCCAATCAAATTTTTTTTTGGTGCTTTATTAAAAATAATTTTCTAAAAATACACCATTGCCATCATGAGATCCGCCGCATTCACCAGGCGCGAACTGCTGGTGCTCACGGAGGTGATGGACAGGCGGATCACCAGTCAGCCTCCACCCATCTCAAATAGCAGAAAGCGTTCCGCATATGAGGAGGTACGTCGCCGCCTGCGCTCCTTCGGCTCACGCCGACATATTGGCCAGCTGGAGCGCAGGTGGTTGCACCGGCGTACGCCCCGCTTGCTGGCATGCTTTCGCATGCAGATCAAGGAAAGTAAGTTTTATGGACTGTGGTTTTCAAGTTTATCTTGTGGGCCCTAACTGCGTGTGCATGTTTTCATGTCTGTCCTATTTATTCATTGTAGTCATATCTGCATGTGCATGTTTTCATGTCTGTCCTATTTAGTCATTGTAGTCATATCTGCATGTGCATGTTTTCATGTCTGTCCTATTTAGTCATTGTAGTCATATCTGCATGTGCATGTTTTCATGTCTGTCCTATTTAGTCATTGTAGTCATATCTGCATGTGCATGTTTTCATGTCTGTCCTATTTAGTCATTGTAGTCATATCTGCATGTGCATGTTTTCATGTCTGTCCTATTTAGTCATTGTAGTCATATCTGCATGTGCATGTTTTCATTATCGTCCTATTTATCCATTGTAGTCATATCTGCATGTGCATGTTTTCATGTCTGTCCTATTTAGTCATTGTAGTCATATCTGCATGTGCATGTTTTCATGTCTGTCCTATTTAGTCATTGTAGTCATATCTGCATGTGCGTGTTTTCATGTCTGTCCTATTTAGTCATTGTAGTCATATCTGCATGTGCATGTTTTCATGTCTGTCCTATTTAGTCATTGTAGTCATATCTGCATGTGCATGTTTTCATGTCTGTCCTATTTAGTCATTGTACTCATATCTGCATGTGCATGTTTTCATGTCTGTCCTATTTAGTCATTGTACTCATATCTGCATGTGCATGATTTTTTTTTTATTTTTTTTTGTATTTGGATTCCTGTTGAAACTAACCACAATATTTTTTACATCTTTTAGGGGCACAGCAAAGACTACGGCGTCATCGGCAGACAAGACGCCGGTCCCGGCCCCTCTCTCCAACCCCCAATTCCTCAATTAAACCCTCCTCCCCAGACCCTGTGGCCGAGATTTCGGGTCTACTTCCCCTCCAGCCCAATTCCCCCTCTCCTCCAACCACCCCTCCTCCAAATACCCCCTCCCAGGATTCTGCCCACACCCTGCCCCTAGGTTTGGGGAATGTAGCCACCTCCGAGGTGGTCGAGGGAGTGGCTTCTCGCTCTGGCGTTTTGCAGAATGGTATGTTTTTGTTTGTTTTTTTGGGCACCACAAACTGTTTGTATGTAATCATGTGTCGTCCCCATTTTTGTTGGCTTTCTGTCACCTTTGGGAATTTTTGGGGGTTGTCTTTACCTGTTCCTGCTGATTTCACCATACACATATCACACCTGTGTGCATTTTTTTTGGGCCCTTGTATTTTTATCCTACGACATTTTGGGGTTCTGGGTTTTATCCGTGTAATGTTGTTTTTTGGCACAAGCTTGTACGTTTTGTTTTGCTTGTTTTGTGTTGTTTTTGAATGTTGCTTCATTATTGATGTATTAATCCCCAAACTTTTGGCACCCACAGAGGAACAGAGGCGTCGGGCAGAAATCTGTCAGTGTGTGGCCCGTATGCGGGAGCAAGTCACCGGGCTGCTGCAGGGCCTTGACCATCTGACGGGCCTCCTTAGGAATTAGTTTTTATTTTTTATTTTTTTACAAATTGTTTACAAATAAATCAGTTTTAATTCACGCTCTGTCTCATGCGTTTTTAGTAAATCCAAGATTCTTTACACTGACATAAGTAGACTCTTCAAGCAAGGATTGCCAATTAATCTCACTACAGATTGTGTGTTGTATTTTGAAGGCAAACAGGCACAAGAAACACCTACCAGTACCAATGTCATTTTCCTTTTTTGGGGTGGACAACATGATAGTTTACAACATTTTACAGGTTCCTATTTGGTGGGCAATCTGCTTAGGCCGATTTTACGAAGCCAACTGATTGTACAGGATTCCTTGGTGTGTTGGTTAGTACCCCGAAAACATATTAAATTTTAGCTCCACTTGCTTCATTACTGGGTTACCCCTTAGGTAAATTTAACGTTTGTGAGTTTGGTTACACTTGCTTCTAACGTGCCAAAAAAGGAAACAAATTACACTCTCCAAATATTTATTCACAACAGAAATCAAAAAACAAAGTGGTCACTCAAAAACAAAACACACAGTGATAATCAGAAATACACCACATACCAAAAACAGAAAACAAACACACAACAAATCAAGAACTGGTTGACGAAGGTCCATGCCCACATGATTTCAAAAATATGGCGTTGCAATATGGGTGTCTTAATATATTCCAGAAGTTTCCACATAAAGGTTTTTGAAGGGTAGCAGGAAGTAGTCATCGTGGGAGTGCCAAAGATTATGCAAACAAACAGAAGATGGTGCAAAAATTAATATAAAAAAAGATGAACGCAAACAAAACGTAACACATTGGGTATAAACACTGTTGTTTGGTCAATAATTACCTAAAATATCTGGCCACCACATCATCGCGTATGGCCCCCCCACATACTGACCTCCGACCAACCTCGGGGGGGCCATCCTCAGGTAAGGCATCCTCTGGCTGCATTGGGACACCACTCCTTATGGCGATGTTGTGAAATATCCCACACAGGACCACAATTTTCGAAACCATATCCGGCAAATACATGAGCTCGCCACCAGAGCGGTGGAGGCATCGGAAACGGCCTTTTAAAAGGCCGATACAGCGCTCCACCACTTGCCTGGTGGCTGTAAGTGCGGTATTAAACTCACTTTGTGGGCCTGGTGTGGGAGCCAAATAAGGAGTGAGCAGCCAGGGCATGCAAGGGTAGACACTGTCTCCTGTGAAAAAGAATAGACAACATCAGGATCACTGTGTATCAAGCTTAACATTGTTATGTACTAAAGGTCTCCACTTACCCAGAAGCCACGCATCACCAGCTTGTAGGTTGGTTAATTTGTGCCATATCCCCGATTGCCGGATGACGAAGGAGTCATGTGCACTTCTGGGTAATTTTGCATTCAGGGACAGGATCTGGAGGGAGGCATCACATACCACCATTACATTCAGGGAGTGATAGTGTTTACGGTTGCGAAATATGGCCTCCAGCCGTGCTGGAGGCTGAAGTGGTATGTGAGTACCATCCACAACCCCTATGATGTGTGGGAAGCCAGCTATTTGGTAAAAATTGGCCTTGGCCACACTAAGGGCACCCATATCCAAAGGCATTTTAATAAAATGATGGAGGTGCTTGAAAAGTGCCTCCATCACTGCCCTCAGGATCCTGGAAAAGGAGGATTGTGAGATGCCCGCCACTATTCCCACCGTTGTTTGAAACGATCCTGAGGCACAGAAATGTAACACCGCCATAAATTGCGTAAGTGGTGGTATTGCTGTTGGCCTGTCCATTTGCCGCTCAAGATCACTCTCTATTAATGAGAGAGTGTCTATGATGATTTTGGGAGGAAGACGGTAGCGTCTTAAAACCTCATCATCGGGCATTCCAAAAAGGGTGACACGTGTTTGAAATATCTGGGGCCTTGCACGCCTACGATGCCTACGCCTGGGACGAGATTGAGGTTGGTCGGCTTCCGGAAGCATGGCCAGAACAATCCGCCCCAGATCAACCTGAAATGGCAAGATTTGAATGTAAGGCTTTGGACCCACCCCAAAGGAAAATTAAAACAACTTAGCTTGATGATACCATCCATTGCTGCTTACATGCCGGGGTATTGTCATGATACGTCCAAACTGAAAATATTCCCAATATTAATTTTAAAAAGTTTAGTCTGTGCATTTATGTTTCTAAATTTGGTGCAAGACAAAACATAAAATAGGCGAAACACACATTTGGGCAACGAGCAAAACGACATTGCACACAGTACGTCAAATTGGGGTCAAATGTCAGCCAAAAATGCTAAAGGGAAGCCACAAACAATTTAACAGGATGAATAAGCATTTAAAAATGCGCTTATTAGTTCGCAAATACAAGTCACTCTACAAACAGAGAAAAATGCGCTAATTAGTTCGCAAATACAAGTCACTCTACATACAGAGAAAAATGCGCTAATTAGTTCGCAAATACAAGTCACTCTACAAACAGAGAAAAATGCGCTAATTAGTTCGCAAATACAAGTCACTATACAAACAGAGAAAAATGCGCTAATTAGTTCGCAAATACAAGTTAAAAAATGGATTTACCAAGAGCAAATATATAAGATTCCCAAAAAAAAGGTCTTTGGGGCCGAAAGAAAAAAAAACCTAAAATAGATGAAATTATGTTTAAAAAAATTAAGAACAATAACAAACAGAAGGAGACACCAATTGAACCAAAGTTAGACTTCACAAAACTTACCAAATCAAGAAACGAGGCCAAAAAAATATCCCAAAAAAAAGCGACCGGAAAAAAAAAACGCAACTCTAGCAAACAAAATAAACTCCAAACGCCAACTCCTTAATCCGCAAACAAGAAACTCCAACCAAGGTAACCTCCAACAATCCAAAAACGCCACCTCGACTCGAGACACACCAAGCCATAAATAGTGTTTCGTTTCCCGCAAAAATTAAGGAGGGATCATAGGAACGCACAATCAATGATGCGGCCGCAAAATAAGGACGCATGTATAAATACGTCACGAAACAACATTTAAATTCTAGTGTATTTCTTGTTTGGAGCACAGACGTGGCTACAGACCAGGGAAACAATGGACAAGAGTCAGGCGGTAAGTCTTTCATGCATTTTGTCTCAATGATTAATTTGAAACATAATATTGGGCAAGTTGTGAAGTTGAGAAATCTGCATATTTACACAAATAGGAGAGGAGGATGACATGGAAGAGGCTGCTGGGCCCAGTATTCCGGTCACAGCTGCCAAAAAGAAAAGGCAGCCACATTTCACAAGAAAGGAGATGGAGGTTTTGATTCAGAAGTGTGTGGACATCCTGCCACAGGCAGACAGGAATATGAGTACAAGCCAGAAGTGGAGAATGTGGGAAGAGGTAGCCATTGCTGTCAATAGGGTGGGTGATTATGTCCGTCTAGCCCGGAATGTCAAACGGCGGTAAGTAAACACTTGCCCCCCTATAAACAAACCCCATTTTAAACAAAAGGATAATGGTTCCATTTTTATCCAACAGATGGGGCGACTTCAAATATCGCCTAAAGCAAAAACTGGCAGACAGGGCTAGGCATGCAAGGGGGACAGGTGGGGGTCCCACCCCTGTGTCATTGGAATTGACGGATTTAGAAGAGCTGGCACAGGGGTGTGTGCAGCCTGTGGAGGTGTTTGGCGTGTCCAACATGGATACGGACATGCCAGACTTTGCGGCTCCTCATGTTGTCCCAGGTAAATCTTGTGATGTCACCAACTCTGAAATGTTATTGTGCCAATATGTAGATTCTAATGTGAGTCTTTTCTCATTTTTCCAAACAGAGACACAGGCGGATGAGTCTGCTCCAGAGGGGAGCCGTGGCCGCAGAATTTCTGCTGGCTCTGCAGGGGAGGAACCAGTACATCTGGCTGAGGACCCTGCTGAAGCCAGTCCAGGGCAATCCCCCTCGCAGGCAGTGGCCCTCCTCACAGAACTCAATTTCAAATTGGATTCCCATACGGAGATTCTGCAGAGGATGGACGCCAGTCTGATACGGGTGGCTGAGGCCCTGGAGCAAAATGCTGCGGCCAACGTGACCATTGGTCAGGCCCTGGCGGAAAATACCAGGGCCAACATCTGCATCGCCAATGCCCTGGAGCAGCTCGTTCGCCAGCACATGGTGGAGCCGACCTCCCTTCCTGCCGGAACATCAGGATCCTCCACCTCTGGCACAACATCAGCCAATCCTCCAAATGTGCCTAGCCCTGTGCTTAGTCCAGAGGCCACAACATCTGCCTCTGGACAGGCCAGCCCGATGACATCCCGGACCCGGTCTGGCGCCCTCCCTCCCCCAGCCAAACGGGTGAAAAAACAGTGACAGCAATGGCGACTTTTCCCACACTCCTTCTGTGCTTGGCTCATATTCCTTTCTGGTCAAAACTTCCCTCTCCTTTCTTGTGAATTGTTTTTAATTTTGTGTTCTACATTTCATAAATCTTTTATGTTGGCCCAATTATTGTAACTTTGGGAATGAACCCTGCAAAAAATCTTTGCCACAAATCGGTTATTTATTTTAGTTTTTGTTTGAGCAATAAAAAAAAATTAAAAAGCTGACATTGTATTCTTACATTATTGTCAAAATGGATTACATTTAATCCTGGGCCAAAAGGCAAAAACTGGCAAAAACCACATTTTACATGCCAAAAAAAAAAGGGCTCTTTAAGGAACGTTTAAAATTTAAAATAACGATGCAAATTCAACAGGCCAAAAGAAAAAAGAAAAAGGTAAAAACAAAAAAAACATGATGACATTATTGTTACAATAGGCCCTAACCAACAAATTGAGCCCAAAAGAAACACCCACAAATGTACGTAAATTGATTGTGTAATCATCACATTAGCAGCTATGATTTCCACCTGCGGAAGCTTTTGTGCTAACCCAAAAAACTGCTTTCAAAACACATACCAAGCCGGTTTTCAATCCAACACTAATTGCTGTTCTGACCTCCCGCGATTAATCGCTGCAACATCGTGGAGTGCCGGGACGGAGGAGAAGGCCATCGCCAATGTGGTCGACTAATCCAGACCCTAAGCTGTGCGAGCATTTTGAAGGGAAAGAGGATCATCCAGTGACGTATGAGTCGGTCCGTACACATTTTACGCTCGCATCTGCTAATGTATGTACGCCCCAAAAACGCCTCGCCACGCCTGCGTTTTTCCATCTCCACCCCCGTCAACACCCAAAAACGCCCTGTTCTGTCAATCACATTTGACATGTCACTTCCTGTACGCTATTTGACGAACGAGACAAAAAAAGCTCGCAATCTGCCATACGCACATGCGCAGTGTTACACTGACGCATGCGCGGTTAGTCAACATCGGAACGCAACGAGCGTACTGCTGTTTGCGTACGGCTCTGAATGAGGGCCTTCATGCGGAAAAATGTTAAATATCTGCAAAAGCCTTTATATGCTTATTTAAATTGTTATATAAATGTATCTGGTGCTTTATTTTATGTGTTTCTTATTTTATTTCAGGGCATCTGATATTGGTAAGGTGGCATCCTTGGGCAGTGCCACATTGAAAGTCCGTGAGCTATTCAGCACAACCCATTCTACTGCTAATTTGTGACTAAGAAGATTGCACGGCTGTATTCTTGATTTTATACATCTGTTAGCAATGGGTGTAACTTAAATTGCACAACATACAGTACTAGTTAGATTATCGACTTAAAATATGTTTGCACTATTATAATTGGGTGCATGTTAAATAAGTATTTATTTTATGATGGAATAAGTGTGACTGCTTCTCCAATATTTAACATCCACTTATAAAGCTTTCTGTCTCTCATATATGATGTCACTATGATCTCAATTTTAGACTATAGGGGGCCCACTGGTCTAAAGTGTTCCAAAGTCTTAGTACTGCTCTGGGTTACAGTATATTTGATCCACAGGTACCTACAACATTATACCCAACAGCATCCAAAATACCTGAATAAATCATGAGGAGGAGATACAGGACCTTATTCAGAGATGCACGCAATGCCCTACGCAGCGGACTTGCAAAAAACATGTCGAAATATGGAGTACGCTACTGTGCAGTCTCCATGATGCTTATTTCGGGAAGCATCAGTACTTTACCAAGATGGCCGCCATTTGGTCTTAAAATAAATGTTAGTATAATGATAAATGTAAAAAACATAAGATTCACTATTGCGTAGCTTACCAAATCAACAATCTGATTGTGGGAAAACTTCATTGTATGAAAGTTCTTTAGCACATTATATGTCCATATGGAGCAAGTAATCATCTATGAGTGTTGGTGCCAACATGGTCCAGAGAAGCCCCCCCCCCCATCCTTTTTGATACCTGTTCTAAGTTGAGGAAAAAAATGTAATTAAAAAGAAAACTTCAGTCTTCATACAGGCCAAGACATACTAATTTTTACAGCGCATGCGCGGTACTGAAGAGCATATGTGTTTCAAAGTTGAATGTATGTTGAACTCTACATAAGCCCCTATGGGTAAAAAATCACCAGGAGCTTAATGACTGAAATAAATTATTTAGAAAAGCTGTAAATGAAATTCAACAAGAGACTTGTCTGCCAAAATGGTTGTCTCTGATGAATCTGCCGCGGGCCACAGAGTAAGTCTAAAATCCTCTTCCTTTAGAGTTAGAGAAAATAATGTTAATGATACTATCAGTGCTCACAGTGGTAATTTTGAAGTGGGGGTATGGAAATTTTAGTTGAAGTCCCCCCCCCCTCCATAAAAAAAAAGCTTTAGGGACATGACTTTGACAATGAGTTTCAGCCTCTGCTTCCATCACAACCCCTACACCTCACACTACCTACTTCCCTCTCCCACCCCCTGCACCTCACACTACCTACTTCCCTCTCCCCTCCCCCTGCACCTCACAATACCTACTTCCCTCTCCCACTCCGTGCACCTCACAATACCTACTTCCCTCTCCCACCCCCTGCACCTCACACTACCTACTTCCCTCTCCCACCCCCTGCACCTCACACTACCTACTTCCCTCTCCCACCCCCTGCACCTCACACTACCTACTTCCCTCTCCCACCCCCTGCACCTCACACTACCTGGAGGCTGCTTCACTCTCCCACCCCTTGCACCTCACACTACCTGGAGGCTGCTTCCCTCTCCCACCCCCTGCACCTCACACTACCTGGAGGCTGCTTCCCTCTCCCACCCCCTGCACCTCACAATACCTACTTCCCTCTCCCACTCCGTGCACCTCACACTACCTACTTCCCTCTCCCACCCCCTGCACCTCACACTACCTACTTCCCTCTCCCACCCCCTGCACCTCACACTACCTACTTCCCTCTCCCACCCCCTGCACCTCACACTACCTACTTCCCTCTCCCACCCCCTGCACCTCACACTACCTACTTCCCTCTCCCACCCCCTGCACTTCACACTACCTACTTCCCTCTCCCACCCCCTGCACCTCACACTACCTGGAGGCTGCTTCACTCTCCCACCCCTTGCACCTCACACTACCTGGAGGCTGCTTCCCTCTCCCACCCCCTGCACCTCACACTACCTGGAGGCTGCTTCCCTCTCCCACCCCCTGCACCTCACAATACCTACTTCCCTCTCCCACTCCGTGCACCTCACACTACCTACTTCCCTCTCCCACCCCCTGCACCTCACACTACCTACTTCCCTCTCCCACCCCCTGCACCTCACACTACCTACTTCCCTCTCCCACCCCCTGCACCTCACACTACCTACTTCCCTCTCCCACCCCCTGCACCTCACACTACCTACTTCCCTCTCCCACCCCCTGCACTTCACAGTACCTACTTCCCTCTTCCACTATCTGGAGGCTGCTTCGCTCTCCCACCCCCTGCACCTCACACTACCTACTTCCCTCTCCCACCTACTGCACTTCACACTGCCTACTTCCCTCTCTCACCCCTGCACCTCACACTACCTACTTCCCTCTCCCACCCCCTGCACCTTACACTACCTACTTCCCTTTCCCACCCCCTGCTCTTCACACTACCTACTTCCCTCTCCCACCCCCTGCACCTCACACTACCTACTTCCCTCTCCCACCCCCTGCACCTCACACTACCTGCTTCCCTCTCCCACCTCCTGCACCTAACACTACCTGCAGGCGGCTTCCCTTTCCCACCCCCTGCACCTCACACTACCTGCTTCCCTCTCCCACCTCTTGCATCTAACACTACCTGCAGGCTGCTTCCCTCTACCACTCCCTGCACCTCACTCTACCTGCAGGCTGCTTCCCTCTCCCACCGCCTGCACCTCACACTACCTGCAGGCTGCTTCCCTCTCCCACTATCTGCACCTCAAACTACCTGCAGGCTACTTCCCTCTCCCACCCCCTGCACCTCACACTACCTAGTGGCTGATTCCCTCTCCCACCCCCTGCACCTCACACTACCTACTTCCCTCTCCCACCCCCTGCACCTCACACTACCTGGAGGCTGCTTCCCTCTCCCATATAGAAAAACATGACTTTAATATATATATTTTTTTTCCCTATATAGACTCCCACCCAAGATCCTGATTTGTCCGTGACGCCGGACTTAACTTTGATCGGGGACAGCGAGATGGAAAACTTCACCACACCCATTGAAGCAGGAACATCCTCCTCCTTGGTACCACCCCCCAAAAAAAAGAATACAAAAAAGCAAAAGCACACAGAACAGGAGGAGTCGTTCCTAAAAAAAGCTGAAAGCATCCTCCAAAAAGCCCCCGATGCTATAGATGACTTTACTGCTCACATAAATAGTCAGATGAGAAAAATTGATACGGTAACTGTCAAAAATTTCCATAGGTGCGTCTATGAGCTTCTCATTCGATCCCTCAGCAGTAATTTACAAGACTCCACCTATATTACTGACCCTAAGCTTTATTCCCCTGCTCAAAATGCCTATGTCAGGCACCCCCCAGCCCAGTTGGAGATGACTCCTCCACCCAGCACCCCAACCACAAGCAGCACTATCTACAATGCTATGTTGAAGTCAGAGGAGGATTTGCCGCATTACTTTTAATGCTTTTTTTAGCTTCTTCTTCTGTACTATCACCAAATTTCATCACTCCCAATAGGTGGACAAGGTCACTACATACATGGCACAAGTACACATTGCTGGAAGCCGGGGCCACAATATGTACTTGTGCCATGTGTGTTTTGGCCTGTTCAATCTGGTGTCTGACCCGCCGTATAGCATACAGCACGCTACCTATTTGGATTGATAAAATTTGGTGATAGGTTTTTTTCTTTTTCTTTATGCTGCCTGTACTATCACCAAGTTTCATCACTCCCAATAGGTGCACGCTGTATGCTATATAGTGGAGTTGACACCAATTGGACAAGGTCACTACACACATGGCACAAGTATACATTGCTGGAAGCCGGGGCCACAATGTGTACTTGTGCCATGTGTGTATTGGCCTGTTCAATCTGGTGTCTGACCTGCCGTATAGCATACAGCACGCTACCTATTGGGATTGATAAAATTTGGTGATAATGCTGTTTTGTACTGTTTATACACATGTTTATGTAATATATTTACAATTACATAGTGTTGTGTTCTTGCCACATAAATATTAATGACTGCTATGCAGCATAGTTTTGTTAATGCAGCCATACTGGCTGTCACAGTTATATAAAGAGTTAAATTGAACAAAAAAAACCAAAACTTTTTTACTTTGACAAGAAACAAATGTGTATTGTTTTATTTTCTTACCTTGCAATACTGGAACTGCAGCACTTTAACGATTGCCTTGCAGGTCTCCGAAATGATGATGCCCAATGACTGAGGTGAGATGAGTGGCCCAAACTTTAGGTCTTCCAGTGACCTTCCTGTAGTCAGGTACCTCAGTGTAGCCACCAGTCTGTCTTCAGCAGGGATTGCCCTCCGCCACCTTGTATCTTGCCTCCGGATGTGGCGGGTCACCATAGTCAGCAACTCCTGGAAAGTGGCGTCATCCATGCTCAGGTAGTTGCGGTAGACATCCAGGTTATTGTCCTTGATCTCCATCAACAGGGATATGTGAGAGCGGGTATCCCTTTGCTAAAGCCACTGTTTGGTCCAGTATGTTCTTCTCCTTCGCTGGGCCCTCTCCTGGATCAACTGGATACCAGCTTGGGCGACCAACACTTTATACTGATAGGGATGCATCATCACAGAATTCAGGAACAGGATATAATGCACACACTTGCAGGTAGATAACACACTTTGTAAAAGGCAAGCCAAATACAAAGAGCACAGTAGCAATGTACAGGTTTCAGCTGGTATAAATCAATCCTCACTAGTAGCCGAGCAGAATGTGCACAGGGTTAAACTGGTGGCTGCTTTTTATACACCCTGGCTAGCCCCTCCCATTGTTATTATTATTTAAATTTCCCACCAATCATGAAGAGCCTCTTCTTTTGTTTGGGCAAGTCAAGATGAAACTCACGATTCGTACGATCCAATGGATGGTGAGATTGGAAGTGAAAGTTGCAGGTTTTTTTACCAAATAGTGCTCATGACTGCCGGGAAGCTCCCGTGGAGAGTTCATGGCAAATCGTACAGGATGTCGGATCGTGAAGATATCGCTATGTCTGTGGCCAGCTTTACTCTCCTTTTGCGGAATGGCCCACTGTCCCCTAATACTAGTAAGGGGACAGAATTCATCAAGCTCTGAAAATACAATATTTTCATGATTTTGAGTGCGGGAGCACTCGCCATCATCAGATTATGAATGCATCTGCTTGCAGATTGCAACCCATTCCTTCCCTATGGGAAGGAGGTCCGGTTTGCGAAGAGGGATCATTGCACTTGTGTCTGAAGCATATGATGGATACCACAGAGGGCCAATCATCTTGGGCACAGGAGACATGGTATCAAGTGGACGAGCAATGAGCACAACACCCATCTGTTGAAAGAGGAGTGTGTTACTGTGCAGACTCTAGTCCTCCTGTACCTCCAGGGAGGCTTCATGCCCCGTTCCAAGATGGCTGCCAAGTTCACTAGTGAGCATGTGCAGGGGCCAATTTGCCTAGGTGTGAGAGTAACATGGTGAGAGACCTAAAAGTCTCCTACTTAGCTCCTATGAGAGACCTGGTTATTACATGATATAAAGCTGTACCAGCATCTCTGCACTGCTACCTGCAAGCAGCTGGTGAGCTGTATGAAACAAATATTACAGATGCAAATGTTACAGATTGTGGAATCCAAATACCAGAAAGCTTGTTAAGTCACGACATGTTACCTTTAGAAACAACGCAAATTGTCGAAAAACTGGCAGTTGATATGCAGAGCAAGTATTTGTCACTGAACATGACAGCAACTGAACATGTATCTGAATCAGAGACTATCAGCATGGAAGTTCAATCCACATAACTGTTTTCCAGATTGGATTGGATGATACCTGAGGCCTTGCTCCATAGCACTGGGAATTCTGGGATTGGTGACATTTTAGTTTCAGATCATGCCCCAGTTTTTTTTAACTTTAAATTGGTAGTCCCTCATTTCTTTTAATTTAATTGACGTTTTCCTGATTTTAGGGCCATCTCAGAGAATTTTTGTGCATTTCCAAAATTATTGTTTATAGCCAGGGGCGGATTGGGATGGAAAACCAGCCCGGAAAATTTATGGAAGCAGCCCTAATGGGGGCGTGGCTGTTGAAGAGGTCGGGGTCCATTGAGGGGGCGGAAAAAAATGAAAGTTTGGAGCTGATTGACTGGGACTTATCTTTCTCCATTTTATATCTCTCCAAGGATTAGAGAGTAGACCCCTAAGAATTTAGACACCAACATCGGTCGCACCATTGGAACTTCCAACAGCCCTATGCTAGGCACAGATCATCCATCTTAATATGGTCTCCAATGTGAGCAATTCAGCGTTTCTATAGCCAACCCCCTGTAACCAACTAACACATTTCTAATACACTACTTGGTGCATGCATCTGTACCTGCACTGCCACTCAGGCACATGTGCAGATCAAAAACAATGTACAAGAAAAAAATAAAACACTTTGCCCGCCACAGAAAAGAAAACCCACATTGAACCCCGACAGGAAAAAAAAAAAAACATTATCCCCCACATTAAAAGATAAAACACATTGGCCCCCACAGTAAAATAATAAAAAAATATTAGCCCTCCCCAAAAAAAGAAACACATTGACCCCCACAGTAAAAATAATACACACAATGACATCTGGCATAAAAAAAAACACATAGCCTCCACGGAAAAGAATAAAACACATTGGCCCCCACATGAAAAAAATTAAAATATAAAAAACACATTAGCCTCAACAAGAACAAAATAAAACACACACCAGCTCCCACAGAAAAAAAACAAGTACATTGGCCCCTACAGAAAACTAACATTGGCCCCCAGAGGTAAAAATACAAATACATTGTCCTCCACAAGAACAAAAATAGGGTGCGCAGTGTACGCCACCACCAGAACTAGCACCAGGAACACAAACGTCATAAACTCTGCTACCGCTGGGGTCGGGATGGGAGTAGTAGTAGTGGGAAGCAGGATGGGAGTAGTAATAGTAATGGGACAGGATGGGAGTAGTAGTAGTGGGAAGCAGGATGGGAGTAGTAATAGTAGTGGGACACATGGGACAGGATGGGAGTAGTAGTAGTGGGAAGCAGGATGGGAATAGTAATAGTAGTGGGACAGGATGGGAGTAGTAGTAGTGGGAAGCAGGATGGGAGTAGTAATAGTAGTGGGACACATGGGACAGGATGGGAGTAGTAGCAGTGGGAAGCAGGGGGTTGAATGGGAGTAGTAGTAACGGCAGAGCAGGTGCAGGCTTGGAGTAGTAGTGTGGGGCAGGCTGGGAGTAGTAGTTCAGAACAGGGTGTGGGAGAGGAGTAATAGTGGAAAGCAGTGGGCAGGATGGGAGTGGTGGTGTGGAGCAGGGGGCAGGATGGGAGTGGTGGTGTGGAGCAGGGGCACGATGGGAGTAGTGGTGTGGAGCAGGGGGCAGGATGGGAGTGGTGGTGTGGAGCAGAGGGCAGGATGGGAGTGGTGGTGTGGAGCAGGGGGCAGGATGGGAGTAGTGGTGTGGAGCAGAGGGCAGGATGGGAGTGGTGGTGTGGATCAGAGGGCAGGATGGGAGTGGTGGTGGGGAGCAGGGGACAGGATGGAAGTAGTGGTGTGGAGCAGGGGGCAGGATGGGAGTGGTGGTGTGGAGCAGGGAGCAGGATGGGAGTAGTGGTGTGGAGCAGGGGGCAGGATGGGAGTGGTGGTGTGGAGCAGGGGGCAGGATGGGAGTGGTGGTGTGGATCAGGGGGCAGGATGGGAGTGGTGGTGTGGAGCAGGAAGCAGGATGGGGGTGGTGGTGTGGAGCAGGGGGCAGGATGGGAGTGGTGGTGTGGAGCAGGGGGCAGGATGGGAGTGGTGGTGTGGAGCAGGAAGCAGGATGGGAGTGGTGGTGGGAATAAGCGGACTGGATAGGAGTGAAAGAATCTGTACAAGAATCACCTCCACTCCAGGGTCATCTCAGCTCACCGCCGTCGTTCCGTCTCTCCGCGCTGACAGCCAGAGTGTGTTTTGGGAATGCCGCTGCCATCCATGTCACGGGCCGCTTCTCTCAGTCCCAGGAACAGCTGCACTCACCCCGCCATCTGCAGCCCCAGGGAACAGGATTAGATGGCACAAAGAAAAAGAGAGGCCTGACGGCAGGCAACGGAGGCTGAGGAAGGTGACACTGCACATAGTGGTGTTTTCGGTTTGCATCTGTGCCTGTGTAGGAGGCTGGAGGCGGGCTGGGGAGGGGCTGGAGGGGCCTGGGCTCCGCAAAGGCTTATGGGGGGAGCTGTTTCGGCTGGGCATGCGCAGCAGCTCCCCGTCGAGCATTTATTTATATTTTTAACCTAGCCAGTGTCACTAAGCTTCTGCACTTGCGCAGCTACCCGATCGCGGTAGCGGGACGCCGGGGTAGAGGAGACCACAAGAGGGGGGGACAAACTGTTGAAGGGCGGGCCGTGTTGCTACGTAGTTCAGCTGCCAGATCGAGCTCCGATCGCGGCAGGACTATGGGGGAGGGCCAGAGGGGGGTCAAGTAATTGAAGGGTGAGGGCTGGGCGGCCGCCAGACACCATGGGGACCCGCCCAGCGGTAACTGGCCCGGCGTCCTGGTGGCCCAATCCGCCCCTGTTTAGCCAAGACATTAATATTTTTGGCAAGTTTCCAACTAGGTTTTGAGAAGTCGCGTCATAGTGTATGTGTCCCATACGTGCTCCAACAACGCTTTCGGCATGCTAGTGAGGCTGTTACTGCAGCTTGTACTAGAATGTTAAGTGATCACTCAGATTCACACGCTCATGAATATAAGGAAGCTAAAGATCTTTATGATGTCCTATCTACTGAATGGGCAAACTAAATCTTCAATTTAAGAAAAATAAATACTTTAGATTGGGCAATCGCATGGGTTGACACCTGGCAAATTTAATGAGGGTCGTGTGCTATTTTTTCCATCCGTTTAACACCCAAATGTATCTACAGTGGTTCCAGATGAAATTACAGAGGCATTTCTGCTATATTATGAAAACTTGTGTCGGACACTGGCTGATGATCCTGATAGGGCAGTGTTGGCTAAGCTTGACACTCCAGCTGTTGTGGAACTATATATCCCAGCATGCCCTGCCACACTTTTAGCATGCCCTAATAGCAAAACTGTAGCAGTGCATGCTGGGTTATGTAGTTCCATAACAGCTGGAGTGTCAAGGTTAGCCAACACTGTGATAGGGGTATCGAGTTTATATGACATGCCGGCCTGTATTTATTCTGATAGGGAGGTTTTACTTTCCCCTATAACATAACAAGACATAGCCTCATTTATTAAAGCATTGCAAACTGGAAAAAAGCCAGGTCTAGATGGATTTTTGCTGGAATATTATAAATTACTCTCTCTGCATGTTTCACCCACTTTGCATCCCTGGACAATTGTATTCTTTCAGGTAACCCAGTGCCACCAGCTTTTGGTACAGCTTATATTATTGTACTTCTTAAGCATGGCAAGGGCCCCACTCTGGTCTTGTACCACCCAATTTCTGAATCAGGACTTGAAAATATTTTCTAAATGAATGGCCTTACGCTTTCAGTCATTGTTACCCAAAATGCTTACAGTGCAAAAGATAAAGACAGTATTGTCATCAGCTGTGACATAGAAAAGGCTTTCAACAGGGTATCTTGGTCTCACCTCATTCGCATTTTCAATTATCAAAGATTTGGCCCTGAGTTTATTCATGTGTTTTGCACAATGTGTAGTGACCGGAAAGTTTTATTAACTAACAACTAAAATATCCACTCGGTTTGTTTACAGATGGGACAAGACAAGACTGCCCTTTATCGCCACTTTTGTCTAATTTACAGTAGCCTTAGACCCACTGAGTTGGAGTGGTATTTGAATTGACTTGGCATGGTACTTCTCTAGCTCAGTTGGAGGTTAAATTTTCAATATTTGCTAATGATTTATTGCTGTACTTTGCTTAACCCAAAGGTCGCCATACCACTCCTAATAATAAAACCTAACATTTTTGAAGGGATAGCAGGTTTAAAGATCAGTTATTCTAAGAGGAGGCTAGAGAGGGGTGAGGAGATTCCTTTCCTTTTCAGTGGGCATCCCAACCATAGGCAAACGCAGGGGGAGTTTCCGTCTGCCTGGAAAACCCCTCCCCAGCACACACCATGACCACAATAGAAATAGTAATATAATAGAATGTTACTAGTGCTGCATGTTCTTCTCAGTATCACAAATTAAATGATTAGCAACACCAGTGAATCTTTTAAAATATGTCAGCCAGTAATAAATATACCTGAGCACCAACTAGGAGAGGTGAAAAACATGCACTGTTAGGGGTGCACTGCTATAGACCATCAATAGGGTTAATTATTAATACGGTATAATAATACACTATCCAGTACATAAGGAGACCAATATGTACATATATGTCCAGGGCAGTGCTAGGTTCTTCTGCTGCTCCCCCAGACTCCCGGACTTGCTCCAAGGCTCTGGAATGATGTCAACATCTGAAAAAAAACATTCTGCTTAGGTAGGATGGCCCTACTACCACATCTAATCGCTTACTGTGATCACTGGTCCTGTATATGCTGGAATTATGCAACACAATATACTTTGTATGATGCATATTAAATATGGTTAAGTGCTAATTATACCCTCTTCATGGACTGGCCACACTTGCTCTAAAATCAAGCATTTGGAAACCCCCCTCTAGAAATCCTGCGTTTGCCACTGCCAACCCTTTTTGTATTTCGGCATTAAAATACCTTCTCAGCGTTCCAGGATTTCTGAAGTGAACTATATTCCACTCCTGTTTAAAACACAGTTTTTACTAAATGGGTTCACATTGCCTTGTCTTATATTGGCAGATGTCACCTCTATAAAATGATATGCTTTCTTAGATTGGTGTACGTACAATACATCCAGTGGCTGCTACTGGCTTTTTCACTAATGCTTTCTGGAAATGCTAAATGCCCTATTCCAGTGATTGTTACTTTGTTCTTCATTAATGCTTTATGGAAATGCTAGTTGGGCATTTGTAACAAACTGTATCCAAATCCTGTTTTGCCATCAATGCTATGCAAATTGGTTGTGGCTTATTTGTAAACTAACTTTATGCCACTTCTGATTTACTGATCAGTATGATCTGTGCAGGCATCCTTATGTGTTAAAAATAGAAGAAATTATTATTATTATTATTATTATTATTAATAAAAAGCATGAGGTCTTCCCCTAAATACATAACCAGCTCTGCACATCTCAGCCTGTTCTGGTATTGTAAAATAGGAGAAAAACACAGCGTTGAAAACTGGACTTTGGGTGCGGGGGGAATTAGGAGTAAATAGTAACTAATATTGTTTTTTTTACAGTTGTACTACAGGTCCCACACTCTCAGCCAATCAGCGCTTCTTTATTCATTTCTATGGAGTGGTATAAAGGCAATCATAGAGAGAGAAAATATTGCTAAAAATTATATTGAGCACAAAAAATAATAAATGATATAATGAAATGAATTGGGGGGGCCTGAAAGTCACTGGAACGTTATATAGACAAGAGAGTTAGGATGTTATTTGTATCCAAGGTGTAACACACAATCAATGTTCTTTTGCAAAGAAAGAAGTAATATAGGGGTCTATGGGCCTAATTCAGACCCGCTCGCGAGCGCTGAGTGTTCGCAAGCGGGTCGATGTTGGCCCAGTGCGCATGCGCACGATGGAGGTGGCTCCGTCGTGCGCATGCGCGAGACCCAGATAGCGATGGGCAAGCCGTCGATAAGGGTCTCGCTACAAAGGGGGCATGCTGTCGATGGTGAGTGACAGCACGCCCCCTTTGGTGGGCGTGCCGGGGGCGTGCCTGCCCAGATGGAGGCGTTCTCATGGGAATGCCTGCCATCTGGGGCCGGCCCCACTGATATCACAAGTGATGTCAGTGGGAGTGCTTTCGGCTCTGATAGAGCCAAAAGCACTCCAGGGCTTGCGGCAACGAGACTCTACCACAAGGGTCTCGTCGCAAGCCTGATGGTCGCGATGGTCTTGACCATCGCGACCATCTTCCTGGCCGCTCGCTATAGCTGTGGATGGTCACCCACAGCTATACGAGCAGCCAGGAGGCCACTCTAAAAATTCAGAAGGACGGCCCTGATCCAGAGCGAGCGCTCTGTCAGAGCATCCGGCTCTGAATCAGGGCCTATGTACTAAGCAGTGATAAGAGACAGAGTGAAAAGTGATAAGTAAGTGCCAGCCAATCAGCTCCCAACTGTCATCTCACAGGCTGTGTTTGAAAAATGACAGTTGGGAGCTGATTGGCTGGCACTTTATCACAGACTTATCACTTTACACTCTGTCTCTTATCACTGCTTAGTACATAGACCCCATAGTCTCTTGTGGATTCCATACCAAATCAAAGCCCTTAGGATAATATTAAGGTGCTCCGTGGGCCGAAGTAAACCTCAACCCGACCAGCGGCGAGTTTGATAACAGATGAGGCTGCCAGAGGTAGCTTGCATGTATTGCGGTGACTGTTGTGCAACCGCTAGTGTAAGATAGTTCCGTTCTCACCTCAGCTTTTATCCTCCAAAAGTGCGGTGGTGTGATGAGAGCCGCGGTCACTGTAGCTGGCAGGTCCGGCTCTACCCACTTGCATGGGAGCTGATATGTTGCCGCTCGATGTTCCATGTATGATGGGGTAGCCGAATTGGTAAGATTGGAAACTCCTGGGTTGTAGAGAAGGCGTGCAGTCGGGCTCCTTATTGGAAGGTAGATAAAAAACAAGCACTGTAGTAAATAATATTGTTTTTTTTACAGGTGTACTACAGGTCCCACACTCTCAGCCAATCAGCGCTTCTTTATTCATTTCTATGGAGTGACTGGCCGTAACCTGTCACTCTTGACACAGGTCTGCTGCACACTCTGCACAGAGCCAGTCTGTCAGGATTTTTTGTTTTGGCAAGTGTTGGGGTGTTACATGGAACGAAGAAGATATGATCCCAAATTAGTGTAAAAGGGATGTGTGGGGGAGTGTTTTTTAAAAAAATTTATTCAATATTTGGTATGTGTCATATCTTTTGTTTACATTTTTTTTACAGGTGGACTACAGGTGCTAGTAGCTCTTAATGTCCAGGCATGCATCCACTTGTTGTTCTATCATGAAGTCCGAAGCAGTGGAGTGATGGAGGAATGGATCACAGGGTAACAAGATAGCAGGAGGCTCTGGGAGGCAGTAAAAGGGTTTGTGGTGAGCCATTTTTTCAAGCCCTAAGAGTCCCTCTTTAAAAACATGAGCGTCTCTCTTCTAACACCCCCGGAGATTTACTATCCCTTGAATGATAGTAAATAAGGGTTTTGTGTGTTGGTCTATGTAAAAGTAGCAATGTTTTCCCGATGTTCAATTTGAGGTCCATTTGACTAAAATTCAATTAGAAATTTGATTTTACATTCGATCTGGCCTTTAGTAAATACCCGAACAAAATCACATACAAATTGAAAGAAAATCGCATGCCAAATCACTGAAAATGCCAAATCGACCTTTAGTAAATTTACCCCTAAAGCTGGCCACACATCTAAAGATTATCTGTCCAACCAGCCAACTAGTTGATTGGTTGGAATGAAAATCTGTTAACATATGGGAGTAACTGATGATCAGCAATTTTCTCCTAAATGGGCGAGTTTAAAAAGTGTGAGAGTTTACTGTTGAACTCTCACATCCTGTTACATTTGGCCCCAGAAATTGAAATGATATGCTTGATTATTGACTGGTGTTAATAGACCAGACTAATTATCATTCTTATATTTGACTATTGTTGATAACAGTGTATATTTTTTTTAATAATACAAGCTGTAACTTTTTGTTAATTTCACTCTTGCCTTATTATTATGAATATAATATACTTTTGTGGTATATGTATTTGTGCATTACTTGGTCTCTGCTGACTTAAAAAAAAACATTTAAAAAAAAAAAAAGAACCAAGGGTTATTTTTGCTAAACAGTGGGTTTTAAAATGACAGTAGCAATAAATGCAAAACATTTGACTGATTTAGAATTTATAACTATTGCAGTTCTAAATTCATAAGTCTGAAAACCTGCTGTTTAGTTAATATAGCTCTAACACTTAAAAAGTTTGGACAACCTACAATACAATTTGATGCATGCCTATTCTGTAGTATGTTATGTGTTTGTGTGCTTTATCTGGAGGACAGGTGAGATTTTTAGTGTGTGTGCCATTGTTAGCTATGGAATTGTTAGAGGGCATCAGCTCAAATTTATCCCCGGGGTCACAAGCCTTTCATTATTACAGTAAATCACTGGTCACATGTGAGGGAAACAAATAACTCTATTGTAACGGGGGAACTACGGATTCTTGGAGGGGGGGGACCACAGATTCTTGGGGGGGGAATTTTTCATGCAATGAGTTTATAAAACTAACTTGCGATTATCACAAAATTGTATACTTTTTTTAAGTATGAAATAAATCTAATATTGATTTTCCATTGATTGAGAAATTATTATTATTATTATCCTTTATTTATATGGCGCCACAAGGGTTCCGCAGCACCTTACAAAGTACATAAACAAATGAGCACACTAGAAAAATAGTTATTAACAGTACATACATACTACAGGACAAATACATGATTTATAAACAATGCTGCATAACACTTAAATAAGCAGCAGGGTGTCAGCAACCAAGTGTTAGGTGCCGTTGTTTAGAGTTAGCAGTAAATGAAAGCATAGAGGCACACATCCACTAGACAATAGGTAAAAGACTGCACGACATTGTAATCGTGCAGTCGTTTGTCTGTCTGTGCTGTGCCTTCAGTGAAGGAGCAGTCGTTCAGTGAAGGTACATCAATCATCTGCAAACATGTTGAACCTGACGATATCGTCTGGTTGTACAACATATTTGTACGATGATAGATGTCTAAAAGACCAACGATTTTCAAATGATTATCGAACGATAATGATATCATTATCGTTCAATCGCTCAATTTAATCGTCTAGTGGATGTGTGCAAAAGACAAGGAGATGCACATGAGGGAAGAGGAAGAGGGCCCTGCTCGTGAGAGCTTACATACCAAAGGGGAGGGAGAAATTGTTTGCTTTAGTAAGAAACAGTCTGCCAAGAAGTATTCATAAAAAAAGTGTTTACACCAACCATTCCTGTTTTTGATCTCACCAAAATAGACAGGGTTGCTATATTTAAAAAAATTTATAAAAAAAAATAGTCAACCGTCGTAGTCAACCTGCAACCTGAGGTACTGGGGCTGGAAAGTAGCTTACTACGGTAAGATCAACACACTTTGCCCTTTGAATTGGGCAATAGCGCAATAAAAGCATATATATATATATATATTTCCATTTTAAGTGGCCTAATATTTGAGTCTCAGGCCCGTATTCAATTAGTTTCGCACCCTCAATACTTTTCGTCTGCCAAACTTTTTGCCTACAACGCCAATTTTAGGGGTGGAAACTTTTCGGCGTATTCAGTTCCAAAGTACGCGAAAACGCAACCCGGCGAAACTTAAACAGGCGGAAAGTGCTATCAAAAATGGGGAAATCAGCTTGTCACCCCCCAAAAGATGCACTGACATAGGATTGCATGGTGCGATCACAGTGTGCGCTACAGCGTACCATAGCGTATGCTGCTGCGGTTAATTGCATGGCGCGATGCATGCGCATGATTGAAGCGCGATCAGCAAAGGTGTAGCAGGACACATCTGTAGCTAGCATTTATCAAGTACAGTCTGTAAAATGATAGATAAAAACTGATTGGTTGCTATGGGCAATTTCTCCACTTATCTGCTTCTCTATTATTTAGAACGCTTGATACCTCTCCACCATGGGGAGTAGAGAGGAATTTTACCAGTTAATGGGGCTGATTCTGAATAGGATGAATCTCTGTGCATGGGCATATCTATAATGGGTGCAGGGTGTAGGGTGCTCTCCACATACTTTGCACCCATATGATTATACTTACCTCTCCGTAGTCCTTTGTCGGCTGGTGCTACAGACACAATCACCAGGAAAATGGTGTGGTGCCCAATTTCCTGGAGATTGCGCATGAGCACTAGAGAAGTCTCCGAGAACATATCACATGCGCCAAATTCCCAAATACCTGTGCAACCGCGATAGACCCTGGTGCAAAGCCATAGCCTCTGTGCTGTCAGAAAGGAGAGGGCCTGCACGGAGACTGCACGTGGGCTCCCTGCTATCTTAAACTGCCCCTGGCACAAATGGAGAGTTTAAGCATACAGTTCATGCGCAGATGTGATGTAATGCATTTTTGCACATGTCCTTCCTATTTAATCCAGATCTGTCCATTCGTGAAATTGGGCATTTTAATGCTGCAGCAATGCGAGCCAACAGAACCTCCCTGTCTTGTGGGAGTGTCATGGGAGTGTTGTGGGTGCATAGCATAAGCTCTGAGTCGTGCATACTATGAAGGAAAGCCTGTTTCTGATGGATCTCTTGCATCTATGATGGAGCTGGTGCAAGTGCCAATACTAATGACATTGGTTGTGGCGGCTGGCATAAAATTAATGGATTGCAGGGTTTCCCCTTCCAGATGCACAAACCCCCGCATCAGCCCTATGTATTCTCACATTGGCATAAGGTAGTAAATCTGGGTTCTGCGACTGTCCGCTACTACAGCCACTTTATGTTACTTCGGATCGGCCCCAATGAGTCGACCAACAAACTTATTCATATCCAAAGGTGAACACCGTAGAAGTCCTTTGACTCAGTGGTGTCATATAACTGAACCAAAATCTTTAACCACATTTATACCAGCAAATCATGGCTCAGCTTAATCTAAATGTTTGAGAGAAGTTCAACAAAAGTAAGTGGTTTAGCTACATGTGCAATAATTTACTGTGCAGGTCCTGTGAAATAAAAGAGCAGGGTCTCAGCCAAGACTATCTTACTAGTGCAAACATTAAGGAACATTTACAAGGTATGTAAGGATCTAAATTATGTTGCTAATTAATTTTATATTTCCTCTGGCTACTCGCATGCTGCTGCCTTGCATTCCAATGACCGCTGCTTCGTTAGTTCAGGTAGTTCTTCTGCTTCTCTTGCCAAAAGCTGAGATCATACTTTGGTTTCTTTTTTTTTTCAGTTACAGAAAAAATCTGAAAGATAAATAAACAAATAAAAGGAATGTCACATGCATGGCAGGCGCATATTTAAAAAAGAGGGAAATTAATGTTGCTATGGCACCACTACAAAACTGAGCAAAACATTTGCTTGAAGCAAAGAGTTTGCCAGGCTGAGCGGAATGATGCAGAATAAAACAGTAAAAATGGAGACTAAGACAAAACATTTTATTTATGTTAAGGGTGTTGTATCTTAATGACTGGTTTTAAGGTTTTGTTTTATTTCATGTCACACTTGTAGTATAAATAGCTTTGGGAAAGCCTACTTGTCTGCAATGTCCTTGCAGTGTCATGGAGGACATTACTGCTTCTTGTTGTTGGAGCAGTTTAAGTAATGAAGGTATTTTTTTCCCTCCCCCCTTACCCTTTTTCTATCTTTCACTACAATATATAATTTGTTATTCTTACACTTGTTGGAAAAAGAGAAAATAGTGGTGAAGTCTTTATCTCAAGACCATGGGCCAAATGTAATAGGGTGAGAGTTTAGAAAATGTGAGAATTTAGCAGTAAATTCTCACAGTGGTCGAGTTTTATCTTCAAAATGGATAAACATCTGGATGAGAGTTTAATTCGTGAGAGTTTTTGGAGTCTAAGGAGTAAATTTACTAATGGTCGATTTGGCATTTTCAGTGATTTGGCATGCGATTTTCTTTCGATTTGTATTCGATTTAGCATTTGGGTATTTACTAGAGGCCAAATCGAATATAAAATCGAATTTCAAATCGAATTTTAGTCAAATCGACCTCAAATCGAACATCGGGAAAACATTGGTACTTTTACATAGACCAACACACAAAACCCTTATTTACTTTCATTCGATTTGAAATTGAACTCAAAATCGGACTTCAAATCGAACTTGAAATCCCTAAATTAATAGACCTGCTTCATACTTTCGATTTGAGCAAGAGCAGGTCTAATTAACACAGATACATGCAGCCATCAGTGAGATGCCTGCATGTATCTGACTGTAAAAAGCAAATAAAGAGTTAAATGTAAAAAAATAAAATGACGTGAGGTACCCCCCAAAACACAACCAGCCCCAGACTTTTCAAACCCAATCCTGGTTGACTAAGTACAGGAAAAAAATATGTAGGGTTCCACTGTACTTAATACAACCAGCACTGGGCTATGGGAACCAGTCCTGGTCCTGGAATTCCAGGAAAAAATTTGCGTAGGGTCTCCCTGTACTTCACAGAACCAGTCCTGGGCCCTTTCTAGCGAGGGGCTGATGCCACAGCCAGGAGAGCCCTATCATAGGAACCCCCAGCCACAGCATCAGCCCTGACCACAAGTCAGCCCAGGCCTGGGATCCCTGGGGAGTTGGGGACCCCTCCAATAAAGGGGTCCCCCTCTCCAGGGCACCTCTAGCCTTGGCTGATATCCCGGGGCAATCCCCTGTGCGGTTGTTGGTGGGTTGATTGTGTCAATGTGGGTGTAAAAATTGAAGAAATAAAAAATTGTCTTTACAGTAGAACTGCAGGTCCCAGCTAGCCTCCCCCGCATGCTGGTACTTGGAGAACCACAAGTATCAGCATGCGGGGCATTAAGGGCCCACTGGGACTTGTAGTTTACCTGTAAAGAAATGTTGAAGAGGGGGGGCGTGGCCTGGATGGGCTGGAGATAGGCTGCTGACTCCGTAGCTCCTGGGCCCTAATATCCTTTTTAACCCATTCTGAGTCCCCTGCCTGGTCCCTGGCACCTACCTTGCTGCAGGATACTTACCACTGCTTGCTCCAAGAGTCGTCAGGCTGGTCTGGACACGCTGGCTGCTGTGCTGTGGGAGTTGAAAGTCTCTCCCTGCAGCGTTTCCTCGTCGCGGGCGCCATCTTGGATCCGGATCCTGGTCTCTGTGGCTGCTCCTGGCTCCGGCGTTGGTGTTTTCTGGCAGTCGGAGGGGTCCCTGAGGTGCTGGGGAGGAGAGGAATCTTTATATAGTGTGCAGATTGCACATTAATTGCGGCTGTGGACCCGCGATTCCCGATCGTGGCCGCCATCTTGGATCCGGAAACATGCTGATTTGGACCTCCTGTCTGCAGTGCTGGGTGCAGCACACCTCTGGTTAGTGTCCTGACGGGTTGGAAAGGTGGCTGGCCCTTTCTTTGGCTCCCTGGGTCATTTGAGACACTGCATACTCTGCTCCCCCTGTGTCCAGCTGCACATCACCATCCTGCACTGAGCTTAGCAGCTGCTTATCATTTTACACTCTCCCCATCTGCTGAGTGCCACCCTGTATTGTACCCAGCTGCTAATTATCACCCTACACTGTGCCCAGCTGCTGGTCCCCATCCTGTACAGCGCCCGGCTGCAGATTACCACCCTGCTCTGTATCCGGTTGTCGATCACCACCCCGTGCTGTGCCTGGCTGCTGATCATTGCCCTGCATTGTGTCCAGCTGCTAATCAATACCCAGTATTGGTTTCACCCTCCTGCATCGGTCCCTGAGGCCCAGTGAAGATGGGGAAAAATTCCCAACAGTCGGCTGCTGCGCGGCTGGAAAGGTTCTCCCGTTCTGGAACGGGTGGGGCTACGGGATCCGGCTCTTCAGAAACACCGTCTATTTCTCAGCCCTCCTCCCTGCCTGCTCCTGGGGAGTTTCCCCCGCGGGCCTGAGATCACTATGCAAAATTTAATGCAGGCAATTACTTCTTCAGAGAAAACGTTGTCTGGCAAGATTTCAGAAGTTTATGGGGAACTTTCTCTTATCCGTCATGATATGCAGACGATGCGAGAACGTGTCGGGGAGGCTGAGACTCGTATTTCCACATTAAAGGATATCACTGCACCGGTTGCGGGATGGCTTACAACCTTGGAGTCCCAGATGGTGGCCTGTCGTACGAAAATCTCTGATATAGAAGGCCGTCTTCGTAGGAATAACATCCGTTTTGTGGGCCTTCCAGAGAAGTCGGAAGGGTCTCAACCAGAGGAGTTCCTAGAAAAATGGTTAGTGGACACATTTGGCCGAGATGATTTCACTGCTCACTTTACAGTGGAGAGAGCGCACCGTATCCCTGGCAGGGCTCTGCCTCCTGTTGCCCCCCCCCGCACATTTATTGCTAAATTCCTGCATTTCAAGGACAGAGACTCGATACTTCGCTTGGCTCGTCTACGGGGCCCTTTGGAATACAATGGAAGTCGGGTGGCTGTGTTCCCGGACTTTTCTATGGATGTTCAGAAGTCTAGGTCCCAATTTAAAAAAATTAAACGTCGTTTACGTGATCTGGGCCTCTCATACGCCATGTTGTTTCCTGCTCGACTCCGTGTGGTGGCTGATGGTCGATCTCACTTCTTCGATTCCCCACGGGAGGCTTCATCGTGGCTGGATCTTAGAGGTCATGGGGAAGATGCTCCTCCGGACTGACTTGAACTTAATATTCCAGATGTGTTTGTTCTTTACATAGTCTGCTGATTATTATTATTATTATTTTTTTTTTGATGCTTCTCAACTGGCATTATTATTGTGGTATTCATTTATATGGTTATTTTGGGTGCTGGGTGCCGGGGAGGGTAATTCTTTTCTGGGCCTAGCCGATACTCCACCTTACGGCTGAGGTAAGAGTTGCTCCCCCCCTCTTCTTTTTTCTATTTTACTCTTTAGTATAATTCAACAAGAATAAGGGGTTTATCGGATATCTTGGCTTGGGGTTAATAGTTGTTTGGTTAGGGATTTGGGTATATCTGGTTGGGGTGGATATACAGGGTGGGATGTGGGTTTTTCTTAAGGGATATTGTGTGGGAATTTACTTTTTTATGTTTGTTTTATTTCATGCCATTGCTATGTCATCTACCAAACTAATATGCTGGTATTTAAGCTATTCTCGGCCTTTGCGGTTTTCTTTGTTGTATAGAGCTGCTGTGTCTCGCTGGTCTCCTCTCCCTGTTGTCTTGTCTCCGTTATTAATGTCTCCTCGTTCTCCTGATATATGGCTTACCCCATGATGGCTACTAGTTTAGGTTCCACTCTCCGGGTTCTCTCCTGGAATGTCCGGGGCCTCAATGATAAGGTCAAGCGTTCTTTAGTATTGAATCAGGTAAAAAAGGCCCAGGCCGATATTATCTGTTTGATGGAGACGCACTTGGTGGGCGGGAAAGTTTTGGCCTTGCGCAAACCTTGGATAGGCTGGGCTTACCATTCTACACACTCCTCATATTCCAGAGGTGTGTCAGTCTTGGTTCGAAAATCCCTAAATTTTGTGCTGGATGATGTTAGAGTGGACCCCATGGGTAGATATGTCTTCATACTGGCTTCTATTCACTCCTCTCCATTTTACATTCTTGCAATTTATATTCCCCCACCTTATGCCAGTGAGGTTTTAAGGAAATCTGCTGAATTTATTTCTTTATCACCTGATACCCCGGTTATTTGTGTCGGGGATTTTAATAACGTGCTAAACCCTGCCCTAGATAGGTGGCGTGAAAGTTTGAATGTGTCTGGCCCCTCCCCTCATTCTTTTGCTAATTTAGTGGATGAGCTTGGGCTGGTGGATGTATGGCGGGCTCAGCATCCTTCCTTGGCTCGGTACTCTTGCTTCTCGGCCTCTCATCATTCCTTTTCTAGGATTGATCTCGCGCTGATATCCGGGAGGCTGGTCCCGCAGGTTGTGGAGGTGGAGTACCGATCCCGGGGTGTATCGGATCATGCCCCCTTAGCACTGACTATTGATGTTGCTGCTCCGTGAGGCCATTCCTTTTGGAAATTTAATCCCTTCTGGCTTACTTTAATGGGTGCGGGCTCGGAATTGGAATCCCAATGGGCTAATTTTTTTACTGAGAATACTGGCTCAGTTTCCTATAACATATTATGGGATGCCTTCAAGGCTGTTCTGAGAGGTTCCTTAATTGGTAGGGTGATAAATATTAAAACTTTTCATAAGAAAAGGGAGACTGAGCTGGAAAATCGTTGTACTTTGCTGGAACAGAGATATCTATCTTCGGGTTCTATTGTTGCTAGATCCGCATATATGGAGGCCACTAAAGTTTTATCTGATTTCCTTTTAGATAAATCTAGAAGACGTCTACTATTTGTTAGGCATAGTCAATATTCAGACTCGGATAAATCTGGGGCTTTTCTGGCATATCTTTCTAGAGAGGTCCGACCTGTTACAGTTGTAGCTCAAATTCGTGACTCCTGTGGTAACTTGCACTCTTCTACACCAGCTATCACGAAGGTGTTTTATGAATACTTTGCTAACCTTTACAGCTCTCAAGCCCATTATTCCCTAGACGAGATGCTTGAATATTTGGGACATATATCCCTCCCCTCCATTTCTCAGGATAGCAGAGCATATCTAGACTCCCCATTTACAGTAGAGGAAGTCGGGGTGGCTGTTTCTTCGTTTCCGGGAGGTAAGGCCCCAGGAGTAGATGGGATTCCCATTGAGGTTTATAAGAAGCATGCCCTTTTCTTTTTTCCCAGATTACTTAATCTTTTTAATGAACTGTGTGACCTGGGTACTCTCCCCTGTTCTATGTCTGAGGCCATTATTGTCATGATCCCTAAAATTGGAAAAGATCCCCTTGATCCTGGCTCTTACCGTCCGATTTCCCTCCTCTCTACGGATATTAAAATATTGGCCAAAATGCTTGCACTCAGGCTCAATAGGATAATTAGTGAGGTAGTACATCCTGACCAGACTGGTTTTATGCCAGGAAAGTCTACCTCACAAAATCTTAGGAGATTATATTCAATTTTACAGCTGGCGGATTCTGTGGAGGATGGGGCAGTGGTGGTGTCTTTGGATGCCGCCAGGGCCTTTGACTCTGTAGAGTGGCACTATCTTTGGGAGATCCTGTTTTGTATTGGGATGGGACCTAGATTTATAGCTTGTGTTAAATTGTTATACTCCTCCCCTTTAGGGCGGGTTTGTATTAATGGATATGTTTCCCCTTCTTTTCACCTCTCTAGGGGTACTAGACAGGGCTGCCCTCTTTCCCCAGCTCTCTTTGCCCTAGCCATCGAGCCTTTGGCGTGTCTTATAAGAACTGATCCCAGAATACGGGGAATTCAAATACGACAAAGGGTCGACAAGGTGGCTCTCTATGCGGATGACATGTTGTTATTCTTGTCTGATGCATCAGAGTCTTTAATTGCCCTTCTCTCGGTGGTAGACTCTTTTGGACGATTTTCTGGACTGCGCATTAATTGGGACAAATCTTGCATTCTTCCTCTACATGGTCCTTCTACTCCTGTTAGTACGGTAAATACTCCCTTGGTGTGGACCACTAAGTTTAAATATCTGGGAATTTGGGTAACGTCATCTATGTTGGACTTTGTCCCACTTAATGTCCAACCACAAATTGATTTCCTGAAATCCAAGCTGCATGTTTGGAATAAACTTCCCTTGACCGCCACGGGTAGGGTTAATTTGGTAAAAATGATTGTTCTCCCCAAATTTTTATATGTTTTTCAGCAGGCCCCTATCTATATTTCTCCACGTATATTTAAATTGATAGATAGTTATATCTCCTCTTTAGTTTGGGCTGAAAAACGTCCTAGAATTAAACTTAAAACTTTATGTAGGCCTAGAGCACTGGGTGGTCTGGCATTGCCAAATTTCCGCCTCTATTATTTGGCTTCACAATTGGTTCATTTACAGGGGTGGGTTTTGGGTGGGGAGAGCCAGGATCTACCTACCTTATTGGTACACACTGTTACTAGAGGATGTTCCCCTTTGCAGTTATTATTAGATGACAAATGCCCTACAGGGGGAGCTCCATTGGTCACGCAGGCTCATAAGCTGTGGAAACAGGCCCGTGCTTTAGTGAGGGCGGAGGGTATTGATCCTGAGTTGTCTTTGTGGCATTCTTCTGCTCTAAGAGAACTGGCCCTATTAGATAGAAACTCTTTGTGGACTGGGAGGGGGGTTCTCTTCATTGGACAGTTGTATAGTGACGGGGTATTAAAAAGTTTTGACACTATTAGAACTGAATTTGGGGTCCCGAATACTATGTTTTTCCGTTACCTACAGCTCCGACACGCTCTAGCTGTCCAGTTTTCTGCAGGCCCTCCGCAATTTACTCCTGATCCAGTTAGGGTTATGCTGCAAGCAACTAGTGGTAGGCGATTAATTTCCAGACTTTACTCCTACCTCCTTACTGCTAATTCCGATGATACCCTAGTATCACTTAGGCTTAAATGGGTGGATGATTTGGGTCCATTAGACGATGATGAATGGTCTTTCATGTTGAATAGTCATGTGATCGCCACTTCTGCAGTGAGATTCCAACAGATACAGTTCTTTTTACTACACAGGGTGTATCTTACTCCTTTGTTGATGAACCGATTTGGATCTGGAGTGTCAGATAGGTGTCCTAAGTGTTCTGTTTCCCAGTGCTCATTTTGGCATCTCCTCTGGGAGTGCCCTGCTGTACGAGTGTTTTGGTCCCGGGTCACCACCTGTGTTACCATCACAGAGAGTAGTATTCCCATTTTGTCACCTAAAATCTGCATCTTTGGACTGGGTCTTTCGAACAGGGTTAATCGATTGACGGCCCAATATGTGATTAATGCGATGACTTTGGCTAAGGTTTGTATTGCCCGTACTTGGATGGCAGCTAGGGGCCCTACTTTTGCTGAATGGTCTGGGTTAATGAATGAAGTAGTGGGGCATGAACGTTTTATATACACCAAACGTAACTCTATCCTGAAGTATGAACGTATTTGGGGTCCGTGGATTTCTTCAACTTATTATGTTAATGGAGGTGAGGAGACTTCGGATGGTGGGGGGCTGGAGACCGGCGAGACTGTGCAATAATGTTTTATTATTCTGAGATGTTTGTAGTAAATTTTCTCTTATACCGCAAGGTTGAGATATTTTTCTGTGCTGATAATGTGCTCTGTTTTATTTATATACTGTTTTTGAATATGTAATTGTATTATTTTAATGGCTAGCTATTTTATTTCTGTGGGGATTGGGCTTATAGGAGGGAGGGTTTTCTCTTTCTGGGTTGTAATTTGATGTTTTTGTTATAAAATGACAAACTTTATAAATAAACGTAATTTAAAAAAGAAATGTTGAAGTAAACACACACACACCATACACAGTAAAGTTTTAATCCATACATTCACATTCACACATACTCACCTATATTGCCTGGAATGGTCCCCTTGTCCAGTAGGCATCCATGGTCTTCTTAAAATGAATAAACGAAAAATGTGACCCTCGCACTAAGTAATAACCATCCTAACAAGGATGGTTATTACTTCCCGAATGAAGCGCTCAGACGCGACTCCCTCCTTTGAAGATCCGTGTCTGAGCATTCAATGGCTGAGAGAGGTCAGCCCCCGCCTCTCAGCCAATGAACGGCTCCCTCCATTGAACTCAATGGTGGGAACCGCAGTATAAACTTTAGTTACCCTGCGGCTCTTCATTGAGTTCAATGGAAGGAGCCATTCATTTGCTGAGAGAGCCGGGGGCTGACCTCTCTCAGCCAATGAACGCTCAGACATAGACGTTCAAAGGAGGAAGCCGCGACTGAGCTCTTCATTCGGGAAGTAATAACCATTCTAACCAGAATGGTTATTACTTAGTGCAAGGGTCGCGTTTTTCGGTTTGTTAGGGGATGGTGAGTATGTTTTTTTTCCCACAGGTACCCTATGAATTTTCTACTGTAGAAGGGGACTGATGCTACAGGGATACATAGGTGAGTATGTGTACATGTGTGTGTATATGTGTGTACATGTGTGACTGCATGTATGAGTTTTTTAAACTTATACTGTGTACGGTGTGTGTTTCTTTTAACATTTATTTACAAGTGAACTACAGGTCCCAGTGGGCCCTTAATGCCCCGCATGCTGGTATTTGTGGTTCTCCAAGTACCAGCATGTGGGGGAGGCTTGCTGGGAACTGTAGTTCTACTGTAAAGACAATGTTAAACATATTATTTTTTTACACTATATTGACACAATCAACCTGCCACCCACCGCCCAGGTGTGGCAGGGATAGCCCCGGGCTATCAACCTTGGATACGGGTGCCCTGGAGAGGGGGACCCCTTTATTGGAGGGATCCCCAACTCCCCAGGTATCCCTGGCCTGGGCTGACTAGTGGTCAGGGCTGATGCTGTGGCTGGGGGGCCCGGTGATAGGGCTCCCCTGGCTGTGGCATCAGTCCCCTGCTAGAAAGGGTCCAGGGCTGGTTCTGTGAATTACAGGTAGACCGTACGCAAATTCTTTCCTGTAATTCCAGGACCAGGACTGGTTCCCATAGCCCAGTGCTGGTTGTATTAAGTACAGTGGAACCCTACATATTTTTTTCCCTGTACTTAGTCAACCAGGACTGGGTTTGAAAAGTCCGGGGCTGGTTGTGTTTGGGGGGGTACCTCATGTCATTTTTTTTTTACATTTAACTCTTTATTTGGTTTTTACTGTCAGATACATGCAGGCATCTCACTGAGGTCTGCATGTATCTGCGTTAATTAGACCTGCTCATGCTCAAATCGAAAGCATGATCAGGTCTATTTATTTTGGGATTTGAATTTCGATTTGAAGTCTGATTTTGAGTTCGATTTCAAATCGAATGAAAGTAAATAAGGGTTTTGTGTGTTGGTCTATGTAAAAGTAGCAATGTTTTCCCGATGTTCAATTTGAGGTCCATTTGACTAAAATTCAATTTGAAATTCGATTTTACATTCGATCTGGCCTTTAGTAAATACCCAAATACAAAATCAAATACAAATCGAAAGAAAATCGCATGCCAAATCACTGAAAATGCCAAATCGACCTTTAGTAAATTTACCCCTAAAGCTGGCCACACATCTAAAGATTATCTGTCCAACCAGCCAACTAGTTGATTGGTTGGAATGAAAATCTGTTAACATATGGGAGTAAATGATGATCAGCAATTTTCTCCTAAATGGGCGAGTTTAAAAAGTGTGAGAGTTTACTGCTAAACTCTCACATCCTGTTACATTTGGCCCCAGAAATTGAAATGATATGCTTGATTATTGACTGGTGTTAATAGACCAGACTAATTATCATTCTTGTATTTGACTATTGTTGATAACAGTGTATATTTTTTTTAATAATACAAGCTGTAACTTTTTGTTAATTTCACTCTTGCCTTATTATTATGAATATAATATACTTTTGTGGTATATGTATTTGTGCATTACTTTTTCTCTGCTGACTTAAAAAATAAAAAAAGGTTATATTTGCTAAACAGTGGGTTTTAAAACAACAGTAGCAATAAATGCAAACATTTGACTGATTTAGAATTTATAACTATTGCTGTTCTAAATTCAGAAGCCTGAAAACCTGCTGTTTAGTTATAGCTCTAACACTTAAAAAGTTTGGACAACCTACAATACAATGTGATGCATGCCTATTCTGTAGTGTGTTATGTGTTTGTGTGCTTTATGTGGAGGACAGGTGAGATTTTAGTGTGGGTGCCATTGTTAGCTATGGAATTGTTAGAGGGCATCAGCTCAAATTTATCCCCAGGGTCACAAGCCTTTCATTATTACAGTAAATCACTGGTCACATGTGAGGGAAACAAATAACTCTATTGTAAAGGGGGAACTACGGATTCTTGGGGGGGGGAACCACAGATTCTTGGGGGGGGGGGGGGAATTTTCCATGCAATGAGTTTATAAAACTAACTTGCGATTATCACAAAATTGTATATTTTTTTTAAGTATGAAATAAATCTAATATTGATTTACCATTGATTGATAAATTATTATTATTATCCTTTATTTATATGGCGCCACAAGGGTACCACAGTGCCTTATAAAGTACATAAACAAATGAGCACACTAGAAAAATAGTTATTAACAATACATACATACTACAGGACAAATACATGATTTATAAACAATGCTGCATAACACTTAAATAAGCAGCAGGATGTCAGCAACCAAGGATGTTAGGTGCAGTTGTGGAGAGTTAGCAGTAAATGAAATCATAAAGGCACAAAGGAACAATTATTGAACGATAACGATATCATTATCGTTCAATCGCTCAATTTAATCATCTAATGGATGCGTGCAAAAGACAAGGAGTTGCACATGAGGGAAGAGGAAGAGGGCCCTGCTCGTGAGAGCTTACATACCAAAGGGGAGGGAGAAAATGTTTACATTAGTAAGAAACAGTCTGCCAAGAAGTATTCATAAGAAAAGGGTTTACACCAGCCATTCCTGTTTTTGATCTCACCAAAACAGACAGGGTTGCTATATTTAAAAAAAAATACAAAATAAATAGGCAACCGTCGTAGTCAACCTGCAACCTGAGGTACTGGGGCTGGAAAGTAGCTTTACTAAGGTAAGAACAACACACTTTGCCCTTTGAAATGGGCAACAGCGTAATAAAAGTATATATATATATATATATATATATATATATATAGAATGTGTCATGGTGTGGCACTCCAAGCATACAAAAAAACATCTCAGGCAGCGGTAATAGTGGTCAACGTTTCAATGCCTATTTAATTTCACGGCATTTTCTGATGAAAATGCCGTGAAATTAAATAGGCATTGAAACGTTGACCACTATTACCGCTGCCTGAGAGACGTTTTTTTGTATGCTTGGAGTGCCACACCACGACACATTCTATCTACTTGACCCTGTGTGGGCACCCAGCTAAGTATTTTACAGTTACAAGGAGTGCTGGACATTGTTTCAATATATATATATATATATATATATATATATAAATATATTTCCATTTTAAGTGGCCTAATATTTGAGTCTCAGGCCTGTATTCAATTAGTTTCGCACCTGCAATACGTTTCGTCTGCCGAACTTTTTGCCTACAACGCAAATTTTAGGGGTGAAACTTTTCGCTGTATTCAATTGCAAAGTATGCGAAAACGCAACCCGGCGAAACTTAAACAGGCGGAAAGTGCTGTCAAAAATGGGGAAATCAGCCTGTCACACCCCAAAAGATGCACTAACATTGGGGATCAATATAGATGTCCCCGATTAGCTCTACTGAAGCTATTTGGGGTACTTAAGTGCTGTCAATTGCTTTAAATTAGCGTCTTTGATGAAGTATTGAAGAATATATTTCTGCTTATTTTTAACGTGAAAATAAGTAGTCCTGTCAAATTTGAGGTTCTTGAAAATGGGGTAAGCATTGTTAAAAGTCGCTAATTTGTTGTTTACAAACATGTAAAAACGGCCCTTCTGCAAGCACCTGCAATCCAAAAAAAACCCTCACCCCTACTTGCAGACCCCCCAAAAGTGTATTTCGTTACTTTGAAAGTTTGTCCACCTACTGTGCACTTTTTCGCCTCCTTTTTCAAAGTCATTTTTCAGGGTGTTCCTCATTTGTTTTTTAGTTTTTTTGTTTTTTTTTACGCAGTTATCCTTTTGGGGGCTGTCCCAAGGGTGCAGAGTGGTTTCCCCACCTTTGCACCCCTAAATAGCGATTTTGCACTTTTTTCCGACACCTATTCTTAGGCGAATCTATTTCGCCTATTATATTGCATTGCGTTTTCACGTACGTGAAAAGTGTTTGCAATTGATTGCTGCGATACTTTTGCGCGATACTTTTTCACGGATTCTGACTTTTCGCGGCTAATTGAATATGGGCCTCAGGGCCTGATTCAGACCCACTCGCGAGCGCTGAGCGCTCGCAAGCGCGTCGATGGTGGCCCGGTGCGCATGCGCACTATGGTGCCGGCTCCATCGTGCGCATGCGAGAGACCCGGATAGCGACGGGCAAACCGTCACTCCGGGTCTCGTACAAAGGGGTCGTGCTGTCGATGTTGAGTGACAGGACGCCCCCTTTGGTGGGCGTGCCAGGGGCGTGGCTGCCCTGAAGGAGGCGTTCCCATGGGAACGCCTACTGTCTGGGGCCGGCCCCACTGACATCACAAGTGATGTCAGTGGGAGTGCTTTCAGCTCTGTTTGAGCCAAAAGCACTCCAGGGCTTGCGGCAACAAGACCCTACCACAAGGGTCTCGTCGCAAGCCCGATGGTCGCGATGGTCTTGACCTTCGCGACCATCTTCCTTGTCACTCGCTATAGCTGTCGGTGGTCACCCACAGCTATACAAGTGGCCAGGAGGCTGCTCTAAAAATCAAGAAGGACGGCCCTGATTCAGAGCGAGCACTCTGTCAGAGCGTCCGGCTCTGAATCAGGGCCTCAGTTGATTGTAGGAATGTTTAAAAAGCATCTAAAATTAATTTCACACTATCAGGTTATGCATTCGGACACCCCTGCACTGATTGGGATGGAACCAAGGCAAGGTGGTCCAGTTGGATCCTGGTGAGGTTTTAGGGGAGTTAGGGTCCCGGTTGGACCTCCTGTTGGTGTACACTGGGCAGAAAATTGACCCGGGAGCCTGTTCTGAGTTTTCCACTGGATGGATTAAGATGAAAACTTCACAGAGTGGTAACATTGCATCCCAGAAGAAATACTAGGGGGTTGATGTCCTGGTTGGACCTCTCGTTGGTGTACGCTGGACAGAACTTTGATCCAGGGATGGTGGGCAGAACTTTGACCCGGGGAGCCTGTTCTCGGCCTTCCACTGGGTGAATTTGAACTAGGGGTGTGCACCGGCCACTTTTCATGTTTTGTGTTTTGGTTTTGGATCTGGATCTTTCTTCGTGTTTTGGATCTGGATTGGTTTTGCCAAAACTACCCTTCGGTGTTTTGGGTTCTGGGTTTTGTGTTTTGGATCTGTATTTTTTTTTAAAAAAGCATAAAAACAGCTAAAATCACAGAATGTGTTGATTTTTCTGCTCCTATGCTATTATTAACCTCAAAAACCTTAATTTCCACTCATTTCCAGTCTATTCTGAACACCTCACACTTCACAATAGTGTTTTTATGTCCAAAAGGTTGCACCGAGGTAGATGGATGACTATGCTAAGCGACACGAGTGGGTGGCACAAAAATGTGGCCCATCTAGGAGTGACACTGCAGTGGCAGACAGGATGGCAGTTTGAAAAACTAGGCCCCAAACAGTACATAATGCAAAGAAAAAAAGGAGGTGCAAGATGGAATTGTCCTTGGGCCCTCCCACCCACCCTTATGTTGTATAAACAGGACATGCACACTTTAACAAACCAATCATTTCAGTGCCAGGGTCTGCCACACGACTGTGGCTGAAATGATTGGTCCGTTTGGGCACCCACAAAACAAGCTGGCAATTAATCTAGCCCTGCACAAACTGGCCCTACGGAGGCAAGATGTCGTCCTCATCCTCCTCATTCACCGATTCCTCACCCTCTTCAGTGTTGTGTACATCCTCATCCTCACAGAGTATTAATTCGTCCCCGCTGGAATCCACCACCACAGGTCCCTCTGTACGTTCTGGAGGCTGGTCTCCCTGGAAGAGTTGATAATTAATTTTTATGAACATCATCTTCTCCACATTTTGTGGAAGCAACCTCCTACGCCTTTTGCTGACAAGGTTCCCGGCTGCACTAAACACTCTTTCGGAGTGCACACTGGAGGGGGAGCAACTCAGGTAAAATAGAGCCAGTTTGTACAGGGGCCTCCAAATTGCCTCTTTTGTCCTGCCAGTACATGTACAGACTGTCTGACATGCCTACTTGGATGCTGTCACCGATGTATTCCTTTAACAGACAGACGCACGCTTGTCGCTGCTGCTTTGAGGATGCAGTTGCGGCTACAGCCCATACAATTCACAAAGACAGGAAAAAAAAGAATTTTTTATTTTTTGTGGAGCGCACTTTGAGGATTACACCACCCTTTAATAGACAGACGCATGCTTGTCGCTGCTGTTTTGAGGATGCAAGTGCGGCTACTGCGCATACATTTCACACACAAACACAGAAAAAAAGATTATTTTATTTTTTGTGGAGCGCACTTTGGGGGTTACTCCACCCTTTGACAGACAGACGGACGCTTGTCGCTGCTGCTTTGAGGATGCAGGTGCAGCTACAGCCCACACAATTCACAAAGACAGAAAAAAAAAGAATAATTTTTTATTGTTTGTGGAGCGCACTTTGAGGGTTACACCACCCTTTAACAGACAGATGCACGCTTGTCGCTGCTGCTTTGAGGATGCAGGTGGAATCTCGACGGGATTTGGAACCGGGGACACACTACCTCCATCAATTGTCTAAATCCCACTGCACTAATGGCGGATACCGGACGCAAGTCTAACACCAACATAGCAGTCAAGGCCTCAGTTATACGTTTTGCTTCAGGATGACTGCTGTCGTACTTCATCCTCCTCGCTAGGGACTGTTGGAGGGTCAATTGTTTAGTAAAAGTAGTGGTGTTCCTACTTCCTCTCTGGGATGATGAACAACTCCCAGCAGCAGCAACAGCACTAGGAGGAAGTGGTTCTTGATCTTTCCCTATTTTATTTTTATCGGAGAAAGTTTGGTCCTCCATTTATGTTATATTGATATATACATGCGGCTAAGGCGCACACAAACGCAGAAAATATTTTTTTATTTTTGCTGGAGAGTAGTGCACTTTGTGAGTTACACCACCCTTTAAGAAATGAGCCAGCCGGCCCTTTACTTATGGGACACAGGCGCACGCTTGGCACTGCTCCTTTGTTGATGCACGTGCAGCCACAGTGCACACAATTCACAAACACAGAAAATATTTGTTTATTTTGTTTGGAGTGTACTTTGGGGGTTACAGCACCCTTTAATGGTCAAGCCAGCCGGCCCTTTACTTATGACACTGGCGCACGCTTGGCACTACTTTGTTAATGCACGTGCGGCTACTGCGCACACAATTCACAAACACAGAAAATATTTTTTTATTTTGTTTGGAGTGTACTTTGGGGGTTACAGCACCCTTTAACGGACAAACCAGCCGGCCCTTTACTTATGGGACACAGGCGCACGCTTGGCGCTGCTCCTTTGTTGATGCATGTGCAGCCTCAGTGCACACAATTCACAAACACAGAAAAAATATTTTTTCTTTTGCACTTGGCGGGAGCACCCCTGATGGACAGAGCACCCCCTGGACAACACTACAGCACCCCTTTAGGACTGGGACACTGCACAGGACTTTGGAGTGGACACAGCCCCTATGGACAACTGACTGCACAACACAGTCCAGCCAGCCCCTATGGACTTTGAAGGAGTGGACACAGCCCCTATGGACAACAGCAGCGCAGCACAGCACAGCACAGCACAGCACAGCACAACACTACACTACACTACACTACACAGCTCAGCCAGCCCTAACTCCCACCCTCCCTCTTCACTGTCCACAGCCGAGTGAGAAAATGGCGGGTACCTTATATAGGATCCAAAACCTGGGAGAAAAGTCGAGCCTGACTCAGATCGGCAACAGATCGGGGGGGTTCGGATTTCAGAAATCGGAACCCGCTCTCCCCTAATTTGAATGATATCACATACCCTGTAATTTGAACAAATACTTCAGAGAGTGGTAACATTGGATCCCAGAAGAGACACTAGAGGTTGTAGTCCTGGTCGGACCTCCCATTGGTGTATTATGGGCAGAACTTTAATGTGGGGAGCCTGTTCTGGGCATTCCACTGGATGGTGTCACGATCCTGACTAATTTTTCCCATAATCTACTATGTTTTACCTCTGCAGTGTTTTTCCAGCTAGCGCTGAGGTCCACTCGCACTGTGATCGCACACCACTCCTGGATGACGCAGGGGTCCGCAGGCAACTCACATCGCATCCATCTGGCTATGAGGTCTGTCCACACTGTTCCTACTCTGTGCACTCAGTGTGTTTACTCAGCATGCTAGCACTCAGGCTGCACACCTGAGTATCCTCCAAAACTCAGTATGGACGCAGTCACGCAGCCATGTTGGATTCAGTTACCTGACTCTCCTCCACCACTCAGAGTGCTGTTCCCAGGCCAGTTTATCGCAGCATCCAATCCCTGGGGATCCACCCTTATAAATTCCATTTCCTGACTGGCCTCCATTGCTAGTACAATGTTGCTTCTGCTGAAGTTACAGCTCTGTACTGAGGGCCTGATTCAGAGCTGCTCGCAAAAAGTGAGCGCTCACTCTGAATCAGGGCGTGTGCTTTTTTTTTACCACCCACAGCTTATGTGAGCGGCCATGATGATGGTCGCGATGGTCAAGACCATTGCGACCATCGGGCTTGCGACCAGACCCTTGCGGTAGGGTCTCGTTGCCGCAAGCCCCAGTGGACTTCCTGCACTATTAGAGCAGGAAGTCCACCTACTGACATCACTAGTGATGTCAATAGGGCCGCCCACAAAAGGCCGGTGTTCGCATGGGAACACCTCCATTTGTGAAGCCACCCCCCTGCCACGCCTACAAAATGGGGCGAGCTGTTGATCAACATCAACAGCCGCCCCTTTTGTAGTGAGTCCTGGAGCGAGTGCTTTTTGCGCCTGCTCTGGGGCTCGCACATGCACAGTGCGCATGCTGCTCATGTGCACTGGGCCACCATCGACCCGCATAGCGCTTGCGAGCGGGACTGAATCAGGCCCTGAGCTGCCAGGTACTCTGTATCTGAACGGTTCCAGTCCATGTGATTCCAGTTCCAAGTCTGGTTGCAAGTCTCCATTTCATCTCTGCTCCAGTCTGTGTTATTAACTGAGACTTGTTCCTAACTACAACTATCGGTCCCAGCTGATATATCCAACCATCGGTCCCAGCCAATATCACCAACTATCGGTCCCAGCCGATACCTAAACCATCGATCCCATCCATCATCGGTTCCAAACCGACTCAGTACTGCAACTCATCATCATTGGTACCAAACCGATCCAGTACTGCAATTTATCCACACCGGTCTCAGAGCGATTAAGTTCTTCAATTCATCAACATCGGTCCCAAACGATCATGTTCATCAATTCAGCAACATATCTATCCAATTGTCTCCAAACATTGGTTCCAATCTGATCCTGCTGCATCAGTTCCAATCCAACCTTGCTTTACTAACTCCATATCATCGATTGCACTACATTGGTTCCTAACTGATTCTTCCACTACAGTTCGTATTCTGTTTCCAGGCAAATAAAATTGCTCCACTGTTGTCGCCTTCGGGCTCATCACCTCTAGCTGTTCCACTGCATGCGTATGTATTGCAGCACGCGCACCTGAGTTAGCATTGCGAGCACACTGCGATCACCTACACAGAAAGGAATACATCGCAGAGTGAGTGACAAGCTGTGAGCTTTTGGGGTGGTGACGAGGGAGTTGTCGGAGAAACGCAGGCGCTAATAAAGTAGTCACTGCGATGGCTTACGCAGCTTGAGTACTCACTGCGTGCAACGAGGTTAGCAATTTCTGAGCAAGGTCAGACCTGTTGTAATTGTGCAAGAGGGGCCAATGTTACTCGATGTTACCAATGTATACTCAGGACTGTAAGGTATTATGGATGTAAGACAGGGGTAGTGGGCAATAGTGGGTGTCTCTATGCTGGCTGTCCAACAGTTTTGCAATTGCATTCATTAAGTAAGTTACGCCTATAATACTGGGGTGCAAAGCAGGTCAAAAGTTGTATTTTGCAGAGTCCAATATGTTAAAGTATTTTTGGAGTAAGAAATATTTTTAAAAAATCCTTTAGAGGTGTTTCAAGGAGAGGTTATTTATCCATCCTTATTTAGAGTTTTTGTGGTCTTTGACTGGGACTTTCAGCAGTTGTCTGTAGCTTCTAGCCTCCGCTACCAAACAATATAAAAATGGAGTGTTAAGGGATAATCAGAGATTGGACATAGTGGGCTAAATTTTTTAAGAGTTGGTTTTGGCATAATTTAGAAACCACCAGAAACCGACGTCTATTGGCGATGATATCAATGTCAAATTGACAAAATTTACAAAAGGTAAGTTTTGATGTTTAAACTGAAACCCCTGTTAACCCCTGTTAATGACAATCTGCAGTAGCGTGTTCTATTTAATGGCAACTTCTATGGAGAGCACTGTATTTTAGAATGCATTCAATTGAGATTAATGTCCTGGGGCTTTTCAATTGGTGTGTGAAAACCCCTGTCAATTGATATTAGTACAAAATACATAATTAGGCTCTCCACTTCCTCTTTCACTTTGAGGTTTGTGAGGAGATTCAGAGGATGGACAGAAGTATTGTTATAGTGAGGAGAGATCATTTAGTGTGCTTTTTTAGTTTTTTTGTAACTATAAAAATATTTTTTATACAGTATATAAAAAAATAATATTTAAAAAAAACTATGGGCCTGATTCAGACCCGGACGCTATTTGCGTCCGCTCGCTGGCTAAAAGAGGCCGGCTATTTAAATCATGTGCTCGTACTGCGTCGCGTAAAGCCGCCCACTAAGTAAGAGCGAGCGGCCGCACTATGCGCTCGTACCTGTATAAAGACGCGCCTTTGCCACTTGCAACACGCGACATCTCCGGCAGTTATAGGATTAATTGGGAACACTTAGAGCCATCGGAGCTGCTCGCAGCGCTTGTGGTAGCCTTTTCCCACCACAACATTGTGAGCAGTTCTGGCTAAAATGCAACCCAGTCACGTGTGTAATGACGCTACTTTGCTAATTATGCACACCCATTGAACGTCGTTCTGATGGTCGGGCACGCCTGCGTTCACACATCCACACCCCTGTATCTGTCACTCAAAATAGCGGCCCGACTGTGGGCTACGGACGAGCATTTTCCCATCGCAATGACTGGTTCGCGCACGCGCACTGCGACTCATACGCATGTGCAGATTGCGAAAAATCGCTCAAGGCGAGCACAGCATAGCGTCCGGGTCTGAATCAGGCCCTATGTCCTTAGGATTGAAGATTTATTTTTAATTGTCACATTATGTAAATAATAGCTATTAGATTTATTTTTTGTTAAAAAAAAAAGATATTGATACAGATTTAAATAGCTATATTATTTACATTAATTTATTATAAACAAAAACAACTATTTTGGGAACATTTATGCAATAAATATTAGCCAGTTAAGTGGTTAAATAGAACAAAGCCTGCTCTGATCATAGTGATCTGTGCAGTGCTTCTAAATTTGCATGCCACACGTAGGTCTATTGTTTGGGCAGGTTTGCAGCAGTTTTATGATGGCTTTCAAAACCCCTTCTTGATAAATCCATGGTTTCTATTCTATTCTTTATATGGTTTAAAACATTGATGGTGCCTCTGTTCTATTCTGTTCTAAAGTTTGGTTTGACTGCAGTTTTGCAGCGGTTTTCCCGAATCTGTAAATCTGTGGATAGCGAAAACGAAAGCAAACAACAAGGGGTTACAACCTACTGCTTAGTAAAATTAGCCTTGTAACAGCAGAGCCATAACTAGACTTTTTGGTGCCCTGTGCCAGAGAGAGCATTTGGCGCCCCCCTCCTCCATTTTTTTAAATAGGGACATAAGATAGTGCACCTGAAAAAGGGCCATGACTTCATGGGGAAGGGCCAGGGAAAATATAGGGCCAGGGAAGATATAGGGGCACTCCTGGGGCAGCCAGGAGATGCTGGGGATAAAAGAAGGCAGAAACAGCGCCCCCTGCCCTGCGGTGCCTGTGCCATGGCACAGGTCGCACTACCCTAGTTACGGTCCTGAGGAACAGTGAGTAGTGTCTTGCTGTCATAGTGACATGTTTACCTCTGTTGTTAATTTCATACACTCATATAAAAGTCACTGAATATTTGCCATTACAAAAATAAAACTTTAAAATGCTATGTCTAGTGAAAAAAACAATAAAACAATATTTCATGCTTTTGTTTGTCAGACTGTTTTACATTTTGAAATTAAATCTCTATATTTTGGATTTATTTTAGCCTCAATCACTGATTTGGTTATGGTTGGCAGTAGTGTAGGTGATTAATTTGCTACATCCCTATTTTATTTTTTACCAAGCAGACCAAATACAGCGGTTAAATGAACCAAAAGATGTGCTTATCTAGACATGGCCTGAATTTGCAAATTTCCCTTATTTTTGCTGGGCAGACCAAATAGTTTGGCTAACCTAACCAAGAGAAATTTGCTCATCTAGATGTGGCCTGGATCAATAAAGCATTTCTACATTTCATTTGGAAAAGAAAAGAGTCTGCATAGTGATGAACAAACTATATTTGTCAAGGGTGGATGGAAGAATCAGCTTCCTAAATATTTGTGGGAAAAATATAGCCAGCATTTTCAGACATGTTTGATAGTGGTTGGTGGTTGGAGGGACTGGTTATTTTTCTAATCTGGCTTTAGGATTAGCCTTGGTGCAGCCATGGAGAGTTTCAGGCCTGCTACACGCTAACATCCTGTAACTCACTAATGTATATTAATGATATTCTTATCTAGGGAACAATTTTATTGTACAGGGTAATAGTTTTGGCCCCAGATTAATATATTATTTTACGACACAATTTTTTTTTTTATACAGACATCAACACAATTATCACATTATAGAAGACTGATTGCTTAAAGAAGTGTCTAATATACTAAATAATATACTAAATCGGCAGCAACTTGGATGTTGCTTTTGCCAGCTTAAAAAAATGTTATTGCAAATACTTGTTAACTGTATATTGTCCAGCTGACTCCTGTCGTTGGTCACAAGATAGGAGCTATACGTGGAGTTGCAAGCGTTGGGGAGAATAAGGAGTATGTGCACAGTTAATATTAGGTCTAATACATATTTAAACAACATAGCTATTATAAATTTAATTACTACTGAATTTGGTCCTTTGCTGTTGGCCCCTTCTCACCATCTGTGCCCCCATCCTACTAGACCTTTCCTCCCCAGTCTCTGCACCATATATAGTGGCAGATCTGGCGACCTCCCCAGCACAGTTCCTTGCAGTTAACATCAGCACATTGCTATTAAGTTAATAGATGGTGGGTTTGTTGTAAGGGCAGGAGGCAAGTGAACTAAGGAAGCCATGTGCTACTTCCTACTTGTTACAAAGATGTCAGGTTGCTCATCCATCTTTCTAGTTAAAGGGTGCATGTCATACACAGGCAAGCTTATGATTCATTACCAGATGAACTGCCAGTCACAAGTCTGCGTACCCTGATGTGTAAGTAGACAGAAGCCAGCCCTCAGACCTGACAAATGGGTTGTGATATGGAGAAAGGAAAGGTGTACTTTGTTTTGAAGATTTGATGATGTGGGGACATATAATTTGTTTTCAGGGAGGTGCAGTCAGGGTAGGAAGGGGAGAGTGAGCTTTGATATAAAAAGGATTAGTATAATACAAAGAAGATATTTATAATTTATAAATATCTTCTTTGTTTATTTTAATCCTTTTTATAGTTAACACTCACTAGCTTTGTGGAGCTCCTTGGGACTGCAGGTAGACGAGAGATGAGGCAGCAACAGGTCAACTGCTTCTGTATAGTCAGACACTGCTTGCAGAGCTGGGGGCAGGGCCACACTATGGGCAGTAAGCTGCACAAAAAGAGAGCTAATAGAGGCATGCCTCTGAGTATGGGGGCATGCCTTGAGCACTGATGGATACCTAGGATGTGTCATTTAACCAGTAAGTGTTCTGCAGTGTTTAGAGATCAGAGCTGTTAGCAGCAGCAAGAGAAAACACAGTGATCCAAGTAGGAGAATCAATGGACACTGAAGCTTAGTGCAGTGTGGGGAGAATTACAGTGAGTATGAGGTGATACAGGCTCCCAACAGTCAGACTAATCTTCATGTGTGCCTCCCCAGCCATTGATCTCACCACACATCACTGTGGGCCTTATTCAGCAAGGAATGCAATTAGTTACACGCACGCAATCAGTCGATTGTTGTGTACTGCACATGCGTATGCATTGCAGTGCGCGAACTAGCCACTGTGCCCTGGACTGCGAATGCAAAGGGTAAGCAGACCCATTTTAGATTTATTGACAGGAAGTGCTGTTTGGGGGTGGTGACGGGGGGTGGTCGGGCGTGGGTGTGCATAAATTAGCCACTGCAAAACCAGACACCGCCTGAGGCTTCATAGCCTGCGCTGAAGTAAGCAATTCCTGAGGTCAGTCTGGGCTTCTCTAACTGTCTGATGTTACTCGATGTTACCGATTGTTTCCGATGTTGTTAAAGTATACGGATGTGAGCAAGGGGAAGTGGGCACCCTTATGTCAGACTGTGATCGCAATGCGAATGCATACATTTAAATAACACCTCTGATATTAGCAATGCAATTGCGTGAGAATAAACAGAATAGCAATCCATAGGGAATCAGGCCCTGTGTGTTTTAGCGATTTAATAATGTATGGTGAGGAAGCCTGCAAGGTGTTTTGTGGATTGTTGATGTGTGAGGTGTTTTTTAGGGGTTGTAATTATATTTAAAGTTTTATGGGTTTTTTTGTAAGTAAATTCCAATATAGTATTAATAATGTAATAAACTAGATAAGCATATACACATGTATTTTTTTTAAAAGGTGAATATAACTAGTAAATTTATAGGAAAAACCAAGCACTCCCTTATGTAAGTGTAGCTTTCATTAACAATTAGACAATGTGTTTCAAATATATCAAAAATATATGTTTGTGTAAGATAGGGAAGGATACTTTTCATTCTCCTACAACATGGAGCAGGACTACTAAACATTACCCTGAAATATCTATAAACATTGGGTGTTTATGAGCTTATACTTTACATCAGGGATCTTCAACCTTGGCCCTCGAGCTGCTACACACCCCAGCATGCACTGCCATAGTTTTAGCATGCTGTTATATCAAAAAGGTGGTAGTGCATGCTGGGATGTGTAGTTCCACAGCAGCTGGAGGGCCAAGGTTGAAGACCCCTGCTTTACATTGTATTGTATTTTTATTGCCGCTACATAGTTTATTTTATTTCTCATTACACATACTGTAGTTTATTTCATTTTAATTGCTGCTGCACGGTAATATTATATACATATAACTAACACTTTCAGTTTATTTTATATAATGAGTAAATTGTAGAAGGGGCCAACTTGATACATATGAGTCTACCTGTTGGATATTAATCACGTTATTACTACGAAGCAGTCAGCACCAGTACTCTTGAACCCATGGTAGAAAGAAAGATGGCTATACAATAATGACAGTGTGGAGGAAAGGGACATGTCCAAAGCATTTAGTTGAGACAGGCAACCTGCTCCCTACTGCACCTGCTAGTGCTTCAAAGCTTTTGTGGCCTGGGATGGACTGGGGAGATTACAAATATCAAACACATGGAAGACTGTTGTATGTATTCTCTACTCACCGGACATGAGGATGCAACCAAGGAAGAGCACAACAATGAACATTGATATTCATTGAAAATTGCGTAGTCTCTTCTTTCTTGAGGTCTACTGGCTTCATCAGTGAAACCTGTAAATGGGTTATCTACAACAACCCTATCACACAAGTATTGGCTAACTCCTTCGGAAGTATGTGCCATACACTGTAGTGCTAAACACCAGCACCCTGACACAATCAACAACTCTGTAGTCAGCTAAACTGCACATTTAGCTCAACTAGGTCTATGATATTACCTTACCGCTATCTTTTGACACATCCACTATGCAGTACTAAAATATTACAAAAAGGCAATAAGTATCAATACAATGAACTACACAGACAATACAGTGCAATGAGATGCCATAAGCCTACTCTTATGGAGGGTTTAACCTGATGGAGTCCTATGGGAAAACCACTGTACAATGAGAAATGGGAGGAAAACCAAAATGGTTGTAAAATCAAAATGATGAGTTAAAGGGACAATTCCTGCTCTCCCTTGTGGCTAGTGGATATCACTGGTTTTATAATGGCAAACTCAAGCAACACCCCAACAAAATAGGAGGGAAACCTCCAAACTTTTAACCTTGTTGAGCACTTCACCTATATCAGCAGCCTTTATCATAGAAATAGACACAGATACTCAGATGTCTCAGGACTTAACTTCGAGTAGTAAAGGTTTTTAGAAGGTGTTTGTAGTATGAGAGATCATAGTGTACACAGAAAAGTTTGATGTTGAAAACTGAACATTGGACATGGAACAGGATTTGAATACTGAATGAAAAGTCACATAATACTGACAATAGATACATGTGGAAATTGAACAACTGAACAGTGACTGACTCACTGATAGTTTAAATGCACATGCCTGAATGGATGGTATGCACTGAGCAGTTGAGGTACAGTTGAATTTGTATGAATTTGCTCGTAGGAACGCTGTGCAATAATGTGAACCAATGAGAGAGCTTGGCAACCTGAAGTCTATTTTGTAATTCAGTACATAGTAAAGGTATTGAAGTTTGGAGAAAATAAACCAGTCCAAGAATGATAAGAACAATGGCCCTCATTCAGAGCCGTTCGCTATTTGCGGTCGTTCGTTCTAAAACAAGGGGTGGCTATTCAAATGAACCGTTCGCTAATTGCGGTCTGTTCACGCCTCTAAGTCTGAACGAGCGAGCAAAACTTGCGGTTGTAATTTTGAAAAATACGCCCCCTTGCCGCTCGCACCATACGTCTTGTCCGCTATTTATTAGATTAATCGAGTACATCGAACAGCGTATGAACTGCTCGCTATTCTTGTGGCTGGTTTTTTCAACCGCTATTTTGCGAGCAGTTCTGAGTAAAAAAAAAACAAGTGACGTGGTCAATGACGCTGCTGTATTAATTATGCACTCCCTTAAAACGCCCGTTTTGACCTTTAAGCACGCCTGCGTTCGAATTCCACCCCCCCGTTTTCAAGCACCTTCCCCTGTTACCACCCACATACGCCTCCTTCTGTCACTCAAAATAGCAGGCATTCGCTATATAGCGAACAAATGATTTTCGGCCGCACTGACTGGTTCGCGCATGCGTATTAAAATCCGTACGCATGCGCAGATGTGTGAACATCGGTCAGAACGAACGAGCGGCCGCTTACGAGCGGCTCTGAATCAGGGCCAATGTCAGATCCAGTGATTAGTCAGAGAATGCTCATCTATATGTGCACTGGCCTACAGCCATGGCCAAAAGTTTTGAGAATGACACAAGTATTGTTTTTCACAAAGTCTGCTGCTTCAGTTTTTATGATGTCAATTTGCATATACTCCAGAATATCATGAAGAGTGATCAGATGAATTGCAATTAATTGCAAAATCACTCTTTGCCATGACAAGAAACTTAATCCCAAAAGCAACATTTCCACTGCATTTCAGCCTGCCACAAAAGGACCAGCTGACATCATGTCAGTGATTTCGCTCGTTAACACAGGTGAGAGTGTTGACCAGGACAAGGATGGAGATCACTCTGTCATGCTGACTGAGTTAGAATAACAGACTGGAAGCTTTAAAAGGAGGGTGGAGCTTAAAATCATTGTTCTTCATCTGATAACCATGGTTATCTACAAGGAAACACGTGCAGTCATCATTGCACAAAAAGGGCTTCACAGGCAATGATATTGCTGCTAGTAAGATTGCACCTAAACCAACCATTTATCGGATCATCAAGAACTTCAAGGAGAGAGGTTCAATAGTTGTGAAGAAGGCTTCAGAGCGCCCAAGAATGTCCAGCAAGCGCCAGGACTGTCTCCTAAAGTTGATTAAGCTGCAGGATTGGGGCACCACTAGTGCAGAGCTAGCTCAGGAATGGCAGCAGGCAGGTGTGAGTGCATCTTCACGTACAGTGAGGCGAAGACTTTTGGAGGATGGCCTGGTGTCAAGAAGGGCAGCAAAGAAGCCACTTCTCTCCAGGAGAAACAACAGTGACAGACTGATGTCACCAGGGGTGCGAAGAGCGGGGCCCCGGCGCCATGTCTGTGGGGCCTGGTAGTGCCCATATAACTGTGGAGAGGGAGCCACTTTGCCACTGATTTGTTCCCTAAGGAGCTGTGACCACACCTCCCAGATGTGGCCACGCCCAGATGTCACAGTGAAAGACATAACTAAATACAGATCCTCATCATGTGGTAATAGGTGCTCTATTGGACTTCCTCTCCCCTCTAGCCAGGAAAATGTGTGTGTTAATCCACAGGAATTCGATTTACCACAATGCAGACACATACTGTATGTAGCATATTTTGGGTATTTCATATTTATTACTAATCCCATAGTAATAAATACCAAAGTACTTGGCAGTCACAGCATTAAATAGCCTGAACTAATTTGCACTTTAACAAGACCACTAACTTTGGAAAAACTAACCCCAGGCTATGTAGGGACACTGTGGCTACAACATCTACAATGATTAATTTGCATTTCAAGGATGAGGCTGGAGTTGTGGGCATTTCTATTGCTCTGGGCCCTGAGTGGTCACCACTTCCATCTCTATTATAATACGAGTACACCACTGAGTAGCAGCACAAATACTTATATCTACAGATTACAGTTATTCCAAGCTGAAACAGAATCCTTAGTAACAAAAAAATTCACCAAATCCGATAAACTGTTTATTTCTACACTGTACAAGTTGGTGTGAGGTCAGCACTCCATTAGCAACTAGCAATGTAAGCAAGTAGGGAATTGACTTTGGACCACAAGAATGCACTTGGAAATGTGTAAATGGTTCACTGAAGGTAAGCAAATACATATGCAATAAAATATGAAGGGAACTACTGTGGTGACTAGTACGTAAAGTTTTTTTTACACTTTCACAATAACTAACATAAGGTTCATATCAGAATGTGATCCACAATACCCTAAATGTGTTTGCCTGAAAGCATCATCCCATATGCATTGCTGCAGTCATTCCCTAATATGTTCTTTTTTTTATTAATGCTGTTAATGTGATATTAAACAGTAAGCCTTAGCTATCGGCTGAGTTTTAGCTAGTATCCAAAATTCAGAATGCCTTAGGTTAGCAGTATATACAGTATGTATTTATTACATTTGTTACTGAAGACCAGGTAGTGACAGACTGGCCAGTAATCTGTCTCCTTGTCACAGTGGAGCACTTTATCTCTGAATATCTGCAGGCAGGATTTTTATAGATGAATTGTTTTTTGAAGGTTTTGTATGTTTGATGCTTGTAGGCTTCAGAACCATTTGAAAGTATCAGTAGTTAGTTTTACTGGCATTGTACTTCTTCTTGAATTTCTCTATTTTATACTTTTTGATAATGCAACACCGTACAGGGTATGTAGTCAGGAAAGTTCCCGACTGTGAAATCCCAGCATAGGAGTAATGATAGGCGTCTAAATACTGACGACTATCATCAGGCCCAAGCTGAAATCCCGACACCCGGCATACCGAACGTAGGCAAGCTGGGCGTCGGGACCTGATAGTCGTGGGGGGGGGGGTTAGGTTTAGTGACTCCCGGGGGGACTTAGGGTTAGGCACCCCCCAGGAGGGTTAGGATTAGGCTAGGGGAAGGAGGGATTAGGGTCAGGCACCCCTGGGAGGAGGTTAGGGTTAGGCACTCCCCCGGGAGGGTTAGGTTTAGGGAGCGAGTGGGGGGTTAGGTTTAGGCACCCCTGGGGGGAGGTTAGGGTTAGGCACTAGGGGGGGAGGTTTGGGTTAGGCACCGCTAAGGGAGGGTTAGGGTTATGGGGGGGGGGGAGAGGGGACAGTTAGGATACTTACCAGGCACCATCAATATCTTCATCTGCCTGACTTCCGGCATCAGTATTTCATCCGCCGGTCTTAGGTCCGGCAGTATGTCATACCGATTCCATATAGCATGTAGATGAAATTGGGATAATTCTGTTAAATTTTACTAAGTGTATTCACATAAGTAACTTGATATATTTAGTTCTGTAAAACACAGTTGTTATCATACCTCCCAATATTTATCTATCAAAATCAGGATCAAATTGATTTCTAAATAGGACATTACATTGGTTAAAGGATGAGTTGGCTATGGGTGAGGTGAAAGGATGACTAAACCCCAAAATTAAAATTTTCTGATGTGAACCATAAAAGTACAATACATTATTCAGTGTTACATACCTCTCGACATCTACTCAGTAACACGCAATAAAAAGCAAACCATGCAAGTCACGCCCACTTTCTCATAAACTCCATCCCTTTCAAGGTCTGCAACTCAGAGCAGTTGGGAGCTTTGCTTTAGCTGCACATTTCACTTGTATAAAGTAAAACATTACCCTCATCCTCAATAACAGACAGCTGTAGGACTGTGGGGACTATTTGTTAAAATTGTAAGAATTGAAGAAATAACTTATTTTTATTTACTTATTGCCCACATTAGTAAAAAATATATTTCTTAGGACTTACTGGCTCAGAGTTAAAAGAGCACCTTACTGCTTCACCAGATCAGTCTCTGATGTTGCACGCATGCAGGAACCGGCCTGCCAACTTTTTAGTTAAAAAAATTAACATGGTTAAAATAAAGTATTAACTAAATATATAAGTGCACACATTTGTTTTTACAACATAGTGATGATCCATATCTGGAAATTGCCTCACAGGGACACTCCTTTCCACCAGGGCCATAAAAAGCTATGGGTGACTGGTGCCACCGTACAGTGGCCCTGATTCAGAGCCGGACGCTCTGACAGAGCTCTCGCTCTGAATCAGGGCCATCCTTCTTGATTTTTAGGGCGGCCTCCTGGCCACTCGTTTAGCTGTGGGTGACAACCCACAGCTATAGCGACCGGCCAGGAAGATGGTCGTGATGGTCAAGACCATCGCGACCATCGGGCTTGCGATGAGACCATTGTGGTAAGGTCTCATTTCCGCAAGCCCTAGAGTGCTTTCGGCTCGAACAGAGCTGAAAGCACTCCCACTGACATCACTTGTGATGTCAGTGGGGCCGGCCCCAGACAGTAGGTGTTCCCATGGGAATGACTCCATCTGGGCAGCCACGCCCCCGGCATGCCCACCAAAGGGGGCGTGCTGTCACTCGACATCGACAGCACGCCCCCTTTGGTAAGAGACCTGGAGCGACGGTTTGCCCGTCGCTATCCGGGTCTCGCGCATGCGCACGACGGAGCCAGCACCGTCGTGCGCATGCGCACTGGGCCACCATCGAACCGCTTGTGAGTGCTCAGCGCTCGCGAGCGAGTCTGAATGAGGCCCAGAGTGCAGCGCACTGTGGGTGGCAACGATCCCTGTATCTGGCTAGCAGTGTGTCTAGAATAGCACCCTGCAGCCAGAATAGCAGATGTAGAGCCTCCCGGGGAGTTCCCTGGATTCTCCAAATGGCAGACTGAAGTCATAACAGCTCCCTGGAGCATCCTGAGGATGCTCTGGATATCATGCCACGGTGGCATGATATCTTACGCTGAGGGGGCATGGCAGCACCGGGTGCCGTAACTCGAAGTTACACTGCTGCTTTCCAACACCCTATCACCAAAACAACCAAATAGGTGTATATTGCCAAAAGCATTTTCTTGCAAACAGTCATTGATAAGTAAAGTAGTGCATGAAGTTCTTAGAAACTGCATCTGTTTATGGTTATTTGGAATTGGCTGCCTGTTTTTTGAATTGATGCTCCACTTCTTTTATTTACCTCAGAATTCCGTGCAAAGTTATTGCGAAAATGTTCTAATTGTGTATGCATTTCTACTGAGTACTTTGGAAATGTGAGAACCCTTGCAATATCAGTCTTATTAATGAACATGCTCATTATGTCTGGCTATTTTTGGGAAAGGTCTTTCATACCACAGGCAATACTGTTTTTTTTGTTATACAAACTTATACGTGCTAGGACAGACAGTCCATCAGACTTCTGGTCTTTAATTTTTTTAAATACTTCAATGTTTTAAAATATGGTGCATAATATATTATATATATGTATATATATATATATATATATATATCTATCTATATATATATATATATATAACAGACCAATGGACCGGCACTCTGCTAAACAGTGGGAGAGTTGCTCCTGTGCCAGCAGACAAATGCATAAACGTACTGGAAAGACAGCGGCACTAGGAGACTGTCAAAAAAGGTTTAATTGTGATCCTTCACAATACCAACGTTTCGGGGCTAACTGTGCCCCTTTGTCAAGGTAAAAGGTGTACAAAGAAGTGAATAGTTCTTACCTTATACCCCGGAGAAACCCGCCAAAGTGCCTGAGCCCAGACGCCGCCCGGGACCCCACGTGACATGGCCGGAGTCCCGCAGTGATGATGTCATCGTGCTGCGTAACACTGGTAGCCTAGGCAACCAGGACGCTAGCGCAAGGACGCGGTTTGTCGTCCTGGCAAAAGAAAGAGATGGAGAGAACACCTGCGTGACGATAGAAAAGACATAAAAATGTGAAAGCTTAAAATAGAGGGCCACATAAAATAAATACAAATACAAGTCAACTTACACATGTACTGAACGCTATTGTGTACTAATGCACTATTGTCAATGTGTGTAGACCAAATAACACTCATAAGAATGCAGAGACATATGTATGAATAACAGCATGTGCAGATCGGGGCAGGAACACTGACTAAAATGAACAGAGCAAATGTAGATAACGTAGTAGAGAAATAGACTAGAATGGAAGGAGAGAATGGAAATGTACTACATAGAACGCAATAGACATATATGTACCAGAAAGTAAGAAGAGAGACGAGAGGAGGGGAGGAATAAAACCAAGGAACAGTCAATTAAACACGCTCCATGCAATCTTCTCATTAAGCCCTGCCGGACTAATGGTGTTTAGATTAAAAATCCATCTGGCTTCAACCTGAAGGAGCCGTGAGGCCCTGTCACCCCCTCTGATAGTCTTGGGAACGTGGTCAATGGCCATATGCTTGAGATCCGAGAGGCTGTGTTTCTTTTCGGGGAAGTGCCTGGCAACTGGCTTGTCCACGGTTTTGCCTGCAAGGGCCCCTTTAATGGCTGAACGGTGGAGTGCCATGCATTCTCGCATTGTCCTGGTGGTCTTTCCAACGTAGTGTAGATTGCATGGGCAACTGATCAGATATATGATGAAGGATGAGGTACAAGTCAAGACGTGCCTGATATGAAACAAACGGTCTGAATGAGGATGTGTAAACGTCTGGCCTGTCACCATGTGTTGACAAGTGGTACATCTAAGACACTTATAGCACCCTGGTTGTTTAGACAGAAAGGTCTTTGTAGAGATGTCATTGTTTGTGTCAAAGTTGGTAATATCGGCATGAACGACTACATCCTTGATGTTCCTGCTACGTGTGTAGCAGGCTAAAGGTCTTTTGCCTCTTAGAGAAGGAAGATCTCTGTCGCTAGTGACTATAGGCCAAAGTGCTCGGGTAGCACATTGGATGACTGCACTGGACATACTATATTAGCTCTTCCATGGGATCAGTGTCTCTGAGTTCTTAACCTTAGGTATAAATAAGGAGCTCCTTGAGGTGTTCAATACTTCTTCCTTCTGTCTCCATAATAAAGAGGGATCATATCCTTTTTGCAAAAATTTGTGAACAATGGTGTCCAGACACGCTTCCAAACTGTTGATCTCACTGGTGATCCTGGCCACCCTAATCATCTGGGATTTAGGAAGGCCTTTCTTTAAGGCTGGTGGATGGTGACTGCTGGCCAGTAACAGGGTGTTCTTGTCAGTTGGTTTGGAATGCATCACTGTGACAATATGACCATTCATGATGGAGACTTGGACGTCAAGATAGTTGAGAGAATGGAAACTGTGCTGGTAAGTAACTCGAATCGGTGAGGCTCTGGAGTTGATGTAGGTCATCAGCATAATAAACTCCTGTTCACCCCCGGACCATAACATAAACAAATCGTCTATGTATCTGGCAAACGTGATGATGTTGTTTGCCACTCTGGTATCACTGTAAAAAATGCATTGTTCCTCTTTAAGCATGTAGATGTCCGTATACGAGGGGGCTACATTGCTCCCCATTGCACAACCGGTGCGTTGGAGGAAAAAACGTCCATCGAACAGGAAATAATTTGTCGTAGGCGTTAATTCTAGTCGTTGCAGGAGAAGGTCATGATCGATGTTAACAACATCCTCTGTACACAAAAATTCTTTCATGGCCTCCAGTCCAGCAGTGTGGGGGATTGAAGTGTACAGGCTACAGATATCCATAACACAGATGAGCGTGTTATCTGGCACAGGGCTTACATTACTTAGGAGAGTCAAAAAACTGGAAGTGTCCTTGATAAAAGTGGGTTGTTTCAATAGCAAAGGCTGTATGATGTCATCGAGAAACTGGGAAATGGGTTGGTACAATGAGCCTCTCGCCGAAATAATCGGACGTCCAGGCGGTCTCGTTGCGCTTTTGTGAATTTTGGGCACCATGAATAGAATGAGGATGACCAGATGCTCCGTTATTAGTGCCTACATTAATTGATCTGACAAAAGTCCCCTGTGGTTAGCTTGTAATAGAATCTCATCTAGCTCTCTTTTATACGAGATGGTGGGATCGCAGCTGAGAGATTGGTAGGTGTCTACCACCAACAGTTGATAAATTTCCTCTTTGTAATCTGTCAAATTCTGTATGACGATTCCGCCCCCCTTATCGGTGGGGTGTATTATTATTATTATTATTATCCTTTATTTATATGGTGCCACAAAGGTTCCGCAGCGCCTTACACAGTACATAAATGAGCACACAAGAAAAACAGGTAATAGTAATACAAAACAATACAGGACAAGGACATGGTTATAAACATAGCTGCATAACACAAGCAGCAGGACATGAGCAACCAGGTGTTAGGTGCCATTGTGGGGAGTTAGGAGTAAATTATACTATACGTAGGGGGAGGAGAAGCACATGAGGGATGAGGGCCCTGCTCATGAGAGCTTACATTCTAAAGGGGAAGGGCAGACAGACAGGGGCGACACAGAGGAGTAGATAGTGAGGAAGTAGCATGGAGCAGTGGGTTAGGATATGTGCTTCGGAATGTGTGTATAAGATGACATGATGTTATGTAAAAATTAAGTCCTTCATACATCTACAGTATCTCTATGACAGACAATAGATTGTTTGTGTTATTTACATGAGAGATGTACAAAATAAAGTTGTAGCACTTTAATTGTTGTATGTTACATTTTAGCGTCTATATACAGCCTGACAAAAAATGCAGCTATTATGGGACTGTCCCACCATCCTAATACAGTAGTGACTACTTTAGTCCCAGCTGCTGGGTGCTATGCCATGCTCCTGTGAGTGGGTGCATCTCACATGCTAGACCCACTCACAAATGGGTGCAGCCATACATGATGTGGTCCCACAGAATGTTGCAGTACCCGGGCTCAGAATTTCTCTTGGCAGCCCTGGAGGTGAGAGACAGAACCAGGAGGGAATGGGGCTTAGTGGTGGGGTAACAAGGCCATGGAGAGAGGTGGTTGAGAGTGGAGGGACAGGAAAGGTGGGGGAAATAAGCAGAGGGTTGGAAAGCAGACTGATGAGAGAAAAAAGGGGGAACAGCAAGTGGAGGAGACAAGAGGGGGAGGATAGGGATGGATAAATGTCTCTGTATTGACCGAGGTCCTCAAGGCTTGTTGCTCCTTCCCAGAGAGATTGTAATTGCTTCTCAGGAGCTGCTGCCGTATACCGGAGAACTGCATCGTCCAATAGACGAGTTTATGCTTTAATGGATGGATTGGATGAGGGGGGGTTCAAAGGATGACCGGACTTTATTTTTTATAAAGTCAGCGTGGTTCTAGGAAGGTGTAGTAGTGGGGGATTTAGATCCAAAAAATTCCTGGACCCGCAATTTGCGCATGAAACGATGTAATGATATCTTCCAAGAAAGGTTGTCATGATAGTTGGTGGGAACAAACGAAAGGTCTTTGTTTAAAAGTAATGATTCAGTTGTTGTTAGTTGACGGGACGACAAATTAAAGATCAATTCTTCTTTTTGGATGTCGATCCGGCTAAGCCTCTTGTTCTGACCCCCCCTTCGGGTGGGCGTCCCCTGTTTTTTGGTGCCTTAGATTTATCTGGAAAATCGGCCGGAAGAGCCGATGATCCCCCCAAGAATTCGCATGACACTATTAGAAGAAGCTGTAGTGCGGTTAAATTGAATTCGCATGACACTATTAGAAGAAGCTGTAGTCCGGTTAAATCCTTCCCTTCATTTGCGCCAGTTGGTTCGTGGTCTATATGGTCTCTGCGACTGTGGCATTGGCTCCCCTCCTATGAACCAGCGATAGACGCGATTATTGTCATAGTCGGATTTCACGATCTGAAATTTGTTTCTTTTAAACTTGGTTAAATCCCTATGATGTGCCTCACATTGTGATTGGACTTTGGAAACCCAATCCTGGGAGTGATCCTGTAACAATGTGGGTTTATGTTTAGATTACAAGAGTGCAATTTTGTCCCTGGTAGATCCCAATTCACGTCCCACCTCCTCTATTACTAAAAGAATCAAATCCAAACTACATTTGTTTAGAATCCCTATCCATTTCCTACAAAAATCCGGATTGTACTGGCCGATCATGGGTACATTACATACCCTAAATCCCCGGGGAATCATGCTTTCTCTGTGATAATCCGATAAAGATATGCCATGCAGCAAAAAATCGATTTCTTTTTTCTTTAATTTCAATAATTGAAAATATATATCTTCCGTCCCCTGGAGTTTGTCGGTATAGGTAAGATGATCCTTAAAACGTAGCCGTTCTGCATCATCATCGGTAAAGCTGTAAACTTCCCCTTTGGAAATGGATACCCCTCTGCATCCTGGAGTATCATCCGTGGAAGACGCTGTGTCTATCATGTTATAAGCGAAGATAATTCCTTCTAGTGGCCCTCGTTATTGGCAGGCCTCACCTTGAGCAAAAAGCTGTAACAAATCGAAGAAGGAGCGTTGCCTTGTCCCAAGCAGGTCCCAGTGAACTTCACCGGACCTAGTAATACAACAGACCAATAGACCGGCACTCTGCTAAACAGTGGGAGAGTTGCTCCTGTGCCAGCAGACAAATGCATAAACGTACTGCATAAACAGCGGCACTAGGAGACTGTCAAAAAGGCATCTGGGCTCAGGCACTTTGGCGGGTTTCTCCGGGGAATAAGGTAAGAACTATTCACTTCTTTGTACACCTTTTACCTTGACAAAGGGGTGCACTTAGCCCCGAAACTTTGGTATTGTGAAGGATCACAATTAAACCTTTTTTGACAGTCTCCTAGTGCCGCTGTGTTATGCAGCTATGTTTATAACCATGTCCTTGTCCTGTATTGCTTTGTATTACTATTAACTGTTTTTCTTGTGTGCTCATTTATGTACTGTGTAAGGCGCTACGGAACCTTTGTGGCACCCTATAAATAAAGGATAATAATAATAATAATAATAATAATAATAATAATACGCCCCGCCGATAAGGGGGGCGGAATCGTCATACAGAATTTGACAGATTACAAAGAGGAAACTTCTCAACAACTGTCGGTGGTAGACACCTACCAATCTCTCAGCTGCGATCCCACCATCTCATATAAAAGAGAGCTAGATGAGATTCTATTACAAGCTAACCACAGGGGGCTTTTGTCAGATCAATTAATGAAGGCACTAATAACGGAGCATCCGGTCATACCCATTCTATTCATGGTGCCCAAAATTCACAAAAGCACAACGAGACCACCTGGATGTCCGATTATTTCGGCGAGAGGCTCATTGTACCAACCCATTTCCCAGTTTCTCGATAGCATCATACAGCCTTTGCTATTGAAACATCCCACTTTTATCAAGGACACTTCCAGTTTTTTGACTCTCCTAAGTAAGGTAGGCCCTGTGCCAGATAACATGCTCATCTGTGTTATGGATATCTGTAGTCTGTACACTTCAATCCCCCACACTGATGGACTGGAGGCCATGAAAGAATTTTTGTGTACAGAGGATGTTGTTAACATCGATCATGACCTTTTCCTGCAACTACTAGAATTAATACTTACGAGAAATTATTTCCTGTTCGATGGACGTTTTTTGCTCCAATGCACCGGTTGTGCAATGGGGAGCAATGTAGCCCCCTTGTATGCGAACATCTACATGCTTAAAGAGGAACAAGACATGTTTTACAGTGATACCAGAGTGGCAAACAACATCATCACGTTTGCCAGATACATAGACGATTTGTTTATGTTATGGTCCGGGGGTGAACAGGAGTTTATTATGCTGATGACCTACATCAACTCTAGAGCCTCGCCGATTCGAGTTACTTACCAGCACAGTTTCCATTCTCTCAACTATCTTGATGTCCAAGTCTCCATCAGGAATGGTCATATTGTCACAGGGATGTATTCCAAACCAACTGACAAGAACACCCTGTTACTGGCCAGCAGTCACCATCCACCAGCCTTAAATAAAGGCCTTCCTAAATCCCAGATGATCAGGGTGGCCAGGATCACCAGTGAGATCAACAGTTTGGAAGCGAGTCTGGACACCATTGTTCACAAATTTTTGCAAAGGGGATATGATCCCTCTTTATTATGGAGACAGATTGAAGAAGTATTGAACATCTCAAGGAGCTCCTTATTTATACCTAAGGTTAAGAACTCAGAGACACTGATCCCATGGAAGAGCCAATACAGTACATCCAGTGCAGTCATCCAACGTGCTACCCGAGCACTTTGGCCTATAGTCACTAGCGACAGAGATCTTCCTTTTCTAAGAGGCAAAAGACATTTTGCCTGCTACAAACGCAGCAGGAACATTAAGGATGTAGTCATTCATGCCGATTTTACCAACTTTAACACAAGCAATGACATCTCTACAAAGACCTTTCTGTCTAAACAATCAGGGTGCTATAAGTGTCTTAGATGTACCACTTGTCAACACATGGTGACAGGCCAGATGGTTACACATCCTCATTCAGAACGTTTGTTTCATATCAGGCACGTCTTGACTTGTACCTCATCCTTCATCATATATCTGATCAGTTGCCCATGCAATCTACACTACGTTGGAAAGACCACCAGGACAATGCAAGAATGCATGGCTCTCCACCGTTCAGCCATTAAAGGGGCCCTTGCAGGCAAAACCATGGACCAGCCGGTTGCCAGGCACTTCGCCGAAAAGAAACACAGCCTCTCGGATCTCAAGCATATGGCTATTGACCACATTCCCAAGACTATCAGAGGGGGGTGACAGGGCCTCACGGCTCCTTCAGGTTGAAGCCAGATGGATTTTTAATCTAAACACCATTAGTCCGGCAGGGCTTAATGAGAAGATTGAATGGAGCGTGTTTAATTGACTGTTCCCTGGTTTCCTTACTCCCCTCCTCTCATCTCTCTTCTTACTTTCTGGTACATATGTGTCTATTGCGTTCTATGTAGTACATTTCCATTCTCTCCTTCCATTCTAGTCTATTTCTCTACTACGTTATCTACATTTGCTCTGTTCATTTTAGTCAGTGTTCCTGCACCGATCTGCACATGCTGTTATTCATACGTATGTCTCTGCATTCTTATGAGTGTTATTTGGTCTACACACATTGTAGTGCATTAGTATACAATAGCGTTCAGTACATGTGTAAGTTGACTTGTATTTGTATTTATTTTATGTTGCCCTCTATTTTAAGCTTTCACACTTTTATGTCTTTTCTATTGTCACGCAGGTGTTCTCTCCATCTCTTTCTTTTGCCAGGACAACAAGCCGCGTCCTTGCGCTAGCGTCCTGGTTGCCTAGGCTACCAGTGTTACGCAGAGCGATGACGTCATCACTACGGGACTCCGGCCACGTCACGTGGGGTCCCGGGCAGCGTCCGGGCTCAGGCACTTTGGTGGGTTTCTCAGGGGTATAAGGTAAGAACTATTCACTTCTTTGTACACCTTTTACCTTGACAAAGGGGCGCACTTAGCCCCGAAACGTTGGTATTGTGAAGGATCACAATTAAACCTTTTTTGATTTATATATATATATATTAGGGATGTGCGCCAACCCCGTGTTTTGGTTTTGGATCTGGATTGGTTTTGCCAAAACCTCACCTCCGTGTTTTGTTTTTGGGTTTTGTTTTTGGATCTGGATTTTTTCTTAAAAAAATGTAAAAAAATGGGCCTGTTTTTGTTCCTACAGTGTTAATAACTTCAATAACATTTATTTCCACTCATTTCCAGTCAATTTTGACCACCTCACAGCTCACAATATTGATTTTTTTCCATCTAGTTAAAGGGCCAAAAGGTTGCATACAGCTTGCTGGCTGAAAACTGATCGATATAATCATTAATAGAGTTGAAGAATGTGCAAAGATGATGGTTGGGATACCCTTGAGGATTGAAGAATTGATAGTTGATAGTTGGTGCAGCCCCTGGCTGTAAAATTGATAATATAAAAATTACAAAATTATTCATTGGTGCAGCCTCGGGCTGAATAATTAATAATAAAAAGAAATCATTGGTGCAGCCCCTGGCTGTAAAATTGATAATAAATAAATTAAAAAACAATTCATTGGTGCAGCCCCAGGCTGAATAATTAATAATAAAAAGAAATTCATTGGTGCAGCCCCTGGCTGTAAAATTGATAAATAAATTAAAAAACAATTAATTGGTGCAGCCCCGGGCTGAATAATTAATAATAAAAATAAATTCATTGGTGCAGCCCCTGACTGTAAAATTGATAATAAATTAATTAAAAAACAATTCATTGGTACAGCCCCTGGCTGAATAATTAATAAAAGGAAATTCATAGGTGCAGCCCCTTGGCTGTAAAATTGATAATAAATTAATTTAAAAACAAATCATTGGTTCCTAAACCAACCATAACATTATTTTAAAATGTCAGGCAGCAATGCCCCAACCAGCACATAATGGAAAGGAAAAAGGTAAAAGGTGCAAGATGGAATAGTCCTTGGGCCCTCCCACCCAACATTATGTTGTACATGAAACAGGACATTCACAGTTTAACAAACCAATCATTTCAGCAACAAGGACTGCCAATTGTGGCTGAAATTATTGTTTTGTTTCGACCCCCATAAAACAAGCTGCCAATGTGCATTGGACATGGAAATTAAAATGATCCCATACACGAACTGGCTTTACATTACAAGTTGTCGTCATCCTCGTCATCCCCAGCAGTGTGTACATCCTCTTCTTCACGCAATATTATTTCCCCACCCGCTGGAATCCACGATAGGCGCCTCTGTAATTTTTTTATGTATTTGTAGAGGTCTTCCTCATGGAATTTGTATTTCATTTTAATGAACATCATCTTTTCCACATTTTGAGGAAGTAACCTCCTACGCTGATCACTGACAAGGTTGCCAGCTGTACTGAAAACTCTTTCAGAGTACACACTGGAGGGTGGGCAACTTAAGTGATGCAAAGCCAGTTTGTGTATGGGACTCCAAATTGCCTCCTTTCCCTGCCAGTACTGAAAGGGACTTTCTGACATGCCTATTAGGATGTTATCGCTGAAATAGTCCTCCGCCATTCTGTGAATGGAGACCTTATCACACATAGTCACGGTAGACGACATGTCACTAGTAGGCAGTTCTCTCAGGCCCGACCAGATGTCATTTTTTGGTGAATGATCTGCATGACCAGCAGGCATTCTTTAAGGAAAAGTGAGTTTTTTTCCTGGCAGCTGCAGAAACTGAAGGAGGAGATGATGGCATTTCATGTGTGGCTGCAGCTGACAATTTTTTTACCAACAGCTCTTTGTATAGTTTTAGATTTTGGTCTGTTGGAAAAAAACTCACAAGGTAGGACTTAAACCTAGGATCTAGAATGATCGCCAAAATTTGTTTTATCAGATTTCAATAGATTGACGACTCTTGAATCCTGGTGAAGTGAATCAAGGGCTTGATCCACCAGTCTGACATACCTTGCGCAATCGCTCCATTTCAGCTCCTCCTTCAGTTTCTCCAGCTATTTTTGTAAAAGTCTGATGAGGGGAATGACATGACTCAAGCTGGCAGTGTCTGAACTAACTTCACGTGTGGCAAGTTCAAAGGGTTTCAGAACCTTGCACAACACGGAAATTATTCTCCACTGTGCTTGAGTAAGGTGCATTCCCACTCCATGGCCTATGACATAGGCCATTGTATAGCGCTGGATGGACTTTTGCTGTTCCTCCATCCGGTGAAGCATATAGAGAGTAGAATTCCACTGAGTTACTACCTCTTGCTTCAGCTAATGGCAGGGCAAATTTAACAGTACCTGCTGGTCATGCAATCTTCGACAAGCGGTTGCCGAAAGTGTAAAATGTCCGGATATTTTGCGGGCCATATAGAGCATCTCTTGCATGCCCCTATCATTTTTAAAAAAAATGTTGCACCACCAAATTAATTGTGTGAGCAAAACATGGGACGTGTTGGAATTCGTCCACATGTATTGCGCTGCCAATATTGGTGGCATTGTCCAAAATCACAAATCCCGAGGAGAGTCCAAGTGGGGTAAGCCATTTAGCAATGATTTCCCTGAGTTTTTCTAAGAGGTTCTCAGCCGTATGCCTCTTAGTGAAACCAGTTATACAAAGAGTAGCCTGCCTCTGTATCAGCTGTCTTTTGGTAGATGTTGCTGCTGCTGTTGCTGTTGTAGGCAATACACCTACCCAATGGGATGTCACAGTCATGTAATCCTTAGTTTGCCCTGTCCCACTTGTCCACATATCAGTGGTCACATGGACAGTGAGTACAACGGCATTTCTGAGGACATTGATAAGGTTTTTTTTAATGTCCTTGTACAGACTTGGAATTGCTGTTCTAGCGAAGTGGAATCTTGAAGGGATCTGGTAGCGAGGACACATGACCTCAATTAACTGTTGAAAACCCACTGCAGTAATGGCGGATTCTGGATGCACATCTAATTCCAGCATAGCTGTTATGGCGTCAGTAATGCGCTGTGCAACTGGGTGATTGCTGTCATACTTGTTTGCCCTTGCAAATGATTGTTTGACAGTTAATTGTTTTTTGGAGGATACACTACAAGTAGTCTTCCTCCTGGTCCCCTTCTGGGATGAAGATCCACACACAGCAACAGCAGCAGCAACAGGCGTAGTCATCAAGGATCAGTGGTCACGTGGACAGTGGGTACAACAGCATTTCTGAGGACATTAATAAGGTTTTTTTTAATGTCCTTGTACAGACTTGGAATTGCTGTTCTAGCAAAGTGGAATCTAGAAGGTATCTGGTAGCGAGGACACATGACCTCAATTAACTGTTGAAAACCCACTGCAGTAATGGCGGATACTGGATGCACATCTAATTCCAGCATAGCTGTTATGGCGTCAGTAATGCGCTGTGCAACTGGGTGATTGCTGTCATACTTGTTTGCCCTTGCAAATGATTGTTTGACAGTTAATTACTTTTTGGAGGATACACTACAAGTAGTCTTCCTCCTGGTCCCCTTCTGGGATGAAGATCCACTCACAGCAACAGCAGCAGCAACAGGCGTAGTCATCAAGGATCCTTCTGAGGAATTGCAGATAGGAGAAGAGTCAATCATGTTTCAATTAACTACATTGGATGCAGCAGGACTACTCCTGATGACGAATGAGGATGTTGATGATGCAGGTGTTGGTGGTGGAGATCGAAGGCGCTTGGATCCCACAGAGAGGGAGCAGGTAGGTGACACTGGACTTGTTACATTTTGAGTTTTGGACCTTGGCGACATACACTTTGATATTTGATGAATGTGCTCCAAGTGACGTAACAAGGAGGAGGTTCCTAGGTGGTTTAGGTCCCTCCCTCTACTCACTCTTGCATGGCAATGGACACATATGGCTTGACAACTATTGTCCGGATTGGGGTGGAAATAATTCCACACATGAGAAGTGGATTTTTTTGTCTTTTGCCCCGGCATGACAACAATGGGCTTTGGCTTTTTCAATCCATGGGCAACAGCTGTTGCCTTACTTACACAAAGGACATCCTCGTCATCAACATCCTTATCACCAACATCTTCATCATCAACATCCTCATCATCCTTAGCGCCTTCAACTACCAAAATATCCTCCTCCCTCCATGTGCAATTCCACAGAAGCATCCTCACTGACTATGTCTGCAAGATGTTTACTGCCCTTCCCCACATTTACAGAGGGCACACAAATGTTGGAATTTGGAGGATCCTCCAGTACACTAGTATTTAGGTCTGGCTCACACATGGAAACTGCGGACACAACTGCACTCTCCTCAGGGATTTGCGATTTCGATTTCTCAGGGCACGCAGTTGGTTTTTCCGGAGCTGTCTTACTCTTCTTAACAACTTTTCATTTTTTAATGGTACCACCACCACTACTACTACAAGCAGAAGGGCTATCAGAACCAGCAGTTATCATAAATAAAGACCAAAGCTTTATCCTTTCCTTGCCACTTCGTGTAGTGAATGGCATATTGCCAATTTTTTGTTTATCTAAAGGCAACTTGCCTTTCGATTTTTTTTTCTTTACTACAGTAAAAGTAGCTTTACCATATCCATGGTGTCACTTAAGCCCTGGGACATGGGCCTTCATAGAGGACGAGGAAGTTGACGGCCTTGCATCATCATGATGACTGCTGGCGGCAGCTACAACATGTGGTTCTTGGCCTTGCTCTCCTGTCATGTGACAGCCCTCCATATTTTCTGCAGTTTTGAAGCAGTGCCACAAGCAGCAATAGTGTAGCCAAGGTGCAGTTACAATATTCACACACGTGCAGTTGTGCACACACGGAAAAAAATAGACAAAAGACACTATTTTTTTATTTGGGGTCCAGAACTTGGGCCCAGAGAACAGATTGATGATGACTGGAGTCGGGCAGGACTAGGTTGCATCTTGCGTTGCTGTACCTTGTGTGGCTAAGCCTAACACACACACACAGAAGAAAAATAAACAAAATACACTTTTTTTTTTTGGGGGGGGGGTCCAGAACTTGTGCCCAGAGCACAGATTGATGACAACTGGAGTCAGGCAGCGCTAGGTTGCAACTTGCGTTGCTGTATCTTGTGCGGCTAAGCCTAACATGCACACACAGTAAAAAAAATAAAAAGAATATATATATATATATATATATATATTTATATATATATATATATATATATATATATATTTTTTTTTTTTTTGCATCCAGAACTTGGTCCCAGATGGACACAGCAGACAGCACAGCACCAGCCCAGATGGATCAGCAACAGCACCAGTCCAGATGGACACAGCAGACAGCACAGCAGTGACAGCACCTGATGGATCAGCAGTTCACCAGCCCAGGACACAGCAGACAGCACAGCACCAGCACAGTTAAGTACTACCTCTCCCAGCCCTACACTACCCACCCTTCCTGTTCAGTCTCCACAGCCGTATTGAAATGGCAGCCGCCGCGTGGTCCCTTATATACATTGAGACGAAAGCTCACAAGCCGCAAGATTTCGTCTCTATGGTTTTGCCTCAGACCACAAAATTCGGGTGGGTTCGGATCTGAGATCCGAACCCACTCATCTCTAATATATATATATATATATATATATATATATAGGCCCAAGTAGATCCTGCACACACTGAACAGAGATCACTGCATATGCCTGGGGTGAACATCCATAGGTCCAAACACGAACCCAGTAATATAGCACAAATAGATTGGATTCACTCACCAGGGCTTGTAGTAAAAAAAGTCAAGCTTTTATTCCATCATGATTATAGTTTCAGGTGCATGTTGTGTCGACGTTTTGACCGCTGAAGCGCGATCTTGTTCAGGACACCTTTATGCCCAAGGATTTTGGCTTCTGTCTGGTAGACCATCTGTGAGAGGCAGATAACGGATGTGTCAGACTCTATAGTCAGGCTCTATCTACGTATAGTGACGTTCTTGGGTATTCTGCTCAGTAGAATGGTCAGTGATGCCGTTTTTGGGTGCTCAAATAAGGTCTACCATACGCCTTGTCTGGGATAAAACAAACTATGATGTTTTAATATCACCAGCATACAGCAACAATAAACTAAAATGTAACCTAGCCCTTATTCAGCGACTACATAACTTCTTCAGCCCTATTAAGGGCATCTAGTGCTTCTAGCATGTATGGTCTCAAGGGCCACTGGCCTGCTGGGTTGCCATAGCCCTGGGCAGCAGATACATGTTGTCGAACCCCTTTTTAAACTTGTTTGAGCAGATCCCACCATCACAGCTCACATTCAGTGGCTCACCAATGTCACCTAGCTTCATTCTACCACATATTTCCCTCCCTAGCCTGCAACCCCTGGATGAGCAACTTGGGACGACACATATCATGACGAAGTCCCTCTTCAGTTTCTTCATCAGGGCCTTTCACCACAATCAGAGACCAGAGAAGCTGGCAAGATGCATCTATTTACACAAGACACCTTCTGCAGCATTAGCATATTATTGCACAGCCACCTCTAGTTTAACTATGTATTTGCATTGTAGATGTCTCTTTCTCTAAAACATCACTTTCCAACACAGCATCTTGAAAAGAGTTATCCTCCATCATATTACAGAGCAGCTCAAAAACTTTAAAGCTCCTCCTCCTTGCAACATATTTGTTTTATTTCCAGCTTGTAGACTACAGTCCTGGATTTGTAACTTTTCAGCTACTGTAGATACTAAAAATTGCTAAGCAATCTAGCAACTATTCAAGGAAACCATCTCACTTCTTCAGCACTAACTAACAAGGACAGCTACAGTAGTATGAGCACAACTTCACACAAAGGGGCATATTCAATTAACCGCGATAAGCCGAGATACGCTGAAAAGTATCGCCAATGACGTCATTTCGCCAGGTGGAAACTTATCTCAGTATTCAATTGCAAACACTTTTTGCGTACGTGGAAAGTCAATGCAATATAATAGCCGAAAAAGATTCGCCTATGAAGAGGTGGTAAAAAGAAGTGCTTTTTTTTTATTTGGGGGTGCAAAGGTGAGAAACCACCCAGAACCCTTAGAACAGATCCCAAAAGGATAACTGTGTCAAAAAATCCCTAAAAAAAGAGTGGAACACCCCAAAAAAGTACTTTCGTTTTGGGGGCACAAAAGTGCAAAGTTGGGGTACAGGCATAAAAATTAGTGAAATAGACTTTTAGGGGTTCTGCAAGTATGGGGGAGGTGTTTTTTTATTGCAGGTGCTTGCATCTGGGAGTTTTTTCACGATTTTTAAAAATTCACTTTAGCGACTTTATAATATGCTAGCAGCCATTTTAATGTACCCCAAATTCGACAGGACTACTTATTTTCACCAAAACCAATAGCAAAATGCCATTCTTCACCACTTGTGCAAATACCACTTGTGTGTTCTGGCAGGTTTCCCCATTTCTGACTGCACTTTCCGCCTGTTCCGATTTCGCGGCTTTCCGTATTTGCATGTTTTTGAATTGAATAGGTCGAAAAACAGGGGCGCGCCCGATAACTTTCCTCCTTCAAAACACGCAATGTCAGCGGAAATTCCAGCAGGCGAAACCTTTCCGACCTTTTGTGGCTAATTGAATATGCCCCTCAGTCTCAGAGTCCAGCCTGCTTCTAGCAGGTATGACCCACTGACCTCATGGCTTCCATTGTCTTGCTTAGCTGCCACAAGTAATGAGACTGTGTTTTTTTTATTCATAATCAGATGACTCCAGAGGATCTGTAGATTTTTTTCAAAGTAGCGTCATTCACATTCAATACATTTTTGTAGTGTAAGGTTTAGTGATATTACCCCCTAGCGCAACTGATAAAGCAGCCCCTGGTAGTAACACATGGGTACCTTATGCCCTGATAAGAGTGTACTAAGTGAGAAATATATGTGTGACCACTAGGTGGCACTAAACCATATATGAATTAGAAAGAAAACATATTACTTCTCTTGCAGAGTAGAAACCAAAACGGATGTTTTCATCGTGGCCACTTCTGATATTGGCGTGGGGACTAAGAGCAGCCGGGCTAACAGCAGCCGGGCGGAAGCCCCAACACTCGGCCCACCAGAGATGTGCATAGGGAGGAACCCAATGAAAAAATATCTATCTAAATAGTCAGGACACCGAGCACCGCAAACCTGAAGTGGTGGGCCGCTTCACTTTCGGTCGCGGTGGTTTCTGGTCAGAGAGGACAGGAATCACTTCCTGTAAAGGGGTATTTTAGGCCATATGTTTTTTCATCCTGCATCCTTCTGAAGAAGAGCTTATATTCTTGAAACGCGTTAAGGACCACAGGATTGCTTTACCACACTCTTTGCAGCGTTTCAACTATCATTCAAAGACGTGCAGTTGTTTTTTATTCAGGGTTGGAAATGCCCAGAAATCACAGAGTGCTAAGTCCACGCTATATGGGGGCATTCCAGTGCTGTCCCATTAATTTCAGTCAGTGCTGCCAATGCAACAGCAGCAACATGTGGCCGGGCATCGTCTTGGAGCAAAAACCACTGTTTCTTCAGCAAATGTGGTCTTTTCTTCCTCATGGCTCCACACAAATGGGTTTTCAGGATGTTTGCATAGAAGTCACCATAAATATTCTGTCCACGGGGAACATACCGTGTGCATCAAAGAACAGCAGAAGCATGACTTTACATGCCAAAGGAATCACACAGAATTTTGGGCAGAGGCAAATTTGCATGTTTACATACACTGGAATGTTGTTTTTATATTCCAGATCATCATGACGATTCCAGAATTGGTTTCACGTTGCAGGTCACACGTTGATGTCAGGAAATCAGGTAATTTTTTATCCACTGTATACTTGCCGTAACATTTCATTAGTTTAATTTCAGCCTTTTTCAAGTTTAACACAAGATTCAATCACATATCTCTGACATAATCTCACAGATATGTCTTCCTCATCAGCCGTGACAAAAGCATGCTTGATGATGTTGGTGGACTGACTTTGTAGTCCAGGTTCTTATATCGGTATATTTTTAGAGACAGCTGAGTTCACACATATGGTGGAAATCTGTACTGGTTTTAGAGAGAATTATTGCGTGGATTTCAGTGAATCCTTTCCATTTGCCTGGTGTGGTGCAATTTTAAGTGTTACCCCTGAAGAAGTCCTTATAAGGATGAAACACGTTGAGTTACTTATATATTCGGCATGTTTGTTGGGTCCTCATTGATGTGAATCACAGAAGTGTAAGGGTTTGTTGACAGTTAAAATCCAAAAGGAAAATTATTATAATAGAAGAAAGAGCCTATTGGCCTATACATTCAATACCATTGAGTCTTCTGTATCACAAATTGAAAACACTCTCAGATCCAGAGGGTCTTCTTCAAAAAGAAGCAGTCATGTGAAGTTTTGTTATAAAGAAGAAGCTGAAATCTGTGGGATACCACTGCATATCACTATTTAAGAACTTTATTGTTCTGTTTTCAAAGAGGACTGAATATTATTATATTGAATAAATTAAGATACATAAGATTGAATTAAGGGGTCATAGTTATTGTTAGCGCCCTCTCTCAAATTTGTTGGTGTGTTCTAAGGTAATCCTTCCAACAGGGGATTTTTGAAGAGAGGAGCAGCTTGCAGGAAAAATTGGCTTATTTTGAAGTGCAAGTTAAAGGCAACAATCTTTGTATATATATATATATATATATATATATATATATATATATATATATATATATAAAATCAAATGTCACTGACTGACTCATTAGCGCCCAGCCCAAACTCCTGGACCTAGAGACATGAGAATGAGGGAGTATATTCCTTCTGTTACATAGGTACCAACTGAGCACAGATTTTTCCAAATTCAACTCCTAAGGGAATGAAAACAGCTAAAATATTTCCTCCCCCTGTGCAATGTCCTGACTGTTTGACTCATCGTGGCTGCATTACAGTTCAGTATTCAAACACCAACTGCCATCCCAAGTGGTGCCAAACATCACTTGCAGTTGGTGTGGCTCCCCTATTTGAATAGTGAGGGAAGGGAATGTGTTACTACAGAGGAGAGGGATGAAAATGTGTTACAACAGCCATGAGAGGGGAATGTGTTACCATAGAGCAGTGCCATAGCTAGTGCTCCCGGCGCTTGGTGTATGCCACGCCCCTTCCATATGACATCACATGGAGAGGGCATGGCCTGCACCAGGCAATGGGAGCGGGTGATTACAGCAATGCCTGGTGCATCCTCAGGATGCTCCGGGGTGCTGTAAGAGCGATGTGGTGACTGTCTGGAACATCCTAAGGATGCTCCAGATGGCACTGCGGCAGCAATTCTGGCAGCAGGGTGCCGATAAAGGCACCTTGCTAGCCAGATATAGGACCTCTTTACGGCTGCACTGCTTGCACACCACTAGTCATGGCCCTACCATAGAGGTGAGGGATCGGAATGTGTTACTACAGAGGTGAAAGAGAAAAGTGTGTTACAACAGCAATGAGAGGGGAGTATGTTACTATAGAGATGAGGGAGGCGAATGTGATACAACAGAGGTGACGGAGGGGAATGTCAAATGTGCTACTACAGATTGAGGGAAGGGAATGTGTTACAATATGGATGAGGGAGGGGAATGTGTTACCACAGGAGTGAGTTGGGATAATGTGTCACTACAGAGGTGAGGGAGGGGAATGTAATACTACAGAGATGAGGGAGGGGAATGTGTTACTCCAGAGGTGAGGGAGGTGAATGTGTTATTACAGGGGTTAGTGAGAGTAATGTGTGAGGGAGAGATTGTGTTTCAACACAGGTGAAGGATTAATGTGTTACTGGAGTGTTGAGATGAAACCGGAAACAGCAAATTTCTCAGGTCTACCAGGGTGAAGTCATATATGTACTGTATATATATATATATATATATATATATATAAATATATATATATATAAAGAATACTTGAAAAAAGAACGCACTCATCAGGGCTTCTCTTCAGGTTACAAAGGTTAAAAAGCAACCTACTTTAATGTTCACATCATAAAGTTGTCAAAAGGTCGACATTTCGACCGCATAATCGCGGTCTTCATCAAGACAAACAGGAAAGACACAGGACATGTCCGACATCCTGACTACCAGCATCCCGAATGTAAGGATGCAGATAAGTGTTACCCCGGGGATGGGGAATTAGGTTTAGGAACCTCCCCAGGTGGGTTAGGGTTAGGCACCCCCCCGGGAAGGGTTAGGCATCACCGGGGGGAGGTTAGGGTTAGGTACCCCCCAGGAAGGGTCAGGGTTAGGCTGCAGGGAGGGGGGTCAGGTTTATGCACCATTGGGGGGATATTATGGTTAGGCACCACTGTGGGGAGGTTAGGGTTAGGCACGCACCACCAAAGGAGGGTTAGGGTACTTACCTTACCCTGTCGCGATTCTGCATGATCAAGATGCACCAGAATATCATACCCAACCCATTCTAATGAGCAGCACTAAAATTAAAGAATTAAATAACAATTAAAATTGCATGTGTACGAGAATAGATTGATATGAGACCATTAATAATAAACATTGAGCTTGAAAAAGTCCAGTGTTGGATGAAACTAGTTGCTGCCTTGCTTATCTTCATGTTGTACATACTGAGCTCAAGAGGCTTTCTTTCCCACCAAGCACCCTGAATTGAGGTATGCGATTCACTAAGACATGGTGTGTCTGCTGATCCTGGCACACTGCATGCGCTATTGCTAACCACTACAGCACTTGGTCCCAATACTATAGCCGACGGAACCCAGCGGTGAGAGTCAGCCGCAGGACATTTGAGGTCCGGGACAGATCCAACACAGAGAGCTGCCATAGAGCGCTACAACAACACAGGATCACTAACAAAGTATTTTGGTGTTGGAAGGAATTTATTAAAGCAGCCGGTGCTTGTGCTATGAAACTAAGAGGAAGGTAACTCTTGAATGTTACACACAGACATTAAGCAGTCCATTTACATTTTACATAATCCTCTGTTTCTCCTTATCCAGTCTATACTTATAGATTTCATCTGCCTCATTTATATATATCCAGCTGGACTTTTATCATAATTTATGTTGTATGTATGGTTTATGTGTAGTTATTTTTATATGCTAGTTCATTCATTATATGATCAGCAGTGCTGATTCTTTGTACTGTATATTATAAGCTAAACACATATTCATTTTTGCAGTGACTAGCCAGTTGTTTTTACTGTGTTGCAAAATATCTTTATTGTTACAATAAATTATTATACTGTGTCAATTGGTGTCTGTTTCTATCCAGCGCAATTTTTTCTTTTTAATGTGTATCTTTGTGGAGTTGGCAATTTTTCTCCTTCACTAAACTGCAGCAGGTTTGGTTCAGTACATTGGTAGTTTCAGGCGCTGGGGAGATTCTTCTTATTAATAATAAACTTATCTAAAATAACTTATTAAAGAAAACTAATTATTGTAAGTAGATCATTAAATCCCTGCATACTTTACACTAAACACTGAGGGGCAGATATATCATAGTTGTTTTGATTATCTAAAAATAAAAAGTGGACCCTTTGCATCTTTATTTTGAAAAATGTTTTTTCCTTAACTTTATGAAGCAGATCGAGCTATTATAAATTTCTCAGTTAAATGAAGATGAAAATGTTCACAATTATCATCAAATATCACTTTTTACAAATAAAAATTATATTTTTTTAATATATCTACGGCAAAATTCATTCTCATTTCAGAAATCTAAACTTTTTATTTAGCCATCTTTGGGTGGCGAGTTTGCATAAATTTCAGGAAAATGTCACCTCTTTATTGTGAGCACACCCCATAATTTTATTTTGATCTCCTCCTCTTCCTGCATCTTGATATTTATCTGTGTGCCAGGAGGTTTCTCTGAATATCATTATCTACAATTGTGTAAGTTTTTTATTTACAATTATTAACTATACACCTTTTAGACATTTGTGTGATTTTCAGTATCGGCCTTAAGAAAGTAAAATGTATATACAATTTTTAAAAAAGGTAACTGCTGTAAAGAATCTTGCTGGAAGACCTGGCCAGCCACCAAGAATGGGGTAAGCATGGGAGTAGGGCGGGACAGAACAAGGGGGAGTGGCAAGGATGGAGGGAGTGGGGGAGGGTAGTAGATCAGATGGAGGGGGTTTGGTGGACAGAATTGAGTTAAGCGATGGAGGTGAACAAAATGGATGAGCAGGCACAGCAGTCAGAAGGAGGGCAGAGCAGTGAATATATATATTCACTGCTTATTATTATGTTACTACAAAATGTTGAAATACACTTTTATGTTATAATCCTACACTAAATTTACTGGTCAAATTTAAAGTTTTTGATACATGATGGAGGATTTACAGTCCTTCTAATTATGCATCTTTGGTTTGTGCTCTCGTTATGGATGCCTATTGTACAGTAGTTGCAATACTGCAATGTTCACTTTCAGAAATTCTTGTTGTTTGTGAACATTCATTGTGAACATTCATTTTCACAATTATAATTATCCTCATGAATAGCCTGTTTTGTTGCCAATATTTGATGTGTCTCATTCATTACAAAAAATATATCAATAAGATTTTGAAAAGTATTATAAAGGTTTTCATTGGTCTCTATTTGTACAGTTATAAATCCTTCAATATTTTGATGAATTTAATCTAAGGATTTTTTAATTACCTGACATTTTGTACTATTACAGGCATTTTGAATGGCTACATTCAAAATGTTATTAATTTTGGATAATGAAGAGAAGTCATTTGTTGTGGGAATAACATTACTCAAATATTATGTACATATTTCTAAGTTTCTTACTCTGCTCAGTATTCTTATTACATGGAATATTGGTTGTTTCTACTTGCATGAAATTAAAACATTCACTCATCTTTGTTTCTTGTACCACTGTATTTGCTTTTTAAAAAAATCAATAAAAATGTATTTTGATTTAAAAATTATTTATACTACATGTAATAATTCAATACCTGTTGAACATTGTAAATTTATACTTTCCACAATATTAATTCTACATTTAATAGCAAACGTCATGCCTAAATCATAATAGCAACTTCATGAGTACATCATAAAAAAATATATATCTAATTTGTACTACAATATATCCATAACAAACTAACCTATGGCTGTTGTTGGAAATATTGTCTCCACAATATTCTTGCTATTTAAATTTCTGGGTGTCAAAACAGCATTTCACTTATCATATATAGATCTCCATTTTCAGTTGGTGTTTTTGCAAGGTGTCGATTATGTTTTTCGACTTGAAAAATTATAATTTTTCTATGGGTTATGGGTTCAAGAACTTACATTTCCTCAGAGTGTCACAAAAAATGTTTGTAATAAATCAATTTAACCAACAATATACATATATTATCATACTAACCCAAATATTTTTCTTTTATTTCTTTTTTCTGCTGTCGTAATAGCCAAATTCTGTTCTGTTGTGTGCAAATATGTGAAAGACGTTCAAAGAGTATAGAACCTGGGATTACTGCTAACTCTTTTGCAAGTGCTGCAACATTTATGGCTTGTTATTAAATTCACGATGACAACTTTTTTTACCTTTTTTGATGTTGGCAACGTTCAGATATTAACCACTGGATCAGATGGCACAGCTGGAACTCCACATTTGATCACAACTGGACTAGTAAGTATGCGCTGCACCACTAGAACTGTGGTCTCAAACATTATGAAATACATACTGTATATTGCCACAACACTGGAGTCAATATATGTCTACATTCTAGTGGTGTCAACATTTCATAAATGTTGAGATGAACATTGACAACACGGTGACTGTGCACATGATAAACATGTCAACATGCTGCATGTAGATATGATGACCATATTGACAATCTCTTGTCAGCATGATTAATGTTGACATGGTAATTCTCAACATATCATACAAATAGATTTCTGTAAAACTTGATATACATTACATGCTACACAGTGCCCCCTCCAGTGCATAATACCAAACAGTGCCAATATGCCAAACAGTGCCAATCAAGTGCATAATGCAATAGTGCCCATTAAAAGTGCATAATGGCAAACATGCCCTCTCAAGTGCATAATATGCCACACAGTGCCCACTAGTACACAATATGTCACACAATGCCCACCCCAGTGCATAACGCCAAATAGTGATCTCTCAAGTGCATGCCACATAGTGCCCACTATAACTTAATATGTTACACATACATATACTAACTCAAAAAAGACACACATACATACACATACACACCATTCTACTTCACAAAATTTTACATGAAAATATTCTCCTTACCATTTGAAATATATTTTCGCAGCAGCTTGATGGTGTCCTCTTCTGTTCTCACTGTCTTTAGCCATGGACATTAATGGCATTTTGCTCTGCATGCTCTGCATGCTCTGCATTCTCAATGTCTTCCTTCTCTTAGTGCACATGGCCAAAATTATTTAGGCACATGCACATAGTTAAAAACAGGTTGGCCAGGCCTGTGCTACACAGTGCCCCCTCCAGTGCAAAATGCCAAACTTTTCGTACTACAGTATTAATAATATTCACTGTCCAAAATAATATGTGATATGAAAAGTATTGTACATTTCTTCTTTTCCGATTTCTATTTCAGATTGCTGCATTTGATAAAACATACTTCTAAATAAGTTATGAAAACATGTGATAATGAGGAATACAATTCACATTATTGTTGTGAAAAATGACACATCCACCCCTGAGAGTATTAAAAAATGGGATTTTAGATCTTACCAGTTTTAATTCTTTCCATGGTGTCACTTGACCCGTGGGTAGAAGTAGAACTGGAGGAGTTAAAGTTTGAAGCAGCAGAGACTACTCCATCCCTATACCCCACCACCTATCTCCAGCAGCAAGTTAATACTAACCAAGCCCAAAGACATGGAGTAGGGGGAGAGGAGGAAAAGATCAGGTACATAGAAAAACAGTCACAAAAAAAGGCAGGGGAATCCTTCAATATACATGTGAGATGACAAATAACACCTAGCCAGCCAGGGGCATACGGGAGGGCATCCAGTGTCCCCAATGGACTCAGATGAAAGGATTTAACAAGTAAGAACCAAACTACAATTTTCTCTATCATCCATGTGGGATACTGGAACTGTTGGACTTCCCTAAGCTGTCCCCTTAAGGGAGGGAACACTCCTGTGCTGTGCTTAGGACCCATTGCACAGAACTAACATATCTAGAGACAAAAGTGTATAATCTACAAAACATGAGGAAAGTATGCGCATAGGACCATGTAGCCACACGGCAGAGATGCACCAGGCCTAGCTGCCCAGGAAGTGCCAACCCACCAAGTGGAATGGGCTTGAACTATGTTTGGAACCGGCCAAGTCGACATTCATCATGTAGACACAGATGAAATGTTGACATGGTAGAATGTCGACATATCGGCACTGGTGGTCCAGTGGTGACTTATACGTTCCCGACAGCTCCAGAGGCGTCTTCCGTGTCGCAGCGGTAATGTGACTGTCAGTTCCAGCTGAGTCATCTGATGGAGTGGCGGTTCTAGTGGGCATGCCGGCACTATCCTTAGACCTAATCCCTAGCCTGACCCCTATTTCTCTCTCCTACCATAACCCTATCCCTCCCTTCCCATAGTCTTACCCTAATGTCGACATTCTGACAATGTTGACAATTAATTCTGAGCATATATATAAATATATATATACATACACACACACACACACACACACACACACACACACACACACACACACACACACACACACACACACACACACAGTATGTATATATACAATATACATGACAGAAATGTAAAGGGATTTTGTTTATATTTCTCTCCATATTTTTAAAACAAAGTAATATAATATATTAAGTGTTTCATTTTCACTTAATGATAATCCATATAAATGCCAAATTATATATTTATATATTGTATACTAGCTGAAGTACCTGACGTTGACTGGGTTTAAATCTTCAAGTTATTAAGTTTTATTTTGTGATGTCATCCAAATCCATCCAGTGGAAGGCCCAGAACAGGCTCCCTGGGTCAATGTTCTGCCTGGCACACTCCGCCGTGAGGTCCGACCGGGACCTTAACCACTCCATTAGGCATCCCAGACCAAATGCCACTCCTCTGAGAAGTTTTCATCCAAATCCATCCAGTGGAAAGGCCCAGAACAGGCTCCCCAGATCAAAGTTCTGCCCAGCGTACACCAATGGGAGGTCCAACTGGGATCTCAGCCCCCTAGTATGTCTTTTGGGATCCAATGTTAGTATGTTACCACTCTGTGAAGGCACAGAACAAGCTCCCTGGGTCCAAACAGTCTCTCTGGGTCAAAGTTCTGCCTGGCACACTCCACTGTGAGGTCTGACCGGGACCCTAACCATTCCATTAGGCATCCCAGACCAATTGACACCCCTCTGTGAAATTTTCATCAAAATCCATCCAGTGGAAGGCCCTGAACAAGCTGCCTGGGTCAAAGTTCTGGCCAGCATCCCCAGGTCAAAGTTCTGCCCAGTGTATTCCAACAGGAGGTCCTACCGGGACCTCAACCCCCTAGTATGCCTTCTGGGATCCAATGTTACCAGTCTGTGAAGTTTTCATCTAAATACATCCAGTGGAAGGCTGAGAATAGGCTGAGAACAGAGCGTCCATCTCTGAATCAGGCCCTCAGTCCCAGATGTTATGGTTAATTGGGGCCTTGATTTATATATAAGTCCATACAAGGAGCAGTCTCTTGGTGCTATATAAAAACTGAAACCAACATGGAATAATAATATCCAAGATTATGGGGTCCTTTTAGCAATGCTGGCAAAGCTTTTGCAAATCTGATAGTCCCTTGTAACACAGGTCCGGTCTGTTGGTATATTGGTAATGTCCTGTAGCACAGTTCCCTGTAACACAGGTCCAGTCCGCTGTTAGTGAAGATGATGCAGAGACACCCGTGAATAAATTGGAAGTAGCACAGTTCCCTGTAACACAGGTCTGATCTGCTGGTAGTAAGGATGATGCAGAAACACCAGTGAATAAGTTGAAAGTAGGCTCCTGTTGGGTTATGAGTAGTGGAGAGTGAATCAGCCAGTCCCTTGATGAATTTTGCTTAGCACAAACACAGTTTTATCAAATGGTTGATAAGGACCTTTTGATAAGCTCTGAACAGGAAAGGGGCAGATGGATTATTAAAGTGTAGAACTAAACATATATCTCATCATCGTGCTTCTGAGATTATGTATGGGAAGGCTGGGAGGTGAGGGGGGAGACCATCTCCAGATACCATCACAAAATATCCTCTCAATTTGGTGCTTGATGTCAGGGTTCAGCCTAGGATTGGCTGTCTCTTACCTCTGTGCCAGCTTCCCCTGACTTCTCGTGCGGTCAGATGTCTGGTGTGGCGGCGGGTGATGCACTGAGTATTCAGCGTTAGGCGCTTGCGGACTTCCATGGTCGGCCTTGTGGCTTGGGGATCGGAGTTCCCGTCATGGGCGCCGCCATGACAGTTCCTCTCATGTGACAGTATCTCCAACCAATGGTAGCATGTTCTCGGTCAGCTGATGCTGCGCTCCTATCAACTGCTACCCCTGGGTATATAACCTGGTCCAGAACTCCAGGAAGTTGCCTTAACAACGTTTGTCATTCCTAGTGTATGCTAGTTGAGTCCTCGTTCCAGGTTCCCCTTAGATTACCTCCGTGTCTTCTCCAGTGCGTTTGGCCATTTCTGCCGGAGTGCTACCCTGTGCTACCTTCAGTGCAACAGTGCGTCATTCCATCTCTGCCTGTGTGCAAATCAGTATACCATCTCTGCCAGTTAGCCAACTCCGTGCTATCTTCAGTGCAGCAGTGCATTTTAACATCTCAAACCTGTGTGCAAACTCTTTGCTACCTTTAGCGCAACATTGCGTCATAACACCTCAGCCTGTGTACAAATTAGCTTCTCCTTCCGGAGCTACAGTGCGTCATATCACCTCTGCCTGTATTATATACCAAGGAACCATCCTTCAGCGCAATAGTGCGTCTACACTCCACTACCTGTGGGTACCTCAAGTACCACTTTCTAGTTTAGCTATGCCCCCTAGGGAGGCACATTCCACGGGCCATTGTCTGTGTGTTTCTTTATTCCCACAGGGTTTGGATACCATATCAAAGGACCGCGACCTGCCTGCTGGGTGCAGCTAAAACCCATATCCCGATTGGTAGGGGTCACTGGTGAATACCTCCCAGCAGGTTAGACTCCGAACCATTGATAGGGTCTCGTTAACATCCAAATTCTGTGGATGAGGAGATCATACATTCAGGCCCCTTTGTCCCCAACCTCAGACCCTGGCTTTCAACCCCTCAGTGGCAAGCGTGACATTTGAGTTGCATCTGACCAAACATGGATGTTATTATCAAAGAAAGCCAAGCCCATATGTTGTTACCCATTGGAATGAAAGTTTAGGAAAAAGAGAAACCAGGTTGGTATCTACAAATCAAGGTTGAAAAAGGCATAAGAGTATTTTGCAAATATAAGTTGAGTCTCCCATATCCAAATATTCTGAAATACGGAATATTCTGAATTACAGAATATATTTTAGCATGACTGAGGTAGTGAAACCTTTGCTTTTTGATGGTTCAATGTGCACAAACTTTGTTTAAGGCACACAATTATTACAACTATTGTATAAAATTACATTCAGGCTTTGTGTATAAGGTGTATATGAAACATAAATGTCAGGTTGCGGCCTAGGATCTGCTGTTACTCACCTCAGCACTGGCTTCATCTGGCCTACCAAGCGGTCAGACACCAGGCGCAGTGGAGGGTGACGAGCTAAGGATTATACCTGGGGTCTGCTAGCACATCTATGTGCTTGCTCTGTGATGTGGTTCCTGCGGTTACCGTCATGGACGTAGCAATGACAGTCTATATCCTGATTAGCCATTTACAAATGATAGCATTGGTTGCTGATAGCTTACACTATCCTCCAATGGACAGCTACCTTAGAGTATTTAAACGGGCTCTGGACAACAGGAAGTTGCATGTACACTGTTGTTACTTCCAATGAAGATTTGCAGTTGCAACATTCCAGGTCCCAAGCTCCGTTGCTTCTAGTCACTTGTTCCTGTTAGGATCTGTGGTTAGCAGAACATTTTAGTTGCTATCGAGACACTGCATTTAATCCTGTCTGTGTGCTGATCACATGTGTTCAGTAATTAACTGTCTGCCTGTGTGCACAGGCCAGCTGCACACTGGTCTGTCATTAGGGAGGTTTGCAGGGCTTCCTCTGATTGGACCTTGTATCTGTTAAATTACAGCCAGCCCTTCACTCCATGCCGGTGATAGAGTTACTCGTGCTTCCGGTTGTTCTAGTCTCCTGTTTGTTCAGTCGAGTACCTACGTCCATATGTGGAAAACAATGTCTATAAAATAGGTGCGCAAAACCTGCAGCCCCTTGTGTGGCACAAAAATAGAGTCTCGCTAAGACCCTTAACAGTCAACACAATAAAAAGGTATTATGCCACAGGTGAAGCTGGATATACATACAGCCAATAAATCTATAGCAGTTTAAGAGAAATAGGAGATATTCTCAGGACCTCATTCAGAGTTGGTCGAAGCGACCACACGGTCGTACGCCACCGATGTTCGCTATACTGCGCATGTGTAAAGTTCGCAATGCACGTGCGCAAACTAGCCGCTACGTTCAGAAATTTCTCTCTCCTTGAACACAGCTAGGTCGGTAGTTTGAGTGACAGAATGAGGCATTTGTGGGTGGTAACAGGGGAAGGTGCTTGAAAACGGGGGAGTGGAGATCCGAACGCAGGCATGCCTAATTATGCGAATGGCGTTTTGTGGGAGTGCATACCGTTTATGGGAGTGCATAATTAACAAAGTAGCGTCATGGCACATGTGATATGGGAGGTTTTTACACTGACATGATCGTAGAGCTTAAGAGAGGGTATGGTCAACCTTAAGCTCTACGACCAGTTTCGATGGTTGCCGATGGTCTCGATTAATCCTTATATGCCTGGAGATGACGTGCAATGCGTGCGAGAAGGGGGCATATTTTTTTGTCTTCCGACCGTTTCCTCCCCTTGGTCGGCCAGCTGCCGATCCAAACTTAGGGACGCAACTTGCAAGGGAATCATTTGCATATACGGCCCCTTTTCCCGTACGACTGTGCGGCCGCTTCGACCGACTCTGAATGAGGTCCTTAGTCCTTATGATATGTTTCAGAAAAATTAATCCGCCTGACATTCGTTCCCTTTAGGTAAAACTCAGCGATATATGATGGTCTCTATGTAGTACATGTGAAAAAAAAACACATAGAACAGGAGAAATTCCTTAATAATATTGACAATTCATTCGATCGTGTATCAGTCTAATGATATAAAGGTGTGGTGTTCCAAAAAGAATGCCTTGATATTTCCGTACCAAAACTCACATGCTAGTATGTGGAGGTGTTCACATCTAGGTATCTTTATCCTACCATAATATATCGCTGAATTTTACCTAAAGCGAACGAATGTCAGGAAGGATCCATTTTTCTGAAACATATCATAAGGACTGAGTATCTCCTATTTCTCTTAAACTGCTATAGATATATTGGCTGTATGTATATCCAGCGCCACCTTGTGGCAGAGTACCTGTGCCCAGTTTAGGTATTATCCACTGCCGTTTGTTCCATCCAGGCACCACGGTCTGCATTCCATCTGCTGTGTGCTGTTCGAGTCATCAAAGCAGCACAGTGTGTATCTCTGTCCTCAACCGCTTGTATCATCCCAGCGGTTCAGAGTACACTTCTGTCCCGGGCACATGCCAGCGTCTGGCGGCTATTGTCAACCCGGCGACACTGGTTGCATCTCAGCATCTCAAGTGCGCAATCCGGGGCACTGACACCTGTGTCAACCCGGTGACATTGGTAGCATCTCAGCGTCCTAGGTGTGCAATCAGGCGCACCGACCCCAGTGTCAACCCGGTGACATTGGTAGCATCTAAGCATCCCAAGTGCGCAATCCAGTGCACCGATGCCAGTGTCAACTCGGCGACATTGGTAGCATTTCAATATCCCAAGTGCGCAATCCGGCGCACCGATGCCAGTGTCAACCCGGAGATATTGGCAGCATCTCAGCATTCCAAATGCGCAATCCAGCGCACTGATGCCAGTGTCAGCTCGGCGACATTGGTAGCATCTCAGCGTCTTGTTCACATTTTTATAGACAGACTCATCAGCCCTCAAAGCTGCTTCAACAGCCCAAAAGTTGCATCTCCCCTTTGACCCACAGGCCACAACTAGTAAAAGCAACCCAGCCCTCAAGGCTGCTTCAACAGCCCAAAGGCTGTATCTCGCCTTTGGCCCACAGGTCACAACTAGTAAATGCAAATCAGCCCTCAAGGCTGACACTAGACTTGATCTTGCGTGATTAGCCCTGAGTTCCTAACATTATCACCGGCCATAAAAAGGAGATTGACAGAGGTTAGTCATGGAATTTCGACAGAATCCGCCGCAAATCCTGGCAGCCCAAATTTAGGTGTTAACCAAGAAGGTCCAGGAACTTTCCCCTAAAGTTAACCTGCCTGATGTTTTCTTGGGGAATTGTAAAGACTTCATAAACTTTAAGGAAAGTTGCAAGCTTTATTTCAAGCTTAGGCCTCATTCCTCGGGTTTCAAGCTTCAGCGAGTTGGGATCATAATTTCTCTCCTGCAAGGGGATCCGCAGACTTGGGCTTTCGGTCTCCCCTCCACCCCTGCTACCCTTCAGACCGTGGACTCTTTTTTTCTCATCTCTCAGACTACTATACAATGACTCAGACAAGGCAGCTCTGGCGGAGGCTAGCCTTCAGTCTCTGAGACAGGAGACCCGGGCAGTGGAGGACTACTGTACAGAGGCCCTGATTCAGAGCCGGACGCTCTGACAGAGCGCTCGCTCTGAATCAGGGCCGTCCTTCCTGACTTTAGACCCGCCTCCTGGCCGCTCACATAGCTGTGGGTGACCACCCACAGCTATAGCGAGCGGCCAAAAAAGATGGTCGCAATGGTCAAGACCATCGTGACCAACGGGCTTGCGACGAGACCCTTGTGGTAGGGTCTCGTCTGCCGCAAGCCCTGGAGTGCTATTGGCTCTATCTATCAGAGCCAAAAGCACTCCCACTGACATCACTTGTGATGTCAGTGGGGCCGGCCCCAGATGGTAGGCGTTCCCATGGGGGACGTGCTGTCACGTGCTGTCACTCCCCATCGACAGCATGCCCCCTTTGTAGCAAGACCCATAGCGATGGCTTGCCCATCGCTATCCGGGTCTTGCGCATGCGCACAACGGAGCCGGGTCCATCGTGTGCATGCGCACTGGCCCAACATCGACCCGCTTGCGAGTGCTCAGCACTCGCAAGCGGGTCTGAATCAGGCCCAGAGTTCCGGAACTGGGCCGCAGACTCCGGATGGAATGACCCTGCTCTATGTGGTAAGTTTCGATTGGGTCTGTCAGAACAGATTAAAGATATCCTGGTTCAACATCCCTCTGCATTTACTTTGGATGACCTTATGAGTCTGGCAATATGCATTGACCAACATTTCTGGGAGCGCAGGCTGGAGAGGAACCAGCCATCTTAAGCTCCCCGTTCTTCTTTTTGGGTTCCTTCTTCAGAACATGATGAACCAATGCAGTTTGGAGCTTTCCGTCTTCCTGCAGAGGAAAAACGGAGGAGGCGCACACTGGGACTATGCATGTATTGTGGAGGTAAAGTACATGTGGCTCAACTATGTCCTGTCAAGTCAGGAAAAGGCAAGGTTTAGATGGTAGTGTAGAGTTACATCTACTGTAGGCCTTGCATCCATCTCTCCTAGGAATTCAATTCTTTTCCCCACCTTGCTCCAGTCTTCATATGGCCAGGTCTCAGTCTCAGCTTTTATTGATAGTGGGGCCGCAGAGAATTTTATGGACCAGACATTCTTTGAGACCTGAGGATTATCTCCTGAACTCCTGTATAACCCAGTCACTGTTGTTGGGCTTGATGTCAGAAATCTCTCTTCTGTTCCTATTTCTTTCCAGATGCCACCCATACAGTTGACTGTAGGAGCCCTTCATCACAAAGTACTGTCCTTTCTTCTCCTCCAGTGTCCGATGGCTCCTGAGGTTCTGGGTCTACCATGGTTAAAGAAATACAACCCAGTTATACAGTGGCAGACTGGGGAGATTCTACAGTGGGATTCCTCTTGTTTCAATCATTGTTTATCTCGTCCTGTTCGTCTGGCCGCAGTTGAATCTTCAGAAACTCCCACAATTCCTGCTCCATATCATGACCTGGCAGAAGTTTTTTCTAAAAAAAAAAAAGCAGATGTTCTGCCACCTCATTGGTCTTTCAACTGTGTGATTGACCTATTACCTAATGTCAGACTGCCTACGCATTATCTGTCCCTGAAAATCAAGCTATGCAAGAATATATTCAGGATGTCCTAAAGGGATTCATACGGCCATCCAAATCCTTGGTGGGTGAGGGTTTCTTTTTCATCCAAAAGAAAGATGGGTCTCTCCGGCCCTGCATAAACTTTCATGGTCTAAACAAGATCACCGTGAAAAATACCTACCCTCTGCCCTTGATTTCGGCCCTGTTTGACCAGTTACGGGAGGCATCAATCTTCTCTAAGATTGATTTACGCTGAGCCTACAATCTCATCCGCATTCGTGAAGGAGATGAATGGAAGATGGCCTTCAACATGCATTCAGGACATTTGAATACCTAGTCATGCCCTTTGGTCTGTCCAATGCCCCAGCCGTCTTCCAGGATTTCATTAAAGAGATCTTGAGGGATTTTCTGGGAGTCTTCACAGTCGTATATATCGATGTCATCCTCACCTCCTCCAAGTCTGTGGAGCAACATCGACTACACATGAGCTGTATACTGCGAAGACTCTTGTAGAATAATTTGTACGCCAAATTAGTGAAGTATGAGTTCGAGGTTGTTGGAGATATCTTTTTTAGGCTAAATAATTTCCTCTCGGGGATTCTCCATGGATCCAAAAAAGTGAAGGCTGTATTAGATTGGAAACAACCCACATCCTTAAAGGCCATACAGTGATTTTTGGGGTTCTCAAACTATTATTGACGATTTATTAAGTCCTTCTCTACTATTGTTTTGCCCTCGTAGACTTGACCAAAAAAGGGGCTGAGGTCTGTAATTGGCTCCCAAAGCCGTACACGCATTCAATCAATTCAAGGTGGCTTTTGTGTGTGCTCCTATTCTCCGTCATCCCAATCCTGACCTTCCTTTTCTAGTGGAAGTGGACTCTTCTGAGGTTGCAGTAGTAGCCATACTTTCCCAAAGAGATTTGAGAGACAATAAACTACATCCATGTGCCTTCTTCTTGCGGAAATTGCAGTCATCAGAAAGGAATTATGATGTAGGCAACCGAGACCTTCTGACCATCAAGTGGGCATTAGAGGGTGCTAACCATGTGGTGTCAGCATTGACTGATCACAAGAATCTGGCATATATCGAGTCTGCCAAAGGGTTGAATGCCAGACAAGCATGATGGGCCTCTGTTCTTCACCCATTTCAATTTTACCATCTCCTTTCAGCCAGGGTCTAAGAACGTGAAGGCAGATGTCCTTTTGTGTTGTTTTCTGTGGAACAGTGTCCTACTGATGGAGAGGAGACCATCATTCCCTCTTCATTTTTCATGACAAGAACCTTGGCAGACTCTCTCAGAAGGTGTCAATTGGAAGCTCCTCCAGAAATGCCCCATGGTGGATCTTTCATCTTCTGCTCATTGTACAGTTATCTGGACCATTGTCGACAGATTTTCCAAGATGTTGCATTTTGTTCCTCTCGGCAAATTACCATCAGCCAAGGAACTGGCAGTACTTTTTGTTCAACATGTCCTTAGAACACATGGGCTTCCTTTGGACTTTGTTTCTGACCATGGTACCCAGTTTGTTACAAAATTCTGGAAATGCTTTTGTGCTGATCTGGACATTAAGGTCAGACTGTCATCAAGATATCATCTGCAGTCCAATGGTCAGACAGAGTTGGCCAATCAATCTCTGGAGCAGTTATCTCCGCTGCTTTATTGCCAAATGTCAGAACAACTGGGTGTCTCTTTTGCCATTTGCTGAGGTCGCCTAAAACAATTCTCATCATTCTTCATCTTCAGCATCTCCGTTTTTCTGCAATTTCAGAATTCATCCCAGGAGCAATTCTTTTGAGTCTTCACCAAATACAGGTCCTTCATCTTCATCTGTTTCCAGATTACGATATGTCTGGATCAGTACATCAGTCCCTTTGGCAGGCGTCTGGTCATTTGAAGGCTGGACAGACAGACACCGTAGGCCATGCAATCTGAAGGTGGGGGATTTAGTTTGGTTGTCCACCAAGAACATCAATCTGCACCAAAGATCACAAAAATTGGGACCCAAGTTCATCGGGCCATTTTGAATTATTGCTCAAATTAATCCTGTGGCTTTCTGTTTAAATTTACCCTGGTTTCTCGAGATCAATAACACTTTCCACTGTTGTCTTCTAAAACCAGTCTTCCTCTCCACCATATACTCTCTCAAACATTCAATCAGGCCACCACCAGTTCTTGTTCAGGAATGCCGAGAGTTTCTTGTGAAAAAAATCCTGAACTCTAGAATTTGCAGAGGCTGTCTCCAGTTTCTTGTGCACTGGAAAGGATAAGGACCAGAGGAGCACTTCTGGAATCCAGAAAAGTAATTGCACGCTCCTATCCTGAGGAGAAAGTTTTTTGAGGACATCCAGACAAACCAGGGTCTAGGGGTTCCTTAACCCCTCATCAAGGGGGGGGTGTACTGTTAGGATCTGCAGTTAGCATTTCATTTTAGTTGCTATTTAGACACTGCATTTAATCCTGTCTGTGTGATGATCACATCTGTTCAGTAATTAACTGTCTGCCTGTGTGCACAGGCCAGCTGCACACTGGTCTGTCATTAGGGAGGCTTGCAGGGTTTCCTCTGATTGGACCTTGTATCTGTTAAATTACAGCCAGCCCTTCACTCCATGCCGGTGATAGAGTTACTCGTGCTTTCGGTTGTTCCAGTCTCCTGTTTGTTCAGTTGAGTACCTGTGTCCAGTTTAAGTATTATTCACTGCCATTTGTTCCATCCAGATGGCATGGTCTACATTCCATCTGGTGTGTGCTGCTCGAGTCATCTAAGCAGCACAGTGTGTATCACCGTCCTCAGCCACATGTGTCATCCCAGTGGTTCAGAGTACACTTCCATCCTGGGCGCATGCCAGCATCCAGCGGCTAGTGTCAACCCGGCAACACTGGTCACATCTCAGCATCTCAAGTGTGCAATCCAGCGCACCAACACCAGTGTGAACCCAATGACATTGGTAGCATCTCAGCATCCTAGGTGCGCAATCCGGCACACTGACACCACTGTCAACCCGGCGACATTGATAGCATCTCAACCTCCCAAGTGTGCAATCTGGTGCACCAATGCCAGTGTCAACTCAGCGACATTGGTAGCATTTCAGCGTCCCAAGTGCGCAAGCCGGCACACCGACACCAGTGTCAACCTAGCGACATTGGTGGCATCTCAGCGTTTTGTTCACATTTTCATAAAAAGACTCACCAGCCCTCAAGGCTGCTTCAACAGCCCAAAGACTGCATCATACCTTCGGCCCACAGGCCTCAACTAGTAAAAGCAAACCAGTCCTCAAGGCTGCTTCAACAGCCCACAGGCTGCACCTCACCTTCGGCCCACAAGCCTCAACTAGTAAAAGCAACCCAGCCCCAAGGCTGCTACAACAGCCCACAGGCTGCGTCTCACCATTGGCCCACAGGCCGCTACTAGTAAAAGCAACCCAGTCCTGAAGGCTGCTTCAACAGCCCAAAGGCTGCATCTCACCTTTGGCCCACAGGTCACAACTAGTAAAGGCAAAATAGCCCTCAAGGCTGCTTCAACAGCCCAGAGGCTGTATCACTCCCTCAGCCCTCTGGCCATGGCTAGTCAATGCAAATCAGCCCTCAATGCTAACACTAGACTTGATCTTGTGTGATTAACCCTGAGTTCCTAACAGTTCCTAGTGTTTATCCACATTGTGTGTACTCAGTACGTCTTCTGAGTACAATATCCTAGAGTCATCTCCTGTGCCAGTTCTATGTCTGAAGCCACAGTTTGTGTACTTAATGTGTCATCCAAGTACCTTCTCATCATACCATTCTCCTGTGCCAATTCTGCATCTGAAGCCACAGTGTGAGCACTTAGTACATCATCCAAGTACCATCTCATCATACCATTCTCCTGTGCCAGTTCCCACATTGTGTATACTTATTACGTCAACCAAGTATCATCTCATCATACCATTCTGTACAAGTTCTGCGTCTGAAGCCACAGTGAGGGTACTTAGTACATCATCCAAGTACCATCTCATAATATCATTCTCCTGTGCCAGTTCTGCATCTGAAGCCACAGCGTATGTACTTAGTACGTCACCCTAGTACAACCTCCTAGTGCCATTCTCCTGGGTCAGCCTTGCGTCTGGATCAACAGAGTGTGTACTAAATACATCACCCCAGTACAAACTTTCAGTATCTTTTTCCTTTGCTTTCTCTGTGATAGTGTTCTTCCATTTCCCACTTGTGCGAGATACCTGACCAAAGGGCCACGACCTGCTTGCTGGGTGCAGCTTAAGCCCAAATCCCGCTTGGAGGGGCAACTGGTGAACACCTTTTAGTAAGTTAGACTCCGCACCTTTGGTAAGGTCTAGCCAACATCCGGTACTAGTGGATGAGGAAGTCATTTATCCAGGCCCCTCGCCTCCTCTATATTTACCAACCTGGGTCCACATCTTCCAATACCTCAGCAGAGGGTCAGCATAGCCTGAGCTTGACAATAAATCAATTTCATGTATGTACACAAACTTTGAGCCATAAAATTATTGAAAATATTGCATAAAATTACCTGCAGACTGTGTGTATAAGGTGTATATAAAACATAAATGTGTTTAGATTTGGGTCCCTTTCCCAAGATATTTAATTATGGTATGCAAATACTCCAAAATATGGAATATTCCGATATCCAAAATACCCCTGGTTCCAATTATTTTGGATATGGGAGATTCAACCTGTATATCTATTTGTGATTTTAGTTTAAATAAATACAGCATGAAACAAAAAAAAGTAAGCGACAGAGCAGCGGCACGAATGCACGGCAGTTTAAAAAATATAGGACATCTATGAAACATTGCCACACAGCAGTAATAGACAGGATGGCAGTATGATAAACTAAAAAAAGCCAGTCAGCAATGCCCCAAACAGCACATAATGCAAAGAAAAGAGGTGCAAGATGGAATTGTCCTTGGGCCCTTCCACCCACCCTTCTGTTATATTTATTAAACAGGACATGCGCAGTTTAACAAACCAATCACTTCAGCGACAGGGAGGTTTGTTTGGGCCCCCACAAAACAAGCTACAAATGGGCATAAGGCAGCTAACAGTAATTTTAATCCTCTCTACAGAGGAAGAGGTCATTCTCCTCAACTGATTCCTCACCCTTATCAGTGTGTACATCATCCTCACACAAAATTAATTCATCCCCGTTGGAATCCACCATTAAAGGTACCTCTGTATTTTCTGATGTAATTGATGGTAAAGTTCTTCCTCGTGGAATTTCCAGTTCATTTTGATTAACATAATCTTTTCCACATTTAGAGGAAGTAATCTCCTACTCCGATCGCTGGAGGGTGGGCAGCTTAGGTAATGCAAAACCAGATTGTAAAGGGCCTCCAAATTGCCTTTTTGTCTTTCTAGTAGTCAAAGGGACTCACCAGGAGCTCTTGCTCACCAGGAGCTCTTTGCATCTCTTAAGATCTGGGTCAGTTGGAAAGAAAGACATGATGTACGACTTAAACCTCGGATCAAGCACACTCACCAAAATGTAGTGGTCCGATGTTATGATTACCAGTGACCACTCCTCGTAAGCTGTGTAGAACTTCAGACTATGAGGTCTTCCACCACTAACAACCGCCCGTTGTTCCCTTAGAGATAGTTCGCTCACCAGTACTTAGGCGGCTGCCTGGACTTACTTTTTGGAGTAGCAGCAGCTTACAGGATTGTCAACTGGAATCCAGAGATGATAAAAAAGAGTCTGGTACAAGGAGAGAAGATTATACAATTGAAGAGGTGCAGCTTGGGAGCTGATGGTGTGGTGTGCCAAAGGTGTGGCTACTGTGCCGATGGCATGGCAAAGGTGCCGATTTGTGGCTTGTGAGCCAATTGTGCGGCAATAGCTGTTGGTATAAAGTCAATAGTTATGTTGTGGCTTTCGAAGCCGATGGTGCGGCAAGTGTGTTGATGATGCGACAAATGTGCCGATGGTGTGGCTTGTGTGCTGATGGAGCGGCAATAGCTGTTAGTAGACAGTTAAATGGTAATGCTGTGGCTTTGAGAGCCGATGGTGCAGCAAATGTGACGATGGTGTGGCTTGTGTGCCGATGGAGCGGCAATAGCCATTGGTAGGTAGTTCAAAGTAAACACTGTGGTTTGGAGAGCCGATGGCAGCACGGAGGTGTAGGTGCAGCTTGGAAGCCGTAGAGGAGGCTGGGGAGCTGAGAATAGCATGGAAGTTGTTGGTGCGGCAAATGTGCTGAAGGTGAGGCAAGAGCCAATGATAGGAGAGTTAGTAGTCAGTGCTGCGGCTTGGAGAGCCAATGGCAGCACAGTGCTATAGATGCGGCTTGGAAGCCGTAGGATAGATGTAGAGCTGGAGGTGGCATGGAAGCCACTATGGGAAGGACAAAATCTGCACCACGAGGAGGAACAGAACGCTGACCATGCAGCCAAGCCAATGGAACTCACAGATACACTATAGTCGGCGAGGCAGAAAATGTCCAGTGCATACAAATAGAAGGAAGCACCAATCATGCTGCACTGTGGAAGAGACATCACTTCCTGAGGCGTGCCGATCACCTAGTGATAGGAGAAACTGGAGTAACCCCGTCCTGACTGGGTAAACTGCTCGAAGGAGACAAGTCATGACTGCGACTTGTAACATCCGATTTCAAGATATTGGCAACCCTTGGATCCTGGTAAAGTGAACAAAGGACTTGATCTACAAGTCCGTCATACTTAGCGGAAACTCTTTGTTTAATCTCTTCCTTCAATTTCTCGAGCTGATTTTCCAAAAGCCTAATTAGGGGCAGGGGCAGAACTATGGGAGACAATGGAGGCGCCTGCCACTGGGCTTCAGCACTGAAGGGGCACCTCCTCCATTGCCCACAATATATTCACCCCACTTAGGGCTATAACTATGCACCTCAGTGGCAAATGTAGGATTTCTAGAGGGGGGTTTCCAAATGCTTGATTTTAGAGTGAGTGTGGCCAGTCCATGAAGAGGGTAGAATTAGCACTTAACCAGCTTTAATATGCGTCATACAAAGTATATTGTGTGTCATAATTCCATCAATCACAGTAAGCCATTAAATGCAGCAGTCGGGACATCCTGCATGAGCTGAATGTTTTTATTTTAGATGTGGGCACCATTCCAGAGTATTAGAGCAAGTGCAGGAGTCTGGGGGAGCAGCAGAATAACCTAGCACTGCCCTGGACATATATGTACATATTGGGCTCTATAGCAGCACATCCCTAACAGTGCATGTTTTCCAGATCTCCTAGTTGGTGCACAGGTTATTTATTACTGACTGATACATGTTAAAAGTTGCACAGGTGGTGCTAATTATTTCATTTGTGATACTGTGAAGAACATGCAGCACTAGTAAAAGTCTATTATATTACTATTTCTTTTGTTGTCATTGTGTGGGCTGGGGAGGGGGGTTTCCAGGCAGACGGAAACCCCCCCTGCATTTGCCTATGTACCTGGAGTGTACCGTCACAGATGCCCAATAAATGGCAACTCTTCCTGGCACCTGAGAAGCCACTATACACTAGTGGAGAGCTCTGTGTCAAACCATCAGCTGCCGCCTCCGTCTATCTATAGTCTGTCCCTACTCATTGGCGTTGCTGCTCGTCAGCACCTTCTTTTGTCAATGTGACATGTTCAGTGCTCCTCTAACCCACAACTCTCTGTCTAACTCCTGCATGGCATGCCTATATTCTGTGTGCAACTGCGGGTGTATCTCTTGTCCCTGGATTCTAGTCGGCATCCCTGGCTCACACGAAAACGGGTAGTGATCTCTCAGCACCGAGCGCTTGCATGTAACCCTGCATGTGTCCACCCTTTGGTGAGATATCGATAACCGAAATGCTACATTACAGTGTCCACGGCTGTGACGGGGGACACCAAATTATAACTTGCCTTCGAGCTTCTGGGATGAACTTACGCCACTGCTTAGGGGAATCACCTTACTCAAGCTAGCAGTGTCTGAACTCACTTTAGGTGGCTACTTTGAAGGGTTTGAGCACCTTGAACAAGATGGAAAGCATTCTCTTCTGCACACAAGGAACACTGGGCCTGATTCAGAGCCGCTCGCTAGATGCGTGCACTCACTCCCAGCATATGCAAATCTGGCACACACCGAGCAAAGCAGGCGATCGCTCGGCAAGGCATAAGCATGCCCACTATGTCTTAGCGTGTGATCACTTTGTGTATGCAGAGGCCCACCAGATGCCCACTTGCGTACATCATCTCCAGGAAGTGCATGTAACCATCGGTACATCTGGTACCATCGGATGTGAATGCAGCGCTTGTGGTTAACTATACACTACCGCAAGCACTGTGAGCACTTCAAGAGTGAGATCCGACCAAGTGACGTGCACTATAACGCTGCCTTTTAATTATGCACGCCTCTGAAAACGGCATTGAAGTTCTCAAGCATGCCTGCGTTCACACCTCCACTCCCCCGTTAGTAGTGGCCTTCCCCTGTTATCACCCACAAACGGCCTCTCCTGTCACTCACTCTGCTGGGCTATCTTTGCGCAGCGAGCGTACGCTTTCTGATCGCTCAGACTGGTTCATGCACACGCACTGCGATGCATATGCATGCGCACATTGCAAAACATTGCTAGCTATGAGCGAACGCTTGCTAGCGAACGGGTCTGAATCAGGCTCACTATCCCTCCTCTCCCAATGTCACGGCTTGTTGTATAGCTATGGATGGCTTTTTGCTCTTCGTCCAACCGCTGAAGCATATAAAAGGTGGAATTGAACCTGGTTACCACCTCTTGTTTCAGTTGGTGGCAGGGCAAATTCTATAAAATTGGTTATTTAGCCTAAGCTAAAAAAACAAAATGATTATTTTTGGGTCACACATTTATATAATATGAAAAAAAAAATTCATTCTAATTAAAAAATAACTTATAATATATTCTTCCTTAAAAAATGGAGGTATCAGGGCTAGATGGTGTACAGCAATATGATTCTAGTCACCCCTGAACATATGGCATATTCAGGCCCAGTGCAACCCACTCAGCAGATCCTGCACTGCAGGCTGGAGAGGCTCTCTCCCCGTAGCTGCTGCTGTATTATCAGTCAGTTCTTGCTGCTGCCGGCTGCTGCTGTGCCTGTCAAACCATATGGCAGGCAGCAGCAGCCTACTATAGAGAAATGCTGCAGTGATCCCTCCCCTCACTGCCTGAGACCCTGAGTCTCCAACCCTTCCTATTCTCTACCCTATCACTTCTATAGTCTCTGACTGTTTTCCTCTGAATCTCCTGTCCCTTCACCAAGAGTCTAAGGATCGCAGCGACGCCATCTTGGAAATGAGATCGCAATACGCCATTTTGTGAATGGCTGCCCAAGCGCCATTCTAGATAAACTCACACTTTAGTACATGTGGAGATATCACTATTAACATCATGCGATTGCAACTTTCACCATTTCTCATACACACATTAATACGCACAATTGCGCTGTTAACTAGTCGCATATTAGTGAATGCATAAGAACCTGTATGAAAACGCTGAATATTAGCTTCATGCACACGCAACTGCCACAAGTTAACTAGCATCTTTACATCACACCCCACATACTCACACATTACATATTCACATACAAGGTTCCATAAGCTTTAAGGTATAAGATTCAAGTATGCACATTTATTATAATTGCTAGGAAATAAAGATTATTTTGTAACTAAGGTTTGGTTTTGTACTGATGCGTACTCTCTCAACATTATACCGGTAATATCGATGGAGAGATCGCAACATGCATTCTCAACTTATGGACCGCAGAGACTTCAAGCAACAAAATGTACATTATATGACCAACTGTTAGGATTTGCATGAGGCGGGAAACCAGAGACCACCAGTTGTTAGAGGCTGGACTGTGTCTATTTGAACCAACCTGTTAAATGCCTTGTAACATATGCCCTCTCCTTTAGGACCAATGGTATTAGCAACAAACTTCTCTATTGTGTTGTTAATTTCTGGGGGTATAAATATGTGTGCTCTGACCCTGGGTTCCTGGTCTTCGTGCTGAATGCTGATTGACGAGGGGTTTCTTGCTGATGCCTACATCTGGTCCAGAGCACTGCATTTGTATAACTGTACTTGGGTCTGTATAATTCCTTTGTGCCAAATTGTACTTATAACTAGAGTGTAACTGACTGTACTTTTACTTGAATAATACTTTGTGCTTTGGAACCACAGGTTCTAGGTCTGGAGTCTTTATTTACTGTATAACTGCGTACGAAAAATAGCATCATCCTTAAAGTTTTATAGGCAGGATATCAGAAGGTATAGACAGGGGTGTATAGAGGTTCAAAGGCAGTATTGTTAGTTGGAGGCTCATAGTGAAGTCACTTACCCACTCACACGGCACATACGGTTATCGATATCTCACCAATGGGTGGAGTGGACACATGCAGGATTTACATGCAACCGCTCGGTGCTGAGAGATCGCTACCCGTTTTCGTGTGAGCCAGGGATGCTGACTAGAATCCAGGGACAAGAGAGGAAAAAGTTTGTTTTCCTTTGTTGATAGACCCTAACATTTAAAGGGGTGCCGCAGTATTGAACACGCGGCTGAGTCGCAGTTTTGCGCACAGTAAAGACGCACTTTTGTGTACGCAGCTAAAGGTTGTCATACGGTTGTGTGGTAGTCGCATTATTATGTATGCGACTGGTCGCACAATAGCGTATACGTACTTCCGGTTGTGCTGCCACATGTTTAAACAAACCCAATGAGTTTACATTATCAATTGTTGCCAATAATTGGGTTAACGTGTAGTTTTCTGCGCAGGAAAAGAGTGTGTGATTGTGAGTATTTGTTTAGGGTGTAACACGGGACCTAAAGGTTAAGGGTATTGTATGACCCTTAAGTACTAGGCACAGGAGTTGGCCTAGTAGCTCGGTAAGTAGTTTATCGTTCTATACACATCAGCAGGTGTACATGTTGTCTTTGTTGTAGGGACCGGCTCTCAGTGTGACTGCAGTGTTCAATAATTAGGTTGGGTTATTTGAGCATTGTAGTTGAGCCACACTAGGAAACTTGTGATTGTGAGCTGAGAGATAATAGGTGAGCGGGGGCATCCAGGGGCAAACGCAGGATTTTTAGGGGGGGGGTTTCCATTTGTATATATATATATATATATATATATATTACATATACACACACACATTATATATATTATATATATATATATATATATATATATATATACACACACATACACACATGTATGCATCTTATGTATATATATATACATATATATATATATACACATGTATGCATCATTTATATATATATATATATATATATATATATATATATAAAACACTGTGTGTATGTGAGAGAGGAGTACTGTGTGGTTGACGCAGAAAGAGGAGTGCTGTGCAGCCGGGTGTACTGACCTTCCTTCCTTACTGTACTGGTATGTTTGTTCAACCATCTTCTAAGTGCGGGGGGTGGCGTGGTGCAACTGCTGCCCTTGTGTGAGCCAGACTCCCTGTGGTCACCATGCTGCGCTCCGCCCACCGGTCTCAAGCTCCAACAGTGAGTGGCTACGTGAGTCCGTCGCTCCGGATCCAGTCTGGGAGCAGGGGAAGACTGTGTGCGGGCCTCACTGCTGCTGCTCAGGGGCAGTGGGCGGGGCCTCACTGCTGCTGCTCAGGGGCAGTGGGCGGGGCCTGACGAGTCCCGGGAGGAGGCGGCGTGGGCCAGCCAGTGTCTATCTGGCTGGACGGAGCTGCCTGCTGGCTGAGGAGACACAGCGCAGTGGGGACTGATTAAGGAGATGGTACCAGCGATTGGCTGTTGCGGAGCTCTGCGCGTAGCACAGTCATACACTGCAGGACCCGCTCAGCATATTTTGCAATCACTGGGTTTTTCAGGGGGGGTTTCTGGGTACTCAGAAATCCCCCCTGCGTGTGCTAGTGGCATCTAGAAATTTCTTCTGTAGGTGAGCGGGGGCATCTAGAAATTTCTTCTGTAGGTGAGCGGAGGCATCTAGAAATTTCTTCCGTAGGTGAGCGGGGGCATCTAGAAATTTCTTCCGTAGGTAAGTGAAAGTATCTAGACTGCCTTTCACCAATTTAAATCTTTATTGAAAAACTTAGGGTTCTCCCAGGATGAGGGCCAAGCAAACGGTAGAGATGTTAAATAATTTGCTGCTGTTGGAAGCGCCACTTGGGTCGGCACGGCATATTATGCATATTAGGTACGGTGCCAATGCAACCAGGTATTGTGATTTATGGTTTAATATGACGAGGAAGAGTGTTAAACCATTTCCTAGAATTGGTAGTTTTGATAAAGATGTATTGAATAATGTCCAAGACCACATCAGTCTGATGCACTCTCAAGGTAAAAAGGTAAAATATTATGAATGTTTAAAGTTGTGGCAGCATGAAGGGGATGCGTAGCTTAAAAATGCGCAAGCGATGCAAACTAGCGTTGTGAGCGCATTGCCAGAGAATACATCAGCGACGCTAAATTGCAATATGAGCGAGCCGCAAAATGGCGTGCACGTGCGGCAAGGTAGCGTTGTAGAAGGTATTGTCAGCAGTTCACGCACACCACCTCCACCTTATGTGGATGGAGGTGCAAGTACAGTTATCAAAAATACCCATAAAAATGTAACAAGCAATTTGTACCCTCTCTTAAGCAACCATAAAGAAAATGTTCATGATGTGGATGATGAGCCTATTGTAATGTCAGCCATTTCCCATACTGTACAGATGATAAATGCTGCACCACAACAATCACGAGTGGTGCCGTCATCTCCATCAGTAACAGTAAGGGAAGTGCTAGCCCCCTCTGCACCCGTAGAGGAAGTTGTTAATATCATACATAGCAGCAGCAGACTAAACCCCAAGCCAGGTAGCAAGGTCAAAGGTAGCAGCACTGCCGGTCTGCATCCCATTCAAACTATAACTGTTCCGATTGGAAATGCAGATGCGAACGGTGTAGTGCCCACGAGGGAAGTGGTAATGCATTGTCCTTGGACAAGAGCAGAACTAAATTCCATCATAAAAGATTTCGCCGATCCCAAAAAGGAACTAGCCAAATGTCAAAGATTTTTGAGGAATTTGGGTAGTTCTCAAGAGCCAACTAATAAAGATTGGCGTGTGGTGTTAAGGACCTGTCTACCACACAATACTGACGTGACAAAATTTATCATGGATTGTGTATTGGATGGTGACGTTCCCTTAACAGACCAAGTAAACCAAGATAATATTTCCTGCATCATAACTCATTTGGGTATATATTTTCCAGTAGTAGTTAACTGGAACAAAATTTTCACCATAAATCAAAAGGAGAGTGAATCTGCAGAAGATTATTGCGACCGGGCTCTGCAGACTATCACCCAGTACACTGGGTTAGAAGATATTAAAGATAGCACTCACCACAGGGGAATGATTGTCACCATACTCATGGATGGCCTTAAACAAGACTTAAAGACCCGGGTTCAGACCTCACAGCCTGGCTGGAGGGGAGTCACAATAGATACCCTCATAGAATCTGCCATAGAACATGATAAAAACATCTCAAAGAAGAGAGAGACCCAGAGCAAAAAACTAATGGCTGTCAGTATCCAAGCTCTGGAAGGAATGACTGTAACATCACAGCCAGTAGACACACCTGCACCTATACACACACTTGCACCTGAACAGTTACACGTCCTCACCAATCCCACACCACAGCAAACACATCCTTACCCCACATATCATACACAACCACAGGTCCCATGCTACCCACAAACTTCTTACCTCCCACCATACCCTTATTCTCCATATTCCTACCCATACCCACCATCTTTCCTTCTTGCTCAACTCCCACAACAATCCTTTCATCCACCCCGTTCAAAAATATGTTTTAACTGTCACCAAGTCGGACACATAAGTAAGTACTGCAAAGTGAAGAACACCACACATGAACACGGGTTTCCCATGGGTTCATAGGCAACCCCACTATCTTCTCCCAGGCCTTATATGACTGTTTACAATCTTTTCAACCTGCCAATGGATCTGTTCTAATGTAAAATGTGGACGATTTATTGTTGTATTTAGGTCATGTTTAAATGATATTAAACTGTTGTGCTTTATCTCTCACACACAGGACACAAGGTTGCTAAGGATAAACGGCATCCAACTCAGGGGCCCAGGCATTATTTAGAGCAGTAGCTATTAATAACAAGATTTAATTGCAGGAACCTGTATGCAGATACTATATCCCTAGAATTATTCAAAGAGATAGGGGGACTCATTTTACAGGTGACATTTCCCAGAACATGTGTAAGGTGATGGGTAATAAAACGAAGATCATTCCAGACTGTCATTTCTTTTATCTGTCCCCCCTTTGAGATACGAAGATGAATAAGAATAACAGAAATTGAAAGTGTTATTAACTAACATGTCTAATGCAAACTGTCATGACGTCAAACCTGGGGAATTTGTTATGATCCGAATTTTTTGAGCTCAGGTCGCTTGACTGATCGGTGGAAAGGTCTGTATCTGGCGATTGTTGACAAAGTACCACATCCTCAAAGGGTGGCCGGGGAAGATACGTGAGTCCATTCCACTCACCATAGGGAGGTTAACCAACCGATGGAGAGACAAGGTGGAGACGAGGCCGATAACGTGAAGCTGTGAATTGCGATCTTGTGCCGGAAGGATTAAAAATTTGATGGTGAGATACCTGAGCTAAAGAAATGTGTAGATCAGTGCTTCCAGCAATGGAGTGGTCTGCTGTGGTCATCCTAGTTCTTTCTTCCAGAGTTTCTGTTGTGATGATCTGTTTGGGGATACCCAGTTTCTGTTATGGAGGACCGATAGAGGAGATGGGAGCTGATGGCAGCGCTGATGTAGTGGAGTCAGGAGGAGTGCTATGCCAATCAGGAGAGTGTCTGACCAATATTAGTACTGTTATTGTTAAGAGAGCTGTTATTCTGTATACTCGTGGACGGTGTGGAGGTTTATCGTCTGAAGATTCCTGTATTTTATGAGCTTTGTGGGTCCCTAGTTGATGAGAATTGTGTCCAACGGTGCCAGCCTAAATATAACCCATACTGGGGTGGGTATCCTTTAGAGGATTATCATAGCATGGTAGGCAAAGTGTTAAATCAAACTGATTGCTGGGTGTGTTCACATGTGCCACAGGGACACCATAATGTAGGGTTGGTGCCATTTCCGCTGAATATCACAGACATTTTAGAATTACAAAAAGGGAAAACCTTGGATGGAAAATTTCTCTCATCCAAACCACCTCATTTCAAACTCTATCAATTCCAAGTAGATAGATCACTTTTGTGTTTAAACATAACCAACCCTAATAAACCCGGGACTTGGGAAGTGACAGGGAATAATCAGACGATGACCTTCTCACAAAGATCTGATACTGAGTCCATAAACCATGATCTGTTACGCTCAATTAAATCTAGTGGGAGACATTTCAGGAAACCGGTATACATTGAGTTCCACCAAAGAAATTATTGGTAAGGTGCCAGATGGTTATTGTGCTAAAATAATACAGTTAGAGACTTGCATGTACCAGATGAAAGACCCAGAAATAGGATTGTTTGCAAGGGAAATGTGCTTAATGATAATGATGCATACCATTACTTATGTTCTCTCCCGATAATGTATATTTTATATGTGGAAGAAAGGCGTATAAATGGCTCTCCCTGAGTTCCGAAGGTTTGTGTTACCTGGGAAGAGTAGTCCCAAAAGTTATGACCCTCACACATGTTGAAATGCTTGGTATACATAAAAACACACCATCACCATATCTTCACACGCAAAATGAACACAGAGGCAAACGAAATATGATACCTGGTGATGTGCATAAAGCCACTCAGTTAATTAGTGAGACAACTGGCTTTCAAGTTTTAGTCGCATTGGATACCACTAGGATCGCTCGGGGTACATTAAATTTTAGATATATTCTGGAACTTGCTAAATTAATAGATAATTTCACCGAGATGTACGATGACGCATTCAGGTATACAGGGAGAGAATTGCAAGCGTACAAGAAAGAACTGGTGCAACACAGACTAGTGTTAAATTATTTAACTGCTGTTACTGGAGGGTATTGTGTAACGTTGGCCACCCAATTTGGAGTAAGATGTTGTACCTATGTCACCAATGATACCAGGAAGTGATAGACCGGAAGATGGATGAAATTCTGCAGCTAAAATGGGAATTTCATAAGAACCATAATGCTTCAGTGGCTGAAGTAGGGGAGAAGATAAAAGGATGGGATTCATGGCTGAACCCAGTGAAATGGTTCTCAGGTCTAGGGGAATGGGTCCAGGAAGTGATCGCCAGCATCGGCAAATTCTTAATCCTTATACTGATTATCATCATAATAATTGGCATATGTGTCTGGTGTATTCCTATTGTGTTGAAGTGTGGAAAATGTAAAAATAGAGTAAAACAAAAGAACAAAATCATGATGATGGTCAGTATGAATACCGAGGTAAATACAGAACTGCATTACAACCCTGAACTAGGAAATACCATCATTTAATGTTCTATATTTAAACCTGCATAGAACGTATTATTGAAATGTTATTTTTAAAACACCTCAGATAATGTAAAGTCTCAAATTCCCCTTCAAGACTGCCTTTATAGGACTGGTGTATCCCCACACCTTTCACATGATCTTCCAAGATCCGTGGTGTGCGTATAATAGTAGTTTTATGTCCCCACTCAGAGACACATTATTGATGGATTAAGAACCACCTTGTGCCATCCCATAATAACACTAAATAGTATATAAATGTAAGCCTAAATTATATTTTAAAATCAGATTGTGATAGCATGTTGTTTGCAATCAAAGGGTGGACTGTCGAAGCTGGATAATTGGCAGAGACAAGATCAGTTTAAAATTAGATCACAGCGACGCCATCTTGCGACTGGCCGCAAGACGGCATCTTGGAAATGAGATTGCAAGACGCCATTTTGTGAATGGCCGCCCAAGCGCCATTTTAGATAAACTCACACTTTAGTACATGTGGAGATATCACTATTAGCATCATGCGATTGCATCTTTCACCTTTTCTCATACACACATTAATACGCACAATTGCGCTGTTAACTAGTCGCATATTAGCGAATGCATAAGATCCTGTATGAAAACGCTGAATATTAGCTTCATGCACATGCATCTGCCCCAAGTTAACTAGCGTCTTTACATCACACCCCACATACTCACACATTACATATTCACATACAAGGTTCCATAAGCTTTAAGGTATAAGATTCAAGTATGCACATTTATTATAATTGCTAGGAAATAAAGATTATTTTGTAACTAAGGTTTTATACGTGATAAGTAAGTCATGTTTGGTATTGTACTGATGCGTACTCTCTCAACAGTATTCCGGTAATATCGATGGAGAGATTGCAACATGCATTCTCAACTTATGGACCGCAGAGACTTCAAGCAACAAAATGTACATTATATGACCAACTGTTAGGATTTGCATGAGGCAGGAAACCAGAGACCACCAGTTGTTAGAGGCTGGACTGTGTATATTTGAACCAACCTGTTAAATGCCTTGTAACATATGCCCTCTCCTTTAGGACCAATGGTATTAGCAACAAACTTCTCTATTGTGTTGTTTATTTCTGGGGGTATAAATATGTGTGCTCTGACCCTGGGTTCCTGGTCTTCGTGCTGAATGCTGATTGACAAGGGGTTTCTTGCTGATGCCTACATCTGGTCCAGAGCACTGCGTTTGTATAACTGTACTTGGGTCTGTATAATTCCTTTGTGCCAAATTGTACTTATAACTAGAGTGTAACTGACTGTACTTTTACTTGAATAATACTTTGTGCTTTGGAACCACAGGTTCTAGGTCTGGAGTCTTTATTTACTGTATAACTACGTACGCAAAATAGCGTCATCCTTAAATGTTTATAGGCAGGATATCAGAAGGTATAGGCAGGGGTGTATAGAGGTTCAAAGGCAGTATCGTTAGTATGCTTATTCAATGGAGAGGAGTGTATTTGTTTTTACTTGGGTGGGGTTAATACAGTCTGTGCTGGGGCTGGTGTATTAATGTGTGTGCGTGGGTATAATTATTGTGTTTCTGTGTGAGTGAGGGGTGTATTCATATTATCTGTTATATGTTGGTCAATGATAGTCTCTGCATTATCTGGTTGTCACTGCTACGCTCTCTACTTTATCTGGCGGTCACTGCTATGCTCTCTACTTTATCTGGTGGTCACTGCTATGCTCTCTACTTTATGTGCTGGTCACTGTTACACTCTGTACATTATTTGGCAGTCACTGTTAAACTCTATGCATTATCTGACAGTCACTGTTACACTCTATACATTATTTGGCGGTCACTGTTACGCTCTATGCATTATCTGGCTGTCACTGCTAGTCTATCTACTTTATCTGGCGGTCACTGCTACAATCTCTACTTTATCTGTCAGTCACTGTTATGGTCGCTACTTTATCTGGTGGTCACTGTTACACTCTGCATTATCTGGCTAACTGTTACATTCTCTGCTTTATCTGGTGGTCACTTTTATACTCTATGCATTATCTGGCGGTCACTGTTACGCTCTATGCATTATTTGGTGGTCACTGTTACACTCTACTTTATCTGGCGGTCACTGCTACGCTCTATGCATCATTTGGCGGTCACTGTTATTCTCTATGCGTTATCTGGTGGTTATGCTTTCTACTTTATCTGGCAGTCACTGTTACGCTCTATGCATTATCTGGCAGTCACTATTACACTCTTTGCATTATCTGGCTAACTGTTACGCTCTCAACTTTATCTGGCGGTCACTGTTACACTCTGCATTATTTGGCGGTCACTTTTACACTCTGCATTATTTGGCAGTCACTGTTACACTCTCTAGTTTATCTGGCGGTCACTGTTACGCTCTATGCATTATTTGGCGGTCACTGTTACACTCTACTTTATCTGGGGGTCACTGTTACTCTCTATGCATTATCTGTTGGTTACGCTTTCTACTTTATCTGGCGGTCACTGTTACACTCTCTACTTAATCTGGCAGTCACTGTTAAGATCTCTACTTAATCTGGCGGTCACTGTTACGCTCTCTACTTTATCTGGTGGTCACTGTAATGCTCGATGAATTTTCCGGCGGTCACTGTTATGCTCTATGCTTTATCTGGCAGTCACCGGTACACTCTATGCATTATTTGGCAGTCACTATTATACTCTATGCATTATCTGGCGGTCACTGTTACTGTTACACTCTATGCATTATATGGCGGTCACTGTTACAATCTCTACTTAATCTGGCGGTCACTGTTACACTCTCTACTTAATCTGGGGGTCACTGTTAAGCTCTCTACTTAATCTGGCGGTCACTGTTACGCTCTCTACTTTATCTGGCGGTCACTGTTATGCTCTATGCATTTTCTGGCGGTCACTGTTATGCTCTATGCTTTATCTGGCAGTCACTGTTACACTCTATGCATTATCTGGCGGTCACTGTTACTGTTACACTCTATGCATTATCTGGCGGTCACTGTTATTCTCTATGCTTTATTTGGCAGTCACCGTTACACTCTATGCATTATTTGGCAGTCACTGTTATACTCTATGCATTATCTGGTGGTCACTGCAATGTTCCCTGCAATATCTGGTGGTCACTGCGATGTTCCTTGCATTATATGGTAGTCACTGGGATGTTCCCTGTATTATCAGATGGTAAATTCATTAAAAATGCTACTTTATTTGCTGCAAAATGCAAATTAATTTCTGCCATGTTGGTAGATGGAATAATAATGCAGCTGTCATTATGTTATATTTTGTATGTGTTACTTATACAAATGTTCCTGGTAGTTTGTGTTACTGTAGATAGCAGCCACCCCACCAGGCGCAGAGTAGGTGGGGTGTTCTTATAGAAGATCCAAATGGAGACTATCCCCCCATTACCGATTTGTAACCTATTTTACTGATAATGGAAAAATCTTCCTAGGGGTGTAAGGTAGGTCTATGAGCCCCAGTAAAAGTCTACTAGACTGACCACCAAACACCCTGCTCCCACATTTTTATTACCAATGTTACCTAATACCTCCTGTATTGCTTTGACACATTTATTCTAAGTATTTTTATTTGGTAATCTAAACTCCATCGGCAACAAACATGTAAATGGTAGGAAAGGCTGCGATGCAGTGGAAGAACAGTGGGACGCGCTGTCACAAGAGCAGCTGGTTCAAGAGGTAGTCATGTCCTTAAAAAGTTATACACAATACAATACAGAAAAACTAGCACTAAGGTAAAATGATGGACGGTTATATCTTAAACAATAAAATACATTTATTAATAAAAGACCAAAAAATGTATAAATATACCACAAACAATGTATAAGTTACCAATAGTCTTAGTATCAAAATATTAGAATTCCAGATATTGTGATTGTTAGTAAAATATAAGTCTCTGTTCCTGTATATTGATTAAAGTGCAGATGGGACCTAGGACTCCTTCCACTGTGTCCAAGACTTGAGAGTGTAAAGCAGCAAAAAGGTTATGAGAATATAGGTTTCAACACAGTCTTTAGCATCCAGGGTGCAAGTAATTAAGCTGTATAAAATCCACCTGTATTATCTCCAGTGCCGCACTCAGTCATAGCAGGGATATGGAAGTCCAAATGTTAGTCCAGTAAAGCACAGGATTGTCAGAGCTGTCATCTCAATACGTTTTGCTGGGTATACCAAACATTTACACAAACAACATCCTCATCAACATACTCCCTAGCACCAGCATCAGATACACAAATATCCCTCTCATCCTCTTGCACTTTCTCGATGGCATCCTCAATTTCTATGTCATCAGCTATATTTGTGCTGCTCATCCCCACATTTGCAGAGGGAGCAGAAATGGTGGATGGTGGCTCCTCTGCGAGTACAACAGTATCTGAAAGGTCAGGCTCACACATCGCACTCTTAGACATTTCTGTTTCTGAACGTTTAGCACTCGTGGACACACTTAGACTCTCCTCAGGGATATGTGACATTTCTGTTTCTAAACACACAGTTTGTTCTACTTTCTTAGTAATTTTCATTTTTTTACACCTCTTGTACACTGTGAGTGAAAAGGTCTTGCATCATCCTGAGAGGCAGAGGAAGATGCCTCCCTAACACTTTCAGGACCACCACTCATAAATAAAGGCCAAGGCCTTTATTATATGTGTTTTTGCCTTTAGCACTGTATATTGTTTTTTTTTATTTTAGATGCCCTGACTTAGACCCTCTATGCCTTTAAGCATCAGCTTTAGTAGATGACATTGAATGACTAGCATCATCATCATGACTGGTGGCAGCAGCTGAAGTGACAGTATTTGTTCGCTCTTCTCTAAACTAAACATTATCCATTTATCAATTTGCAGTTCACTGTATGGCTTATATATGCATGTGAACAAAGCACACTAGGGTAAAGTGCACCAAACAGTACAAACAATAGAATTTAATTAATTGTTTTGATGTTGCAGCTCTATTCAAACTGCGTGGAGCCACAGGGCTTATATATGCATGTGAACAAAGGCCCTCATTCAGAGCCGTACGCTCTGAGCAGAGCGCACGCTCTGAATGAGGGCCGCCCTCCATAAAAATGGAGCGTCCTCCTGGACGCTCGTATAGCTGTGGGTCACCACCCACAGCCTATACGAGCGTGCATTTTGATGGCCGCGATGGTCGTGACCATCACGACCATCGAAACTGCGAGCCGGAGCCTGCGGTTGAGGTTTTCAACCGCAAGCTCCGGAGTGATTTTGGCTCTATCAGAGCCAAAATCACTCCCACTGACATCACTAGTGATGTCAGTGGGCCGGCTTCTGACGGGAGGCGTTCCCGTGGGAACGCCCCCGTCAGGGAGGCACGCCCCCGGCACACCCACCAAAGGGGGTGTGCTGTCAATCAACATCAACAGCACGCCCCCTTTGATCAGACACAATGAGCGAAGGACTTTCCTTTGCTCGTCGCGTCTGGCGCATGCGCACGACGGAGCTCCGTCCATCGTGCGCATGCTCAGTGCAGAACATCGACCCACTTGCGAGCGGACAGCCGCTCGCGAGTGGGTCTGAATCAGGGCCAAAGTGCACTAGGGTAAAGAGCACCAAACAGTACAAACAGTAGAATTTAATTATCTATTTTTTTTATTTAGCTTTTTTGATATCGCAGCTCAATTCAAACTGTGTGGAGTCACAGGGCTTATATATGCAGTGAAGATGAATGTCTTTACTCATGGACACAGCAGAGTACAGCGCAGCATACAACAGCGTGCACCCGCTATACAGATTTGCTAAGATCAGCACAGTCACTTGTGAGTCTGGACACAGCACAGCCTATATATAGCAGATACAGTACAGCATACAGCAGCATGTACCCCTATACACACTGACGAAGAGCAGCACAGTCACTTGTTAACACAGCCTACTGTATACACAGCAGAGTACAGCACAGCATACAGCAGCATGCACTCCCTATACACATTGACTAAGCAGCAGAGCCACTTGTGAGTCTGGACACAGCACAGCCTATACAGCAGAGTACAGCACAGCATACAAAAGCAGACTGATAAAAAAAATAGCACTGAATACCACCTGCAGTTCCTTATATAGAATCCAAAACCCGTTATAATCTGACACCGCGAGGATGATGTTTTGCCTCAAAGTGGAATCCGAGTAAGACAGGAAGACCCAAGGCACCACTCAGATTGACACAGATTCTTGAAGTTCAGGTGGGTTCGGATTCCAAGCAATTCGAACTGCTCATCTCTACTTCCATAGACAAGAATACAAGATTTACCAAGAATCATGATTGCAAACATGGGTGTAAATTAAGCAAAATTGTGCCAAAATATAAGTTTTAAATAGACTACCTGCTAGGCATCGTGTTAAGCAGAACCATGCACAGGTCAGTGTGATCCATGCATGAGTTTAATAAAGCCATTAAAGGGTTAAAATAAAACAATGATGTAGGGTCCCTCCTCCCAAGCATAACTAGCCCCAGGCTCTGGGGCAAAAATACCCAGGAAAAATGTGTAGGGGTCCCCAGTATTTTTAGACGCAGCACTGGATTCCACTTGCGGGGGGGCAATGCCACACTTGACGGGTGGCCAAAGCATTCACCACCCCCAACTAGTAATTCCAGGCTGGTAATTTTTGGGGAGGTAAGTACCACACAATAAAGGGTTCTCCCATCTTCAGTGTACCCCAGGCATGGGCTGAAGCCCGGGACTATCCCCTGCACTTCTGAGAGGTGGGTGCAGGGTTGATAGGTGTAAAGAATAGATTGAAGGTAATATTGTCTTTTACATTAGGACTACAGGTCCCAGCAAGCCTCATCCGCATGCTTGAATTGGGAGAACCACAAGTATCAGCATGTGGGGCTTTAAGGCCCGCTGATGCCTATAGTCCCCCAGTAAAATAAATATTAAAATAAATTCAGTACACACTCACCAAATGTTTTATTATTTTATTACACATGCAGTGACTTATTCACTCACTCACAATCAGGTGTACTCACATTACATACTTACCTTGTTCCTTGCGCCGATCGGTCCCCTTGTCCAGTAGCATCCCAGGTGGAGATCTGTCCTCTTCTCCAGTAGCATCCTTTGGTAAGAAAATAACAAACTGAAACCCAATCCAGATGGATAGCTGTACATGTAGGGCTCAGTGGCAAATGCAGGATTTCCAGAGGGGGGTTTCCAAATGCTTAATTTTACAGGGAGTGTGGCCTGTCAATGAAGAGGGCAGAATTAGTACTTAACCAGCTTTAATAAGCATCATACAAAGTGTATTGTGTGTCATATTTCCAGCATATACAGGACCTGTGATCACAGTAAGCCATTAGATGCGCCAGTAGGCCATCCTGCCTGAGCTGAACGTATTTATTTTAGATGTGGGCACCATTCCAGACTATTGGAGCAAGTCCGGGGCCTGGAGGAGCAGCAGAAGAACCTAGCACTGCCCCGGACATACTGTATATGTACATATTGGGCTCTATAACAGTGCATCTCTAACAGTGCATGTTTTCCGGATCTTCTAGTTGGTGCACATGTTATTTATTACTGGCGATACATGTTAAAAGATCCACAGGTGGTGCTGATTATGTCATTTGTGATACTGAGAAGAACATGCAGCACTAGTAACAATCTATTATATTACTACTACTATTGTGGTCATGGTGTGGGCTGGGGAGGGGGGTTTCCAGGCAGACGGAAACCCCCCTGTGTTTGCCTATGGGGCTGTCCGGGAAAGGGACAGGATCCACATAAGATCCACAGGATCTTACACTTGGAGCCCTGCCAGACAATCAGCAGCTGCTACCATGAGAACAGGCCGCTGATTGGCTGAGAGTGACTGTCTCTTAGCCAATCAACGGGCTGGCTGTTGATTGATGGAGACAGTGACTCTCAGCGGCCTGTTCCCATGGTAGTGGAAGCAGCCAGTATGACAACAGTGGCAGAAGAATACCTCCAGTAAAAAAAGAGTACTGTGTACAATTCTGCATTCAGCTCCTTTGCCTGAATTATGGGGATAAATATTGAGGACCTGCGCTAGACTCTGTATCAGCTTCACAGTTTTCTATCTGACAGGAAAATCAGAGGTACAGTATTTATTATCTATGTATCAATATGAAGGATCTAGGGGCAAATCTTTGCTCTTGGAAAGTTGCTCATATCATGGGCAGGGGCGTAACTAGAACTTTGTGGGCCCCATAGCAAAATTTCTAAGGGGGACCCCCAAGTCGGGTATCCACCCTGTAGCACCTCTCGCTCCCCTCACCCTGTAGCACCTCACTCCCCTCACCCTGTAGCACATCACTACCCCCCCACACCTCATAGCACCTCTCACTCCCTTCACCCTGTAACACCTAACGATACTGGATCAGAACCTCTATATACCCCTGCCTATACTTTCTAAAATTCTTTGCTATAAACCTCTAAGAATAACGCTAATTTGCGTACGCAGTCATACAGTAAATAGAGACTCCAGATTTAGAACATGTGGTTCCAAAGCACAAGTGTTATTCAGGTAAAAGTTCAGACAGTTACACGCAATTGATCCATACACAATTTAGGCACAAAAGGAAATAATACAGACCCAAGTACAGTATACATACGCAGCGCTTCTGGACACGGAGATAGGCATCAGCAAGAGACCCCTAGTCATACAGTATTCAGCACGAAGACTAAAAACTAGAGTTCGGGCACACATATTTATACCCCCCCAGAATAAACAGGACAATAGGGAAGTTTGTTGCTGATGTCATTGGTTCCCAGGGGAGAAGCATCTGTTACAGCACATTTAACAGGCTGGTTCAAATAGACTCTCCCTGCCTCTAACAGCTGGGGATCTTTCTCTTCACGCCCCCTGTAACATCCTAACAGTTGTTCCTGAAATATACATTTTGTTGCTTGCAGACTCTGCGATCCATAACTTGAGTTAGCATGATGCGACCTCCCCACCGATAACACCGGAATACTGTAAAAAGAATACGCATCAGTACAAAACCAAACATGATTTGTTTAGCATGTATAATACCTTAGTTATCAAATACCTTTATTTCTCAGCATTTAAACTAACTGAAAGAACTTAAATCATACACTTTAAAGCTTATTGAACCTTATGTGTGAATATGTAATGTGTGGGTATTCAGGGTTTGATATAAGGACGCTGGTTAACTTGGGGCAGATGCATGCGCATCAAGCTAATAATACAGCGGTTTCATACAAAGTCCTATGCATTCGCTAATATGCGACTAGTTAACAGCACAATTGTGAGTATTAGTGTGTGTATGAGAAATGATGAAAGATGCAATCGCATGTTGCTAATAGTAATATCGCCACATGTACTAAAGGGTAAGTTTATCTAAAATGGCGCTTAGGCGGCCATTCGCAAAATGGTGTCTTGCAATCTCATTTCCAAAATGGAGTCTTGCGGCTATTCGCAAGATGGCATCGCAGCGATTAAATATTAAACTGAACTTGTCTCAGCCAATATTCAGCTTCGACACACCTCACTGACTTCCCTCACCCTGTAGCACCTCACTCCCCTCACCTCATAGCACCTCACTAGCCTCACACTTTAGCACCTCACTGACTCCCCTCACCCTGTAGCACATCACTTCCCTCACACCTCATAGCACCTCACTCCCCTCACCCTGTAGCACCTCACTCCCCTCACCCTGTAGCACATCACTACCCCCCACACCTCATAGCACCTCTCACTCCCTTCACCCTGTAACACCTCACTGACTTCCCTCACCCTGTAGCACCTCACTCCCTTCACCTCATAGCACCTCACTCCCCTCACCCTGTAGCATCTCACTGACTCCCCTCACCCTGTAGCACATCACTTCCCTCACACCTCATAGCACCTCACTCCCCTCACCCTGTAGCACCTCACTCCCCTCACCCTGTAGCACATCACTTCCCTCACACTTCATAGCACCTCACTCCTCTCACCCTGTAGCACCTCACTCCACTCACCTCATAGCACCTCACTCCCCTCACCCTGTAGCACCTCACTGACTTCCCTCACCCTGTAGCACCTCACACCCCTCACCTCATAGCACCACACTCCCCTCACTCTGTAGCACCTCACTGACTCCCCTCACCCTGTAGCACATCACTTCCCCCCACACCTCATAGCACCTCACTCCCCTCACCCTGTAGCACCTCACTGACTCCCCTCACCCTGTAGCACATCACTCCCCCCACACCTCATAGCACCACTCACCCCCCTCATCCTGTAGCACATCACTCCCCCCACACCTCATAGCACCTCCCACTCCCCTCATCCTGTAGCACATCACTCCCCCCACACCTCATAGCATCAATCACTCCCTTCATCCTGTAGCACATCACTCCCCCCACACCTCATAGCACCAATCACTCCCTTCATCCTGTAGCACATCACTCCCCCCACACCTCATAGCACCAATCACTCCCTTCATCCTGTAGCACATCACTCCCCCCACACCTCATAGCACCTCTCACTCCCCTCATCCTGTAGCACATCACTCCCCCCACACCTCATAGCACCGATCACTCTCTTCATCCTGTAGCACATCTCTCACCCCACACCGCATAGCACCTCTCACTCCCTTCATCCTGTAGCATCTCACTCGCCCCACACCTCATAGCACCTTTCACTCCCCTCATCCTGTAGCATCTCACTCCCCCCACACCTCATAGCACCTCTCACTCCCCTCACACCTCATAGCACCTCACTCCCCTCACCCTGTAGCACCTTACTGACTCCCCTCACCCTGTAGCACATCACTCCCCCCACACCTCATAGCACCTCTCACCCCCCTCATCCTGTAGCACATCACTCCCCCCACACCTCATAGCACCTCTCACTCCCCTCATCCTGTAGCACATCACTCCCCCCACACCTCATAGCACCAATCACTCCCTTCACATGTAGCACATCACTCCCCCCACACCTCGTAGCACCTCTCACTCCCCTCATCCCTTAGCATCTCACTCCCCTCACCCTGTAGCACCTCGCTTCCCTCACCCTGTAGCACCTCACTGACTCCCCTCACCTTGAAGCACCTCACTCTCCCCACACATCATAGCACCTCTCCCTGAGTCACACCCCTCACCATATAGCACCAGGCACCCCACTTCCCTCACCCTGTAGCCCCTAAATGACAATGACTCCCCTCAACCTGTAGCACCTCACTCCCCTCTCTTCATAGCACCTCATCGGCAGCAGCAGAAGGGAGGGGAGCAGCGGGACTCGGGAGTGTGTCCGTCCATCTGTTAGCATCAGAAGCAAAGAGAGTAATGTAGGCTCGGGACTCGGGCCGGCACTGGGGGAGAGGGGGTTGTACCCACCGTCGTCAGCATCAGGAGTCCGTTTGGTTTGTCCGAGTCCAACGCCGGCTTCTCCTGCACTGATTCCGGACTCCCGTGATGCTGACGTCATCATCTCGTGAGTCTTTGGCATCTTGCAGGCTCCCAGTGAGACCCGAAATGATCTTTAAATAAACTTTTATTAAAGCAATAAAAATTATATTGAAATTATCTTAAAAAAAAAAATGAAAAACAAAAAGTTCAGATTTCATGCTGGGACTCGGGCCCCTCTAGCGGCGAGGCCCATTAACAACTGCACCCTTCATAGTTACGCCACTGACCTGTGGGGCCTGGTGTGTCACTCCTCCCCCCTCCATCACTTCTATTTTAGAGTAGGGCCCAGCTGTACCATACATAAATATCACATACGGGATGGCTCTGCATCCAACAAGTACTTGGATTTATTTCTCCAGCAATTTTGATTTTTCATAATCCAGAATTTGGAGCAATCTATACTAGACCTTAATATGCAGAAATCTTAATCTAACATCATTCAATCATGCCACATGGCTCATTACAATTCCCTATAAATGATAAGAAATGCAGTCAGTAAGCAGGAAATATGTAGCACCCTATCTTGTGCAGACATGTTATTAATTTTCCATGTAAAACAGGTTTGATAGGAATATCAGGAGCTGACTCTGGTGGGACAAGGCTTTTCCCTCTATTCCAGTTAAAAGGTTTGCAATTTTTTTTTACCTGTACTCTTAAATTTTATAGAAAAACCAGCATTATAGTTTGCCACAAGAACGCAATAAATAACCACCTTTTACTGTGCCAAAATGAATTTTATACATACTGAACTGATATTATTAGCAGGTGTCAAGGAACTTACATACTGTAGCTTTTTAGCACAAGTCACAAGAATACCTCTTGAATGTTATTTCACCATTATATAGCAGAGGGAATTGCATATCGCATTTCATATATTTACTTCTGTCTCCCTTAGCTAGAGCTGCTAAGCTGCAATACCAAGGAGTATATGAGATTTTTTCGTACAATCTTTCCACAATTACACCAAATATTTTTAGAGATCACTGTATGAGTGTAATGCATATTAACTGTCTGCCTGAGGCCCATCAGTCTAGTATACTGTACATATGGGTGTGCTATGAAAAGTCGACATTCAGAATGTTAACAGGTGCTAACCGTTAAAAATCAAACTGTCGGCACAAACATTATTTCATGTTGACAAGCAGTATGTCGACATGGTTAAAATGTCAACATGTTTTTGCATATTTTAGCATAACCCTAACCTTAACCTCTAACTCTAAATCTAAGCCTAACCCTAACCTTAACCCCTAACCCTAAATCAAAGCTTAACCCTAACCTTAACCCTTAATATGAACCTAACCTTAACTCATAAGTTATAACCCTAAATTTAACCTAACCCTAAATCTAAGCCTAACCCTAACCTTAACCCCCTAACCCTAAATCTAACCCTAACCTTATCCCCTAACCCTAAATCTAAGCCTAACCCTAACCTTAACACCTAACCCTAAATCTAAGCCTAACCCTAACCTTAACCCCTAACCCTAAATCAAAGCCTAACCCTAACCTTAAACATAGCTTTAACCTTAACCCTAATCCTTAACCCCTAACCCTAAATCTGAACCGAACCTTAACTCCTAAACCTAAATCTAAACCTAACCCTAAATCTAAGCTTAACCCTAACCTTAACCCCCTAACCCTAAATCTAAGCCTATCCCTAACCTTAACCCCCTAACCCTAAATTTAAGCCTAACCCTAACCTTAACCCCTAACCCTAAATTTAAGCCTAACCCTAACCCTAACCTTAACCCCTAACCCTAAATTTAAGCCTAACCCTAACCCCTAACCCTAAATCTAAGCCTAACCCTAGCCTTAACCCCCTAACCCTAAATTTAAGCCTAACCCTAACCCTAACCCCTAACCCTAAATCTAAGCCTAACACTAACCTTAAACATAGCTTTAACCTTAAACCTAATCCTAAAAATAACACAAACATTTACTGTCGATATTTCGGTGTCAACATGTTATTTGTCAACATTATGTTAAATGTCAACATTGTGACCATGTCGACATATGTGAATTTCAACATTTTCTTGCCAACCTTATATTCATGTCGACATTCTGAACCTGTCGATATTTTAGTGTCAACATTTTGATCGGATACCTTACATACTGTATACAAGTTTCATCAAAATGCCAGTGAATTCAGTCAATTCTGTGGCTTTCACAGTAGCCAGGTAGAAATATTTACTAATGTTCAGTTTAGTCATGAAACACCCATTTTTTTCTAGGTTGGTTTGTAAACCGCTAGAAGGCCACCATAAAATCACCATTTCAAGAAAAGCAGAACACATCACCTTCCTGATTTTCACATAAAAATACAAGAGCAAGAGGTAAGTACTTCCTCATTGTATGCATGGAACTACGGGTCTCATTCAGACCCGGTCACAAGCGCTGAGCGCTCACAACCGGGTCGATGTTAAGGGCCTGCGCACGCACAGCAGCAGCCGCACTGCGCGTGCGCAAGCCCCAGAGCGAGAGAGCTCACTACAGAGGGGGCGGCTGTCGATGTTGAACGCCTGCCATTTTGTGGGCTGCCGCACTCAGGGCCGGATTAAGGAGGGGGCGACAGGGGTGGTCGTCCCTGGGCACCCACACACGGCGGGGCCCCCACTAGCAGCGGTGCGCTGTTTGCACCTGCCGCTAGTGTCCCCTCTGCTAGTGTAGTGTAGACCGCGCAGTGGGCACGGCCACACTACACAGTGACATACACAGAGCCGCCGGCGGCAGCTGTGTGTATGTTACAGCAGCCGATGAGAGTCAGACAGACTCTCATTGGCTACTTCGTCAACTGAGGGAGCCGGCTCTCCCCCGCAGCTGGCGATGATGGGAGAGACGTCATGAGGCTGACGTCTCTCCCAACTGTGCAACAGAAGAGCCGGGCTCGCGTCAGGAGTGGGGATTCAGGTAAGCTTTTTTTTGTTATTTTTTTTTTTGTGTGTGAGGCACTGTCACTACATAGGGGTTGAGCGCTACAGGCGTCCCTTTATAGGGGGACAGCTACAAGGGTCACTGTATAGGGGGGCCGCTTCATTGGGGCACTGTATAGTGGGAGTGTTTGCTACTGGGGGCAATGCATAGGGGGGGCTACTACTGGGGCAATGTATAGAGGGGACTACTACTAGGGGCATAGCATGGAGGGACTACTACTGGGGGCATAGCATGGATGGACTACTACTGGGGCACTGTATAGGGGGGACTACTACTGGGGGCAGAGCATGGGGGGATTACTACTGGGGGGACTACTACTGGGGGCAATGCTTTTGGGGCAATATTAGTGGGGGCACTATATAAAGGACACTGCATAGGGGGAATTACTACTGGGGGCACTGTATAGGGGTGGACTACTACTGCGGGCAATGCATATGGGGGAACTACTACTAAGGGCAATGCATAGGGGGGACCACTACTGTGCGCATTATATAAGGGGCACTGCATAGGGAAGACCAATACTGGGTGCACTACTACAGGGGGCACTGCATAGGAGAGATTACTACAGGGGGCACTGCATAAGGAGCACTGTATAGGGGGGACCATTACTGGGGACATTGCATAAGGGGCACTTCTACAATGGGCATTGCAAGAGGGGCATTAAGGTGAATAGAAAGAAAAAAAAATCCTAGGGTGATGAGAAATGGTGGTATATAGGGACCCCCACAAGTTTGTTGCCCAGGGGCCCCCACAGACTTTAATCCAGCCCTGGCCGCACTGACATCAGCAATGATGTCAGTGAGGAGCTTCCTGCTCGATCAGAGCAGGAAGCTCCTTGGGGCTTGCGGTTGCCGAGACCCAACCTTAGGGTCTCGTCGCAAGCCCCGATGGTCGCGGTGGTCCTGACCATCGCGACCATCAACCTAGTTGGTCGCTAAAGCTGTGGGTGGTAACCCACAGTTTAGCTAGCGACCAGGAGGCCGCATTAAATAAAACAAGAGGCCGCCCTCATTCAGAACGAGCACTCGCTTCTTGCGAGCGCCTCTTAATGAGGGCCACAATGTGTATACTTGCCCATATGCTGGGTTGTAGCCATCTCCACCCAATATGCTTGGTTCATAGCAAATATTATTATCATTGCACACTTGCACCAGTCCTATCCCTGTTGCAAAAATATATGTGTGGTTACAGGCATAGTTTAAAAGGGCAAGGTTAAGCAGCACATAGGCCTGGTTCTGATAATGTTCAAGTACCTATACTGCGATAGGGATGGCCATTGAACATCGATAGTTAGCAATCATCGATGATTTATTGTTGATGTTCATGGTTTTGCCATCGCTAGCAGAAAGCCAATGGTTCTCTGCCATCGATGGACAAGTGGGAGCCGATGGTTTTTTTTTTTCTTGACGGGACAAAGCTTAGATTAGGGGACAAACTTAACCCTGCCCCCCAGCAGCCGCTAAGCCCGTCCCCATTTATGAATGACACGCAGCCCATCATGCATTCAGCTGTGGGGGCCATTGAGAGGATGATTTTTGTGTCATCAATGGTAATCACTAATGGACCCATTGATGGTTACCACCCCACCGATGGCTGTCCCTAAACTGAGAAGAGGAGGATCTGTGAGCAGTGCTGTGTGGGTGTGGCCTGAGCCACATGGGTGTGTACACCGCCTACACTATGTAGAGGCCTAGAGCTGTAGCTCAATTCACCCCATTGTTAATCTGGACAATTACATGCACACATAAATTTGTATTGCACCCAATTCCATCAAACCACATCACTGAAGGTTATCCTACATGCGAATGTCTTGTTACCACTCACTTATTCTCCATCAGCCGCTTAGTGGAAATGTGACTAAGGGCCTGATTTACTACTGATCGCTATTGCGATCTCAGCTGCGATTACACACGCAGACCTGCTGTGAATATATGCTATTGTTTGCAATCATAAAGCCAGCATAGAGATGTCCACTACAGCTTTCGCATATCCGTATGGCCTCGCAGACCTGTGTATTCATTGGTACTATCGAGTAACATCGGCCCCTCACGCACAATTACAACAGGTCTGACCTTACTCAGAAATTGCAACTGTCGTCGTATGCTGTCACAATGGCTAATTTATGCACGCTCAGGAAACGGCATTCAAGCGGACAGGCACACCTGCATTTCTACAAACACTCCCCCGTCACAAACCCCAAATGCTGACGTCCCGCCTCTCGATCTGCGATGGCTTCGTATCTGCGTAGGTGATCATAGTGCGATTGCAATGCCACGTGTACGTGTCTTGCAGTGCATGCGCATTACACACCATCGGCTGATCTGCTTACGCTGTTGCAGTTGCGATCCGTGATGAATCAGTCCCTAAGTTGCGTATGACTCTGCATCGCCTGTATTTATGAATACTTAGCCCTGGAGCATGTGCAGTGTGAAAACACACACGATACATCTGCAGAACTGACTGTACTAACAGATACATTTGTGTAACAGAAAATGATGGGTTAGAACTGCGCTCTGCTGTATGGGCAGATGGGATGTGAGATGTATTGTTTGTGTCGGGGTGCTGCACCTTCCTAAAAGCAGGAGTACCGGGTCCTGTGTAACGATAGAATGTGGTAGAGGGTGCGGAGGGTGCGCTCGCCCTATGGGTGTAATGCTGGAGTAATAGTGTGTTGTGGTCTTTTGTGTTCGATGTTTGTGGAGTGATGGGGTGTAGGGAGGGAAGGGGGTCTAATGGACTGGAGGTGGTGGGTGAGGAAATGAAGACAGAGGCAGAAATGGGGGCCAAAGGGTTTATTGGAATAAAACAGTACTAATCCTGTTCAGTCCCAGGCACCCAGGTGGGGTGAGCGATCCACTTAGGGGTGTGTGTGGGTGGAGACTGGGGAGGTGAGTGGACCCTTTTAGGGGGCTCCTTTCCATGCAGTTCAATAGACCGGCACGTTACCCCTGCTGGACCTTTGGTCAACAGTCTTAGGATGTCTTGGGGGGAGGGGAGTGGTGGTTTGGCAGCGGGTCTGGCGGTTGTGGATGTACACCCTGGCGGCGTCCCGCGCAGGGGTATAAGTCTTGGAGTCACTTACAAACCGGTAGGATTTGTTGGTGAAAAAGGCTTGGGCTGCTGGTAGCTGGTGTTAGTTTCCTTTTGCAGATGCGGTGTTGGGTGGCTGCTGCGGTGTCAGCAGTTGGAGGAAGCTCTGTGTGTGGTAGTGGCTTGCTGGTGCACTTTGGGTCTTGGTGCACCGCATTGTTGGCGTTCTGTTCCCGCTGCCTGGTGGGTGCCTGCTGGTGTGGATCGCTTAGGGATTGCTGCTGGACGAACAGCTGTGAGTGGAGCTGGTGTTGGTTGCTCCCAAGGGGCGATGCGTGGTCGCCTGGGTCTAGCAGGTGGAGTGGTGATCAAGAGGGGTGCGAAGGGCTTTGCTAGGTGTGATGCCCAGCGCGGCCCTGCGGGTGGTGGGTAGAGAGGGTTCTGGAAGCAGCAAGGCTCGACCGAGTTCTCCGCAGGAATGAAGAGCTCTGGTGTAAGCTGGCTGTGGTGTCAGAATGTTTCGGCAGGGGCTCTGCCTTCTTCAAGGAGGTAAGAAGTGTGGCTATGCATGTGTGAGGTTTAAATGTGGAACTTCCGGGTTCTGTGTTTGTCAGGTGGTGGAGATGACCAATCAGGGCTAAGAGTGGGTGTGGCCCATGTATCTGATAGGTCGTGGGTGATTGTGCGAGGCTAAGCCTGTGGTTGGGTGATAACATCACGTGGTTTGGGCAGCCAATGGTTTACTGTGCTGCTGTGGGTGTGTTAGCTGGGGCTCGTGTCTGGGTGCATATGTGGCGCTATGGGGATTGTGACCGGCTGTGAATGGTCAGCGGCGGTCATGTGGTGTCGGCAGCCAATCGTGTGCTCTGCTGGTGTGGGTGTGTATGCTGGGGCTGGTGTGCTTTAATACATTATGCAGCTGCTATGGGGATCGAGACCAGGTGCGGTTGGTTGGAGGTGGTCACATGGTGCTGGCAGCCAATCTTGTGCTGTGTAGGGTTTCCGTATGTTTACATGGGTTGAGGTGACAGCTGGCTCTGGCGTGCGTTGGGCGGAGGAGGTATGCGGAGTGTTTTGTGCTGTGTGGAGGATTTAATGAGCGGGCAGGGGCATGTGGCGAGTAGGGTGGGGGTCAGGGGCACCGGGGTGTGTAAGGCAATTATTGTGGAGGTGGGGATGTGAAACCGCATTGTCATGGTAGTTTAGTCCCGTGGTGCAGGCGGCCAAACGTGTGTGTGTGGGGGTGATTATGAGGGTGATGGTTGGTGGCTCGGGTGACCGCAGGGGTCCGGGGAGGTGTGGATGGGCATCTCTCCGGGGATGGTGGCTAGGTGATCGGGCAGGGGGAGATGGAATAAGACTGGTGCGTGTGGCATGTGTCAAGCTGGCAGTGCTGTAGTGGACATTCCTGTTATGTGTATAATGGTGTCTAGATGATGGACGCGTGTGGTGGGAGGGTGGGTGTAGTGGTTAGTATCGCTAACCTGTATGATGTGTGGAATGCCAGGGTTGTGTAAGTATATATGTGATGTGGCCAAGTGGTTAAATCGACTGACACGTGTAAGTTACACCCCACTGCCACACACATTTAAGACACACCCCACTTCTCTATGTTGCTATGGCTCCTGTCTGACACACATCACCGATCCGCAACATGAACACACACCTGCCCCCTACCCCCCCTCACGCTACATTTTATCCCAGCCCCCACACACATTCCTGCCTCTATAGTGACCACACCACCCCAAGACGGCACCCCTTCCCCGCCCTCTCCACAACAAGACCATTTACACACTACTGCACCAAACACATTCCACACACTAAGAACCTATTAGTCAACACACCAACCTTACTCCTCCTCGCCACACGTTAACACACACTTCCCCGTGTCAGTCGACGGGACGCCGCCAGGGTGTACATCCACAACCGCCAGACCCGCTGCCAACCCACCACTCCCCTCCCCCCGAGAGATCCTAAGACTGTTGACCAAAGGTCCAGCAGGGGTAACGTGCCGGTCTATTGAACTGCATGGAAAGGAGCCCCCTAAAAGGGTCCACTCACCTCCCCAGTCTCCACCCACACACACCCCTAAGTGGATCGCTCACCCCACCTGGGTGCCTGGGACCGAACAGGATTAGTACTGTTTTTTTCCAATAAACCCTTTGGCCCCCATTTCTGCCTCTGTCTTCATTTCCTCACCCACCACCTCCAGTCCATTAGACCCCCTTCCCTCCCTACACCCCATCACTCCACACACAACATCGAACACAAAAGACCACAACACACTATTACTCCAGCATTACACCCATAGGGCGAGCGCACCCTCTGCACCCTCTACCCCATTTGTGTAACAGAGTTAATGCATTCACTTTTTCCTGGAGTGTGATTTGCTAACCCTATTAACTAACAAGGAGCATACTGTGTGCCAGCAAGTATATTTGTGTAACAGATTTGTGGGGTCCTATTCCCCTCATAGAATAGGTTGTGGTAGATTATAGGTGTGCATGGATTTGACAGAACAGTTTTGAGGTGATTCAGTCAATCTATAACCTGTGTGACCACTGAGGGCAAGATTGTGAGCTGAAATCCTGTGAAAGCCTTTGCGGTAAATATCCTATCATATCACAGACACAGAGAGAGGCCCCCTCTTCATTTCAGGACAATGATGTTATGTGTCATATTAATATTATGTGTGTATTGTCATGTTAATGAGTGTGTGTTTGTATGTCATATTAATGAAACATATTGTTTGTGGGTGGTATTATTGATATGTGTGTTTAGTTTTCTCAGAGGTGTTTAGTACAGTACCTATCTCCTTTCTAACAGGTTCTATAAATGACGGTATTTATATGAGTGTGGAGATCTGCCCCTGCCAGCAGGTCTTGGCTTTCTGTGAGGTCCAGTGGGGGGGAGGGGTGAGTGTTGCTCTGCACTACACAGCTCATGCTACTGTTTAAAGATGTCAGCAGTTTGTATCAGAGACACAGCGCTCTGCTCAGAGGGCCTTATTCAGCTACGGACGGAATTGCAAAGCTGCTCGCAAGCAGCTTTGTAACTTTGGCCCTCATTCAGAGCCACTCGTAAGTGGCAGCTCGTTCGCTCCGAGCGATGTTTGCCCAACTGCGCATGCGTACGGATTGTTATACGCTTGCGCGAACCAGTCAGTGCGGCCGAAATTCATGTGCTCGCAAAATAGCGAATGCCTGCTAATTTGAGTGACAGGATGAGGCGTATGTGGGTGGTAACAGGGGAAGGTGCTTGAAAACGGGGAGTGGAGATCCGATCGCAGGCGTGCTTAAAGGTCAAAACGGGCGTTTTATGGGTGTGTATAATTAATACAGCAGCGTCATTGACCACGTCACTGGGTTATTTTATAGCCAGAACTGCTCGCAAAATTGTGGTAGCAAAAACCAACCACAAGAATAGCGAGCAGTTCATACGCTGGTCGGTGTACTCGATTAATCTAATAAATAGCGGACATGACGTAGGATGCGAGCGGACAGGGGGCGTAGTTTCCCAAAAAACTACCGCAAGTTTTGTTCGCTCGTTCAGACCTAGAGGCGTGAACAGACCGCAAACAGCGAACGGTTCATTTGAATAGCCACCCCTATTTTCTGGACGAGCGAGCGCAAATAGCGACCGGCTCTGAATCAGGCCCTTTGTCTGTGCAGGAATGGTAATGCAGCAGGAGGCATCACACCTCCTGCTGCAATATGTATCCGAGCTGTGTTGTCCAATGCAGGAAGGGGAAGGGGGGGAGGAGAGTGTTGCCCTGCACTACACAGCTCATGCTGCTGTTCAATGATGTCAGCGGTTTGTACCAGTAACACAGTGCTCGGCTCAGAGGGATTTATTCAGCTACGGACAGAGGCCCTGATTCAGAGCCGGATGCTCTGACAGAGCGCTCGCTCTGAATCACTGCCGTCTCTGCTACTTTTTGGAGAGGCCTCCTGGCCACTCGCATAGCTGTGGGTGACAACCCACAGCTATAGCGAGCGGCCAAAATGATGTTTGCGTTGGTCAAGACCATCGCGACCATCAGGCTTGCGACGAGACCCTTGCGGTAGGGTCTCGCTGCCGCAAGCCATGGAGTGCTTTTGGCTCTATCAGAGCCAAAAGCACTCCCACTGACATCACTAGTGATGTCAGTGGGGCCGGCCCCAGACGGTAGGCATTCCATGGGAACGCCTCCATCTGGGCAGCTACGCCCCCGGAACGCCCACCAAAGGGGGCGTGCTGTCAATCACCATGGACAGCACGCCCCCTTTGGTGCGAGACCCATAACGACGGCTTGGCCGTCGTTATTCGGGTCTCGCGCATGCGCACGACGGAGCCGCCTCCGTCGTGCGCATGCGCACTTGGGCAACATCGACCCGCTTGCGAGCGCTCAGCGCTCGAGAGCGGGTCTGAATCAGGCCCAGAATTGCAAACCTGCTCACAAGCAGCTTTGCAATTCCATCTGTGCAGATATGGTAATGCAACATTACGTATCCGATCTGTGTTGTCCAGCACAGCATCTGATACTCTGTGGAACATTGGCCGGCTAATGTGACCCACAGGGTCACACAGCTGGCCGCCGCAGATGAGAGGAAGATGGAGATCCTGGCTTCTTCGGCCATCGCCGCCCCCTCCCTACCCATAAACGGCAACAGACTGTCAATCACTGACAGTCTGCTGCCAGGCTAAGTGCGGGATTGCAGACTCATTCTGCACATGCGCAGAAGGGGTTATACATCTGCGGTGATTCACGATCATAGGGAATCTGCGTTTAGCATAGCACTGGCGTCTCAGGATGTCTGTCTTAACGAAGACGCCTGGGCCAGTCCAACTGCAAAATAATTTGCAGTGGCTGACTAGGACAAGCCCAGAACACGGTGGCGACAAACTTGCGTTTTTGTAGCCAACCCCGTTGCCTCGCCCAAACGATCACAGCCTGTCACTCACTTTGTGAATAAATCTTCACTGACTCTGCATTTGCTAATCAATTGCTGTGCGTGTGCAGTGTGGCTCTGACGCGTGCGCAGTGGCAAAAAATTGCTTCACTGTATCCAACATGGACATTGCATCCATCTCTGAATCAGGCCCCATGTCACATACTGTATGTGAAAGGGACACAAGCACTGCCCTGGCACAAAGGCCCAGAAAGGCCCACAAAATTCAGAAACTGTCCCTGTATATATCCTTTCCTTTTCTGGTTTGTATTAAGGGCCTTATTCACTACGGATCGCTATTGTGACCGCAGCTGCGATTATGCACGCAGGTTTGCTGCGAAAAAATGATAACGAATGCAATCGCAAAGCCATCGTACAGCCAGCATAGAGACACCCACTACCGCTTTCTCACATCCGTAATACCTTGCAGTGTTGCGTATCCATCGGAATTATCGAGTAACATTGGCCCCTCGTGTACAATTACAACAGGTCTGACCCTACTCAGAAATTGCTAACCTCGTCGCACTCAGTGAGTACTCAAGCTGCGTATGCCGTCGTAGTAGCTAATTTATGCACGCCCAGGAAATGGCAATCAAACAGACAGGCACGCTTCCGTTTCTCCAATCACTCACCTGTCACCACCCCCAATCACTGATGTCCCATCCCTCGGTCTGTGATGCTTTTGTGTCTGCATAAGTGATCTCAGGGCCTGATTCAGAGATGGACGCTCTGAACGAGCGCTCGCTCTGAATCAGGGCGTCTTTTGTTTTTTTTTGTTCGGCCTCCTGGCCGCTCGCATAGCTGTAGTTGACCACCCACAGCTATTGCGAGCGGCCAGGTTGATGGTCGCGATGGCCAAGACCATCGCGACCATCGGGCTTGCGACGAGACCCTTGTGGTAGGGTCTCATGGCCGCAAGCCCCAGAGAGCTTCATGCTCTAATAGAGCTGGAAGCTCTCCCACTGACATCACTGGTGATGTCAGTGGGGCCGCCCCCAAATGGCAGGCATTCCTTCGGGAATGCCTCCGTTTGGCCAGCCACCCCCCAAGCCCGCCTACCAAATGGGGCGAGCTGTCAATCACCATCGACAGCTCGCCCCCTTTGGTGCGAGACCCGGAGCGACGGAGCACCCATCGCTAGCCAGGTCTCGTGCATGCCCACGACGGAGCCGGCTCCATCGTGCATGCCCAGTAGGCAAACATTGACCCAGTTGCGAGCGCTCAGCCCTTGAGACCGGGTCTGAATCGGGCCCACCGTGCAATTGCAATGCTAACTCACGCACGTGTACAGCAGTACGCACCATCGGCCAATCCGCGTACGCTGTTGCAGTTGCGATCCGTGATGAATCAGGCCCTAAGAGGTTTGTCACCCACTGGTGGTGGCTGGAATCCTTACTACACCTGACTGTGCTAGCTATTCTCTGTGCAACTGGATACAGTACTTACTGCTATTTGGAAAGTGCAATTGCCAGAGATGACCATTACAGTACTACAGAAAATTGTCAATAACATGGCCCTTCTCCCCTTACAACTACACTTACAATCACTTTGTCTCCCTTCCTTGTCCCCACAATCATTCCTCTATGCATCTCATTGCCACTCTCAAATGTATACTGTGCTTCCTTGTTACACTCCAACTCTTTGCTTGGCTTTCCAGGCCATGTTTTGCCTCAGTACTGTACAGGCACCACAAAATGTCTATTACAACCACTTTCTTAGGTTTATGGTGTCTGCATCCACTCCTCCTTTTGACCACATGTTCAACACAACTTCCACATACACACCTCACTGTTAGGGAACCGCTATTTCACCCAGAAACCCCAGTCATTTATGGTGCATTATGCACAAGTAGTCAGAGACTACTGGTGATGCAGGTGATTTCTCAATCTCACTCAGTGGGGTCTGTGCCAATGGTGTATGGCCCTAGCAATGTCATCTGTATGGGGCGTATGCAATATGCCTCTAATATGTACTTAAATATGCATGTCTGTATGGGGTGTCTGGAGTTAGCTAACAGTGGGGACTGTGCAATGGTATATGGTGAATCTCAGTAGTAAAAGAAAGGTTCTGATCCAACACTGAAAAAAACAAACATTAATAAGCATATGACACAATGATAGTGTCATTCCATAGACTACATGATGTTCATTTGAGCAATATATAATGCTAAGTATCGAGCCCCATGAAGTGGTGGGAGATCCTCTAAACCAGCCCCTGTTACTGCAATGACAGAACATGAGGAGTACTGTAACCAAGGATAACACTGAAATGCTGCACTATATAATACCTATCAGCCGGACGGAGGTATGTCATTCATCTGTTCTGTATTCTACAGATTATTGCTGTACCCTTTGATTTATTCAACTAATTTAACTACAGTATAAGCGAGATAGTGTGCAATTCTGCTCTTTTGTGAAAGTTAGATTTTTATCAGTTATATATCTATTTATATCAGCTTCTTTTGTAATTCTAAATTTTTTTGCACTGCAGTAACTGTTTTTAGTTTAGCAGTTTTGCAATAAAGTGTAGGACTCCATGTTACCTACATAGCAGTATGATGACCAACACACACACACATAAGGCCAAATATTAATCTTTAAAATTTAAATCATCATTCAAAACAAAACATATATTACAATATGACTTTTAAATGTTTGCAAGGAACTGATTACAATCACATTTTGTGTACTCAGGCCCGTTCTGAATCTGGGCGGGCCGTTTTTTTATTTTTCACCGGCCCCCAGGCCGCTTCCTAAGCTGTGGGTGATCACCCACAGCTTTAGCGGGCGGCCTGGCGATGGTCGCGATTATCGCGACCATTGGGCTCTTGCAACGAGACCCTTGTGGTAGGGTCTCGTCTATCCGCAAGCCCCAGTGAACTTCCTTCTCTGATAGAGCAGGAAGTTCACTACTGACATCACTGGTGATGTCAGTAGGGCCGCCCACAAATGGCAGGCGTTCCTTCAGGAACGCCTCTGGTTGTCCAGCCACCCCCACCTGCACGCCTACAAAACTGGGCGAGCTGGCAATCACAATCGACAGATCTGATTCAAAGGCCCTGTCTTGTAGTGAGTCCGGCAGTGGGTGAAAATTCTGTCGCTACGGGGCTCGCGCACGCACAGTGCGCACACCGTGCATGTGCACTGCCCGGCCATCGACCCGCTTGCGAGCGCTATGTGCTCGCAAGCGGGTCTGAATCAGACCCTCAGTACATATTTTGAATTTCTAATCACTATTTCCAAACATGTTAACAGCCAAATGGTGAGACAATGACTTTAACTTACGTTAATGTTTGTTTGAAAGTTTCCAGTCGGAAGACATAGCCAAGTGAGCGGATTAATACAATATACAATATGCACAGCATGAATAGGCTGGGACTGGTAGATTATAATTACCCTGATTCAAGAAGAGTTTACTAAAAGCTCGCTGTCTTAAGAGACCTCCCACAGGTCCAATAGTAGAGCAAATTAGACAGTCAGCAGGAGGTACTTCTAAAGCCACACAACTGTCCTCCGCTTCTTGTATCTCTTAAGATACATAACTATATTGAGAATTAACAAGACATTTGTGGGTCACATAGCAACTATTTAGAATTGTCCCGATATGTCACCCAAAGGTAAAATCACTGTATATATAGACATGATCGTCTTAGCTGTAGCCATGTAGAAGTAGCTCTCTGCTATTCAGGTAGCTACAGACTACTTTTCAACATCAGAGATCTTGGCAGTGGGAGAAGACCTATGGATATGGTACACTGGTGGCCAGGGCCATGTTTCCAGTATGCATATTTTTTACATATCTATTTAGATCAATTTTTTATGCCACATGCTGTGGATGCACCTGCACCCACAGTGTCTGGCACTGCAAGACCTCCAAAAAGACTTGTTTATACATTTCTGCCTTTTTGCTGGTCTGAGTTTTACAGCCAATTTTTGGGTCAGTCAAAACCTCAAGCTGGGGTTGGACAGTTGGCCTGATTCAGACCCGCTCTCAAGCGATATGCGCTCGCAAGCGGGTCGATTGTTAGGCAGTGCGCACGCAATCTCCCAGGTGTATCTATAGACAATTGCGGATCATGCAAATCTACGCTTATTGTGGCATGTCATTTTGGAATTATTTCACTATTTATATATTTTACAGTCCAGGACAGACCAAGCGGTATGGTTCTGTCCCAGAGAACACGCAACAGGCAAGGTGCAAATCTTTTGCAATAGGGAAAGATATTATTAACATTAATATGCAGGTGCAGATGTGATTCACCACTCGTGGCCTCAGATGCCAATCTGACAGCAAGGTTTCAACATACACTGCAGCACCCTCTGTGCTCTCCTACCTATGATATGGCATTGTTTTTAGGAAAGATGTTTGGAGATTTTCTCTTCTCCATAAATAGTATTATTGATCATCCCCTATCATTAGGAAAAACAATATGAAAACTTGGTGAAAATGGGGATTTAACTGCAGTTTTCCATTTTATAGATAGGGAGAAGAAAAATAAATGCTTTTCCTCCAGCTAATGTTTACTAAATAGAGCCCACTGTGTATTATTTATTTACAGTATATATCTGTCTTTTTGGGCCAATTTGATAAATAGGCCTCAAAAGCTGTTTGATTGATAAGACACAGGGCTTGATTCAGCAAGGATCGCAAAGGAGAGAACGCACGCACTCGGTTGATGTTTCTGCACTGTGCATGCATCACAATGCACGTGCGCAAACTAGCAATTTGCGATGGGAACTGCGAATGCAGAGGCTGCGCAGTCCCTGAGCACAGTGATTGACAGGAAGAGCCATTTGTGGGTGGTGACGGGGGGGGGGTGGTCGGGCAAATGCTGGCGTGCCAGTGCGTTGGGACAGTGTTGCAGCGGCATGCATAAATTATCCATTGCAATTCCATACGCAGCCTCATAGCGTGACCTGAAGTTAGCAATTCCTGAGTGAGGTCTGACCTGCCTTAACTGTGCGTATGGGTCCGATATTACTCAATGTTATCGATTGTTTCGCTATGTTGTGTATACAAATGTGTATAAGGGGACATCCTTATGGTATGCTGGGATCGTATTTCACTGCTAATATTAGCTCCTGTGTTGCGTGCGTTCTAGCAGAATAGCGATCCTTGCTGAATCAGGCCCACAGTCAATAAGGAAGGTTGACTGATAGTTATCTAAAAGACAAAGCTGCTGAAAGCCAGCAATGTATTAAGTTTTTATTTATTTATTTTTTTCATTGTGATATTTTTTTATTTTGAAAAAAAAAAAAATGGGGGCAAGCCACGTTTAATCTATAATATAAGGGGTCAATATTTCACTGCAACATTTGAAAGTGACACTAAATTATTTTACTTTAATTTTTTTACGTTGAGGGGAGGCACTAGTTTGTAATTAATTATATTATAAGGGCATAGCAAATTTATATTACATGTTGAGGCCAAACCACTGACAGTTTGGGTTTTCACCTTTCAAATCATTGGATATTATATCCAAGGCCTGATTCAGAGTTGTACGCTATTGCATTCTCAACTGTGTTTGCGCTCCCAATGTATTTGCAAAAACACTCTATGCTAATGCCAGCTAACAGACTACTTTTTTGTTTACTTTTGTGTTTACATTTATATTTGTGATTTTGGGAGATGGATGTGATCTGTAGCTTAACCACACTGGACATGTTCTACCTTGGCTGACTTTGTTAGCTATGCAGTGTTGGGCACAGTTGGTATTTGGATGGGAGACCACCCAGGAATACCTACTGTAGGTGCTGTATACATACAGAAATTGAAATAACAAAATACACCTCCTTATAGTGAAACATCTAATTTATATCTACAGTAATAGATTATATTAGCTATCCTGACATTTTTTGGGCAGGTTTCAGCACAGCAACATATTTTAAGATATGTATTATTTTACTAATGGTGCAACTCTCCATGATTATATTTGTAGAATATATGTATATTTTTTTGGATACTATATATTTTATGTACTGTATTTTAATTATATATATTTCATGCATTGTATTTTATTTGTATATATATATGCTTTAAGATACTTCAGCAAAATAAGTGACACAATGGGGTAGATGTATTATAGCGGCACTTAACGTGCCGCTATAACGCTTCCCACTTCGCCTCTTTACCGAGGCGCAGCAGGAAGCACTACCGATGAGATGTATAAACATCTCATCAGCCGGAGAGGGGGAGCGTTAACTCCCCCCTCCGGCGCTACCCACTAGAGACAGCAGCGCATCAGCCTAGTGCTGATGCACTGTGTCTCTGTCCCGGCCGGCTCCACTGAGCATGCGCGGGATCTCGCAAGTATCGCGAGATCCCCGTGTGCAGTCATGGAGCCGGCAGCCGTCGCAGCAGGGACAGCGCTGTCCCTGCTGTGGGGATAGGCTAGCGCCAGGCTGTAGCTGTCGATATTGACAGCTACAGCCGGCCAAACGGTCATACGTTATGACCGTTCGTACATAGCCCTGCCGTCGGCGCTGCTGTCTTGTACATAGCAGCGCCGATAATGACAGGGGCGCATAGCGCCCCTGTCATTTACCACCCAGACCCCCGATAATACATCGGGGAGAAGCGGTATCAGCATACATAACGTGCGCTGATACCGCTTCTGGCCTTCGTACATCTCCCCAATATGCTTAAATTGTTGGCTATAAATAAGCCCTAGAAAACAGTTCATATGCCTGAGAACTTTGCACATTCTAACAGTCACATGTGTATGGAATTAAGATCAATTAAGTGCTTTTTTTCTGATTGGATATATGTTAGATAAATACATACGATGGTGAGACACCACATATACTTGTGAGGAAACTATCATCGATAGAGAAATGCATTAAGGACTTGTTGGGTACATACCTTTTTATCTCTTATCTACGCATATCTGCAAAATATAATTGGAACCAGCTCACTTCTCATTAACAGCCAGGCACCAGATCATCGTTCTATGGAGCATTACCCCTGCTATTCAATTCTAAAGAAGGAGCAATGATTTCTACCTTGTGCCGAGCCCACAGTGCAGCGTGGAGTGTGCACTGACACAGCGGCGCTGTACTACAGAGCTCCGGGGAAGAACGCGATGAGCGGTGCTTCACATCGTGCAGCAGAAGTGGATAAATGTGTGCTTTTCACTGGGTGAGAATATCAGTAGCCCTGTATGTGAACAACTTTGTATATATGGACTGGACACAGTGATTCCTATCTGTATTATACAACAATCAGGTTTAATACACCAGTCTGCATTATATTTGTGCTACAAGCTACATATCTTCATTTACCCCTGCAATTTCGTTCCTTTAATAGGTAGTGTCGATATATACAAACACACACACACACACACACACACACACACACACACACACACACACACACACACACACACACACACACACACACACACACACACACACACACACACAATATACCCTTATTATTGACTGTGAGACCTTCAGGGATTTGTCTGAGCAAAATCTCTACTGCAAAGTGCTTTTGATACATTGAAAGGAGGAAACGATACAACAAGATTCTTTGTGCACAGAAGAGATACATTTGGCTAAAATGTGTCACTTAGCATGACATTATTTCACATGAAAGTTCTAAATATTATTATACATGTGCAATATTGTCACTTATATTTCTTTTATGTGGGATTAGTAGTCCTGTTTTTTATGGTAGATTTAATATACTATTAAGAAATAATTATTACTCTATTGGCGTTTAAGAGCTCTATTAGAGTCATTCATGTTTTAGCATTTTTGCTTTTTGGGAAATTGGTAATTACCCTTTAGAGCAGCCGCTGCAATACTGGTGAATGTGGTGGCGCACTATATAAATATTATCTAATAGACTAGTGCCTGACATAGTGTGTAAGGAACTGTACTAATGTTGCTACAACCAATTCCCTTATCTCCGTTGTGTGCAACTCCTTTGGGGGTTGAGAACAGACCATCATCAACACAACATTGGATGAAATTGACTCCTTGAAAAAGTCCTTGGCTGCACAGATCCAATTATTTCTCAGATACTGGCCTCTGGGACTGTAGTTCTGTGATTGGGAATGCAGCCGTGAGCACAGATACACCCCTGTAACTCACCCAGGGACCAGCCTCTTTTTGCAAACATTTTCGACCACCTCCCTGGCTTTACCCAGGAGCGCTCATGGATTGTAGTGGTCTGCTCAGGACCTTGCAATCACAGAGACATTATGAATGCCGTCTCAAGCTTTAGTTCGCGTGTGTACAGTTAGACTTTCCACGGCATTTCACGCATGCACAGTAGCTAAAAATCACTTACCTTCGTGTACATCGGCATAGTGTACAACTCTGAATCAGGCCCCAATTTGGATAGCAATCTAGAATTCTATTTGCAGTGAGTTAGAGCTTGCAGCAAAATTAGGGACTATTATATTTCCCCCTTCATCTCTTGTACTTATAGATCCTTAACTGTTTTTCCAGTATTGAAGGTTGGCCCTTAAGTACCATTGTGTATGAAACTATTTATTATTTTGTCTCATTTTAACAGTGGATTATGGGTGTAACTACCATAGATGCAAGGGGTGCAGCTGCTATGGGGCCCAGAGCTGAGGTGGGTCCATCCCCTTTGTCAAAGTTACATGTGTTATATATATTTTTCCTCATTGGGTGGTAAAAAGGGGCCCTGACATACTTTTGCTATCGGGCCTTCACATACCTAGTTATACCCCTGACAGTGGATATAGTTTAATAGTGCAAAATTCTTCATTTGAACCGTGTTAAAACTGTTTATATAATTCAATGTTTCATCAATTTTCTAATTTCCTTATCCAAGCTGCAAATATTATTCTTTAGGACTATTTCTTGGTTTCATGTCAAGTATGGATCATTTTCGTAGACCTTCTTGAAATGATTCATATACTTTAGAAGGTGATGTCACAATAACTGGGCACCAAATTGTACAAATTTTGACTAAAGATCTAGGGTTGAGAAATCTCTTCTCATACTAGTAATCTCTTGTGTCCATACAGAATTTTTTTTGCTAGGTTTGTTATTTGAAATACTGCCAAAGATTTCTTTTTCCAAATGGATTTGTTTATTCTGAGCAGCATTCAATTGCAGATTTCACCACTTCAAAAAGAATTTTCTAAGTAAAATTTAGTCATTTATCAATAATTTTAATTGTTATCAGCCACAACTCAAGATTTACACCATTGGCTTTAACAGTCTGCCGAGAACTTTGTACCTAGTGACAAACTTTCCAAGTTAAAGTCATAAATAAATGTAATCATAAATGATTTGTGGGGAACATTTAGTTTTATTTCAAATGACAAGCCATAATAAACCATTGCTGTGTAGTATCTAGCACAATGTTGTTTGTTTGTAATTTGTGTTGTTCAGCATATATTCAAATCCATACTCTCAAGGAACCTGCAGGAGGCTCATGATCTTGCAGGAACAGTAGGCACTTCTCTCGCATCTCGCCCACTTCCTAGTAAAGTGTGCAAAATGGGTGGAATCTTAACGGGAGTCCTCCGTCCATGAGGAGGGTGCAGGGCCTAATTATGTGATTCTTTGATAATTGTTGTCACTTGGCTTCACCCTCTATTCAAATATGCACGATTCCCAGGATTTTGCTGCGGGGACTAATAACTCAGATAGTCCGGTTCCGCCCCCAGCACCGTCCACCTGCATCTCCTCTCTGGGCTTCTTCTGGAGAGGAAATATCTAAAGTCGGCAAGTATGTTTCAGTCCCTATAGCCTAAACTAGAGATGTGCGCTGACCCCCGTGTTTTGGATCCGGATTCAACTCTGTGTTTTGGTTTTGCAAAACTATCCTCACGTGTTTTGGTTTTGGATCTGTATTAAATAAAATAAAAAAACAGCTAAAATCATGTAATTTGGACATGTTTACAATGCAATCTAAAACCCGAGTTCAGTTTTTAAATCTGAGTTCTGAACTGAATGCAGAACTGAACCATGATTCTATACGACTTGGAACCTCAAAGTGATTCTGAACTTGGGGTCAGATTCAGCAAGGAACGCAGTCGCTAATATGCATGCAATCGGCTGATTGTTGCATACTGCGCATGCATCGCATTGCGCGAACTAGCCACTGCGATCGGGACAGCGATCACAGTGACTACACAGAACCATCGCAGAGTGATTGACAATGGCGTTGTATGGGCATGTATAAATTATCCACTGCGATGCCCTATGCACAACCTGAGGCCTGATAGCGTCCGTGGAAGTTAGCAATTTCTGAATAAGATCAGGGCATGTGCCGATGGTTTTGCAGTCCTGCTAAACATTATGGATGTGTGTGAAGTAAAGTGGACGTCCTTGTGTAATGCAGCGGGATCGCAATGGATTAGCATACTATCGCAGTTGAACTGCGTGCGTAATCGCTTGTGCAGTTGCATTCCTTGCTGAATCAGGCCCTTTGGTTCGACTTGGAATCCCTAAATCCGGCTATTGTCTGTTCTCTGGTAACCGAACCCGCACATCTCTAGCCTAAACCTAAACCTACTGCCTATACTTGAAAGAAATTTAAACTGTGGGAAAGTGAATACATTTTGCACTAAACTTACTTTTCAAAATGGAGCTTTACAATGTTTTGTGAAGGAAAAGAAAAGTTACATGCAGCAGTTCTAAAGAACGTCTTACAGCACACCAATATTATCCATAGTATATGTTATGGACAAATATACCTTGAATATAATAGGACAGTAGCTCAGACCAGTATGAATTATTCAAAAAAATATTTACTAAAATATTTTAATACTACCTTATTTGATCGAGACAAATGCCACAAGCTTTCACGACTGTCATATGATGATGGGCCATCAATACAGATGAATGGGGAGTGCCACTTGTCTGGGCAAGTGATCAAAATTTTACATTTATTACATTTTATTTTCTTACAGCATGGAATCAAAATGGTTTTATTCAGTTCTTCAAACTGGCATACACAAAACACTCTAAAACAGAATGTAACTCTAATGTTGTTTTTTCTTAATGAATTACAATTAAAAGACAAACAAACAATAATTTATTGCTAACCTACAATAAATAAATCCTGGAGACATCTGTTGCCTTCAGAGATAACATAATTGATAGAAGACTTCATGTGAAATACTGTAAGTCATTTTTCAAAATTACACCTGTCTGTAAGTTGGTTACTTTACTTCCAGACAAGAGCTTCATTATGAAGATCAAAAAACATTCAAAACTAATCAGAGAAAAAAGCTCAACTCAAGGAAATGGAGAGAATAGTACACCGTTCTGAATTTGTCTGGAACTTTTACATTTTCCTGAAATCATGCGTAAATGTGTGCATAAATTAACTTAAGTGTTTTTTTTTTTGCGGTCATAAAAATATAAATGAAAAAAAAAACATATAAAACATATTATTTACATTTTACAGTGCAAAAGAGATCTTCTGCATCCCCAGGACGCCCCTCTGCAACAGATAATGTGGAGGATGAAGAAGTGGCAGGTAATTAAGTTAGCACTGTGTGGTTGTTAAAGGGACAATCTGAACAAAGGTCTAATTGTGTTTACCTCCTTTTTAGGACCTTCATTCCGATTCACACCACCATGGAGACTGTCGGTGATCTCACCGTTGCCACCACAGCAGCTACTTGAGACTCCAGAGTGCCCAGGTCCATCATCTACTCATATTGAAGGTGATTTACATTCCTATAAAGATGACAATAACATACACATGACACAACCACTTACACATATGGCTATATTTAGTAAAGTGAAAGTTTTTAGACCTGGAAATGTTGGCCATAGCAAACAATCAGAATATACTTTACATTCAACTAGCACCTTCTAGAAGACAATAGCTAGAATCTGATTGATTGGTTGGTTCCTATGGCCTACAATCTCCACTTTTAAAACTTTCACTTTATTACAGTTTCATTATAATGTTAGCATTGTAGGGTGTAATTTACTTTAAATACTGGATATATAAATTGTATTTTTTAATAAACATGTTAGTGTTAAGGTGTCTGTCCACTAGACGATAAAAATGAGCGATTGAATGATAACGATATCATTATCATTCGATCGTTCGATAATCGCTCGATAATCATTTGAAACTCGTTTGCAGATTGTTTACAAAATGTCTAAAACGACCTTTGAGGCGCGCTCCCGCTAGTCGTTAGACATCTATCATCGGGCAAATATGTTGTACAACGTGACAGTAACGTCAAGTTCAGCATGTTTGCAGATGATTGATGTGCCTACACTGAACTACTGCTCGTTCAGTGTAGGCACATCACAGGCTGACAAATGACTGCATGATAACAATGTCGTAATCGTGCAGTCTTTTGCCTGTCTTCTAGTGGATAGGCACCTTTAGTGTATGAACTTGTCTAATCTAATAGCTAATAGATTTAGTAATGTCTTCAGAACTGAAAAGTGGAGGCGTTGCCCATACCAACTCACCACATACTGTGTTTAAATGTTTAGTAATAAAAAATACAAGCTATAATGATTTTTTTTTGGTGGTATGGACAACAACACCACTTTACATTTCTAGAGCAATCACTAAATGTAGTGATGAAAAATCAACCACATACTGTAACAACAAAAAAAACCTAAAAATTAAATAATACTTACACTAAACTGTACTTTCTTCACAGAGGATGATATCCAGCAAAAACAATGTTGAAGCAATATTTTGATTTTTTTTTCTTTTTTTTTAATGGCTATAAGTACGGCAGTTTGTATTTATGTTTGAAAATTGTCCTATTTGTTTATGTTTATATAACAGTTTCCTGCCTCAAAAATGAAAGGCAAAAAAAAAAAAAATATTAATAGACTGCTAAATTTACAAACCTGTTTTTGACACTACTACTAAATTGATTTAAGGTTGTACATTATGTCCTGCTTAAAATAAGAACACCTGCTTAAAATAAGAACATACACTTTAATGCCACATACATCAGTGTTTTGGTATTTGGGGGTTAACATTTTAATTTAGAAGTGGATATGTTGGCCATAGCAACAAATCTGGGTGAATAACATTTATCTTGCCAATTATTACATATTTCATACAGGTGTGATTGGTTGCTATAGGCAACATCTTCACTTTGATAAAATTCTAATAAGGTAAAAAACATAGGCCTTATGGTGAGAAAAGATCCATAAGTAAGTGAGTTAAAAATGTCAAAGATAGAAAAATACACATTGCTATATATGAAGTATTATCTAAATGTCTATTATGGTCAACATGTCCAAGCAGAAAAATATGAGCTTTAAAGTGCATGTACAACATTGGTCAAAAAATAGTGTAACGTTTTCCATACACATAACCGGTCCTTCCCCTCCCTAGGCGGAAGTAGGATGTTGTGCAGTCGGGACCCAGAGCCGTGTCATACCATACACTGTGCTGGCCCAGGACGCCAATCCGCCTCCCCAGCCAGGAACCCCTGCCATATTGCCACGCAGTAACACCATCCTGCCCCGAAGGCAACCCGGGCACCGCAAGTTCCATCTACACTGCTATCATGAAATCATCCCAGGGACCAATACCGGGATGCCGTTACTGGCCTAGCCATAGAGGACACTTGAACAGTGACAATTTGACGTATGTGCACTCACCTCACTGAGCGCATCCACTATATCAGTGGATACACAGGTGTACACAACAACCCCCCCCCTTACGGCTTGTCAACTACGTACAGACGAGTCATTGTGTTTTTATGCTGTTATCATTTTTTGTTTCATTAACGATTCAAGTGACATTTGCCTGGATTACTATATCTATATGTATTGGTATATGTTTTTGTTTATAACACTGGTATGTAGCCAATACTGGGAGTAAAATGCTTACTTAAACATACACCATTGTTATCATCTTATTCCTTTTCTCCTCTCTACCACCTACCCACCACCAAACATTTACAAAAGGGTGAGCGCTGTAAGGCCCTCATTCAGAGCCGTACGCTCTGAGCAGAGCGCATGCTCTGAATGAGGGCCGGGCTCCATTTTCATGGAGCGTCCTCCTGGACGCTCGTATAGCTGTGGGTCACCACCCACAGGCTATACGAGCGTGCTTTTTGATGGCCGCGATGGTCGAGACCATCGCGACCATCGAATTTGCGAGCCGGAGCCTGCGGTTGAGGTTTTCAACCGCAAGCTCCGGAGTGATTTTGGCTCTATCAGAGCCAAAATCACTCCCACTGACATCACTAGTGATGTCAGTGGGCCGGCTTCTGACGGGAGGCGTTCCCGTGGGAACGCCCCCGTCAGGGAGGCACGCCCCCGGCACGCCCACCAAAGGGGGCGTGCTGTCAATCAACATTGACAGCACGCCCCCTTTGATCGGACACAACGAGCGAAGGACTTTCCTTCGCTCGTCGCGTCTGGCGCATGCGCACGACGGAGCTCCCTCCATCGTGCGCATGCTCAGTGCAGACCATCGACCCACTTGCGAGCGGACAGCCGCTCGCGAGTGGGTCTGAATCAGGCCCTAAGTTTTTATTACTGTATTCCTTACGCATAACACATCTGTATAAGGATAGTTAGTAACACATGACAAATTTTAAGATACTTTGTGACAATATGATGACTATAGTACAGATGTGTCCACATACATCTATTGTCCGTGCTCTACAAGTAGCACTACACATAATGTGGGAGCTTTGTGTTACTCGGTAGCACTGAGAGACTTTTTGTGTGTCTTTTTACCTTGAAATGTGTCTTATTCGCACAGCAATGTGAATTGGTGGCACATGCAGGTTCTGCTGATTAAAATTATATGCAGCATGTCTATGTTCTGTGAGCAGCTGCGGGAGTATCTGCATGCAAAATGCTATGATAGTGTTACAGCGCTGACACTGTAAAGTAGCATTGTGCATGCAGGTACACTGCGACACTGTGACATTGTATCGTAGCATTTCGTAGTCCTGCGTATACATCGGCAACATCGAAGCACATCAGCTCGTCATTCACAATTAAGGCAGGTCTGACCCGTCGCAGAAATTGCAAGTCTCGTCGCATGCAGTGAGTACTTAAACTGCGTAGGCAATTGCAGTGTCTAATATATGCACGCCCATGCAACGGCGTTTAAACGGACACTACCTCCCAAACGCTCATGGCCTGTCACTCACTCTGTGATGGATTCCTGTCTGTGTGCCTGATTCAGCAAGGAATGCACGCTAGCAGACGCATGTACCCGGCCGCTGCGAGGATATGCCAATCAATTCATATGCACAGAGACAGCAGCATAAGATGCAGATGCCCAGCCCTACATTAATCCGCCCATCTCCCTTTACGCAAAGCCTGATGAGTACGCAAGATAGCGCAAACATCGGTAAAATCGAGAACCATCGACCGCATTTGACCAGAGCTCTCGCAGGATCTTTGCAACTTCCTATGTGCACGGAGTCTCATCACTGTGTGTGGCACAGCAGTGGCTAATTTATGCACGCCCCTAAAACAGCATCCAAACGCACAGGCCCTCAGTTCAAAAAGAATTTATGTAGTAAAAGCATGCAATTCTCCTGGTTACTAAACTCACTGGATAACAGATTATAGGACATGTTATAACATTTTGTGGTTTGGTGGAAGTTTATCAAGAATTTCTTGCCGGAACACTTATAAGTGGTGATAAGTTTCAACATAGTGATAATGCACATGGCAGAATCACACAGATCTGGCTGGGCACATGTGCATACCATACATCACTATCAACTAGCATAATACTCTGCATCAGGCTCAGATTTAATAACTAATAGATCTACAATAGTATATATATATATAATATATATATATATATATATATATATATATTAATAATAATAATAATAGTATACATAGTGCATATTTTACTTACCTTGACCAACATTTAACAATACAAATATGATTGCAACACCTGAGTGTCCATATAACAGCCACTGTAATGCATAAGAGAGTAACGTCTTACAGCACACCAATATTATCCATAGTATATGTTATGGACAAATATACCTTGAATATAATAGGACAGTAGCTCAGACCAGTATGAATTATTCAAAAAAATATTTACTAAAATATTTTAATACTACCTTATTTGATCGAGACAAATGCCACAAGCTTTCACGACTGTCATATGATGATGGGCCATCAATACAGATGAATGGGGAGTGCCACTTGTCTGGGCAAGTGATCAAAATTCTCCCCCAAATGAGAACACCCAATGACCCAGTCTCTATCATTCTTAAGTGAAATAGTTAGTGTCGGACTGGGGCATAAAGGGCCCACTGAAGGATGCAGTGATAGGGGCCCATGCTTAAGGGGTGTCATCATCCACCAGAGGAGGCGTGGCCAGCCACCACATTTGCTTCACCTGCAGTCTAGACAGCCTGACCTTTAAGTTGAGTGAATATATACTCAGACATGTTATGTGTAATCAGATAGATAAGTCATGCACAATAATACACAATCAAGAGACAACTTTTATCATTTAACCATTTAACTATAACACCCCCTCTTGTTATGAGTTCTAAATATCTCAAACTTTCTCAAAACTTCCTATAATAAAACATAATGAAAGCATATGCGCCTACTAATTCAACTAGTTAGCCAGTGTAAGATCATCTATCGTCTTCATCTGCTCCCCAATCTGCATCACTGAATATTTAAAGTATTAAAGTTTTAGGGGCCTATTCATTATGTAAATTATCAGGGTCCATTCCGACCCTGATAATAACCATTCTAACTTGCCGCGGATTCCAGAGCAATTCAACATTGCTCCGGCGCGGTGACAGCTGATCCAAAAATCAGCTGTCCCACAAGTGACTTCACTGCTCCTTTTCGGAGCAGTGAATCTTTTCAGTGTACGGGAACAGCGGGCCATTCCACCAGAGGAAGGTAAGCAGGAGATATCTGTGGCCCCAATACTTAATGAACATTTTCACATGCAATTGTAAAAATTTTCACCTGCTTTTGTAATAATTAAGTGATGATGAATAGGCCCATTAGTCTTTGAACACATAAGTTTAAATGAGATAGTACCCTTTAGGTATCTCAAGATCTTCTTAACCACTAACCATACCTGTTTTTAAGGATTCAGTGAAAACTGGCTAGCGCGACTCACTACATGTATGATGTCTGGGCGACATACATCAGACTCCCAATTGCTTTTTGGTATGGAATAGCTCTCATCTCTATTTCAGTTTCTGTAGTTGGCAACACACTTTTTGTTAGCTTTGTACTTTTGACAACAGGAGTATGCACTGGTTTTGCATCTGGCATAGCATATTTCAGCAGTACAGTTTCAGTATAGCTTTGTTGATCAATACTGAGAGCTACAGCTTTTAAAGTTTTCAAAATCCTTATACCAAGCATGTGATTGACCTAGTTCTTTCAATTAAAATTTTCTCCTAAAAGTCTCTTTACATTTCCAATGTGACTTTCTTGCCCAGTTAGTTGCAATTTATCCACATACACATCGATATGGAATAGATTTCCTTCTATGGTTTCATGGTATTGACCAGGGGTTCTCAATTTTTTTGCTCTGGGACCCCATCTAACAATAAAATTTATTACAGGACTCTAGCAAGTTACTGCAAAATGTCCGCCACACACGTGTGGTAAGCAGATCATGCATGCACAGTAGCACTGCAGAGGGCACAAAACAGAACTGAAGTGATCGCTATTGCATATCACTTAATTTCGTACACATTGCAGGGACAAGCTCCTTTTCGAAGGCCCTATCCCTACAAGGAGAGGCAGAGAGTGACTGGGAGAGACAGTGGGTAACTGGGGGAAAAGGGTGACATAGAAGGCAGTAGGTGAAAGGGAGAAACAGAGGGTGATAGGGGGGGAGGTAGATGATGATGGAGAGACCGTGGGTGGCAGCGAGAGGCAGAGGGTGTCTGGGGAGGTAGAAGGAGACAGAGGGTGAAACAGGGGAGGCAGAAGGTGACAGGGGAAGACAGTGGGTTTCAGTAAATGACAGGGGGAGGCAGTGAGTGGCAGGGTGAGGCAGGGGGTGGTGGGGAGAGTCAGAGGGGAGGAAATGGGTAACAGGGAGAGGCAGAGGATGACAGGGGGAGGCAGAGGGTGACATGGGGAGGCAGTGGGTGACAGGTAAAGGCAGTGGGTGACAGGGGAAGGGAGTGGGTGAGGAGGATGGAGTGAGTGACAGGGGAGGCAGTGGTGACATGGGGAAGCAGTGAGTGACAGAGGGAGGCAGTGGGTGACATGGAGGAGGCAGTGAGTGACAAGGAGAACCAATGGGTGTTTAATAAATTTGTTTTTTTCTGTTCCCCTCCACATCCCACACTGTGTGCTCCCCTGTTCCCCCATAGGGTCTGTGCGCAGTGCTCCCCTCCTTGCTCTTCCTGCTCCCCTACTGCTGTTTCTTCCCTTCCACAGCAATCATCGCACATTCTGTGTTGCCCCACCCCAGGCTGTGCTTACTTAAAAACATTTTCACAGAGAGTATGGCAGCTGGCTCCTCTGAGTCTGTATGCTGCTGGTGCTGGCTACCTGTGTGTCAGCTTCTGTTGCTGACTGCTGCTGAGTGGGAGGACAGAAGGAGATCCTAAGCACTGGGAAGGGTCAGGGCTGCTGACTACTCCTGGGAGGGAGGACAAGAGATGCTGATGACTGGAGTGGGGCTGTTGACTGTGTCCAGGAGAATAGGAGATGCTGAGCAGTTGTCTGGAGGTGGGAGGCAGAGCAGGAGATGTTGAGCATTGGTCTGGGGGCAGGCTGCTGACTGCTGCTGGGAGGGGGGCAGGAGATCCTGAGCACTGGGTTGGGGCTGCCTGATGACTCCTTGGATCTCTCAGTCAGTGATCTGAGGAGTCTGAAGTAACAGACATTTCAAATGATTTCATACTCCTCAGATCACTGGCTGAGTGATCCGAAGAGTCATCACATGACCCTATGTGAGTCAAGACCCTAAACTTAGATGGCTGTATAGACAATGATCTATTTCTGATTTTCCAAAGTCCATTTCTAGCAACATAGTGTCTAGTTTGATGTACCAACATCTGCCATTTTGTTTTAAGCCATATAATGATTTCATAAGAAGGCATACTTTTCCTTCTGGAAACAAAGTTTTATTATAGAAGTCTGATAGCACCATTAAGATTTCTTCAACTTGTTCACCATTAAGACATGCCAAATCAAAATCTAGCTAGCAAGTCATATAGTGCAGATACAGCAATTATCAAACATAGGGTACTGTACCTTGCGACAGGGGAGAACACTTCACCGTAGTCAATTCCTGATCTTTGAGTAAATTCCCTTGCAACAAGGCAACAGTCAATATAATAAGGCATCAATCTCTCTTGGGCTAAGTACTGTACAGCCATACAGCACTCTGATGCTTCAATTACACAGTAATGATCTAGTGCACATGCAGAGCCTTTTACAGAGCCAAGTAAACAAGTCTTGCACCTGCAGTCTAGACAACCTGACCTTTAAGTGTGGTGAATAATATTTACTCAGACATGTGATGTTTATTCAGAAATATTAAAAATACACAATCAAGAAACACTAACAATCATAAGATCCATCCACAAAATGGACTTGTGTGCAACTCTATATCAGCCCCAAGTCTCACATGGGCTAATGTACTACATGCACTATAAAGCAACATCGCCCCCTCCTTCATTCTTTTGTAGGGTCATACACTTGTTCTAGGAAGACTGTGTGCCTGCTGGAACTTTAAGATCCACAAAAGTGTATTGTATCTTGTTAATGCCTCACAAGCACCCACGATATTTTATGGCACTGCAGAAACCATAAACATGTAAATATTAATTAAAAAATCACAGTAAATCTGTCAATTGCCCTGCATGCCATATATAGTAACAGGGGAAGTTAGAGAGAGGAGGGGGCCCTTGTGAAGGCTTTGTGCAGGCTCCCCACCCTCTCACTGGCCCAGTTGCAGAGTACACTGTGCAGGTCTCTGTAAACATGGAGCTGACACCATGTTCCCAGTGATTTCCAGGAAAATGACGGTCACACCATTTTCCAACTTTCCACAGTATCAGGCTCCGGACTCCAGAAAGGTAAGTATACTTTATGGGTGTGGGGTGTGCGGTGTGAGCACACTGTGTTTACAGCACACCCTGCACCCATTATAGATACACCCATGTATAGTATATTTGGCACTGCAGAGATCACTTAAAAACTGTATGTTACAAAAAAGAGCTAAGCATCTATAGCAAAAGTATAACTTAAATAAGAAATTGAAAAGAAATAAAAGAATATATAAAAAATGCAAAAACAAAATAAAAGTTGCATTTTTCTTTGTAAAACATATATTGCCATATAAATTGGAAGACAAATTCTAATCTACACAACGTAACTGATGGCAATGACTGTGAAAGCTCCCCAAATGTGCATACATTGCAACTGAATGTACATTCAAATCCCTCCAAGTATATTCACATAAAGTCCATGTGCAGAAATAATTGTTTTAAAGTTTCCTGTAATGTCTTACAGAAAAGTCTTGACAGCAAGAGGTGCTAGGTACAAAATATTATTCTTTTTTTCAGTTTTGCATCCAATCGGATCTCAACTGGTACTCAAATTTTCCATGAGCTGCTTTCTCAAACATGCTTAGTTTGAGTGTGAAACTGTATGTTCCCAACATATCTTTCATCTGCTCCTCATAATCCAAGATGATGCTATTACTAGTCCCAGCTCTACGATGAAACAAGATCTTTGCAGCACATCAACCAAAAATCTGGAAAACTATTGTCCCAAAAAGAAATACGGCATACTTACAGGTCTTGTTTATAACTATTTAGCAGAGAAAGAAGTCATTATACAGTATATTGGTTTTATCCCTGAGCTCGATAAGAAATTCTAATAATCCATTTAACAATATATTTTTTGCAGTATTTCAACATGACCAAAAGGCAAGTGATTCTATTAAAGTAGATTACTGGACAGAAAATGTAATCTTAACAATGTCAACATTGTCCAATCATTAGCATGTGCCATCAAGGTACCCTGTAATGAAAGACAAAATGAACATCCTTATTTATACATAATCTCTTTTTTTTCTCTCTCTCTCTCAGCATCCTGCGGTACTTTAGGTACATAGGCTACCTTTTTTTGTTACGGACCTTTGAGTCCATGGTTGGTGACTTTGACCAATTAGATACACCTATCCATTTTACCTATCAAGCACATAAGGAAAACATTGCTATCTTGGATGTATGGGCGTACGGTTCTTTTGGTGATTTTGAAATAATTCTTTGCAAAACAAATTTCACCTACCGTAATACGATATTTAGTGCCAATAGCCACTATCTGCCTGCAATTAAGAATGGGTTATCAGTGTCGCAATACATGAGGGTGCTCAGAAAAAGTTCATGAACATTTCAGAGCATCAATAAAAGATGACCCAAAACATTTTATAATGAGGCTACTCACCTGAAATACTCAAATGTTTATTGAGAGCAAAATTAAAACACTCACAGGAAAATCCAAAACATCAGAAAAAGGAGATAACTGAATTAGTCATCACAACGGCATTTGACACCAATTCCTATATATATTCCATAAAACTAGACCAGGTGGGTAAGGGCACAATTAACTGCTCTCTGATTCTCATGACTAAGATCCCAGAGGTATTATAAACATTGAGAGGGGATTACTATGCTTGATGTAAGTATAACATGTCTTCAATGATGGAGTAAAGCTTTTTTACTCTGTTTGGGATAAGTCCTCCTGCTTTTCTGACTCCATGATCATGTAACTCCTTTTCAGTATTGATGTGTAGTTCATTTAATTATATATGCATCGCTGCCCTCACACATCACCGGCTGGTTCTCTGTATGTTCCGTTTATCCTCCGTTCCATCCAGATTAAATGTGTAACTTTGAGTACGGTTGTACCAGTAACTACTACTAAACTTCAATAATCCTGACACCTGATTATACACCTGGGGGTAAATTTACTAAAGTGAGAGTTTTTAGAAGAGATGTTGCCCACAGCAACCAATCAGATTCTACTTAACATTTAAGTAGCACCTTCTAGAAGATAATAGCTAGAATCTTATTGGTTGCTATGGGCAACAGCTCTTTTAAAACTCACTTCTAAAAACTCTCACTTTAGTAAATTTACCCCCTGGACTGTTTCGTGTATCTAGAATTCTGCTGATGTTGATATTTAACTCTGCATACCATCGCCAAATAGTACAATTCTAGGATAAATTAAATACTGTTGCTTGACCAAACTATTTGTGATTCACCTTTGGCAATACTTCAGGGCCATAACCTAAAAGCCTGATGAATTTGATTGCTTTTTCATGGTTGGCATCTCCTAAATATGGCAAAAATATGTTAAAAAGAATCATCTGAGTTGCCTAAAAAAATCTAGTATAGTAATTTGTGTTGATTTTGCCAGTAGCAAATTTAACATTTTATGTCACATCTTCCTAAATTTATCTTTTAGCTGATTGCTTTGCTTGGTTCAGGGGAAGGTTTGGGAAGTGTTTGAAATTTTTTGCCCCATTAATGGAGATAGAACACAAGTTCTAAATGGTGTTTACTCAGGCAGTATGATCTTTTATTCCTGTTTTTTCAACATGTGCAAGGAGGTTCCGTAGCTGATTGAAGGTGAGGTCTTGCATGTAAGTGGATCTTGTTCTTTCATGTTTGGTTAATTTTTTGTGGTGTTACAGATTAGGATTTGCGTTTGTAAACCACTCAGTTTCTGATGGTTGTAATTTACAAAATATATACTGAATTGAAAACTGCTTAAGGAAGCATACAGGTGTTGTGAAACGCGTTGCAGTTTTTAGTGAGAATTTTTCTTTTATGCTGTATTTTTATACCTGATTATTAACCTTTGATAATGTGTTTCAAAAATAATTTTTAAATTATTTATATATTTAACCATTGTTGTCTACAACAGTGAAAATAATTTTGTTATTTTAAAATTTAATTTATCGATAGCAATAGTGAATTGTATTATGATGCCTTTAATCTAGATAATAAAATAATTTGATCATTGATTATAAGTTTTTTTTTGGGGTCTTTCTTTATTTGTCAATTGCATCCATATTTCATGTTTAGGTAAAAGGGTGTTTGACCACTTACATCTTAAGTATTGACATTACCTTTAACAGTCCTATTTTGCTTGGCTCCCATTTATGGAGAGTAAGGGGCTAGTTTAACATAGCAGAAGTGTCACAACAAGGTTTTGATCTATAAAGTACCCTTCTCAGTGCCAGAGATTCTCTTCTGTTTTCAATTCTATTTCCTTTGGGATGTCGGAAAACCCACTAGTTCTCCTTAGATCGCAAAGATTGGGCACTAGATGCCATCCCTACATTCATTTTTACATTCCAAAATAGGGCCTAATGCCCACAGACCTCAGGCCTAATGCTTGCCTAGCCAATGAGGCCAGTGACAATACTAATCATGGCCTAATGCCCTCTGCATATTGGGCCTATTGCCTGCCTATAAAGGCCAATATATATATAACATACTGGACCTAGTGCCATCTGTGCATTGGGCCTACTGCCCACCTAACTAGGGGCTTAAACAAAGTTAAATGTTCTAATGGCTCCTGATGCCTCCCAGGCACCAATGATCACTTAACTAGGGCCTTTAACAAAGTTACAGGGGAATAATGCCCACCTACTGTATCCCAGACCTAAGGCCTGATATTTCCCATAAGCCTTTTGCCTGATACCCTGGTGATTTAGGGCATACACAAGTAATAGACTTGGCAGTTCTGAAGTCTTCAGCTTAACCAAACCTGGATCAGCCACTGGTCGTCTTGCCTCTGGGTCTCCACGTATTTCACCTGAGGGTTAAAACACCCTCAGGGCTTCTGGGAATCTTGACCTGAGGTGGGCCAATTCCTACCGCCTCAGGGTTTCCTGCAGTCTTCACCCAGGGAACAGTGACTGTAGCAAGCTCTTAAAGACCACTGCTGCCCTGGAACTTCCGATATCGTCATCAACCCGACTTGGATCCTTTTTCTTCCCCTGGTGGGCTGTGGCCTGTTATAACTTTTAGTAATTGCTACCCTCCAGGACTTCTGGTGTCTTCTTCTTGAGTCGTGAATTTTCTTCTGCACTCCCTGTCCGCACTGGCTATTACAATATGCTGCCGCTGCACTCATGCCTTCTGCTAATCTCTGTTGTTTTGGATGGCGGGAACTGGATCCTCCAAGTTTCAGACCCACCTCCCTGCCCAAAGTTGCCACCAGTCCCCGGCGCTTTAGTGACATGGATCCATCTGGACCCAGGCCCACTGTAACATTCGGGACTCCTCCGGTTCCCACTACATTTCACCAAACTTTTCCCTTTGTAGTCCCTAAAAAAAAAACAGCAGCTACTTATTTGTACCCCCTGGTGTCTGTCTGCATCTTGATCTTGAGAGTGGCAACTCCTCAGGGCCGCTCACCTTGGCCCAGCCTCCATGACTTCAGGCATCTTCTTCCTGAGTCTTCAATCTTGAGGAGCTCTTATGCACTTCCTCTCCACTGCAGGACTCTGCACCTCACACTGGCTAATACAAGCCAGTGCCAGGTGGCAAGGCGATGACATGGTTCGCTGCAATTGGCATGCCACAGCCATCTTGGATCAGTGCCATGGCAAGCCATGATTGGCTCGCTTACTGTGCCTTCTTTGAAATCCTGTGCTGTGATTGGCAGGGCCTGAATCCCTGCAGATTCAGGCCCACCATCATTCTTCACATAGAGCGGCACCATGGGGTGCACCCGCTGCTGCTCCCACATCTGCTGCCAATCTCTGTTGATGGCAGGGACTGGATCCTCCAGGTTACAGACCCACCTCCCTGCCTGAGGCTGTCATCGATCCACAGCACTTCGGCGGCTGGGATCCCTCTGGACCCAGGTCCACCGCCACGCCCGGCACCACTTCAGCAATATTTAAGATAAGGCCCCACACTACTGTTCTAACCACCTGGACCCCAGGTTCTCTCTGATAAAATTAGATCTGGGCTAGGCCTCCCCCTGCACCCACTACAGTTCAACCACTGAACACATGTTTCAGAAATACTATCACTACAGTATATTGTTTTCTAAGCAGCTCACTGTGCTTTGGACAAAAATAGACAGGGTCAACATAATTTACTACATTGTTGATATTGGCATACCAAGGCATTTAGGATTTTATGGAAGCTCCTGTTTTATATAGTATATGATGACATTATTCACTTTCTAATACATTATCATTTACAGCATGCTCAACACACCTGTGGCACTTCAGTACGTGATAATCCTCATATACTCATGCCACTACAACAGGTGCCCTCAGCCATACACAGACTGTACCTGTATAACTGATCTAAATAGCAATGTATGCTCATTTAATCCTATCACTGATTGAGCAGTCAATTAAATGGTTAGGGGAAGTTTACCTAGTAGATTGGCTGCTCAGTGCATAGAGAGATATACTATATCTTTCTATATAAGTCACTGTTATACATGGGCTCAGTATAATCAAATGTGTATGTGCTAATTTACATTTAGAGCATATCTCAATCCAAATATAGAGATTACTTCACACGTTTATTCTTCTACAGCTCTTTTCAGGCAAAATGTGTGTCTTTTTGGACACTCAGAGATTAGCATTTTTAAAGAGGATGCAGTCAATATCTAAGAACATGGGATGCTGGCACTTAGAATACCTGCGCCCGAATCCTGACACCTGTCAAAATCCTGGCACCGGCATCCCGACCACAAGCATCCCGAAGGTATGTAGCGGTGTTAGGGGGAGGGTTAGCATTAGGGTTAGGGTTAGGCACTAAGGGGGGAGGGTTAGGTTTAGAGTGTGGGGAGGGGGAGGCTAGGTTTAGGCACTGGGGGGAGGTTAGGTTTAGGTACCTGGGAGGGAGGGTTAGGAGTAGGAAGAGAGGGAAGATTGTAATACCTATCGACAGGTGTCGGTACCTTAACCCTGCCGGGATTTCGGCATTGGGATTTTGACCTCCGGGATCCCGAGGTCGTCATCCTGTACCCAACCCTTTTTAAAGTAGATTTATTTCAAATTATAAAGTGTATAAACTTCAGGTAAAAAACAGCATTATTTGTAAAATATATATCATATTATATTTATATATATATATACACTGTGTGTGTGTATATATATATATATATGTGTGTGTGTGTGTGTGTGTGTGTGTGTGTGTGTTTGTCTGCACTCATTTTCTTTGAAATACTTTGTTTTAATCACTTTTTACTATGCTCTTGCATGATATCTTCCAGTTTTACGTCATCAGAAAAGTGCACTTTGCCCAATGCAACATCTTCAAACTAGAGATGTGCTGTTCGGATCTCCAGAAATCCGAATCCACCCGAATTTAGTGGAGCTGGGTGAATTTCGGGTTTTGGATTGCATAAACTACATGATTTTAGCAGTTTTTAAAACTTTTTATCTTTTTTTTTAAATCCAGATCCAAAACCAAAACACTTGAGGGTGGTTTTGCAAAACCAAATCCAGATCCAAGACCTTGAAGGAGATACAGATCCAAAACCAAAAGCAAAACACGGGGGTCGGCACACATCCCTACTTCAAACACACAAAAATGTCACATAGATTATGCCACTACCTGGCCAGAATACCAACAGTAGTGTAGATGCCGATGCTGGAATCCCAACAGCCGGGATGCCGATCGTAAGCATGGCGGGGCTGGTTAGGTCTTAGCTGCGGTGGGGAGGGTTAGGTATAGGCGTCACGGGGGGGGGGGTTCGGGGGGTTAAAGTTAGGCTTGGGGAGGGAGAGGTTGCGGTTATGCACTAAGGGAGGAGGGTTAAGTTTAGGCACCAAGGGGAGTGTTAGGGTGTGGGGTGGGGAGGATTAGTGCCAGGATGCAGGAACAGACAATTAGGGCTAGGGAGAGAAGGTGGGAGAGATACCATACTTACCGGACCCTTGTCAGGATCCTGAGCATCGGGATGCAGCTGGTGGTATATTGACAGCAGGCATCCCGACTGCTGGGATTTCATACCGATTCCGTAGAAGGAATGGGTCAGGTGTTATATACAATATTTCAATGACCTTTTAATCCTCATAAAAATATATAACAATTGCACAGAGCTGTAGCAAGCCATTATAGAACCCTTGGCGAGAGAGAACACACACTCTCCTCGCCCCATCTCCTGGACTGGAACAAACATAAAGTGCCATATATACATATTACAATGTAATTATGACATGCTGACTTACGATAGGATGGGCTGACAAATGAAAAACTGGTCTGAAACAGTTGGGTGGCGTGTTTTTTTCTTCGGCTAGGGTGAACTTCAATATGGGGGTTAAAGAAAAGTAAATAGGACGCTTAACGCCTGAATCAGAGATGTACGCTAATGCCACCTCTGCTGCGAATGTGTATGCAGCAGCTTTGCAAAAATATGCAAATGTTGCAGCTGCCGCGATTTGTATTGAGACACCCACCGGTGACTTTGCAAATTGAATTGATTGTATACAAAGACGCAGCATCGATCGTAGCTCAATTATCAAAGTTATGACTAACCCAATGGTTACCTAGAATGGCCGCCGGAACTGAGATGCAAGAGCATGTGCAACTGAGTACAAGATCACAGTTGCAGTCTGCGACACTCCCCTTAACAGTCGCGACATGCCTGCATTTTTATTGCCACACCCCCATCCTCCCACAAATGCTCCCTGACTGATTTCAGCCAAATCCTCACTGCAGCCACCATCGGTAGTGAAACATGATGTATGCGCAGGTGACTGATAATTGCTCATCTTCGTAAACATCGACAATGTGTCCATCTCTGAATCAGGCCCTTAGCGCTGTCATCCACTCACGTTTCATAAAGATTTAGGGGTCTATTAACTAAGGTTTAGGAACTTAGAGGGGGGGTTAAAGTTAGGCACAGGGGGGGAGGTTAGGGTTAGGCACTCCTAAGGAGGGTTAGTGTTAGGGGGGGTTAGGTTAGGTTAGTAAATACTTACCTTTAGGATGGTCTGTATTTCCTCCTTTGTTGGGCAGCCATTGCCGGGAATTGAATTTAATACATATCACACCCGTAGCCACAGGGGCGTGTAGATGAGATGAAGGGGGGACTCCTCATCTAGACCACCAATACATTTTATAGCTTGATCAAAAACATAATTGCATTAACTGATTTTGGCTTATGCTAGAAACAGAACTCACCTGAACAAATTCACTTGCAATCCGACCAACTTTATGATTTTCTCATTGATGAAACTATCTTGAGAACATCCAATCTCTAGTGTACACACTAGTACACACTAGTGATTTACCATTCAGTTCAGAACGACTAACCGTCCTAAGATGTTCCCAAAGGTGACGTTCTAAATGAACGATGGGCAGAAATGTTGAAAGATGATCAAAAAATGCATACACAAAAATGTGACCGATATCAGCTCATCATTCTCAACAAATGCTGTGCAGCAGGTCAGATCCAGTCATCGGATCATACTGGCTATGGATCGATAATTGTCCTTAGGTGCTGCATACACATTATTGAACCAGAAAGCCTAAAATCGACTGATTAGTCCAGTTATTATTGCATAGTGTGTACCTAAATTTATGTGTAGACACACATGTAGTGTTAGTGCTGCTGTACAAGCTCTTGCCAAGTATATTTTTCTACACCTATGGAAAATGTAAACCTACAGTACCATTGATACCAGACAGTAAAACATGTCAAAAGCAGAGAAATTGGGAGACCTTTACCACAAATTATATTGAGTACAAAAAGCCATATTCATACAGCCGAGATGACATTCCCATATTTGACTTTACACAAGAATCTTGTTGCTCTTTGAGTGACATCAATGCCTGGATCAGGTATATGAGTATCAATGTGTGGGGACCTCACAGAATGGACATTCTGTAACATTGCTTTCTGTCAGATTATTCCTGGAGCTTGCACTTAAAAGTATAAAATGATACCATTTGTTCAAAGGACTCCACACTGTGACGGAGAAACTGGAAGCAGATGTGGATAGAAGAGATCTTGGAAACTCTCTAAATGATAATTGTTATTTTAACCTATACAATTTCTTAAATTTCATGTAACAAGGATTGTTTTATTTTTATATTAAAAGAAAGAACAGACTCAGACATGGAGCAAAATAACTGCAGGCAATGAAGTTTGACAGACAGAAAGTTGCCGCGGTGCTGGTGTCCCGCTCTAGTACCACAACTATTTTGTGCAGACCTTCAGCACTGACAATATGTAAATCCTCTGGACTAAAATTATATCTTACTTGTTTTTCCAGCACATCCCACAGATGCTCGATCAGACTGAGAACTGGGGAATTTGGAGGTCAAGTCAACACTTTGATCTTTTTGTCATGTTCCTCAAAATATTCTTGAGCAATATTTTCAATTTGGCATAGCGCATTATACTGCTGAAAGAGGTCACTGTGATCGGCTAGCCTTTGCTCCCCACGCACATCAATGAGCCATGGGCGCACATTAGCCTATCGCAGGTTCACCGGTTGTCCTTCTTTGTACCACTTTTGGAAGATACTAATCACTGCATTCTGGGAACACCCCACAAGACCTTCCATTTTGAGATTCTTTGAACCAGTCATCTACTTATCTCAATGAGGTCCTTGTCAAAGTTGCTCAGATCCTTACTCTTGTCCATTTTTCCTACTTCCAACACATCAACTTCAAGAACTGGCTGTTGACTTACTGCCTAATATATCCCAACCCTTGACAGGTGCCATTGTAACAAGATAATCAATGTTATTCACTTCACCTGTCAGTGGTTTTAATGTTATGGCTGATAGGTGTACAATCATAGCCAATATTACACTTACCCATGCTTGGTGATTGACTGTCACTCTGCATCATAAAAGCAGTCTAGCTTGTGAAGAGGCTTCTGACAGGATTGGAAGACACACAGACAGGACTTGGACTCAGTTTCACTGACTGGACAGAAAGAAAAACAAGCAGGACTGAGGGGCAGTGCTAGAATACAGGATGACAGAGCCGAGAGATAGACACACAAGACAGACAGAGGTATAAGCAGGATTGAAGGACAGTGACACTAACAGTAATAGAAGACAGTCTCACAATTCAGAAAGACACAGACAGTGCTCACTTAACTTATTTCAACCGCAGATAAGGCATCTGCAAACTCCCCTTAGGGGAGATACCTCCTTCCTGAGCAGTGTGCTGGGGCCTCCCAATGACATAGAGGAGACAGACTGTGCACGATTGGTCTGTTCAGCTGCTACCTGATCGAGTCCCACCGCTCCCTTTTAAAGATAGAACAGGAATATGCTTTTGTGCTGTTGACAGTTTGCAATGATTAAATACAGTAAAAAATGTGAATAGATTGCATCACCCATACTAATAACAGTAATAGTATCAATGGGAGGGATCAAGATGCACTCAGCTAATAGAAAGTGCTTCCGATTGTCATCATCATCAGTTCTTATTTTTCACCAGGGTCGAGCACTCGTAAGTAATATGCATCGTGACTGCACATATTCATCTCTGTTGTGATTTACATCAGATGCATTTGTGTGAAAACTAGAGATGAGCAGTTCGGATTCTGTGGAATCCGGACCGATCCGAACACCGGGGATCCGAGTCCACCTGAGCCGCGGCTCGGGTGTTCCCACTTGACTTGGATCCCACTTCAAGACCGAACGTCATCTTCCCGACGTCGGATTATCGCGATAGTTGGCTTCTATATAAGGCACTGTGACCGGGTATTGGTTGTGCAGATGCTGTGTCCAGACTCACAACAAGTGACTGGCTGTTACGTGACTGTGTGTGGGGCATGCTGCTGTATGCTGCGCTATACTCTGCTGTATTGGCTGGCTGTGCAGTGCCCAGAGTCACAAGTGGCTGGCTGTGCTGTTAAAGTGACTGTGTATAGGGGGCACACTGCACGCTGATGTATGCTGCGCTATACTCTGCTGAGCTGTACTCATGCCCATCTGCACCAGTGTAAAAAAAAGTTAAATAATATATATTTTTTTAAGTTTTAAAAAAGTAAAAAAATAAAAAAGTAAAAAAAACTTTCAAGAACGTTACAAGATTTTTTTTTTTTGGTGCTGTACCCCACTGTATATACATGCACCATGACTCCTTTGGCCGTAGCCCATTGTGTATACAAGCACTGTGACTCCTTGGGCCATAGCCCACTGTGTATACAAGCACTGTGACTCTGTTGGCTGAGCCCACTGTGTATCCAATTACTGTGACTCCTTGGGCCATAGCCCACTGTGTATACTGTACAAGTACTGTGACTCTGCTGGCCGTACCCCACTGGGTGGGGGGAGGGCCCGAGGACAATTCCATCTTGCACTACCTTTCATTTCTGCCACTGCTGTGTGGTAATGTTTCATAGATGTGCTTTAAACTGCGGCATCTGTGCCACTACTCTGTCGCTTAGTAACCAGCCAGCTCATTGCTGCCTTTGGCCAATAATGGTGAAAACAATATTGTGAGCTGTGAGGTGGTCTAAATTGACTGTAAATTACTAGAAATTAATGTTATTGAGGTTAATAATACTCTAGGAACAAAAAAAGCCAAAATTATGTGATTTTAGCTTTTTTTTTGTAAATTTTTGTAAAAAAATCCACATGCAAATCCTCAACCAGTCACGGCAGTTTGGCAAATCCAAATCCATAGCCGGACGATGAATCAGAGCCAAATCCAAATCCAGCAAAAATGGTCAAGCGCACATCTCTAGTGAATACACCCTTACTGTACCAATGCTTACATGCCCGTCCTCTGTTTCATCCCTATAAGTGTAAGGTGGGAAATGTATGAAATCCTTGAGAAAGATAAAATGGAGAAATTGTCCATACCAATCAATTAGCTTCTAACTGTTATTTTAAAGGCTGTGCTAGGTAAATGAGAATGATTGGTTGCTATGGGCCAATTCTCCACTTTATCTTTCTCGAATGTTTGATGAATCTATTGTACCCTGGGTGTTGAAGTGCGCACATAAAAGTTAGGTGCAGATGGTACCTTACAACTAAGATTGTAATTCCAGTGGATCTTCCTTCAGCAATGACTCCACAAGCTGTATCCACCTCAGGCTGTGGCAGAGAGGCTAGCCTCATGCACACAGTAACATGACATAGCAAGACAGTCTTGTTAAATAAAATAATCCATTAGATTTATTAAAGGGCAGTAGAAGGATGTAGATTCAGAGCAGGTCACTGTATGAATATAATGATCACCATCAGTGGTGGCACTGGCTCCTACCTTTTTGGGTGAGGTGGGCTGCCAGTGTCGCAGTTTGGTCAGTGCCGCTGTTTTGGACTGTTTGCTGCAGCCTTTAGAAGCTGGGTAGGGTTGATGTAAATACACAGCAGTATAGTGCTCTTGGTCCTCTGTCTCATGGTCAAGACTGGCAGTCCCAGGGGAAGTAAACACCTCTACTTGGACTGCCTGTCTGGCATTTGATTAGCAGATCTTACTTCTAATGTGAAGCCACTGTCAGGGAAGACTCACTGGCTCAATAGGGGTGGCTGATTTTACTGGGGTTGGGCTAGGGCTGCAGCTCTGCAGACCCTATGTAAAATCAAGCACTGATCACCACACATACCAGCACAAAAAAGTATATAGCAATTTCAACACAGTAGTTAATAGGCAATGGGCAATAACTTTCCTATAGTTAAACTAGCTTCTTTATCTTTGCTGCTGCAGCACCTCTTTGGCTATAACTAGGTAAAAAGGCAATTTCTCAGTTGTCTCAATATACTATACTTTAAACACACATTAACCTTTGCAAAACATGGCTATACAGTAATAACAACATGGATTATTACTCAGCAAATTTAGCAAAAAAACACAAAACTGTACTCTGTTGCTGGATGATCACTGACTGATAACATGCAAGTACAGTATTTGTAATCCACAATTAGTAATAGCAATAAGCTTAGTACAGTATCTCATGCTGTTATTTCCAGATTCCAGAGAGCAACAGCTTTGCCTTTCCAATGATAAGGCATAACTAACACAGTTCCACTTGCAATGTATTCTAATTATCTTCAGCACTGCACAGCTGCAATAACTCAGTCCCAAAGTCCTCTTTAACTCAGCTCAGTATTCACACAAAATGACTGGCGCTCTTTACACTGACAAATTCAGGCACTGTTTCTCTAGTAGCTCAAACAAGAAGAATATCATGCAATTTACTCAAACTCATTCTCTTGCAGAAGTGAGGATTACACATTACTTGAAATATAGCAGATCTCTGTATCTCTGCAATTCTAAGTGTATACAGTAGGTGGCCATACACGGCATGATATACACGCCGATCCGAAGGGATTGGCACGATATAGGTGCTATATTGTGCAGTGTATGGGTACGATATTGTACCTGATATCGTGCTGCATGCTTCCGCGGGGTCGTACATCGCATCCCCAGGTCTTCCTGCAAAACCATCTGACCTGGGATGCGGTGTACGATCCCATTCAAATGGTGGAGGGGGGAGCCGGCATATCATGCGGTCTGCAGGGACCACACGAATGCTGGCAGTGACAGCATGATCCATCTGCTGATGGATCAGCAGTCGCACTACATGGTGCATCGCACAGTGTATGGCCAGCATATGTCTATAATTCTTAGTATCTTTAATACACTCTCACAATATCTCTATAACAGTTCAGTTGGGAATTCTCTCTTTTACAACTCTTTTACTCACTCAAAGCCTCCCATTACTTTTGGACCCTTAAAAAGTGGGAGGCACATATAGAAACCGTTGTAAATCCTACACCGTTCACCTGATTTGGATGTAATTACCCTCAAATTAAATCTGAAAGTCTGCAGTTAAAGCACATCTAGTTTGTTTCATTTCAAAGCCATTGTGGTGGTGAATAGAGGCCAAAATATGAAAATTCTGTCAATGTCCCAATATTTATGCACCTGACTGTGTATATATATATATATATATATATATATATTGTGACACAGTTAGGTTAGGGGGTCCCTCTCCTGGGTAGAGGACTCCTTCCTTACACACACACACAGCAGCAGGGAAGCAGCACACCAGTCTGGATGCAAGTACAAGCTGGTCGGCGCCAGTCTTTATTGTACAATGTCAGAAATAACATAAAGAAAACATAAACAATAATCCTAGCCCTGTCGGGGCACTAACTTCACAGGTAGTTCCCTCACTACCAGAACCTGGCAGGGCCTAATGCCCTCACCAGCAACAAAAGCACAGCACAACACTTACAGTTAGGTTTTCAAGTGTCTCTGAGCAAACTCCCTGTCTGCTCTCCCAGGTGAGACAATCAGCCCTAAACAAACTAGGCTTATATTGGCCACTCTCAGGTGGAAAACCCTAACAAGCCTGTTACCAGGCTAAGAGAACCAAAACCTGGAGTGGCCGTGGGTGGAGCCCTCCCTCTCCTCTCACCCACAACCCCCAGGTCCCAAACCGGCTTTTCAAAAAGCCGAAACTCAAGCCTGCTACACTGCAGACTTTCTCCTGGGGGTTTAAAACACATAATGACAGGAATCTGGGACAAATGTACCTGCCACAGACCACTTTACCAGTGATCCTATCACAATATATATAGGTAAAGAGAAGTCCCGGCACTCACTTAAAGTACAATATGATATCGCGTAGATGCGCCCGCCACTGCTCGCTCCACACACCACGCGCCCACTGAAGGGAGTCGCAGTATGCAGGACGTCATACAGCGGTGTCCCTAGCATCACCTGATCCCAATGTCATGGTAACAGAGCAAAACAATAACACAGGTATGCAGTATAATAAAGTGATCAAGCTACATACGCATGTACCCCTATCTACAATATAAAGTCTATGACAAACAAGCATAGAGCAAATAAACAGTAATACAGTGATATTAGACTCTGCTAACTAACTCATAATTTCCAAAAAGCACTGTAGCCCCAAGGATTCATTTAACCCCTTGGGCAGGATCGTAATGCGTATAAGATGAAAAATGTAAAGAAAAGTATGCTACACTGCTCCTTTCGGGTCGCACCTGGCGTCTTGCATCATATGTCATATATACGCCAAAACAGGAGCTGTAGCTCCACTGAGATATTCCTGCCACTTTTTCCCATAATACAGTACAGTTGGTCGCTGCTGGCATATGTACTGTAGTTTTCCCAGCAGCCAACCACTTTTAAGGAGAGATGTGCTGTTCGGTTCTCCAGAAATCCGAATCCACCTGAATTTCGTGAATCCAGGTAAATCCGAGTCGCGGTTCTTATCTCCTGAAGAGATCCGGGTAAATCCGGGTTGCGATTTTGATCTTTTTTGCGTTTGGAATACAGTTTTTAAAAAATTGAATTTCGCGTTTTGGATTGCATAAATTACATGATTTTAGCTGTTTTCAAAACTTTTTATGTATGTTTTAGTTAAAAAATCCAGATCCAAAACCAAAACCAAATCACTTGAGGGTGGTTTGCAAAACCAAATCCAAATCCAAAACCTTGAAGGAGATACAGATCCAAAACCAAAACACGGGGGTCGGCGCACATCCCTACTTTTAAGACTATGGACTCTATTTATTAACATTATTTTAACTAAAATAAAGGGCAAAAGGGTGTTTTCACACCCTTTTCACATTATTTTAGGTTAACATAAATTTACTAAAGGGCAATTGGAGTAGAATTTGTAGAATCCTACTCCAAACCATAATTATCACATATTTTTTGTAAGCAGATCACATTTCCCATAATTGTAATGGGAAATGTGATCTGATCAAAGTTACTAAAAATAAATTATGAAAAAATACCGGGGGAAGCCCTGTGATAATAACGCCGTTTGGAGGAGGCGCTATCCAGGATTTTCCCCAGTTCCCCGACTGCTGCTCTGCTGTGACAGGTAGAGCAGAGCCAGGAGCCGGCCCCAGTGATCAGCTGTGTGGTCTAAATAGACCACAAGCTGATCACTGCAAAAAAAACAACAAACACTTACCTGTATCCATGGCATACTTGCCTACTTTTGAAAACTAGTTTCACGGAGATTGTATGGTGGTAGCAGTATGTGCCGCTGAGGGTGTGTGTAATAGGCGTGTCTAGCTCCACCTGTGGGCGTGTCTAGCTCCACCTGTGGGTGTGTCTATTGTCACTGAGAGGTATGTCCTGCAGATTTAGTTTTTGTATGGGTAGCACACTACCAGAGGATGTATAGTCAAACTTGGCAATCAGGCATCATGTGTTATTCCCTTTGCAATATATATATATATATATATATATATATTTTTAGTGCCCTGGAATAAATATACTGCTGCTTTACATGTATTGTGCTTTTTTGTTGTTATATTCTTAATGAGGGATGCAAGACATTTTATAGGACTAACAGCTGTTTCCTCACTGAGTAATGGGCCTGATTTAGAGATAGAGGGTAATACAATTGCAACTCAATATCGCTCAGAATGCAGCTCAGAAACAGTAGTTTGCAGGAATCTATGACCTGCAAACTTTCTTTGTTCTAGGGCAGGCCTGGCCAACCTGTGGCTCTCCAGCTGTTGTGAAACTACAAGTCCCAGCATGCCTTGCCAGAGTTTTAGCATTCCCTAATAGCAAAACTGTGGCAAGGCATGCTGGGACTTGTAGTTTCACGACAGCTGGAGAGCCACAGGTTTACCAGGCCTGTTCTAGGGAATAGGATTACCACCTCGCAACAGCTGAAGGGTGGATGAACAAGCCTCCCGAATAGCGCTGGAACAAAGTAAAGTGAAAAAGTTCACTACTTAGCTTGTTCTTACGCAGGAGGGCGGGGCCGAGCATCTGCTCATTGACTTAATGGTCATGTGACTGCTTGAGCCCGCCCTCAGGTAGATTTTTCGGAAGCCTACTGATGGCAATCCCAAGACTATCAGAAAAAAAGAGAAAAATAAATGTCCTCATTGGCGCACTGATTAATTATTCTAAAATTTAACTTTTATTAATAATATTTAAAATAACAAAACTTTCATGAAGAGAAATATGCTGAAAACAATAAAGTTGTGAATTAAAAATAAATTAAATAAATATTGCTTGTGTCTTGTGTCTTGTAAATTTATTTACACATCAATTTTAATAGAGATACAAGACACAAGCAATATTTATTTAATTTATTTTTAATTCACAACTTTATTGTTTTCAGCATATTTCACTTCATGAAAGTTTTGTTATTTTAAATATTATTAATAAAAGTTACATTTTATAATAATTAATCAGTGCACCAACAAAGAGGACATTTCTTTTTCTCTTTTTTTCTGACATTGATTCAATACTGTCCTCGGCAGCACCCCCAACCACTGCATAAATAATATAATTGGTGAATTTTTTAATTTGGGACCTATACATGAGTCAATATAAAATATACCGACTGGTGCAGAAGTCTTCCCAGATTCCCCTTTTCCCTAACTAGTCCCAATCCCAAGACTAGACTTGGATAATGAAGGAAAGTTTACCAGATCAAACGCAAGGAAAGAAGACACTGACATGAATCTTTCTAGTTAAATTGTTTACTGAACTAGTAACAAAACATAATTTTGATCAATGCAATGAAGTAATTATATAGTACAAACATAGCAACATGAAGAGCATCCACAGGCTAGGCACAACCAATTGCCCAACTGGCATGAAGGAGAAAAAACAGATGTTGACTTGATCATAATCTGGATAACCAAATGGTAAAACAGAGACAATTATTTGATGTCTCTAGCAGTTGATGTCTGTGGCTTGTCATGATCCTCTGGTCCACTCAGGAGAAAAGAATAAAGGTAGCAATCTCCTTGAGCAACTTTGGACAGAGCAACCAACAGACCTACTATGATATAGGGTGGGTAGGGTGGGTGCTGTTGCTAGGTGGCAATCCTATTACCTAGAACAAATAAAGTTTGCAGGTCATAGATTCCTGCAAACTACTGTTTGTTTGTCGGGAGGATTGCCACCTAGCAACAGCTGGTGGGCAGACTACCACATACCTGGTGGTTGCTTGGAAGATCAGTTAGTCTCCAATAATACTTTGGCAAGTGTATACTCAGAGGATCAATGGCATGCAGTATGGAATGTAGGAACATCATTTTTGCTGCTGCACTAGAGGTGGCAGCTCCCCAGATAGAGTACCCCTTAAAGGGGTTAATGGCAATTGATAAATAACCTCAAAGCTTCACCTTTTTAGTGGAGAAGTTTCAATTTTGAGATAAGTTGCCAAACAAATAATTGGATTTGTCCGATCTTTATTATATCAAACTCAACTATATGATTTTCAAAGGAGGGTGTTTTGGATTGGTAATATAAGTTAAGGTTAGTCCAGTACCCCTGGCCCCTAAGGCTAAATCTAATAATAATGCAAATGATCTCAATAAAAGTATACTCACTGAACTTGTGTCCAAGGCAGCTTAGAGGGTTAGAACAGGTTCTATATTCAAAGTACTAGAATACTGTAGATTAAAAGTGTTGTGGTAGGAAAGAACTCCTCTGAGTAAATGATGGTAAAATGTCTTCAGTTAGCCTTGGTGATAAAAAGGCAAGAGGTGAATCATAATAGCAGCCAGAAGTCCAGGAAGGTGAAAAGCTGTTCTAGTTGTATTAGCAGTACTATGCTATACATTAAATTATCTAATCATGGTAGAATATCTTGTCCTTGAGTTGCCTCAGTGAGGCAATGACAAGAACTACTGTAGAAGATGACAATATTGAGTCTTGTTAGTAGCCCATTCATGTCATTCTCAATATGCATGGTGGCAATCTGTCCAGGAGATCTGAAGAACCCATGAAGCAGTCTTTGGAGAGTTCCAGAGGAATTTTGGGCCCTTTGCACACCTAACTGATTAGAGGAAACAATAGCCTGGATGGCCATAGAGGATAAACTGGTATTAAATGGGATACCTGGTCTGCTCTCATTTTGTGCAGTATCTTTAGTAAAGAGCAGGTGGTACAGTAGGAAAACATATGGGAGAAGGTCTGACCATGGGGTGACATTACATCCCCTTGAATGATCCCTGTTTCCACACTCTGGACACAAAGGTGGGAACCTGAGCTTTAGAAAAGAGTTGCAAGACGATCTATTCAAGGAACCCCTGAAGGTTTGAACTATTGTTTTAAATATTAATTTAAGGCAACATTGCCTAAAATCAGATGATATAGATGGAGAATTGTCCAGTTCATTAGTTTCATTAGTTTCCCAGAATGCAATTGTTGTTAGGTGAATAGCCTTTGAATGGCCCATTACCTAATTGCTAGGGCATTTGTGAAAGAGAACAAGAGTGTGTCATCCTGTTCAGGTAAGATACCACAGTTGTTATCCAGACAAATTTAAACTTAAAATTCCTGTAGGTGACTGTAATTTAAAGCTCTAAAGGCTAAAGTGGCTGGCCGTAAATTGAGCAGATTGATATAAGCATACTACTACATTGTGTACCATTTGCCTCTCACTGCCTGGTTCTGAGTGAATGCTCCCCAACAGTTCGAAATGCAAATATCAAAAGGTTTTGTGATTGTGTACAGTGTAATGCTGCGTACACAAGGTATGATTAAACAGGATGATATGAACGATAACATTATCGTTATATCGTTATCGTTCATATCGTCCTGTTTCTGGCCCCCTCAAACGACCAAACGATGGTCAATGCGCTGGCATGAATGGTAGATATAGATATCGACCATCGCCCGTGCATGCAGGCCAAAATGGTCGATATCGACGATGTTAGCCTGTTTACTATAGGGAGCCTCGAACGTTGATCGCGGGTCGTTATAGTAATTGGGGGGTTGCTGCATGTGCTGGATGTTCGATCCAGCATATGCAGGATGTTCAGACAACGATAGTGCCAGCTTTAGGCAGAGGTACTGTGCCAGCTATGGGCAGGAGAAATGTGCTCTGGGCAATTGTAGGGAAGGATCCCTTTTTGCCTGAACAGGCATCCATGTGTGAATTTTCCCTTCGCCACCTCCGGGCAATTTCAGGGGAGGATCCATTTGTGCCTGAACAGGCATCCCTGTGTGAATTTATCTCCACATTTACTTTTTCACCTCATGTTTTGCCACCTTTGGGCAATTTCAGGGGCTGCTGCATTTCTGTCTGAGCAGGCATTCCTGAGTAGTCTCTGGAAAGAGAGGTGTCTTTTGGCAGTGATTTGTACCTCAGACTCTGGGAGCAGCCAGATCGGCAGGGTGAGGAGGGGGGAAGGGGGGCATGGCCGGGACAAGTGGGAGTGGCCGGGCGGGTGACAGGCACTTGTGGGTGTGGTGGGGGTGGGGCATGCTATTGTGTCAGTTCGGCCGCACCCCCACCCCCGCTACACAATGCCGATAATATAGGCATTGTGAAGCAAGGGGCGGGCCAAAATGACGTGAATCGCATCACCGCCCCCCCCCCCCCGCTGCTGGGGTTGAAGGTGTTATTGCGGGGGGATAGGAGGTGTGGGTGGCAGCCAGGAGGCTTGCCTGCCTTCCCAGGAGGTCGGGAGCGGCACACGATTTTCAGGAGACTCCCGACCAAATCGTGAGGGTAGGCAAGTATGAATTAACTACTAAATGGGAAAGAATCACTGCTAGCAGGAAGAGGCCACTTTATTTCTATCTCTTGGACAGGAGAGAGGTTACTTTTGGCAGTGACGTTACCTCTTACTCTGAGATAGAAAAACAAACAAACATTACACTCACCTGATTTTTTAAATAACAGTGTAAAAGTTAAATAATCGCTGCCAACACTGTTAAGTGGCTCTCCTGTCACAATATGGCAAGACAATGGGGGACAGCTGTAAGTATTCTGTCAGAGAAACAGACCCAGCTTCCTCCCAGGTCTGTGCTGTAGAAAAAATGTACCTGAGGGTGGGCTCAAGTGGTCACATGACCATTAGGTCAGAGAGCAGTTGGTCAGTAACATCAATGCACATCGAGCTGCCATCTTGCCCTTTCAGCAGATCTGCCCAGCCGCAGACTCGGCAGCTCTCCTGACTCACAGAGGGCTCCCATGCTGTGAAGGAGATTGCAAGGGTTCATTTATACATGCACATGTAATGGCATTTAAATGGCCAGACACACCTTCATTTTATTGACTACCTCGTTACCTCCCCCAAACGCTGACTACCTGTCACTCACTTTGTAAATGGGTTCCCTATGCATGCAGACTCGCAATACAAAAGCACAATGGCAAAATGCTCTATCTGTGTAAATATAGCCATTGCGTCCATCTCTGAAACAGACACAATGGGCCTGATTCAGACCCGTTCGCAAGCTCTATGCGCTCTCGAGCGTGTCGATGTTTGGCCACCACGCATGCGCACGCTGGAGCCGGCTCCGACGTGCGCATGCACGAGACCCGGCTAGGGACGGGCGCTCCGTCACTATGGGTCTCGCTCCAAAGCGGGGCAGCTGTTGATTTTGAGGGACAGCTTGCCCCGTTTTGGAGGCGGGCAGGGGGGGTGGCTGGGCAAACAGAGGCGTTCTCAAAGGAATGCCTGCCGTTTGGGGGCGGTCCCACTGACATCATGAGTGATGTCAGTGGGTGAGCTTCCGGCTCTAACAGAGCCGAAAGCTCACTGGGGCTTGCGGGAACGAGACCCTACCACAAGGGTCTCGTCGCAAGCCCCTATGGTTGCGATGGGCGAGACCATCGCGACCATCACCTGGCCGCTAGCAATAGCTGTGGGTGGTTACCCACAGCTAAGTGAGCGGCCAGGAGGCCGCACAAAAAAAATAAAAAAACGGCCTGATTCAGAGTGAGCGCTCTTTCAGTGCGTCCGGCTCTAAATCAGGTCCAATGTTCCCAGTGCAGGGAGTACCAGAAATATGGAAGGCTGTGGGCAAGGTGAGGTCAAGTTTATTAAAAAATTATATTGGACCATGTGCTTCCACCTAATACAAACTTATACACAATTTATTCCACATTGTGAGCTTGTGAGGCCACTGTAGGAAAGACACTAACAATTGTCGCAAGCCTAAATAAATAAATGCTGACAGGAGAGAGGGAAGAAAGGGTCTGATTCAGACCAACTCACGAGCGCTGTGTGCTCGCAAGCGGGTCGATGGTGGCCCAGTGCGCATGCACACGATGGAGCCGGCTCCGTCGTGCGCATGCGCAAGACCTAGATAGCGATAGGCAAACCGTCGCTCCAGGTCTCGTACCAAAGGGGGCCTGCTGTCGATGTTGAGTGACAGCACGCCCCCTTTGGTGGGTGGGCCAGGGGCGTGGCTGCCCAGACAGAGGCATTCCCATGGGAACGCCTACTGCCTGGTGCCAGCCCCACTGATATTACAAGTGATGTCAGTGGGAGAGCTTTCGGCTCTGTTTGAGCCGAAAGATCTCTGGGGCTTATGGCAACGAGACCCTACCACAAGGGTCTCGTCGCAAGCCCAATGGTCGTGATGGTCTTGACCATCGCGACCATCTTCCTGGCCACTCGCTATAGCTGTGGGTGGTCACCCACAGCTATGCGAGCGACCAGGAGGCCGCTCTAAAAAAACAGAAGGCTGGCCCTGATTCAGAGCGAGCGCTCTGTCAGAGCATCCGGCTCTGAATCAGGCCCAAAGTGCTTAGTGTCACATGCATTACCTGCCCCCAAAGAGGGCACTCACTGACAGCCATGGAATGGATGGCTGCCACTGAGTGCCCTTTCACAGTACAGTTATTGCCTGTGACACTCAGCACCCAGCCACCATGGATGGACCCCATGACATAGTTCCCACTAAAAGTTTGTTTTATAATCCCCCAACTCAGGGTCACCGTGAGTGGGGGTGAAGAGGCCACCACTGCCACCTCCACTGGGAATGCCACGTCCCCCATTGATCTGATGCCGTGCAAGCATCATCGCACAGGCCCTAACTGCAGGGCTGCCATCACAAATTGTTGGGCCCAGTACTGACAAAATAGGCAGGGCCCCCACCAGGGTATAGGGCAGACTTGGGTGGAGCTGTGGATAATGTGGGTGGAGCTATTTTGTAGGTGGTGCATCAATTGGTGCATAAACCAGGGATGCTAGATATGGTGGAGGGGGTTACAGGGCAAGGAAGGATGGACATTACTGGGGGGGGCACAAGGCAGGGAAGGCTGGACAAGTGGGGGCGCTGGACTGGCAAGAGTGGACTGCGGTGGCAAAGGGCAGGGAAGGCTGGCTGGACTAGGGGAGAGGCAGGGCAAAGAAGGCAGGCAGGCTGTACATGGGGGGGATGCAGGGAAGACTGGCTGGACTGGGACAGGGAAGACAGGCTGGCTCATTGGACTAGGAGGGGGCAGCACAGGGAAGGCTGGCTGGATTGATGGAGGGCTGAATGGACTGGAGTGCAGTGGGCAGGGAAGGAAGGCTGGATAGACTGGGAAGGGGAGGGGGCTTAGGGAAGGCTGGCTAGACTGGATGAGGGGCAGGGAAAGCAGGCAGGCAGGCTGGAATGGGGGCTGGGCAGGGAAGGCTGGCTGGACTGGGGATGGGAGGGGCAGACAGGGAAGGCTGCCTGGCTGGAATGGAGGGGCACAGGGTAGGCTGGCTGGACTGGGAGGCACAGTGCAGGGAAGGCTGGATAGACTGGGGGGTCAGTGCAGGGAAGGCAGGATGGCTGTCTGGACTGGGGTGCAGGGAAGCATGGTTGGAATGGGGGGCAGTGCTGGGAAGCTGGCTATACTGCGGGGGACAGTGCAGGGAAGGCAGGCTGGCTGGACTGGGAGGCAGTGCAGGGAAGGCTGGCTAGACTGGTGGATAGTGCAGGGAAGGCAGGATGGCTGGCTGGACTGGAGGGGCAGTGCAGGAAAGGCTGGCTAGACTGGGGGACAGTACAAGGAAGGCAGGATAGCTGGCTGGACTGGGGGGCAGTGCAGGGAAGGCTGGATACACGGGGGAACAGTGCAGGGAAGGCAGGATGGCTGGCTGGACTGGAGGGCAGTGCAGGTAAGGCTGGCTGGACACGAGGGGGGGGCACAAGGCAGGATCAACATACCTGCACTTTTCACTGGGCTGCAGGCAGGGAGAGCATCAGAACTGAGGCATGTGAACTATGGAGCTGGCTGTGAGCCAATCATAGCTCGCAGAACGGCAGCCAATCAGAGCAGCCGCTCCTGATTGGCTGCTATTCTGTAAGCTCTGATTTGAGCTGGCCGTGAGCCAATCACAGCTTGCGGAACAGCAGCCAATCAGTAGCGGCAGCTCTGATTGTTTGCCATTCTGCGAGCTATGATTGGCTCACAGCCAGCTCCATTCACATGCCACAGCGCTGATGATCTTCCTTGCCAGCTTGCCGCTGCCACCATGCTCTCTCTCCGGGCCCGGAACTGGGGGCCCGGCAGTCAACCCCTGATGGCGGCCCGGCCTAACCATACAGTGTTAGGTGGCCACTGCAACCCATAAGCCCGCGGTTGCCGGCTTTTACGTACCATTACGTCACGTGTCATAGCGCCATGATGTTTTTAGCGCAGGCCCCGCCCCCATGGCATCTCCAGACACGCGCATTCATGCAGTTTGCATATTTAATTGGGGGCAGTGGTAGTATTTGTGAGTTAAAAATCGGGAGGCTCCTGCTAAAAGCGGGAGGGTAGGTAACTCTGATCCAGGGTGATCGGTGCTTGGCGATGTCCTCCGATGTCCTCCGGGGCTCTGGTCAGCTAGTCTCCTGGCTCCTGCACTGTAACCCTGGTCAGCTGCTGCATAGAACAGCTGACCGGAGCCGCGGAGGTTACAGTGCAGGATAGGAGACCAGCTGACAGGAGCCCCGGAAGACATCGTCTGAAAGACTGAATATTTCCAGCATCTGGTTCTATGGCAGAACATCTCTATCAGTAGTGGTAAGGTGATACATATAATAAAGGAAAAAATCAAGTAATAAAATATATCCTCGCATACAGTGGTGTCACAAGGGGGGTGCGGACCGCACCCAGGTGTGACCTGCCGAAGGGTGACACCAAGGTGCAGACTCCCCCTCAGTGACAGCAGCCTGTAGTATTAAGTGCAGCACTCGGCTCCTGACACTGCAAGGGTATCTTTTCCTACCTACCATTGGGACAAAGGTCACGCTACATGTCAAATACAGGTGCCACAGGGCAGTGATGGTGAGCCCCTAAGCCATGCATCCTGAGCGGCACCACCGCTCACCTATCCCTAGTTATGGCCCTGCTTCACTTTACAATCTAGACTCTCTAATTTTCTCTCCCCTAAAGCCGTCACTAGTCTAAGGGCTTTTATTTCCCATTGAGATGGAAAAGTGAACAAGTTCAGATAGGACATTATGAATCCTTGAAACTCGCTTCCTCACACAGACCTCCATTCTAGAAACCTTCAAAAACAGACTGAAGACTTCCCTTTTACTCACGCATATCATAAATGTGCCTTTAGTTTCTAAAAAAAATACAAACCAAATGCTTAGCTCTCTTCTCTGTAGTCTATTATTACTAAACATTTTTTATATTTAGTGTTTTTATTAAATGTAAATGTAAAACACTTTGGGCCTGAGTCAGGGGTGGCTGCAAAAGTGATTGCAGCAGCGTCTATTGGCTGTCGCCCCATCTGCGACTTTATGCAAATGCCAATGTACTGTAGGCTCCTTCCCTGGTGTACATCCATGCAGCCAAATGTGCAAGGTCTTAGATGCCCACTTTCAGCGCCCTTGTACACAGTAATACTGATTGGGGCATCTATAGATGCCACCATCAGTCGCACCATCAAAACTTACACCAGCCCTATGGCAGGTTCAGTTTCTCCATCTGACTATGGCGTCCTATGTCTGTGGCTGTGACACTTTCACTGACACGCCTGCTACACTTCCATAACACGCCCATTAAATGGACCATTTTTGTGTGCATTTCTAACCACCCCCACCAGTCACCGCCCAGCACCGCCCATCATTTCCCCACACATTTCTGATACCATGCATCTTGATCCTATCAGCGCCTTGTGCACACTCTGTGTAACATAGTGGCCACATGAATTTTTAGAAATGTTCACGCATGCACAGTTGCAAAAAAAACGCTCAACTACGTGAACATCGGCACTGCAGGCTGCTCTGTATCAGGCCCATTGAGCACTGTAAGTCTTATAAAAATAACATTAGTATTAGTACTATTAGTCTAGTACCCAACAATGGGCAAGTCAGGATTTTAATAAAGGTGATGAAATCCATGGCCAAGGTTGAACAAATTCAAAAAATGGCAAATGGCAAGCATCTAGCGCACATACTAAAGGCCCCCACACACGGAGTGATATAGCGGCCGATCCGAAGATTTTGAATGACACAGTCTCTATATAGTTCTGTGTGTGGGCATGATATCGTCCGCTGCACGCTCCCGTGGGGTCGACCGTTGCTCCTCCAGATCTTTATGCATGTTCAATTGATCTGGGGGATCGACGAACGATCCCAAGCAGCAGCGCTATGCGGGTGGGGGAGGGGGGTGCCAGCATATCGGGTGGGCGACCACCGGATCAATCCAAGTGTGGGAACCGCCTGATACTGTATGTCGGCTGTCGGATCGGCCATCACATCGCAAGGTGCATATCGCACCGTGTATGGGGCTCTTAAGTTGTGTCAGTAAATGATAAGCATAAAAATAGTAGAGATGAGTGGTGTCAGGATTCAGCTTGGGATCGGCCGCTACTCATCTCTGTGCTGGTTTTATTGGGCTTAGGTGTCTAGACACTGGGAGTGGAGGTGAGTGGTGACTGAGTATTCTCACTGGGGTCCACTAGGGCTTCCATGCGTGCATACTGGTCTTGGGTGCAACCATGTTGGCTCATATCACCTGACTAGTCTCTCCCAGTGATAGTCCTGTGGTCGCTCAGCTGATCCTCTGATCCAATGATCAGCTACCCAGGAGTATTTTAGTCTGACTCCAGGAACAGGAAGCTGCTGTTCAACTTCGTTGTTCCAGTGCCTGTGATACTCACCACTGTTGCTCTGTGCTATTCCTTCAGAGTGTTGCTCAGCCTATTCACAGTTCTCTAAAATTTCCAGTATTAGCTTCCATGCTATTCTCAGTCTGAGAGATTAGTTCTCTCCCAGTATCCTGTCTTTCATGTTTTCTATGTCTGTGTGTCTTGTTAAGTGCTGTTAGTTCTGTGGCTATTACCCTGTGTCAATGAGGTGTCAGATTACCTGCTATTACTATAAGCTCCCAGCTGCACCATTTAGCATTCCCAGCCTGTCTTCATCTCTGTGTTTTTCTGTGCAAATCTGCACCTGCATATGTAACTATTCCCAGTATATGCATGTGCCCAGTCTGCTCTATGTTTGTCTGTGTAAGCCAGAACCTGCATATTTAGCAATCTCCAGTACTTGCCAGTGTCCACGTCTCACTGTGTTGCTGTGCAAATCAGCACCAGCATTTCTAGCTTTCCCAGAATAAGCCTTTGTCCACTCTGCTCTGTGTTTGTCTGTGTAAGCCAGCACCTGCATATTTAGCAAACTCCAGTACCTGCCAGTGTCCACATCTCCCTGAGCTACTGTGCTAATCAGCACCTGGATTTCTCAGTGATTCTCAGTACATTTCTCAGTAATCTCATGCAAGCCTGTGATCAGGATTTCTAATTGTGTTCCAGTATTCTGTTCCATTCTAATATTCAAGCATCCAGTTTATCTCCAGTGATCTAGCATTTGCTTCATTTAATATAGTTTCCTGTCTTCTGCCATTCCCAGGTACCTGTTCAGAGGGCCACTACCTGCTCACTTGGTGCAGTGAAATACCAAATCCCAATTGGAGGGGTCACTGGAGAAAACCACCAAGTGAGTTAGACTCTACGCCTCTGGGCAGGTCTAGCCAAACCTGGGTTCGGCCTCAACTAGGAGACCTAGCTACAGTCACTTCCCTAGTCACCCGAACCCCCCAGCTCACCGTCCTCCACAGAGGAACACTTGCACCAGATTGTGACAAGTGGTTTGGTTTTGGTTCAGATCTTCCCACCAAGTTTGGATTTTACAACAAGGCAAAATGTCATCTTTCAAGGACATTGTAGCACAGATGGGACATCGCGGCACAGATGGGACATCGTGGCATGGATGGGACATCGCGACACAGATGTCCATGAAGATGGCATTTTGCCTCACTCTGAGATCTGAACTTAGCAGGAAAATGCAAACCGCTCATCTCTAAAAATACTCAATTGAATTAAAGACCCAGCTAAGTGGCGGTAGATGAGTAGCGAACTTTTCTCTACAACGTTATCTACTATGTTCTCCTATCATCCTGCAATTGGGCAACTTTGACAAAGGACCAAATAAAACTGAAGTAAGTATGACACCAAGCCAAGTGTTTAGAATACTTAAAAAAAAAAAGCAAATCTTAAAATGATAAATCAATAAATATTAAATACTTACCCCATGTCTATTTGATAAGCAAAATGGGAATGCAACTGTATTGAGGATGGAGTGAACCTTTCTTATTCTGCCTCTACGTGCGTTATCATTTTATTTTATCTTTATACTAGTTAAACAATCACAATCATTTTCTGATGAATCATGGCTGCATGAAAAAAAACACATAAAGGAATGAGCTAAGTGAATTGTTTTTGAACAAAACTTCATTTTCAGAGCCTTGAATCTGCTACAAAACCTTTAACGCTTCCATCTGGAACAGTCACAATTTTCAAATTCATCCAACTACAGGGTTGATTTAATATTTAATCGCATTAATTCTAATCTCGGCAGAGACAATAAGAAAACAGAGGCCATATGCTGAACTAGAAGAGAACAGGGAGGCCAGTAACTTATCTGTTAAATAAAATACGATGCATTAATAAATCACATGTTTTTTATCTCTTGGGGTAATGCTTCTATTACAAAGCAATTCCAGTAAGAGGATTTTGTGCCAAGGCAAATACTAGAAATAAAGGGGGAGAAATGCCTTCCAGATTCACTGGCCAAAGGAGTTCAGAAAATCCCCCCCCAAAAAGAGTAAGTTTATGTGTTATTTTTAGGTATTCAGGCATCGGGGTAACATTGCATTTTGTTCACTATTTCTCTGATTTAATGTTCTCCTTTCCTATACACAGATTGTTACAGCAGTGAGTGGAATGCAATATGTGTGGCAGGAACTAGGTAGCAGGATATTGGCAAATGGCCGATGTTTTAAATCTGTGCTGCACAGTGCATGTTCCCAGTTGTCTGTGCACAGAGACACAGCACAGAATCGGATGCACTGTCTGTGAATTTTAATGGGAGCTTGTGGGAGGTAACGGGGTGGCGAAGTCGACGGGGACATGTCGTGGGCATGTCGCTGAAAACGGCTGCATTGAAAGACGCGCAGCTGCTCACGCAGGTGTCCATACAGAGAAACTGCACCTGCCAGATGGTGCATCTAAAGACGGATGGAAATGCACTGTCTTAAGACACCGCAAGTGGGCGTCTCAGTTCAAATCAGAGGTGGCATTAACTTAAAGATGCAGACGCAACTACGGCAAAAGACGCAGCTGTCCCCTTCAGAATCTACCCCTTGCTGTAAAGTAAGGGTGTCCTCCAGTGGAGGCTCTAGAGGTGGGGCTGCAGTGCAGTCCAAAATTCAAATAGGGGAGCCACACCAACTGACAGTGAGTCCCGGGCCGGCGATGTTTGGATGGGCAGTTGGTGTGGCTCCCCTATTTGAATTTTGGACTGCGCTGCAGCCTCACCTCTGGAGCCACCACTGGTTTCCTCTCATTAAACTCCGTTCGTAAATATAAAATTGCTGGAATTGTCAGCATGAAAGTTTCTGAGAATAGAAAACCTTTCACAGCACTACCTTACTTCATGGCCCATTTCTAATCAGTGGACAAATAGGCCAAGTACCACTTTCTTTAGTAGTGGCACAAAGAGAAACAAAGGGGCTGATGCAGAGTTCAATGCAAGTTGGCTGCAATCGCTCCCACATTGTGTGCACAGGACTAAATCCGTATATTAGCCTGCATGCAGAGATGTAAATATCTCTTCAGTTCACTTGTTTTCATACCAGTCATCATAATGAGTATTCACTTGGACCAGACCTATACTAGGGGAAAAGATGCTTCTAAAACCAGGCAGAATTACGTATTACGCTTATGCATAACTCTGCATTTGAGCATTTCCGTCAACTTGCTCTACATGCGAGTGCTCTGATTGGCCAGAGCACGGGAAAGGCTGTGCTATGACAATCAGAGCATTCTCATTGATTTCCATGGTATGACTGCCAAGTACCCAGGATGCCTAAACAAAATGTTCACAAAGGATTTAAGAGAGTAACAAAGGTATTAACAAGGAGTGTGGGAAGTTTTCAATAAGTGATTTTAATCTTGGCGTGTGTGTGTCCTGTAATTTTTTAAACAACTTTTACATTTTTTAAGGTGCACTACAGATCCTAGCGGCTCTATCTGCCAGAACATGCTGGCTCTTGTGGTTCACCAAGTGCCCACATGCACTAGCAGCCATTGGTGGAGATAGTGGGCCTGATTCAGAGCCGGACGCTCTGACCAGAGCGCTTGCTCTGAATCAATGCCCTCCTACCTAAAAATGGAGCGGCCTCCTGGCCACTCGCATAGCTGTGGGTGACCACCCACAGCATATGCGAGTGGCCAAAAAGATGGTCGCGATGGTCAAGACCATCGCGACCATCGGGCTTGCGACGAGACCCTGCCGTAGGGTCTCGGTGACCGCAAGCCCAGGAGTGATTTTGGCTCTATCAGAGCCAAAATCACTCCCACTGACATCACTAGTGATGTCAGTGGGGACGGACCCAGACGGTAGGCGTTCCCATGGGAACGCCTCTGTCTGGCAGCCATGCCCCCGGCACGCCCACCAAAGGGCTCCCTCCGTCGTGCGCATGCACATTGGGGTAACATCGACCCGCTTGCAAACATCCTGCGCTCGCGAGCGGGTCTGAATGACCCCCAGTGTTCCGGAGGCCAGCTTCATCGGGTAACTGCTTGGAGATGTATGTGTTTTAGTGAGTGAAATACTGCTTGCTGTGTTGCCATTGGTGTGAACTTGATTTAAGCTGAGCACCTACAGTAGCTTCATGAGTGGGGACCAAGGACCCCCTCTATACTGACATCACATTCCTTTATCTAGGAAACTATTTCTGGTGTTGCAAGCACAACCTCCTCCTCATCCATTGTCAGTGCATATAGCCATTGATGCCTCTGCAACGTGCATTTACTCTTGAGGTATCATTATGCAGCAGCACGCAATTACAGTCTCCATGGGCCCCTTAATATTTATTTTAGTCTTTTTTTTAATATACAGTTTGTTTGTGTCACGAGTCCTAAGAGGACTGAACAAAGAGTCTGTGTAGAGGTTATGGTTGGGGTTACCTCTTGTGAAAAGTTGCGTGTAGCAGCCTTGAGGACTGGTGGAAGACGCAGCCACTGGATTGTGTGGCAGCCTTGAGGGCTGGTAGATGATGTAACCACTGAGCTGTGTAGCAACCCTGAGGGCTGGTAGAAGATGCAGCCACTGGGCTGAGTAGCAACCTTGAGGGCTAGTAGCAGATGCAGACACTGGATAGTGTAACAGCCTTGAGGGCTGGTAGAAGATGCAGACACTGGATAGTGAAGTAGCCTTGAGGGCTGGTAGCAGATGCAGACACTGGATAGTGTAGCAGCAGCCTTAAGGGCTAGTAGAAGATGCAGCCACTGGGCTGTGTAGCAGCCTTGTGGGCTGCTAGCAGATGTAGACACTGGATAGTGTAGCAGCCTTGAGGGCTGGTGGAAGATGCAGCCATTGGGCTATGTAACAGCCCTGAGGGCTGGTAGCAGATGCAGACACTGGATAGTGTAGCAGCCTTGAGGGCTGAAAGTGGTTAACAGTCTTTGGTATAGCAACCTTGAGGGCTGGTAGCAGATGCAGCAGTTGATGCTGTGGTGTGGCTAATGCCACTGAGATGACACAAGTGACAGGACACTGGAGTGCGGCTAATGTCACCGGGTTGACACTAACAGCTGATATTACTTGAGTGCAACCTGTGCCGCCAGGATGACACAGGCGGCAGGACGCTTAAGTGCGGTTAATGTCGCCAGGTTGACACTAACAGCAGATATCGCTAGAGTGCGACCTGGACAGAAAAAGGAGGAAACACCAATCCCACTCCAGCAGGGATGATGCACCGTCTAAAGGGGAGGACTTCATGAGTAATCAGCATGGCATCTCTGTCTCCCAGCAACCGGCCTTAGAGAACCACCATCCAATAGAACGTGGCTGTGGCTGGTGACAGTTTGTCATGCTGAAGGCAGATACTGGCAGGCACTATAGGACTCACCATGCCCTACGTGACCCCTTCAAGGCACTTCATATCCCTTACAATACAAGTCCCTATTTTGATAGCACTGTTTCAATACGCAGATCCAGACAGGGGTATGGGTGCGGTTGCTGTAGATCTGTGCATGGATTGGGAAGATTTGGGAGTGATTCAAGTGGCTCTGAATGTGGTTTGGGTACAATGAAGTATGTATATCCAAACTCTCCTGGTAATGATTTTACCCACTTTTATCTACAGCAATTTCAATAATGTCACTCAAAAATATCACTCAACATGAGATCTCATTACTACACTGATAGGCAAACTTTGGTACAATTGGTATGCCTGCACAATCATTTGCTATGAGTGCTCTTACTCAGGCTAAATCATTTCTTCTGTAAGTGCTCTACAAACCCATGTCCAAAGAAAAACATACAATGGGCTTTGTTTATGAAGCTTTTGTAAGCCGCTGCTTCCCCACTGGATTGCAGGGGAAAATAATATGACTAGAAAATGATACAACCAAGCAAAGCAATTAAAATCAATTAAAATCAATGTATTAAACTTTCACTGGCACCTCATTTATTTCTACATCAAAGACACAGTGATACAACTTCAGTCCAAGTGTCCAGAGTCAGGATTCCTCTCATACCCACACACTTTACCCTTTTGAGTGCAGTATGGAAAAGCTATTTGCATGCAGGTGGAGGCATGGACACATAGCCTGTGTAAATGACAAAGTGTTGCCTCTCCAACACTACAGGCACTAGGGAAAAGAAATAAGTCACACAGTGGTAGGTCTGGCGAGTATGGAGGGTGTTCTAGCACTGCAATCTGTTTCTCGGCCAAAAACTGCTTCACATAGAGCGCTTTGTGGGCTGGTGCATTGTCCTGATGGAGGATGAAACCATTTTTCCACAACTCTGGACTCTTCTGATTCTTTCCCACAAAGTTGCTAGAACATTTTTGTAGTAATGTTGATTCACTGACACCTTCTGGTACCCAGTCTTCCAAAATAACACCCTTGATATCATTGGACACACTTAACATGGCTTTCAATTTGTTTTGACGTGCTTAATTCTTGTTGATGATGGTGTTTTCCAGTGCATAGACTGGCGTTTTGTCTCAGGATCATACTGGAAGAGCCATGTTTTATCATCACAGGTAATAACTTCATCTAAAAAATACAAATCTGCTTGAATTTATTCCAGAATTTCTATACAAAATTGCTTTCGCTTTCCTTTCTACTCGGCAGTGAGAAGCCTTGGAACCATCTTAGCACAAACTTTTGTCATGTTAAGATCTAGCTGCAAATTTGCCAGTTTCTTTGACAATGTTTACCATTTCTGCTATCATTCAGATGCTAAGTCGACGGTTAAATAAAAAATGTTCTAAATATTTTCCGCATTTTAATTTGTTTTTGATGAGCACGGCCTTCCGGGACTTTCATCATCTTCGATACCCTTGCGACCATCAATAATTCTTTTGTCCTACTCAAACACACAGGCACATGACCCGTTAATCTGCCCCGTTAGCCTTGGTTAGCATACGGAAAGTTATGGAGGGTATTTTGCTCAATTTAACTAAAAATGTCAAGTTAGCACATTGCTCTACTTTTGAACTAAGCATTTTTATGACACACGGGAATAACACAACTTCTTCAAATGCTGTGTGGCAGCAATCTATCTGTGTTAGAGGGATGAATTTTGCAAAACCATTTTAGGATAGTCCAAGGCCAATAACCTCACCTTGTATAAATGTATATATACAGTATATATATTATATATATATATATATATATATATATATATATATAACAGTATGGAACTTAAATAGCGCTCAATCCCGTATTTTTCTGTGTAAATGCAACTGTTTTAAATAGATATGGTCTTCAGTTCCACTATAATCCTGTCTTGCCAGTGGCAGCTGTATGCTCTCCAAATGAACCAATTGTTGTATGATCCCGAAGTTTATGAAAAATAAAAGGATGAGAGCGAGTGCCTTTAAAGTGTAGTAACTTATACAGTGCGGCACAATCTCAATAATTGGACGTGTACCGTATTAGCCCAAAAATACAAGCAGTGTGTTATGGGTCTTTCTCTTGGCTCCACTGGATTGATTCCCTTATCACTAGAAAGCAAATCGCATTATGCTCCAAACATAAAATCCAAAAGAAGAGAGAAACACTCTCATAGTGTAGTAGTTTTTAAATGTTTAATTTCTAAAGAGACACATAAAGATGGATAATTACATTTAAAAAATTCAAACAGGCTTATCTGATAGTCGCTGGTCATAGATATCGGGGTACACCCATAAGCCTCAACGCGTTTCGTCCTTTGTGCAATTACAGCTGGACTTCTTCAGGAGGATTTATATAACACCCTATAGTACTGTCTTATATACCCTAGACATGATTAACAATGTCCATATGCGGCGTTTCCGGTGGTCCCCACCATTTTCTCCGTTACTGCACATGCGCGGGATTTGGACAACACTTGTGTGTGTCCTAAGAATTATCAGTCTCACTGCGCTCCATATAAAAATAGCGGCGCCATCTTGTGTTTACTCATGCCTGCGTGGTAACACAGCGCCATGAATTATGTTAATTCACAGGGCTCGGCGCCATCTTGTGTTTACTTGCGCATACGCAGCACCACCGGGCGCCCGTAACTATTACAGGACACATCCAGTGTTGGTGCCAGGGATAACTAATTCTTAACCATGTTTCAGGTTGTTATAACAACCTGACGATAGCTGGGGTTTAACCCAGATACCTGCTGTATCTTTATTAGGACATTGCTATTCTAAATTGTCCCATTGTTGGCGGCCATTTTATTGGCGTATCTCCATATTTATAATGGAGACTCCATTTTGTCTAGGATTAAATATAGGATTCTTTACTGGTTGTTAAACCCACAACCCCCTATGTGAACAAATTAAACATAAGTATTTTAGATGATTACAGCAGCAGTTCATAAAGCAGCAATTACAAAATAAATATAGCTAGCAGCAAGATAGTTAAAAATTATTATATAAACATACATATAAAAGAGGGGTATGCATAAAAACAGGGTATATATAAAAACGACCAGTAATGTGCAAAACAGGTTATTCATAGAGACATAATAAATATTACAAATACATGTTTAAATTCATAAAATGCAATTTGTGGGTCATAGTTATAAAAAAGGCCCAATCTCATATGATTCATTTAGACCAAATGGAGCCATCATGTTTAAAGTAAAAACCCAAAACATTTCGTGTTGTGATAATTTTTTCTCTCTATCACCACCTCTTTTCCCTAGAATGACATGCTCTATAGCTTTATATTTAAAACCAGAGGGATCTGTATTGTGATACTTGCTGAAATGCTTTGGAATGGAGTGGTTATCAACCTTATTTTTGATCCCACGTATATGTTCTTGGATTCTCAATTTAATATTTCTTTTTGTTTTGCCCACATATTTCAAATGGCAAGGACATTCTATAACATATATGACCCAACTACTCATGTAATTCATGAGACTCTTGATTTTGAAGGATGTTGTATTATCATGATTGGAGAATTGGCTATTATTATTGTTAACGAACTTACAGATGTTACAATTATTGCATTTAAAAAAACCATTTGTCTGTTTGATCCATTGTGTAGATCTGGCTTCTAAAGGTTTCAGGTTACTAGAGGCCAAACAGTTTTTTAAGTTGTTTGCCTTCCTGAAGGCTAACAGAGGTTTACCTGGGAGTACTTTACTTAAAATCTGGTCTGTCTTGAGTATTTGAAAAAAATTTCGGTCCTGTATTTGCAAAAGAATATTTAATGAAAATCCTGACATAGAACAATACAATCCCAATATAGAATTGGATGTTTTCTTCTGGGATTAGGAAAAATTGTCAAGCAAAGAGATCTGAAACTGGTGGGATATAGCTATCCTGGAACAAAATATAGAGGTAGGACATGTCCCTAAGGGCTTAAGGTTCACCAAAAAACATATGTTTGGGTTAAATAATTAAACATTTCTAAAAGAATGGAATAGCATAATGCACAACAGTTCGGTAAAACTCATGCAACTAATTATTAAAGAGAAAAAATTAGAACTTGAAGTGATTGAAAAGGATATTAAACAAAAAGAGGAATTTATGAAACCTCCAAAAAATAATGAAAATTACAAATTAAACTTGATAGTACTTAACAAAAAGCTGGAAAGAGTAGAAACGGAGGTAACACAAATTAAAGAAAAAAAGCTTAAAAGAGACAAAACATATTATTTATGTAATAAAGTACATGATTGGAGCAGAGAAGGACACCAAACCCTAAAACTAACAAAGAAATCTTATAGAGAGAGAGGAAATAATTGGACTTCCATTCCCGCTAGGTCTAAACCTTTTAAACCTATATATCAACCTGTCCGAAAATTACTTTCTCTACCACAAAGAAATAGATTTTCTGCTTTGGAGAGACTAACTTCTGTGGAAGACAGTGATGATATGACCCCTGGATACTCCCCACACCCTCGGGACCGTTACAACAAATATTTATTCAAAGAAGAGATTCTAAGAGCATCTCCCCTAAAAAGAGGATTCAGAGAAGGAGAGGAAACAAAGGAGGAAGAATGGAATTTAAAAAGGAGAAGAAATTTAAAACACCACTAATGGAAGTTGACATACAAAAACAAGGTATTTTTAACTTATCGAGCCATAAATTTACAAATATAGTTGTCTCTTTCCTGAAAAATGGTTTTCTATTGCTCCTACAGCACGAGCAAACAATTTTCAAATGTTATCGACTTAAACAAATACACTAGGAATCTCACAGTTAAGAGACACTTTTTGAAGAAGGACATGGGCATCCTAAAAAATTACGAGGCATTATCCAAATCTGGGCTAAAACCCCCATCTAAGTATCATCCCCTAGAATCACGGAGTACACAAATAGAAACCTTTTATGACTTAGTCTAGAGGGATCTATGTGTGATTGACAATAAAGCCCCAAGGAATTCAAACTTAACCAACTTTGAAAAGGAAGCATTAAATAAATTAAAGAATAATGAACAATTGGTGTTCAAACAGGCAGACAAAGGGGGTGGTCTTGTTATTCTGAACCGGAATGATTATATTAAAGAAGCCCATAGGCTACTTGGAGAACAAACATCCTATAGGAAATTGGATAAAGATCCAACCCCAGTATTTATAGAAGATCTGCACAAAATACTGGTAGAGGCACTCCATAATGATATCATAAATAAGGATGAATACCAATTTTTAATCAAATATAATCCAGTCAGACCCACACTTTATTACCTGCCTAAGATCCATAAAAAATGAGTGGATCCTCATGGATGACCCATAGTGTCAGGGATTGACTTGCTAACCTCTGGTTGCTCATCAATCCCTGACACTATGGGTCATCCTCGAGGATCCACTAATTTTTTACGTGGATAAATATGTTGAGAAATTCCTAAATAAATATGGAGGCACTCTAAAATCTTATGTCAAAGACACTATATAGATTTTACAAATATTGAATAACATACAGTGGCAAAATGGTTTTAAATGGGCTACAGTTGATGTACAGGCTTTGTACACCTCGATTCCATACAATATAGGCATTTAAAGCTGCCGTGAATTCCTAGAGGAAGATGGAGCAATCAATCTAAAACATAAAGATTTTATCTGCCTTTTAATGAATTTCACTTTAAGTCATAATTATTTTACATTTTTAGAGACATTTTATATTAAAATTGAAGGTACGGCGATGGGCACTGTCTTTGCTCCCAGCTTCGCAAATCTCCATATGGGAAGCTGGGAGTGGAAATACATCTATGGAGAACATCCCTATAAAGACCATCTCATTATATATGCAAGATACATAGATGATATTTTGATAATTTGGGATGGCACAGAGGCACAATTCATGTCTTTTATGGGTTACCTAAAATCAAATGAATACAATTTGTTAGACTTACAAATTTAGTGACCTTGAAATTGAATATCTGGACCTGATTTTAAGTAGTAATAATGTTGGAATCACTAGCCATAATTACATCAAACCTGTGGACACCAACAGTTATGTCCATTTTAAAAGTGGACATGCGAACAGTTGGAAAACTAACATACCCTTTTCCCAATTTTGTTGCTTACGAAGAAATTGTAGTTTGACTGAGACCTTTAAAGAACAAATGGAAATATACACAGAAAGGTTTCGTGATAGAGAGTACCCAGTAGATATTTTATGTAAAGCAACCGAAAAAGCAAACAATCTGAAACGAGAGGATCTTATGGTTTATAAACCAAAGAATAGAAACGAAAATAAAGTTTTAATAAACTTTTGTTACTAAATATAATCATAAGAAGAAGGAGATCCGAAAAATTTTCAAGAAACATTGGGATATACTCAAGATGGACCATATTTTAAGTAAAGTACTCCCAGATAAACCTCTGTTAGCCTTCAGGAAGGCAAATAACTTAAAAAACTGTTTGGCCCCTAGTAACCTGAAACCTTTAGAAGCCAAATCTTCACAATGGATCAAACAGACAAATGGTATTTTTAAATGCAATAATTGTAACATCTGTAAGTTCGTTAACAATAATAATCACCAATTCTCAAATCATGATAATACAACATCCTTCAAAATCAAGAGTCTCAAGAGATGCATGAGTAGTTGGGTCATATATGTTATTGAAGGTCCTTGCCATTTGAAATATGTGGGCAAAAACAAATATAAAATTGAGACTCCAAGAACATATACACGGGATCAAAAATAAGGTCGATAACCACTCAAAGCATTTCAGCAAGTATCATAATACAGATCCCTCTGGTTTTAAGTATAAAGCTATAGAGCATGTTATACTAGGGGAAAGAGGTGGTGATAGAAAGAAAAAAATATCACAATACAAAATGTTTTGTGTGTTTACTTTAAACACAATGTCTCCGTTTGGTCTAACGAATCATATGAGATTGCGCCTTTTTTATAACTATGACCCACAAATTGCATTTTATGAATTTAAACATGTATTTGTAATATTTATTATGTCTCTATGAATAACGTGTTTTGCTCATTACTGGTCGTTTTTATATATACCCTGTTTTTATACATACCCCTCTTTTATATGTATGTTTATGTAATAATTTTTAACTATCTTGCTGCTAGCTATATTTATTTTGTAATTGCTGCTTTATGAACTGCTGCTGTAATCATCTAAAATACCTATGTTTAATTTGTTCACATAGGGGATTGTGGGTTTAACAACCAGTAAAGAATCCTATATTTAATCCTAGACAAAATGGAGTCTCCATTATAAATATGGAGATACTCCAATAAAATGGCCGCCAACAAAGGGACAATTTAGAATAGCAATGTCCTAATAAAGATACAGCAGGTACCTGGGTTAAACCCCAGCTATCGTCAGGTTGTTATAACAACCTGAAACATGGTTAAGAATTAGCTATCCCTGGCACCAACACTGGATGTGTCCTGTAATAGTTACGGGCGCCCGGTGGTGCTGCGTATGCGCAGGTAAACACAAGATGGCGCCGAGCCCCATGTATTAACATTATTCACGGCGCTGTGTTACCGCGCAGGCGGAAGTAAACAAAAGATGGTGCCGCTATTTATATATGGAACCTAGTAAGACTGATAATTCTTAGGACACACACGAGTGTTGTCGAAATCTATCACCGGAAACGCCGCTTATGGTCATTGTTAATCATCTCTAGGGTATATAAGACAGTACTATAGGGTGTTATATGAATCCTCCTGAAGAAGTCCAGCTCTAATTGCACAAAGGACGAAACGCATTGAGGACTATGGGTGTACCCCGATATCTATGACCAGCGACTCTCAGATAAGCCTGTTTGAATTTTTTAAATGTAATCATCCATCTTTATGTGTCTGTTGTCTGTTTAGAAATTAAACATTTAAAAACTACTACATTATGAGAGTGTTTCTTGCTTCTTTTGGATTTTATGTTTGGAGCATAATGTGATTTGCTTTGGAGTGATAAGGGAATTAATCTGGTGAAGCCAAAAGAAAGACCCATAACACACTGCTTGTTTGTCGTGTGGGCTAATACGGTATGCGTCTAATTATAGAGATTGTGCCACACTATTTAAGTTACTACACTATGAAGGTGCTCGCTCTCATCCTTTTATTTTTCATATATATATATATATATATATATATATTTGCACACACATATATATGTATGTGTCTGTTAAACACACACAAAGATATATATAAATATATATATATATACACACACACAAAGTATAAATATATATATATATATATGTATCAAAGTATATTTATATAACACACATATACAGTATATACTCAATGGGCGGGATGTACTAAACTGAAAAAATACTGTAAAACTCCCGAAAATTTAATTTTCTGGGATTTTAAAGCATTTCCCATGTGTGCTAAGCTATTCCTGTGCTTCGTCCCAGTGGGCAATGCCATCTTCAGATAAGATCTGTACTTTGCGGTGTCAGGACTTCTGAATTTACGACCTGGGTCTTTCTGCACATGCAAGGGCATCATCCAGGGCATTTCCGGGCCTCTGGGAACATAGCGAGGGATCCAATAGTATCTCTCTCTGGGAAGTGTTCAGTAAGAAGTCCATAGTCTTCAATTAGGCAACGACATCTGTAAATGGCATTGCCTATCGTGAACAAGCTCCAGAACGTTTCGCTTTCCGGAGCTTGATGCATATGGGGAATGCGGTTAAACCTCAGAAATTTTCAGAGGTTTGACTGCATTTTTTAGGATGGTGCATCCCACCCTAAATACCTTACACATTAACAATAGAGATGTGCACTTACCCCATGTTTTGGTTTTGGTTTTGGATCTGGATCTTTCCTGGTTTTGGATCTGGATTGGTTTTGCCAAAACCTAATTTCTGTGTTTTGATTTTCAGTTTTGTTTTTTTATCTGGATTTTTTCTTAAAAAATCATAAAAACAGCTAAAATCACATAAAATGGGTGAAGCAGGATGCGGCCTTTGGGCCGTGTAGCAGCCTTAAGGGCTGAGAACCCTTGGCTGAATGTCACTATTGTGCAACTTGTGCCGTAGGTTGATACAACAAGCAGCAATTGGTTCAGAATTTTCTTTTAAAAAAAATTAAAGGGGCATGCAGGAGATGCTGTCTGTGGTCATTACAATTTCTGGACATTCATAAACCATAACATGTTGTATATATGAAACAGGACATTCACAGTTTAACAAACCAATCACATTCCTGCTCCTTTACCTAAGTCATAGGCCGTAGTGTAGCCTTGGATGGCCTTTTTCTGCTCCTCCATCCGCTGAAGCATATAGAGGGTAGAATTCCACCTAGTTACTTCCTCTTGCTTCAGCTGATGGCAGGGCAAATTCAACAGTTCTTGTTGGTTCTCCAATCTCTGACACGCAGTTGCTGAATGTCAAAAATTTAATATTTCGGGCCACCAAGAGCATCTCCTGCACGCCCCTGTCATTTAAAAAAAAATGTTGCACCACCAGATTAATTGTGTGAGCAAAACATGGGATGTGATCAAATTTGCCCACATGTAATGCTCGCACTATATTGCTGGCATTGTCAGAAATCACAAATCCAGAGGAGAGTCTAAGTGGGGTAAGCCATTTTTGAGGTTCAGAGCGGTATGCCTCTTACTGAAACCGGTGATGCACAGAGTAGCCTGCCTCTGAATGAGCTGGCATTTGTTAAATTCTGCTGTTGTTGCTGTTTGCACAGTTTGAGGCAATAGACCTATCCAGTGGGCTGTCACAGTCATGTAATCTTTAGTTTGCCCTGTCCCACTTGTCCACATATCTGTGGTTAAGTGAACAATGGGCACAACAGCAATTCGGAGGACATTAATAAAAATCTTTTTAAAGCCCTTGTACAGATTGGGAATTGCTATTCTAGAGAAGTGGAATCTAGAAGGCACATTGTAGCGAAGACACAGGACCTCCATTAACTGGGTAAAACCCACTGCATTAATGACGGACACTGGATGCACATCTAATACCAGCATAGCTGTTATGGCGTCAGTAATCTGCTATGCAACTGGGTGTTTGTTGCCATACTTGTTCGCCAATGCAAAGGACTGTGTGATAGTCAATGATTTGGTTGAACTTCTTGAACTACTAAAAGTAGTCGTCTTCCTGGTCCCCTTCTGAGAGGAACATCCACTTACAGCAACAGCAGCAGCAGGCGTAACACTCAAGGATCCTTCTGAGGAACAACGAATAGTAGAGGAGTCAGTCCTTATGATATTTGATGCAGGACTACTTCCGATCATGAATGAGGATGTTGATGATGATGCAGCTGGTGGTGGTGGATATTGCAAGCGCATGGATTCAGATATAAGGGAGCAGCTTGGTGACACTGGACTGATTGTTGTTTGTTTTTTTTGTCCCCAAAGTTTCAATTGCAATACCCTTTCCAACTTGATAAATGTGCTGCAAGTGACGTAACAGGGAAGAGGTTCAATGATGGTTAAGGTCCTTACCTCTACTCACTGTTACATGGCAACAGTTACAAATGGCTTGGCAATGGTTGTCCGGATTTGGTTGGAAATGATTGCACACATGAGAAGTGGATTTTGTGGTCCTTTGCACAGGCATGGCAACAATGGGATTTTTTCCACCATGGGCAACAACTGTTGCCTGATTTACAGTTTTTACACAAACATCCTCGCCATCAACATCATCATCATCAACATCCTCATCATCCTTGTTGTTATCGCCAACTAGATAAATATCCTACTCATCCTCCTCGTGCAATTCCACAGAAGCATCCTCGATTTCTACATCAGAAGGCACACAAATGGTGGAAGGAGGATCCTCTTCAAGTACAGTATTGCTAGAAAGGTCAGGTTCACACATGGCAACAACAGACACACTTGGACTCTCCTCAGGGATTTGTGATTTTTCCGAGCACACAGTTGGTTCTGGTGTCTTACTTGTCTTAACAATTTTTTTTTGTACCTCTCCTACAAGCAGAGGGGCTTAAATTATCAATAGAACCATCAGTCATAAATACAGGCCAATGCATTATCCTTTCCTTGCCACTTTGTGTAGTGAATGGCATATTGCCAATTTTTTGTTTCTCTAAAGCTAACTTTTTTTTTTATCAGGGTAAAAGTTGATATTTTTACATGGCCTGAATTAAGCCCTGGTGCATCGGCCTTCATAGATGACATTGACGGCCTTGCATCATCATCATGACTATCTGCGTGCAGCTACAAGGCTGGTATGTGAATCCTGCTCTCCTGTCATGTGACTGTCCTCCATACTCACTGTGGTCTTACAGCAGTTTCACCAAGCAATTATAGTACAGCTCAGTTGTGGCTAATGCACACAACCAAAAAACTGTTTTTATTTTTTCACTGGTGGTGTGGCTAACACGCACACACCAAAAAATTGTTTTTATTTTCACACTGGTGGTGTACACACCATAAATTGTTTTAATTTTTTCACTGGTGGTGTGGCAGGCTAAAATGCACACACCAACAAATTGTTTTTATTTTTCACACTGGGGCATGAACCCCTGAAAGAGGCAGAAGCCCCTTGACAGACAGCAGCACAGCACCCCTACGCACCTATGCTGATGACAGGTGTGGCTAAAAATTACATAGAAAAAAATTGTTTATTTTTTTGGGCAGCAGCCATTGGACAGACAGCAGCACAGCACCCCTGAGCACCTACGCCGATAACAGGTGTGGCTAACACGCACACAAAAAATATTGTTTTTTTTTTTTTCTAACAGGGGGTGAACCCCTGTAAGAGGCAGAAATCCCTTGACAGACAGCAGCACAGCACCCTTGCGCAGCTATGCTAATGACAGGTGTGGCTAACATGCAAACAAACAAATTTTTTTTATTTTTTTTCACACTGGGGGTGGGTGAAGAGCACCCCTGACGGACAGAGCACCCCTTGGATAACACAGCAGAACAGCCAGCCTCTATGGACAATAGCCAGCCAGCCCCTATAGACTACAGCCAGCTAGTCAAACCCTATGGACAGGACAACAGCCAGCCAGCCCCTATGGACAGGACAACAGCCAGCCAGCCCCTATGGACAGGACAACAGCCAGCCAGCCCCTCTATAGACAACAGCCAGCCCTTATGGACAGGACAACAGCCAGCCAGCCCCTCTATAGATAACAACCAGCCCGCCCTTATGGTCAGGACAACAGCAACCCCTATATGGACAATAAGCAGCCAGCCCCTGAGTGACAACTAGGGGTGTGCACAGGCCACTTTTCGTGTTTTGTGTTTTGGTTTTGGATCTGGATCTTTCTTCGTGTTTTGGATCTGGATTGGTTTTGCCAAAACCACCCTTCCGTGTTTTGGGTTCTGGGTTTTGTGTTTTGGATCTGTATTTTTTTTTAAAAAGAGCATAAAAACTGCTAAAATCACAGAATTTGTAGGTTTTTCTGCTCCTATGCTACTATTAACCTCAATAACCTTAATTTCCACTCATTTCCAGTCTATTCTGAACACCTCACACCTCACAATAGTGTTTTTATGTCCAAAAGGTTGCACCGAGGTAGCTGGATGACTATGCTAAGCGACACGAGTGGGCGGCACAAACACGTGACCCATCTAGGCGTGATACTGCAGTGGCAGACAGGATGGCAGTTTGAAAAACTTGGCCCCAAACTGTACATAATGCAAAGAAAAAAAAGAGGTGCAAGATGGAATTGTCCTTGGGCCCTCCCACCCACCCTTATGTTGTATAAACAGGACATGCACACTTTAACAAACCAATCATTTCAGTGCCAGGGTCTGCCACACAACTGTGGCTGAAATGATTGGTTCGTTTGGGACCCCACAAAACAAGCTGGCAATTAATGTGTCCCTGCACAAACTGGCTCTACGGAGGCAAGATGTCATCCTCATCCTCCTCATCCACTGATTCCTCACCCTCTTCAGTGTGTACATCCTCATCCTCACAAAGTATTAACTCGTCCCCACTTGAATCCACCACCACAGGTCCCTCTGTACGTTCTGGAGGCTGGTCTCCCTGGAAGAGCTGATAATTCATTTTGATGAACATCATCTTCTCCACATCCTGTGGAAGCAACCTCCTACGCCTTTCGCTGACAAGGTTCCCGGCTGCACTAAACACTCTTTCGGAGTACACACTGGAGGGGGGGCAACTCATGTAAAATAGAGCCAGTTTGTACAGGGGCCTCCAAATTGCCTCTTTTTCCTGCCAGTACAGGTATGGACTGTCTGACATGCCTACTTGGATGCTGTCACCGATGTAATCCTCCACCATTCTGTCAATGGTGATAGTATCATATGCAGTGACAGTAGACATGTCAGAAATTGTTGCCAGGTCCTTCAGTCCGGACTAGATGTCCAAACTTGGTCCTGCCTGCCCTGCATCACCGCCAGCGGGTTGCTTAGGATACCTAAGTTTTTTCCTGGCAGCCCCAGTTGCGGGAGAAAATGAAGAAGGAGCAGTTGACGTGTAACGTTCCGCTTCAGCTGACAGTGTGTTCACCAGCAGGTCTTTGCACCTCTGCAGGCTTGTGTCAGCCGGAAAGAGAGACACCACATAGGCTTTAAACCTAGGATCGAGCACGGTGGCCAAAATGTAGTGGTCTGATTTCAACAGATTGACCACCCTGGAATCCTGGCAAAGCGAATGAAGGGCTTCATCCACAAGTCCCACATGCCGAGCGGAATCGCTCCGTCTTAGCTCCTCCTTCACTTTCTCCAGCTGCTTCTGCAAAAGCCTGATGAGGGGAATGACCTGACTCAAGCTGGCAGTGTCTGAACTGACTTCACGTGTGGCAAGTTCGAAGGGCTGGAGAACCTTGCACAACACGGAAATCATTCTCCACTGCGCTTGAGTCAGGTGCATACCCCCTCCTTTGCCTATGTCATAGGTGGATGTATAGGCTTGAATAGCCTTTTGCTGCTCCTCCATCCTCTGAAGCATATAGAGGGTTGAGTTCCACCGCATCACAACCTCTTGCTTCAGGTGATGGTGGGGCAGGTTCAAGAGTGTTTGCTGGCGCTCCACTCTTCAGCACGCAGTCGCTGAATGGCGAAAGTGGCCTGAAATTTTTCGGGCCACCCAAAGCGTCCCCTGCATGCCCCTGTCGCTTTTCAGAAAATTCTGCACCACCAAGTTTATTGTGTGAGCAAAACATGGGACGTGCTGGAATTTGCCCAGATGTAATGCCCGCACAATATTGTTGGCGTTGTCAGATATCACAAATGTCCAGGAGAGTCTAAGTGGGGTAAGCCACTGGGCGATGATTTCCCTCAGTTTCTCTAAGAGGTTGTCGGCGGTGTGCCTCTTACTGAAACCGGTGATATACAGCGTAGCCTGCCTTGGAACGAGCTGGCGTTTCTGAGATGCTGCGACTGGTGACGCTGCTGCTGTTGCTGCGTAAGGTGATACATCTACCCAGTGGGCTGTCACAGTCATATAGTCCTTAGTCTGCCCTGTTCCACTTGTCCACATGTCCGTGGTTAGGTGGACATTGGGTGCAACGGCATTTTTCAGGACACTGAGGACACTTTTTCTGATGTTTCTGTACAGTCTCGGTATCGCCTGCCTAGTGAAGTGGAATCTAGACAGGATTTGGAACCGGGGACACACTACCTCCAGCAATTGTCTAAATCCCACTGCACTAATGGCGGATACCGGACGCACGTCTAACACCAACATAGCAGTCAAGGCCTCAGTTATACGTTTTGCTTCAGGATGACTGCTGTCGTACTTCATCCTCCTCGCTAAGGACTGTTGGAGGGTCAATTGTTTAGTAAAAGTAGTGGTGTTCCTACTTCCTCTCTGGGATGATGAACGACTCCCAGCAGCAGCAACAGCAGCAGCAGCGGCAGCAGGAGGCATAGCAATGCAGGATCCTCCGGAGGAATCCCGGATAGGAGAGTCAGTCATGCCAGTGACATGGCCTGCAGGACTACTTCCGATCATGACTAAGGAGGAAATTGACGAGGAGGGAGTTGACGGTGTGGTTTGCAGGCGCTTGGATACAACAGGACAACGGGATTTAGGTGTCCCTGGACTGCTTACGGTCTTAGCCAAAGTTTCTGAACTTGACAGTAACTTATTATGAACGCGCTGCAGGTGCCGTATAAGGGAGGATGTTCCTAGGTGGTTAATGTCCCTACCCCTACTTATTCCACCTTTACATAAGGTACATATGGCAAGACAGTTGTTATCCGGATTTGGATAGAAATATTGCCAGACCAAAGAGGTGGAATGTTTGGTCTTCTGCCCAGGCATGACCGTGATGGGCTTTTTCATCCCACGGACAACAACTGTCTCCCCCGGAGCCTGATTTAAACAAACCACATCACCATCAGAATCCTCCTCGCCAACTTCCTCCTCAGCGCCAGCTACACTAGTATCCTCATCCTGTTGTACTTCAACAGTGACATCTTCAATTTGCATATCAGCAAGTGGACTGTGGGTGCTCCTTTCAGCACTTGCAGGAGGCGTGCAAATGGTGGAAAGAGCCACCTCTTCCCGTCCAGTGCTGGGAAAGTCAGGCATCGCAACCACCACCACACTTGGACTCTCCTTGGGGATTTGTGATATCTTCTTAGAAAGCACAGTTCTTCGCTGTGCTTTTGCCAGCTTAACTCTTTCGATTTTTTTAGTGGGAGGAGGGCTTCCATCGTCATGTGAAGCTGAACCACTAGTCATGAACATACTAGGGATCGACCTTAGCCATTCCTTGCCACTCCGTGTCGTAAATGGCATATTGGCAAGTTTACGTTTCTCTTCAGCTGATTTAAATGTTTTTTTCAAGGTCATTTTCCTGAACTTTGTCATTTGGGATTGTATGTGCCCTCTATTATGACATTGGGCATCGGCCTTGGCAGACGACGTTGATGGCATGTTATCGTCTATGTCATGACTAGTGGCAGCAGCTTCAGCACTAGGAGGAAGTGGTTCTTGATCTTTCTCTATTTTATTTTTATCGGAGAAAGTTTGGTCCTCCATTTATGTTATATCGATTTGATATATATGTGCGGCTAAACACAGAAAATATTTCTTTATTTTTGCTGGAGAGTAGTGCACTTTGTGGGTTACACCAGCCTTTAAGAAATGAGCCAGCTGGCTCTTTACTTATGGGACACAGGCGCACGCTTGGCGCTGCTCCTTTGTTGATGCACGTGCGGCTACTGCGCACACAATTCACAAACACAGAAAATATTTTTTTATTTGGTTTGGAGTGTACTTTGGGGGTTACAGCACGCTTTAACGGTCAAGCCAGCCGGCCCTTTACTTATGACACAGGCGCACGCTTTGCACTACTTTGTTGATGCACATGCGGCTACTGCGCACACAATTTACAAACACAGAAAATATATTTTTTTTGGTTTGGACTGGAGTGTACTTTGGGGGTTACAGCACCCTTTAACGGTCAAGCCAGCCGGCCCTTTACTTATGACACAGGCGCACGCATGGCACTACTTTGTTGATGCACGTGCGGCTACTGCGCACACAATTTACAAACACAGAAAATATATTTTTTTTGGTTTGGACTGGAGTGTACTTTGGGGGTTACAGCACCCTTTAACGGTCAAGCCAGCTGGCCCTTTACTTATGACACAGGTGCACGCTTGGCACTACTTTGTTGATGCACGTGCGGCTACTGCGCACACAATTCACAAACACAGAAAATCATTTTTTTTTGGGTTTGGACTGGAGTGTACTTTGGGGGTTACAGAACCCTTTAATGGTCAAGCCAGCCGGCCCTTTACTTATGACACAAGCGCACGCTTGGCACTACTTTGTTGATGCACGTGCGGCTACTGCGCACACAATTCACAAACACAGAAAATATATATTTTTTTGGTTTGGACTGGAGTGTACTTTGGGGGTTACAGCACCCTTTAACGGTCAAGCCAGCTGGCCCTTTACTTATGACACAGGCGCACGCATGGCACTACTTTGTTGATGCACGTGCGGCTACTGCGCACACAATTTACAAACACAGAAAATATATTTTTTTTGGTTTGGACTGGAGTGTACTTTGGGGGTTACAGCACCCTTTAACGGTCAAGCCAGCCGGCCCTTTACTTATGACACAGGCGCACGCATGGCACTACTTTGTTGATGCACGTGCGGCTACTGCGCACACAATTTACAAACACAGAAAATATATTTTTTTTGGTTTGGACTGGAGTGTACTTTGGGGGTTACAGCACCCTTTAACGGTCAAGCCAGCTGGCCCTTTACTTATGACACAGGCGCACGCTTGGCACTACTTTGTTGATGCACGTGCGGCTACTGCGCACACAATTCACAAACACAGAAAATATTTTTTTTTTTGGTATGGACTGGAGTGTACTTTGGGGGTTACAGCACCCTTTAACGGTCAAGCCAGCCGGCCCTTTACTTATGACACAGGCGCACGCTTGGCACTACTTTGTTGATGCACGTGCGGCCACTGCGCACACAATTCACAAACACACAAAAAATATTATTTTTTTAGCACTTGGGGGGAGCACCCCTGATGGACAGAGCACCCCCTGGACAACACTACAGCACCCCTTTAGGACAGGGACACTGCACAGGACTTTGGAGTGGACACAGCCCCTATGGACAACTGACTGCACAACACAGTCCAGCCAGCCCCTATGGACTTTGAAGTAGTGGACACAGCCCCTATTAACAACAGCAGCACAGCACAACACAGCCAGCCCCTATGGACTTTGAAGTAGTGGACAACAGCAGCACAGCGCAGCACAGCACAGCACAACACTACTCTGCACTACACTACACTACACTACACAGCCCAGCCAGCCCTAACTCCCACCCTCCCTCTTCACTGTCCACAGCCGAGTGAGAAAATGGCGCCGACGCGGGTACCTTATATAGGTTCCAAAACCAGCGAGACTCGGAAGGTGGGATGATGACGTTTTGCCTCGATTTCAGATCCGAGTAAGGCGGGAAAAGTCGAGCCTGACTCGGATCTGCCTCAGATTGGGGGGGCTCGGGGGGGTTCGGATTTCAGAAATCCGAACCCGCTCACCCCTAGTGACAACAGTAGCCAGCCCCTATGCACAGTGTCAACAACAGCACAGCACAGGTCCCAGCTCACTCCCTCTTCACTCTCCACACCTGGAATGAAAAATGGCGGCGTTCGCAGGACCTTTATAGAATCCAAAACACGTGAGAGTCCATCAGTGGAATGATGACATTTTGCCTTGTTTTCAGATCCGAGTCAGGCGAGAAAACCCGAGCCGACTCGGATCTGCCTCGGTTCCCCAAAGTTCGGGTGGGTTCGGTTCTCAGGGAATATATCTTGCAGTGAGAGCTTGTTTTTCTTGTGGCACTCAGTGGTATGCTGTACTGGCATCTTTTTATTTGGTGTTATTAATTCTTATTAATTCTCCTAGTTGCAGAAAAAGGAATAAATCAGTGAAATAATTTCAGAAACAAATAAAACAAGCATTTGATTGCTTATCCGAAGTGTGGAAGCTTCTAAAAATGTTATATCAACTTGTAATTGGAATTTGGAAGCCAAGTCAACACCTTGATCTCTTTGTCCTGTTATTCAAACTAGAGATGTGCGCCAACCCCCATGTTTTGGTTTTGGATCTGGATCTCCCCTGGTTTTGGATCTGGATTGGTTTTGCCAAAACCTCACCTCCATGTTTTGTTTTTGTGTTTTGGTTTTGGATCTGGATTTTTTCTTAATATTTTTTAAAAAAAAGCAAAAATCACATAAAATTGGCCTTTTTTGGTCCTACAGTATCAATAACCTCAATAACATTTATTTCCACTCATTTCCAGTAAATTTTGACCACCTCATAGCTCACAATATTGATTTTTTTTTCATCTAGTTATAGAGCCAAAAGGTTGCATCCAGCTTGCTGGCTCAAAGCTGATTGATATAATTATTAATAGAGTTAAGGACTGTGCAAAGATGATGGTTGGGATACCCTTGAGGATTGAAGAATTGATAGTTGATAGTTTGTGCAGCCCCTGGCTGTAAAATTGATAATAAATTAATTAAAAAACAATTCATTGGTGCAGCCCATGGCTGTAAAATTGATTATAAATTAATTAAAAAACAATTCATTGGGTGCAGCCCCTGGCTGAATAATTAATAAAAAGAAATTCATTGGTGCAGCCCCTGTCTGTAAAATTGATAATAAATTAATTAAAAATCCATTGGGTGCAGCCCCTGGCTGAGTAATTAATAAAAATAAATTCATTGGGTGCAGTCCCTAGCTTTAAAATTGATAATTAATTAAAAAACAATCCATTGGGTGCAGCCCCTGGCTGAATAATTAATAAAAAGAAATTCATTGGTACAGCCCCTGGCTGTAAAATTGATAATAAATTAATTTAAAAACAAATCATTGGTTCCTAAACAAACCATAAAATTAATTTAAAATGTCAGGCAGCATTGCCCAACCAGCACATAATGAAATGGAAAAAGGTGCAAGATGGAATAGTCCTTGGGCCCTCCAACCCACCCTTAAGTTGTATATGAAACAGCACAGTTTAACAAACCAATCATTTCAGTGACAAGGACTGCCAATTGTGGCTGAAATTATTGGTTTGTTTGGACCCCCATAAAACAAGCTGCCAATGTGATATGGACATGGAAATTAAAATGATCCCATACACAAACTGGCTTTACATTACTAGTTGTCGTCGTCCTCGTCCTTATCATCCCCATCAGTGTGTACATCCTCTTCTTCACACAATATTAATTCATCTCTGCTGGAATCCACCATACGCGCCTCTGTAATTTTTTCATGTAATTGTTGGTAGAAGTCTTCCTCTTGGAATTTGTAATTCATTTTAATGAACATCATCTTTTCCACATTTTGAGGAAGTAACATCTACACCATTCACTGACAAGGTTGCCAGCTGCACTGAAAACTCTTTTGGAGTACACACTGCAGGGTGGGCAACTTAAGTAATGCAAAGCCAGTTTTTGCATGGGACTCCAAATTGCCTCTTTTTCCTGCCAGTACAGAAAGGGACTGTCTGACATGCCTATTAGGATGTTATCTCTGAAATAGTCCTCCACCTTTCTGTGAATGGAGACCGTATCACACATAGTCACGGTAGTTGACATGTCACTAGTAGGCAGTTCTCTCAAGCCCGACCAGATGTAATTTTTTGGTGAACAATCTGCATGACTAGCAGGCATTCTGTAAGGAAAATTGAGTCTTTTCCTGGCAGCTGCAGAAATTGAAAGAGAAAATGATGGCGTTTCACGTGCGGCTGCAGCTGAATTGTTCTACCAACATCTCTTTGCACAGTTTTAGATTTCGATCCGTTGGAAAAAAACTCACAAGGTAGGACTTAAACCTAGGATTCAGAATGGTTGCCAAAATATATTTTTCAGATTTCAATAGATTGATGACTCTTTCATCCTGATGAAGTGAATCTAGGGCTTGATGCACCAGTCCGACATACTTTGCGCAATTGCTCCGTTTCACCTCCTCCTTCAGTTTCTCCAGCTGTTTTTGCAAAAGTCTGATGAGGGGAATGACCTGACTCAAGCTGGCAGTGTCTGAACTAACTACACGTGTGGCAAGTTAAAAGGGTTTGAGAACCTTGCACAACACGGAAATTAATCTCCAATGTGCTTGAGTAAGGTACATTCCCCCTCCATGGCCTATGTCATAGGAGCAGCAGCACAGCAGCAACAGCAACAGCAACAACAGGCTGGTGCTGCTTTATTGCACACCTGAAGGAAAGGAGACACCTTCAGCTTGGACTAGCACCCCTCCCTTATTGGTTTAAAAGTATGGAGTCTGGTATTGTATATGCACACTAGTAATATGCACAATTTTAGGTAAGTCCTACAAGTTATATACTGTAGTGCAACTTTGGGTTGATTTTTGGGGCGTGGGTCCCCTGGATTGCTTTGGTTGGTCTGCTTCAGGGCATCGCATTATAACACATTCTTTCTTTTTTGCACTATTTTAACACTTTACTGTTTGTTTTTATTATATTTGTATTTTCACTTTTCCATGCAGCCATAGCTGCTCTTAACTTTCTTACTTCACATTTCACTTTTCTCATTATAGTGATGCCATGGGGTGGCTCAGCTGCGCCGATTTAGGGATGTCCTGTGCTCTGGGTTTGAACCCTAGTATGTTAGGCACCTACCCTAATGAGGTATTCTCATTGTCCTTGTCTGTGCTAAATTTGCTAGTTCTTATTCTAAATTCAGCATTGTAGCATTGACCATTGTCCATGTATGTACTAGAAACATTGGAATGACAAACACGCCTTCTCCATTAGGTTGAAAAATCCTAACCTTGTGACATATAAACTTGCCTCATACAGTGCGGGAACCTGAGGCTAAACACATACGCATTCAGGAGGGTCCCGATTCCAACAAAGAGAGACTATTCACAAATTATCCACCCTGTCCTTGGAAGGTCCTGGCCCCCTGACCTATAGGAGACTGACCTGTGCACTGTACCTGAAACCTGAACCTGTTTGCAATGATGTAATTTATGACCCTATCCTTGTGTATATATTTGTATTACTCTGACCCTTGGGAAAGCAGATTATCTCAGAGACCCTCCTGTGCTAGTCTAGCTGCGCATGCTAGTCTGGGTGATATTTGGTTCTGTTCATTTTTCCTTTTCCTGCATCTATTCTTACAGCAGAGATTACTATCCCAAATGTATTTAGCAATCGTGATTAGTTTTTTGTATAATATTGTCATAGGCGAGTGCCAGCAGCAGAATTAATATGCCAAAAAGTGTTGACGTGGCAAGTGAGTCTTTAGAATAGTGGCAATAAGAAGCAGAGATTATTGGCTGGTTAAATAGTGCAGAATAGAAAAAAATATTACTCTAATTAATTGTTATTTATAAAAATAACTGTGGAATTTTTTTCAACACTTGTCGACTGAATAACAAGTTAGTACATTGTATTTATAACAATCTCTTTGATCTTTAGGGTACAGCAGGGGTACATCAAACATAAAACAACATAAACATCTGCTATCCAGAGTGCGTATGTTTTTGTTTATTCAATTGTCTAAAAAAAGTCTGTACTACAACAAACTAAACTTTTTAAAACAAAGACTGAATTGACACCTCATAATGACACAGTGTCCATCTGGCAATACTGCTTAAAACAGATGGCAGGCGCCTCTATTAAGTGCTGTTGATTCTGGACATAAGTGTAAAAGATATATTGATTTAGGACAAAAATAGGCCATTGGCTAGATGTCATGTCCTTCAGCCAAAGCAAATTACAGTAATACTTAAAATATGCCATTTTGAGGCATTAGACACTATCGAGTTTTGAAATGGCAGTTCTTGAACCTATAACATCATAGCGCAGAAGGGATGTGTCATGTGTTCTTTTGACCTCATGACTTAAGTACTGATATTGCCAACCTAAACACAACTTTTTATATAAATAAAAGGTCTTTTCACTGTTGTGTTTATTATGTTTTGTTTCCTATGATAATCTGGATATCAAACATGCAGTATATCAGCCTTGAAGAACCTGTGAATTGAAGTTTACCCACCTGCTATTTTTACACTTATCCAATATTAGGCATATCAATTTACTAATAATTATTAGGGACATCACTGAAATATGAAGCATATTGTACCTTGTGCCTTCTTCATAGTATAGACTGAATATTGGTTCAGCCCAAATATTGGTACGGTCCACAAAATGGCTGCCTCATCTATTTGTAGATGACAGCTTCACAGGTCTTTACACAAAGTATGGACTAGTTCATAGTCCATTCATCTTCCTGAGACTGTACGGTTTCAGTGCTCTTTCCCCAGCTTTATTATAGTTGCTGGTTTTGCGCTAATCTAACCACTGCAAATACATTTTTCTATTCTTGATTTCTTTGGTAAAAAGTGTGTTGAAAATTGGTTGCAATCGTTTAGCTGTTTTAACTTCACAGCCAGTGGCAGTCAAGTATTGCTTCTTCCAGGAAATGCTATTTGTGGTTTAGGATTTTCCAGGAATACGTAAGAAAAGTACTTCTCTAAAACTAGTATAAACACTGCGCAGCTGCAGGCTTGGAAAGAGCTGGCTTTAAATGCATTGTACAGTTAAGAGTGACTATGCTGTGACTAACTAATACACTACAATTTCAATCCTAGACTGTTGCTTACAGTTGCTATAAAAAATATTTAGCCCCTTTTAATTTGCATTTTATTCTCTAACATCTTTAAATCAATATGGTTTCAGTTTGTGAATTCTTACTACTGATCGAGAGAGAATAGTTATGACAAATAAAAACAAACAAATCTAAAAGCATTTTCTTACAAATAAAATAGGTAAAACAATACATTATAAAAGAAATCACCCCCTTTGCTATGAGATGCACCTAAATAAGCCCTGGTACAATCAGTGGATTTCAGAGGTATTATCAGTGTATTTCAGAGGTATTATACAGTAATTGATAGTTTCACTCAGTGCTTGCTTTCTATGCAGCAAAGATAACAGTACTATGAAAAAAGGTATCCCTACTCACCTTAACAGTTGAAGGTCCTGTGGCCAGACTAGTGTCTTTCTGGTATATATTCCCCCTGAATTTTAAGAACTAGGACAGACTCAATAAAGCCCGGCGCTGGTTATGCTTGTGAGTATCCGTACAGGATAGTTTCCTATCCAAGACTTATCAATTATATAGACATGGGTCATTTTGTATCAGCAGTGATATTTTATATTGTTTTACTCCCCCCTTAATCAGTGCCCACATAATCCTCTACTTTATCCATCCCTATCCTCCCCCTCTTGTTTCCTATGCTTGCTGTTCCCCCTTTTTTCTCTCATCAGTCTGCTTTCCAACCCTCTGCTTCTTTCCCCCGCCATTACTGTTCCTCCACTCTCAACCACCTCCCTCCCTCCATGGCCTTGCTACCCCACCACTATGCCCACCTGGTTCTGCCTGTCACCTCCAGGGCTGCCAAGAGAAATTCTGGGCCCTGGTACTGCAACATTCTGTGGGACCACAGCATGTTGGGCATGGCTGCACAGAATTGTGGGTGGGTCTAGCATGTGAGATGTACCCACTCACAGGAGCATGGCATAGCACCCAGCAGCTGGGATTAAAGTATTCACTACTGTATTAGGATGGTGGGACAGTGCCATAATATATCCATTTTTTATCAGGATGTATTTAGATGCTAAAATGTAACACAAAATAATTAAAGTGCTACAACTTTATTTTGTACATCTCTCATGTAAATAACACATAATCAAAATCTATTTTCTGTCATAGAGACAGATGAATGAAGGACTTAATCTTGACATAACATCAGGTCATCTTAAACACACACATTCCGCAGCACATATCCTAACCCACTGCTCCATGATCCTTCCTCACTATCTACCCCATCTGTGTTGCCCCTGTCTATCTGCCCTTCCCCTTTAGAATGTAAGCTCTCACGAGCAGGGCCCTCATCCCTCACGTGCTTCTCCTCCCCCTACTTATAGTATAATTTACTCCTAACTCCCCTCAATGACACCTAACACCTGGTTGCTCATGTCCTGCTGCTTGTGTTATGCAGCTATGTTTATAACCATGTCCTTGTCCTGCATTGTTTTGTATTACTATTAACTGTTTTTCTTGTGTGCTCATTTATGTACTGTGTAAGGTGCTGTGGAACCTTTGTGGTACCATATAAATAAAGGGTAATAATAATAATTATTTTAACCATTACTATATGTTTGCTTGAGTTTTGGTGTCATCTGACATTGGTTCTCAGGATATTATAAAAATTGTATAATTCTTAATAAAAGTCACATTTTAATACACACATAAACTTCAAAGCGTTCCCCAGCAAAGAGTCTACTTTTTTTTCTCTTTTATGATCTGTACCATAATACCCCTTGACTTTTGGAAATACCACCAACTTTAGATTTATTTTTAGTAGGGATGTGCGCTGACTCCCGTGTTTTGGTTTTGGATCTGTATCTCCTTGTGTTTTGGATCTGGATTTGGTTTTGCCAAAACCGCCCCTTGCGTATTTTGTTATTGGATCTGTATTTTTTCTAAAAAAAATCACAAAAACAGCTAAATAATATAATGTGGGCCTGCTTTTGTTCCTACAATATTATTAACCTCAATAACATTTATTTCCACTCATTTCCAGTCAATTTTGACCACCTCACAGCTCACAATATTGATTTTTTTATCTAGTTTAGGGCCAAAAGGTTGCATCCAGCTAGCTGACTGACAAAGTTAAGCGACAGCAGTGGGTGGCACTAACATGTGATAGTACAGCTTCCAACATAGCACGGAGTGACATTGCAGTGGTAGACAGGATGGCAGTTTAATAAACTATACGACCCCTAGGAGTTTTAAAACCAAGAATGTTTTCCTTAACTAGGTCAGAGGTCCAACGGAGTTGGAATATGTTTATTGACTGAAGACAGGAAAAGGATGGAAGGATTGATTAGTTTTCAATTTATTTATTTTAATGTTTTGACTCTTAAAAAAATTTATGAGAGAAGATCAATCTAGGATCAAGTTCTTCAGTTCCTAAAAGACATCTTTGATCTGGAGGAGGTTTTTCTTTTTTTTTTATACATCTAATAGAAATGAGGTGGCCTTGCTTGTGGAGGTGCTGCTAGAACATACTGTAAACAGACATTTAAGGTTGTTAGGGATAATGGGACCAAGACTTGCTGTTTACATCAAAGGAAAGCAGCATGTAGTTCTCCGGCTGAACTAGAATTCCCAGCATCTGTGATGTTTGCTGGGCCAACTGAAAGTTATTTGTCAACAACAGGTGACGTGCTTCAGGTTACCTCAGCCTGCTTTACGCACTGTATGTACCATGTAAATATGTATGTATGTATGTGTATGTATGTCTGTAGGTGACCAATATACACAACTAATTTTTGTATTAAACGTATTTGCACTTTATTACACACATCCTGGCAGAAAGATGCTCTGTGCTGCTGCTCAAATTTGCCCACCTCATCAACTTGGTGGTTCAGAATTTAAAAAAAAAATGAAAGGGGCGTACAGGAGATGCTGTCTGTGGCCATTACAATTTCTGGACATTCATAAACCATAAAATCAAAAATGTTAGGCAGCAATGCCCCAAACTGCACATAATGCAAAGATAAGAGGTGCAATATGGAATTATCCTTCTCCCACCCTTATGTTGTGTATATGAAACAGGACATTCACAGTTTAACAAACCAATCACTTTAGCGACAGGGACTGCCACTTGTGACTGAAATAATTGGCTTGTTTGGGCCTCCACAAAACAAGCTGCCAATGCGCAGTGGACATTGTTGCCAATGATCCCATACACAACTGGCTTTACATCATACAGTAGGTAAGATCAGATGTCATCATCATCATAATCAAAATCAGTGTGTACATCCTCTTCTTCACACAATATTAATTTGTCCCCACTGGAATCCACTATTATAGGCATCTCTGTATTTTTTTTACTTAATTGCTGGTAAAGGTCTTCTTGTGGAATTTGTATTTCATTTTGATGAACATCATCTTTTCCACATTTTGGGGAAGTAACCTCCTATGCTGATCACTGGCAAGGTTCCCGTCTGTGCTGAAAACTCATTCAGAGTACACACTGGAGGGTGGGCAACTTAAGTAAAGCAAAGCCGGATTGTGTAAGGGACTCCAAATTGCCTCTTTTTCCTGCCAGTAGTGAAACGGACTGTCTGACATGCCTATTTGGATGCTATCCCTAAAATAATCATACACAATTCTCTGAATGGTGACCATATCAGACAGAGAGGTCTATTGACTAAGCAGTGTTAGGAGACAGAGTGAAAAGTTATAAGGTGCCAGCCAATCCGCTCCTAACTGTTATCTCACAGGCTGTGTTTGAAAAATGACAGTTGGGAGCTGATTGGCTGGCACCTTAACACTTTTCACTCTGTCTCCTAACACTGCTTAGTAAATAGACCCCAAAGTCATGGTAGACATCTCACTAATTGTAGGCAGCTGTTTCAGACCTAACCAGATGTCATTAGATTTTGCTGACTGATCTGCATCACCACCAGCAGTGGGTCTCTTAGGAAAATGTAGTTTTTTCCTGGCAGCCAAAGAAACTGAAGGAGGAGATGCTGCCGTGTCACATGCCTCTTGAGCTGACAATTGTTTCATCAACAGCTCTTTGCATCTCTTCAGATTTATGTCCATTGGAAAGAAAGACACAAGGTATGACTTAACCCTAGGATCAAGTATGGTCACCAAAATATAGTGATCTGATTTCAAGAAATTGACGATCTTTGGATCCTGGTGAAGCGATTGAAGGGCTTGATCTACAAGTCCAACACACTTAGCGGAATCACTCCATTTCAGCTCCTACTTCAGTTTCTCCAGCTGCTTTTGCAAAAGTCTGATTAGGGGAATGACCTGACTAAAGTTGGCAGTGTCTGAACTAAGGGCCTAATTCAGACCCGCTCTCGAGCGCTGAGCGCTCGCAAGCGGGTCGATGGTGCCCTAATGCACATGCGCACGATGGAGGGAGCCAAGCTGTCGCTATGGGTCTCGCCCCAAAGGGGGCATGCTGTCGATGGTGACTGACAGCACGCCCCCTTTGGTGGGCATGCCGGGGGCATTGTTGCCCAGACGGAGGTGTTCCCATGGGAATGCCTACCATCTGGGTCCGGCCCCACTGACATCACTAGTGATGTCAGTGGGAGTGCTTTTGGCTCTGATAGAGCCAAAAGCACTCCTGGGCTTGTGGCAGCGAGACCCTACCGCAGGGTCTCATCGCAAGCCCGATGGTCGCGATGGACTTGACCATCGCGACCATCTTTTTGGCCGATTGCATAAGCTGTGGGTGGTCAACCACAGCTATGCGAGCGGCCAGGAGGCCGCTCCATTTTTAGGTAGGAGGGCCCTGATTCAGAGCGAGCGCTCTGGTCAGAGTGTCCGGCTCTGAATCAGGCCCTAACTTCACATGTGACAAGTTCAAAGGGTTTGAGAACCTTGCACAACACAGAAATTATTCTCCACTGCAGTTGACTAAGGTGCATTCCTGCTCCTTTCCCTATGCCATAGGCCATTGTGTAGCCTTGAATGGCCTTTTTCTGCTCCTCCATCCGCTGAAGCATATAGGAGGGTAGAATTCCACCTAGTTACTACATCTTGCTTCAGCAAATTCAACAGTACTTGCTGGTGCTCCAATCTTCGACACGCAGTTGCTGAATGTCGAAAATGTCCTAAAATCTTTCGGGCCACTGAGAGCATCTCCTGCACGCCCTTGTCATTTAAAAAAAAAATGTTGCACCACCAAATTAATTGTGTGAGCAAAATATGGGACATGCTCAAATTCGCTCAGATGTAATGCTCGCACAATATTGGTGCCATTGTCAGAAATCACAAATACGGAGGAGAGTCCAAGCGGGGTAAGCCATTTTGCAATGATTTCCTTGAATTTCCTTGAAAGAGTCTCTCAGTGGTATGCCTCTTAGGGAAACCAGTGATACACAGAGCAGCCTGCCTCAGAATGAGCTGGCATATGTTAGATGCTGCTGCTGTTTGCACTGTTGGAGACAATACACCTACACAGTGGGCTGTCACAGTCTTGTAATCGTTAGTTTGCCCTGTCCCACTTGTCTACATATCTGTGGTTAAGTGGACAGTGGGCACAATGATATTTCGGAGGACACTAATAAGGTATTTTTAATGTCCTTGTACAGACTGGGAATTGCTGTTCTAGTGAAGTGGAATCTAGAAGGGACACAGGACATCAATTAACTGTCTAAAACCCACTGCATTAATGGCGGATACTGGATGCACATCTAATACCAGCATAGCTGTTATGGCGTCAGTAATCCGCTGTGCAACTGGTTGACTGCTGTTATACTTGTTCCCCCATGCAAAGGATTGTTTGACAGTCAATTGTTTTGTTAAACTACTAAAAGTAGTCTTCTTCCTGGTCCCCTTCTTGGATGAAGATCCACTCACAGCAGCAGCAGCAGCAACAACAGGCGTAACACTCAAGGATCCTTCTGAGGAATCACGGATAGGAGAAGAGTCAGTCATTCTTATGAAATTGGATGCAGGACTACTTCTGATCATGATTGAGGATGTTGATGGTGATGCAGGTGCTGGTGGTGGGGATTGCAGGTGCTTGGATCTAACAGAGAGAAGGGAGCAGCTAGGTGACACTGGACTGATTGTTCAGTTTTTAGCCAAAGTTTCTGAATTTGAAAAACACTTTTGAATTTGATGAATGTGCTGCAATTGATGTACAAGGGAGGAGGTTCCTAGATGGTTAAGGTCCTTACCTGTACTCACACTTGCTTGGCAAACATTACAGATGGCTTGACAACTGTTGTCCGGATTTGGGTGGAAATAATTCCACACATGAGTAGTGGATTTTTTTGTCTTTTGCCCCAGCTTGACAACAGTGGGCTTGTTCATACCATGGGCAACAACTGTTGCCTGATTTACACAAACAACATCCTCAGCATCAACATCCTCATCATCATCACCAGCCTCATCATCTTTGTTAGCACCAACTACATAAATATCCTCCTCATCCTCCTGGTGCAATTCCACAGAAGCATCCTCGATTTCTACATCCACATGTTGACTTGTGCTGCTCATCCCCCCATTTGCATAGGGCACACAAATAGTGGAAGGAGGATCCTCTTCAAGTACAGTATTAGAAAGCTCAGGCTCACACATAGCAACTGCGGACACACTTGAGCTCTCCTCGGGGATCTGTGACTTTTCTGAGCACACAGTTGGTTCATGTGCCTTAGCGATTTTAATTTTTTTGACACTTCTACAGGGAGAAGGGCTTACATCATCCTAACATGCAGAACCACCAGTCATAAATAAAGGCCAAGGCCTTATCCTTTCCTTGCCACTTTGTGTAGTAAATGGTATATTGCCAATTTTATGTTTCTCTGCAGCTAACAGCTTTTATTTATTTTTTCTTTAACACTGTAAAACATTGCTTGTTTCATTTTGACTCAAGCCTTTGGGCATCGGCCTTCGTAGATGATGTTGATGGCCATAGCCGGCCCTAACCAATTTGGTGCCCTAGGCAAAATTTTTACTGGTGCCCCCAAGCATGTAATCCCACCACCAAACATATTATTTATACGTGGACGCCAAAAATAACATATTGGTTTATAACTTTCTATTGCTTTTAAGTCGTCGAGAGTGCCGCCTTCATCGATGTACATATGCCCTCACTTGCTTAGGAGAGGTAACACGGAGGGCACAGGACGCAAGTTAATATTGAGCAGGTTGGGAGTGCGGCTATCTGCATATTATATATATATACATATATATATATATACACACTGATATATATATATATATACACTGTTATATATATATATATTTATAAACACTGTTATATATATGCACATACATATGTGTACACGCAAACATATATATGTCCATACACATATATACACACACACATTTATATATATGTATATATATATATATATATATATATATTGTGATAGGATCATTGGTAAAGTGGTCTGTGGCAGGTACATTTGTCCCAGATTCCTGTCTTATGTGTCTTAAACCTCCAGGAGAAAGTCTGCAGTGTAGCAGGCTTGAGTCTCGGCTTTTTGAAAAGCCGGTTTGGGACCTGGGGGTTGTGGGTGAGAGGAGAGGGAGGGCTCCACCCACGGGCCACTCCTGGTTTTGGTTCTCTTAGCCTGGTAACAGGCTTGTTAGGGTTTCCACCTGAGAGTGGCCAATATAAGCCTAGTGTGTTGGGGGCTGATTGTCTCACCTGGGAGAGCAGACAGGGAGTTTGCTCAGAGACACTTTAAAACCTAACTGTAAGTGTTGTGCTGTGCCCTTGTTGCTGGTGAGGGCATTAGGCCCTGCCAGGTTCTGGTAGTGAGGGAACTACCTGTGAAGTTAGTGCTCCGACAGGGCTAGGATTTATGTTTATGTTTTCTTTATTTTTGTTTCTGACAATGTACAATAAAGACTGGTGCCGACCAGCTTGTACTTGCATCCAGTCTGGCATACTGTTTCCCAGCTGCTGTGTGTGAAAGGAAGGAGTCCTCTACCCAGGAGAGGGACCCCCTAACCTAACTGTGTAACAATATGGTGGAGAATGCGGGCACCCACACACACTGAAGTTGCAGCGAGAGGAAAACTTTCCATTTAAAAATTAAAGGGACAGACACCCAATTTGTGTGTGTGGAAATAACACTGTGTCCTTGAAGTCCCATAGAGGAGGCGTCAGCCAATGCTCAGAGAGGCAAGGTTCAGCTTCCAACCTACACCCCAGAACAAAATGGAGGAAATTATTAAGGCCTTGCTCCAAGCTACAGGAGCTCAGCAGGAGACGAACAAACTTCAGCAGGAGACGAACCAACTTCAGCAGGAATCTACCAGGGCTCAGCAGGAATCCACCAGGGTGCAACTGTTGGCCTTGGAGACAGCCCAGAGGCAACAACAGGTCGCCATCGAGGAAACCCGCCAGGCCTTAGTGGAAAACAGCCAGGCCATAAAAGAGGTGGTACAGCACCTGGTCGCCCGGCCCAGAGATGTTAATACTGGTCCTCCCACCACCACTCACTCTGTACGAGCCAGTCACTTCCTCCAAAAGATGACTTCGAGCGATGATGTGGAGGCCTATCTCGCCGCATTTGAAAGAACGGCCGAAAGGGAGAGTTGGCCCAAGGAGCAGTGGGCAAGTCTGGTGGCACCTTTTTTGTCTGGGGAGCCACAAAAAGCATATTACGACTTATGCCTGGCTGATGCCAAGGACTATAAAAAACTAAAACAGGAGATCCTAACTCGCTTGGGAGTCACCACCTTTGTTCGTGCCCAACGGGTCCACCGCTGGGAGTTCCATAGGGACAAGCCTCCACATTCACAGATGCATGACCTCGTCCATCTGTCCTCAAAATGGCTACAGCCCGAGATGCTGACTGGACCACAGATCGTGGAAAGGGTCATGATGGACCGGTACCTGCGATCATTACCTGTGACTCTGCGCAAGTGGGTGAGCCATGCAGACCCTAAGTCCGCGGACCAGTTGGTCGAGCTGGTGGAGAGGTACGTGGCGGCTGAGGAGCTGATGAGTATGCCCCACCGAGCCCCGATGGCGCACCGGCGAACTCCCACAGACACTGGTAAGACTCTTCCAGGGGAGAAGGGTGCTAGGTGGTGGAATGTACCTAAGACTGAGGGTGTAGAACCTGGAGACAGGCCTGCCAGGCCAGGAAGGTTGTTGCCCCGTAAACGACTAGACATTAATATGACTCAGTGTTTCCGATGTGGTGGCTTCGGCCATATTGCCGCTAATTGTTCACTTACATCTGAACCTATGCAATGTGATACTGCTCATGTCTACTGCAGGGGGTCTTTCTTTGCACAGACAGCCTGTATGGCTGACCGGCAGGCTGACACTGATAAGCACATGTGTGTACTCACTGTAGATGGCAACCGAGTAGAGGCACTGTTAGACTCTGGTAGCTTGGTGACACTTATAAAAGCTGAGCTGGTGAACCCCTTGAGGCATACAGGGAAAACTGTTGGTGTGACCTGCATACATGGGGATACTCGATATTATGTTACGGCCGAGGTGAACATCGAGACACCATGTGGCTCTGCTCTAGTTTCTGTGGGTTTGGTGCATGGTCTGGTGTACGATGCAATATTGGGGAGAGACTTTGCTCACTTCTGGAAGTTGTGGGAAAGCCATTTTGTTCCAGAGGTGAACAACCCCGATCCATTTGAGAAGGTTGTCGATGTAGTGGGGGAGGGAATTTCTTCTGAGTCAGAGTTATTCCCTTTTTCTACTATGGTTGGCGAACTAGAGAATGCGGAACGTGATGGTGGACCGCCAACTGATGTGCCTCCCATTGAGGTGGGAAGTGTTGTTGGGTCAGGTGATCGTCTGCCTGATTTAGAGGTCAGAAGAGATGTCTTTGCCGTGGAGCAGTTGAATGACCCTACTTTGGCAAAATCCAGGGAGAATGTAAAAGTAGTTGATGGTAAACCCGTGGACCCTGATAGTCCTTTGTCCTATCTCCACATGGCAATGTGTCAGGATTTGTTATATCAGGTGACTAAGAAGGGGGAAGATATTGTGGAACAACTAATAGTTCCCAAAGCCTACAGAAGAACAGTGTTGGATCTGGCCCATGGTCATATATAACGGCAGGCCATCTAGGGGTAGAGAAAACCACTGAGCGAATAATGCAGAGGTTTTTCTGGCCCGGGCTTCATAAAGAGGTGTCTGACTTTTGCGCATCCTGCCCTGAGTGTCAGTATCATGCTCCCAGGCCACATTTTAAGGGTCCACTAGTTCCATTGCCTATTATAGAGGTGCCGTTTGAAAGAATAGCGATGGATTTGGTTGGACCCTTAATGAAGTCTGCCAGGGGACACCAGTATATTCTGGTCATAATGGATTACGCTACCAGGTACCCGGAAGCGGTCCCGTTGCGCAATACGTCAACCAAGACCATTGCCAGAGAGCTAGTTCATGTCTTTAGCAGGCTTTGTATACCCAAGGAGATACTAACTGACCAGGGTACACCGTTTATGTCAAAAGTCATGAAAGAGTTATGTCGCCTCTTCAAAATTGAACAGTTAAGAACTTCGGTTTATCACCCCCAAACCGATGGGCTGGTCAAGAGGTTTAACAAGACGTTAAAACACATGCTTAGGAAAGTGGTCGACAAGGATGGTAGGGATTGGGATTACTTATTGCCGTATTTATTGTTGGCCATAAGAGAAGTTCCCCAGTCCTCCACCGGGTTTTCACCCTTCGACTTGTTGTATGGGAGACACCCAAGGGGGTTACTAGACATTGCCAAAGAGACATGGGAGGGGCAGTCTAGTCCTTACAAAATGGTGACTGAGTATGTTTCTCAAATGCAGGAGCGAATTGCTGCGGTAGTGCCGATAGTGAGAGAGCACCTGGAACAGGCTCAACAGGCACAGCAGAGGGTATACAACCGCAATGCTCGGTTATGCAACTTTGCTCCTGGGGACAGAGTGTTAGTGTTGGTTCCCACTGTGGAAAATAAACTTTTGGCAAAATGGCAAGGGCCCTTTGAAGTCTTAGAAAGAGTGGGGCAGGTCAATTACAAAGTTTACCAGCCGGGGAAAAGAAAGCCGGAACAGATATACCATATAAATCTGCTAAACCCTGGAAAGATAGAACGGTACCTTCGGCCGTCCGAGCCCCTCCAGTAAATCCAGGGCCCTTAGTTCCCGAAGTGACAGTGGCAAAATCCCTGTCGGCAATTCAACAACAAGAGGTCAAGGAGTTTCTGATCAGAAATAGGGTGCTGTTCTCTGAAGTACCTGGGAAAACCTCGGTCATTAAACATGACATCATCACTGACCCAGGGGTTAAAGTTAATCTAAAGCCCTATAGGTTGCCAGAAGCACAAGAGAATCGGTGTCGAAAGAAATTAAAAATATGCTAGAGTTAGGGGTTATTGAAGAATCACATAGTGAATGGTCAAGTCCCATTGTGTTGATTCCAAAGCCCGACGGGAGTGTGCGTTTCTGCAATGACTTCCGAAAGTTGAGCAGTGTTTCAAAATTCGATGCCTACCCGATGCCAAGAGTGGATGAATTGATTGAGAGACTAGGGACGGCAAGGTATTTAACCACTCTTGACCTAACCAAAGGGTATTGGCAAGTACCGTTAACCGAGAGCGCCAAACAAAAGACAGCTTTTTCAGCGCCAGAGGGCTTGTTTCAGTACAAGATGTTGCCCTTCGGGCTACATGGGGCACCTGCTACCTTCCAAAGAATGATGGACAGGATTCTAAGGCCCCATAGACGGTATGCGGCTGCTTATCTGGATGACGTGGTCATTCATAGTTCTGAATGGCAGTCTCACTTACCCAGGGTACAAGCAGTTTTGGACTCCATCTATAAGGCAGGTTTGACAGCCAACCCAAAAAAGTGTTGTCTAGGCATGGAGGAAGTAAAATATCTGGGATACACCATTGGCAGAGGCCTGATAAAGCCTTAGCTCAATAAAGTTGATGCCATACAAAACTGGCCACGGCCTCTGAATAAGAAGCAGGTGAGAGCCTTCTTGGGAATTACGGGGTACTACAGGAGGTTTATACCTAACTTTGCCACCATGACAGTCCCACTGACTGACCTGACCAAAGGCAAACAAAAAGTCATGGTAGAATGGAGTCCTGAGGCGGAGAAAGCTTTTCAGGAGTTGAAAGTAGCGTTGTGTTCCCAACCAGTCCTGATGACTCCTAATTTTGACAGGGAATTCATAGTACAAACCGATGCATCAGAAGTAGGTATAGGAGCGGTCCTGTCCCAGAACAAGGAGGGTGAGGAACATCCTATTTTCTACCAAAGCAGAAAGTTGAATTTACATGAGAGAAACTATGCCACAGTGGAGAAGGAGGCGTTGGCCATAAAGTGGGCGTTAGAGGCTCTCAGGTACTACTTGGTTGGAAGAAAGTTCAAATTGATCACTGACCATGCCCCTTTGAAGTGGATGTCCGAAAATAAAGACAGTAATGCGAGAATTACGTGATGGTTCTTGGCGTTACAAACTTTTAAATTTTCAGTGGAACACAGGCCAGGAAGCCAGCTGGCCAATGCTGATGCATTGTCACGCGTTCATTGTTTGGGGGCTTCAGTTGTTCCGCCCCACAGGTCGAAACAAAAGAGGGGGGATATGTGATAGGATCATTGGTAAAGTGGTCTGTGGCAGGTACATTTGTCCCAGATTCCTGTCTTATGTGTTTTAAACCTCCAGGAGAAAGTCTGCAGTGTAGCAGGCTTGAGTCTCGGCTTTTTGAAAAGCCGGTTTGGGACCTGGGGGTTGTGGGTGAGAGGAGAGGGAGGGCTCCACCCACGGCCACTCCAGGTTTTGGTTCTCTTAGCCTGGTAACAGGCTTGTTAAGGTTTCCACCTGAGAGTGGCCAATATAAGCCTAGTGTGTTGAGGGCTGATTGTCCCACCTGGGAGAGCAGACAGGGAGTTTGCTCAGAGACACTTGAAAACCTAACTGTAAGTGTTGTGCTGTGCCCTTGTTGCTGGTGAGGGCATTAGGCCCTGCCAGGTTCTGGTAGTGAGGGAACTACCTGTGAAGTTAGTGCCCCGACAGGGCTAGGATTTATGTTTATGTTTTCTTTATGTTTGTTTCTGACATTGTACAATAAAGACTGGCGCCGACCAGCTTGTACTTGCATCCAGTCTGGCGTACTGTTTCCCAGCTGCTGTGTGTGAAAGGAAGGAGTCCTCAACCCAGGAGAGGGACCCCCTAACCTAACTGTGTCACAGTATATATATATATATATATATGTGTGTATATGTATAAGTATATATATATATATACTCATATATATACATATACTCATATATATATCTATATATATATATATATACATATACTCATATATATATATATATACATATATATATATATGAGTGACCGTCATATATATATAGCTAGCAGCTGTGCTTTATATTATTTGTCCCACCCTGAGTCAGACTCAGTCTTCTTACCTGCACCACGACCGTTACAGTGGCTGTTGTACAGTGGCTGTGGGCTGTGGTTGGGCCAAGATGGAGGCGGAGGCTCACGGCTCTGCTCCGCAAAGGCCCATGGGAGGTGTGGCAGCGGCTGGGCATGCGCAGCATGTCCTCCCACGGCCATCTTAACTCCTCTGACCTGTACTGTCAGAATGAGCTTCTATGCATGACCGGCCGCCGCCTGGCCACATGACCGGTCGCCGCCTGGCCATCCGCTGCGCTGCCCGATCAGAGAGCTCCGATCGTGGCAGCACGCTGGGGGGTTAGCTGTGCCGGCGGGGTGGGCTCTCCCGGCTCCAGGTAGGTGCCGGTGCGACGGGGAAGGAGCAGCGGCTAGCGGCAGTTGCCGGGGGCGGGGGGCAGAGCTTAGCCGGCCCTCAGCCCTGCTTGATGGAAAATGCCCCTAGCATGCAGAGTCACCCCTAGGCATTTGCTTATCATGCCTATGCCTAGGGCCGGCGCTGTTGATGGCCTTGAATCATCATTATGACTGCTGTCAGCAGCTGCAAGACTGGTATGTAGTTCCTGCTTTCCTCTCATTTGATCATCCTCTATATCAACAAACTTACACTGCAGTCTGACCAGCAGTGTCACCGAACAATATTTTTTTTAGCACTGGGTAAGAGCACCCCTGAATGAGGCAGCAGCCCCTTGATGAACAACACAGACAGCACCCCCTTTTTATGGACAAGAAAGCACCCCTGCTGAGTGCAGACAGACCACCTGCAGAGTCACAAATATGTGAACAATTAACTGTGGCAGTGTCACCTACAATAATAGTGCAGCTAAGTTTCTAACGCACACACACAAAAAAACATTTTTATTTTTTTTTACACTGGGGAAGAACACCCCTAATTGACAGAGCACCCACCCCTGGACAACACAGCACTTTTATGGACTGCAGCCCCAGCCTGATGGACTGGACAAAAGCACAGCAGCAGCCACAATTAATTCATAGGACAAGTGACACTGCAGCTGCAGCAACCAGGGCTGCCATCAGAAATTGTGGGGCCCGGGACTGCCAAAATAGGCAGGGCAGGGCCCCCCTCCCCCCCAAAGTATGGAAACTTAATACCACCCCCCCAGGTGATCTCACCCTGTGTGGCCGCACCAGCCGCATACCTCTGCATATCGGTATATACCACTGCATTTGCACATGCAGCATATGTGCCTAGTACACACACACATATTATATATATATATATATATATATATACACACATACATATATTATATATATGCACACAGTACATACAATATATACATACAGTACATACAATACATATATATATATATATATATACATACAGTACATACAATATATATACATATATATATATATACATATATATATATATATATATATATATATATTCTCTCCAACCCTGCACAGTGTTCTTGCAGCCCTCAGCTAGGCAGCATCTAAATCTTACCCTGGGCCTTTGCTCCAGGTCCAGGGCCAGGCTGGTGATGGTGCTGCTCCTCTCTTCTTCATTAGAGCACGGTGACGTAATGACGTCACGCGCGCCTGCCATGAACGGGAGGCCTGTCTGCCTCTTCTGCTGATGTACAATAAAGTTACATTGGCAGAAGGGGCGGACAGGCACCTCGTTCGCAGTGGGCGGCAGGCTCCCTTGGAGACTAGGAAGCAGGGGTGGGTTAGGTGGCCCCATTCATCCAAAGTAGCAGCGGCGGTGGGCGAGTGGTAGGAGCTGGCCGGGCCCCCTTTTTTGTCAGAGTGTCTAGGCCAGGGACAGTAGTCTCGACAGTCCCTCCCTGATGGCGGCCCTGGCAGCACCCAGTGAAGGAAGCCCCCCTTTATATACTGCAGCCTAAGCCCCCTTATGGACAACACAGCAGCAGCCTTCAGGCCAAGACCCCAACTGAACACACACACTGAGTGACTGACAGTGACTGACTATGTCTGCTAGCTTCTCTCTCTACACCTGGAGTGAAAATGGCGTAGATCGTGGGGACCTATACATAATCCAAAATCTGTGAGAATCCGACAGCGGGAGGATGACGTTTTGCCTAGTTTTGAGATCTGAGTCATGCCACCCAAGCCTAACTCGGTTCTCGCCTCGGATCTGGAAGTTCGGGTGGGTCCGGTTATCAGAGAACCGGACCCGCTCATCTCTAGTTTTTAGGCCTGTAGGAGGTCGCTTAAACCTTTGTGTTGGTTCCTTTTGCAATATTGTCTCTGAGATGTACATCAGGTTTCAGTGCGTAACCCCCCCCCCCTTTTTGTCTTGTAAGGGTAGCACATGCGCCAGTTTTTCACCAGGAGAGAACAATTATATATATATGCATATATATAAGTTGAGGCACACAATGGAAACACAATACAGTTAATGGCCAGATAGAGCTGTTAATAAGTATTCAACCTAACTGTGTGGAATTTGTACATTCTCCACATGCTTGCGTGGGTTTCCTCCAGGTACTCCCGTTTTCCTCCCACAATCTAAAAATATACTGGTAGGTTAATTGGCTACTGACAAAAAATTATCCCGTTTGTGTATGTATATATGTGTGACAAGTTCAAAGGGTTTGAGAACCTTGCACAACACAGAAATTATTCTCCACTGCAGTTGACTAAGGTGCATTCCTGCTCCTTTCCCTATGTCATAGGCCATTGTGTAGCCTTGAATGGCCTTTTCCTGCTCCTCCATCCGCTGAAGCATATAGGAGGGTAGAATTCCACCTAGTTACTACATCTTGCTTCAGCAAATTCAACAGTACTTGCTGGTGCTGCAATCTTCGACACGCAGTTGCTGAATGACGAAAATGTCCTAAAATCTTTCGGGCCACCGTGAGCATCTCCTGCACGCCCTTGTCATCTAAAAAGAAAATGTTGCACCACCAAATTAATTGTGTGAGCAAAACATGGGACATGCTCAAATTCGCTCAGATGTAATGTTCGCACAATATTGGTGCCATTGTCAGAAATCACAAATACGGAGGAGAGTCCAAGCGGGGTAAGCCATTTTGCAATGATTTCCTTGAATTTTTTCTAAGAGTCTCTCAGTGGTATGCCTCTTAGGGAAACCAGTGATACACAGAGCAGCCTGCCTCAGAATGAGCTGGCATATGTTAGATGCTGCTGCTGCTGTTGCTGTTTGCACTATTCGAGACAATACATCTACACAGTGGGCTGCCACTGTCTTGTAATCGTTAGTTTGCCCTGTCCCACTTGTCTACATATCTGTGGTTAAGTGGACAGTGGGCCCAAAGATATTTCAGAGGACGCTAATAAGGTATTTTTAATGTCCTTGTACAGACTGGGAATTGCTGTTCTATTGAAGTGGAATCTAGAAGGGACACAGGACATCAATTAACTGTCTAAAACCCACAGCATTAATGGCGGATACTGGACGCACATCTAATACCAGCATAGCTGTTCTGGGGTCGGTAATCCGCTGTGCAACTGGTTGACTGCTGTTATACTTGTTCCCCCATGCAAAGGATTGTTTGACAGTCAATTGTTTTGTTAAACTACTAAAAGTAGTCTTCTTCCTGGTACCCTTCTTGGATGAATATCCACCCACAGCAGCAGCAGCAGCAGCAGCAGCAACAACAGCCGAAACACTCAAGGATCCTTCTGAGGAATCACGGATAGGAGAGGAGTCAGTCATTCTTATGAAATTGGATGCAGGACTACTTCTGATCATGATTGAGGATGTTGATGGTGATGCAGGTGCTGGTGGTGGGGATTGCAGGTGCTTGGATCTAACAGAGAGAAGGGAGCAGCTAGGTGACACTGGACTGATTGTTCAGTTTTTAGCCAAAGTTTCTGAATTTGAAAAACACTTTTGAATTTGATGAATGCGCTGCAATTGATGTACAAGGGAGGAGGTTCCTAGATGGTTAAGGTCCTAACCTGTACTCACACTTGCTTGGCAAACATTACAGATGGCTTGACAACTGTTGTCCGGATTTGGGTGGAAATAATTCCACACATGAGTAGTGGATTTTTTTGTCTTTTGCCCCAGCTTGACAACAGTGGGCTTGTTCATACCATGGGCAACAACTGTTGCCTGATTTACACAAACAACATCCTCAGCATCAACATCCTCATCATCATCACCAGCCTCATCATCTTTGTTAGCACCAACTACATAAATATCCTCCTCATCCTCCTGGTGCAATTCCACAGAAGCATCCTCGATTTCTACATCCACATGTTGACTTGTGCTGCTCATCCCCCCATTTGCAGAGGGCACACAAATAGTGGAAGGAGGATCCTCTTCAAGTACAGTATTTGAAAGCTCAGGCTCACACATAGCAACTGCGGACACACTTGAGCTCTCCTCGGGGATCTGTGACTTTTCTGAGCACACAGTTGGTTCATGTGCCTTAGCGATTTTAATTTTTTTGACACTTCTACAGGGAGAAGGGCTTACATCATCCTAACATGCAGAACCACCAGTCATAAATAAAGGCCAAGGCCTTATCCTTTCCTTGCCACTTTGTGTAGTAAATGGTATATTGCCAATTTTATGTTTCTCTGCAGCTAACAGCTTTTATTTATTTTTTCTTTAACACTGTAAAACATTGCTTGTTTCATTTTGACTCAAGCCTTTGGGCATCGGCCTTCGTAGATGATGTTGATGGCCATAGCCGGCCCTAACCAATTTGGTGCCCTAGGCAAAATTTTTACTGGTGCCCCCAAGCATGTAATCCCACCACCAAACATATTATTTATATGTGGACGCCAAAAATAACATATTGGTTTATAACTTTCTATTGCTTTTAAGTCGTCGAGAGTGCCGCCTTCATCGATGTACATATGCCCTCACTTGCTTAGGAGAGGTAACACGGAGGGCACAGGACGCAAGTTAATATTGAGCAGGTTGGGAGTGCGGCTATCTGCATATTATATATATATATATATATATATATATACACACTGATATATATATATATATATATATATATATACACTGTTATATATATATATATTTATAAACACTGTTATATATATGCACATACATATGTGTACACGCAAACATATATATGTCCATACACATATATACACACACACATTTATATATATGTATATATATATATATTGTGATAGGATCATTGGTAAAGTGGTCTGTGGCAGGTACATTTGTCCCAGATTCCTGTCTTATGTGTTTTAAACCTCCAGGAGAAAGTCTGCAGTGTAGCAGGCTTGAGTCTCGGCTTTTTGAAAAGCCGGTTTGGGACCTGGGGGTTGTGGGTGAGAGGAGAGGGAGGGCTCCACCCACGGCCACTCCAGGTTTTGGTTCTCTTAGCCTGGTAACAGGCTTGTTAGGGTTTCCACCTGAGAGTGGCCAATATAAGCCTAGTGTGTTGGGGGCTGATTGTCTCACCTGGGAGAGCAGACAGGGAGTTTGCTCAGAGACACTTTAAAACCTAACTGTAAGTGTTGTGCTGTGCCCTTGTTGCTGGTGAGGGCATTAGGCCCTGCCAGGTTCTGGTAGTGAGGGAACTACCTGTGAAGTTAGTGCTCCGACAGGGCTAGGATTTATGTTTATGTTTTCTTTATTTTTGTTTCTGACAATGTACAATAAAGACTGGTGCCGACCAGCTTGTACTTGCATCCAGTCTGGCATACTGTTTCCCAGCTGCTGTGTGTGAAAGGAAGGAGTCCTCTACCCAGGAGAGGGACCCCCTAACCTAACTGTGTAACAATATGGTGGAGAATGCGGGCACCCACACACTCTGAAGTTGCAGCGAGAGGAAAACTTTCCATTTAAAAATTAAAGGGACAGACACCCAATTTGTGTGTGTGGAAATAACACTGTGTCCTTGAAGTCCCATAGAGGAGGCGTCAGCCAATGCTCAGAGAGGCAAGGTTCAGCTTCCAACCTACACCCCAGAACAAAATGGAGGAAATTATTAAGGCCTTGCTCCAAGCTACAGGAGCTCAGCAGGAGACGAACAAACTTCAGCAGGAGACGAACCAACTTCAGCAGGAATCTACCAGGGCTCAGCAGGAATCCACCAGGGTGCAACTGTTGGCCTTGGAGACAGCCCAGAGGCAACAACAGGTCGCCATCGAGGAAACCCGCCAGGCCTTAGCGGAAAACAGCCAGGCCATAAAAGAGGTGGTACAGCACCTGGTCGCCCGGCCCAGAGTTGTTAATACTGGTCCTCCCACCACCACTCACTCTGTACGAGCCAGTCACTTCCTCCAAAAGATGACTTCGAGCGATGATGTGGAGGCCTATCTCGCCGCATTTGAAAGAACGGCCGAAAGGGAGAGTTGGCCCAAGGAGCAGTGGGCAAGTCTGGTGGCACCTTTTTTGTCTGGGGAGCCACAAAAAGCATATTACGACTTATGCCTGGCTGATGCCAAGGACTATAAAAAACTAAAACAGGAGATCCTAACTCGCTTGGGAGTCACCACCTTTGTTCGTGCCCAACGGGTCCACCGCTGGGAGTTCCATAGGGACAAGCCTCCACATTCACAGATGCATGACCTCGTCCATCTGTCCTCAAAATGGCTACAGCCCGAGACGCTGACTGGACCACAGATCGTGGAAAGGGTCATGATGGACCGGTACCTGCGATCATTACCTGTGACTCTGCGCAAGTGGGTGAGCCATGCAGACCCTAAGTCCGCGGACCAGTTGGTCGAGCTGGTGGAGAGGTACGTGGCGGCTGAGGAGCTGATGAGTATGCCCCACCGAGCCCCGATGGCGCACCGGCGAACTCCCACAGACACTGGTAAGACTCTTCCAGGGGAGAAGGGTGCTAGGTGGTGGAATGTACCTAAGACTGAGGGTGTAGAACCTGGAGACAGGCCTGCCAGGCCAGGAAGGTTCTTGCCCCGTAAACGACTAGACATTAATATGACTCAGTGTTTCCGATGTGGTGACTTCGGCCATATTGCCGCTAATTGTTCACTTACATCTGAACCTATGCAATGTGATACTGCTCATGTCTACTGCAGGGGGTCTTTCTTTGCACAGACAGCCTGTATGGCTGACCGGCAGGCTGACACTGATAAGCACATGTGTGTACTCACTGTAGATGGCAACCGAGTAGAGGCACTGTTAGACTCTGGTAGCTTGGTGACACTTATAAAAGCTGAGCTGGTGAACCCCTTGAGGCATACAGGGAAAACTGTTGGTGTGACCTGCATACATGGGGATACTCGATATTATGTTACGGCCGAGGTGAACATCGAGACACCATGTGGCTCTGCTCTAGTTTCTGTGGGTTTGGTGCATGGTCTGGTGTACGATGCAATATTGGGGAGAGACTTTGCTCACTTCTGGAAGTTGTGGGAAAGCCATTTTGTTCCAGAGGTGAACAACCCCGATCCATTTGAGAAGGTTGTCGATGTAGTGGGGGAGGGAATTTCTTCTGAGTCAGAGTTATTCCCTTTTTCTACTATGGTTGGCGAACTAGAGAATGCGGAACGTGATGGTGGACCGCCAACTGATGTGCCTCCCATTGAGGTGGGAAGTGTTGTTGGGTCAGGTGATCGTCTGCCTGATTTAGAGGTCAGAAGAGAGGTCTTTGCCGTGGAGCAGTTGAATGACCCTACTTTGGCAAAATCCAGGGAGAATGTAAAAGTAGTTGATGGTAAACCCGTGGACCCTGATAGTCCTTTGTCCTATCTCCACATGGCAATGTGTCAGGATTTGTTATATCAGGTGACTAAGAAGGGGGAAGATATTGTGGAACAACTAATAGTTCCCAAAGCCTACAGAAGAACAGTGTTGGATCTGGCCCATGGTCATATATAACGGCAGGCCATCTAGGGGTAGAGAAAACCACTGAGCGAATAATGCAGAGGTTTTTCTGGCCCGGGCTTCATAAAGAGGTGTCTGACTTTTGCGCATCCTGCCCTGAGTGTCAGTATCATGCTCCCAGGCCACATTTTAAGGGTCCACTAGTTCCATTGCCTATTATAGAGGTGCCGTTTGAAAGAATAGCGATGGATTTGGTTGGACCCTTAATGAAGTCTGCCAGGGGACACCAGTATATTCTGGTCATAATGGATTACGCTACCAGGTACCCGGAAGCGGTCCCGTTGCGCAATACGTCAACCAAGACCATTGCCAGAGAGCTAGTTCATGTCTTTAGCAGGCTTTGTATACCCAAGGAGATACTAACTGACCAGGGTACACCGTTTATGTCAAAAGTCATGAAAGAGTTATGTCGCCTCTTCAAAATTGAACAGTTAAGAACTTCGGTTTATCACCCCCAAACCGATGGGCTGGTCAAGAGGTTTAACAAGACGTTAAAACACATGCTTAGGAAAGTGGTCGACAAGGATGGTAGGGATTGGGATTACTTATTGCCGTATTTATTGTTGGCCATAAGAGAAGTTCCCCAGTCCTCCACCGGGTTTTCACCCTTCGACTTGTTGTATGGGAGACACCCAAGGGGGTTACTAGACATTGCCAAAGAGACATGGGAGGGGCAGTCTAGTCCTTACAAAACGGTGACTGAGTATGTTTCTCAAATGCAGGAGCGAATTGCTGCGGTAGTGCCGATAGTGAGAGAGCACCTGGAACAGGCTCAACAGGCACAGCAGAGGGTATACAACCGCAATGCTCGGTTATGCAACTTTGCTCCTGGGGACAGAGTGTTAGTGTTGGTTCCCACTGTGGAAAATAAACTTTTGGCAAAATGGCAAGGGCCCTTTGAAGTCTTAGAAAGAGTGGGGCAGGTCAATTACAAAGTTTACCAGCCGGGGAAAAGAAAGCCGGAACAGATATACCATATAAATCTGCTAAACCCTGGAAAGATAGAATGGTACCTTCGGCCGTCCGAGCCCCTCCAGTAAATCCAGGGCCCTTAGTTCCCGAAGTGACAGTGGCAAAAACCCTGTCGGCAATTCAACAACAAGAGGTCAAGGAGTTTCTGATCAGAAATAGGGTGCTGTTCTCTGAAGTACCTGGGAAAACCTCGGTCATTAAACATGACATCATCACTGACCCAGGGGTTAAAGTTAATCTAAAGCCCTATAGGTTGCCAGAAGCACAAGAGAATCGGTGTCGAAAGAAATTAAAAATATGCTAGAGTTAGGGGTTATTGAAGAATCACATAGTGAATGGTCAAGTCCCATTGTGTTGATTCCAAAGCCCGACGGGAGTGTGCGTTTCTGCAATGACTTCTGAAAGTTGAACAGTGTTTCAAAATTCGATGCCTACCCGATGCCAAGAGTGGATGAATTGATTGAGAGACTAGGGACGGCAAGGTATTTAACCACTCTTGACCTAACCAAAGGGTATTGGCAAGTACCGTTAACCGAGAGCGCCAAACAAAAGACAGCTTTTTCAGCGCCAGAGGGCTTGTTTCAGTACAAGATGTTGCCCTTCGGGCTACATGGGGCACCTGCTACCTTCCAAAGAATGATGGACAGGATTCTAAGGCCCCATAGACGGTATGCGGCTGCTTATCTGGATGACGTGGTCATTCATAGTTCTGAATGGCAGTCTCACTTACCCAGGGTACAAGCAGTTTTGGACTCCATCTATAAGGCAGGTTTGACAGCCAACCCAAAAAAGTGTTGTCTAGGCATGGAGGAAGTAAAATATCTGGGATACACCATTGGCAGAGGCCTAATAAAGCCTCAGCTCAATAAAGTTGATGCCATACAAAACTGGCCACGGCCTCTGAATAAGAAGCAGGTGAGAGCCTTCTTGGGAATTACGGGGTACTACAGGAGGTTTATACCTAACTTTGCCACCATGACAGTCCCACTGACTGACCTGACCAAAGGCAAACAAAAAGTCATGGTAGAATGGAGTCCTGAGGCGGAGAAAGCTTTTCAGGAGTTGAAAGTAGCGTTGTGTTCCCAACCAGTCCTGATGACTCCTAATTTTGACAGGGAATTCATAGTACAAACCGATGCATCAGAAGTAGGTATAGGAGCGGTCCTGTCCCAGAACAAGGAGGGTGAGGAACATCCTATTTTCTACCTAAGCAGAAAGTTGAATGTACATGAGAGAAACTATGTCACAGTGGAGAAGGAGGCGTTGGCCATAAAGTGGGCGTTAGAGGCTCTCAGGTACTACTTGGTTGGAAGAAAGTTCAAATTGATCACTGACCATGCCCCTTTGAATTGGATGTCCGAAAATAAAGACAGTAATGCGAGAATTACGTGATGGTTCTTGGCGTTACAAACTTTTAAATTTTCAGTGGAACACAGGCCAGGAAGCCAGCTGGCCAATGCTGATGTGTTGTCACGCGTTCATTGTTTGGGGGCTTCAGTTGTTCCGCCCCACAGGTCGAAACAAAAGAGGGGGGATATGTGATAGGATCATTGGTAAAGTGGTCTGTGGCAGGTACATTTGTCCCAGATTCCTGTCTTATGTGTTTTAAACCTCCAGGAGAAAGTCTGCAGTGTAGCAGGCTTGAGTCTCGGCTTTTTGAAAAGCCGGTTTGGGACCTGGGGGTTGTGGGTGAGAGGAGAGGGAGGGCTCCACCCACGGCCACTCCAGGTTTTGGTTCTCTTAGCCTGGTAACAGGCTTGTTAGGGTTTCCACCTGAGAGTGGCCAATATAAGCCTAGTGTGTTGAGGGCTGATTGTCCCACCTGGGAGAGCAGACAGGGAGTTTGCTCAGAGACACTTGAAAACCTAACTGTAAGTGTTGTGCTGTGCCCTTGTTGTTGGTGAGGGCATTAGGCCCTGCCAGGTTCTGGTAGTGAGGGAACTACCTGTGAAGTTAGTGCCCCGACAGGGCTAGGATTTATGTTTATGTTTTCTTTATGTTTGTTTCTGACATTGTACAATAAAGACTGGCGCCGACCAGCTTGTACTTGCATCCAGTCTGGCGTACTGTTTCCCAGCTGCTGTGTGTGAAAGGAAGGAGTCCTCAACCCAGGAGAGGGACCCCCTAACCTAACTGTGTCACAGTATATATATATATATATATATGAGTGTATATGTATAAGTATATATATATATACTCATATATATACATATACTCATATATATATATATACATATACTCATATATATATATATATACATATATATATATGAGTGACCGTCATATATATATAGCTAGCAGCTGTGCTTTATATTATTTGTCCCACCCTGAGTCAGACTCAGTCTTCTTACCTGCACCACGACCGTTACAGTGGCTGTTGTACAGTGGCTGTGGGCTGTGGTTGGGCCAAGATGGAGGCGGAGGCTCACGGCTCTGCTCTGCAAAGGCCCATGGGAGGTGTGGCAGCGGCTGGGCATGCGCAGCATGTCCTCCCACGGCCATCTTAACTCCTCTGACCTGTACTGTCAGAATGAGCCGGTGCGACGGGGAAGGAGCAGCGGCTAGCGGCAGTTGCCGGGGGCGGGGGGCAGAGCTTAGCCGGCCCTCAGCCCTGCTTGATGGAAAATGCCCCTAGCATGCAGAGTCACCCCTAGGCATTTGCTTATCATGCCTATGCCTAGGGCCGGCGCTGTTGATGGCCTTGAATCATCATTATGACTGCTGTCAGCAGCTGCAAGACTGGTATGTAGTTCCTGCTTTCCTCTCATTTGATCATCCTCTATATCAACAAACTTACACTGCAGTCTGACCAGCAGTGTCACCGAACAATATTTTTTTTAGCACTAGGTAAGAGCACCCCTGAATGAGGCAGCAGCCCCTTGATGAACAACACAGACAGCACCCCCTTTATATGGACAAGAAAGCACCCCTGCTGAGTGCAGACAGACCACCTGCAGAGTCACAAATATGTGAACAATTAACTGTGGCAGTGTCACCTACAATAATAGCGCAGCTAAGTTTCTAACGCACACACACAAAAAACATTTTTATTTTTTTTTAAAACTGGGGAAGAGCACCCCTAATTGACAGAGCACCCACCCCTGGACAACACAGCACTTTTATGGACTGCAGCCCCAGCCTGATTGACTGGACAAAAGCACAGCAGCAGCCACAATTAATTCATAGGACAAGTGACACTGCAGCTGCAGCAACCAGGGCTGCCATCAGAAATTGTGGGGCCCGGGACTGCCAAAATAGGCAGGGCAGGGCCCCCCTCCCTCCCAAAGTATGGAAACTTAATACCACCCCCCCAGGTGATCTCACCCTGTGTGGCCGCACCAGCCGCATACCTCTGCATATCGGTATATACCACTGCATTTGCACATGCAGCATATGTGCCTAGTACACACACACATATTATATATATATATATATATATATATACACACATACATATATTATATATATGCACACAGTACATACAATATATACATACAGTACATACAATACATATATATATATATATATATATATATATATACATACAGTACATACAATATATATACATATATATATCTATATATATATATATTCTCTCCAACCCTGCACAGTGTTCTTGCAGCCCTCAGCTAGGCAGCATCTAAATCTTACCCTGGGCCTTTGCTCCAGGTCCAGGGCCAGGCTGGTGATGGTGCTGCTCCTCTCTTCTTCATTAGAGCACGGTGACGTAATGACGTCACGCGCGCCTGCCATGAACGGGAGGCCTGTCTGCCTCTTCTGCCGATGTACAATAAAGTTACATTGGCAGAAGGGGCGGACAGGCACCTCGTTCGCAGTGGGCGGCAGGCTCCCTTGGAGACTAGGAAGCAGGGGTGGGTTAGGTGGCCCCATTCATCCAAAGTAGCAGCGGCGGTGGGCGAGTGGTAGGAGCTGGCCGGGCCCCCTTTTTTGTCAGAGTGTCTAGGCCAGGGACAGTAGTCTCGACAGTCCCTCCCTGATGGCGGCCCTGGCAGCACCCAGTGAAGGAAGCCCCCCTTTATATACTGCAGCCTAAGCCCCCTTATGGACAACACAGCAGCAGCCTTCAGGCCAAGACCCCAACTGAACACACACACTGAGTGACTGACAGTGACTGACTATGTCTGCTAGCTTCTCTCTCTACACCTGGAGTGAAAATGGCGTAGATCGTGGGGACCTATACATAATCCAAAATCTGTGAGAATCCGACAGCGGGAGGATGACGTTTTGCCTAGTTTTGAGATCTGAGTCATGCCACCCAAGCCTAACTCGGTTCTCGCCTCGGATCTGGAAGTTCGGGTGGGTCCGGTTATCAGAGAACCGGACCCGCTCATCTCTAGTTTTTAGGCCTGTAGGAGGTCGCTTAAACCTTTGTGTTGGTTCCTTTTGCAATATTGTCTCTGAGATGTACATCAGGTTTCAGTGCGTAACCCCCCCCCCCCCTTTTTGTCTTGTAAGGGTAGCACATGCGCCAGTTTTTCACCAGGAGAGAACAATTATATATATATGCATATATATAAGTTGAGGCACACAATGGAAACACAATACAGTTAATGGCCAGATAGAGCTGTTAATAAGTATTCAACCTAACTGTGTGGAATTTGTACATTCTCCACATGCTTGCGTGGGTTTCCTCCAGGTACTCCCGTTTTCCTCCCACAATCTAAAAATATACTGGTAGGTTAATTGGCTACTGACAAAAAATTATCCCGTTTGTGTATGTATATATGTGTGACAAGTTCAAAGGGTTTGAGAACCTTGCACAACACAGAAATTATTCTCCACTGCAGTTGACTAAGGTGCATTCCTGCTCCTTTCCCTATGTCATAGGCCATTGTGTAGCCTTGAATGGCCTTTTCCTGCTCCTCCATCCGCTGAAGCATATAGGAGGGTAGAATTCCACCTAGTTACTACATCTTGCTTCAGCAAATTCAACAGTACTTGCTGGTGCTGCAATCTTCGACACGCAGTTGCTGAATGACGAAAATGTCCTAAAATCTTTCGGGCCACCGTGAGCATCTCCTGCACGCCCTTGTCATCTAAAAAGAAAATGTTGCACCACCAAATTAATTGTGTGAGCAAAACATGGGACATGCTCAAATTCGCTCAGATGTAATGTTCGCACAATATTGGTGCCATTGTCAGAAATCACAAATACGGAGGAGAGTCCAAGCGGGGTAAGCCATTTTGCAATGATTTCCTTGAATTTTTTCTAAGAGTCTCTCAGTGGTATGCCTCTTAGGGAAACCAGTGATACACAGAGCAGCCTGCCTCAGAATGAGCTGGCATATGTTAGATGCTGCTGCTGCTGTTGCTGTTTGCACTATTCGAGACAATACATCTACACAGTGGGCTGCCACTGTCTTGTAATCGTTAGTTTGCCCTGTCCCACTTGTCTACATATCTGTGGTTAAGTGGACAGTGGGCCCAAAGATATTTCAGAGGACACTAATAAGGTATTTTTAATGTCCTTGTACAGACTGGGAATTGCTGTTCTAGTGAAGTGGAATCTAGAAGGGACACAGGACATCAATTAACTGTCTAAAACCCACTGCATTAATGGCGGATACTGGACGCACATCTAATACCAGCATAGCTGTTCTGGCGTCGGTAATCCGCTGTGCAACTGGTTGACTGCTGTTATACTTGTTCCCCCATGCAAAGGATTGTTTGACAGTCAATTGTTTTGTTAAACTACTAAAAGTAGTCTTCTTCCTGGTACCCTTCTTGGATGAATATCCACCCACAGCAGCAGCAGCAACAACAGCCGAAACACTCAAGGATCCTTCTGAGGAATCACGGATAGGAGAGGAGTCAGTCATTCTTATGAAATTGGATGCAGGACTACTTCTGATCATGATTGAGGATGTTGATGGTGATGCAGGTACTGGTGGTGGGGATTGCAGGTGCTTGGATCTAACAGAGAGAAGGGAGCAGCTAGGTGACACTGGACTGATTGTTCAGTTTTTAGCCAAAGTTTCTGAATTTGAAAAACACTTTTGAATTTGATGAATGCGCTGCAATTGATGTACAAGGGAGGAGGTTCCTAGATGGTTAAGGTCCTAACCTGTACTCACACTTGCTTGGCAAACATTACAGATGGCTTGACAACTGTTGTCCGGATTTGGGTGGAAATAATTCCACACATGAGTAGTGGATTTTTTTGTCTTTTGCCCCAGCTTGACAACAGTGGGCTTGTTCATACCATGGGCAACAACTGTTGCCTGATTTACACAAACAACATCCTCAGCATCAACATCCTCATCATCATCACCAGCCTCATCATCTTTGTTAGCACCAACTACATAAATATCCTCCTCATCCTCCTGGTGCAATTCCACAGAAGCATCCTCGATTTCTACATCCACATGTTGACTTGTGCTGCTCATCCCCCCATTTGCAGAGGGCACACAAATAGTGGAAGGAGGATCCTCTTCAAGTACAGTAATGGAAAGCTCAGGCTCACACATGGCAACTGCGGACACACTTGGGCTCTCCTCGGGGATCTGTGACTTTTCTGAGCACACAGTTGGTTCATGTGCCTTAGCGATTTTAATTTTTTTGACACTTCTACAGGGAGAAGGGCTTACATCATCCTAACATGCAGAACCACCAGTCATAAATAAAGGCCAAGGCCTTATCCTTCCCTTGCCACTTTGTGTAGTAAATGTCATATTGCCAATTTTATGTTTCTCTGCAGCTAACTTAGGCCCTCATTCAGAGCCGTACGCTCTGAGCAGAGCGCACGCTCTGAATGAGGGCCGGCCTCCATAACTATGGAGCGTCCTCCTGGACGCTCGTATAGCTGTGGGTCACCACCCACAGCCTATACGAGCGTGCAGTTTGATGGCCGCGATGGTCTTGACCATCGCGACCATCCAAACTGCGAGCCGGTGCCTGCAGTTGAGGTTTTCAACCGCAAGGCCCGGAGTGATTTTGGCTCTATCAGAGCCAAAATCACTCCCACTGACATCACTAGTGATGTCAGTGGGCCGGCTTCTGACGGGAGGCGTTCCCTTAGGAACGCCCCCGTCAGGGTGGCACGCCCCCGGCACGCCCACCAAAGGGGGCGTGCTGTCAATCAACATCGACAGCACGCCCCCTTTGATCAGACACAACGAGCGAAGGAAAGTCCTTCGCTCGTCGCGTCTGGCGCATGCGCACGACGGAACTTCCTCCGTTGTGCACATGCTCAGTGCAGAACATCGACCCACTTGCGAGCGGACAGCCGCTCGCGAGTGGGTCTGAATCAGGCCCTTAGCTTTTATTTATTTTTTCTTTAACACTGTAAAACATTGCTTGTTTTATTTTGACTCAAGCCTTTGGGCATCGGCCTTCGTAGATGACGTTGATGGCCATAGCCGGCCCTAACCAATTTGGTGCCCTAGGCAAAATTTTTACTGGTGCCCCCTAGCATATAATCCCACCACCAAACATATTATTTATACGCGGACGCCAAAAATAACATATTGGTTTATAACTTTTTATCACTTTTAAGTCGTCGAGAGTGCCGCCTTCATCGATGTACATATGCCCTCACTTGCTTAGGAGAGGTAACACGGAGGGCACAGGACGCAAGTTAATATTGAGCAGGTTGGGAGTGCCGGCTATCTGCATATATATATATATATATATATATATATATATATATATATATATATATTACAGTCAGGTCCATAAATATTGGGACATTGACAGAATTTTCAGATTTTGGCCTCTATTCACCACCACAATGGCTTTGAAATGAAACAAACAAGATGTGATTTAACTGCAGACTTTCAGATTTAATTTGAGGGTAATTACATCCAAATCAGGTGAAGTGTGTAGGAATTACAACGGTTTCTATATGTGCCTCCCACTTTTTAAGGGGCCAAAAGTAATGGGACAAACATAAACAATCCTAAATCTAACTTTCACTTTTTAATACTTTGTTGCAAATCCTTTGCAGGCAATTACAGCCTGAAGTCTGGAACGCATAGACATCACCAAACGATGGGTTTCATACCTGGTGATGCTCTGCCAGGCCTCTACTGCAAATGTCTTCAGTTCCTGCTTGTTCTTGGGGCATTTTCCCTGCAGTTTTGTCTTCATCAAGTGAAATGCATGCTCAATCGGATTCAGGTCAGGGGATTGTCTTGGCTATTGCATAACATTCCACTTTTTAGCCTTAAAAAACTCTTTGGTTGCTTTTGCAGTATGCTTCGGGTCATTGTCCATCTGCACTGTGAAGCGCCGTCCAATGAGTTCTGAAGCATTTGACTGAATATGAGCATATAATATTGCACAAAACACTTCAGAATTCATTCTGCTGCTTTTGTCAGCAGTCACATCATCAATAAATACAAGGGAACCAGTTCCATTGGCAGCCATACATGCTCACGCCATGAGGTGGTACTGTATGTTTTGGATCATGAGCAGTTCAAGTACAAGTTGATCTTTGTCTCATCTGTCCATAGGATGTTGTTCCTGAACTGTAATGGCTTTTTTAGATGTTGTTTGGCAAACTCTAATCAGGTCTTCCTGTTTTTGTGGCTCACCAATGCTTTACATCTTGTGGTGCACCCTCTATATTCACTCTTGTGAAGTCTTCTCTTGATTGTTGACTCTGACACATATACACCTACCTCCTGGAGAGTGTTCTTGATTTGGCCAACTGTTGTGAAGGGGTTTTGCTTCACCAGGGAAATAATTATTTTGTCATCCACCAAAGTTGTTGTCTTCCAGGTCTTTTGGTGTTGCTGAGCTCTCCGGTGCGTTCTTTCTTTTTAAGAATGTTCCAAACAGTTGATTTGGCCATACCAAATGTTTTTGCTATCTCTCTGATGGGTTTGTTTTGATTTTTCAGCCTAATGATGGCTTGCTTCACTGATAGTGACAGCTCTTTGGATCTCATATTGAGAGTTGTCAGCAACTGATTCCAAATGCAAATGTCACACCTAGAATCAACTCCAGACCTTTTACCTGCTTAATTGACAATGAAATAACTAGGGAATAGCCCACACCTGTCCATGAAATAGCTTTTGAGTTGATAGTCCCATTACTTTTGGCCCCTTAAAAAGTGGGAGGCACATATTGACACTGTTGTAATTCCTACACCGTTCACCTGATTTGGATGCAATTACCCTCAAATTAAATCTGAAAGTCTGCAGTTAAAGCACATCAAGTTTGTTTAATTTCAAAACCATTGTGGTGGTGAATAGAGGCCAAAATCTGAAAATTCTGTCAATGTCCCAATATTTATGGACCTGACTGTATATATATATATATATATATATATATACACACTGATATATATATATATATATTTAGAAACATTGTTATATATATGCACATACATATGTGTACACGCAAACATATATATGTCCATACACATATATACACACACACATTTATATATATGTATATATATATATATATATATATATATGTATATGTATATACATATATACTCATATATATATACATATACTTATATATATATATGTATATATACTCATATATATATATATATATACATATACTCATATATATATATATATACATATATATATATGAGTGACCGTCATATATATATAGCTGACAGTGGCGCTTTATATTATTTGTCCCACCCTGAGTCAGACTCAGTCTTCTTACCTGCGCAGTGACCGTTACAGTGGCTGTTGTACAGAGGCTGTGGGCTGTGGCTGGGCCAAGATGGAGGCGGAGGCTCACGCCTCTGCTCCGCAAAGGCCCATGGGAGGTGTGGCAGCGGCTGGGCATGCACAGCATGTCCTCCCACGGCCATCTTAACTACTCTGACCTGTACTGTCAGAATGAGCTTCTATGCATGACCGGCCGCCGTCTGGCCACATGACCGGTCGCCGCCTGGCCATCCGCTGCGCTGCCCGATCGGAGAGCTCCGATCGTGGCAGCACGCTGGGGGGTTAGCTGTGCCGGCGGGCTCTCCCGGCACTAGGTAGGTGCCGGTGGGACTGGGAGGGAGCAGCGGCAGTTGCCGGCGGCGGGGGGCAGAGCCTATCCGGTCCTCAGCCCTGCTTGATGGAAAATGCCCCTAGCATGCAGAGTCACCCCTAGGCATTTGCTTATCATGCCTATGCCTAGGGTCGGCGCTGTTGATGGCCTTGAATCATCATTATGACTGCTGTCAGCAGCTGCAAGGCTGGTATGTAGTTCCTGCTTTCCTCTCATTTGATCATCCTCTATATCAACAAACTTACACTGCAGTCTGACCAGCAGTGTCACCGAACAATATTTTTTTTAGCACTGGGTAAGAGCACCCCTGAATGAGGCAGCAGCCCCTTGATGAACAACACAGACAGCACCCCCTTTTTATGGACAAAAAAGCACCCCTGCTGAGTGCAGACAGACCACCTGCAGAGTCACAAATATGTGAACAATTAACTGTGGCAGTGTCACCTACAATAATAGCGCAGCTAAGTTTCTAACGCAAACACAAAAAAAACATTTTTATATTTTTTTACACTGGGGAAGAACACCCCGGAATGAGGCAGAATCCCCTTGAAGAACAACACAGACAGCATCCCTTTTTGATGGACAACAAAGCACCCCAGCTGAGTGCGGTCAGACCACCTGCAGAGTCACAAATATGTGGACAATTAACTGTGGCAGTGTCACCATACAATAATAGCGCAGCTAAGTTTCTATCACACACACACAATAAAAAGCAATTTTTTTTGAAACTAGGGAAGAACACCCCTAATTGACAGAGCACCCACCCCTGGACTACACAGCACTTTTATGGACTGCAGCCCCAGCCTGATGGACAGGACAAAAGCACAGCAGCAGCCACAATTAATTCATAGGACAAGTGACACTGCAGCTGCAGCAACCAGGGCTGCCATCAGAAATTGTGGGGCCCGGGACTGCCAAAATAGGCAGGGCAGGGCCCCCCTCCCCCCCAAAGTATGGAAACTTAATACCACCCCCCCAGGTGATCTCACTCTGTGTGGCCGCACCAGCCGCATACCTCTGCATATCGGTATATACCACTGCATTTGCACATGCAGCATATGTGCCTAGTACACACACATATTATATATATATATATATATATATACACACACATACATATATTATATATATGCATACTGTACATACAATATATACATACAGTACATACAATACATATATATATATATATACATACAGTACATACAATGTATATATATATATATATTCTCTCCAACCCTGCACAGTGTTCTTGCAGCCCTCAGCTAGGCAGCATCTAAATCTTACCCCGGGCCTTTGCTCCAGGTCCAGGGCAAGGCTGGTGATGTAGCTGCTCCTCTCTTCTTCATTAGAGCGCGGTGACGTAATGACGTCACGCGCGCCGGATAAGGAGCCCAGCGCCTACCATGAACGGGAGGCCTGTCTTCCTCTTCTGCCAATGTACAATAAAGTTACATCGGCAGAAGGGGCGGACAGGCACCTCGTTCGCAGTGGGCGGCAGGCTCCCTTGGAGACTAGGAAGCAGGGGTGGGTTAGGTGGCCCCATTCATCCAAATTAGCAGCGGCGGTGGGCGAGTGGTAGGAGCTGGCTGGGCCCCCTTTTTTGTCAGAGTGTCTAGGCCAGGGACAGTAGTCTCGACAGTCCCTCCCTGATGGCGGCCCTGGCAGCACCCAGTGAAGGAAGCCCCCTTTTATATACCGCAGCCTAAGCCCCCTTATGGACAACACAGCAGCAGCCTTCAGGCCAAGACCCCGACTGAACACACACACTGAGTGACTGACAGTGACAGACTATGTCTGCTAGCTTCTCTCTCTACACCTTGAGTGAAAATGGCGTAGATCGTGGGGACCTATACATAATCCAAAATCTGTGAGAATCCGACAGCGGGAGGATGACGTTTAGCCTCGTTTTGAGATCTGAGTCATGCCACCCAAGCCTAACTCGGTTCTCGCCTCGGATCTGGAAGTTCGGTTGGGTCCGGTTATCAGAGAACCGGACCCGCTCATCTCTAGTTTTTAGGCCTGTAGGAGGTCGCTTAAACCTTTGTGTTGGTTCCTTTTGCAATATTGTCTCTGAGATGTACATCAGGTTTCAGTGCGTAACCCCCCCCCCCTTTTTGTCTTGTAAGGGTAGCACATGCGTCAGTTTTTCACAAGGAGAGAACAATTATATATATATGCATACTGGGGCTTATGTAGAGTCAGGCACAAGTGCAATCGCAACTTGTGATTTTTTTTTTAATAGCATTTCTGCAACATCTAGTATTCCAAGTCAGTCGTATCCTCAAATCCCTAGCTGTGACTTCCTTCCCTTGCCTGCTGATCTCCTTACTTGTCATACCTCGCTGAGATGAGACTGAAGTGCGACTGGAGCTACCTATTCACTAACAGTATTTAAAAACGTAAAAGTTGAGGCACACAATGGAAACACAATACAGTTAATGGCCAGATAGAGCTGTTAATAAGTATTCAACCTAACTGTGTGGAATTTGTACATTCTCCACATGCTTGCGTGGGTTTCCTCCAGGTACTCCTGTTTTCCTCCCACAATCTAAAAATATACTGGTAGGTTAATTGGCTACTGACAAAAAATTATCCCGTTTGTGTATGTATATATGTGTGACAAGTTGAAAGGGTTTGAGAACCTTGCACAACACAGAAATTATTCTCCACTGCAGTTGACTAAGGTGCATTCCTGCTCCTTTCCCTATGTCATAGGCCATTGTGTAGCCTTGAATGGCCTTTTTCTGCTCCTCCATCCGCTGAAGCATATAGGAGGGTAGAATTCCACCTCGTTACTACATCTTGCTTCAGAAAATTCAACAGTACTTGCTGTTGCTGCAATCTTCGACACGCAGTTGCTGAATGACGAAAATGTCCTAAAATCTTTCGGGCCACCGAGAGCATCTCCTGCACGCCCTTGTCATTTAAAAAAAAAATGTTGCACCACCAAATTAATTGTGTGAGCAAAACATGGGACATGCTCAAATTCGCTCAGATGTAATGCTCGCACAATATTGGTGCCATTGTCAGAAATCACAAATACGGAGGAGAGTCCAAGCGGGGTAAGCCATTTTGCAATGATTTCCTTGAATTTTTTCTAAGAGTCTCTCAGTGGTATGCCTCTTAGGGAAACCAGTGATACACAGAGCAGCCTGCCTCAGAATGAGCTGGCATATGTTAGATGCTGCTGCTGTTTGCACTGTTGGAGACAATACACCTACACAGTGGGCTGTCACAGTCTTGTAATCGTTAGTTTGCCCTGTCCCACTTGTCTACATATCTGTGGTTAAGTGGACAGTGGGCGCAATGATATTTCGGAGGACACTAATAAGGTATTTTTAATGTCCTTGTACAGACTGGGAATTGCTGTTCTAGTGAAGTGGAATCTAGAAGGGACACAGGACATCAATTAACTGTCTAAAACCCACTGCATTAATGGCGGATACTGGACGCACATCTAATACCAGCATAGCTTTTATGGCGTCAGTAATCCGTTGTGCAACTGGTTGACTGCTGTTATACTTGTTCCCCCATGCAAAGGATTGTTTGACAGTCAATTGTTTTGTTAAACTACTAAAAGTAGTCTTCTTCCTGGTCCCCTTCTTGGATGAAGATCCACTCACATCAGCAGCAGCAGCAACAACAGGCGTAACACTCAAGGATCCTTCTGAGGAATCACGTAGAGGAGAGGAGTCAGTCATTCTTATGAAATTCGATGCAGGACTACTTCTGATCATGATTGAGGATGTTGATGGTGAAACAGGTGCTGGTGGTGGGGATTGCAGGTGCTTGGATCTAACAGAGAGAAGGGAGCAGCTAGGTGACACTGGACTGATTGTTCAGTTTTTAGCCAAAGTTTCTGAATTTGAAAAACACTTTTGAATTTGATGAATGTGCTGCAATTGATGTACATGGGAGGAGGTTCCTAGATGGTTAAGGTCCTAACCTGTACTCACACTTGCTTGGCAAACATTACAGATGGCTTGACAACTGCTGTCCGGATTTGGGTGGAAATAATTCCACACATGAGTAGTGGATTTTTTTGTCTTTTGCCCCAGCATGACAACAGTGGGCTTGTTCATACCATGGGCAACAACTGTTGCCTGATTTACACAAACAACATCCTCAGCATCAACATCCTCATCATCATCACCAGCCTCATCATCTTTGTTAGCACCAACTACATAAATATCCTCCTCATCCTCCTGGTGCAATTCCACAGAAGCATCCTCGATTTCTACATCCACATGTTGACTTGTGCTGCTCATCCCCCCATTTGCAGAGGGCACACAAATAGTGGAAGGAGGATCCTCTTCAAGTACAGTATTAGAAAGCTCAGGCTCACACATGGCAACTGCGGACACACTTGGGCTCTCCTCGGGGATCTGTGACTTTTCTGAGCACACAGTTGGTTCATGTGCCTTAGCGATTTTAATTATTTTGACACTTCTACAGGGAGAAGGGCTTACATCATCCTAACATGCAGAACCACCAGTCATAAATAAAGGCCAAGGCCTTATCCTTTCCTTGCCACTTTGTGTAGTAAATGGCATATTGCCAATTTTATGTTTCTCTGCAGCTAACTTAGCTTTTTTTTATTTTTTCTTTAACACTGTAAAACATTGCTTGTTTTATTTTGACTCAAGCCTTTGGGCATCGGCCTTCGTAGATGATGTTGATGGCCAGAGCCGGCCCTAACCAATTTGGTGCCCTAGGCAAAATTTTGACTGGTGCCCCCTAGCATATAATCCCACCACCAAACATATTATTTATACGTGGACTCCAAAAATAACATAATGGCTTATAACTTTTTATTGCTTGTAAGTCGTCCAGAGTGCCGCCTTCATCGATGTACATATGCCCTTACTTGCTTAGGAGAGGTAACACGGAGGACACTGGACGCAAGTTAATATTGAGCAGGTTGGGAGTGCCGGCTATCTGCATATTATATATATATATATATATACACTGATATATATATATATATATATACACTGTTATATATATATTTATATACACTGTAATATATATGCACATAGATATGTGTACACGCAAACATATAAATGTCCATACAAATATATACTCACACTCATATATATATATAAGGGGTGTGCACCTGCCACTTTTCGTGTTTTGTATTTTGGTTTTGGATCTGGATCTTTCTTTGTGTTTTGGATCTGGATTGGTTTTGCCAAAACCACCCCTCCGTGTTTTGCGTTCTGGGTTTTGTGTTTTGGATCTGTATTTTTTTTAAAAAAAGCATAAAAACAGCTAAAATCACAGAATGTGTTGGTTTTTCAGCTCCTATGCTATTATTAACCTCAATAACCTTAATTTCCTCTAATTTCCAGTCTATTCTGAACATCTCACACCTCACAATAGTGTTTTTATGTCCAAAAGGTTGCACCGAGGTAGCTGGATGACTATGCTAAGCGACACGAGTGGGCGGCACAAACACGTGACCCATCTACGAGTGATACTGCAGTGGCAGACAGGATGGCAGTTTGAAAAACTAGGCCCCAAACTGTACATAATGCAAAGAAAAAAAAGAGGTGCAAGATGGAATTGTCCTTGGGAAATGTTGTATAAACAGGACATGCACACTTTAACAAAGCAATAATTTCAGTGCCAGGTTCTGCCACACAACTGTGGCTGAAATGATTGGTTCGTTTGGGCCCCCACAAAACAAGCTGGCAATTAATCTGTCCCTGCACAAACTGGCTCTACGGAGGCAAGATGTCATCCTCATCCTCCTCATCCACTGATTCCTCACCCTCTTCACTGTTGTGTACATCCTCATCCTCACAGAGTATTAACTCGTCCCCACTGGAATCCACCACCACAGGTCCCTCTGTACGTTCTGGAGGCTGGTCTCCCTGGAAGAGTTGATAATTCATTTTTATGAACATCATCTTCTCCACATTTTGTGGAAGTAACCTCCTACTCCTTTCGCTGACAAGGTTCCCGGCTGCACTAAACACTCTTTCGGAGTACACACTGGAGGGGGGGCAACTCAGGTAAAATAGAGCCAGTTTGTACAGGGGCCTCCAAATTGCCTCTTTTTCCTGCCAGTACAGGTATGGACTGTCTGACATGCCTACTTGGATGCTGTCACCGATGTAATCCTCCACCATTCTCTCAATGGTGACAGTATCATATGTAGTGACAGTAGACATGTCAGAAATTGTTGCCAGGTCCTTCAGTCCGGACCAGATGTCCAAACTTGGTCCTGCCTGCCCTGCATCACCACCAGCGGGTTGCTTAGGACACCTACGTTTTTCCCTGGCAGCCCCAGTTGCTGGAGAAAATGAAGAAGGAGCTGTTGACATGTCACGTTCTGCTTCAGCTGACAGTGTTTTCACCAGCAGGTCTTTGCACCTCTGCAGGCTAGAAACACCACATAGGCTTTAAACCTAGGATCGAGCACAGATTGACCACCATGGAATCCTGGCTAAGCGAATGAAGGGCTTCATCCACAAGTCCCACATGCCGAGCGGAATCGCTCTGGCTTAGCTCCTCCTTCACTTTCTCCAGCTGCTTCTGCAAAAGCCTGATGAGGGGAATGACCTGACTCAAGCTGGCAGTGTCTGAACTGACTTCATGTGTGGCAAGTTCGAAGGGCTGGAGTACCTTCCACAACATGGAAATCATTCTCCACTGCACTTGAGTCAGGTGCATACCCCCTCCTTTGCCTATGTTATAGGTGGATGTACAGGCTTGAATGGCCTTTTGCTGCCCCTCCATCCTCTGAAGCATATAGAGGGTTGAGTTCCACCGCGTCACAACCTCTTGCTTCAGGTGATGGCGGGGCAGGTTCAAGAGTGTTTGCTGGCGCTCCAGTTTTCGGCACGCAGTCGCTGAATGGCGGAAGTGGCCAGACATTTTTCGGGCCACCCAAAGCGTCTCCTGCACGCCCCTGTCGCTTTTCAGAAAATTCTGCACCACCAAGTTTATTGTGTGAGCAAAACATGGGACGTGCTGGAATTTGCCCAGATGTAATGCCCGCACAATATTGGTGGCATTGTCAGATATCACAAATCCCCAGGAGAGTCTAATTGGGGTAAGCCACTGGGCGATGATTTCCCTCAGTTTCTCTAAGAGGTTGTCGGCGGGGTGCCTCTTACTGAAACCAGTGATACACAGCGTAGCCTGCCTTGGAACGAGCTGGTGTTTCTGAGATGCTGCTACTGGTGACGCTGCTGCTGTTGCTGCGTAAGGTGATACATCTACCCAGTGGGCTGTCACAGTCATATAGTCCTTAGTCTGCCCTGTTCCACTTGTCCACATGTCCGTGGTTAAGTGGACATTGGGTACAATGGCATTTTTCAGGACACTGAGGACACTTTTTCTGACGTTTCTGTACAGTCTCGGTATCGCCTGCCTAGTGAAGTGGAATCTAGACGGGATTTGGAACCGGGGACACACTAGCTCCATCAATTGTCTAAATCCCACTGCACTAATGGCGGATACCGGACGCACGTCTAACACCAACATAGCAGTCAAGGCCTCAGTTATACGTTTTGATTCAGGATGACTGCTGTCGTACTTCATCCTCCTCGCTAAGGACTGTTGGAGGGTCAATTGCTTAGTAAAAGTAGTGGTGTTCTTACTTCCTCTCTGGGATGATGAACGACTCCCAGCAGCAGCAACAGCAGCAGCGGCAGCAGGTGGCGTAGCAATGCAGGATCCTCCAGAGGAATCCCGGATAGGAGAGTCAGTCATGCCAGTGACATGGCCTGCAGGACTACTTCTGATCCTGACTAAGGAGGAAATTGACGAGGAGGGAGTTGACGGTGTGGTTTGCAGGCGCTTGGAAACAACAGGACAAAGGGATTTAGGTGTCCCTGGACTGCTTACGGTCTTAGCCAAAGTTTCTGAACTTGACAGTAACTTTTTATGAACGCGCTGCAGGTGCCGTATAGGGAGGATGTTCCTCGGTGGTTAACGTCCCTACCCCTACTTATTCCACTTTACATATGGTACATATGGCAAGACAGTTGTTGTCCAGATTTGGATAGAAATATTGCCAGACCAAAGAGGTGGAATGTTTGGTCTTCTGCCCAGGCATGACCGTGATGGGCTTTTTCATCCCACGGACAACAACTGTCTCCCCCGGAGCCTGATTTAAACAAACCACATCACCATCAGAATCTTCCTCGCCAACTTCCTCCTCAGCGCCAGCTACACCAGTATCCTCATCCTGTTGTACTTCAACAGTGACATCTTCAATTTGCATATCAGCAAGTGGACTGTGGGTGCTCCTTTCAGCACTTGCAGGGGGCGTGCAAATGGTGGAAAGAGCCACCTCTTCCCGTCCAGTGCTGGGAAGGTCAGGCATTGCAACCACCACCACACTTGGACTCTCCTTGGGGATTTGTGATATCTTCTTAGAACGCACAGTTATTCGCTGTGCTTTTGCCAGCTTAACTCTTTTGATTTTTTTAGTGGGAGGAGGGCTTCCATCGTCATGTGAAGCTGAACCACTAGTCATGAACATAGGGAAAGACCTTAGCCATTCCTTGCCACACCGTGTCGTAAATGGCATATTGGCAAGTTTACGATTCTCTTCAGATGATTTAAATGTTTTTTACAAGGTCATTTTCCTGAACTTTGTCATTTGGGATTGTATGTGCCCTCTACTATGACATTGGGCATCGGCCTTGGCAGACGACATTGATGGCATGTTATCGTCTATGTCATGACTAGTGGCAGCAGCTTCAGCACTAGTAGGAAGTGGTTCTTGATCTTTCCCTATTTTATTTTATCGGAGAAAGTTTGGTCCTCCATTTATGTTATATTAGATATATACGTGCGGCTAAGGCGCACACAAACACAGAAAATATTTTTTTGTTTTTGTTGGAGACTAGTGTACTTTGTGGGTTACACCACCCTTTAAGAAATGAGCCAGCCGGCCCTTTACTTATGGGACACAGGCGCACGCTTGGCGCTGCTCCTTCGTTGATGCACGTGCAGCCACAGTGCACACAATTCACAAACACAGAAAACATTTTTTTATTTTGTTTGGAGTGTACTTTGGGGGTTATAGCGCCCTTTAATGGACTATCCAGCCGGCCCTTTACTTATGACACAGGTGCACGCTTGGCACTACTTTGTTGATGCACGTGCGGCTACTGCGCACACAATTCACAAACACAGAAAATATTTTTTTATTTTGTTTGGAGTGTACTTTGGGGGTTACAGCACCCTTTAACAGTCAAGCTAGCCGGCCTTTTACTTATGACACAGGCGCACGCTTGGCACTACTTTGTTGATGCACGTGCGGCTACTGCGCACACAATTCACAAACACAGAAAATATTTTTTTAATTTGTTTGGAGTGCCCTTTGGGGGTTACAGCACCCTTTAGCGGTCAATCCAGCCGGACCTTTATTTATGGGACACAGGCGCAAGCTTGGCACTACTTTGTTGATGCACGTGCGGCTACTGCGCACACAATTCACAAACACAGAAAATATTTTTTTATTTGGTTTGGACTGTAGTGTACTTTGGGGGTTACAGCACCCTTTAACGGTCAAGCCAGCCGGCCCTTTACTTATGACACAGCCGCAACGCTTGACACTAATTTGTTGATGCACGTGCGGCTACTGCGCTCACAATTCACAAACAGAGAAAATATTTTTTTATTTTGTTTGGAGTGTACTTTGGGGGTTACAGCACCCTTTAATGGACTAGCCAGCCGGCCTTTTACTTATGACACAGGTGCACGCTTGGCACTACTTTGTTGATGCACGTGCGGCTACTGCGCACACAATTCACAAACACAGAAAATATTTTTTTATTTTGTTTGGAGTGTACTTTGGGGGTTACAGCACCCTTTAACGGTCAAGCTAGCCGGCCCTTTACTTATGACACAGGCGCACGCTTGGCACTACTTTGTTGATGCACGTGCGGCTACTGCGCACACAATTCACAAACACAGAAAATATTTTTTTATTTGGTTTGGAGTGCCCTTTGGGGGTTACAGCACCCTTTAGCGGTCAATCCAGCTGGACCTTTATTTATGGGACACAGGCGCAAGCTTGGCACTACTTTGTTGATGCACGTGCAGCTACTGCGCACACAATTCACAAACACAGAAAACATTTTATTTTTTTTTGCAATTTAGGGGAGCACCCCTGATGGACAGAGCACCCCCTGGACAACACTATAGCACCCCTTTAGGACTGGGATTCTGCACAGGACTTTGGAGTGGACACAGCCCCTATGGACAACTGACTGCACAACACAGTCCAGCAAGCCCCTATGGACTTTGGAGGAGTGGACACAGCCCCTATGGACAACAGCAGCACAGCACAACACAGCCAGCCCCTATGGACTTTGGAGGAGTGGACACAGCCCTTATGGACAACAGCAGCACAGCACAACACAGCCAGCCCCTATGGACTTTGAAGGAGTGGACACAGCCCCTATGGACAACAGCAGCGCAGCACAGCACAGCACAGCACAACACCACACTACACTACACTACACAGCCCAGCCAGCCCTAACTCCCACCCTCCCTCTTCACTGTCCACAGCCGAGTGAGAAAATGGCGCCGACGCGGGTACCTTATATAGGATCCAAAACCCGCGAGACCCGGAAGGCGGGAGGATGACGTTTTGCCTCGATTTCAGATCCGAGTCAGGCAGGAAAAGTCGAGCCTGGCTCGGATCTGCCTCGGATCGGGGGGGCTCAGGGGGGTTCGGATATCAGAAATCCGAACCCGCTCACCCCTAATATATATATGTATATATACTCATATATATATATATATACATATATATATATAAATATGAGTGACCGTCATATATATATAGCTGACAGCTGTGCTTTATATTATTTATCCCACCCTGAGTCAGACTCAGTCTTCTTACCTACGCAGCGACCGATACAGTGGCTGTTGTACAGTGGCTGTGGGCTGTGGCTGGGCCAAGATGGAGGCGGAGGCTCACGGCTCTGCTCCTCAAAGGCCCATGGGAGGTGTGGCAGTGGCTGGGCATGCGCAGCATGTCCTTCCGTGGCCATCTTAGCTCCTCTGACCTGTACTGTCAGAATGAGCTTCTATGCATGACTGGCCGCTGCCTGGCCACATGACCGGTCGCCGTCTAGCCATCCGCTGGGCTGCCCGATCGGAGAGCTCCGATCGTGGCAGCACGCTGAGGGGTTAGCTGTGCTGGCGGGGCGGGCTCTCCCGGCTCTAGGTAGGTGCCTGTGGAACTGGGAGGGAGCAGCGGCTAGCGGCAGTTGCTGGCGGCGGGGGGCAGAGCTTAGCCGGCCCTCAGCCCTGCTTGATGGAAAATGCCCCTAGCATGCAGAGTCGCCCCTAGGCATTTGCTTATCATGCCTATGCCTAGGGCCGGCGCTGTTGATGGCCTTGAATCATCATTATGACTGCTGTCAGCAGCTGCAAGACTGGTATGTGGTTCCTGCTTTCCTCTCATTTGATCATCCTCTATATCAACAAACTTACACTGCAGTCTGACCAGCAGTGTCACCGAATAATATTTTTTTTAGCACTGGGTAAGACCACCCCTGAATGAGGCAGCAGCCCCTTGATGAACAACACAGACAGCACCCCCTTTTTATGGACAAAAAAGCACCCCTGCTGAGTGCAGACAGACCACCTGCAGAGTCACAAATATGTGAACAATTAACTGTGGCAGTGTCACCTACAATAATAGCGCAGCTATGTTTCTAAAGCACACACAAAAAAAAACATTTTTATTTTTTTTTACACTGGGGAAGAACACCCCGGAATGAGGCAGCAGCCCCTTGATGAACAACACAGACAGCACCCCCTTTTTATGGACAACAAAGCACCCCTGCTGAGTGCGGTCAGACCACCTGCAGAGTCACAAATATGTGGACAATTAACTGTGGCAGTGTCACCATACAATAATAGTGCAGCTAAGTTTCTAACACACACACACAATAAAAAGCAATTTTTTTTTAAACTGGGGAAGAGCACCCCTAATTGACAGAGCACCCACCCCTGGACAACACAGCACTTTTATGGACTGCAGCCCCAGCCTGATGGACAGGACAAAAGCACAGCAGCAGCCACAATTAATTCATAGGACAAGTGACACTGCAGCTGCAGCAACCAGGGCTGCCATCAGAAATTGTGGGGCCCGGGACTGCCAAAATAGGCAGGGCAGGGCCCCCCTCCCCCCCAAAGTATGGAAACTTAATACCACCCCCCCAGGTGATCTCACCCTGTGTGGCCGCTCCAGCCGCATACCTCTGCATATCGGTATATACCACTGCATTTGCTCATGCAGCATATGTGCCTAGTACACACACACATATTATATATATATATATATATATATACATATATATATATATATATAATTATATATACACACATGTGTGCGTGTATATATATATATATACATATATATACATATATATATATATAAAAATATATATGCACAGACACACACACACATATATATATATATATATATATATGCACACAGTACATACAATATATACATACAGTACATACAATACAATATATGCACACAGTACATACAATATATACATACAGTACATACAATACATATATATATATATAAATATATATATATATATATATATATACATATATACACACAGTACATACAATATATATACATAATCCAATATCTGTGAGAATCCGACAGCGGGAGGATGATGTTTTGCCTCGTTTTGAGATCTGAGTCATGCCACCCAAGCCTAACTCGGTTCTCGCCTCGGATCTGGAAGTTCGGGTGGGTCCGGTTATCAGAGATCCAGACTCACTCATCTCTAGTTTTTAGGCCTGTAGGAGGTCGCTTAAACCTTTGTGTTGGTTCCTTTTGCAATATTGTCTCTGAGATGTACATCAGGTTTCAGTGCGTACCCCCCCCCCTTTTTGTCTTGTAAGGGTAGCACATGCGCCAGTTTTTCACCAGGAGAGAACAATTATATATATATATGCATACTGGGGCTTATGTAGAGTCAGGCTCAAGTGCAATCGCAACTTGTGATTTTTTTTTTTAATAGCATTTCTGCAACCTCTAGTATTCCAAGTCAGTCGTATCCTCAAATCCCTAGCTGTGACTTCCTCCCCTTGCCTGCTGATCTCCTTACTTGTCATACCTCGCTGAGATGAGACTGAATTGCGACTGGAGCTACCTATTCACTGACAGTACTTAAAATGGTAAAAGTTGAGGCACACAATGGAAACACAATACAGTTAATGGCCAGATAGAGCTGTTAATAAGTATTCAACCTAACTGTGTGGAATTTGTACATTCTCCACATGCTTGCGTGGGTTTCCTCCAGGTACTCCCGTTTTCCTCCCACAATCTAAAAATATACTGGTAGGTTAATTGGCTACTGACAAAAAATTATCCCGTTTGTGTATGTATATATGTGTACATGTGGTAGGGAATATAGATTGTAAGCTCCACTGGGGCAGGGAGTTAATGTTAATTTCTAAATATTCTCTGTATAGCGCTGCAGAATATGCGTGTGCTATATAAATAACTGGTAATATATAAATAAGTGGATTGGCATGCCATCCAAAATTGTGGTGGAGTCGTGGGAAAAGGGGTGGAGCCCCATAAAAGTGGATGGAGCATTGCTGCAACCCCTTTCAGGTCACTGTGGGGGCGTGGCCAGCACTCTCAGATGCTGGGCTGCCCCCAGGATCCCCCTAAACTGTGAATAGATGCCGTGTTCATGCGCACAGCATCTATTCTTCACTGCTCCCCCCAACTCCCCCCATCGCTGTGGGACACTGCGGTCTGCGGGTGGGACACTCTCTGGGAAACAGGACTGTCCCACTGAGTGTGGCACAGTTGGAAGGTATGGATTGAAGCCTGTACAATGCTAATGATGCAGATGCGAATAGGATTGTTTTTTTTTTTTTATGATAACACTTTAAAATATATGTGCAGGTTTCCCCTTCCCCAAATGAGTGTGAAGCATTCTTTATTTGTGAAAAAAAAGTGTGCTCTGCGGTGCAAAGTCATCATCATCATTGGTACGTATTTTGCCCCAGGGGTCGGGTATCCACAGGTAATAGGCCTCCTGACTAAGTTGTAACTTAGTACACCATTTAAAGTACAGTTTAGTGATTATGAGGCATATTTATTATAATCTGCATTTTTAGGGGTCTATTTATCATCACTTAATTTCTACAAAAGCAGATGAAAATTAACATTTTCACCTGCAATTGTAGAAATTAAGTTATCAGGCCATTCATCAAAAGGGTAAAGGTGATATCTACTGCTTTCCAGAATGACCCACTATAACCAAACACTAGTATGGGGACAGAATTCATCAAGGGAGAATTCGCCATCTTCAGATGGTGTTTTCTCCCGCTCATGGCTCACAATCCGCTCATTACCTATGGGAAGGAGTCCTGGTTTGCAAAGAGGGATCCTTTAGGATCCCTCCACCCTATGTCCGGCTCCTTTCGCCAAATGTGAGGGCACTTGTGCGCATGCATGACCTGTAGGTCACGCATGCGCATGCTTCGTAAGGAGCAGTGAAGCCACTCGCAGAGACAGCTGATTTTCGGATCAGCTGTCTTCACACCGGAGCAATGATGATTTGAACCAGAGCTCGAGGCGAGTTAGTATGTTGATTATCGGAGTCCATTCAGACCCAGATAATTAACATAAGGAATAGACCCCTTAATTTGGATGTCATAAATATTTTTTTGTCTAAATTCACATTATGAAAATTAATTTACAATGCGTCTCTTGCAGGAGATGAGCTCCTGTCCTTGTGAAGAGCTGAAAGCAGAGTGATAGTTTATGCTATCACACTGTTTCCTGGTTTAGGTCCCCCACAGCCAATGCTGTCTATGCAGGCTACAATAGCTAACGATAGCAGCCTATGCCTCTTTATAGTGGAAATAAAGATGCAAAGTTGTATTGTTAAACACATTTCATGTCTTCATTGTAAGCCAATATATTGCCGTATGGGAAATCTAAGTAGCAAGAATGGTTGCAATCATCAAACAATAACACAAATCATAGCAGCATTCTGAACTACAACGAACTAAAGTGATGTTAGTGCAGTTCAACAATTTTATACAATACAAGTTTTGTATTCAGGAGTTGGGTATTTACAGCAAGATATTGACCATCTACTGTATCTACTGTAAGCAAAGGGGAAAAGAGAAAAGAAAGGCCAGCGGAGTATGGGAGCTGTAGAGAGGCAGAATGAAGCAAAGGAGGCATGCTTACTGTAAGGAGAACGTCCAGTGTGCAATTATTATTATTTCCGTACAATAAAAGTACTCATATTCTCCAAGTATCCATCTCAGAGACTCTTTTATTATCATAGATAGTCCTTCGATTAATCACTCATTGTTTTCTAACCTGGGTGCACATTTTGATTTGCCTGAGATCTTCACATCAGGGCCATAACTAGGGCTCTGTGAGAGGGGAGGGGCTTCAGGGGTGTCAAATTCTGTTTTGATCCAAGCGCCAAAATATCGAGTTACGGCTCTGCTTAACGTACTTTGGCCCTCATTCAGAGCCACTCGCTAGCGGCAGTACGCTCGTTCCGAGCGATGTTCGCACATCTGCGCATGCGTACGGATCGTTATACGCATGCGCGAACCAGTCAGTGCGGCCGAAATTCATGTGCTCGCAATATAGCGAATGCCTGCTATTTTGAGTGACAGAATGAGGCGTATGTGGGTGGTAACAGGGGAAGGTGCTTGAAAATGGGGAGTGGAGATCCGAACGCAGGCGTGCTTAAAGGTCAAAACGGGCGTTTTATGGGTGTGCATAATTAATACAGCAGCGTCATTGACCACGTCACTGGGTTATTTTATAGCCAGAACTGCTCGCAAAATAGCGGTTGAAAACACCAACCACAAGAATAGCGAGCAGTTCATACGCTGTACGATGTACTCGATTAATCTAATAAATAGCGGACATGACGTATGGTGCTTGCGGCCAGGGGGCGTTTTTAATCAAATAAACGAGCGTATGTTTTGCTCGCTCGTTCAGACTTAGAGGTGTAATTAGACTGCAATTTGCGAACGGATCATTTGAATAGCCACCCCTTGTTTTTGAACGAACGACCGCAAATAGCGAACGGCTCTGAATCAGGCCCTTTGTGTATTTTTGCTTCTTGTTTATGGCCATCGATGGCTTATAGAAGTCTTTGAAAAGAACATTTTGCATTACTGTTTTTGGGTGAACGAGCCTGGTAAATTAGAAAGTGCTGCTGGGATACTATGGGCAAAAGTAACTGACTCTAAGGCAGGGGTTCCAAACCACAGTTCTCAAGGCACGCTAACAGTCCAGGTTTTAAGGATAGCCATAGTTGAGCACAGGTGACTTAGGGCTTCATTCAGAGGCGGCCGTACGGTCTACGATCGCACGACGCCTCGATGTTTGTCCAGTGCGCCTGCGCACGAGGGAGCCGGCTCCTTCGTGCGCATGCGTGAGGCCCGCTATGACCGACAGCACCGGTCGTAGCGGGTCTCTTTCCAAAGGGGGCGAGCTGTCGATGTTGATTGACAGCTCGCTCCGTTTGGATGGCGGGCCTGGGGGGTGGCAGCCCAAACGGAGGCGATCCCATGGGAACACCTGCCGTTTGGGGGAGGCCCCACTGACATCACTAATGATGTCAGTGGAGAGCTTCCGGCTCTGACAGAGCCAGAAGCTCTCCGGGGCTTACGACAAGTGAGACCCTACCCTAGGGTCTCGTCGTAAGCCCCGATGGTCGCGATGGTCTATGACCATCGCGACCATCACCCTAGCAGTCGTTAGGCTGTGGGTTTACACCCACAGCTCTAACGACCGAAACAGAGGCGGCCGGTCAGGATGCAAGCGGCCGCCCAGTTTCTGAGCGACCGCTTGAATCCTCCGACCGCCTCTGAATGAGGGCCTTAATTATTAGCTTAGTTATTTTGATTTAATCTTCTGAACTTAAGCATGGATATCACTAAAACCAGGACTGTTAGTGTGCCTTGAGGCCCGAGGTTGGGAATCACTGCTCTAAGGGGTATATAAGCGGCTTTCCTGCAGTTTTGCTATCAGATTTACTAAAGCCCAAGCCAACGGGAAACCACAAATAAACCATACTTCAGAATACAAATCTAAGCAGGATCATGTTTTTTTCTATTACATGACCAGAAACCCCAGATTTATTAAGTAGCAAGTTTTGAAACTACCGCTAAACCCACCCAAACAAATGACGTATTTGCAGAAAGCACTGCATAGATAACCTTGGATTGGAGCAGGCTTTTCTGTTAAAAACTGTTTAAAAAACAGCTAGTAGTGAAAAATGGGCAGTGGTGGTGGTGGGGATGGAGTAGTGAAGCCCCATATTACACTCCAATAACCAGCACTAGGGTGAACCAGCCATGGATGGTGACACTATAGCAAAGGAGACACACAGTGTGGGGTTCCCGATCCATAATGTCAACAAGCCCTAGACTTGTAAGTCCAGGGCTGGAATTCCAAGAGAAGTGGCTAAAAGGTCCAGGTTTCTTTTCTGTACAAGTGGTGCATTGTTTATGGAGGCAATGAATACATTATATTAATAATAATATTGTTCTGTACAGGTGGACTACTGGTCCCAGCGAGACCCACAATTCCAGTAGGCCTGGGCATCAAGGGCACGCTGGCACTTACAGTCCACTATAAATTACTTTTTAAAAATGACAGGACATACACACTGCATTATAAAATGCTTTATTGAAAAATAAAGTCACCTCCACACTCCTCATTTTCCTATCTATTACTTACAAGTTCCAAAATGTTCTCTGTAGGTATCCATGGGATGGCAAAAAAAACCCCTAAAAACTAGGGGTGAGCGGGTTCGGATTCCTGAAATCCAAACCCCCCCCCGAGCCCCCCCGATCCGAGGCCGATCCGAGTCAGGCTCGACTTTTCCCGCCAGACTCGGATCTGAAATCGAGGCAAAACGTCATCATCCCGCCTTCCGGGTCTTGCGAGTTTTGGATTCTATATAAAGGTACCTGCGTCGGCGCCATTTTCTCACTCGGCTGTGGACAGTGAAGAGGGAGGGTGGGAGTTAAGGCTGGCTGGGCTGTGTAGTGTAGTGTAGTGTAGTGCAGAGTAGTGTTGTGCTGTGCTGTACTGCTGTTGTCCATAGGGGCTGTGTCCACTACTTCAAAGTCCATAGGGGCTGGCTGTGTTGTGCTGTGCTGCTGTTGTTAATAGGGGCTGTGTCCACTACTTCAAAGTCCATAGGGGCTGGCTGGACTGTGTTGTGAAGTCAGTTGTCCATAGGGGCTGTCCATAGGGGCTACGTCCTGTGCAGTGTCCCAGTCCTAAAGGGGTGCTGTAGTGTTGTCCAGGGGGTGCTCTGTCTGTCAGGGGTGCTCCCCACAAGTGCTAAAAAAAATAATATTTTTTCTGTGTTTGTGAATTGTGTGCGCAGTAGCCGCACGTGCATCAACAAAGTAGTGCCAAGCGTGCGCCTGTGTCATAAGTAAAGGGCCGGCTGGCTTGACCGTTAAAGGGTGCTGTAACCCCCAAAGTACACTCCAAACCAAATAAAAAAATATTTTCTGTGTTTGTGAATTGTGTGCGCAGTAGCCGCACGTGCATCAACAAAGTAGTGCCAAGCGTGCGCCTGTGTCATAAGTAAAGGGCCGGCTGGCTTGACCGTTAAAGCGTGCTGTAACCCCCAAAGTACACTCCAAACCAAATAAAAAAATATTTTCTCTGTTTGTGAATTGTGTGCGCAGTAGCCGCACGTGCATCAACAAAGTAGTGCCAAGCATGCGGCTGTGTCATAAGTAAAGGGCCGGCTGGCTTGACCGTTAAAGAGTGCTGTAACCCCCAAAGTACACTCCAAACAAAATAAAAAAATTTTTCTGTGTTTGTGAATTGTGTGCACTTTGGCTGCACGTGCATCAACGAAGGAGCAGCGCCAAGCGTGCACCTGTGTCATAAGTAAAGGGCCGGCTGGCTTGACCGTTAAAGGGTGCTGTAACCCCCAAAGTCCACTCCAAACCAAATAAAAAAATATTTTCTGTGTTTGTGAATTGTGTGCACTGTGGCTGCACGTGCATCAACAAAGGAGCAGAGCCAAGCGTGCGCCTGTGTCCCATAAGTAAAGAGCCGGCTGGCTCATTTCTTAAAGGGTGGTGTAACCCACAAAGTGCACTACTCTCCAGCAAAAATAAAAAAATATTTTCTGTGTTTGTGTGCGCCTTAGCCGCACGTATTTATCAATATAACATAAATGGAGGACCAAACTTTCTCCGATAAAAATAAAATAGGGAAAGATCAAGAACCACTTCCTCCTAGTGCTGTTGCTGCTGCTGGGAGTTGTTCATCATCCCAGAGAGGAAGTAGGAACACCACTACTTTTACTAAACAATTGACCCTCTAACAGTCCCTAGCGATGAGGATGAAGTACGACAGCAGTCATCCTGAAGCAAAACGTATAACTGAGGCCTTGACTGCTATGTTGGTGTTAGACGTGCGTCCGGTATCCGCCATTAGTGCAGTGGGATTTAGACAATTGATGGAGGTAGTGTGTCCCCGGTTCCAAATCCCGTCTAGATTCCACCTGCATCCTCAAAGCAGCAGCGACAAGCGTGCATCTGTCTGTTAAAGGGTGGTGTAACCCTCAAAGTGTGCTCCACAAACAATAAAAAAAATTTTTTTTTTTCTGTCTTTGTGAAATGTGTGGGCTGTAGCCATACCTGCATCCTTAAAGCAGCAGCGACAAGCGTGCGTCTGTCAAAGGATTACATCGGCGACAGCATCCAAGTAGGCATGTCAGACAGTCCGTACCTGTACTGGCAGGAAAAAGAAACAATTTGGAGGTCCCTGTACAAACTGGCTCTATTTTACCTGAGTTGCCCCCCCTCCAGTGTGTACTCCGAAAGAGTGTTTAGTGCAGCCGGGAACCTTGTCAGCGAAAGGCGTAGGAGGTTGCTTCCACAAAATGTGGAGAAGAAGATGTTCATAAAATGAATTATCAACTCTTCCAGGGAGACCAGCCTCCAGAACGTACAGAGGGACCTGTGGTTGTGGATTCCAGCGGGGACGAATTAATACTCTGTGAGGATGAGGATGTACACAACACTGAAGAGAGTGAGGAATCGGTGGATGAGGAGGATGAGGACGACATCTTGCCTCCGTAGAGCCAGTTTGTGCAGGGACAGATTAATTGCCAGCTTGTTTTGTGGGGGCCCAAACGAACCAATCATTTCAGCCACAGTCGTGTGGCAGACCCTGGCGCTGAAATGTTTGGTTTGTTAAAGTGTGCATGTCCTGTTTATACAACATAAGGGTGGGTGAGAGGGCCCAAGGACAATTCCATCTTGCACCTCTTTTTTTTCTTTGAATTATGTACTGTTTGGGGCCTAGTTTTTCAAACTGCCATCCTGTCTGCCACTGCAGTGTCACTCCTAGATGGACCACGTGTTTGTGCCGCCCACTCGTATCTCTTAGCATAGTCATCCAGCTACCTCGGTGCAACCTTTTGGATATAAAAACACTATTGTGAGGTGTGAAGTGTTCAGAATAGACTGGAAATGAGTGGAAATTAAGGTTATTGAGGTTAATAATAGCATAGGAGCAGAAAAACCCACAAATTCTGTGATTTTAGCTGTTTTATGCTTTTTAAAAAAAAAATACAGATCCAAAACACAAAACCCAGAACCCAAAACACGGAAGGGTGGTTTTGGCAAAACCAATCCAGATCCAAAACACGAAGAAAGATCCAGATCCAAAACCAAAACACAAAACACGAAAAGTGGCCGATGCACACCCCTACTAAAAACATATCAGTTACTGAATCTGCATTTGTAGTTTTTGTTCATCGTTATGCCTCAGAAACTGAACGATTTGTCATTAACGATGTCAATAACGACAAATAATTTTAAAATTCGACCCGTGTGTACGTACCATAAGTCTATTTCATACAGGAAGTCTCGCTATGTCTGCGGGAGGTTCAGGTCAACCACTATTGTGCGTATAGGTCCGATGGTTCTCGAATTTTACCGATGTTTTTCCGCTGTCTTGCCAGGTATAGAGGACACAAGTAAAGGGAAGTGGGTGTTATTATGTAATGCTGGGCGTCTGCTTATTCTGCTGCGATTGCCGTGCGTATGCATTCATTAGCATATTCTCGTCGCGGCCGAGTGCGTGCGTCTGCATCTGTGCGTTCCTTGCTGAATCAGACCCTCTGGTAGCTCTTCCTGGGCTACTGATATATTTTAGAAAAAAAAATTATATTTTCCTACAGTATAGAGGAGATAATTGCCGATTTGTGAAATATCGAGTTTTCAAATGGCAGTTTTGCAATGATTTTACAGTATTTTTAATAAATTCAGCAATTTGTAATATGCTCAAAGAAACTGACAAGAAGCAATAAAATTTACCCTTTCCTTTACTTTTTTGAGAAACAATTGCTTTACATGCACTTACCCTTGAAAAAAAAATTATATTTTGTAAAGGACAAATGTATTGCTTCTTGGCATGTTAAGTGTCGGACTGTGGTATATGAGGTTGGCTGTTCAAGTCCCCTGCATGGCATGGTAAGCAATGTGTATTTAAATACAAGGGAGTATAACTGAATGACAAGGTTACACAAATCACACTATGGGGCTGTTTATTAATCGGATGCAGCCTCATCCTTCTCTGTGTCTTCTGCCACTGTAGCCAGTGGTGTAAGTTCATCCCAGACGCCCGAAGGCAAGTTATCATTTAGTGCCCACCTATCCCCATATTTACAGCCCTAAGTGGGATGAATATATAATGGGTGATGGAGGAGGTGCCCCTTCAGTGCTGGCGCCCGGCGGCAGGCGCCTCCATTGTCTCCCATACTTCTGCCCCTGACTGTAGCATCTGCAACTCTATGCTAATGCCACTACAAAGCCCTTTCATATTGTTCAGCTATGCATCTGAATGTGCAAAGACTTAGGGCCTGATTCAGACCCGGACGCTATTTGCGTCCGCTCGCTGGCTAAAAGGGTCCGGCTATTTAAATCATGTGCTCGCACTGCGTCGCGTAAAGCGGCCCACTAAGTAATAGCGAGCGGCCGCACTATGTGCTCGCACCTGTATAAAGACGCCCCTTTGCCACTCGCAACACACGTCATCTCCGGCAGTTGTAGGATTAATCGGGAACATCGAGAGCCATCGGAGCTGCTCGCTGTGCTTGTGGTAGCCTTTTCCCACCACAACATTGTGAGCAGTTCTGGCTAAAATACAACCTAGTCACATGTGTAATGACGCTACTTTGCTAATTATGCACACCCATTAAACGCCGTTCTGACGGTCGGGCACGCCTGCGTTCGCACATCCACACCCCCATTTTCAAGCATCTTCCCCTGTTACCACCCACAATGGCATTATCTTTTAATCAAAATAGTTGCCCGACTGCCGGCTACGGGTGAGCACTTTCCCATCGCAATGACTGGTTCACGCACACGCATTGCGACTCATATGCATGCGCAGATTGCGAAAAATCACTCAATGCGAGCGCAGCATAGCGTCCGGGTCTGAATCAGGCCCTTAGACACCCACTTTGAACGTATTTAGATGCTCAAATAATGCTTAGTGTGTCGCACCATCTAGACTATGTTGGTTGCAGATTTACCACCTGAGTATGTAAGTGATGAAACATCTTTGTATGTAACCAACTTCAGCGAAAAGCATGTGACACTCCCATAACACTCCCATAACACTCCCATAACACTCCCATAAGACTCAGAATCATCACAGTGGGTCTGATTAGCCACACCCCTGTCACCTGCCAGTCACCAGAAAGGAACACTGAATACATTTCTAATATATTTTAGATACTTTGCGTCTGAATCAGTAATGCGACTCTGTGCACTAATAATTGGGATGCATGTGCATGCAACTTAATTGCATTTGCAGCAGAAAAACACAATTTTTATTTCCTTCATACCATCTTGGCTCCTGACTACTGCTGCTCTGCGCACCTCATGGTGATTTTGCTGGTACCTGGCCACAGCTGCTCTGTACCCTTTAAGGTTATTTTGTTGGCACTTAGCCACCGCAGCACGGTGAATCGTAGGTTAAGCCGCGCATATTTCCTTGCTGCATCCTGAAGTTGCTTCCCCCTTTTAGCTTGTGTGTATCAGGCACAACGTTTGGCAGGAGCTTTCTTGGGGACAGGAAAAGGTGATGCCTGTAATAGGTGTGAGGCGGAGTTGGGCTGAAGGAGGGGTGGCATGGTGTTAAGAAATCATCTGCTTACTGTCATTGTCTAATATAGGCCATTATATAACAGTTTTCATTGAGCATCAGGGACTTTTTGCACTGGCCCCCTTAGCGATGGTGGACATTAGGGGATTAGAGAGTACTGTGGCAGGCTCAAGGATTGAACTTGAAAAAACGGCAGTTGGCGGCTGCGCTGAGGTGATGTAACTGCCAGTGGGTGCAAAGCTGCATGCTCTGTGTGATTCCTAGCAGTTCATCCCGGTGACTGATACCCGTGAGCAGCTAGATGGACAGAGAAACAGTGATACCGGAACTCCCTTATGGAAGTCCGGAACAGCTTACAGGAGCTACTGTAGGTCTGTAAAACACCTGCAAACACAGCCTCACACACTATCCCCACTGCTCAGCCATCAGTCCTGACAGGACATTGTGACAAGTGCCAGTCAGCATAAATTCTCCCCGGTCAGGCCGCATATCTCCATCCTTTCCCCTTCCAAGGTAGCTGCAGCACTGCATATAATACTTACAGTCAGGGACTGGTCATTGAGAGACTCGACCAACTAGGTAGGTCCCACACCTTCATACTCCTGCTATCTTCACAGGGAAGTTCCAGTATGAAATTGCCTCTGCATGTTCCAGTCTCCTTAAAACTATTCAACCTCTTCTACAACCTTGCAGGTAGGAAAAGTTCAGGCAGGACACCAGTAGACTAAACTTGTGCATCAGATTGCATTAATAACAATTGCCATAAAGGAACAGTTTTCTGTCAATTAAGCCCAGGCAACAGAAAGTGCTCCAACTCTACAGAGAGCACTTAACTTTATTACTAACATTAATTTACATACATGCAGTAACTTTACTTCGGTAAATAAGAAAATTGAGTTCTGAATATACTTAAAGGGTCAATTGTTATTTTATTCTTATTTGTATTGAGGTGCCACCATATTTAATGTTAACAGTTCCATATCAATTTGCTCCAATATCCATGTTTGTTGCAATAATAAATTAGTATCTGCAGTCTCTCCAGTTTGCTGTTTTGTCTAGATGCAAGGAGTACTCAGTCATTCCAATGTTCCTGTACAATAAAATATCTATTTTGTTGGAAGGGCGATTTATTTGTTAATGCATAAATGCTAGTATTATACTGTAGATTTTTGTGTTATCAAATCTGCACTATTTATTCTGTAATAAACTGAAACACTCATTTGAAGCAAATTTGGTGACTTCTATGCCTGTACACTCCTCCCTTGCCTCTCTGAGAAACCAAGAAAAAGCAAGAAATCTATCCTAACCTGGTAAAATTGGAACACATCACACCACACTTGTACAACAGCTGTAGGGATATCACACACGTGGCACGTACGCATCACAAAGGCCCCTAGAGCATACAGCGTAGCTTCCCAACGGGATGATGGTCGGCACAGAAACTCTCACTATTGTGGTAAACCTTGAAGATGAACTCAAACAGCTGCCCAGCCACCATCAGTTCACATAAACCACCATAAGTATAGGGTTTGGACATGTCAAGGAGGTACTCAGTGGAGCAGGTATAGATGTCCCCATTGCTGACGTGGGACATGATGGAGAACTCCTCCCAGTTGTCCACCACATGCCTCACAATTAGTTAATGCACCTCCCTAGCCTTTACCTGAGTGTCATACATGGGATAGGAGAGGGACCGATACAGACAGACCCTGTCTCCTGTGATGGGGACAATGGTGTGAGGCACCATCTCCCCTTTAACATTCAAAACCTCAATTGCCATGTTCAAAATCATTAAAAATACAAAGCAAGTCAATGGAAAAAACTTAGTCAAAGTGGTAAGTTCTTCGCAGTGGAGACTCCAGAGGTGTGGCTGCAGCACAGTCCAATAATCAAATAGGGGAGCCAAACCAACTGTCACCCCAAATGCTGCCAAACATTACTGGCAGTTGGTGTGGCTCCTCTATTGAATATTGAATTGCACTGCAGCCCCACCTCTGAAGCTGCCACTCGACCCAGTCATTGAATTTACAGTCCCACAGCACTTGGGATATGTTGTTTTTGTAACCTAATCGCCTCGGTTGAGAGGAAAATTTTACCACTTTTCACCCCATTAAGGGGTTGAATTTAGAGTATTGGGGAATGACAATTGTGGGAAGAGATCTCTGCAATATTCTGGGCTGTTTGCTGTCTTAAGGAGCATACACACTAGATGATATGCTCCCTGAGCGAGATCATCTAGTGTTGTCCCCGGCAGGGTGTGCTCAATGTCATTCATGACATTGAGCACACCCGCTGAACGATATCATTAATGATATCGTTCAGTGCTTGGCTCTCTCCCCCATTCCTCAACATGCAGCAACCTGATGACATCGTCAGGTTGGCCTGCATGTTTACTTGATGAACGCTAACGACGAACGACCCGTGGAAACGTGCGTCGTTGTTATCGTTCATCGTTTTTATGTTATAAATGGACAATAAAGTGGACGACTGAACGATAACGATATCGTTATCATTCAGTCATACACTTTAATTGCCCACTGTGTACGCACCACTACTCTGCCTTCGGCTGGAAGTAATCAGGCCCTTAAAAGCATTAAAACTAGAAAGGCGGCCATTTTATTGGTTGTCTATGAACTCCAGGATCATGGCGGTCAGTTTTCGTGGTTATATAAAGTCTCCAAAATGGCGGCGGACATTTTTTTGGCTATATAAAAAATACCAAAAATACTGTAGGGTCCGGCGGTGGCCATATTCTTAAGTGACTATATGGGTGCACTATTAATTAGAACAAGAATAGCAGCAGCAAAGCATACCATATAAATACATACAATATAAATTTGAAATAGAGCTATTCATGGTTTGGTGGTCTAGTCCACTTGGATATATAATACTGACTCACCATGTATGGGGTCCTTTAATTGGTGGAACAGCATTCATGCTCTGATGGTGGGTCCCTTGGAGTGGTATGTAAAAAATCACCAGATGCTTGTAATCTTTCTGTTGGACCAATAATCCACCTTTAGAAAGTAAGCAAGGAGCTGGAAGTCTGATTCAGGTCACCAAATACTCACAGCACAGTCAAAAGTAATCCCACAGAGTTGGAGTGCCAAACACTTGACGCGCTTTATCAAAGGTGACTTTTTGTTGTCAGGGATAGGTATTTATACCATAGGTAATATGGCTGCTAATTGGTTCATCTGAAATCCATTTCACTTCATTTGTATGAATATTCATTATTTACATAAAAAACATATTGAGTAATAAACATATAATAAGGAGGAAGATTTGATACATATATACTAAATATATATAATTTCATGTGGAAACACACATACCTATTGTGATATAAAATATATATTACATTATGCAATTCATTATGCATTTTAGTATATAATAAATGCTGCTAGTTTAATATTTTCACTTCATCTGATTATATAAAATTTTTCCTCAAAAGAGCTCTATTTGTTCTTTTTAATAATTACAACGTAATAACACTGCAACAGCAAACAGTAGAAATTAAAAATCGCACAAAATAATAAATGGCATGAAGGTAAAAAGAAGAGAGCAATTTAAAGTCTTATCTTTTAGGACAGGTGCAGTCTGGTAAATACCAACGCATTTCGTCCAAAGGACTTTATCTATATACTATATACTGTAGTGTACATATACATGAGGGAAATCCACAAAATTAGACCATTTGTGGATTCAAACCGCGCAGGTCATTCACCCTCACCCTCATGTTCGGACGGTCTCCCTTACCTGTTTTCTAAGTGCTCTGTGAGTGGTGTTCTGTTATAATTATTTTTGACAATGTTGTGTATTGTTAGAATATATAAAAAACAATACAGAATCCCTCCGAATGTGAAGTGTTACTAAATTCTTGAATGTGCAGAAAGTGAGACCTGACAAAATGTATCATCAATTAAAGCAGGTGTATGGTGATATTAGAAAGTGGTGTGACTTGTTCGATAATGGACGAACAAATGTACATGACGGAGATCAACCAGGACGCCCATCACTTGTCACATTTTTGGGTGGGAGGTTTTCGATCATCCACCCTATAGTCCCGACCTTGCTCTAAATGATTTTCAACTTTTCACTATGCTTAAAGAGTTTCTGGATAGAAAATGTGTTGTAACTTGTAAGTGATGATGAGTTGAAACTTGCAGTCAACAACTGGTTCAATGGACTGGAGGCAAGAAGGGAATTCTAAAGCTTGTGGACAGTTATGATACATGCTTAAATGAAGTGCAGTAGGTGATTATATATAGAGAGTAGACAAAGGTATTTGTTTTCTTTAAATACAAATGGTCTTTTTACTTTCTGGATTAGGTGTGATGTGCACGCGTGTGCTTGAAGAGAAGAGAATCGACTCACCAACTTACCATCCTCTCTTATCCCTAGTATTAATAATGGGATGAGAGAGGATGGCGAGCTGGATGATAGTGGGCGGAGAGCGGGCTGAGAGTGGGAGGGGAAAGAGGGAGGACTCGGAAGGATAAAATAAGGGTGACAGCCAGCTGTGGTTGACCTGGCAGTTGTAGGGTCCATAAATACTAATATTTATATGTGACAAAAGCACTGGTAAGGTCATACTTGGGAGATATATTTGTCCCAGGTTTCTGACCTATATGGATCAGGTGGGGGTGTACCGTGCTTCGAAGTTGTGGTGGGAGTGGGGGGGGGGGTATGGTATGTGTGGTTAGGGATAAGGAGGGGGGGTTAAGTGTAAGTAGGTGCTGCAACATATAGTAGGGGTACCTTGTCCTACTGTCTGTAGAATGAATAAATAAGACCTTACATGCGCTCCTGGATTGTGGGTGCAGGATGGTATGGAGAAAGAGGATAGGGAGGGGGGAACGTGGGAGGGGGTGGCTATGTGGTAAGCTATATTGAATGTGTTAATGTGGTAGGTGATTGTATGTGTGACAGAATGATGTAAAAAATGAAAAGCAACAAAGATACATTGGAGCCAATCCTATTTTATTGGAGGAGACACAGCGCTACTCTAGGATGGTACTATGAATCAATGCCAGATGGACGTGGTGTTATCCTGGGCTGGGTAAGGCCAGACTTACTCCTCGGTAGGGAAGTGGGTAGACCGTTTCAGGGGGCTCCTTACCGTGTGGTTCAATGACCAGCATGTTATCCCTGCTGGACCTATGGTCTACAGACTTAGGAATAGTCTAATTGCAAGTGCTGGGGCACACCCAGTTGGCGTCGTACCGCACTGTTAGGAGGGATGCTTACCTACCAGTAGGTATACTGGGGTAGGTGGCTGGTAATGCTTTCCCTCATTCTCCAGTGTACAGTCAAGATTGCCTGCTAGCAGATGTGGGCCTCCATGATCCTCTAGGGTCTGCGCAGGATGTCAGTCAGTGGTAATGCCGATTGCTGCTGCCCGGTGGTCTGTCCAGTGCAGTGGTTTTGCAGCAATGGCGTGCTGTGCTTCAATGTAGATGCGACCCCACGATAACGTGGGGCCTGTGATGTTGGAGACAGTGGTGCCTTTCTTAGTGCATGTGGGGTGAGCACACTCCAATGGTTTGGGCTTGTCGTACAAGCCTGTAGGGAGTGGAAGCACACTGTATAAATTAGGGATGAGCAGGTTCGGATTTCTGTTTCCGAACCCCCCCGAGCACCCCCGATTTGAGCCGGGTCCGAGTCAGGTTCGAGTTTTCCCGTCTAACTCGGTTCTGAGATTGAGGCAAAACGTCATCATCCCGCTGTTTTAGATTCTATCAAAGGTCCCCACATCAGCGCCATTTTTCACTCCAGCTATGGACAGTGAAGAGGGAAGTGGGAGTCATGCTGCTGTGGCATTCCATAGGGGCTGTGTCCACTCCAAAGTTCATAGGGGCTGACTGGGCTGTGTTGTGCAGTCTGTTGTCCATAGGGGCTGTGGCCACTCCCAAAGTCTATAGGGGCTGGCTGGGCTGTGTTGTGCAGTCAGTTGTCCATAGGGGCTGTGTCCACTCCCAAAGTCCATAGGGGCAGGCTGGGCTGTGTTGTGTCCCATAAAGGCTGTAATACTAAAGGGGTGCTGTAGTGTTGTCCAGGGGGTGATCTGTCCATCAGGGGTGCTCCCCCCAAGTGCAAAAAAAATATATTTTTCTGTTTGTGTGCGCTGTAGTCGCATGTGCATCAACAAAGTAGCTCCAAGTGTGCGCCTATGTCATAAGTAATGGGCCAGCTGGCTTGTCTGTTGAAGGGTGGTGTAACCCCCAAAGTGCGCTCCAAAAAAAATAACAAAATATTTTTCTGTGTTTGTGACTTGTGTGCGCTGTGCTCTCACGTGCATCAACAAAGTAGTGCCAAGCGTGCGCCTGTGTCACAAGTAAATGGCCGGCTGGCTCATCTGTTGAAGGGTGGAGTAACCCCCAAGTGCACTCCAAAAAAAATTGTCAAAAATCTTTTTCTGTGTTTGTGACTTGTGTGTGCTGTAGCCGCATGTGCATCAACAAAGTAGCACCAAGTGTGCACCTGTGTCATAAGTAAAGGGCCGGCTGGCTCATCTGTTGAAGGGTGGTGTAACCCCCAAAGTGCCAGAAAAAAATAAAAAATATATATTTTTCTGTGTTTGTGACTTGTGTGCAGTGTCCCATAAAGGCTGTATCCTAAAGGGGTGCTCTATTGTTGTCCAGGTGGTGTTCTGTCCAATAGGGGTGCACCCCCCAAGTGCAAAAAACACAATTTTTTTATGTTTGTGTGTGCTGAAGCCGCACGTGCATCAACAAAGTCGCAGCGCCAAGTGTGCGCCTGTGTCATAAGTAAAGGGCCGGCTGGCTTGTCTGTTGAAGGGTGGTGTAACCCCCAAATTGTGCTCCAAAAAAACCAAAAAAAATCTTTTTCTGTGTTTTTGACTTGTGTGTGCTGTAGCCACACGTGCATCAACAAAGTAGCGCCAATCATGCACCTGTGTCATAAGTAAAGGGCCAGCTGGCTCATCTGTTGAAGGGTGGAGTAACCCCCAAGTGCGCTCCAAAAAAAAAAATATATATTTTTCTGTGTTTGTGACTTGTGTGTGCTGCAGCCGCATGTGCATCAACAAAGTAGTGCCAAGTGTGCGCCTGTGTCATAAGTAAAGGACTGGCTGGCTCATCTGTTGAAGGGTGGTGTAACCCCCAAAGTGCCGGAATAAAATAAAAAATATATTTATTTTTGTGTTTGTGACTTGTGTGCAGAGTCCCATAAAGGCTGTAGTCCTAAAGGGGTGGTCTAGTGTTGCCCAGGTGGTGCTCTGTCCATCAGGGGTGCTCCCCCCAAGTGCAAAATTTTTTTTTTTTTTATGTTTGTGTGCACTGAAGCCGCACGTGCATCAACAAAGTAGCAGTGCCAAGTGTGCATCTGTGTAATAAGTAAAGGGCCGTCTGGCTCGTCTGTTGAAGGCTGGTGTAACCCCCAAAGTGCACTCCAAAAAAAAAATTAAAAAATATTTTTCTGTGTTTGTGACTTGTGTGTGCTGTAGCCGCATGTGCATCAACAAAGTAGCACCAATCGTGTGTCTGTGTCATAAGTAAAGGGCCGGCTGGCACGTCTGTTGAAGGGTGGTGTAACCCCCAAAGTGCTCCAAAAAATAAAAAATATATATTTTACTGTGTTTGTGTGCACCTTAGCCGCACGTATATCAATATCACATAAATGGAGGACAAAAATTTGTCAGATAAAAATAAAATAGGGAAAGAACCACTTCCTCCTAGTGCTGAAGCTGCTGCCACTAGTCATGACATAGACGATGCAATGGCATCAACGTCGTCTGCCAAGGCCGATGCGTAATGTCATAGTAGATAAATCCCAAATGGCAAAGTTCAGGAAAATGACCTTCAAATTTTTTTTAAATCATCTGAGGAGAAATGTAAACTTGCCAATATGCCATTTACGACACGGAGTGGCAAGGAACGACTAAGGTCCTCCCCTATGTTCATGATTAGTGGTTCAGCTTCACATGATGATGGAAGCCATCCTCCCGCTAGAAAAATTAAACGAATTAAGCTGGCAAAAGCACAGCAAAGAACTGTGCGTTCTAATTCTAAGAAGATATCACAAATCCCCATGGACAGTCCAAGTGTGGCGACGGTTGCGATGCCTGACCTTCCCAACACTGTACAGGAAGATGTGGCTCTTTCCACCATTTGCACGCCCTCTGCAAGTGCTGGAAGGAGCACCCACAGTCCACTTGCTGATATTGAAATTGAAGATGTCACTGTTGAAGTACAACAGGATGAGGATATTGGTGTAACTGGCGCTAAGGAGTTGACGAGGAGGATTCTGATGGTGAGGTGGTTTGTTTAAATCAGGCAGCGGGGGAGACAGTTGTTGTCTGTGGGATGAAAAATCCCATCACGGTCATACCTGGGCAGAAGACCAAACATACCACCTCTTTGGTCTGGAAATATTTCTATCCAATTCCGGACAACAACTGTCTTGCCATATGTACCATATGTAAAGGTGGAATAAGTAGGGGAAGGGATGTTAACCACCTAGGAACATACTCCCTTATACGTCACCTGCAGCGCGTTCATAAAAAGATACTGTCATGTTCAGAAACTGTGGCTAAGACCGTAAGCAGTCCAGGGACACATAAATCCCTTTGTCCTGTTGTATCCAAGCACCTGCAAACCACACCGTCAACTCCCTCCTCGTCAATTTCCTCCACAGTCTGGATCGGAAGTAGTCCTGCAGGCCATATCACTGGCATGACTGACTCTCCAACCCGGGATTCCTCGGGAGGATCCTACATTGCTACGCCTACTGCTGCCGCTACACCTGTTGCTGCTGGGAATTGTTCATCATCCCAGAGAGAAAGTAGGAACACTACTACTTCTTACTAAGCAATTGACACTCCAACAGTCCTTAGCGAGGATGATGAAGTATGACAGCAGTCATCCTGAAGCAAAGCGGATAACTGAGGCCTTGACAGCTATGTTGGTGTTAGACGTGCGTCTGGTATCCGACATTGGTGCAGTGGGATTTAGACAATTGATGGAGGTAGTGTGTCCCCGGTACCAAATCCCATCTAGATTCCACTTCACTAGGCAGGCAATACCGAGAATGTACAGAAACGTCAGAAAAAGTGTCCTCAGTGTCCTAAAAAATGCGGTTGTACCCAATGTCTACTTAACCACGGACATGTGGACAAGTGGAACAGGGCAGACTAAGGACTATATGACTGTGACAGCCAACTGGCTAGATGTATCGCCTTATGCAGCAACAATAGCAGCGTTACCAGTAGCAGCATCTCAGAAACGCCAGCTCATTCCAAGGCAGGCTACGCTGTGAATCACCGGTTTCAGTAAGAGGCACAACGCTGACAACCTCTTAGAGAAACTGAGGGAAATCATCGCCCAGTGGCTTACCCCACAGACTCTCCTGGGGATTTGTGAAATCTGACAACGCCACCAATATTGTGCGGGCATTACATCTGGGCAAATTCCAGCACGTCCCATGTTTTGCTCACACAATAAATTTGGTGGTGCAGAATTTTCTGAAAAACGACAGGGGCGTGCAGGAGACGCTTTGGGTGGCCCGAAAAATTTCTGGCCACTTTTGCCATTCAGCGACTGTATGCTGAAGACTGGAGCACCAGCAAACACTCTTAAACCTGCCCCGCCATCACCTGAAGCAAGAGGTTTTGACGCAGTGGAACTCAACTCTCTATATGCTTAAGAGCATGGAGGAACAGCAAAAGGCCATTCAAGCCTATACTTCCACCTATGACATAGGCAAAGGAGGGGGTATGCACCTGACTCAAGCACAGTGGAGAATGACTTCCGTGTTGTGCAAGGTTCTCCAGCCTTTCGAACTTGCCACACGTGAAGACAGTTTAGACACTGCCAGCTTGAGTCAGGTCATTCCCCTCATCAGGCTGTCGCAGAAGCAACTGGAGAAAGTGAAGGAGGAGCTAAGACAGAGCGATTCCGCTCGTTATGTGGGACTTGTGGACAGGGCCGGTTCTAGACTTTGTGGAGCTCAGGGCGAAAGTTCCAAGTTGCGCCCCCCCCCCCCAAAAAAAAATATATATTATTTTTTTATAGATGATGTTTCCTTCCAGGAAGAGGTCGTTACCATTTGGGGAGGGGGCATGTCCTTGCGGAACACCCCCAATTAATCACATTTAGGTACACGAGTATCTAGAAACAAAAACATGTGCAAGTACAACCTACGCAAGTATCACTATGCATGATATATAAGTAACAAACACATAGGACACCTGCAATATATATCATCCCACACCTAAATAATTACATATAGTATAGGTGGACCCCTTCAATATATTATAGTGAGGTGTCCTATGTGTTTGTTATTTATATAAAATATGCACAATGACATTTATGTAGGCTGCATTTGCACATGTAGTAATTGTTTAGGTCACATGTACATGTCACCTAAATAATTATTACATGTGCAAGTGCAACTTACATAAATGCATATTTTATATAATTAATAAACACATAGGACCCCTGTGGTATGTATAATACAACAGTATGCAGCCCACTGCCATAATAACAAATAAGATGTGTGGTAGTGACACACTTAAGTGCCACTGCCAGCCGCAGCCTCCCCTCCTGCCCTTACCGGTTTTTCATCATCTCCCAACCCTTACCACTTTTATACCCACCATCTCCCCCACTCCTTATATATTTTATACCCACAATCTTCCCCTCTCCTTATATATTTTATATCCACAATCTCCCCCACTCCTTATATAATTTATACCCACAATCTCCCCCACTCCTTATATAATTTATACCCACAATCTCCCCCACTCCTTATATATTTTATACCCACAATCTCCCCCACTCCTTATATATTTTATACCCACAATCCCCCCCACTCCTTATAGAATTTATACCCACAATCTTCCCCACTCCTTATATATTTTATACCCACAATCCCCCCACTCCTTATATAATTTATACCCACAATCTTCCCCACTCCTTATATATTTTATACCCACAATCTTCCCCACTCCTTATATATTTTATACCCACTATCTCCCCCACTCCCCCACTCCTTATATATTTTATATCCATCATCTCCCCTCTATTTATTGCTCCTTATAACCCCCCGACCCCCTCACACACACACACACACACTTTAAATATTGTAAGTACTATTTTAACTTACGTTTACTGTGGCTGGGGTGGTTCCTCCAGGATTGAAGTAGCAGGGCAGGCGCTACTCTCTGCATGCTGAGCTCCAGTCTCTTCTCGTACAGGCAGGAGGCAGAGATGGGCAGGTACAGGAACGGATGAGTTAAGCCAGGGACATCCGGAGCCGTGCACTCCGCCCTGCCTCTCAGAGAAGGACCAGAGAACAGGATCCTGTCTGTGACTGTCACCCCGTGCAAAGACAGAGGAGGGCTGACCAGGAGGTAAGACTCGGTGGTGGGAGGGGACAACATGCTGCCGGAGGTGCTAGCTTCACAGAGCCACTCACAGAGCCTCACATAGCTAGCCTCCATCAGAGTGCAGCAAATAGCAAAGGCCCATGGGAGGTGCTGCTGTGGCTGGGAATGCGCAGCAGCCCTCCCGTGGCCATTATACTTAGAACCTCTGCCCAATTTGAGCTGTTTAGCCCAGCAGTCATTGTAAGCCGGCCTGGCATTGGGACTTGCTTCGACCCAATCCGCCCCTGGGAGGATGACTCTTTTAGAGACATTGTTCTTTTTTTTTTTTATGTGGACTCAGTGGCGCCCTCCAGGGGTCTGCGCTCCGGGCGACGGCCCTGTTAGCCCGCCCCTAGAAACGTCCCTGCTTGTGGATGAAGCCCTTCATTCGCTTTGCCAGGATTGGAGGGTGGTTATTCTGTTGAAATCAGACCACTACATTTTAGCCACCGTGCTCGATCCTAGGTTTAAAGCCTATGTGGTGTCTCTCTTTCCGGCAGACAAAACCCTGCAGAGGTGCAAAGACCTGCTGGTGAAAACACTGTCAGCTGAACCGGAACGTGACACGTCAACAGCTCCATCTTTATTTTCTCCCGCAACTGGGGCTGCCAGGAAACAACTTAGGTATCCTAAGCAATCTGCTGGTGGTGATGCAGGGCACACAGGACCAAGTTTGGACATCTGGTCCAGACTGAAGGACCTGGCAACAATTTCTGACATGTCTACTGTCACTTCATATGATACTGTCACCATTGACAGAATGGTGGAGGATTACATCGGTGACAGCATCCAAGTACGCATGTCAGACAGTCCGTACCTGTATTGGCAGGAAAAAGAGGCAATTTGGAGGTCCCTGTACAAACTGGCTCAATTTTACCTGAGTTGCCCCCCCTCCAGTGTGTACTCTGAAAGAGTGTTTAGTGCAGCCGGGAACCTTGTCAGCAAAAGGCGTAGGAGGTTGCTTCCACAAAATGTGGAGAAGATGATGTTCATCAAAATGAATTATCAATTCTTCCAGGGAGACCAGCTTCCAGAAAGTACAGAGGGACCTGTGGTGGTGGATTCCAGCGGGGACGAAGTAATACTCTGTGAGGATGAGGATGTACACAACACTGGAGAGGGTGAGGAATCAGTAGAGCCAGTTTGTACAGGGACAGATTAATAGCCATCTTGTTTTGTGGGGGCCCAAATGAACCAATCATTTCAGCCACAGTCGTGTGGCAGACCCTGGCGCTGAAATGATTGGTTTGTCAAAGTGTGCATGTCCTGTTTACACAACATAAGGGTGGGTGGGAGGGCCCAAGGACAATTCCATTTTGCACCTCTTTTGCACTTTTTCTTTGCATTATGTACTGTTTGGGGCCTAGTTTTTCAAACTGCCATCCTGTCTGCCACTGCAGTGCCACTCCTAGATGGGCCATGTGTTTGTGCCGCTTACTTGTGTCGCTTAACATAGTCATCCAGCTACCTCGGTGCAAACTTTTGGCCTAAAAACAATATTGTGAGGTGTTCAGAATAGACTGGAAATTAGTGTAAATTAATGTTATTGAGGTTAATAATAGCATAGGCACAAAAAACCCCACAAATTCTGTGATTTTAGCTGTTTTTATGCTTTTTAATAAAAAAAATACAGATCCAAAACACAAAACCCAGAACCCAAAACACGGAAGGGTGGTTTTGGCAAAACCAATCCAGATCCAAAACACGAAGAAAGATCCGGTTCAAAAACCAAAACACAAAACACGAAAAGTGGCCGGTACACACCCCTAATTAAAACCCTACGAAATTGTCTGTGATTGCAAAACATACCGTGATAACAGTAATTGAAAAAAATACATAGAATTACAGCAATGCCTTAATGTAAAACATACCTGTGACATATAACTCGCTGTTAGTTAACCCTAAAATAAAATTGGTTACGAAAAGCTCAAATAGAACTATAAACTATAGTCTGATCACATTAATATACACAAAAATAGCTTATGTGTTACAAATGTAAGCATAATATACACAGACAAATAGACATGGGAATATCTGAAATACAACATGGATAACACAACATACTTGGATAATAATCAAAAGTGAATATCACAGTATGTTTAAAGACAATCCACTTATAGTGTAGACAGAGAGTTGGGAAAACATCCAAAAAAATGTCAAAACACTAGGATAAGGGAAGGTAAACAATGGCACCCTACTGCAAAGTTGAGAGATACTGTATCAGAAATAACTACAACATTTCAATGCGGACATGATTATAGAATATATATCATATGGATATATATATATTAGACCCATATATTATCAAAAACATGGCAGAAAATAGAATACTCAAAAACAACCTTATAAGAAACATTTAAGAGCTGGCTATTCATTCAAACCCTTGGGAATAAGAGTACCTAGACTATGTATCCACCTACTATGTAAAAGTTTTAAAGATTGATTACCACCATGTAAAGAGAGCGGAGCTTGATCTATCATGCGATATTTGAAAGAAGCAAGTGGATGTGGAATCACTGAAAAATGTCTCCCAACAGGTTGCTCACTACTGCCCGTATTGAGTGCAGCTCTAATTACTGATCTATGGGCGGCCATCCTTTCCTGGAAAGTTCTTTCTGCTTTGCCAGTATATGAAAAGCCACATGGGCAAATAATCTGAAAGTATGTCTATGTCTAATTGTCAAGCTCCAAACACGAAAAACAACTTTCTTACCTCTCCGGTGTTTGTCCAGGCTAGCGCTGAGGTCCGCTCGCGCTGTGCATCACTCTAGGATAGCACAGAGGTCCACTCACGCAGCACATCGCTCCCAGCTGGTGCTGAGGTTTGTCTCTGCTGCTCCTGCCCCGTCCGCTCAGTGTCTTGTCACTGAGTATGAAGATGGATCTCCGCAGCCCCTTTCTCGCAGCATGTCTCTCCAGCATGATAGCACACAAGCTGCATGCCAGAGTCCCCTCCAAAACCACAGTATGGGTGCAGCCATGTTGGACTCTGGCCTTGATTCAGAGCCGGACGCTGTGACAGAGTGCTCGCTCTGAATCAGGGCCGGCCTTCTTGATTTTTAGAGCAGCCTCCTGGCTGCTCGCATAGCTGTGGGTGACCACCCACAGCTATAGTGAGTGGCCAGGAAGATGGTCGCGATGGTCAAGACCATCATGACCATCGGGCTTGCGACGAGACCAGTGGCATAACTAGGGCAGGGCGAGCGGGGTGCGTGCCCTGGGCGCCGCTGGACTGGCGGCGCGGGGTGCGCAGCCGGCCACGGTACCGGCCCGCTCGCCCTAGTTAGCCAGTGTAGCGCCGACCGCAATGAGTGTGGTCAGCGCTACACATTTACACAGGACCGGCGCTAGGCTTCCAGCGCCGGTCCTGTGCTGCATACCTGAGACCATTCCCTCCCCCTGAGCGCTTGCCCAAAAGCGCTAGGAGGTGGGCTCAGGCTGTGCATAACACACGCATCGCCGCCAGCTCTCATTGACTGCTGCAGCACCCACTGCAAGAGCCGGACTTCCGTCCGGCTCCTGCAGTGGGTAATGGAACAGACGTCATGACGTCTGTCCCATAATGCTGAGCGCGCCAGCCTGGGAGGACTGGCGGGCGGCGGGAGCGACGTCGCGGACCGGAGCAGCAGCAGCAGCGTGGATTCAGGTAAGTATATTTTTATATATATATTTTTTTTAACCTATCTGCACTACTGGGGGCACAACGGGGGAGGGGGGTGGCTACTACTGGGGGGACCTCTACTGGGGGTGGGGGCACAATGGGGGAGGGGTGGATACTACTGGGGGCACTATTATTGGGAGGGGGAACCTCTACTGGGGACTACTACTTGGGGGGGAACTACCACTGGGGGCATTATCAAAAAGGGGCCTACTACTAGAGGCACTGCACTCGGGGGACCACTACTGGGGGCAATAATAGGAAGTGCCACTACAGGGGGCACTGGATAGGGGGGATCACTACTGGGAAAACTGCATGGGGGGGACTATTGCTGGGGGCACTATATAAAGGGCACTGCATAAGGGGATACCGCTACTGGGCGCACTGCATTGTGGGGACTGCTACTGGGGGCACTGCACAAGGGGGAACACTACATGGGGCACTACATTTGGGGGGGCCACTACTGGGGGTACTGAGTAAGGGGAACTAATTGGGGGCTGTATAAGGGGGACCACTACTGGGGATACTGTATAAGGGGCACTACTATGGGCCTGCATAAGAGGGACCACAACTGCATACTGGGGGTACTGTATAAGGGGTACTACTGGGGTTAAGGTGCATATGGATAGGAATGTTCAGTGTGAAAATAAAGGGGTGTGTCATGTTGACACGCCCCATTTTTAAGTGACTATGCCCTTTTTTTGCCCATCGGGGGGGTCTCCATTTTCAAATTTGCCCTGGGCTCCAAATACCCTAGTTCCGCCACTGGACGAGACCCTTGTGGTAGGGTCTCGTTGCCGCAAGCCCCAGAGAGATTTCGGCTCTCACAGAGCCGAAATCTCTCCCACTGACATCACTCGTGAAGTCAGTGGGGCCGCCCCCCCCGTTTGGGAAGCCACTCCCCCGGCCCGCCCACCAAAGGGGGCGTGCTGTCACTCAACATCGACAGCACACCCCCTTTGGTACGAGACCCGGAGTGACGGTTTGCCCGTCGCTATCCGGGTCTCGCGCATGCGTACGACGGAGCCGGCTTCGTCGTAGGCCACCATCGACCCACTGGCGAGCGCATAGCGCTCGCCAGCGGGTCTGAATCAGGCCCTCTGTCACCTGACGCTCTTCCTCCTTTCAGAGTGCAGCTCCAGATCAGCTGATCACAGCATCCAATCCCCGGGGATCCACAACTATAAATTCTATTTCCTGACTGGCTCCTGTTGCCAGTACAATGTCACTTCTGCTGAGGTTACAGCTCTGTGCTGAGCTCCCAGCTACTCTGTATCTCAATGGTACCAGTCCTTTACATTCCAGTTCCAAGTCTGGTATTCAAATCTCCAATTTCATCTCGCGCTCCAGTTTGGTTTTACCAAAGAGATTTGTTCACATCTACTTCCAATCATCGGTCTCATGCGATATCTCCAATCATCGGTCCCATCCGATACCTCCAATCATCTGTCCCATCCAATATCTCCCAACATCGGCCCCATCGATATATTCAAACATCGGTCTCAAACCTATCCAGTACTTAAAAACATCACCATCAGTCTCAAACTGATCAAGTAGTTCAATTCATTATTGGTCTCAAACCAATCCAGTACTTCAGTAAATCATCTTCGGGCTCAAAATGATCCAGTACTACAATTCATCAACATCGGTCTCAAACCAAACCAGTTCTTCAATTCATCATCAATGGTCTCAAACTGATCCAGTACTTCAATTGATCATCATCAGTCTTAAACCATACCAGTTTTTTAATTCATCAACATCATTCTCAAATGGAACTAGTTCTTCAATTTATCAACATCGGTGTCAAACCGATCCAGCTCTTCAATTCAGCATCACCAGTCTCATACCGGCTCTACTCAGTAATCCAGCATCATTGGTCCTAATCCGATTCTGCTCATCTTTCCAGTATCATCATTTCCAGTTTTCATTCCAACCTGCTGTTTAATAAAGACATTTACATTACTGTCCTCGCCTTCGGGACCATCATCCTCAAACCACCTAGCTTTGTCCATACCTCCCAAGTCTCCTCTTCAGCCTCCCACGCCTATTCCGACCAATTTGAAACCTCAGATGTGACACTAATCTTGTAAGGTTTCCCTGAATGTGGATGATAAAATATATCACAGGCATTGCAGACATTTACATCTCAGACAACCCTATTTACTTAGAGAAAAATAAGTTCCAACTGAAGGGCCCATCTTATACCCCTTTCCACCAAAATTCCAGGTCTGACCCGGAGTTGGAACAGAGGCCCTATCCGGATCAGACCTGGAATTTAGCTGGTGCCGACTCACACCGGAGTCGGGTCTGCATAGACCCAGCTTTCCCAGCGTGAAAGTGGACGCTTGGAGATGACGTCATCTCCAAGCGCCACTGAAGCCGGACGAATCGGCCGGCTAGCAGCGCACTCCAGGTCATCGTGACCCGGAGTGCGCTGTTCTCACAGCAGGGTTTCATGGGCTACGCCCGTGTTAAACCCTGCTATTTACCTGGGTAGGATTGCCGGTCACTCGACCCGGCGATCCAACCCTCTCCCCTTTTACACCAGGGAGCTGCCCGGGTTAACCCTGCAACAACCCGGGTTTTAGCTCCGGTGTAAAAGGCGTATAAGTGATATCACTTAACCAGGATAATCATGTAAATTGTGTCCACAAGTGTAGCAGGATATAATCCTGATATCCGCCAATTTAAGCTCAGGGTCAGTCTGAACAAGAGGCCATCGTTTTTTAGAGATCTTATTAATGTTATCACTCGATGATTAAACCTATTAACACAAAGTAGAAAAGGGGTTTTCTTTTTACTGGACTGTTTGCGGAGTAATTCCTCTCTCTCCATACACATTATCTTACTCCTACTTTCCTAAAGGTGTTTAGGATGATACAAAGAAATCTAGGCACAATAGAATGTCAAGTTGTCCACTATGTATACAGATAAACCTAAAGCAGCCACCCACAAAATACCAACTATTAATGTAAACAGTACAGAATAAGTTAATTTATTAAAAATACATTTATTAAAAAGAAAAAACAAGGCATAACATTAGACATAAAACAGATACAAAAATGATTGCAATCCACATATAATGAAGCATAAATGTTTAAAAAACTACCCAGTCACTGGTAATAAAAATTATACTTCCACTGGTTTGATTGTGTCCACTTTTAAATTCAAACAGGATAAGAGCTGCAGTTAATTAGTGTCCTCAGCCGCATTAGGCCATGCATAAGACTTGGTGAAATGTCTCTATCCTTTGTGAAGATTTATAGCAATTTTACATATGGCTTATAGCCAAACTTTAAATGTGTTCTTATGAACAATTGTAGCAATGGTACGTAGAGCCTGTAGCAGCAATAGGGTTAGAATTTGATACAATGTCTCTGTGATCCAACAGCGGCTATGGCAAAAAAGCTTGTTTGTGAGTAGTTTATAACAGCAGGATTAAGGTGTGGCAAGATGGGCTAATAAAGCACGCCAGTTTTTATATGGAGATCGTAGTCCTGGTGCAACTAGCCGTCCGCTGTGTAGTGTCTCCTAACCAGGCGAAAATCAGCAATCCCACTCCTGGTCCAGCTGCAGATATGAATCACAGGAGCAACAAAGGATAGTGCCACACATTGTAGTGAGGTCCGCTGTGCTGTGATGTTCAAAGCAGGAACACAGGCCCTCATTCAGAGCCGCTCGTAAGCGGCCGTACGCTCGTAGTCATCCGATGCTGTAAAACCACGCATGCGTCGGTGTAACAGTGCGCATGTGCGTACGGCTGATTGCGATCATTTTTTCAGTCGTTCGTCGAATAGCGAACAGGAAGTGACATGTCAAATGTGATTGACAGAACTGTCCGTTTTGGGGCGGTGACGGGGTGGAGATGGGAAAACGCAGGCGTGTCGAGGCGTTTTTTGGGCGTACATAAATTATCTGATGTGAACGGCCAATGTGAACGGAACAAGTGTTACGTCACTGTCTGATCCACTTTCCATTAAAACTGCTCACTCAGCTTGTGGTCTGGTATTCTCTACCGCAATGACGATGGTCTCTTCGTTCTTCCTGTGGCTCATCGATGGTTTTCCGATTTATCAATTGAGGCCTCAAAAACAATTAGTTTTGAATTGCAAAAATGCTTGTAAGGTGTTTAGCCAATAGCCTTTTTTTACTAGCAAAAAAACGTACGCAGGTGAACTACTCAGCTGCTAATTTCTGGGTTAGACAATCAATTAGCTTACAAATTTATTTTACATTTGCGTGTTTTTGCAAAATTAGTTTTTTTCTTTTTTAGGGCAACAATATTGTACGCAGGTTGGTTGTTTTTCTTCATTTTATAGGGGCCAAGAAAACAATCGTCCTTTTGTTTTTTGCTAAGTGTTAATTATAACTCATAAATTGTTTTCAACCCTTGTTTTTTTTTTTCAAAAATAATGTTTAGATTTCCGTTGCATTGTTTATAATGTTGTTTGCGGGATTACCTTTTAACCAGTTTTTTAATAAATTAACAATAGAATTGTGCAGATTTTCAACTTTATTTTATTTTTGTTGTTTTTTTTTTTTACATTTTGGGGAAATAATAAAAACTTGATAAAGTAAAAACAAATAACAAATGATTTTAGAAACACACAAACAAAATAAGTGGCATTTGAAATCCACAAACAAACAAACACAATTAATAAAAAATTCACAAGAAAGGAGAGGGAGGTTTTGGGCATTAAGGAATATGGGGTAAACACTGAGAAGGATTGTGGGAAAATTAGCCAGTGCTGTCATCGCCTTTTGGCCCGTTTGGCCGGGGTGGGGAGGGAGCCTGAACGGGTCCGGGTTGTCCTTCTGCTGGCCTGGCCAGAGGCAGATGTTGTGGCCTCTGGACTAGGCATAGGGCTAGGCACATTTGGAGGGATGGCTGTTGTTGTGCCAGAGGTGGAGGGTCCTGATTTTCTGGCAGGAAGGGAGGCCGGCTCCAACATGTGCTGGCGAACGAGCTGCTCCAGGGCATTTGCTATTCGCACGTTGGCCCCAGTATTTTCCGCCAGGGCCTTAGCAATGGTCACGTTGGCCGCAGCACTTTGCTCTAGGGCGTCCGCCACCCGTAGCAGACTGGCGTCCATCCTCAGCAGAATCTCGGTCTGCTGATCCGTTTTAATATTGAGATCAGTGAGGAGGCCCACTGCCTGCGAGGGGGAATGCCCTGGACTGTCTGCCACAGGGTTCCCAGCCGGATCTACTGCTTCCTCCCCTGCAGAGGCAGCAGAAATTCTGCGGCCAAAGCTCCCCTCAGGAGCAGACTCATCCGCCTGTGTCTCTGTGAGAAAAAAGAGAAAAGAGTAACATTATAATTTAGATATTGTCCCAAACACATTTCTGAGTTGTTAACATTACAACATTTACCTGAGGCAACATGAGGAGCCGCAAAGTCTGGCATGTCGGTATCCATGTTCGACACGCCAAACACCTCCTCATCCTGCACACACCCCTGGGCCATCTCCTCCAAATCTGTGAGCTCCAGTGACACAGGGGTGGGACCCCCACCTGTCCCCCCTGCATGCCTAGCCCTATCAGCCAGTTTTTGCTTAAGACAATATTTGAAGTCGCTCCATCTGTGGGGTAAAAAGTTGGCATTATTTTGGCAGTATTTGAACCTGTAAACACTTTTTACTAAAATGTAGTTTTTACGTACCGGCGTTTGACCTCCCGGGTTGAATGTTCACAATCACCCACCCTATTGACACCACTGGCTATGTCATCCCACATTTTCCATTTCTGGCTTGCACCCATATTCCTTGCTGCCTGTGGCAGGTTGTCATTGCACATTTGCAGCAAAACCTCCATCTCCTTTCTTGTGAATTGTGGCTGCCTTTTTTTTTGTGTAGTTGGCCTACTAGGCCCAGCAGCCTCTTCCATGGCATCTTCAACACCTTTTTTGAAAATGGGATTAAAATTTATAATGTAAAATGTTCCCAAAATTATTGTTAAACAGAATCCTTTTGCCCAAAAAAGAGAAATACTTACCTGGCACCTCTTGGCCAGTGCTTTGCTGCTCTGTAGTCATTTTGGACTTTCAGGTCTCACTACAGCAGACTGATTTGGCTTTTCAGTGACATTTTTATACATGTGTCAGCATTATTCGGCCACATCATTGACTGTGCGCTCCTATTGTCCGTCCTTAATTTGAGCAGGAAAATAAAGACTATTTATGACTTGGTGTGACTGGAGTCGATGTGGCATGTTGTTTGTTGGAGGTTTGGCGTTGGAGTGGTTTTGAGGCTTAGTGAGTAGAAGGAGGACATTTTCGGAGCGATATTTTGGTTTTTTTCTTTCTTTTCCTTGGGTTATTTTTTTTATTGTTTGGCTATTTTTTGGTGTTTTTTGGAGTAAGTATTGTAAAAAACCACCGTAAAAAAAAATAGTAAATAGTTTTCAAATGTTTTTAATATTTTTTTTTTTTGGTTTACAGTTAGTTTGGCATTGCCCCAGTGAAGTTTTTGAACTTTGGTATATTTGTCTGTTTTTGGTAAGTGTTCTGGTTTTCATGATTTTACAAATTAGATGTGTTGTTCTTAGCATATGTTTCGCAAAGTAATGTTGTTTTTTTTCTGGTAACAATCATGTCTTACCACTAAATGTAGCATACTATTTAGCGAAATAATGTTTGAGTGGTTTTAATTTTAAAAGTAGCGTACTATTTTGCGAACTAATGTGTCTTGATTTAACTGTAAAAGTAGCGTACTATTTTGCGAACTAATGTGTCTAGATTTAACTGTAAAAGTAGCGTACTATTTGCGAACTAATGTGTCTTGATTTAACTGTAAAAGTAGCGTACTAATTTGCGAACTAATGTGTCTAGATTTAACTGTAAAAGTAGCGTACTATTTTGCGAACTAATGTGTCTTGCTTTAACTGTAAAAGTAGCGTACTATTTTGTGAACTAATGTGTCTTGATTTAACTGTAAAAGTAGCATACTATTTTGCGAACTAATGTTTTTTTAAATTTTCAGTGTAAAATCATGTCTTAACACTAAATGTAGCGTACTATTTTCTGAACTAATGTGTGCTCCCTTCTTTATTTTTTCACAAAAACAATTTGTTTACAATCATATTTTATTTAATGAATCTTAAACATATTTTCTACTTTTGAAATGTAGGGTGTTCTGCACATGACACGTCCCAGGCCTGTAAGCATCTTTGGATTTCTGAGAAAAGATAAGTATATTTTTCTTTACACATTTGTCTAAAACAATAACTACCTGGCTTACCATTTCAGGTTGATGTTGGTCGTATTATATTGGCCATGGTTCCAGAACCCGACCAACCTCATCTTCGTCCCAGGCCCAGGCCTTGTAGGCATGCAAGGCCCCAGATATATAGAACACGTGTCACCCTTTTTGGAATCCCAGATGATGAGGTGTTACGGCGATACCGTCTGCCGCCCCAAATCATCATAGACACTCTCTCATTAATAGAGAGTGATCTTGAATGGCAAATTGACAGTCCTACAGCAATACCACCACTTACTCAATTAATGTCGGTGTTACATTTATGTGCCTCAGGATCCTTTCAAACCACTGTGGGAATAGTTGCGGGAATATCCCAATCCTCCTTTTCAAGGATCCTGAGGGCAGTGATGGAGGCCCTTTTTAAACACCTCCATCATTTTATTAAAATGCCATTGGATATGGGTACCCTTAATGTGGCAAAGGCGAATTTTTACCAAATAGCTGGCTTCCCACACATCATAGGGGTTGTGGATGGCACTCACATACCACTTCAGCCTCCAGCAAGGCTGGAGGCTATTTTTAGGAACTGCAAGCACTTTCATTCACTGAATGTAATGGTGGTATGTGATGCCTCCCTCCAGATCCTGTCCCTGAATGCCAAATTCCCCGGCAGTGCACATGATTCCTTCGTCATCCGGCAATCAGGGATTTGGCACAAATTAAACAACCTACAAGCTGGTGATGCATGGCTTCTGGGTAAGTTGCCACCTTCTGTTGAAACTGATGCAAAGCTTGTTACACAATGGTCCTGATGTTTGTTTTAGTTTTTTCACAGGAGACAGTGGTTACCCTTGCACGCCATGGTTGCTCACTCCTTATTTGGTTTCCACACCAGGGCCACAAAGTGAGTATAATTCTGCACTTACAGCCACCAGGCAGGTGGTGGAGCACTGTATCAGCTTTTTAAAAGGCAGATTCAGATGCCTCCACCGCTCTGGTGGCGACTTCATGTATTTGCCGGCTATGGTTTAGAAAATTGTGGTCCTGTGTGGGATATTTCCCAACATCGCCATAAGGAGTGGTGTCCCAATGCAGCCAGAGGATGCCTTGCCTGAGGATGGCCCCCCTGAGGTTGGTCGGAGGTCAGTATGTGGGGGGGCCATACGCGATGAAGTTGTGGCCAGATATTTTAGGTAATTATTTCCTCATAATGTTTAAAAATGCCACAATGTAGACATGTAATATTTTAAAGTTCATTTTTAACAGGTTTTTTTTCTTTCTTTTTAATCCCTAAAATGACCATAAAAAAACCATGCCTACTACCTGATCAACACAAATGACTTTATGTGGACATATTGGATATAACTTTGGGAACAATGATTTCTTCTCCTCATTTGTGGATTCAAGTTGGCATGCTACTTCTTCAAACAGTTCCTGATTGTGTTTTTTTGGGGTTTTGGGTGTGATTTTTAACTTGTGTGTGTGGTTTGGTTTTTTGAAATTATTGTGTGTATTCACTTGGTGTTATTTGTGTGCATTAAAATTTTATTTGAAGTTCACCAACCATTTCCATCGTAAATTACAACCAAGTGTAACCTGTTTCTAAAAATGCAAAGTTGCTTAATGCCTAATACTGTAATTTCTTATTTGGAAAAGTTTAGTACCCTGCTTTGTTGCTAAAAACAAACACCAAAGGTATTAAGGTGAATCCGTATGTTTGCAATTGTAGGCCTAAGCAGGTAGCTTTCAATGTAACATTACCCACACCAAACAATCTTCACATTTTGAGGTTACTTCTCCAAACCTATTGGTATTGTTATGTGTTTAATGTGCAAGCTTACATACTTACTTGAGCTTTCGACACACACATTTACATTTCTTTAAAAAACATGGACAAATAGTAGACTTATGTAAGGTTCACCAATCTAAAATTGACACACAAGGAATGAGACTTAAATAAACCAAAATATAATTTATTTTTTTCTACATTTTTGGAGGTGTAAAAAAAAAAATTAGTGGCGCAGGCGCGCCAAAATGTGATCCAACGCCACAAGCAGCCCAACTACATGGCCCCTCATAATCTGCAATCCTGCATAAATGTCTTCATAACACCTCTGGCCCTCTGTGGGTCAAAAAAATGTGCGGATTACTAAAATGACACCTTAATTTATATGTGAGAAAACAACTAAAAAAACAGACTATACAAAAAAAGGTGACACCTAAAAACAAACAAACAAAATGAATGCCAAACGAAAAGATTGTGGAAAAACAAAGACAAAAATTATTTGGACAAAATAACATAAAAGAGAGTTACAACTATGCAAAAATACTACATTTGTTGTTACCGTAAACAAGAAAGACACAAGTATGAGTGTTTGGACATGTGTCATATGTGTAAGGGGAAAACATCCTAGACATTGTTTCACAAAGATATATATCCAAAACATTAGAACTACTTTACAATTTTGAACTGCACAGGCAAAAGGACAACATCACCCAAAAACCCAAAAATGCAAAAGCAACCATAGTTTAAAAGGGAAACATACCGGGCCTAATGCTGCCTGGGCCAGGTGCCCCGAAATCGTCCTCCTCAGAGGTGGGCCAGTGCTGCTCGGAGGGAGGAGGGGTGATTTGGAAAGATGTTGAGGGTGAGGAAAAGAGAGGAGGGGGTGGAGGGCATGGTGAGGAAAAGAGAGGGGGGGTGGATGGGAGAGTGAAGTTGGAGGGATAGAAATGTGAGGAGAGGGAGGGGCCTCACGGTCTGCAAGGTCTGGGGTGGAGGGGGAATTTGGTGAAGAGTGGGGAGAGGATGTTTGGGTGGGAGTGGGGAAGAGGGGACGAGCCCGACGTCAGTGACGTTGGAGACGTCGTAGTCTGCGCTCAGCCCCTAAATGATGTTGAAAAATTTATATTATTACATATTTTACATTTTGAATCCAAAATTTCAACTAAAAAAAAAAAAAAAAAACAGGGCTATACGGGAAACATGCACACGCAGGTATGTCCAAAATAAAGAAACAGGGCTATACGGGAAACATGCACACGCAGGTATGTCCAAAATAAAGAAACAGGACTATACGGGAAACATGCACACGCAGGTATGTCCAAAATAAAGAAACAGGGCTATACGGGAAACATGCACACGCAGGTATGCTTACATTTTAAATATTATTTAAAAAAACACTTATTTTCCCTGATTTGCTAACGCAAATTGTCCAACAAGCGTGGGGATCGGCGCCGGAGATCGGACCACCGCCTTTCCAACTGTCCGATATTTCGGCAGATCCGATCCTACGCAGACGGCGCCGCACCTCCGCGTAGGCAAGCCGCTTGCGGAGGTTAGTGATGGGGCCCGTGGAATTCGTTAATCTCCGGTACATCATATCAGTGAGGACCAGGAGTTCTCTGCGGCAAAAAGCTGTGGCTCTCATGATGGCAATGATTTTTTTTTACACAAAACAGTTTTAATAAAGGTCCTAGAAAAAATTTGATTGGCTAATGTACTTTGTAAATTAACAGAAAGCATTCTATTGGTTATTGTATGAGTCATGTGACCTACACCCTCACAAATATAATGTGAGTTATGATAGGCTTGATGCAGTGACATGCGTAAGCTAATTTAAATATTAATAAAAAAGATAAAAAATCTGCATATAAAAAAAAGCAAAACAATAGTAGCATTCAAACCAACTTTTAATTTTGAACAACTATCCCCTTGGTCCAACCGTACTTATTCTGCGGAATCAATGACACACACTAACAATAATAAAGTTTATTGACATTGAAAAAAAAAAAAGGATTGCAAACATGTGAATACCAATTAAGGTAATTAATATAGTGATTGCCATTAATCGATTCAAGTATGTTACCTGAATGAAATAGCAGGCAATCGAAACCGACAGGGCCACTTCCGGAATTGACTTGTGCGAGCATTCCCTGCAACCAAAGAGGAGACGGACGGTCGCTATTTAGAACGTTCACTAGCTAGAGGAGGGGTTGGGAGACTATGGGGCGGAAGATTAGCTGCGAGCGAACATACGAGTGAGCGCTTGATTTTACATTTTTACGCTCGTACGCCGAGCGAGCGAACGGCCACTTGCATCCGGGTCTGAATCAGGCCCACAATCCCTCCAGATGGAAACAGTGTTGTAGTCAAGCAGTAGATGGGTAATAATAACAAGTCCCTGACTAGTTTCTCCGTCATGTGACGGTTTTTTCAAAGGGTTAGTACTAAGCCATATGTAAAATTGCTATAAATCTTCACAAAAGATAGAGACATTTCACCAAGTCTTATGCATGTCCTAATGCGGCTAAGGACACTTATTAACTGCAGCTCTTATCCTGTTTGAATTTAAAAGTGGACACAATCAAACCAGTGGAAGTATAATTTTTATTACCAGTGACTGGGTAGTTTCATTTATGCTTCATTATATGTGGATTGCAATAATTTTTGTATCTGTTTTATGTTTAGGATGATATCCTCTGTCAATAAATTTCTGGGCTATAATGTTTATTTGATGTGCTATAACAGGGTCAGAAGTAATAAGTTTAATCCGCAGAAATTTCGAATATGGTAGGCCCCTGCTAAGGGATTTAGGTTGAAAACTGGTTTTATGTAATAATGATTTCTATCTCCTATCTATTCCTATCTGACTCTATAGTAAATAGGCTGGTTTCAAGCCATCCACTCAGCAGTGTAATTGACACATCCAGAAAGTTAACTTGAGTAACACTAATACTGTAGGTAAATTTGACCAAACTACCGCTAGCATTATGTTACTCTAAAATTACTATAAAATCTTCCTTAGGGCCTTTCCAAAATATTAGTAGGTTGTCAATATAATGTGTATACAACACTATCTGTTGGGCTATAGTAGGATCCGAAAAAAGTACTTGATGCTCTACGTCAAACATAAAAATATTTACGGAGGAAGCCGGCTGGAGCTCACTCATGAGCTCTTCCTTCCGGCTCCCCTGCTGCAGGTGATGGGAGAGACGTCACCCGCGTCATGACGTCTCTCCCATAGTGCAGAGAGGAGTGGATGGCTGCGGTCATGGCATGAGCGGGGATTCAGGTACCTTTTATTTTTCCTTTGTGTGTAAGGGGGCGCTACTGGGGGCATACTACTAGGGGCACAACTAATGGGGGCACAACTATTTGGGGCACAACTACTGGGGGCACTTCTAATGGGGGCATACTACTAGGGGCACTACTAATGGGGGCACAACTACTAGGGGCACTTCTAATAGGGTCATACTACTGGGGACACTACTACTGGGGGCACTACTAATGGGGCATTCTACTGGGGGCACTACTAATGGGGGCATACTACTAGGGGTATACTACTAGGGACACAACTACTGGAGGCATACTACTGGAGGCACTACTAATGGGGGCATACTACTGGGGGCACTTCTAATGGGGGCATACTACTGGGGGCACTAGTAATGGGGGCATACTACTGGGGGCACTTCTAATGGAGGCATACTACTGGGGGCACTACTAATTGGAGCACAACTACTAGGGGCACTTCTAATGGGGGCATACTACTGGGGGCATACTACTGGGGGCATACTACTAGGGACACTACTACTGGGGGCATAGTACTAGGTGCATACTACTAATGGCATACTACTGGAGGCACTACTAATGGGGGCATACTACTGGGGGCATACTCAGTGTCGGACTGGGACATGAAGGGCCCACCGGGGGAATTAAGTGGTAGGGGCCCATGCTTAAAAGGTGTGGCCAGCCACCACAGACACTAATCAATAGGCAAATTTTAGTGTAGTTTCTATAGAAGGAAACCAAGCCCCCATTCTGATCAGTGGTCCTGCTTCACCAGGTAACCGACAGTCTAATAGAGTAACAATGTAAAACTGAGGTCTATAACCTGACACCTAGAGGAGGGGGTGGGCCCTCAGGCAGTGGGGCCCACCGGGGATTTCCCCTGTACCCCTGTGGGCCAGTCCAACCCTGGGCATACTACTAGGAGCACTACTAATAGGGGCATACTACTGGGGGCACTACTACTGGGGGCATACTACTAGGGACACAACTACTGGGGGCATACTACTGGGGGCACTACTACTGAGGGCGCTGCATAGGGGGCACTACTACTGAGGACATTGTGTAAGGGACACCACAGCTGGGGGCATTGTGTAAGGGACACTATTGCTGTGGGCATTGTATAAGGGGCACTACTACTGTGTTCTTTGTGTATACTGTGTCGTAACATAAATAAGAGACGCTACTGTATGGTGTAATGTGAATCAGGGGCACTATGGGCCTGATTCAGACCCACTCACGAGCGTTATGCACTCGCGAGCGGGTCGATGTTAGGCCACTGCACATGTGCACGCCGGAGCTGGCTCTGACGTGCGCATGAGCGAGATCCGACTAGCGACGGGCGCTCCGTCGCTCCGGGTCTCGCACCAAAAGGGGGCGGCTGTCGATTTTGATCGACAGCTCGCACCGTTTTGGAGGCATGGCATGGCGGTGGCTTCACAAACGGAGGCGGTCCCATGCGAACACCTGCCGTTTGTGGGCGGCCCCACTGACATCACCAGTGATGTCAGTGGGAGAGCTTCTGGCTCTATTACAGCCAGAAGCTCTCTGGGGCTTGCGGCCACGAGACCCTACCACAAGGGTCTCGTCACAAGGCTGAGGTTCGCGATGGTCGAGACCATCGCGACCATCATCCTGGCCGCTCGCAATAGCTGTGGGTGGTCACCCACAGCTATGCGAGCGGCCAGGAGGCCGCTCCAAAAATAGAAAAAAACGCCCTGATTCAGAGCGAGCGCTTGTTCAGAGCGCTGGCCCTGATTCAGAGCGTCCGGCCCTGATTCAGAGCGTCCGTCTCTGAATCAGGGCCATTGTGCGGTGTAATGTGAATAAGATTGTGCACTGTGACTCCTTGGGCGTAGCCCACTGTGTAAACAAGTACTGTGACTCTGCTAGCCGAACCCCACTGGGTGGGTGGGAGGGCCCAAGGGCAATTCCATCTTGCACTACCTTTCATTTCTGCCACTGCTGTGTGGCAAAGTTTCATAAATGTGCTTTAAACTGTGGTGTTTGTGCCGCTGCTCTGTCGCTTAGTAACCAGTCAGTTCACTGCAACCTTTGGCCAATAATGGCGAAAACAATACTATCAGCTGTATAAATTAACTGTAAATGACTGGAAATTAATCTTATTGAGGTTAATAATACTCTAGGAAGAAAAAAAAGCCCAATTTATGTGATTTTAGCTTTTTTTTTTATACATTTTTGTAAAAAAAATCCAAATCCAAAGCAAGTCACTGCAGTTTGACAAATCCAAATCCAAAGCCGGATGACGAATTAGAACCAAATCCAAATCCGTCAAAATTGGTCCGGCGCACATCCCTACCTGGAACACAGACCAGTTACTTACACCAGAGTATAAGCTATAACCAGCAGGGAGGAGTTGGGCTGGCTGCCTTATAACAGGGAGATCCACTAATCAACAGCAGCCTGGGAAGGAGGAACTCTAATACTAATTGGAAGCAGCTGCATTGCTGCACGTCCACCTGTCAGTTGTAAGCAGCCCCTGCGGCCGTCCGGCATCCTTGTCATACCACACCCGCTACTCTCACATCTCTTGTGAAATTGCCTAATATAAATGATCATGTATTCAATTACAAATATTGTGGAAAGACAAGTACTGGTAAACACATAGCATACTATAAAAATGGGGGGTGCTGTCGGTGAAAGCTTTGTCCTGATCATTTCTGAATATGCTTTTAGCACCACCTGTTGTTTACAGTTTAAACCCTTACAGTGATTGTTACAGAAAATATTGGCGTTGTAATTGTGTTTCGGAATGATGTGGCAAGACTTCAAGACTAGCCATTAACAATGCATCACCATTGTGCTCTGGAAAATGTGACAATTGGTATACTCTCCCTGTGCACTTCCTGGATGACCTGGAACATGTGACCCGCTGAGCGTTCTGAAAACTGTATCAGTTACTGAGCTCTGCCTGTTCACCTGCTGGGTGACCTGGAACATGTGACTTGCTGGGTAGTCTGGAAACTGTGACAGTTATTTGCAGCCACAGATATCAGCACGTGTTGCAGGGACCTCAATCTCCGACTGCTGTGTCATTTCATTATTTACTTCATCTCACATTGTTTACACCAAACATGCCTAGAGGCCGTCCTCGAGGATGTCAACGTGGTGGAACCCTTACAGGTTGCCCAGAGTGCACAGTTCAAAGATCTTAAACAACGTATGACGGGATCAACTGCAATGCTACTTGCATTGGACATGACATATTCTCCACAATACTACTCTATGGATCCTATGGACGTGCAATGACTGAACTGTGGTGCCCTATACTTCTTGGCAGATAAGATTAATGCCCATTTTTCAGACATCTGTCACAATGGTAAGGTTTTGTTGCCCAATGTGGTTGTTCCACCATATTTAGCACAATTCTTTATGACAAATACCCACAAATGATGGACTCATTATCTCCATAATATCGTCAGTAACTATTATCCATAATATCCTCAATATCTAAGGTGGTTACTGCCAGGAGTCCCCAGTCTTTTGTTTATTTGTCCCTCCTTATTGCTTATCACCCTTGACTTATCTGACTATCCATTTTGATTTAAACTTTTTATTTGGCTTTTTCTTAACTTTGTTTACCTTGGTTTTACTATTGTTTTTAGTTCCTTCACAGATTTAAGCTGGGTACACACCTATACAATCGTCAGGCCATTCTTTTGACTTCTATTTGTTCGTTCGATATCGAAAGAGTGTGTACGCACATTCGATCCTGTTTTGATGGATGAACACTGGTCGAATCAGAGGATTGCATCTTCTATGCAGCTTGATTGTCATCCGATTCGACAGGGCATGGTCATACCAAAAGTGCTGTGTGTATGCACCTTTGACCGTTCGTGCGATTGTACACCAAACCTGGGGCTGCCTCTCTGGGTGTGCATAATTAAACTCCGGAAGTTCAGGAAGCATTCTGTGTCCTACGCTCCTCATCATATACATATTCTCCATTTTTTTCCCTTTACCCCACCACCAACTTGTTAGTGGACCCAAGCATACGTCCTTCCTTTACCTTAAAACCTTTACCCCACCACCTATAATGCAAGGCTAGGCTTGCAGGATAGTGTAGTTCCACAACTTGCTGGGCTGTGTAGTACTCCAGTTCATAGTGGACACGAGCATACGTCCTTCCTTTATCTTAAAACCTTTACCCCACCACCTATAATGCAAGGCTTGGCTTGCTGGACAGTTTAGTTCCACAACTTGCTGGGCTATGTAGTATTCCAATTGATAGTGGACACAAGCATACGTCCTTCCTTTACCTTAAAACCTTTACCCAAGCCAAACATCACCCTCATATAATTAGCCTTGTATTTACCTGTATAAAAAAACAACTGTTTTGTACTAATAAACTTTTTATTTATAAAAATGAATAATACACAATGTTTTGTTGTAGCACGAGCATTGGCAAACATAGAAGTCCAAGTGTGATTCTGCAAACATGTACTTGTGTTTGTCAGTCAAGCGGTCCCATACCACATGTCTACATCCCGGCCTGTTTCCATGTGATGCATCGCTGCTATGGTCCCATATGTCTGACATACAGCAGTACATATTTGTGGGCCTAGAGATTTGCACTTTAAAGTGGAAGGTGCCTAAACAAAAAATTAAACATACATTTTACTAACATGTCAAACCTCTGGTTTTCCCACCTGACTCGGATCTCAAAACGAGGCAAAACGTCATCATCCCGCTGTCGGATTCTCGCGGATTTTGGTTTCTACAAAGGTTCCGCGATCGCCACCATTTTTCATTCTGGCTGTGGTGATTGAAGCGGGAGGGAGCTGGGAGCTGTGCTGTGCTGTACTATTCTATTCTGTTCTGCTGTGCATAGGGGCTGGCTACTGTTGTGTCAGGGGCTGGCTGTTGTCCATATACTGGGGCTGGCTTGCTGTTGTCCTGTCCACTCCATAAGGGCTGGCTGTTGTCCATAATATCCATATATACTGGGGCTGGCTGGCTGTTGTCCTATCCACTCCATAGGGGCTGGCTGGCTGTTGTATATAGGGGCTGGCTGTGCTGCTGTGTTGTCCAGAGGGTGCTCCGTCCATCAGGGGTGCTATTAACCCCTAGTGTGAAAAAATAAAGTACTTTATTTTTATTTCTGTGTGTGTGCGCGCCTGTTAGCCACACTTATCAGCAATGTAGGTGCACAGGGGTGCTGTGCTACATGTGTCTCATTAATCAAGGGGCTGCTGCCTCGTTCAGGGGTGCTCTTCAGCCCCAGAATGACAAAAATAAAATCTATTTTTTTGGTGTTTGCGTGTTAGCCTGCCACACCACCAGTGTTAAAATAAAAACATTTTTTTGTGTGTGCGTGTTAGCCTGCCACACACTACCAGTGTGAATATAAAAATAATTATTTGTGTATACACCACCAGTGTGAAAATAAAAACAATTTTTGGTGTGTGTGTGTGTTAGCCTGACACACCACCAGTGTGAAAATAAAAACAATTTTTTGTGTGTGTGCATGTTAGCCACGCCACCAGTGAAACTATAAAAACATTTTTTTGTGTGTGCGTGAAAGGCTGCCACACATTACCAGTGTGAAAATAAAAACAATTTTTTGTGTGTGCGTGTGGCTGTTAGCCACACCACCAGTGTGAAATAAAATCAATTTTTTGGTGTGTGCGTGTTAGCCTGCCACACACTACCATTGTGGAAAAAAAAATTGTGTGCTTGTGGCTGTTAGCCACACCACCAGTGAGAAACTTTTTCTAAAAACTGTGTGCGTGTTGGCATGCCACACACTACCAGTGTGAAAATAAAAACAATTTTTTGTGTGTACACTACCAGTGTGAAAATAAAAACTATTTTTTGGTGTGTTCGTGTTAGCTACATTTAGCAGCAACGTAGGTGCACAGGGGTGCTGTGCTGCCTGTGTCATTTATCAAGAGGCTGCTGCCTCGTTTCGATTGCTCTCCCTCCCAAGTGCCACCCAAAAATTAATTCAATCAATCTTTTTTTGTGTGTGTGTCAGGGGTGCTGCCTGTGTCGTTTATCAAGAGGCTGCTGTCTCGTTCCGGTGCTCTCCCTCCCAAGTGCCCCCCAAAAATTAATTCAATCAGTCAATCTATTTTTTGTGTGTGTGTGCGTGTTTGCCATGGCATCACAAAACGCTGAAATTAGAGGATATGGTTTTAAAAATGGAATAAAGCAGCTAAAACTGCGTTCTCTGATTATAGTGTCATTACTCCCAGTCCCTCCCCATGGCCCCTCTACCAGAATTTCAGTGAGGCAGGGGGGCAACTCCATGCAACCGTATTCCAGAGTGCAGCTGCTCCTCCTGTAGCATAGGTCAGAAGATGTGTAGGAGGTGTGGTGATGATGATATGGACTAAAATGGTGCTCACATCCACTAAAGTAGACAATGAACACCCAATCTAACAGTGAGCGCAACTGTAATTTATACACAACACAGGATGGGATGACGATATAGACTTGGGTGATAGTATAATCTGGAGTAATGTATACATCATCCTCTTCACACAATATTAATTTGTCCACGCTGGAATCCACCATTACAGGTGCCTCTATAATTTTTGCACGTAATTGACGGTAAAGGTCTTTCTCGTAGAATTTGTAGTTCATTTTGATGGGCATCATCTTTTCCACATTTTGGGGAAGTAGTCTCAGGCCGATCACTGACAAGGTTCCGGGCTGTGCTGAAAACTATTTGAGTACACACTGGAAGGTGGGCAGCTTAAGTAAAGCAAAGACAGTTTGTGTAAGGGCCTCCAAATGGCCTCTTTTTCCTATCAGTAGTTATTTACATCTCTTTAGATCTGTATCTGATGGGAAGAAAAAACAATGTCTTCATCCATTCTGGGAAGAAAATCCACTCCCAGCTGCAGGCATGGCGCTCAAGACACAATGTAAGCCTTAAACATTAATTCTTAAATGTTGCATTTGCTACTCTGTTCCCCTTTTCCAAAATATCTTCTCTGGTTAAGTGGACAGTGGGTACAATGGCAGTTGAACTGAAGGCCACTAACTAACTATGTTTTTTTAATGTCCATGTACAGGTTGGGAAATGCTTTTTCAGAAGGATTGCAAAGGATTATTTAACAGTCAATTGTATTTGGAAAGCACTCTTCCTGGTCCCCTTCTGGGATGAAAATCCACTCCTAGCTGCAGAAGCAGGCGCAGGATTCTCAAGAAAGATACAATGTAAGGCCTTAAATCAGGGGTAGCCAACCTCAGTCCTCGAAAGCTACTAACAGTTCATGGTTTCCAGACCACCTAGCAGGTGCACAGTTGTATGCATTACTCAGCACCACATTTGAATAGAACCACAGGTGGAGTTAATTATTACAGTTGTGATTCTGTGAGAAGACCTGGAAAACATGCACTCTCAAGGACCAGGGTTGGCTACCCCTGACTTAAATCATATATCTTATGCTTGTCCACATATCTGTGCTGGTTAAGTGGCACTTTTAGGCCACTAACTAACTATGTGTTTTTTAATGTCCCTGTACAGGTTGGGAAATGTTCAATGTGGAAGCTTTGAAAAGGATTATTTTACAGTCAATTGTTTTGGAAAGCAGTCTTCCTGGTCACTTTCTGGGATGAAAATCCACTCCTAGCAGCAGAAGTTGGCGCAAGATTTTCAAGAAAGACACAACGTAAGACATTAAGGAGTAAATTTAATTTGCTGAAGTGAGAGTTTTTAGAAGTGAGTTTTAGAAATGATGTTGCTTGCCCATAGAAAATTATCAGATTCTAGCTATTATCTTCTAGAAAGTGACTAGCTAAGTAGAATCTTATTGGTTGCTATGGGCAACATCACTTCTAAAACGCACTTCTAAAAACTCTCACTTTAGTAAATTAAATTTACCCCTTAAATTTGTGCTGGTTAAGTGGCAGTTTGGAGGCCACTAACTAACTAGGTTTTTTTAATGTCCCTGTACAGGTTGGAAAATGCTTTTTCATCTGGAAAGCTCTACTAGAAGTCTTCCTGGTCCCCTTCTGGGATGAGAAAATCCACTCCCAACAGCAGCAGGCATGGCCCTCAAGGATTTTTCTGGGCAAGGACTGATGTGAATGTGTGAAATATTTTTTTGGAAATGCCTCCTCCCCTCCCCTTCTCCCTCATACATTTTCTTAAAAATAAAAAAATGAAATAAAATTTACTACCAATCAACCCTTCCTGTCCCTGCCCTGCCTTTAACTACATACATACTCCAACTCCTTCAAGCCTTTCTTGAATAATATAAACATTTGTTTCCTGATGTGCCATGTTGGAAGTTGAACTGCCAGGTGTTTGTGCCACCTACTGCTGCTGCTTAGTTTAGTCAGCCAGCTAGCTTGGTGCAAATTTTGGGTCTAAACTGGATGAAAACAATATAGTGAGCTTTGAGGTAGTCAAAATTAACTGGAAATGAGTGGAAATAAATGTTATTAAGGTTAATAATACTGTAGGAACAAAAACTGGCCAATTTTATGTAATTTTAGGTGTTTTTATGATTTTTTTAAGAAAAAATCCAGATCCAAAACCAAAACCGAATAACAAAACACGGAGGTGAGGTTTTGGCAAAACCAATCCAGATCCAAAATCAGGGGAGATCCATATCCAAAACCAAAACACGAGGGTCAGCACACATCTCTACTCATTATGACCCCATACCACCCCCAAATGAATGGACTTGTGGAGAGACTTAATAGTACCATAAAACCGATGTTGAGGACCTTTGTGGAGTCCCAGGGAAGAGACTGGGAGAGGTTCCTGCCATACCTCCTCTTTGCATGCCCCGAGGTGCTGCAGGAATCAACTGCAATTCTCACCCTTTAAACTCCTATATGGGCGCTGCATGCGTGGCCCGTTAATTTTGATCAGGGAAGAGTGGGAGGGTAAGCTGGTCACTACTGAGCAGTCAGTGGTACACTATGTAGTGCAGTTCAGGGAGAAGCTGCAATCTCTGATGGGAATGGTGCAGGATAACCAGAAGGCTGCGCAGGCGAAATACAAGAGGTGGTACTATCACCACACGAGAGAGCGCATACTTGAGGTAGGGCAGAAGATTCTGGTCCTGAACCTGCTGTGGCAGAACAAATTGCAGGCTGCCTGGTAAGGCTCCTACTCCATAATACAGCGCATCAATGATGTAGTTTATGTACTGGTGCAGAAGGCAGGTCAGAAAAGACAGAAAATCTACCACATCAACATGCTTAAGGCGTATCATGTCAGGGAAGCATGTGTTTCAGTTGTGTGTAGCTTGCCTGAGGAGGAGCAGGAATCTGACCTCTTGTAAGACCTGGCAGTTGCTGCCCAGGGAGGAGGGTCTCTGGAAGACGCCCGCCAAGGTGAGATGCTGTCTGTAGTACAGCTAGGTCAGCTGTACTACACAACCCCATTGCGACAGGCAGCCTACCCAAAAGGGAGATTGATGAGATGCTGCAGCTAAGGGTAATTCAGAGGTCTCATAGTTCGTGGGTGGCCCCAGTAGTGCTGGTCGCAAAGAAATATGGAGGTACCTGATGCTATGTAGATTACAGGAGGTTGAATGAGACCATGGTGTTCGATGCATACCCCCTGCCTAGGATAGATGACTTGCTGGATCAACTGGCCCAGGCGCGCAATATCACCATCATGGATCTCAGCCAAGGGTACTGACAGATTCCATTGTCTCCTGAAGCCCGTGAGAGTTCCGCATTTATCACCCCATTTGGGCTGTTTGAGTTCCTCGTCATGCCTTTTGGAATGAAAAAAGCCCCAGCGTCCTTCCAGCACCTGGTCAATGACCTGCTGGCAGGCCAGGAGGGAAATGCAGTGGCGTATTTGGATGACATTGTTGTGTTCAGCCAGATCTAGGAGGAACACCTGAGACACCTTGATAGTGTGTTGTGCAAAATCAGTGGAGCAGGTCTGACTATCAAGCCAGAGAAATGCCAGCTTGGCATGAGTGAGGTGCAGTACCTGGGACACCATATAGGGGAAGGTACTCTGTGCCCAGAACTGAGCATTGAAGGCTATCACAGCATGGTGAGGTCATTCTTGGGGACTGCAGGGTACTACCGTAAATTTGTACCCAATTACAGTTCCCTTGACAAACCCCTAACCGACCTGACCCAAAAGAAGCATCCGAATCTGATCGCATGGATGGCAGACTGTGAGCAGGCCTTCAGAGCCTCCTTTGCTGCAGGCCCCAAATTTTAAATGCAGGTTTATCGTGCATACTGATGCCTCTTACTATGGTCTGGGAGCAGTCTTCAGTCAAGTAGATGGGTAGAGAAATGAGCACCCAGTCCTCTACCTGAGTAAGAAACTGCTCCCTCGTGATGTGGCATATGCCACTATTGAGAAGGAGTGCTTATCTATTGTGTGGGCATTGCAAAAGCTGCAGCCGCACCTCTTTTCACTGTTATTACTGATCATAACCCACTCAGCTGGTTGAATAAGATTTTCAGGAGGCAAATTGCTGAGATGGAGTCTCACTCTGCAGAAATACATATTTATCATCCAACAAAAAAAAGGGGCAGAGCACGGGAATGCAGATGGACTTTCCTGACAAGGCGATGAAGTAGAAGCCGTAGCACAGGGAGATAGGTGATGGATGATTGCCATCTCCCTGTGCCATATTTAGGAGGGAGGTGTGACCACTGCCATGGGTTATGGCGATTCATCAAAGCCACGTGTCATGATTGCATGTATTTTGTGTGCCCTGGGTAAAGCGTCTTGTTATAATTCCCCCATAAGTATATATTTTCAGAAATGGCTGCTTGCTATGAATGGGTACAGTATGTCAAAACTGGATTGCATAAGCTAATCAGATCAAATGGCCAAGTGACAGCTAGCCTTTAAAGACATAACGCCTGCTCTGCCCCTAGGTGGCCATGGTTGAAGAGCAGTGCACAGACACACTGAATGCTAAGATTGTCATTTTTAGTACCTTACATTATCAGGTTTCCTACAATAAAATATCTTCAAAGCCCAGAGTGTCATATGAGGTTTAGGTCTTGTAGCTGTGCTAATTTACATCTACATAGACCCTGGGAGAACAAAGGACAGTCCTTTTGAGCCTGGGAAGGGTGGGGACTGCTGAGGGAGAGGGGGCTATGGAACTCCTGACTGTCTGTGTTCACTCTGTAAGGGAGTAGCTGCGTGCTAAGAGTGCTCCCCATCTGCATCTATCGTGGTCTCCCCCCACACAAGTTCCCTAAAGATCTCTGCGTAAGACAACTTAGGATTCTGATTTTTTATCATTTTCTTTTATCTGTATCAATCTGTGCATTTATAACTGTATGTCTTGTTTATTTACCTGTTTTTCTTGTAACTTAAACCTGGAGAGATTGTCTCAATAAATCCTAAAACTTTATCACCGTTATCTCTGTGCTCTAATGAATTCAAGTGCCTGGAGAGGCCCACACTGCATTTGTGTAATAATTGTGAGTTTAAGTGAGATTTAAGTGTCTGGCAAACGTAAGAGCACTATTTTAATACTCTTCGTGGTGGCAGCTTAGATGAAACCCATGACACAACCACCCAACTAAGTCAGGTTGGTGTATGTGGGCTGGGCACAGTGTCATGACACTAGTGATGAGAAATTGGCAATTCAACAACTAAAAAATAACAAATCAATCATCATCTGCCCCGCCGATAAAGGCCAAGGAGGTCATGAATAAATGTGATTATGTCAGTGCGTGTAGACAATTAGCAGATGCCACAAGCTATAAAGTACTGATATTTGATCCCACCACTGCCGTTAAATGGGAAGTTGATTCAATCATTCAGGTGGGTCTTTCTAATAACTGGCTGGATGAACACACAGGTAAATTGTTGACACAAGATCACCCAGTGGTATCACTTTTATATATTTTACCCAAAGTTCATAAATCCTTGACAAAGCCCCCAGGGAGGCCCATCTTTTCCTTCCGGGGGTCTTTATGTCAACCATTGTCCCAATATGTGGATTTTTTCCTCCAGCTAATCGCTAGCAACACCCCAGGTATACTTAAGGCCACCACGGACTTCTTGTTGAAATGAAAAGAGTTTGGGCCTGCACCAGAAGACTGCTTGTTAGTGACCCTCAAAATAGTTAGTTTATATACTAACATCGATCATGATGAGGGTAGAAATGCAGTCAGAAAAGTGATCTCAAACAACACCATCTACACGGGCCCACCAATTGAGTTTCTTCTCTTAATTGATGTGATTTTGCATATTTTTTTTTTCTTTTTGAGAACTCCTATCTCCAGCTACAAGGGACAGCTATGGGATCGAATATGGCCCCTAGTTATGCCAACCTCTATATGAGTGACTACGAGACAACACATATCTTGAAGAGGGGCCCATTTTCTCAGTACATTAAACTATATTCCAGATTTATAGATGACATCTTTTTTGTGCGACAGCTCTTGATCAATTTATTTTGATTTTAAATGGATTAAACAGCACCATCAGGTTCACCTGCTCTAGCAGCCCTCAAGCACTTCACTTTTTGGATGTTACAATAACAATTGTTGATCAGAAGTTTATAACTAGTATCTATAAAAAACCGACGGACTTCAACACGGTCCTTTTGGCTGATAGTTTTCATCCAAAGCCTCTCAAACATGGATTACCATTCTCGCAGTTCATTCGTACTGCAAGAATTACCTCTGATAGAGCCTTAAACAGACACTTAAAAATATGGAGACTGATTTTGTACAACATGGCTATAATCAAGATGAGATGTCTGAAGCAACTCTTAAGTGTCTCTCCCTCAACAGGGAGTCTTTGCTTAAACCAAAGAAAGAACTAACTCAATCTACAAGGGTGATCTTACTGACAACATACGCCATTTCCTCAGGTAGGATGAGGGAGTCAGTTATCCAGTCCGATCCCATCCTAAAGGACTCTTGCCATAATAATCCTTTATTTGCTTACAAATAGAGCAGTAATTTAAAAGACCTGGTGACCAATGCAGATCTCAGCCCGGGTGCTGTGAAAGACAACTGGCTTTTGCTCAAAAATGGTTCCTTCTGATGCAGAGGATGTGTCAAATGCAGATTTCTATTAGTTGGAGACAAATTTGTGCACCCCATGAATGGATTAAAGTTTTGTCTACGAGAACGGCTTAACTGCAAGAGTAAATATGTGGTGTATGTAATCATATGCCCATGTCAGAAACTATACATTGTTAAAACTACTCACATGCTAAAGGAAAGGATAGCCATGCACCATTCTTCCATGAAGAAGGCTTTTTCTAGTGTAGACCAGAGCACACATCCGGTGGCGAGTCATTTTGTGGAAACTGGACATAACATTAAGGATTTTCATTTCATGCCACTGGTTCAAATCAAACCTCTCAAAAGAGGGGAAGACAGCGGTAAAAAACTACTGCACTAAGAATGTGAACTTATCTATAGGTTTGGAACATTACGTTCTGGATGACTTAATGAGGATTTGTCATTCAATGTTTTTCTTTGAAGTAATAGCCTACTTTCTCTTTTTGAGTGCTTTTTTGAGGGCTGCTATATACCTTGTTAGATCCGCATGAATTGTTTTTTTTCACAAAAATTACAAAAAATTTATTTGGGGGATTTTAATACTCTATCTGGTTAGTTTGTTTATGCAATTAGTATTTTTGATTTCTGTATTAAAGGTGGTTTATTAGGATTGGGTATTTATTATTTTCTTTATTGTCCTTTTTCTTTTCTTTTTTTTGATTAGGTTACTTGCATTTATGTACTTATTTTTTGGAGGTATTTTAGTGGGGATATTGGTGTCTGTTACATGGAGTGGAGTGTACCCACCTGTCCTAAATTGCTGGCCTGGATGTGCAGTGTTTTACACTGCCCATGATCGATTGGCTGTTAATGTATTGTTGTTTACACATGACATGTGCTTTTGTGCACTCGTGTGTGATTGGCCAGTTATTTGACGTCAGTCCCTGCAAGAGTACAGGAGTGGGCACTGGTCCCAGCATGACTCAGTGTTCCTATGATGGACGGGTGACATAGTACCACTAGGCTTGCCGGGTACCCATCGGCACTTAAGTGTTACCGAGTAGATGTGGCAGCAGTGGGATGTCAAAATGACAGGTGATGCTTATTCCTACTGTTGATTAGGCACCTTGCCTCACTATATAATGGCCTGCTTCATTAGTTCCTGTGTGCTCATGATTAAGGTGGTTGCACACCGAAATGGCCGTAGGGCCATGGGTTGCTAGGAATGGTCACCAGGCTTACGTTAAGTACTCAGTGAACACTGCCTCCTGTTATGTGATCGACATCTAACTTTTCATGTTTATTATTGAGCATGGCTATTTTTATGATGTAACATTACATGTATTTTTTGCATATTAAGCTGGTGTGCTGGTCTCCTTCTTGTCCTTGATAGGACTAGAGTGTCTTGTATCAATATTCTATGTGTTTGCAGCACCCCTTTTTCATCCTTTAAAGTGTGCGCGATTCTTCCATTGGAATGTATATATATATAGAGAAGGAAACACAAAAGAGGGCACTCCATAGTGCATAAACAGTTTATTTAAAAGCACACAGTACTGGTCATCCAAGCATAAGCATCAATGTACTCATACCACAATAGATGACTCTGTGGACTGGTTACCACATGGCAGAAAAAAATCCAGACCAGGCAAAACTCCGAGATCCGCACACCGCAGGAGACCTGTATGCCACGCCGCGACTCTCCACGAGGTGATGGCGTGTCGGGTGACCCGAGAGGCAGACACCGTGAGAGCAACCTGGATGGAACAGTCGTCTTGTAAGCCCCGCCCTAACGCGTTTCGTCATTAGACTTCGTCAGAGGGCTGTCCCACAAGATGCATGGCTCAGTATTTACATTGGGAACCACCAATCACTGTTCGGTGGGCGTGTTGAATTCCCTAAACAGCACTGCATATGTTTAAATCAGCTACTAAGTGATACTCAGGCCGATCAAAGCATTGACTGAAACAAAGGTAGTATTCTAATACCGGGCTGCACTCCATCAAGCCCTAACTAGATGTTAACCCTAGTATATCAAATTAACATACATTTATCAAAATTACATCATAAATACAATAAAAATACATGATAATAAATACCCATCGGCACTTAAGTGTTACCGAGTAGATGTGGCAGCAGTGGGATGTCAAAATGACAGGTGAGGCTTATTCCTACAGTTGATTAGGCACCTTGCCTCACTATTAAATGGCCTGCTTCATTAGTTCCTGTGTGCTCATGATTAAGGTGGTTGCACACCGAAATGGCCGTAGGGCCATGGGCTGCTAGGAATGGTCACCAGGCTTACATTAAGAACTCAGTGAACACTGCCTCCTGTTATGTGATCGACATCTAACTTTTCATGTTTATTATTGAGCATGGCTATTTTTATGATGTAACATTACATGTATTCTTTGCATATTAAGCTGGTGTGCTGGTCTCCTTCTTGTCCTTGATAGGACTAGAGTGTCTTGTATCAATATTCTATGTGCTTGCAGCACCCCTTTTTCATGCTTTAAAGTGTGCGTGATTCTTCCATTGGGATGTATATATATATATATATATATATATATATACAAAGAAAGAGAAAGGCGGCACTCACAGGTCTGATGAAATGAAAGAATCAAACTTGACAACTGTGTCTGCCTTGTTCAACGTTTCAGTCTCACATGACTTTTATCAAGAACACAATAACAAGAACAAATACACATACCTTTATAGTAGAATGTCCAAGGTGATTGCTTTAAGTCTTCTTTTGTGATTCTTTTACTACATTCCTTCAGTAGTATGTATTCTACAGTCATCCTTTTCCTTATATATTTCCTTATAGAATGTCCAAGGTGATTGGGGCGGTGTAATGCTCCATACTGCCGGGGGCCAGAGTCTGACATAATCATCGTGCGCTTCCCGAGCATCGCGACCCGGGTGTGATTACGTCACCAACGTGATGACGCATCACGCTGTGTCAGACACTCAGGCATCGCACAGGATAAAGCAGTCTTTCACCCCCGGTCGATAGGAGGGAGAATAACCACTATACATTGTGGTTAGGTGTGGATAAACAGTTAAGGCACTGACATGCAGTGCTAAACATGATAATGTAAACATCGTGTCACAATATGCATAATGCAATTTGTAAGGAGTGGGCCAAAGCCCACACATCAAACAATAAAAGAAACAAAGTAACAAAATACAAATCGCTCCTGTAAAAAGAAAGAACATATAAACTCCACCCCACAGTGTTCCTTAATGGTAAATGTGAATGAAGTGAAAATGTAAAACAAATATTCAAAGTGGAAACCAAATAAGGATAATAATACATATACAAAAGATAATAAAGAAATAAAGGAGATATAGAAAAAAAACTGAGTATGTAACCATACCGTTATATATAAACGTCAAGTGTACCATCAAAAGGATCCTAAAAAGAATATATTGGTGAATACATCTACCAAAACATGTGCATCAGACTGGGTATATGGGATAAAACAACAGAATATGCATGTGTGCCACAGAAATATATAAGGAAAAGGATGACTGTAGAATACATACTACTGAAGGAATGTAGTAAAAGAATCACAAAAGAAGACTTAAAGCAATCACCTTGGACATTCTACTATAAAGGTATGTGTATTTGTTCTTGTTATTGTGTTCTTGATAAAAGTCATGTGAGACTGAAACGTTGAACAAGGCAGACACAGTTGTCAAGTTTGATTCTTTCATTTCATCAGACCTGTGAGTGCCGCCTTTCTCTTTCTGTATATGTAAGTAGGTGTTCTATTGAACTTCCAGGAAGGCACCAAGGCAAGTAATTTGGTTTGCATTCATGTGGAGTGCCAGCTATTTGACTATATATATATCTATATATCTATATATATATATATGTATAATCTATTTTTATGTATATATATATACTTATTAATATATATATATAAATATAGAGCTTGACGTACGTTATATATTTATTATATATTTTAACAAACTTTGTGTAATAGTACTCTTTTTCTTTTCACCTCACCTCTAGTACATTATGGCAGGGAAAAATAATTTATAACCGATTTCATTGAGGCCTACCAGTCCCATCCTTGCTTGTGGAACTCCAAGCTAAAAGAATATTCTAATAGGCAGAAGAGGGCACTGGCACTGGACGAGCTGGTGAGGGTGAGCAAGACATATTACCCTGAAGCCACTCCTAACTGGATGCGTTCAAAGATCAGCAACATGCGGACTGTGTTAAAAAAAGAATTGAACAAGATTGAGGAATCCAAAAAATCAGGAGCTGGAGCCGTGGACATGTATCAGACCAAACTATGGTATTTCGGTCTGTTAAGGTTCATGGTAGACCAAGAATTGCCAAGGCCTTCGATATGCAGTTTGGGTGCCTCAGCAGCTACAAAAGAAATGGAAGACAGTCCCTCAAGTGGGATTGTAAGTACACTTTAAATCATAAAGAACACCACATATTTTAAAGTGTTTAGTATCCAATATGTATAACTACGAAAATACTTTTAACATTTCCCTTTACAACATGTCAATTGGACATTATATTAGATCATGTCATTCTGCCATGACACAGCTCCAACACCATCAAAATACCACAAATACTCTTCATGGCTAAATTTGGCACGAGCACTGGCATTACGGCCTAAATTGACCTCCAGAGGAGCCAAGCCTATAGTTTCCTCCACATAATCTGTATCCTCAATGACAGAGTGCAATGTGTGTGCTTTGTGCGCTTTACAGCGCAAATAGTTGTGAAGTACACAGTATGCCATGACCACCTTATCTATTTTGTCTAGACGAAGGTTAATGACGGTATGGAAAATGCGAAACCTATTGCTCAGGATTCCAAAGGTATTTTCTACCACTCGCCTAGCTCTAGACAATCTGTAGTTAAAAATCCTTGACTCTTTAGAGAGTGCCCTTTCGGGTAAGGCTTTAATAAATAAGGATGTAAATCAAAGGCTTCGTTAGCCACAAATACATAATTAAGGCTATATGTAGTTTTCTCTCTAGTGGGCAGGTTCAGGGTATTGTTTTTCAGCTTGTCATTAAACACAGTGTTCTCCATGGCCCCACCATCAGAAACTCTACCATTTTTGCATTTTGCATTTTTGTCTACATACAAAAATTCATAATTGCCATTAACAATGGCCAGTAGGACAATGCTAAAGAATCCCTTATGGTTGTAGTAAAAGTATCCACTATTAGCGAGTGGCATGATGCGAATATGTTTCCCATCGATATGGCTCCACCACAATTAGGGAAATGCCATAGCTCTTCAAAGTCTTTGAAAACAGCCAACCATTCTTCCTCCGTATTAGGAAACTAGAAAAAAAATTCAAATGACACATCAATTTACTAACATGTACAACTTTTTTTAAAATTTAACAGCCATCTATTTTTGGGAAGAAGGGAGATCACCAACAATTGAGGACCATACAAGTGCTCCATCAACAGTCCTCTGTTCAACCCTGGTCCCCAGCACCCAGCAACCATCCCAGCTATCAATGCAGCCTCCATGCTCAAGCCCCTCCACCAGCAGCCAACAACCAACACAGCAGGGGGATTTTAGCATGAGACGGGCACGCAAGAGCCAAGACAAGGAGCAGATCAATCAGAGGTCATGACTCACCAAATCTTGGAGTCTACAAACAGACTCATGGCATTGGATGAAGACAAGCATGACCATCTGGCAAGCTCCTATGCCAAAAAATTTAGGGTCCTTGACCGTGCAACTCGTTACGAAGTGGAGCACATTATTAATGAGGCCTTTTACAGGGCAAATATTGGAACACTTTCACAATGCACCCGACAGACAGATGACCCCCCTAAGCCCCACCCCTCTGAGTTCAGACCAATCTACCCTGCTCCATTGCCACCACCACATGCATCTGTTTATATACCCACCCAGACCTATCCCCAGCATGGACGCTTTGGCATGCAGCAGACATCATCATCTATGCTAATGCAACATCACCCACTACCACCTGCTATACCAACACGAAGGACAAAATGCCCCCAGTATAATGAGGCCAGTGCACAGTTCCACCAGTATAATGAGACTCCGTCTCCGTCCCAAACCTCTACCCATGATGCAACTTATTATTAAAATATTTAAAGCTAATGTGTATGTTAATATATATGTATATATATATATATATTGTGATAGGATCACTGGTAAAGTGGTCTGTGACAGGGACATTTATCCCAGATTCCTGTCCTATGTGTTTAAAATCCCCAGGAGAAAGTTTTCAGTGTAGCAGGCTTGAGTTTCGGCTTTTTGAAAAGCCGGTATGGGACCTGGGGGTTGTGGGTGAGAGGAGAGGGAGGGCTCCACCCACGGCCACTCCAGGTTTTGGTTCTCGCAGCCTGGTAACAGGTTGTTAGGGTTTCCACCTGAGAGTGGCCAAGATAAGCCTAGTGTGTTGAGGGCTGAGTGTCTCACCTGGGAGAGCAGACAGGGAGTTTGCTCAGAGACACTTGAAAACCTAACTGTGAGTGTTGTGCTGTGCCTTTTGTTGCTGGTGAGGGCATTAGGCCCTGCCAGGTTCTGGTAGTGAGAGAACTACCTGTGAAGTTAGTGCCCCGACAGGGCTAGGATTTACGTTTATGTTTTCTTCGTGTTATTTCTGACATTGCACAATAAAGACTGGCGCCGACCAGCTTGTACTTGCATCCAGTCTGGCGTACTGTTTCCCAGCTGCTGTGTGTGAAAGGAAGTTGTCCTCTACCCAGGAGAGGGACTCCCTAACCTAACTGTGTCACAATATGGTGGAGAATGCGGGCACCCACACACACTGAACTTGCAGCAAGAGAAAAACTTTCCATTTAAAAATTAAAGGGACAGACACCCAATTTGTGAGTGTGGAAATAATACTGTGTCCTTGGAGTCCCATAGAGGAGGCGTCAGCCAATGCTCAGAGAGGCAAGGTTCAGCTTCCAACCTACACCCCAGGACAAAATGGAGGACATTATTAAGGCCTTGCTCCAAGCTACAGCAGCTCAGCAGGAATCTACCAGGGCTCAGCAGGAAGCTACAGCAGCTCAGCAGGAGACTAACAAACTTCAGCAGGAAACCGCCAGGCAACAACAGGTTGCCATCGAGGAAACCCGCCAGGCCTTAGCGGAAAACAGCCAGGCCATAAAAGAGGTGGTACAGCACCTTGTCGCCCGGCCCAGAGATGTTAATACTGGTCCTCCCACCACCACTCACTCCGTACGAGCCAGTCACTTCCTCCAAAAGATGACTTCGGGCGATGATGTCGAGGCCTATCTCGCCGCATTTGAAAGAACGGCCGAAAGGGAGAGTTGGCCCCAGGAGCAGTGGGCAAGTCTGGTGGCACCTTTTTTGTCTGGGGAGCCACAAAAAGCATATTTCAACTTATGCCTGGCTGATGCCAAGGACTATAAAAAACTAAAACAGGAGATCCTAACTCGCTTGGGAGTGACCACCTTTGTTCGTGCCCAACGGGTCCACCGCTGGGAGTTCCATATGGACAAGCCTCCACGTTCACAGATGCATGACCTCGTCCATCTGTCCTCAAATGGCTACAGCCCGAGACGCTGACGGGACCACAGATCGTGGAAAGGGAAAGGGTCGTGATGGACCGGTACCTGCGATCATTACCCACGACTCTGCGCAAGTGGGTGAGCCATGCAGACCCTAAAACCGCGGACCAGTTGGTTGAGCTAGTGGAGAGGTATGTGGCGGCTGAGGAGCTGAGGAGTATGCCCCACCAAGCCCCGATGGCGCACCGGCGAGCTCCCACAGACACTGGTAAGACTGTTCCAGGGGAGAAGGGTGCTGGGCGGTGGAATGTACCTAAGACTGAGGGTGTAGAACCTGGAGATAGGCCTGCCGGGCCAGGAAGGTTCTTGGCCCATAAACGACTAGACATTAATATGATTCAGTGTTTCTGGTGTGGTGACTTCGGCCATATTTCCGCTAATTGTTCACTTACAACTGAACCTATGCAATGTGATACTGCTCATGTCTACCGCAGGGGGTCTTTCTTTGCACAGACAGCCTGTATGGCTGACCGGCAGGCTGAGACTGATAAGCACATGTGTGTACTCACTGTAGATGGCAACCGAGTAGAGGCACTGTTAGACTCTGGTAGCTTGGTGACACTTATAAAAGCTGAGCTGGTGAACCCCTTGAGGCATAAGGGGAAAACTGTTGATGTGACCTGCATACATGGGGATACTCGATATTATGTTATGGCCGAGGTGAACATCGAGACACCATGTGGCTCTGCTCTAGTTTCTGTGGGTTTGGTGCCTGGTCTGATGTACGATGCAATATTGGGGAGAGACTTTGCTCACTTCTGGAAATTGTGGGAAAGCCGTTTTGTTCCAGAAGTGAACAACCCCGGTCCACTTGAGAAGGTTGTCGATATAGTGGTGGAGGGAGTTTCTTCTGAGTCAGAGTTATTCCCTTTTCCTACTATGGTTGGCGAACTAGAGAATGCGGAGCGTGACGGTGGCCCGCCAACTGATGTACCTCCCATTGAGGTGGGAAGTGTTGTTGGGCCAGTGGATCATCTGCCTGATTTAGAGGTCAGAAGAGAGGTCTTTGCCGGGGAGCAGTTGAATGACCCTACTTTGGTAAAAGCCAGGGAGAATGTAAAAGTAGTTGATGGTAAACCCGTAGACCCTGATAGTCCTTTGTCCTATCCCCACATGGTAATGTGTCAGGATTTGTTATATCAGGTGACTAAGAAGGGGGAAGCTGTTGTGGAACAACTAATAGTTCCCAAAGCCTACAGAAGAACAGTGTTGGATCTGGCCCATGGTCGTATAACGGCAGGTCATCTAGGGGTAGAGAAAACCACTGAGCGAATAATGCAGAGGTTTTTCTGGCCCGGGCTTCATAAAGAGGTATCGGACTTTTGCGCATCCTGCCCTGAGTGTCAGTATCATGCTCCCAGACCACGTTTTAAGGGACCACTAGTTCCATTGCCTATTATAGAGGTGCCGATAGTGAGAGAGCACCTGAAACAGGCTCAACAGGCACAGCAGAGGGTATACAACCGCAATGCTCGGTTACGCAGCTTTGCTCCTGGGGACAAAGTGTTAGTGTTGGTTCCCACTGTGGAAAATAAACTTTTGGCTAAATGGCAAGGGCCATTTGAAATCTTAGAAAGAGTGGGACAGGTCAGTTACAAAGTTTACCAGCCGGGGAAAAGAAAGCCGGAACAGATATACCATATAAATCTGTTAAAGCCCTGGAAAGATAGAACGGTACTGTCGGCCGTCCGAGCCCCTCCAGTAAGTCCAGGGCCCTTAGTTCCCGAAGTGACAGTGGCAAAAACCCTGTCGGCAATTCAACAACGAGAGGTCAAGGAGTTTCTGGTTAGAAATAGGGTGCTGTTCTCTGATGTACCTGGGAAAACCTCGGTCGTTAAACATGACATCATCACTGACCCAGGGATAAAAGTTAATCTAAAGCCCTATAGGTTACCAGAAGCACCAAGAGCATCGGTGTCGAAAGTAATTAAAAATATGCTAGAGTTAGGGGTTATTGAAGTATCACATAGTGAATGGTCAAGTCCCATTGTGTTGATTCCAGAGCCCAGGAGTGTGATTCCAGAGACAGGAGTGTGCGTTTCTGCAATGACTTCCGAAAGTTAAACAGTGTTTCAAAATTCGATGCCTACCCGGTGCCACAGTGGAGAAGGAGGCGTTGGCCATAAAGTGGGTGTTACAAACTTTTAAATTTTCGGTGGAACACAGGCCAGGGGGCCTGTTGTCTAAAGCGGAAGCGTTGTCACGCGTTCATTGTTTGGGGGCTTCAGTTGTTCCGCCCCATAGGTCGAAACAAAGGGGGGGGATATGTGATAGGATCACTGGTAAAGTGGTCTGTGACAGGGACATTTATCCCAGATTCCTGTCCTATGTGTTTAAAATCCCCAGGAGAAAGTCTGCAGTGTAGCAGGCTTGAGTTTCGGCTTTTTGAAAAGCCGGTTTGGGACCTGGGGGTTGTGGGTGAGAGGAGAGGGAGGGCTCCACCCACGGCCACTCCAGGTTTTGGTTCTCGCAGCCTGGTAACAGGTTGTTAGGGTTTCCACCTGAGAGTGGCCAAGATAAGCCTAGTGTGTTGAGGGCTGAGTGTCTCACCTGGGAGAGCAGACAGGGAGTTTGCTCAGAGACACTTGAAAACCTAACTGTGAGTGTTGTGCTGTGCCTTTTGTTGCTGGTGAGGGCATTAGGCCCTGCCAGGTTCTGGTAGTGAGGGAACTACCTGTGAAGTTAGTGCCCCGACAGGGCTAGGATTTACGTTTATGTTTTCTTCGTGTTATTTCTGACATTGCACAATAAAGACTGGCGCCGACCAGCTTGTACTTGCATCCAGTCTGGCGTACTGTTTCCCAGCTGCTGTGTGTGAAAGGAAGGAGTCCTCTACCCAGGAGAGGGACCCCTTAACCTAACAGTGTCACAATATATATATATATATATATATATATATATATACATATATATTACATTTATGGTTTATAAATGATTTTTTTTATTCAATACAACAAAAAATGTGTCATATATATTTACCTTAATATATTCATCATGCAGGACTTCAATTATGGCCTCACAGGTGTCTGGTATGATCTCCCTAAGCGCCTGAGATGATATGCTGGTGCTGTACTGCAAATCAGCCAGCGACCTCCCTGTTGCAAGATAGCGCAGTGTAGCCACCAATCTCTGCTCCTGTGAAATGGCCCTCCTCATATAAGTGTCCTCCTTTTTGATGAGCGGGGTTACCAGCCGGAGAAGCTCCTGGAAGGATGCATCATCCATACGTAAGAAATTCCTGAAGTAATCAGGGTTGTTCTCACATATCTTTTGAATCAGAGGCATGTGGGAGAAGGTGTCTCGTCTCCAATCCATGGTCCAACAACTCAGATTTCTGCTCCTTTTTCTCCTCCTGATAGCTTGAATTGCTGCTGCCATAGCTGCCAGAATAGAAGTTCGAGCCTTCCTTTTTCTCAAAATCAAAGTCATGCTGGAGAATGACAAAGACAAACAAATGTTCTGTCCTAAAACTACAGCAGCTAGTTCATAAACGAACGGACGTAATAGCTCTAAAAATGGTCTCATAATCATACCCCCTTCCTGCCCATTATGTTAATTTTAGGTACACCTACTATGAGCACAGCCTGAAATTGGGAAAATGTGTACGCTGGTACAATCATTTGCTTGCGATATTTTGGCAGTGCGGGATCGAAGGTTGCACATTGGATTGTATATGTGTGTACATGCGTATCGGGACTGTGATCAGCACTTCCGAATGGGAGCATTGTTGATCGAGCCATCGCATCGAATGTGTGATTGTATAGATGTGTACCCAGCTATAGTCTCTCTATTCCTGTGTTCAGAAATCTCTCCCTCGATGATTATTGTGCCCCTGTTTCACTTCATAATTAAATAACGTATAAAACCTAAACTTGAATTGTCATTTTTTATAACCTGGTCACCAACCCTGTATAACTTTGTAATAATAACCCAAGGGATCAGTGCATAATTGCTTTTTTCTATTGTGGACAGGCAATTATTTCACGTTATAATGCAGGGAAGGCATGGAAAGAGCTCTACAAATGATCACAAACATCCATCACCATCAAAATATCTATTAATGTTGATAAAAGATATTGTTTCTCTTTATTGGATCAGAAGTGTTAAATCCCAGCAATGACATTCATTTCTCTATTACTGCACTTTATATATAAAACAATTGCATACTTTTATATTGCTAAAATTATTTCCTAATCCTTTTAAACTCTGGCATTGTTAAAGGACATTATGATAAGACATCTATGACAATAGCACCTGACATTTTCAAAACAATACCATAACAAAGGATGAACAAACATGAAACAATGCTCCCATTGATGAAGGTTTCCAGAGAACATTTGCCAACAAGGAAGCTGCTTACTGTATGTATGTATTGGAAACAAAATGTTACACAGATTGTCAAGGGAGGATTAAACCTGTCAAGATTTCTTTAACTTTTTTACAACAACAAACAAATGATTGATTTTATTGTTATCACATTATCTATTATTTTTAAAAAAAGTTAATAAAACTAATGGGCATTACATAATGCAAGCAAACACTTTTTAATGTAGGTCTTATGTTGGTGTATGATTGCTTAAACTTGCTGTAACACCCACAAATCATGGTGAGATTTTTATATCTTTGTATTTCAGTTGCCATGTCATCAAATTGTATTGATTTATTACATCAAAATCGAACATTTATTCATCCTAGACATTAATTATTATTATTATTATTATTATTAATTTGTAAGGTGCACATTGCTCTCAAATGCGGGACAGTGGGAAAACAGGACACATGTACAGTATAACAGAATAAGCAAAATATATGGAGACCTGATAACAGAAAAGTAATGATGGCCCTGCACATGAGGGCCTTACGTTCTAACTGGATGAGGGCAAAACTAATGAAAGAGGACAAATTGGGCTAATTTATGTTTTATAAATATTAATGAATTTTTTTCCCCTTGTTTGGCATTGTACGCACAAGAGAAAGAAGAGACAAAATTAGCATGTATGCTAGGAGTTTAAAAATAAATTTGGCTTCTGCCTTCCTAGCTTCTGGTGAGAAATGAGCCAACTTTACGTTATGGTTCTCAGAATGTTTCCAAGGTTTGCTATTTTTGAGGGTTATGTAAGTTGCCAATATAAAAAATTAAAAATCCTTTAATATAAAAAGTAGCTTTATATATACATCCATCAGCCATAACATTAAAACCATCTTAATCCTTTGATAAAGCTGTGGGACACACAGGGAAACACGTCAGAGGTATTTCTGTACTGGATCCTTTTATACTGGTTTAATACCCAACTAACTGGGGTTGGATTGTGTAGTAAGGTGTGGGGTTCTTACCACTGATGGAGTCGGTAACACTCAGGATCGATACCTCAGCAACGTGCATTTTCAGTAGAGATTAGGAAAACCAGGTTTTTCACACAATAAATTATACTAACAGTATCAGCTAGTCTGCTTGACTTTATTTGCCTTCACACTTGCTAAGCTAACAGTATAGGCAATAACAAAAAGATCAACAGTTTGCAACATTAAAATACAGTAACATCTGTGCAGGTAAGTTCACACAGAATAATTCAGGTTTTATTATGCTGGAACTCTGCTGACTGCTGATTCATCCACTCACAGTTCCTAGAACATGAATCAAGGTTAATCAGACAACAATTCATAAACAATACAATATGATCCTACAACTTATCATAAATAACTAAAACAGTTATAATGTCAATTGAGTTCAGAAATTGCTGGCCAGCTTTTACGTTAATGATGGTGCACAATCGTTGTTTTAATGAGTCTATTATCTCAAGAGAAACATGGATGACTTTCCTCAATAAACTTGTTAAGTCTTTGTTACTGTCTCTGCTGTACTTTCCTGCCTCTCCTCTTAAGCCTGCCTGTTTAATGAAGCACTGATAAACACAGCTTTACACTGTCAACACTGTTGCAATATTACTGCTCTGGCACTGGCTTGCTGAGTTCAGTAAGGATATGCTCTCTATGCAGATGATAAGTAGTATTTGTTACAGTATTGTAACTCCTAGGGCAACAGGGCGCTGGCTGTGAGTAATTTCTGAGTCCAGACACTCTCTAAGGTATCTCAGCGGCTTTTCCTGTATGGCTTTCTGAAGTGTAGGGGCAGCTGTACTGTCACTATTAGCCACCCTGATAAGTATTTTACTCTTCCTGCTCTCACGTGCTGGCTGCAATAAAGTTAATTTCAGCGGCTACTTTATGTTGAAAGTGGGCATCTGTGATGGTAAGCTACAGTGTAATGTAACTAACCAGTGACCGGTCTAGGAAGTAGTCCCTGCTTTTACAACTGCAGCTCTTCTGCAATATGCTGGTGCTTTGGTATAGAAGGATAATTGGGCTTTGTTTGACTAACAGAACTATGGAGCTTATACACTGCCCACATGGATGGAGGGGGTTCTTGACTGAGTGCTGAGTCTAATGCTGACAGTAGATGATCGCAGTCTATATTCTGTCTATTAGGTATTAGGCTATTACTGCCTGATGGAATTATCCATGGAGTTTATTAACACTGAAGCTCAATGGCACAATAGTTGTCCCTTCTTTTCCCTAAATGTTCAGTTAACCTGGCCACAGGGTAGCACCAATATAATGCAACTTGGTGTGGGTGTTTTTTTTTATTACAGACCTCTCTGGCAGCTTGTACAGACATACCTTTGTACTAACCGATCCTCTCACGTCACACTCCACTGCTGCTCTCCAGTCAGCGACAGTTTCACCCTGCTCCTCCGACTCCCGTCGGCGATCTCCTCCGCACCATAGGTAAGCGCATGGACACTGCGCTGTACTTGGCCACCTCAGGACTCCTCCAGAGTCAGCTGGGCAGTTCCTTTTTAAGTCTCCGTCTGGGTACTTGGCACACGCTGGCTGTTCTTCCTGCCGGGCGCGCGCCTACAAAACAGTCACTGGCCATGTTATTGCAGGAGGGAAAGCTGGGCTCCCCTCTTCAATACCATGGGGAAGTCCTGGCCTCGTGCTCCCCTCTATATCACTAGTCCATAGCAGGGGGTAGTCCATAAGTCCAGAGGAAGAATAGAGAATGTCCAGCTGGCATATAATGGGGCATGTCAATACCAATACACTTTACAGAAACACATTTACGTTGTATCACAAAAGTATTTTACACAACCCACAGGCACCCAGTAGTGATACTCCCAGGATTGGGCGTATCACATCCGGACTTTGCCGGCACCTTATGACAACTGGACCAAGCCCCGAATATCTTTACCAGGATTCACTGTGGCTATTTGCCATATACCATCCTTCAGCAAATATTATTCACAAGATCTACCTCCACCAAAGGAATATCATCTTGCAGGTCTTTTGCTGATAAAGGAACCCCTTCATTCTGGACTATGGTGGTAAATATACCAGGCTGTTTGATGTGTAACTTCATAGACTTTGTGTTATATAAGCCGTATCATTCAATTAGTCCAGGAGGCTGCAATAGGAACAGGTCCTTATTTGACTTTTATTGGACTGTCCCAAATTTTGAGACAAGGGATCCTTTTAATTCTATTGTGAAACCCATTATTACATAGAGTGATTACTGTTTGAATCTTAGTGTTCATCAATTATATATCATTTTTATTTATATTAAATATTATATGATATAATCCATTCCATCTTATTTAAATTGTTATTAGCACTGTTTATTTCTTTGTGTATACATAACATTGAAACCAACTGCCTAATATTGTGTCGCCCCCCTCGTGCTGCCAAAACAGCTCTGACCCATCAAGACATGGACTCTACAAGACATCTGTAGGTGTCCTGTGTTATTGGACAACAAGATGTTAGCAGAAAATCCTTTAAGTCCTGTAAATTGTGAGATGGGACATTTATGGTTCGGACTTGTTTTTCCAGCACATCCCACAGATGCTCGATTGGATTGAGATCTATGGAATGTGGAGCCAAGTCAACACCTTGAGCACTTTGTCATATTCCTCAAACCATTCCTGAGCAATTTTTGCAGTGTTGTAGGGCGCATTATCCTGCTGAAAGAGGCCACTGCTATCAGGGTAGACTGTTGCCTTGAAGGGATGTACTCAGTCTGCAACAATGTTTAGGTAGGTGGTATGTGTCAAAATAACATCCACATGAATGCCAGGACCCAAGGTTTGCCAGCAGAACATTTCCCAGAACATCACACTGCCTCAGTCAGTTTGGTTTCTTCCCATGGTGCATCATAGGGCCATCTCTTCCCCAAATAAATGACACACACAACCCAGCATTCCACACAATGCAAAAAAAAAGTGATTCATCACATCGGCCCACCTTCCTCCATTACTCCATGGTCCAGTTCTGTCAGTCCGTTTCCACAGTTTAGGAGTAGACAGCACAGCACATTCTGACTGTGCTGGTAATTGTGTGCGTGACCAGTAGTCTGAACCAAACCAGTGCCCCCCCAGCCATTGACCTTACCGCACATTACTGTCCCCAGCGTGACGTGAAATGGAGGATTGATACATGTCCATGCACCAAAAATGATGTGCAACTGTGATCTAGCATGTGGCCATGCTCTATTTCCATGCACACACATGGTGTCCATCCTTGTGTCTCAAAAATGTTGTCGGTATCCGCTGCTAATCGAAAAAATGTTTTATTGTTTTTATGTAAGCACCAGTCCCTGGTTCAGATGCGATGGTGCAGCAATGTAAGCTGCAGCTGTCGAAATCGATAGTGGCAGCTGTCGGAACACTCAGTGCCACTGTATTTTCATACATCGCCATACCACTTAGGTAACCTATCTATGTATAACAGTGTCGATAATGACAGGGGTACATAGCGACCGTGCCATTCTGATCACTTCCCTGTATTACTACATGCAGGGAAGTGGTAACTGCAGTACAAAATGTCCGCACTTAACAATGTTACATATAACACCAGTTAATACATCTCCCCCTCAGTACTTAAGTCTTGTATTGTAAAACTCTCATATTCCATTCCCTTGTACTTTCTATCTTCAATCTCAGTTTACGTGTTTGGATTGATTCATTATCACATTATTCAGTTGATCCGAATATGAGAAGTTCATACAAATTTTAACTTCAGAAAGGATCTGTTTGCTGGAACTTGTAGTTCCAAAACCACAGAAGAGATGTAGGTTGGCTGTCTAATCTACAGTTTATTCTACTAGCTGTTTGTCCTAGTCATGATGGAACTGTGATATGTTTATAATTCTTAGTATATTATTTCATTTTTAAATCAATAGCTAAATTAGACTATATCCTGACAATTTTCTTTCTAATTTCATCTAGAATAATCCCTGACATCTATATAAAGGATCTACATATAAATCCGTCCTCTTCAGGGTTCACTGAAATTCAAATAATGGGCTCCTAATTTTGCGTCTGTAATCTTTATTTTGCTGATTCTTTTCCCACAAATGGGCATTCCTCATGTTTTTATAAAGCCGCCCTTCTTAATCAAGTCCTCCTGCCTAATTTAGGTTGTGTTACATTCCTGTTAACGCTTGGTTGCTACACTTTTACTGCCTACAGTAGAATATGGAAATTTAGATTGTTAACAGAAGACCTAATGATATTGGAATACAGCAGGAAAAAAAAGCTAGGCAAAATTTTTATAAACATTCACAAGTGTCTTGTTGCAGATATCTAGCTCTGAGAACAGGTTCACATGTGTACTTAATAAAAACAACATGAGATCAGTGCAAGGAAGGAATGCCAGACTCATATATGTATCAGACTCAATACAAGCAAAATCAGCCATACCACCCACATGGTCACTGTCTGCTGAAAGGCTGAGGGTCACTGGGGATATTTATGAAATGGTGATTCCAATTGAGTGATGGACAGACAGAATGTAGTTCCTATATTATCTATAGCAGAACGATTTTACATAACTTTGTATAGGTTTAGCCAACCTATAACTCTCCAGTTGCTGTAAAAAAAGAAAAGTCCCACAAATGTAAGCATCTGCTGCTACCTTGGTGTACGCAGGGAGTTGTAGTTGAATAAAAGCTAAAGGCCCCCATACAATAGCTGACCGGTTGCCGGATTCAGAGATGGGATCAGAAATGCAGACCATCAATGTTCTGCGAGCCATCGGAGGATCGGTAAAATTATACATGTTAAATTTCACTGATTTGCAAATCACGATCATGATCAGCAACTCAGTGAATTCCAGCAAGTTGGATTTCACCGATCCGCCAACCTGGCATCACGGCAATCAATTGCTAGTGTATGGGGGCCATAACTTTTGTTTTACTGTCCTCAAATGAGTTGTGGGGTGGGGGTCTATTCAGCAGCAAATTGGCTGATTTAGAATTAGGTGCAGCTCAGCAAACCATTTTGCACTGTAAGGGGTGCAAATGCAGACAATTCTTTTGCATGCAGAGTATATACCACATGCTTTTGTACAGTATATTGCAAACACATACTGGCCAGTTCTATCCTTATGATGTAATTTAGTGCTGGGCTAGGCCACAGCACATTCACAACATTAAATCAGATTTTTCTCCCTCTAACTCAAAATGTTTTTTTTATAGCTGCAAATGTTCTCTGTGCTGAATTTGCTCCTTACCATTTTCACGTTAATCAACTGCACAGCCCCAGCATCAGTTCTTTTTCTATGTTCAGTATGCTGTTTTATTATATTTTCTTACCTTGTATGCAAAGAACGTAAATAACTTTAAAGAGGAAAAATTGGCCACATAAATCTCGCCTTACAAACACAAAGAGGATTTCATTATTTTGCTGTCCCCAGAAATAAGCAATTGAGACATCTGCCTCAATTTACATTATTATATGCAGAATTCCTGTGACCAGTCCTCACTCACTGTAACAGCATAATACTACTTTCCATCTGACTGTCAGATCGCACACAGGATTATGTTCACGCGCCCTTCCCGGGTGCGACCCAGCTGAGACTCCTTACAGACAGGCGGCAAGACCTGGCAATAACGCCGGGTCGATGACGTCATCTGGATCATGTGATGAGCCGGCACTTGGAGATGATCTCATCTCCAAGTGCCGGCTCTTCCTATGCAGAGAACGGGACCCAGGTCGCATCGACCCTGGTTACCCGTTCACAGTACAACATGAGCAGGGTTGAACACGCGTTCTACCCTTCTCGTGACCAGGGTTAAAATGCCGGGTCACTCGACTCCATTAAAATTTGAGATCATTTACTTCTCATTCTTTTCATACTTCTTCTCTAATTTCAATAATCTTGTATCAATTAATTTTCCATTGTTAATTCAAACATAGTTAATTTAACAATAATTAATGAATTCATCCTGGATTACTACATCTAATAGAATATTTTCAGCACACATAAGTACGTAAAACTACTCTTTTTATGTGGGGGCCTGACCATTGGGGAACCTATTCTCGGATTACAGGGAGATTGTATAGAAACTTTGGGGGTGTACATGTCAGTACACAAAGCTGTTAATAGTGTGCAGCACAAAACTGGAAAACTATTGGTATTGTCAACAAAACATATTGATGACTGTATTACATCCAGTGGGGTTATAGGACTTTTGCCCCCGGACAAAGAGGATTGAGAACACTCACTACTAGGATCGTATGTTATATTAAAACAGTCATAGACTTATATAAGAATGATATATCCAAATTTATACACATAATTAATACAATGTAAAAAACATTCCTTAAAAATAGAAAATGTCCTCACTAGCAAAAGCTGGTAAAGATCCACCTGCTCCATGGTGTTAATTGAAGAATTATAACATATAGTATTTTCCCAATCCAAAAGTGTTGTTGACCCAGGTATAAGTATTACCAATTGGCAACAATAGGTCACAATTAGAGCCGTATGTGTACACATATAAAGGTGCAGATGGATTTCTGTAACAGCGCTGTGATGTTAATAATAATTGATTAGCAGTAGTGTGAGTTCAGTCTGTACTTTGTAAACCTCCAAGGGAGGGTCAGGGAGATCTTGGCATCTGCGCTATACTCAACCCTGTGTCACAGATTCCAGGCAGCACATTGACAGTAAGTTGCAGTGCTATCAGAGAGAGAGTGCTAGTTGTGGTATGCAGGCTAGTGCTAAGCTCAAACTCCATTACAAATATAACAGATCAGGGGGTTTAGTAGTAAGTTTCTTAACCCTACTTATATCCAATAAGTCACTGCTAGCATCTCACTGTAAAGCTGCCACCAAGAAGAAAATCCCCAGATGCTAGAAGTGGTTTTCAGCAACCATGGAGCAGAGAATCCCAGAGCAGTATTACCAGTCCTACCTTGTTTCTCCTGACACCTTCGCTGATATTTGTGCTGGAGGTTGAGCTTAGCACTAGCCTGCATACCACAACTAGTGCTGTCCCTCTGATAGTGTGAAAGTTTAGTGGAAGCTCGTTGGCCAACACTCACCACTTTTCCCACGGTAGAGTCCTGGAGTCTTCGTATCTGATTAACCACTTGACCTATAATCCGGACCTTCTTCAGCACTCAGACGTCGGGTTGAACCAGACCAAGGCTATGGGAAAATCGGACAGTCAGTAATCATTCTCCCGCCCTTGGTGACACTGTAAATACTAAGGGTGACTGCGACCTTCACCGGTTGGGTGAATGGTCCTCATTGGCACGAAGCCTCAGCTACCCAGTAATCACCTATATAGTGCTCACGCACTCAGGTGTACTTTGGAACTCCGAACGTTGTGCGAGATCCCCTATCCGGTGTTCAAGTGAAGGACAGACAGAGAAAGAGAGATATAGATTTTTGGATCTCGCACCGTTGTATAAGATCCCCTATTTGACTCCCAGATGAAAGACAGACATACATGGATACTTTAGTGTGAGATACTCACACTAAACCACTTGTCACCTTGATGAGTTGTCACCAGCCCCTAAGAGTCAAAACAGAACAATCCCCCTTCTCTAGCAGACAGGTCACACATACAATGCTGAACCAACTGGGTTACCTGATTGAATGCACGAAAGCACAGACTCCACGTCTGGAGACTAGGTGTACAAGTAAGGTACGTTTCTTCATGAGCTCTCTGCTATTGTAACTAAAGGATTCAACACAGTAAACAAATAAACATGCTTTTACATACTACATAAGCTAGGCTTAGTGCCAATACAAATCTAATGGAGGTACTCTCAATGTAACTGCCACTCTCTCTCCGGCCGGCCGGCCCTGTTTGTGCCCTATAGGAAGACACCACTGTCCTTACCTTATTCCCTTAGTCTGGTTCTTCAGGAGAGCACCCCGCTGTCCTTATAAGAACCTACACAGATTCAGTGCCGAGACCGGACAGCCTCTTGCACTATCTTCTGAGGAAAAATGCCCAGTGTAGTGAGTCTAATACACAGGCCCACTTAGCTGGGCTATCTGGGTTTAATACCCAAATCGCCTTAACACATAAGCTCACCTACCAGTGCTCTGTACCTGGAGACCTGGGCCTAATGCCCGGGCACTATTATGCAGGCCCACCTACTTGTGGGCAATCCCTAGTGATCTGGGCCTGATGCCCAGCTCACTTTATACTGCTGAGCTGCCTGGCGATTCAATCTAGTGATTTGGGCCTAATGCCCAGACCACTTTATACCATTGGCCCACCTAACAATGCAATCTAGTGATCTGGGCCTAATGCCCAGACCACTTTAAACTGTTGGCCCACCTAACAATGCAATCTAGTGATCTGGGCCTAATGCCCAGACCACTTTATACTGTTGGCCCACCTAACAATGCAATCTAGTGATCTGGGCCTAATGCCCAGACCACTTTATACTGGTGGCCCGCCTAACAATTCAATCTAGTTGGGCCTAGTGCCCGAACGTGCCACGGCTCTAATGCCCAAATTCTGGTGGTCTAGGGAGGAATTACAAATAAGTAAGGGTGGCCCACGGCCGCCTACCCTTCTCGTGGGGAGAGCCTGCAGTGGGGAACTTCGATAACCTCTTTTTCTTCCCCCCACTGCCTGGCTCTCCGGTCCTCAGCTTCAATTCCGCTACCCGCTGCCAGCCACCGTCTCTCTCGTCCAGCCGCGGTGCTTCTGTCTTCCGCTGTTGATCGCAGCGTCTTCCGGTGTCTTCCAGCGCCTCTGGAGCTCTTCTCTCCTGCAGACGATCCTCTTTGCTTGATCCCCGCTGACGGACTGACTCACCCCACTCAGCAGCGCCTAATATACGGAGCCGCGAGATGGTGGAGCCATGACACGGCGAGCCGTGATTTGCTCACCGTGCCAGCACCGGATTGGCTGTCCGCCCGCGAGCCATTACTGGCTCACAAATGGCGCCAAGTTTAAAATCTGTGTCTTTGGTTGGACGAGCGTGAATCTTTTCAGAAGCAAGCCCATCCAGCCCCGTCTCCTGCCGCCGCACCGCGATGCCTGGAATGCCGACACCTGCCGGTCCAGTGGACCCTGGATTCTGGCATGGATCAGGTCCTGTAATGGTAACCCCTCATAATAGCACTGCAACTTGCCGTCAATGGGCTGCCTGGAATCTGTGACACAGGGTTGAGTATAGCGCAGATGCCAAGATCTCCCTGCGCCTTCCCCTGGAGGTTTACACAGTACAGACTGAACTCACACTGCTGCTAATCAATTATTATTAACATCACAGCGCTGTTACAGAAATCCATCTGCACCTTTATATGTGTACACATACGGCTCTAATTGTGACTTATTGTTGGCAATTGGTAATATTTATACCTGGATCAACAACGCTTTTGAATTGGTAAAAGACAGTGGGCGGGATGCATGGCGCATCGCATTCGGGATGGGATGTATTCCGCCGGTCATTGAATGCAGGCCGGTGTTGGTAATGTCGGTATGCATGACGTTCACCGCAAAGGACCGCTCTGTCAGTAAGAGCAGCCCTTTGTGATGGAGGGACTTCCTGGTCTATGACCCAGAAGCTCCTCTGGCATCCTCTGTGCATGCGCCAAAGGACGCATGCGTCAAAGGACGCATGCGCCGAGGGTGGTGCTGGGAGGGATTCCACTGGATCCCTCTATCAGCACTCTGTGGAGAGCAGCCCATAGGCTACTATGGTAACTCCATCAGGAAGAAGGCGTTACCTGCCGCAACCAAGTTCCAGAGTGCATCGCACTCAGGGGCTTGGTGCATATGAAAAATGCGGTGGCATTACCCATCGGGACAACGCACCGGAATGCTTAGTTCATTTGGGTAATGCGGTAAAACCCTCAAAAACTGCATTTTCGGGCAGTTTACTGCATTTTCGCCTTTAGTACATCCTGCCCTATATGTTATAATTATTCAATTAACGCCTTGAAGTAGGGATATTTTTACCAGAGACTTGCTTTTGCTGGTGAGGACATTTTCTATTTTTAAGGAATGCTTTTTATATTGTATTAATTCTGTGAATAAATTTGGATATATCATTCTTAAATAAGTCTATGACTGTTTTACTATAACATGCGATCCTAGTAGTGAGTGTTCTCACTCCTCCTTGTCCTATTTCATTTATTGGTTGAATCCAGTATATACCAAGTGGAGTTGCTGTTTATTAATTCAATCTCAGGTCATTTGAATACAATTGCGCATGTTTTTCTCTTTTATGCCTTTGCCCCTTGGTTTAGTGCATACTTACCTACTCTCCCGGAAGCTGCGGGAAAATCCTGAACTTTCAGGTAGCCCCCTGCATCCCTGGAAGAGTGTGTGAATCTCCTGCATCCCACCCACCCCCTAGTGAAGTAAGCAGGATGGGGAAATAATTGCCAGGATAGAGAAGGGGGGGCTGGGGATAAATAATGCAAAACCGCATAATTTAGTCCCATCCCCTCCTCGTGGTCCCGCGATTCATGGCAGTTTACTAATGACATAGGAGCCCCAAGTGGCCAGCGGCGTCTCCTCTCCAGGCTTTTCCCAGAGTAAAGATATACAAGTTAGCAAGTATTGGCTGACCACTCTTAGGTGGTCCAATGGAATTGTGGGCATGGGTGGGCTGGAAGAAAACCTTGTGTAAATGGCCAAAATGTATAGAAACCTCCTAGCTGTTGTAGGGCTAGTGTCTGGATTACCCACAGGCCTAGCACCAGAATTTACTGTGGCTGTGAGCCTAGTACTAGAATACATAGATGCATTGCCCAAGGGCCCTGTCGGGCTCTAGATGTTTTTGTTGGCAGCAGGGGGCAACTGTGATAGCTCTATTCCCAACTGACTAGTGGTTTCGGGGGATATGCCGCAAATATTATTTGATAAATAGGACCTGGAAAGAGAGTATTAACTCAATGTGATTGGCCTGATTGGCGTGTATGATAATGCTTCACCAGCTTACGTCACAGTATGTGCTTAAAAGGTATTAACTCCATTATATGGTACATTCTTTATAAGGCCTAGGGACTGCCTTAAATCATGCAGAAAGAGCAGTTTCCAGGAGATATCTCTTGCTTTAGCTAAGTAAAACAGGATTCAACAACTACCATTTTTAGCAATAGGGACTGCAGAATTCTCCAATTTATCAAGCTCTGAAATGTAAGCTTTATTTCCTGATAGCCGCTGTAGCCTATAGGCTACTCTTTGAAGTTGATTATCTGAGAGGGATATTTGAATCCCTCCCTGGCAGCCTATACTTGCAAATATGCTGCCCGTTAGCCACGCCTGCTCAGTAGGTAAGCCAGACCCAAACCCGACATTACTATTTACTCTTTGCATGATTTGCTCTAATTGGAACCACTGTGCCAGCAATCTTCCAAGATTTGGGAGATGTATCAAGGCTTGGAGAGAGATAAAGTGCAGAGAGATAAAGTACTAACCAATCAGCATCTAAGGACCAAATGTAGTAGGGTGAGAGATTAGAAAATGTGACAGATTAGCAGTAAACTCTCACACTTTTTAAACTCGGTCAATGTAATAGAGTCTGAGAACATGCAAACTCGCATGTTTTTCACATTCAAATATCTCTCACAATTTAAACTCTCATCCAGATGTTTTCCCATTTTGAAAAAACAACTCGACCAATGTTATAGTGTGAGAGATTACTGCTAAACTCTAACATTTTCTAAACTCTCACCCTATTACATTTGTCCCTAAATGTCAGTCTACAGGCTGTACTTCAAAATTACAGTTACGAACTGATTGGTTGGTTCTTTATCTCTCTCCACTCTTTGATAAATCTCCCCCATAGTTCAGAAAGTAGATTCTTTATTGGTGTGATATTCAGTGATAATGGATGATATTTTGGGGGGCCCCACTGCTTCCAATAATCAATAGGCCCCTGATTGGCTATAATACCAGATTTGGCCTTTGTCCTAGTTGAAAGTAAGGAACACTGACATTTATTTTATTATTTGAACTAAATGTTATTATGTATGCAGCATTTTACCAGCCGAAGAAGAAGTATTCAGTTTGTTGACACTCAAAGTCAATATGAAGACTAATTATATGTGGAAGGGACAATGCCAAATTCATTATGTGGACATGGTTGTGATGTTAAAGTATTTTAAATATGTCGGTAGTATAACTTTAAACATGAGGTAAAGCATGGGTTCTGGACTGTAGATAGACAGTAATTAGATAGACAATGTCTAGATAGACACCAGATGTTAGACAGTCAATAGGTCGACAGGGACAAAAGGTCTACAGGGTCAAATGGTCGACACACTAAAGGTCGACTAAGAAGGTTGCCCGGTACAAATGGTCAACAGGGTCAAAAGGTCAACATGAAAATGGTAGACATAAAAATGGTCGACACATGGTTTTTTTGTGTTTTTAGGGTTAGGGTTAGGCACATACTGGAGGGTTAGGGTTAGGCACTTACTGGAGGGTTAGGGTAGGTACTTACCCAGACGTTTAGGGTTAGGCACCATGAGGGCGGGTTAGGGTTAGGCACTTACCAGAGGGTTAGGGTTAGGCTCTAGAAGGGACAGTTAGGGTCAGGCACCTACCCCGATGGTTAGGGTTAGGCACCAGGAGGGAGGGTTAGGGTTAGGCACCAAGGGGAGGGTTAGGGTGAAGATTAGGGCTAAAAAAAAAAATCATGCGTTGACCATTTTTGTCAACCATTTTCATGTCAACCTTTTGACCCTGTTGACCATTTGTACCTGTCGACCTTCTTAAATGTCGATGTTTAGTGTGTCTACCTTTTGACCCTGTTGACCTTTTGTCCCTGTCGACCTATTGACTGTCTAACATCTGGTGTCTATCTAGACATTGTCTTTCTAATTACTATCTCTTATACCACACCCATAAAGCATCATGTTTAAAATTATTCTGCTTAAACACGGCAGAATACTAATATTACAAATACAAATAAAAGTAAAAAGAAGAGCGCAGAGTGTGCAATTGTATAATATATGATATATAACGTTACTTATACATTGTAAATCTAAAAAGAACTAATATAAGGAAGCAACTGTGTGAATCCTTAACAATACACAATGTAATGATATATAATGGATTATAAACAATCCTTAGTAAATTATACATGTATAAAATAAAGCACAGAAAAAAATGCACAAACAGATAAAAATATGAATAAAAACAAGTAGGATGCAATATATATACAAAATGAAGTGTATCACACAATTGTGGAGTGGTTGGTCCTGCAGATATATTGCTGCTGTTATTTTGCTGCTTTTATATTGTACAGTCCACAGGTTGATGTATCAAGCAGTGAAAAGAGTGGACCATTGGAGACGTTACCCATATGAACCATTCAGCTTCAAGTTGCATTTATCAAGTACATTCTATAAAATGATAGGTAGAAGCTAATTGGTTGCTATATACAACTTCTCCACTTTGCGACTCTTTTCGACATATTGAGTATGGACAATCTGTTTGTATTCCAGCTGAACATCTGAAGATTTTCGTACGTGACAGTATAGCAGTGTTCCCCACTGAAAGCTAGGTGTCACCACTGGAGCTTCTGAATTCCACATTTTACTTACTGGTGAAAAAGAAGAGTTCTACGTGCCCATGTGAAACAAGCCTTAAGGACGCAAAAGAGAATGATGTTAGTATATAGTGAGGCACACAGCACAGTTTATTTATTGATCCTAGCAAGTGACATGGGATGTATGGGCCTGATTCAGCAGGGTACGCAAATGCAATCGCAACTGCAAACGCCTACAGATCGCAGTTGCTAAAATATGCTAATGCCTGCCAAAGCACTTCCGACATAAATAAGCCACTGCTGCCTTCTCATATGCGTCCAATGTCACTCTTCTGCATAAACATCAGTACCATCAACGCACATTGGGCAGTCATGCAGCATTTACTACAAGTGTGACCAGTTGCAAACACTGAAAGTCTCCTCACACTCAGAGAGCTCTCATGCTGCGTATACAATCGCAGTGGCTAATTTATGCACGTTCATGAAACGGCATTCAAATAGACAGATGTCTGCGTTTTTACGACTATCCCCCATCACCACCCCCAAATGCTGAAAGCCTGTCACACACTTTGTGATGGATTCCTCTGTGTGTCTGTAATCGTAATGCAAATGCGCAGTGCAGCTTACACGCATGCGTGATGGCACACAATCGCTCGATCTGTGTCTGTAATCACCATTGCGTACGCTGCTGAATCAGGCCCTATGATAACATTGGATAAATGCCATTCAGATTACTGTATTAGGATGCTAAAATAAGGTCTGCTTTCAAATGTTATATACAGTAAGCAACTGAATGACTTTCTTAATAACAAAGGGGTGTGATATGATATGTCGCCATACAGAACGTCGACATTAATTATGTCAACAGTATAATGTCGATATGTTTAGAATATCGACAGATGAAAAGTCGACATCCAAAATATCAACACTGACATGTCAACATTTTCAACATTATGAAAGTCGACAGTGATAATGTTATCACTGATACTGTAGTCTAACCCTTACCCTAAATGCATCTGTCAACACTGTGGATGTCAACATTTTGAAAATGTGAACATCATGTATGTGTCGACTTTGTGGATGTCTACATGTCATCTGTTGACAGTCTGAACATGTCGACATCATGAATGTCGACATTAAGTAAATATCATCATTATGGTGTTGACATTTTGGTTGTTAACACCCTGACTGGAGCCCGTAACAGAGGTATTCTATGATTGGAAGGAACGACAAACTGCTACACAGCAGCCTCATCTTCAACAAAACAGTTTATTCCACTTTATGGAATGATCATGAGGCTCATGTAATAGGTGCGACTTTCAGCTGCAGCGGAAACTCCTGCGAGTCTTCCCGTATTTTTAAAGCGGCAATCATTCTAAAATGAATGCCGCTTTAAAAATACGGGAAGACTCGCAGGATTTCCCGCAGCGGCTGCAAGTTGCACTCTATTACATTAACCCACATATATTAGTTAAACTGTCAATTTGATTAGGTTTATGTGTTAATACAGGGATTCCCAAACTTCCTCCAATGACAGTGCCATTAGGCCCCCAGCATTTTTTTCTGTAAACCAAGGATAAGAATCATTTAGGACCGAGGCTCCATTAAAACATTGCATGCTAATACAAGGTGAGTTATCCAGCAGCAAAATGCTTGCTTCTCCTACGTCAGGGGTGGGGAACCTTTTTTCTGCGGAGGACCATTTTGAAATATATAACATTATTTGTGGGCCTGGTGCATGCCACGCCCCCTCAGTGTGGGACGGGGCCACAATCGCCGGTGATAGCAGAAATGCTCGAAGCATCCTGAGAATGCTGCGGGGAGCTGTAAGGGCAGTGATGTGACTGTCTGAAGTGTCCTAAGAACACTCCAGGCAGTACTGCTTCGTAGATTCTGGCTCAAGGGTGCCATTCTAGGCACCCTGCTAGCCAGATGAAGCTAGCAGGAAAAAGCTCAGAGGGCCAGACCAAATGATTCTGTGGGCCTTATACGGCCCCTGGGCCTGAGATTCCCCATACCTGTCCTACGTAATAAGTTATAACCTACTATGTATGTGCAGACTTAACTAAATCTTCCCCCAAACGTTTTCTGTTGTGATACTCGGAAGACATGATTAAAGTCCAAATAAATGACTCACCTGCCATCCTTACGTCATGCTTGCCGACATTCTACCAGGCTAAAGCTTATTTCCCCTTCATGCTAAGGGCCTGGAAGTGACGTGCAGTGAGGGCGGAAGTGCGATTCCGTGCCCATAAAGTCCACCTAAAGACAAAATAAAAAAGATACATTTAGAACACACTTAATAACATTCAGTAAAAATGTAACAGAAATATTCAGCCTATAATAGCAGCCTCATATGCACGAATAAATACAGTAGTAAAAAACGGCCAATAATCAGAATTGTATCAGAGATGGAGTCCTTATTGAAAAATATATTTATATGGCACAGAATTAATAATCACCAGCCCACTGTGCGGGATATAAAGCATATAGCGTTTGTTACCATGTTATTGCGTGCTGTTGTGCAGCGTTGTTACCATATATCAGCACGCTGCTCGTTTGTATAACACGTTTGTAATAACACAGTTCCTCTCCAGTGGCTGCGCAGAGGCTACGCAGACCCCGCGCAGAGTGATTGACAGGAAGCACCGGTTGTGGGTGGTGATGGATGGGTGGTCGGGGAAATGCAGGCGTGCCAGTGCGTTCGCATGCAGTTGCAGGGGCGTGTATAAATTAGCCACTGCGATGTCATCCTCAGTGTGAGGTCTCATAATGTGCTTGGAAGTTAGCAAATTCTGAGTAAGGTCTGAGCTTGTGCAAGTGTTCGATGTTACTCGATGTTACCGATTATTTTGCTATGTTTCTATAGTGTACTGATGTGAGTAATGGGAAGAGGACATCCTTATGTTAGGCTGTGACTACAATAAGAATGCAATCATTTGCATATCACCGGTGATAATAGCAACTGCATTGCGTGTGTATTAGCAGAATAGCGTTCGATGCTGAATCAGGCCCAGAATCCTCACGAGTCAGCTGCAAGTATTCACACAGGCAGCTATTATCTATAAAGTGCACCTATTGCATTATTTCCACCTAAAGAAGAAACTTGTCACCCTCGCCACGCTTCGCTAGCTATGTTTCAGGCTCAGTGGCTCGCTTCGCTCGCCGCAGGTTTATATATGTGGATGATATGGAATGACGTTGGACAGTAGCTGATGATGTCAGGGTCCTCTCCATGAAGAACATCTAGACAATACCATTCTGGCAGCACCCCAGGGAGGGGGCAGCCAAGTCAGCCAAGCAAGGGAGTCTGACATTGCATAGGGGGGCATGGCTGGGGATATTACCTGGCAATGAGGGCGGGCATGGGGCATGGCCACAGAATCACTTCATTTTGGCCTCGACCCTGCTACACAATGCCGAGATTATCAGCATTGTGAAGTAGGGGGTGGGCTCATGATGACGTGATTTGACTGAAAATCGTGGACCTGGGGGATCCGGGGAGTCGGGGGCCGGCCAGGAGGATTCCCTACTTTTCCGGGGGGGCAGGTGCGCAACCCGATTTTTGGAAGGCTCCCGGCCGAAACGAGAAAGTATTTAAGTATGTGGTGCTGGACACAGTTGCACTTCTGTTTGTCCATGCCACATATGATCGGAATGGACAAACAGATGATGGGGAAGGGAAGGAATGGAGGCAGTGGTGGGCAAGGGAGGAGGGAAAAAACACTATTTACAGTACATAGATATCTGTCACAGGAAGCCACATGAAGCCAGTGACAATGGAGAAGTGGAGTCTGTCACTGTGTGTAAATGGCCTCTGCGTGTGAGCTGTGGCAGAAAGCCACTGAATTAATAAGCTTTAGAGGCTCTTCCAGCAATAATATTATTTATTCCCACTGACATGTTTATATTTTGAGAATATTTTAAAAATGTATAATGTGAAAAATTAATGCACAGATTTCATAATCTAAGGAAAATCTAACCTAGCTTGTGTACCTAAACTGGTTAGATGTCATACAGTACAGCATGTAGCCTTTACAGCCATACAGCACATGAAAAACCAATGAGGTCATATCTAACTGTAAACAAACCCAATGGGTTATTCAGCACTGACTCTGTGGGAGGCTCACAATATTTTTGGGTAACCCCCTAGCACTCCCGGGAAGAGTAGGCACTTCTCCTGCATCCTGCCCACTTCCTAGTGAAGTGGGCAGAAGGGGGAGAAATTTTCTGGGGATCGTGGTAGATTAAGTAGGGTGCAGAGCCTAATGGCACAATGCTATACGTATCATGTCATTTGGCCACACCTCCTTTAAATATGCAGGATTAGTGGAATTTTCCCATGGGGCGGGGCCTAATAATGCAGATAGTCTGGCCCTGGCCCCATCGCTATCTCCCTACATCCTCTCTCCAGGCTTCTCCCAGAGAGGAAAATAAAAAATATGTATATATGTGTGTGTGTATACCATCTATCTATCTTATCTATCTATCTATCTATCTATCTATCTATCTATCATATAAATAGCATCCCATCATTCCTTTTTTTTAGAAGAGGAGTAACCAGACTGCCGGAGCCTCAGGCAGAGATGGCAACTGTGAAATAAATCCATTGGTATTTCCAATGGGCCAGGCATGAGTTAGAAAAGCTTTGAACAACATACAAGTAAAGGCTCACACGTTTCTAAAATATCTTGTGGTTACAGGGAGGGATCCCCTGCTTGAAACTTCCCAGCTCACTGCTCCGTGACCTTGGCCGGCAGCATATTTATACACTCAGCTCCACGACCATGTTCGTGCCGCCCAGAATTTCCTCTGCTGTTTTTCACAGGTGTGAGAACTATGTTTCTTCTTTTACACATTTTTTTTTTTAACCCAGGTCTTTTCCGACATCTGTGGGTGGGTATCAGACTGAGAACTCAGACTGACAGACAAATGACCGGCGGCAGAAAGGAAAAGCAAAAAAAAACTTAGCAAATTCTGAGTAAAGAAAATATTGTATGTTGCTACTTGCTGACAGGATTCACAGGCAAGATCCAGACTTATGCAAAGGCATTGTTATGAGGAAGAAACTATGTGAATTATTTCTGTTTTATATCCACCCAGATGAAGGTCCATGTTCAATCTGGTGTTTGCTTTTATTTAGCACCTGTTTTGGTTGAATCTTTGATAAAAAATGACAATGTTCCTGTCCTTTCAGACTGTTTATGCCATTGATCCTGTATTTTCCATTTACTTGGTAGTACATTCCCACAGTGCCACAGACTCTTCATTTGAATACAGATTCCATACAACTGTGGGGCTTATTCACACAGAGCAGGGATTAGGCAGCACAGGGCATCTTTTTTATATACAATTTTTATGGGTGCCCACTTTTACTGAGAAAGTTCATTGGTGCATCCAATAAGCACAGCCCACATTAACATTTAGTTGGCCCCATCATTGGAAACCTTTCCGTTTATCTTCCAATATGACTATTATCTATGTCTCATATAACTCCCTAAAGCAGCCATCTCAAACATGCAACCTGCAACGCAATGACGTGAGGTGCCTCCCCAGCCAGGTAAATGGCTGGGGAGGCACTGGCTAGTATCAAAGCAGATTTTAACATACATATATGAACCCCAGGGTTCATGTGAGCATTATTCAAAGGTGCAGCAGAATATAGTGCTGGAAATTTGGTGCGTTTTGATCAGGGATGTGCGGAAAATATTGACAGGGGAGGCAGTGCCTCACCTGCCATAGACTTTTATTCCAAAGTCTTGACTATAAAAAATATTAGAATGATACAAAAAAGATATTTATAATATTTTCTTCAAAGTTTTGACTATAAAAATGATAAGAAAAAATTAGAGTAAACCTGAGTATGATAGGAAAGGCTTTGCGAACCTGCCTCACCTGACCGCACGTCACTGCTGCAATGCCCTTTAGTGCAGCCCAAAGCATAACCTCATTTGATCAACCATTTTATCACATATGCACACTGGCGAAAGTACAGGGTGGTCACTCTGGATGCGCATTATACCTCCCATTAGTCACATTGTGGAAGCAGAATCTTGCTGTGTTAAGCTGGGTACACACTATACGAAGTGTGACTCAGCTGATGGTGCGATGCGATGTAATGATACATCGTGCATGCCATTCACACTGCACATTGTCCTGATGTGTCATTTGATGCTGCATACAACCAGGGTTGTCTTAACAGCAGTGTGGGCCCTGGGCAAAGCAATGCACTGGGGCCCCTACCCACCCATTCATGTGAAAATAATGTAAATGGCCAATAAATTAAACCCTCCCGCATGCCCGTCAGACCTCTCAGACATGCATAGAGACTCTGTTTGACTGGTCTGAAGCCGGCGGATGAAGTGAAACTGGGTCTGAGGTGAGTACTCGTCACGGGGGGATGGGGTGGGATTAGATCAGAATACAGTGCACTGGCGACCAGCTTATAAAATATTACAAATTTACCAACTGGCTGCGGCTGCAGGGGGGTGGGTTGGAGGACCCTACAAGCATCGGGCCCTTGGGCAACTGCCCAACAAACCCAATGGAAGAGATGGCCCTGCATACAACAGCACCACGTCGCTCATTGCATCATGCAGAACAGCAGATGGGAAGATGCGATGAATGACTGTGCTTCACAAAGGATTAGGTGTACACTGATTAGCGGTTTGGTTTTAGGAAACCCGAACCCATCCGAACCTAGGGTAACCGGAGAAATCCAAGTCCCTGCTCAGATCTTCCTGGCGGGCTCGGATCCGAAATGAGCCAAAACATAAAGATCCTTGCATCGGAGCTCTGCTATCTGGCGTAAGGTGTATAAGGGCTCTGCTGTCTGGCATAATGTGTATAAGGGCTCTGCTGTCTGGCGTAATGTGTATAATGGCACTGCTTTGTGGTGTAATGTGTATAAGGGCTCTGCTGTCTGGCGTAATGTGTATAAGGGCTCTGCTGTCTGGCGTAATGTGTATAAGAGCTCTGATGTGTGGCATAATGTGTATAAGGGCTATATTGTCTGGCATAAGGTGTATAAGTGGCCTGGCGTAATGTCTTTAAGGGTTCTGATCTCTAGTGTAATGTGTATAAGGGCGGTGCTGTCTGTAGTAATGTGTATAAGGGCTCTGCTGTCTGGCGTAATGTGTATAAGGGCTTTGATGTCTGGCGTAATGTGTATATAAGGGCTCTGCTGTCTGGAGTAATGTGTATAGGGCTCTGCTGTCTGGCGTAATATGTATAAAGGTTCTGCTTTCTGGTGTAATGTGTATAAGGGCGGTGCTGTCTGGAGTAATGTGTATAAGGGCTCTGCTGTATGGCGTAATGTGTATAAAGACTTTGCTGTCTGGCGTAATGTGTATAAGGGCTCTGCTGTCTGGCGTAATGTGTATAAAGACTTTGCTGTCTGGCGTAATGTGTATAAAGACTTTGCTGTCTGGCGTAATGTGTATAAGGGCTTTGCTGTCTGGCGTAATGTGTATATAACGGCTCTGCTGTCTGGAGTAATGTGTATAGGGCTCTGCTGTCTGGCGTAATATGTATAAAGGTTCTGCTTTCTGTTGTAATGTGTATAAGGGCTCTGCTGTCTGGAGTAATGTGTATAAGGGCTCTGCTGTCTGGTGTAATGTGTATAAGGGCTCTGCTGTCTGGAGTAATGTGTATAAGGGCTTTGCTGTCTGGCGTAATGTGTATAAAGACTTTGCTGTCTGGCGTAATCTGTATAAGGGCTCTGCTGTCTGGACAGCAACCGGTTCTAGATATTGTGGAGCTCAGGGCGAAAGTTCCCAGATGCGCCCCCCCCCCAAAAAAAAACACACGCTTCCGGAACGGGGGCGTGTCCTTGCGGTACACACCAATTCATCACACTTTGGGACATGCCCAGCACTTACAGAGGTGTTGGGCTTTCCCCAAGCTCTCCCATCAAGGTGAATAATTTCTGTGCGCAGTAATGCACCTTACACAGTATGTCTTACACAGTAATGCTCTTTATAACACATTATGCCACACGCAGTAATGCCCGGTATAACACATTATGCCACACTGTACTGCCCCATATGCACACATACACTCATATTATCCATAGGTACATATATTGTCAAAGCTGAATAATTGAGTGAGACAAGTTCAGTTTAAAATTTAATCGCAGCGACGTCATTTTGGAAATGAGATCACAAGACACCATTTTGTGTGGTCAGCATTAATTCAAGTTATAACCCATTAACTAAGAACAGATGGCAATGTTTTTGTTAACACCAAGGGCAACGGGAAAAACCAGCTTTCTAAGTAGATAAGGAGAGACAATGGGTATTTTTACATACAAATTGGGAATCCCGGGATGCAGATAAAATATAGTTGTGGCAATTGTAATATAATATCTACACAATTGGATTTGCCTGAATACTAGACAAGATGTCTCCTAATCCCATAGTTTGAGGTGATAATACATTTGCACTTCACACAAGTGTCTGTGAGAACAAAAGAGGTTTTGTTGTCCTTTGAACACAGCAGGTGGGGGCCTGCTGACAGAGGGCATGTGGAATTACAACCCTCAGCCATCCACACTGCTGGATGTTCACTTTGTGTATGAGAGATTATGCACTTAAATCTCACCCATTAATAACTAGCGTCCTTATATCAAACCCCGAATACCCACACACTACATATTCGCACATAAGGTTCCATAAGCATCAAAATGTATGATTCAAGTTGGTTAAGTTAGTTTAAATGCTAAGAAATAGAGGTTTTTGATATCTAAGGTATTATATATGATAAGCAAGGTATGTTTGATCTCGTTCTGATGCCTACGCTTTTTACAGAATCCCGGTGTTATCGGTGGAGAGATCGCATCATGCAAACTCAAGTTATGGATCGCAGAACTTATAAGCAACAAAATGTTTTAGTTGATGGAATGTTACAGGAGGCGTTACCAGAAAGACCCCGGCTGTTAGAGGCAGGAAAAGTCTATTTGAAACAACCTGTTAAATGTGTCGTTACATATGCTCCTCCTCTGGGAACCAATGAGATCAGCAGGAAGTTTCCCCTTTGTCCTGTTTCAGTCTGGGGGGGAATAAATACATGTGTCCAAACACTGGTTTGGCAGTTCATGCTGAATTTTGGTTGAGCTGAGGATATCTAGTGAGAAGTCTATCTCTGGATCCAGAGGCGCAGCGTATGTATAACCGTACTTGATCTGTATTATTTCCTTTTACGCCTAAATTATGTATGTATAGATTGCGTGTTACTGACTGTACTTTTACCTGAATAATACTTGTGCGTTGGAACCACAAGATTCCACTCCTGTCTTTATTTGCGGTCATACTGCGTACGCAATTAGCGTTGTCTTAGAGGTTTTTAGGCAGGGTTTTGTCTTAGTGGTTTTTAGGCAGGGTTTTGTCTTAGAGGTTCTAGGCAGGTGAATCTTAGAGGTTTATAGGAAGGAATATATTAAAAGGTTTATTTACGATTTAACATATATAGTTACAAATTTGCATAACTGTGCTGTACATACCATACTCGCATTGTAAACTGGCACCCCGGCATCTGGCTCCTAGAGGGGGGGAGGAGAAAGCAGGGGAGGAATGCTGGGAATGGGCGCTGCATTGGTATCACAGCAGAGCTCTCACTGTCACACACTGCTCGGTATAGGCTGCCTGTTACTGAGTCTCAGTGACAGGCAGTCTATACTGAGCAGCGTGTCACACAAACCCCTCTTCCCCAGCCCCTGTGTCTGATACACCTCCCCCTCTTCCCCAGCCCCTGTGTCTGATACACCTCCCCCTCTTCCACATCCCTTGTGTCTGATACACCTTCCCCTCTTCCCCAGCCCCTGTGTCTGATACACCTCCCCCTCTTCCACATCCCTTGTGTCTGATACACCTCCCCCTCTTCCCCAGCCCCTGTGTCTGATACACCTTCCCCTCTTCCCCATCCCCTGTGTCTCATTCACCTCCCCCCTCTTCCCCATCCCCTGTGTCTCATTCACCCCCCTCTTCCCCATCTCCTGTGTCTCATTCACCTCCCCCCTCTTCCCCCAGCCACTGTGTCTCATTCACCTCCCCCTCTTCCCCAGCCCCTGTGTCTGATACACCTTCCCCTCTTCCCCAGCCCCTGTGTCTGATACACCTCCCCCTCTTCCCCAGCCCCTGTGTCTGATACACCTCCCCCTCTTCCCCAGCCCCTGTGTCTCATTCACCTCCCCCCTCTTCCCCCAGCCACTGTGTCTCATTCACCTCCCCCTCTTCCCCCAGCCACTGTGTCTCATTCACCTCCCCCTCTTCCCCAGCCCCTGTGTCTGATACACCTTCTCCTCTTCCCCAGCCCCTGTGTCTGATACACCTTCCCCTCTTCCCCAGCCCCTGTGTCTCATTCACCTCCCCCCTCTTCCACTGCCCCTGTGTCTCATTCACCTCCCCCTCTTCCCCAGCCCCTGTGTCTGATACACCTCCCCCTCTTCCCCAGCCCCTGTGTATGATACACCTCCCCCTCTTCCCCAGCCCCTGTGTCTCATTCACCTCCCCCCTCTTCCCCACTCCTGTGTCTCAATCACCTCCACCCTCTTCCCCATCCCGTGTCTCATTCCCCTCCCCCCTCTTCCCCATCCCCTGTGTCTCATTCACCTCCCCCCTCTTCCCCATCCCCTGTGTCTCATTCACCTCCCCCCTCTTTCCCATCTCCTGTGTCTCATTCACCTCCTCCCTCTTCCCCATCCCCTGTGTCTCATTCACCTCCCCCTTCTTCCCCAGCCCCTGTGTCTGATACACCTCCCCCTCTTCCCCAGCTCCTGTGTCTGATACACCTCCCCCTCTTCCCCAGCCCCTGTGTCTGATACACCTCTTCCCCAGCCCCTGTGTTTGATACACCTTCCCCTCTTCCCCATCCCCTGTGTCTCATTCACCTCCCCCCTCTTCCCCACTGCTGTGTCTCAATCACCTCCACCCTCTTCCCCATCCCCTGTGTCTCATACACCTCCCCCCTATTCCCCAACCACTGTGTCTGATACACCCTCCCCCTCTTCCCCAGCCCCTGTGTCTGATACACCTCCCCCTCTTCCCCAGCCCCTGTGTCTGATACACCTCCCCCAGCCAACACTTACCTGCTGCGCTGGGCTGCCTGTGTTCCATCCTCAGCCTTCCCTGGCAGTGGCAGGTGGCTCTTAGACCTGGTGCGCCACTCCTCTAAATAATACTAGCAGTGGCGCGGTGTGATAATGTTACGCACGCTGCCTTGTCCCCATTGTCACTGCCATGACTCTGGAGGATCTCCTGTCACTGCAGTGACTCGTTGTGCTGCCGGGTGCCCTGCTGTGCGCAGGTGACAGAGGCAATGGGGACACGTGAACTGGGGACCCAAAATTCCAAGCCCTGATTCAGAGCGAGCACTCGCCAGCAGCGAGCGGCTCTGAATCGGACCCCATGTGTTTTTAGTTTTGTTTGTTAATTTAAAAAAAAAAAAAATTACAAAACCAAAGCCAGTCATCACAACATTTTGGCAAAACCAAAACCGGATGATGAATTGGAACCAAAACCGGATGATGAATTGGAACCAAAACTAAAACCAGCAAAAACGGTTTGGCGCAAATCTCTAGTACACACTATACGATGTGTATGATATATCTTTCCAATCCAAGTCGCAAAGATATATAGCTATGTATTGTATAGTGTGTACCCTCTTTATTGTGTGAAGAGTCACAGTGTTGGACACTCAAAGGCCAAGCAGCTCCCTTACTAGCTATATGCTAGTAAGGAGTGGCGTGCTCCTAGTCAGTTTGATGAAACATGCCAAGGAGCAGCAGATTCAACTTATTTATTTAGCACCTTTTAGAAGATAATAGATAGAATCTGATGGTTGCTATGGGCAACATTTCCAAGATATAAAAGAATAAAAAATGACTTATCTTATATAAGGGTACCCAGTCCTCTTTACATAACCAAGGATACAGAAAGCCTGGGTCTGCTTGCCTCAACGCGTTTCGTCCCTTCAGGACTTCCTCAGGAGTAGGGTGGGTCATTGGAGTCCCTTCTATTTATCCCCTGGATAGGGGGAGGTGTGCTGCTGCACTTTGGCGCCAAAAACGGCAACAAAAAAAAAGTTTTTTTCTTTCCTTTCTTTTTATGACATCGCGAATTCCCGCAAAAAACGGCAGATTGCCATGGAAGAAATGGCTCTACATACAATCGCTAGCCTGGCTAGGTATGTGTGTAGTGGAGACATTAAAAGGCAGGCTAGAAGGTCTAATTCCTTGTAGCGGCGGCCATTTTGTTGGTGGGACAGAAACTGTACCCACATGGCGGCGGCCATTTTAATAATGCAGAAAAACTGCATTTGAATAAGCAGTGGCCATCTTTTGGGTTAGAGAAAGCTAGTAAGATATAGAGACACACAGGCGGCCATTTTGTTAGTGGGATAGGATACCAAACTCACTATGTAGCAGTTAAATTGGTGCCAAAAATAATTAATGTATAGAAATCATACTTTAGGAAAAAAGGGGAATAATAACTGGTTGTTTACAGTCTAAACATAGCTAATACAGCACAAATATTAGGTACAGTAAAGCATAATCGCACTACCGTGGATTATGAATGCCATAATACATAATAACAAAGAATAAAAAAATAAAACATATAAATAAATGATACAGCAAACCACATATAAAGGGAACTTAAAGGAGAATATTGCCACCTCCTTATGTAAATGTACACTGTTATGGCAAATAGTTACAAGCCTTAAAACGTTCTGTTTAGTATGAGACCATAAAAACTTTAAAAGCAACAAAAAAGTAGTTATATCACATAAAACAGATACACATCATGTAAAATTAGAATAAAATTAGAATAAAAATTGCGGTTAAAATATTGATAGCCGTTAAAATATTAATAAAGTGAGCAATAAAACCAGGTTATAGGAATGGAGCTATTTCATAGCTATCATTTAGTCCATTAGGTTGCAGTGTATTGAGTTTGAAAATCCAAAACATTTCTCGCTGTGAGAGTTTTTTTGCGAGATTGCCACCTCTTGCGCCTACTTTCACAAGTTCAATACAGGTTGAACTTGTTTTTGCTACAGGTTCTGTTTTGGACATAGCTTTGGAAATGATGGATTCAGGGTATTTACGGTTCCTAAACCTCTCTGCATAGACTTTAAGCTTTTGTGAACATACTTCATCATTACTACAATTCCTTTTTATATGGTGAAACTGAGAGTAAGGAATGTTGTCTTTCCAGCTACTGACATGTCCACTACCATAGTTGAGATAGCTATTCGTGTCTACTGATTTAATAAAAGTGCTTGAGGAGATAGCATTCTGAGATCCTTCAAGGATAATGTCTAAAAATTCTATTTTGTTTCTTTGTAGGTTGGAAGTGAATTTTAAGTTAAAATCATTGACACTAATACAATCCATAAAATATTTAAAATCCTCTTCTGAACCTTTCCATATACTAATAATATCATCGATGTAGCGTTTATATAGATGTATTTTGTTTTTGAAAGGATTTTTATCAAAAATGAATTCTGATTCCCAGTTCCCCATAAAAAGATTCACATAACTAGGTGCAAAGATCGTGCCCATCACAGTACCACACATTTGTAAAAAAATTGATCAAAAAATTTAAAATAATTGTGAGTTAAAATAAATAAGATCAATTCACAAATAAAATGTTTGTGCTGGGTATCGATCAGGGGATCTTGATCTAGGAATTTTTTACAAGATTCAATACCTTTGGAATGTTTTATGCATGTATACAAAGACTGAACATCAATAGTGGCCCATATAAAATCATTACTCCAGTACATCCCTTGTATTAAATTTAAAAGACTTGTGGTGTCTTTTAGGTATGATGGCAGTTCTTTGACATATTTGTTTAAAAAAATATCAACATATTCTGAAGCATGTGAAGTTAATGAATCGATGCCAGCTATTATAGGTCTGCCAGGTGGATTTTTCATATCCTTGTTATTTTTTGGCAGGTGATAAAAGATTGGGATTACTGGGTTAGGTTGCATAAGATATTGGTATTCGTCTTTCGTTAGTATATTCATGTGTAAGCCCTTTACTAATGTATCCCTTAAGGAGTCTACAAAGTCCTCAGTTGGATCTCTAGTGAGGGGTTTATACGAATTCTGATCCCCCAAGAGCCATACAGCCTCTTTGGTGTAGTCAGATGTATTCATTACAACCAAACCTCCTCCTTTATCTGGTTGTTTCAGGACTATATCTTTATTAGTTTGGAGAGATTTTAGGGCCTGTTTCTCAGATTGTGTGAGATTATTCCTTAAGGGGATATCTGATTTAGTGTCAATTAAATCCTTCTTAACCATATCATAAAACATTGAAATGTTACTGCGCTTGGATTCTAATGGTAACATTTTGAAGCTGGTTTAAGACCAGATTTTGAGAATGGGATTTCATAGTTGGACATTACCGCTGTGTCTTTTCGCATGAAGTGTCTTTTCAGCGTGAGTTTTCTAACAAATATGTTCAGGTCTATATATGTCTGGAATTTGTTGCTTTTATGTACTGGGGCAAAATTTAAGCCCTTGCTGAGGAGAAAAATTTCTGCATTTGACAGTTGATGATCTGATATATTAAAAATGCCCTGTTTTTTGACTTGACAACTTAAAGTCTATGCAGAGAGGTTTAGGAACCGTAAATACCCTGAATCCATCATTTCCAAAGCTATGTCCAAAACAGAACCTGTAGCAAGGGAAGATCTCCTACAATATAAAGATGTAGATAATAAGAAAAAAGAGGATATGATCCCCTTCATCACTCAATTCAGTAATGAGGAGAGCAGGATTAGACAGGTCCTCAATAAACATTGGGGCATCTTACAAATGGACCCGGTTTTATCTAGTATTTTACCCCAAAAACCCATGATCATTTTTAAAAAAGCCAGAAACTTAAAGGACATTTTAGCTCCAAGTATGCTGAGACACACGGTCCCCACTAAACAAAACGTATTGAAATGTGTTGGATCATATAAGTGTGTAAAGTGCAATATGTGTAAGCATCTCCATCCTAATAGAAAAACTGTCATCAACCTTCAAAGCTCAAGAACTTACAAGATTAAAGATTTCATCAATTGTAACAGCTCTTCAGTTATCTATGTACTGGAATGTCCTTGCCAATTGAAATATGTGGGCAAAACTAAAAGAAATTTGAAACATAGAATCCAGGAGCACGTAAGGAACATAAGGAATAAGGTTGAAAGTCATTCAGTGTCCAAACATTTTAAAACGTGCCATGATTCGAATCCAGAACTCTTAACCTTTAAAGGTATTGAACTTGTGAAAGTAGGTGCAAGAGGTGGCAATCTCGCAAAAAAACTCTCACAGCGAGAAATGTTTTGGATTTTCAAACTCAATACACTGCAACCTAATGGACTAAATGATAGCTATGAAATAGCTCCATTCCTATAACCTGGTTTTATTGCTCACTTTATTAATATTTTAACGGCTATCAATTTTTTAACCGCAATTTTTTATTCTAATTTTATTCTAATTTTACATGATGTGTATCTGTTTTATGTGACATAACTACTTTTTTGTTGCTTTTAAAGTTTTTATGGTCTCATACTAAACAGAACGTTTTAAGGCTTGTAACTATTTGCCATAACAGTGTACATTTACATAAGGAGGTGGCAATATTCTCCTTTTAGTTCCCTTTATATGTGGTTTGCTGTATCATTTATTTATATGTTTTATTTTTTTATTCTTTGTTATTAAAATGCAGTTTTTCTGCATTATTAAAATGGCCGCCACCATGTTGGTACAGTTTCTGTCCCACCAACAAAATGGCCACCGCTACAAGGAATTAGACCTTCTAGCCTGCCTTTTAATGTCTCCACTACACATATACCTAGCCAGGCTAGCGATTTAGTCCCTGACAAGTATGTAGAGCCATTTCTTCCATGGCAATCTGCCGTTTTTTGCGGGAATTCACGATGTCACTGATGACATCATAAAAAGAAAGGAAAGAAACACTTTTTTTTTTTTTTGCCGTTTTTGGCGCCAAAGTGCAGCAGCACACCTCCTCCTATCCAGGGGATAAATAGAAGGCACTCCAATGACCCACACTACTCCTGAGGAAGTCCTGAAGGGACGAAAAGCACTGAGGCCAGCAGACCCAGGCTCTCTGTATCCTTGGTTATGTAAAGAGGACTGGGTACCCTTATATAAGATAAGTCATTTTTTATTCTTTTATATCTTGTTTTATGTTCCCCCATACCCTGTAAACCTAATAAAATCCCCTGTTTGGAATATACTGATGAGAGATTGCATATGTATTCAGCTCTCATACACTGAACATCCAAGCACCTAAGAGGGATTCCTAGAGGGTACTAGGCGGTCCCTGGAGTAGAACATACTACGGGCTATTTACTCAGCATTATCCGGTACGCAGCCTCTACTTATAATTATTACATCATTTGCAAAAATATACGACACTATATATACTCTCTCTCCCATGAGCTTATATAAGCTCCCCCTAAGGTGATCAAGTTGATGACATCCCATCTAAACTTCTCCAGTGTGGACTACTCATCCCTGGAACACAGATAAGCTTAAAAGTGTTTATTTTCGGTATGCACACGCACTCGGTACTATTCTTTTAAATACTACACTATCAGGCACATGTCTTCTTAAACCTTTTTTCCAGAACCACTTCACCCGCTAGCCAAAACGGATCCCAAGAGGACTGCAGCCACCTTTTAGTTAAGGATCAGTGACTTTGAATCAACTCTTTTACCGTTCACATATTGCACTAGTTACACATTCTTTTGTATTAATAAGGGAATCATCTTTTACTGTGCGCTACCCTCACACTCCTTTCACCATATATATATATATATATATATATATATATAATTATATATATGTTCTAAGGCATAAAGAATAGGGATGGTGTGCCTTGTTCCCCGCTCAGTGGTAGGGAAATAAGGCTACCCCATTAACTCCAGCATTTTAGCAGAAAAGCAGTGCAATAGGGAACTCTACTGTATCTTATCAATAGCTGCTGTGAACTTTATTTGACCACAACCTCCCCAGAGGCTACTGAGCATGTGCATCTCTAGGGGAGATAGTCTCAATCCCTGGACACCCATTGGTACAGAGGGTTGCAAGGCAGATGGGCCCGGAGGTGGGCTACTGCTGGGACCCTTAAGCCAGTTAAAGGAGCCAGAATCAGGAGAGTGAGGTGGGCCTACAGCGGAGCCTGTGGAGAAAAGTAGTAGCCAGGGAGGGAGAGGGGAGTTCACGGATGGGAATGTAACTGTGGAGCTGGTCCATCATGTAGCACCCCAGAGATCAGAGTGCCAGCGAAGAGTATGCCCAGTATTTAGGAGAAGGCAGTCTTTATCAGAGGTCTGAGGGGTCAGCGGCTGTGACACAGGAAGCAGCCACAGTAAAGAGAATACTAGCTGCATTTAGCTGGTGCTGAATGCTTGTCAGGACCCTGGCTATTATGTGTTGTCTGATCACTGGAGGGAGTGCTGCGGTCAGGCTGCTGTTGCTTACCTCTGGAAAATGTGCTGTTGCTGGATGCACAGGAGGTTCCTGCACACATCGTCTGCTTGCCCCAGACAGGGTGCTGCTGGTGATGACTGTGTCTGCTATTATTGACGGCTGCCAGTGAGTGTATCAAGTGACAGCAGCTGGAGAGGACATGGGTAAGGCAGATGGTGTGCTCTGCCCATGGGAGAAGAAACCAAGTGCTTCCTTGCTGAGGGCCAAGGAAAGGAATCTGGCCAGCAGCACTGCTGTGAAGGAGCTGAGAGCCTGCCTCCTGCTTAGTACAGATGCCACTGCAGATAGGACCTCTGCTGCCAGCCCAGAGGAGTCAGACACCAAGAAAACAGCCCGACAGTGAGGGAGCCAGGCATTGAAGACCGGTGAAGCTGAAACCTGCAGGTCCTGGGAACTATATCCATCACATCCCAGCAGGCACAGAGCATCAAGTCACAGCTGCGGAGAGGCCCCGTAGGGAGTGCCAGCCCGATGCAGTGCTCAGCATCCCGGGTGGCACTAAAGTTTATTGGAAGACAGCAGCGATCCGGACATGGCAGAAAAGTCTCTGCAAGGGGTGAGACTTAGAGACCATTCCCCTCGACAGTGCTTACTATTGCCCCCCCCTCCCTTGCCCTAAGCTAGTGCCTGGGGAGGTGGGAGGTATAACCGCCTTAGCTGTTAATGTTGTAAAAAGGGGGGCATTGGGAGGTGGTAGAGTTGGTCACCCTTGTCCACTGCATAAAAGTCACAGAAAGTGTTTGTAGTCTGTTCCTGGGGGGGGGGGGGTAGAGCCCCTTATCTGTCCTCTTTCTCTCACTCCCTCTCTATGCTGTTTGAGCATAGTCTGTCGGAGGACAGTAGTTGGTGTTGGTGTTCGAATTGACAGCTTAACCTCCATTCCCATTCTTTATGTTATGTTAAATGTGAACACTCATCCAGCCCCTGATTGCTGTATACCCCTATGTCCCCAAGATCAGAGTGGCCTTGTCTCAGGACGATGTTGTGGAGCATACTGCAGGCATTCATAATGTTCTGGCTTCATAAAGCAGGATCCCACCCAAACAATCCAAACAGCGGAACATGACCTTTATATATTCTGATGGTGACTTTGTCACTCTGCGGATGGCTATGAGAGCATTATTATAACTATACTGTGGAATGGATAATGGTTTGGCAGAGGTGTCATGAGCCAGAAAGCAGTTTACATATAGTACCTATATTACAGCAGGCATGATTAAGGTTGAACATTATTATTATTATTATTATTATTATTATTATCATCCTTTATTTATATGGCGCCACAAGGGTTCCGCAGCGCCTTACAAAGTACAGAAACAAATGAGCACACAAGACAACAGTTATTAACGGTGCAGACAATGCAGGACAAGTACATGATTTATAAACAATGCTGCATAACACCTAAATAAGCAGCAGGGTGTCAGTAACCAAGTTTTAGGTGCTATTGTAAATGAAAGTAAAAGTAAGGCAAGAAGAAGCACATGAGGGAAGAGGGCCCTGCTCGCGAGAGCTTACATTCTAAAGGGAAAGACCCTATAACATTTCACCCCTTGTTATTAAAATCTCTACATATAATTCTGTATTATGAAAAGGTAGATATCTTTGTGGTGTTTATTAAAAAAACATACACATTTGCTTTTCGCTCACTGTATTGATAACATTTTATTTGACATGTTACAAAAAAATTAATTATATTTTTTTAAAATGCAATGTCTTCTGAAAAAACAAAACAAAGGTATAATTTGTGTGAGTGCTGCTTAAAGAAACTAGTGATATTGATATTGAATCAGAGATGTGCGCCGACCCTCGTGTTTTGGTTTTGGATCTGGATCTCCCCTGGTTTTGGATCTGGATTGGTTTTGCCAAAACCTCACCTCCGTATTTTGTTTTCGTGTTTTGGTTTTGGATCTGGATTTTTTTCTTAAAAAATAAAATAACAGCTAAAATCACATAAAATGGGCCTTTTTTGTTCCTCCAGTATTAATAACCTCAATAACATTTATTTCCACTCAATGCCAGTCAATTTTGACCACCTCACAGCTCATAATATTGATTTGATCATCTAGTTTAGGCCCAAGATAGCTTGCTGACTAAGCTAAGCTGCAGCAGTGGGCAGCACAAACACATGGCAGTTCAACTTCAAACATGGCACATCAGGAAACATTTTTATTATTCAAGAGAGGCCTGAGGGAGTTGGAGTATGTATGTAGTTGAAGGTAGGTCAGGGACAAGAAGGGTTGTTTGGGTTGTTCGGTAGTAAATTTTATTTCATTTTTTGATTCAAAAGAAAATTTATGAGGGATAAGGGGAGGGGAGGAGGCATTTATAAAAAAATGTGATACAGTACATTTACATCAGTCCTTGCCACAGAAGAATCCTTGAGCATGGCTGCTGCTGCTGGGAGTTGATTTTTTTTCATCCCAGAAGGGTACCAGGAAGCATGCTTTCCAAAAATAAATAAAGAATTTACTTAAATAATGCTTTGGAAATCTTCTGTAAAGGCATTTTCCAACCTGTACAGGGACATAAAAAAATCATAGTTAGTGGCCTTCAAACTGCTGTTGTTCCCACTGTCCACTTAACCATATGAGATATGTGAACAAGCTGAACAGAGCAGCAAATGCAACATTTCAGACTTAAGGTTTAAGTCTTACGTTGTGTCTTTCTTGGGAATTCTTTCTTGAGCGCCATGCCTGCTTGCTGGGAGTTGATTTTTTCTCAAAACTCCAATCCAGTGGTAATTGATTTTATAAGCAACAGTCTTTTAGTAATCAACGGCAGCCAGTTACAGGGTAATAAAGTAGCAATGGCGAGTCCGGGTATAATTACCCAGCTCTTTCTCCACTCGAAAATCTGCAGAAGAGATGCTGGTCTGGAAACAGTGCTGGTCACACTCGTAGCATACCTGTTTAGAGAATAGAAGAGTGGAAACATTGAGAACCTGCATTTTTTCTAGTCATAGTATATTTCACTATCCAAGAGAGTTATTACCTATTATCTATTGCCTAATTGTCACCATATTGCAAAACTACTATGTGATATTTGCTACAGATCTGCCCATCTTGCGGTTCATGAGCTTTCATCTCTATGATCAATGTAGTATATAAGGGACCACGCGACGGATGCCATTTCACTCCGGCTGTGGAGACTGAACAGGGAGGGTGGGTAGTGTAGAGCTGGGAGACTGTGCTGTCTGCTGTGTCCATTTGGGCTGTTGCTGATCCATCTGGGCTGTCTGTGCTGTCTGCTGTGTCCTGGGCTGGTGGTGCTGATCCATTCTGGGCTGGTGCTTTGCTGTCTGCTGTGTCCATCTGTGCTGGTGCAGAACTGCAGATACATCTTGGCTGGTGCTGTGTCCATCTGGGCCCAAGTCCTGGACTCAAAAAAAAAGTCGGCAGCACTAGCTTGCGTTGCCGACTTGCTAGATCTTGTGCAGCTAAGCCTAACACGCACAGACACAGACAATTATTAGAAAAAAAGACAATTGATTTTCATTTTTTTTATGCTCCAGAACTTGGGCCCAGAGCACAGATTGATCATGACTGGAGTCGGGCAGCACTAGCTTGCGTAGCCGACTTGCTAGATCTTGTGCGGCTAAGCCTAACACGCACAGACACACAGATAATTATTAGAAAAATAGACAATTGATTTTAATTGTTTTTTGATAATCCAGAACTTGGGCCCAGAGCACAGATTGATGACGACTGGAGTCGGGCAGCACTTGCTTGCGTTGCCGACTTGCTAGATCTTGTGCGGCTAAGCCTAACACGCACAAACTCACAGACAATTATAAGAAAAAAAGACAATTGATTTACATTTTTTTTATGCTCCAGAACTTGGGCCCAGAGCACAGATTGATCACAACTGGAGTCGGGCAGCACTAGCTTGCGTTGCCGACTTGCTAGATCTTGTGCGGCTAAGCCTAACATGCACAGACACACAGACAATTATTAGAAAAAAAGACAATTGATTTACATTTTTTTCAGCTCCAGAACTTGGGCCCAGAGCACAGATTGATGATGACTGGAGTCAGGCAGCACTAGCTTGCATTGCTGACTTGCTAGATCTTGTGCGGCTAAGCCTAACACGCACAGACACACAGACAATTATTAGAAAAAAAGACAATTGATTAAAAAAAATTTATGATCCAGAACTTGGGCCCAGAGCACAGATTGATCATGACGGGAGTTGGGCAGCACTACTTGTTTGCTGGATCTTGGTAGGTACTGCGGTTAAGCCTAACACGCACACACACACAGACACAGAATAATATAATTCGACACTTATTTATGTTTTTTAGCATGACTCTAGTCGGGCAGCAGCACTACTTGCGTTGCTGGCTGGATCTTGTGCAGTACTGCGGTAAGTCTAACACGCACGCACACACACACACACAAAAATATAAAAGACACTTTGATTGATTTTTTTTTTACTATATATATATATATATATATATATATATATTTTAGTCCAGAACTTGGGCCCAGAAGTACACAGCACCAGCCAAGATGTATATGTACTTCTGCACCAGCCCAGATGGACACAGCAGACAGCACAGTCTCCCAGCCCTACACTACCCACCCTCCCTGTTCAGTCTCCACAGCCGGAGTGAAATGGCGTCCGTCACGTGGTCCCTTATATACTACATTGATCATAGAGACAAAAGCTCACGAACCGCGAGATTTCAGACTCTATAGTTTTGCCTCGGTTTGAGATTCGAGTCAGGTGGGAAAAATCGAGCCTGCTAGGATCCGACTCGGATCTGCTATATTCGGGTGGATTCATATCTCAGAGATCCAAATCCGCTCATCTCTAATTGAAATGTAATGAAAAAATAGCTTTGCACAGGACTGAGAAAACAGTCTGTAGCGAATGGGTTAAACAAGCATTTGATTGTGACCAATCAAAATGTTATATAGGACATGAATCAGGAGAGTCCTTCCCCACCCCCTTGACTCATAGGACCAAAGTTGTGCTGGCATAGTGGAGGGTGGCCAGGGGTTATGGTAAATGTAGTTCCTGGCATATTGGTTCTTCCTGTTGGTCAGTCTAACCCCAGTGACCAGCCACTCTATTAAATTTGTCAATACCTGACTGGCTTATTTCAGTATTTTCAGCCTAGATTAGGAATCTTAGACTAACAGACAGAGTGTAGAGGGCTTATTCCCTCTAACCCTCCATCTTTCACTTTGTAGTATGGTGTACTGGAATATTACTGTATTGTAATTTATATATGTATGGGTGGTACCCCTGGTGTTGGTGTGGGCACGGATGAGTAGATGGTACCCTACAGAAGAGACAATGGCTCCAGTGGATCTTTCTTCTTCTTTGGCAACAACTCCACAAGTTTTGACCTCCTCAGGCTCTAACAGAGAGGCTAGCCCTATACACACAGTAAAATGACATAAAGTAATAGCCTTGATAAATAGAATAATTAAGTAGATTTATCAAAGGGGGATAATAGGATGTAAGTCCAGTGCAGGTTACTGCATGAAGAAAATAATAATCACCATACAAATAACCGAAAATTACAGCACAAAAGGGATATACAGATGCACCCATTATGCTAGGGTGCATCCCCAATCACGGGAGTGCTTCTCCATTCAATCCTATGGAGACGATAGAGGACGGTTCTGTTCGCGGGAGTGCATCTCCCATTATATCCTATGGAGATGCGAATGTGTGACTCTGATCGCGGGAATCCGCCTTGCACCATGCATAGCGCAATTTGCTGCGCTATGGACAACAATGTAGCTGGGCAGATCTGTAGCAAATATCACATAGTAGTTTTGCAATATGGTGACAATTAGGCAATAGGTAATAGGTAATAACTATCTTGGATAGTGAAATATACTATGACTAGAAAAAATGCAGGTTCTCAATGTTTCCACTATTCAATTCTCTAAACAGGTATGCTGCGAGTGTGACCAGCATTGTTTCCGGACCAGCATCTCTTCTGCAGATTTTCGAGTGGAGAAAGAGCTGGGTAATTATATCGGGACTCACCATTGCTACTTTATTACCCTTTAACTGGCTGCCGTTGATTTCTAACAGACTGTGGCTTATAAAATCAATTACCACTGGTGTGGAGTTTTGCTATATAACCTGTATCTTCAGGAGGAATTATTATAACTTTTCAAATATTATTATTGGTTTATACAACCAGAGGCAATCAATTCTACTTGGAAATAACATAATTCTAAGGAGGCATTTCATTGAAGTGAACTTTCTTTAAAATATTAACAGATGATACAAATGTAACTAATTGCGTGGATTACAATAATACAGCTTTATAGTTGCTGATTTATATGACACCTTTTTTACATGTTTTTTATGTGATCTTAATAAATTGTGATATTATATATAAAATTGATGTTGCAGTCTACATTTAAGCACTCCCTAGAGGTGACCCATGTTTTGATTCATACTTTCATATTATGCACAGTTTCATCAGTTCAATTAGAGGCTGACAATTGGGTAGCAGCTTTATTACATCTTCATACAGATAATTGTTATTGTTATTTTTATTTAATTTAGCGCCCGGGTGTGGTTGTTGTTGTTATTCTCTAAATATGCAGCAATATTTACAAAACACAGATATAAGGTGATAGCAAAACAGATTAGCAAAAAAACTTAAACATCAGTCATTTATGTTTAAGCAAGCACAAACTTCTGTAGTTGGAGTTTCTGGATGGTAGGATTAGCATCTAATGCTGGCCTTTCCTGATTTCAGAGAAACAATAGCTTTGGCTTTCCAATGATAAGGAACACTGGGCCTGCTTCAGGTCCAGACGGTATTGCACAGACACATGGAAGTGGCTGTGTAATACCTTCCAGCATATTTTAAAATATTGCAAGAAGCACCTAAAGGAAGCAGTCGCCTCTTGACATTAATTGCAATCTGAGTTCAGAGTCTGACTATCGGTCAGCTTACACAGGATGGCAGCTTGCGAGGCCAGGAAATCTGTATACACCGACACAGACCCTAGCCTCTCCACTCTCAGAAAACAAGGGTGACGCAGCCCCATTTCTGGGAATGCTGCTCAGTAACATCAATCATGTAAATCGTGATGAGGTTTAGGGGATCTGTGAGTGAGAATGTAGGACAAATTCTGCACATGCATAGAATGGGTCCTGCACATGCACAGTTTTCCAATAATTGGAAAACTGTGGTAATACCCTCACTAGCATTCAGACCTGACTCAGGCCCTATTATTACAGTTCCACTTTCAATAGTACAGCTATCTTCAGCACTCACAGTATCAATCACTCTTTAATCAGCTTAAGATTCTCTCACAAAATGGCTTCCTCTCTTACTGAAACTCACTGAATTAATACCTGTTCAAACAAGGTATACATCATGTTTTCAGCACACAAAGATCTTTAGCTCAGTCTCTTGCTTAAGTTAGGATTACACACTACATTCAATATGCTTCTTAATTTACTTTCAATATCTTTCAATTGTTCTCAGTATCTCTCAATAGGGGTTAGTATCTCTCAGGAATGCTTAGTATCTCAGTAGCGCTTAACAGTTCTCAATACCTCAGTAGGTATGTCTCTGTTTACAGCTTTTACTCACACACAGCCTCCACTGATCTAAGATGCAGTCCCAGTGCCTACCTACCTTCCACTATATACTCTACCTCCATTTCCCTGTACTGCCCTTGGGCCTCTGAGCTAGTTCCCCTCATACTCAGACTCTCTGTTGTATCTCATAAATGTACTACAGGGGTTGTTACCCAATTAGTAATGAGGGAGGGGGTAGTATGTCCAGCTTGTCAGGAATCCACAAAAACATTGTATCCTTTATGACTTTTTCTCTTCTCATTGCTGCAAAACAGATCTCACTAGGCCACATTTGAAATTAAATCAATCAATCAATTAATTAATTAATCAATCAACCAACCAATCAATGCATCACCTGCCTTCCACTACATACTCTACTTCCATTTCCCTGTACTGCCCTTGGGCCTCTGAGCTAGTTCCCCTCATACTCAGACTCTCTGGTGCACCTCATAAATGTAGTACAGGGGTTGGTTGTTGCCCGTTTAGGAAGGGAGGGTAGGGAGGATGTAGTATGGCCAGTTTGTCTTGCAACCCTTGTCAGAAATCCTTGGGTATATTAACATTCTATTATTTTACTACCTTTTCTCTTCTTAGTTGCTGAAAAACAGATCTCGCAAGGCCACATTTCAAATGAAATTTTCTTAATTAATCAGCATCAGTTGCTTAGTTTAGCTAGCCAGCCTTTGGCCAATATGGGTGAAAACAATATTGGGAGCTGTGAGGTAGTCAAAATTGACTGAAAGTGACTCGAAATTAATGTTATTGAGGATAATAATGCTGTAGTAACAAAAATAGGCTCAAATTACACGATTTTAGCTGCTTTTATCAATTATTTATAAAAAATCCACATCCAAAACCAAAATACGCAAGAGTGGTTTTGGCTAAACCAAAACACGATGATGAAAAAGAACCAAAACATAGGGGTCCGTGCACTTCATTATAATGTTATGAGTGTAAAATTAATATGTGTGTGTGTAAAATGTTATGTACTGTATGTGATATGAATGTTATGTATGTGAAATGAATGTTATCTGTATGATATTATGATAGTTTTATGACTGTATCAACGTAATGTAAAGGGCAGTTTTCCAAGAGGTGTCTTCTGGAAAAAAACAAAGTAGAATTTGTGTGTGTATTGCATAAAAACATTACAGATAATGATGTTGGAAAGTGACAAGCCTGAAAAATGTAAAAATAGGCTCAGTGCAGTGGTTAGAAAAGACTCAATGGCGAAGGGGTTAAATTATTTGTGTACAGCTCTATATAATAAAGAGAACTGCTGAAACTTGCCACATAAAAAATGCAAAACATACAACATAGAATAATGAATTAGATTAAAATAAATACTCCCCAATCCCTTATTCGCCACATTAATGTACTCCTAATTAAGGTTTTTCATTTCTAATTTGTTTTTATTATTTTCCAGGTAAATCCATATGATTGAAAAAAAAATTCTGATAGACAATTCTAAAATGCTTGATGCAAAGGACAAGCCTGGGGCTAGTCTGCAAATAACCAATCCAATACAGTTTTTCTGATTAGAGTGTGAGAAAGCACATATTGAATCATGACATGACTGCAAAATAGTAATCAAAACACAAAACATTCAGCCATGTATAAAGAGAATATATATATACACAGTCAATTCACATTATTATGACCACTTCCTACATTTGATGTCGGCAGCGCGTAGCCCATGAAGTACAGCGCGTAGCCCATGAAGTACACCACCTGCCGTGCGCTGGCTTGGTGGGTATATAAGGTGTGCGAAAGGCTGTCTGCACACATATCACTCATTGCTGTCATTTGTAAAATGGACGATTTATCCTAGTTGCCAAAAGGGATGATTATTGGCTTTCAGGCCAAGGGTGGCAGTATTTTAGAAACAGTGTAGTTTATTGAACTGTTCGCGTGCTGCTGTGTTGAAGGTGTATCGTGACTGGACACATAGCACCATTGCAAATAACAGGCGTGGAAACTAAGGAGCACCACGTGCCATTAATGTGAGAGGTGAATATCAGATACGAATGGTGCACTTGGCTGACCGACATGCTACAGTGGAGCAGCTCACTATCAAAATGAACTTGGGGGCCACCAGACGTGTGTCTAAAACAACACTTCAGCAAACCCTGCTGCGTACGGGGCTCCAAAGCAAACGGATGGTCACTGCAACAATGCTAACAAAGGTGCATCGTCGGAAAGGGCTTCAATTTTCACGCCAGTATCGGAATTGAACCTCCGCTGATTGGCAAAGGGTTGCCTTCTCCGATGAGTCACGTTTTCTCCTTCATCACATGGAAGTATGTTGGCATTTCTGGTGAGAAACATCGGAAAACAAACATCCTGCAACCATTGCTGGAAGAACACAAGCTGCTGGTGGCAGCGTTATGGTCCTGGGAATGTTTTCATGACATTCTCTGGGCCCACACATCCATGTGGAAGGCACCCTCAACTGATTTGGTTATGAATCCATCCTTGCAGAGCACATACACCCATACATGCTGATTGTCTGATGAGATCTTCCAGCTAGACAATGCGACATGTCACACGGCTAGAAATGTCCGACAGTGGGTGAACGAGCACGACCAAGACTTCCAAGTGCTTGGGGCTTCCCTGGCCCCCTAGTATTTTGCTTAGTAGAGTGGTCAGCAATGCAGTATTTGGGTGCTCCAATATGGGACACCATATGCCTTTTCTGGGTTAAAACAAACAAAATGGTGCTTTACTGTGTTAGTGTCATCAACATACAGCAACAGAAAATAAGAAACAGCCTAGCCCCCAGGCAGGGCACTACCTCACCTCTTCTGCCCTAACTATCAAGTGCAGCCAGTCTGTGCACATAGTCACAGAGTCCTGCCTGCTTCTTGCGGGAATGGTCACAGACCTCCTGGTCTCCTTAACTCACTGGCCTCCTTGGCTGCCACAGCTCCACCTGGGCTTTATCCTCTGGGCAGCAGATAGGTGTGGCCACACCCCTTTTTAAACCTTGAGTTTGTGCCACCATCACAGCACAGTTTCAGTGGCTCACCAATGCCATCTAGTTTTACAATGTGTGCAAAATACAGCAAAAGTCTGGCACTAATTTCCCTACCTAATTCAAAGCACCTTCATAATGTTGAACAACAAAATGCATATTAGTTATACGGTATAAGATAGCTCATACCACACTCTTTTAAGGCTTTTGAAAAAAACACCTTAATTCCACTGTATTTTAAAGAAGTTTAGCTCTATTTACAGCAAATGTAACACTGCATCCAGATTGCAACTACTTTAAATTGTATGAAATAGTAAACAGTCTTTGCAGTTCATATTGTACTTGAAATACTAGACACAGAATCACCATTTCACTTGTAAGAATTAAGCATTTGTAAAACTGAAGTAGATGTTACCACTAGTATCATGCCAGACAATATATCAACAGACAAGAGAGAGACCCTGACTGCTCCCCACCCACTGGCCAACATTTCAGGATAGCTGTGCTTTATATTCTTCCAGGCTGCATACAGATCAAAAATCCTTCAGTATGGTGATACTGTGCGAAGTATTTCAATTACAACAAAAAGAGTCTTTGTACATAAAACATGTTGGCGGTTATAATGGACTGACCTGTGTCCATCTGCACTTACTGAGGACCACCTGTAGACACCTGGGCAGTTTTGCTGGAAGGGAGATTGGAGGAATCAGGAAACTCCCCATTTAAGTTCACTTTTAGCACCTATCCAGATGCTCATTACAGTATGGTTCCATCTTTATTATTTATCCATTATTTATAACAAAATTTGGGAATACTCTGTTTTTTAACTATATAATGCATCTATCTGTAATGTCAACTTTGTGGGCCTAATGCATGTATTTTTTGTTTTGTCAATAAATACCATTTGCTTTGAAATACTACACTATCCTTTGCCTTTCTTTCTCTTTTTGAATGCGGTTCGGTTTGGTAAAGGATCCATGCAAAAAGCAAGCACCTTTATAAAAGAAAAGACTATCCTCCACAATTGGGACATTATCAGAGCGTCTTGGAACTTTCTGCGACTTTATTGTTCCATTTGGGAATATTCAACTACTTATATAAACAGTAACTACAACCTCCATAATCCACTAAAAGATTCACCAAATAGAAGCTGCATGTATACAGATTAATTTGGTAAAAGGGCAAGCATAATAGATGTATTGGAGATGTGCATAATCAATTTGGGGCAAATTAGGACTTATCCCTGATCCAAGGCAAACTCCAAATTGCTATTGACATGCTGATATTCCATGTCTCTTTCTGAAAGTCCACACCGGTTTTGATTTCTGAAATTAGGTCTGTTGGGATACATGGGACTGTATGGGGTATATTTACTAAAGTGAGAGTTTTTAGAAATGGAGAATTTACCATCGGACCCATGCCCAGCGGTTGGAATCCCGACAGCGGCATCCCGGCAGAGGAGGAAACCCCGATCGCCCTAAGGTAAGTATTGACTAACCTAATTCTACCCTCTAACCCTAACTCTCTCTTAGGGGTGCTTAACCCTAACCTTCCTCCCCAGTGCCTAACCCTAATCCCCCCTCTAAGTGCCTAAACCTAACCCCCCCCTTCCCCGCTGCTTAAACCTAAGTCCCCCAGGGGGTGCCTAACCCTAAGTCCCCCCTGGGGGTGCCTAACCCTCCCTTCCCCTAGCCTAAAACTAACCTCCCAGGGGGATGCCTAACCCTAGTCCTCCCCAGGAGCCCTAAACCCCCCCCGCGGCTATCCACACTCGGCACCCCTTCGATCGGGATGCTGGGCGCCCCGGTCTCCCGGCATTGGTAAAATGACAGGCGTCTAGATTTAGACTCCTGTCATTTAACCCTCGCCGGGATTAAGCAGTCGGGAAGCCGGCTGTCGGGATTAGATCCACCGGCTTCCCGACTGCATACCGATGTTGCCCATAGCAACCAATCAGATTCTTATTATTATTTTCTAGAATGTGCTACTTAAATGTTAAGTAGAATCTGATTGGTTGCTATGGGCAACATCTCCATTTCTAAAAACTCTTACTTTAGTAAATATGTCTGCACAGCTATATTTGGGTTTGTGTCCATTTAAGTATAACATTACCAGGATAAGCTCTCTTAGAACCTTACTGTATGAGAGGGTTGAGAAAGAGCATAGAGGTTTTTTAACAAGTACAAAGGGAAGATTTGGATTACGCTGCTAATACCTGAACACATCAGGGTCCGGACCATCATTATCTGGTGGTATCACCTTATTGATATCTGTGTTCCTGCAAACCGCCTGCGGCATCCCCAAGGCCTGTGATCACTCAATTGTAAACGTGCAGCTCCTGGTGTTCTACATCATGAGTGCCACCATCTCTGACAGTATCACATGATCAGCACTGACAAACTCATCCCCAGCAACTTCAGTCACATGTTCTACCCAGCTTATCAGCACTTACAGTGTCCTATTTAATCCAGGAACTGCTGACAGCACATTGCCAGTACAACTTCTTTCCCTGAAGATCAGTACCTCTGCTTCTTGTTCTGCTTTCAACTCCTGCATTCTGTTCCAGTTAATGATTCACAGCATTCTGCATCTGTTCTTCTCTGGCTACTAATAATCTGCAAGAGTAATATCATTATTGAGCTTCGTTCACACTTCAGCCCATACAGCTAGCCCAAGGGGCCCCGACCCAAATCAACAAATCCCTACTGCTGTTACCGGTAACTTTATAAGTGATATATTTTCAATTTAAAAAATGCAGAAGTTTAGGCTTCACATGGTGCTCAGGGATATTGGCCTGTTTAACTCCTCAAATTCCAGCACTGGTGCAACCCGCCTACGCCCACTACAATAGACTTATCTATGCTCATCTTTGTAAAACCCAAATGTAAGAAAAGATTTACAAAATTATAAACCTGTTCCACTCACTAATTATTTTAACCTGTTAGAGCTACTGTACATTTTTCAATAATTTTTCAAAAAAGATCTTTGTTGCACAACTTAAGTCTTTGTTTATTTATTTTATACATTTACCAGGAACGACACATTGAAATGTATGTCTACTTCCAAGTATGCTCTGTTCATAAAAACTGATGAGGGAGTAACAGGCTCTGCGAACAAATCCAAAGAAAATATATTTACAGTACGTAAATGTACTTTTTATAAAAATATTCAGTCAAATTTGTGTTTGTATATTTATGTAGTAAGGTTTTATTACACTTCACAGCACATTCCTGTGCACTCAGTGGCATTGAGGCCCCAACAAAGAGTTGAGTTTTGCATATTCTTTTGTAGTTTGCATTACATTACATTCTGTATGAGATAATTTTATTTGGCTTGCACATATGGAACTTTTAGCCACCTTTTTAGAATTACAAATTGCTTAACAAAATTCTTCTTTAAGCTTTGTTATTTCTTTGCCTTGACTGACTTTTTGAAATAGTGTGCTAATAATGATGGAGCTATTCTGAGTGTTATGCTGGTTGGACTGATTTACTACTCTACTATCTCAACTCTTTTTCATTGTTATTAATAGGATAATTACCATACACATGTTAGAAAATAGAAATACTCATTTTTAAAGTGTCTCCCATCCAGCATAACCTTGTATTTTCCATGTCAAAAATACCCCAGTTTCTGATAAACTCTATTTCTGACACCTAGGGCTCCATTTGAGAATGAATCATAGCGTTAAATTTACTAAAAACCGTGTCTGGTCGAGATGTCAGTCACGGGTGTATTTGGCTATTTTTTACAGCTAGCAAATTTACTGAAGGCAAATTCAGGTGAAAAATCATGAAGCTCTCAGCGAAACACAGGTGAAAACACAAATGGAAACTTGCATGTACTTTCCATAGACAGGAATACAAAACGGAAATTACAAAGAATTGTGATTATAATCATGGGTGTAATTTTTTCCAACTCTGTCCAAAATAGAAGTTTTAAATTGACTACCTCCTGAGCTTCGTGTTTAGCAGAAACATACACAGATCAGTGTGATCGGTGTATGTTGCCTATAACTAACCAAATTAAGGGTTAATGTAAAAAAAATTATGTGGGGTTCTTCCCCCAAAAGCATAACCAGCCCCAGGCCTGTGAGCCAGTGCTGGCTCTGAAAATACAGGGGACAAAATGTGTAGGGGTCCTTCATATTTTATGAACAGCACTGGGCTCTGTAAGCTGGTCCTGGTTTTAAAATACGGGGGAAAAATTGCCAGAGGTTCTCTGTATTTTTAAAACCAGCATCAGGCTCAAATTAGTCAGAGTATAATGCCACAGCCAGGTGACCCTTTCACCAGGTCACCCCAGCCAAAGTATTAACACCCCAAACTAGTCAGCGCAGACCGGGGATCCCTGGAGAGATGGGGACCCCCTCTCCTGAGCAGCCCAGGCCGGGGCTGAAGCCCGGGGCTCTTCCTTGCACCCATGGATACAGGGGTAATAATCATAATCATAAATGTATACTATTTGGACTACAGGTGCCAGCATGCCTGTCCTATGCCTCTTGTGGAACTACAAGTGCCAGTAGGCAGCAAGCACTGGTACCCCCACTGTAAAAAAAAAATAGTAAAAAAATGACAGGACACACACATCGTACAAAGTATAAGTTTATTACACCCCAATACACACATACATACTTCCCTTATCACCAGTGATCGGTCCCACTCTCCAGTAGAAATTCCCAATTATCCCTAAGAAAAAAAAATACTCACCTACCTCCTGGCACAGGTCGGTCCTCTTCTCCAGTAAAGTTCCAGCCATACAAAATAACAAACCGACTTACCCGGACCAGGGATAGTGAAGAGATGTATGTGTTTCCACATATGTCTCTTCCCTGGCAAATGACGGAAACCTCATGGATTCTATCACTTGCTGGGTTTTGAGCCAATCAGAGGCCGCTCTAGAGTAATTGGCCGCTGATTGGCTGTAAGCCACGTGGCTCACAGCCAAGTTAAGAGATGTGATTAAAATAGACCAGAAATATTGTTGTGAGCTATTAAAGAGACTTATTTATTAAGATATTGAGCTATAATCACACTAATTAACTGGGTTTGATAAGTCATTACCTGGAATAGGAGTGACTTCTTTATTAATACGTGCTAGCAGGTTATAAACCATTTTGTAATAATAAATATTATTCCATTATTCCATATAGGAGACGCTAACACACGGGACAACTCTATTTTCTTGTAAGCAAAACTTTATTAATGAGGCATTCAAGTGGACAAATTAAATTTACTAAAGTTCAATTTTATTTTTGAGTGATTTGGTATTCAATTTGCATTCGATTTACATTCGATTTTGCATTTGGGTATTACTAAAGGCCAAATCGAATGTAAACATCTGTACTTTTACATAGACCAACACACAAATCCCTTATTTACTATTATTCGATTTTAAATCGAACACTAAATTGAACAATAAATTGAACTTCAAATCAAGCTTCAAATTCCCAAATGAATAGACCTGCTTCATGCTTTCGATTTGAGCATGAGCAGGCCGGATTGACACATGCATACATCAGTGACCTGCATGCATGTATCTTACTGTAAAAAGCTTAGAAAGAGTTATATTTAGAAAAAAAATGACGTGGGGTCTCCCCCTAAAAAAGAACCAGCACCGGTATTTCATAGCCAGTCCTGGTTGACTAAGTACAGGGGAAAAATTGCATAGGGTTCCACTATACTTGGGAAATTCATTATTCCTACCTGCTGCTATTCATGACAGTATACACGCTGCTGTGCTTTTACCCAGAAGCATAGTTATTTGCATGCTGTTGCACCATTGAGGTTACGCCACTTTCTGCTCAATAGAGATCCAGCATTTATGAGAATAGGGTGGTCCTAGTCACATTTGAGCCACATTTGGCAGGTCGCAAGTCAGCTCTGCTGGCCCCCTCATTATTACACATCTCAATATCTGGAGACCAGCAAGAGTGTATGCCGGAGGTATCAGGGGATACAATCGCATAGAAGTGTCATCTGGCAGGCCACATGCCAGCTCCGTTTACACCTTTAATACACCACAGTGGTCGGATACCGATGGTGAGTGACTGTATTGGAGCACATGGCAGGTCGCAAGCCAGCTCTATCAATCATTTTGCTTTTTTCTTACATTGCTCTTGACTGAACTTAGCAATCATTGAGCTAACTATGAATAGATTTTTTTTATATATTTGCACACAGATTGTTATACACACTGGTTGATGTAATTCTTATGTACACTGTATGTTTACAAATAAGTTTTTGTACAGGATGCTTATGATTATAGGTTAATTAATAAAACATTTTATATATTTTAAAATAAATAAGGTATTTTACTTATATGTATCTGTGATTAATTTACACCACTATAGCGCTGCTTATATTTTCCTTGTCTTCCACTGTACTTAGCACAACCAGCACTGGGCTCTGATCCAGTCCTGGTTCTGGAATTACAGGGGAAAAAAAATTGTTTAGGGTCCCCCTGTAATCTCCAGAACCAGCACCAGATCCTTTCTAGTGAGGGGCTGATGCCACAGAAAATGAGCATCTCCCTCCATTGAAGTCACTGGTGTGAACTGCAAAATAAACTTTAGTTACCCTGCGGCTCTCCATTGACTTCAATGGATGGAGCCATTCATTGGCTGAGAGAGACAGGGGCTGACCTCTCTCAGCCAATGAACACTCAGATACGGCTCTACAAAGGCTAGAGCTGTGTCTGAGCTCTTCATTCGGGAGATAACAACCATCATGGTTGTTATCTGTTGCATGGCTTGGTTTTATTTGTTTTTTTATTTTAAGAGGAGGACCTAGCCACGCATAGGAGAAGGTGAGTATGTTTTTTTTACACAGGTACCCTATGGATGATCTACTGGACAAGGGGATACATAGGTGAGTATGAGTACATATGTAAGTCCATGTATGTTTAATAAATTATACTGTGTACGGTGTGTGTGTCCTGTGTTTTTTTAATATTGCTTTTGCTATTTTACCAGCAGGCCCGTAATGCCCCAAATGCTGGTACTTGTGGTTCTTCCAGTGCCAGCATCTGGGGAGGTTTGCTGGGACTTGCAATTCTACTGGTAAAGACAATGTTGACACTTCTAATTTTATAATACATTACTACACTATCAACCTAGCACCCAACACCCATGGGTGCCGGGGATAGCCCTGGGCTATCAGCCTAGGCTAGGGGTGCCCTGGAGAGAGGGACCACTTTATTGGAGGGGTCCCCAACTCCACAGGGATCCCTGGCCTGGACTGACTAGTGGTCAGGGCTGATGCTGCGGCTGGAAGGCCCGGTGATAGGGCTCCCCTGGCTTAAGCATCAGTCCCCCACTAGAAAGGGTCCATTTCTGGCTCTGGAGATTACAGGGGGACCCTACGCAATTTTTTCCCCTGTAGTTCCAGAACCAGGACTGGTTCAGAGCCCAGTGCTGGTTATGCTAAGTACAGGGGGAAGCCTACGCAATTTTTTCCCCTGTACTTAGACAACAAGGATTGGCTTTGAAAAGTCTGGGGCTGGTTCTGTTTTAGGGGGGGAACCCACAAAATTTCTTCTAAAAAATTAACTGTTTCTAAGCTTGTTACAGTCAGATACATGCATGCATCTCACTGATGTATGCATGTATCTGTGTGAAAATGAACTGCTCATGCTGAAAGTCAAAGCATGAAGCATTTCTATTCAGTCTGGATTTGCTGCAAATTTTGGTACAAATTGACATGTGTGCTATACCCCCCTTCATTCGTGTTTGTTGATATGGAGAAAGATGAGCTGAGAGGAGAGCAGGAACATACTAGTGCTGGAGCTGCTTTCACCAGTGATGATACTAGTCTGTCAATGTAATCTACTAAAGCCTAGGAGGGCTTAAGTCTGGGCATTTAAAATCAAAGAAACAATCTTTAGCAGTGGTAAAGAAAAAAAAACAAAGGGAAAGTTAGCTGCAGAAAGACATAAAATTGGCAATATGCCTCTCACCACAAAAAGTGGCAAGGAAAGGCTAAGACCTTGGCCTCTATTTATGACTGGTGGTTCTGCCTCTTATGATGATGTAAACCCTTCTCCCTGTAGAAGTTTAAAAAAAATGTAAATCTTTAAGTCACAGGAACCAACTGTGTGCTCAGAAACATAACAAATCCCTGAGGAGAGTCTAAGTGTCTCAACGGGTGCCATGTGTGCGCCTGACCTTTCCAATACTGTACTCGAAGAGGAGCCTCCTTCCACCGTTTGTGTGCCCTCTGCAAATGTGGGGATAAGCAGCACAAGTCAACATGCTGACACAGAAATCAAGGATGCTGCTGTGGAAGTGCACCAGGATGAGGAGGATAATGATGATGAGGTTGTTGATGATGAGGATGTTGTTGAAGAGAATGTTGTTTGTGTAAATCAGGCCCCAGTGGAAACTGTTGTTGCCCATGATATGGAAAAGCCCATTATCATGCCTGGACATTAGACAAAAAATCCACTTCTCATTTGTGGAATTATTTCTACCCAAATCCAGACAACAATTGTCAAGCCATCTGTACCATTTGCAAAGCCAGAGTAAGTAGAGGTAGGGACCTTAACCATCTAGGACCCTCCTCCCAGTTACATAATTTGCAGCAAGTTCATGGAACATTTTAGGAAAATCAAAAACTGGTGCTAAAAAAATAACAACAGATAGTCCAGCTTCAGTTAACTCCCTTCCCTTAGCTAGATCCCAGCACCTGCAATCTCCACCGCCAACACCTTCATCATCAATATCTTCACTAATGATTGGAAGTAGTTCTGCATCCAGGATAAGGCTAGGTGACTCCTCCCTTATCCAGCATTCCTCAGGAGAATCCTTGAGAGCTAAGCCTGCTGCTGCTGCTGGGGGTGGATCTTCAGCCCAGAAAGGAACCAAGAAGACTACTAGTAGTAGTTTAAAAAAAATTAACTGTTAAACAATAATTTGATAGAGGAAACAAGTATAACAGCTATCACCCAGTTGCACATTGGATCGCTGACGCCATGACAGCTGTGCTAGTATTCCATTGTGAAATAAAAGAAATTGAGGATAACAGTGTGAAGGAAGTGCAAAATGAGGATGAGGGGGATATTTGTGTCCTATCTGATGCTAATGAAGATGTTGATGGTGAGGATGTTGTTTGTGTAAATCAGCCACCAGTGGCAGCAGTTCTTGCTCATGATAAAAAGAAAGATATTGTCATGCCTGGGCATAAGACCAGAACCACATCTTGGGTGTGGAATTATTTTAACCTAAATCCTGACAACAGTTGTGAAGGCATCTGTACCATTTGCGAAACCAAAGTTAGTAGAGGTAGGGACGGTAACCATCTAGGCATGTCCTCCCTGTTAGGTCATTTGCAGCGAGTTCATGCAATTTATTTAACAAAATTATAATAATTTGTAAATTCACTATAAGCAGTCCAGTATCAGCTACCAGCATTTTGGACCAGCATCTGCAATCTCCACCACCACCACTCTCATCATCAACCTCCTCCTTAATGATTGGAGGTAGTCCTTCCAAAAAATTGTTTTGTGGGGACCCAAACAAACTAAGGACTTCAGCCATAAAAGTGTGAGTCCGTGTCACTAAAGTGCTTGGTTTGTTAAACTGTGCATGTCCTTTTTAATATCCCACATAAGAGTGGATGGTAGAGCCCAAGGACAATTCCATCTTACACCTCTTTTCTTTACATTTTGCACAATTTGGGGCATTATTAACTCACATTTTTATAGTTTATTAAACTGCCATCCTATCTGCCACTGCTGTGTGGCAATGTTTCATAGATGTCCTAAATGTTTTTTAGACTGCTGTGCATTTGTGCCGCTGCTCTGTCACTTACTTTAGCCAGCCAGCTCGCTGCAGCCTTTGGCCTCTATTGGTGAAAAAAGCAGTGAAAACAATATTGTGAGCTGTGAGGTGGTTAATAATGACTGTAATTGCCTGAACATTATTGTTATTAAGGTTAATAATACTGTACGAACAAAAACAGTGATTTTAGCTGTTTTTATCATTTTTTTTATAAAAATACAGATCCAAAACCAAAACACGTAAGGTTGGTTTTGCAAAACCAAATCCAGATCCAAAACCTCGAAGGAGACACAGATCAAAAACACGGGGGTCGGTGCACATCTCTAGTAAGAAGTCTAAAGACTAAAGACTAGCAAATTGGTGTGTACCAACAAGTGTGCATGGGTGGCAATTAAGCTTACATATGCATTAAAAATCAATGTAAGCCTGCATTTTTATGTTCTGTAAATTACTTTTTATGACTAAATTACTGTTGAAAAGTATCAAAATGCTCAAAACAAGCTTTGCTGTCCATGTATTCATCTTTAAAGCCATTAATTTGTATAACGTGCTTGTTACCTAGGATACTGGGAACACTCCTGCCTCTGAAGATTTACATATCTGTCCAATAATACAATATCCTCCATACCTTATCCAATGTAACTTCTCTCACTCACCAGACCACTGTTCCCTAAAAACATACCACACCAACAGAACTACATCACATCCTGACACCATATGTAACCCTCTGGAACTCACCATCAATCCCTGATCCCACATCTCACTCACTTTATTACTCCTCACTCACCAGCATTACATGAAACTAGTAGGTTAGTATCCTCTACTCTCAACATTCTGCAGACACCAGTTTGACAGCAGGCCGAACAGGTTTTGCTAAATATAAGTTCATTAGATAATTCAAGAATTAGCTCAAAAATACACTGCTTTTTGCTGCTTATTCCCTTGAACAGAATGTGTGCATTACAACCAATCTTACAGTATAGATATTAATTGAAAATCACTAGACTTAGAAAAGTCTGTTTAGGAATCCTAGTATATGCCAAGTAGAGTTGGCAGGAAATGGGTTAAGTAGGCACTCGCATTTGTCTACAGAAGAGTTTAAAACAAATGAGAAATTGTCAGCAAAATGTTCAAGTGAGACAGTCAAATAAGCCATATCTAATTGTAAGTGGATTACACTGAGGATCTCATCTGTGTTTGTTTTGTAATATGGCAGCAGTGGAAAGTTAATGGAAAGACCTTCAAAACATGACATTCTGCTTTCTATAAAGAAAAACAACTGCACGTAGTCTGTGTAAGGAAAGAGAACATGAAAACAGCCCTTTATTCAGTGTGTGCACGAATATAGCAAAAGGGGGCAAAAGAGTAGCTTTCTCTAGAGCAATGGCGCTAACTCCAACTCACAAATTGTACATTTTGAGGTTCATGTAAGGTCCAATCCATTTGCAGCATTAACAGAAAAAGTGTATATATGTTCAGTATATATACTAGAGATGTGCTCAGACCGCTGTTATTTAGTTTTGGTTCTAAATCATATTTGTGTTTTGATTTTGGCAAAATCACCCTCAAGGTTTTGAATTTGGATTAAAAAATTATAAAAACAGCTAAAATCATGTAATTTGAGCTAGTTTTGGTTATTGGTCTTCAGCAAACTGTCTGGCTAAACTAAGCAACAGAGCAGCAGCACAAACACATGGCAGTTTAAAAGAACAGAGCACATTACCAGTATGAAACATAGTGGCACAGCAGTGGCAGACATGATGGCAGTTTAATAAACAATATGACCCTATAGATTGTTTTCATTAATCAAGAACTAATAGCCTAAAAGTAAAAGCTTAGGGCCCGATTCAGACCCGCTCGCTAGGCCGCAAGCCAGTCATTGCAATCGGGAAGCGATCGCTCCGAGTACACAGACGGTCTGATACTGTGAATGACAGAATGTGCCATTTGTGGGTGGTGACAGGGGAAGGACCAAGAAAATGGGGGAGTGGATGTACGAACGCAGGCATGTCAGAGCGTCAAAACGGCGTTCTTTGGGAGTGCATAATTAAAGTGGAGCATCATTGTACGTCACCTTGCTGTTATTTTGACTGAAGCACTCGTAGTGCTTGCGGTAGGGTAGGGTCAACCTTAAGCACTGCGTATGCCTCCGATGGTTCTCAATGTTACCTATTGTCGAATACCCTTCCTGGACATGTGTGTTTGCGAAGGGAAAGTGGGCGTCATTAGACCGGCATGCAATCACACTGCTGCCGCTCGTTAAGACATAGTGGGCGTCCTGAAACCGTGCTGTGTGATCACAGAATTTGCAATTGCTAGGCTAATACAATGTTACTTGAGTTATTGGAAATGACAAATCCTGAGGAGAGTCCTAGTGGGGTAAGCTATTTTGTTATCTCATCCATGAGTTTTTCCAAAAGATTGACACCAGTATGCTTCTTATTAAAGCCAGTGATAAAGAGAGTAGCCTTCAAGTGAAGGAGCTGATGTTGTGTAATAGATACGGCTGCTGAAGGTGATACACCAACCTGGTGGGCTGTCACAGTCATGTAATGTTTAGTTTGACCAGTTCTGTTTGTCCGCATATCTGTAGTGAATTGGATAATCAGTAAAATTGCAATTTCTAGGCAAAGAAGATCTTTTTGTTTATACATCCCGTTAAAGGTGAGGAATTTGGTGTTCTTGTAAAATAGAAATGAAATTGATTTTGGTAGGGTGAACATATGACCTCAACTAAAACCAAATGCATTGATGGCAGATGTTGGACACAGATCTAATGCTAACAGATATGGCTTCAATGATCTGCTGTGAAAGAGGAAGGCATACTTTAATAATTGTTTCACAGTCAATTGTTTGAAACTACTAGTTTTCTTGGTCCTCTCCTGTGATGCAGATTCACCACCAGCAGCAGCAGACCTTGCAAGAATTCTTCTTGGCAATCTTGGATATGGGAGGAGTTTGCCTTTCAAGTTGGATGCAGAACTACCTTCGATCATTAATGAGGAAGTTGGTGATGAACATGTTGGCGGTGGAGATTGCATGTGCTGGGATCTATCCATGCTACTGGCATCTGATGCTGGACTACTTGTTATTATTTTGTATGATTTTTCAGATTTTGATAAATAATTCAAATACATTTGCTGCAAATGATGTAACAGAGAGGAGGTGCCTAGATGGTTACCATCCCTAACTCTACTTAATTTGGCACTTCAAATGGCACAGATGCCTAGGCAAATGTTGTCAGGATATGGGTAAAAAAAATCCACACAGAAAAGTTGTTTTTTTGGTCTTTTGCCCAGGCATGATGTAGTGGGTATATATCAGATGACCATAGGAGACTGAAGTACTACAAAATAAGTAAGCTTTCATTCCAGCAAAAGAAAGGCAGAGTCAGTGCAATGGCTTCTTACAGTAGCAACTGAGAAACATATGTGCAGCTTCTCAAAAACAGCATTCCACAGGAGTATAGCATTCATAGGTAAGTCTGGGTCTGTGGCATCCAGCATTCAGTGGGGTGATAAATGTGCACACCCTCCGAACTTTCACCTTAGGGTTTTATACCTGAACTCCTATTAATTGAAGAAATGGCATGGTTCTCTCTTGATCCAAAGAATGTTAACCCTTTCTTCAGATGTGGGAGAGTTCCAACCTGCCACCCATAACAATGCACTTCTTGTCACTGGCAAGAGCTGCTGCCACTCGTCTTTGACACAAACAACATTATCCTCCTAAATTTTATCAAATTGTGTTGCATCCAACACATCTATCATCAACATCTCATTAGTTTTAGATACACAATTATCCTTCTCATCCAGTTGCATTTCCAAAGTAGCATCCTCAATTTGTATATCTAAACCATCATTATCATTACTTTTATTACTACTCATCCTCACATTTGCAGAGGGTTCAGAAATGATGTAAGGGAAGTTCTCTGGGATTAGAGTGTCAGAAATGTCAGACTCACACATAGCACTCGTGGACAGCTTTAGATTCTCCTGAGGAATCTGTGAAGTTTGTGAGCACACAGTTTGTTCTGCAGCCTTAGTGCTCTTTCTGTGCACTGATTTGTTTTAGAGGAGATACATCAACACTCAGAGTGAGAAGGTGTTGCATGCGAGGTTACAGAAGATGCCTGACTGTGTTTGGCCCTGGCTTGAGCAATAGGCATTCTAGTGCATGAGATAGCAGTAGAAGAACCACAACTTGCAAAGAAAGGCTATGGTCTGAGCCTTTCCTTGCCTCTGTGTGTGGTGTATGGCATGTTGGCAATTTTCCATTTTTCAGCAGTAACTTTTCCCTTCATAGTTAGAGGTGAAGTCTTATTCAAGATTGTCAAACAGTGTTTAGATTTGAAGTGTCCTTTCTTACACCTTCTTCTTACCCCTTGACCTTCTTTAAAAGTAGATTATGAAAAAGTACTTTGACTTCCAGCACTAGTACTGGGTTGCTCTTATTCTTCTATCAACTGATACATGATTCATTTTTACACCAGGATAGGAAAAAAAGCTACTGTAGTTGCAATTAACTGTCACCACATCAAGTGAACGGGGGTGGTTAAATAAATAAGATAACAAGACCTCTCATTGCATAAATTTATTCAACTGATACATATACGTATAATCAATAGTATGGCCTTGTTGCAGATCATTTTTCCACGTAATCCCCCTACTTGTCTGAACATCTGTTCAAACGGTAGACCAAGGCATCCATCCTGCCATAGGAAAAATCAGTGTCAACTGTCAAGTACCTGAAGCCAGGACATTACAGATCTCTGAGCTAAACTGTCAGTTGCATATCGCCTTCCACCCAGGTGCTTCTTCAATGGTCCAAAGAGATTGAAAACACTCAGTGCCAGGTCAGGGCTGTAGGGAGGATGGTCCAGTACCTTCCAATGGTAGTACCAGAACAACTCACGCATGCAGTTGGCTGAGTATTGCTTGGCCTTATCGTGCAGCAATTTGAAGCCTGTTTCCAGCAACCCAGGTTGTTTTCAACAACTTGCCCTCTGCAACCGGCTCAATGTGTCACAATAGTGGACACTATTCACAGTATCTCCCTTGGTGAAGAAATCAACAAGAAGCACGCCCTTGTGATCTTAAAACACAGTCGCCATGATGTTCTTTGCTGATGGAGTTGTTTTGAATTTCTTTGAAAGCAGGGATGATGCATGTTTCCAAGTCATGGATGCTTTCTTCATCTCCAATGCCACATGATGCACCCACATTTCATCACCTGTAACAATATGCTGCAGGAACTGTTTCCTCTCTTCATGGTACGGCGCCAAGTGCATGAGAAACAATCCCATGACACTGGTTTTGTGAACTTCTGTGAGTTGCTTTGGTACCCAAAGTGAACACTTTTTCCTGTATCCAATTTGCTCATGAAAGATGTTGTGCACAGTACCCACTGAGATGTTCAGTTCTTCAGAAATACTATATCACTAACATGAATGTCTCTGTTCTCCTTAATCAGACCTTCAATGTGGCACAAATTGTCATCTGTGGTGGACATGCTTGACCAGCTGGATTGCTGCTCATCTTGTCCTGCCGTTATCAAAGCCAGTGCACCAAATCCAAACCTGTTTCTTTGACATGATATTATAATTGTAAACCTCAACAAGTTGGCGATTAATTTCAGCCACTGATGTGCCTTTTATAGGCAGAAATCTGATCACACTGTGCACCTCAATGTTTGACCATGTTTTCGCCAGCCCAACCATCTTAATATTGATGTTGTGACAGTACGACTGATATGAGGTGTAGTCTAATGGCTCTGAGGGGAAGCAGTGGTTTACCCCCTCTGGCCTGGTGGGAGATTAGAATGAAATAGAGAACATTATACATGTGAGAGGTCTTGTTACCTTACTTATTGAATAACCCTTGTATAATGAGATAGGGAAACAAGGAACTGTTACCTTTACTATACAGTTTTATTAAAAGACTTGAGATTTTTTTTGAACACCAGAAAAAAATAACTTTTTGCACTTATAATTTTTGGGGTGTAGTTGACAGAGAAACCACACCCAGTAAGTACAGTAATATACACACAATATTCTTTTGAAATATGTTTTCAAGTGAGTCATAAAAGACTTGAGATTTTTTTTACAACAAATAAAATAAATTTTTTGCACTTATTATTTTTGTGGTGCATTTGATTGGGACACAACCACATCCAGTAGGTACAGTAATATGCGCTGCCTCTCTAAAACACACACTCTTGAAATATGATTTAAAGTGAATTATAAGGGACTTGAGATTTAAAAAAAAAAACTGGAAAATATGTCGTCTTTGGGATGCAGCTCACTCAGACGCAACCCAGTATTGTTTTGGATAGCTTAGCTTCAAATCACACTGTATCAGCCCTCATACACAAGTGACAATATATACTGCAGTATAGATAGATATCCTTGTGAATAACAATTGATACTACAGTAAGGGGCATATTCGATTGGCTGCAAGAATATAAAAAATTCTGCACCTGTGAGATTTTTCCTGTATGTGCAGGATTTTTGCTATTCAATAAGGTGCGTTTTTTTTTTTTGTGAGCCGGGAGGTTTTTTCCTCGCACCTCCAGAGCAAGTGTGATTTTATCCCAAATCGTTAATTTTAGGTAATATCAGTAGGACTTGCTCTAGTACCCCAGCGCCCCCCCCCCAAGGACTAATTAAGCAATTGGATGTTGTCCTCGCTTCGGCAGCACATATACTAAAATTGGAATGATACAGAGAAGATTAGCATGGCCCCTGCGCAAGGATGACACGCAAATTTGTGAAGCATTCCATATATTTCTCCAATAATATTTTAATTGATAGAGCCAAATCTACTTTGATCAAGTAATTAAGACACACACCCCTCCCTCCCCCCCTTTCTTTCCCTTATGTGTTATATGTTTTATGTTTGTTTGTCCTAGATGTTATTTACTGAATTTAAAGTTATATACAGTCTTAAGTAACAATACTGAAGGTCTTTACGACTATTAAGACTGAACTGTTGTATAATTGTGACTACATTGATGGTTCAATTGTCACTTTGCTTTTTTTCTTTCTCACTCATCATATTGCCAATTGTACTACAACTAAGGATATCAATTATATTGATATATATAATATGCTGGAGAAAATATTGATAAATGTATATTTCATGTTAATTTTTTGTTGAATATATAGAAAAATCAATAAAGATTACTTTAAAAAAAAAAGCAATTGGATGTTTCCAATTAGTTTAATTAGTCCATAATTACTTACCTTCTGCAGCGCTGTCTTCTGCATCCAGCGACGGGAGCTGGCTCTTTTGCAGCAGGGTGAGTATGTCAGTGTGTGTGGTGTCTATAAGTGTGTATGAGTGAGTGTGTGTATATGTGTGTGTATGAGTGTGTGCAGACATCTTTATCACTGTGTATGTTTTGTCAGAAACTAGCTAGCAGCAACTGCAATCTGCATGCAGAAAGGCTAATGTCACACATTAAATGGACCATCTTCGCGCATGCACTAAGACACCTTAGTGCTAGTTTGGTGCCACCACCCTTTGAATGTGCAGAGGAGGTATAGGCTTAGCTGCAAACACTATGTAGGTCACAATCTCCAAGTGAGAAACAGATGTGACCGGCAGGAATTTGTTGACTACAAAAAGGCAAAGGTGTTTGAGTACCAAGGGTGGATAGTACCAAGCTCTGGAACACAGAAAGATAGTATGGTTGATAGTGCTGGAAGCATGAGGCTGGACAGTAGTATGCATCAGGGCCAGATTAACATTGGGGCAGATAGAGCTATAGCTCCAGACCTCCACATAAAAACAGGCCAATAATCCTAATAACATGATGATGATCAGCCACCAGCTGGCCACATGGTCGGCCATAAATTTTAACTATTACAAACTGATTTCTATTTTCCTTACTTTAGTATCATTCCTACTTTTTGTACAATTGATTAGGGTTTTTTTTATTATTTAATTGCAATATTCACAAAAAAGTAACAAATCAAAATACAATTGGTTTGCTCACTTGGCTGCATTTAACTTTGGCAGTGTGTGGGTTAAACAAACACACCATTAAAACACTGATTAAAATGAATGATCCTGCTTTAATTACCAAGAAGGAAATTTAATATAACCTGTTCAGCCCATTCAACTAGATAAAAAGGCTGATAACATTCATCAGAGTAAAATCTGCTCCTGTCACTTTGAGTACTTTTTTATCTGGGAGTTGAGTAGCTCATTTGCTTTGTGCTACAGCTATGAGGCTGTAACCGGAGACAATCTTGGCTGGGTCCAGCAGGTGGATGAGTAACCTAAATATAAAAGTGTGGAGCACCTCTTTATATCCTAAAAACACAAAGAGAGTACGGTCTTTGTAATATGAGTGTGTCATATTTTCTTTCCATCTGCTTTGACAACCGTGACCCCAACATATGTCAACAGTAATGTGACTATTGTCTACTCTGTACAGATCTCCTCATGAGAGTCATTGGGGTAACAAAGCACAAATGTACAGTAACCCCTTAGCTGCTAGTCACAAGTTTATTTACAGGACTGGATTAAAGTTTGTTGGTGCCCCATGGCAATTTACTTGTGGGGCACCTACCAATAAAGTTGTCAATAATATATTATTGAGATGATATTAAAAAGTATAATGTGTAATGTGTAAATACTTCCAGCACCACAAATGTGTTAAACACAATGTAGTGCCCCCAGTTCACATTATGCCACACAGAAACCCCAGTTCACATATGCCACAGTGCTCCCACATTGGTGATGTAGCTATGTATGAGGCCACCCAGTGTGTGGGGGCCCCCGGGTGAACACCCCTGGTTGCCCTGTTGTTGTGGCTATTCTCTAGAATGAGTTCTTACAAATGTGTAAAGCTGTGCTTGCACAGTGATGTAAGATAGATGCGTACACATACACATACATATTTATATTTTAGCTAATATCCAAACTTGAGGCCAGGGGAGAAACAACTAAGCCAACTCCATAACAAAATATAGGGATGTACCAGGTGATGCCATCAGCGGCCATCGCTCTGCTCTCATAAGAGTAAATCTGAGCATGTATAGGTCCAGTACTCACTAAACAAAAATGGGGCCTCATTATGAATGTATCATACCCCCATATATCCAGAAAAACAAAAGGTAAGCAGGGCCAGTTTATCTATGGTACAAGTGATGGGGTGTGGTGGTGCAATATGTATTATCATGTCCCCACCCCCCAATGCTCAGAGCCACGATATGTGCTATCAAATCCTACCCCTGCCTACTTCAATAGGGAAGGTTTGGGATTGTGAAGGGCGGCCTATTCATCCTGGAGAACTTTCCAATATTCAAAAGCACCTTACCTTCCCCCTTTGATCCCCGAGGGCCCACCCGGTCTGCTAGTACAACATTAACTCCCCCATGTGACATGTGGTAGCAGCAGAGAATGAGGCTGATGCATAGAATGATTCAGGCCACAATGAAATTTTAGCACGACAGCCTCCTCTCTTCTTCAAATGCAGTACCTGACTGAAGCATTGGTCCTAGAGCTCTGCATGATGAGTTAAGCAGTATCAGGGTCCTATGAGTGACTAGAATGCTCACTGTGCAGTGACTGGGGTGCTCAATGTACCAAATGGCAGTCAATTGTATGCTCCATGTACTGTATTGCAGTCACTGGGATGCTTAATGTATGGTAATGTTGCTAGGGCTAACAGTTGGATAACCACACCAACATTTGTGTTGGGCCCTACCTACAATTGATTTAGTGCTACCTACATGGGGTCTCTTTCAGGAATTTTTCCATTGCAACTTTAAATTCCCAAACTACGTATGGGTGGGGGATTTTATGTATCAAGTATATGCATGACAATACTTCTAGTGCTTTTTATGGACTGTTACAGAGAAACTTCTTTGCATATCATAACATGGTGTAGAGATACCCAGATATTGTTTGCAATGCTGTAAAAGTTTCTTAACTCATTTATATAATGTGTGTGATACCATTGGCTCTATAGGAGCCAATGGACACTGTAATCTTGGAGGCTGCTACCAGGTGCAACTGCAGAGCACTAAAAACGGACAAGCTGAAAAAAAGAAAAGGATTTAGGGTCTGATTCAGAGGCGCTCGCTAGATGCAATCGCTCACTCCCAGCGAATACAAATTCAGCGCATGCCTAACAAGGCAAGCGATCTCACGCCAAGGCCTTAGCACACCCACTATGTCTTGGTGAGCGATCACTTTGTGTATGCAGACGCCCATCCACCATTCATAAGACGCCCACTTGTACACGTCATCTCCAGGAAGTGCATGAAAACATTGGTACATTGAGCACCATCACATGTGCTCGCAGCGCTTGAGGTTGACTATACCTTGCCGTAAGCACTGCAAGCACTTCAGTGTGAAATGCAACCAGGTGTGAAATACAACTATGATGCTACCTTTTAATTATGCACGCCACTGAAATGGCATTAAGATTCTCAGGCACACCTGCGTTCGCACCTCCACTCCCCCGTTTCCAGTGGCCTGCCCCTGTTACCACCCACAAACGGCCTCTCCTGTCACTCATTCCACTGAGCTGTCTTTGCTGGGTGAGCGAGCGCTTCCCGATCGCTTGAACTAGTTTGCGCACGCGCACTACATGCATACGCATTGCCAATTGCATAACATCGGCCAGCAACAAGCGAGCAGTGGCTTGCGAGAGGGTCTGAATTGGGTCCTTAGTGTAGAGATGGTGGGTCCTAGTCAATTCGGATTGCACCCCTCAATGGCCACCGCTGCGGTGGGCAATGGCGGGCCAATCAAAAACAGGGGGCGGGGCTAAGCTCCATCCCGTCGTAAAAAAAAATATATTGTCTCCCACTCTTCCATCGATTGTAAAAGTATTCAACATCAGCCATAAACCATCGATGATTTTGAATCATTGATGGTTGATGGCCATCCTTAATGTTGTGGTTGCACATGTGCAGTGGAGACTGAAAGATGCTGAGGAGTAGAGCAGGAGAGCAGGGTGCCATAAGTCCATGAGCCAGGATTGGGCAAGTCACAACAATGAAAGTGATGCCAAGTGCCACTAAATTCCAATGGTGTGCTAAGGAAGATCCAGCAAAATTGAGTCTGAGATACGGAGATAGTTTGACAGTGCTAGGAGCTGCAGCAGAGATTCATTCTGGCTGTGCGTAAAAACTGATAAAGGGAAATGTCCCTAGTGAAAGCATAGTGAACGCATATGGAAAGTATATTGAAAGTACTGAGTAACCCTGATATTTACAAGAGATTGAGCTAGATATCTGAATATGCTGAAAGTGTGTTATATGTCCTGTTTGAGATACTCTTCAACCATTGAAGGATAAGGTCACATGGCTCTTAAATTTTCTATCCACTGTGTTCTAAAGCGACATACTGTACTGTACGCTCACTTGGCCAGTACTTTGTGGCTGCATTCAAATGAATAAGATAACACAGGCTCAGCAGCAGTATTGCATTATAAAAAGTAATATGGGCCATACCACTGTTTTTATCAAAGTATACCAGACAGGGCCGACTCGAGTCACGATCGACCAGTGTGGTCGAACAGGGGCACCACCCCATAGAGGGCGCACCCCTCCCAATTTCAGCTTGACAGTCCGACTTTTTGGACACTTGTTCCAACTGTGGCCGAAGTGTCCCACGGATGGTCGGGAAGATGGGCACCACCGAAGCTGTGCGGTGGTGCTGGACTTCGGAGAAGCTGAATGGATCAGTGCAGGAAGAATGCTGGGGGCAGCCCAGCTACTGACGGAGTGCTGGGCTCACCCCCAACCTGACTGTAACGGGAGGCATGCCATACGGACATGCTTCAAATAATGTAATTTACAGGTGTGGTCTATGGTAATCAGGCCACACCCCCTTTTGGGGCGTGCGCGGTGAACCCTCACGCAAGGATAAGGAGCAACCTCTTCCTAGGTTGCTGCTCCTCCTGGGGCCGGCCCTGATATCAGAATAGTTTTAATCTCACAGGGTCACACGGCATTGGCTTTCATAAACTTTGGTACTATATGTGCGTGCGTGCGTGTGTGATATAATAATAAATAATAACTTCACTATTTAAAAACAGTTTTATATGAGTACAAAAATCTACTTTAAGCATAAAGTTTACCAAGAAAGAGAAATACTCAAGAAATGTAATATGTGCAGATAAGAGGAAAGTGACAAAGGTGAGGCATTAAACATTAAAGTAAATAAGGAGCTTGTTCAGACATCTTTTGACGGTGTGTTCTTTGAAATATACCTAATCCAAAAGAAAATGTATTTTTAAACTCAGTTTTTTCCAATGACTTTTGTATTTTATTTTGTTAAGGTAATTAAGGCAAGCAGATTTCCATGCTTAGTTCCAGAGACCCAGTATTTACCTATGCCACATTTCCATGTCAAAGCCCATTATTAAAAAAGTGTGAAATATGATTGACACATTGGGCTTGATTCAGAGTTAGGAGCAAATAAAAAAAAAAGATCAAAAACGGAGCAATTTGTACCTTGGTAAAACCATGTTGCAAGTGGGGCCGATTTAACATTTGCAGAAAGATTTTGGGCAAAATGAACTAGGGTGTGAGTTGTGAAAATGTATAGTCCTAAACTCGCACTTTTTTACCACTTGCACATGAAATAGGCTGCGAGAACATGCAAAATGTGTAGGGTTCCCTTGTATTTAATGAACCTGCATCCGGCCTGGTTCTAATAATACGGGGAACAAGTAGGAGTAGGAGTTCCCTGTATTTTTAGAACCAGCCTGGGCTCCACTAGGAGGGGGGTAATGCTACAGCCAATAAACACACTTGATGGGGTACCCTCGGACATAACATTTATACCCCCTAACTATTAAGCCCAGGCCTGGGATTCCTGGGGAAGTTGATTCCAGGAGCCAGGGATTCTCCTCTCTCAGCCAATAAACACTTCCCCCATTCACTTCAATGGTGTGAACTGCTCATGACTGCTAATAACCTTGCTGTTGATTGAAAGTGTGGCCGCACACAGCCAATCAGTGGGCTGCTTCTATGGAAGAGGCTGCTGATTGGCTGGCGGCTCGGCAAATGAGGAGAATCACATGGTTCCTGACATTTGCAGAGTGCAGCTATATGTGTATATTGCGTATATTGTGGTTCTTCAAGTACCAGCATCGGGGGAGGCTTGCTTGGACCTGTATTCCTTCTGTTAAAAACAATATTATTCTAACTGTTACACTGATTGCTATCAACTCGGCACCCACAGCCCAGAGGTGCCAGGGATAGCCCCGGGCTTCAGCCCTTCAGCCCAGGGCTTGGGTGCCCTGGAAAGAGGGGACACTTTATTGAGGGAGTCCCCACTTTCCCATGAATTTCCGGCCTGGGCTGACTAGTTAGGGGGGTGAATGTTATGGCTGGGAGTACTCCTGCTAGTGGAGCCCAGTGTTGATTCTAAAAATACAGGGGCCCCTACTCATTTTGTTCTTCATATTTTTAGAACCAGGACCAATCCAAGAGCCCAATGCTGGTTCATTAAATACAGGGGGAACCTATACATTTTTTCCCCTGTATTTTTTTAACAAGCGCTGGCTCAAAGAGCCCAGGGCTGGTTATACTTTTGGGAAGGACCCCACGCCAATTGTTTTCTGATTTTTAACGTTTTTTTTTTTTACTTTTACACACTCTCTGTATGTTTCTGTCAAGCTCACACCTTGCAACGAAACTCGCATTACAAGGTGCAAGTTTACCCGCAGATGAACTCGCATGCCAGTCAAACTCGCACCTGCAAACTCGCAGCCTATTACATTGTGTGAGGTGCGGAACAAACTCGCACCTACAAACTGTGCGAGTAGCTGTGAGTTTGATCTCTCAATGCAACTCGCACACTCTTAAAATGTAGCCCTTAAAGTTGGGACTAGTTGTATCGTAGCTTAATTCTAATTTTCAGTGTAAAACCTAAGATGCCCAGTATTTGTTTGCTACAGGATGCAGTCTGGATACCGGCAGGTGCTATTCTGCCCGCCGATATTCCGACACTGCAAGCCCGACATGGGACTAAAGATAGGCGTCTAAATCCTGACGCCTATCATTAGCCCCACTATGAAATCCCGACACCCGGCATACCAAACGAAGGTAAACCGGGCACCCCCCGGGAGGGTTAGGGTAGGGAAGGGGGGGGGGGTGAGGGATAGGCACCACAAGGGGGGGTTAGGGTCAGACATCCACCCCGGGAGGGTTAGGTTTAGGGTGTGGGGAGGGGGGTTAGGGTTAGGCACTAACAAGGGGGAGATTAGGGTTAGGCACTAGGGGGGGGGTTAGGGTTAGGCACCACTAAGGGAAGGTTAGGGTTAGAGTAGGGGGAAGGTTAGTGTCCTTACCAGCCCCAGTCGGGATTTGCCTCCTTCGGTCTTCTGGTGTCGGTATATGATCCGCATTACATGCCGATTTGGTTTGCTACATGGAAATGTAGCCAGTATTTTACTTGCATGCAAATAAATAAATAAATGCTTTGACACCCACAACATTGCAACATGGTTTGTTCAGGGAGCAAATTGCTCCTTTTTTATTTGCTCCTAACTCTGAATCAGGCCTATTATATTCTTACTGCAGAGTTTACAGGACAATACGTGGAGTGTATACTGCCCCCAGCATATATGAATAATGATATCATTCACAGTACAAGAAAAGATCTTACCTCGCAGGTGAAATTTTGTTTTTAAATGGCTTCGGTGAACAATGCAGTTAAGGATAAAATGTGAGAGGGAATACAAAGTTAAATTCCAGGAAAATGACTAGGGAAATTACTCGGTGCGCATGGTACATAAAGAATATAAAAGCAATTCAAGTGACAAAACCCAGAGGGCCGCGAAGAAGAGCTAAATCATAGTTTGCATTAAGCAGGCTTTGCCCTTAAACACACATGGTCAGCCACCCATGAGAGAGATGAACAGTGAAAAGACCAAATGAAGGAAGAAGGGCTTAAAAGCTCCATCTGTAATCTCCAGGGATAGGCATTGGATTATATCCAAGCACAATACTCCTGACTTGTTCTGCAGATCAGTCTCAAATAGGTGATGGCCTAGACTGTCCAGCCAATTTAAAAAAAACATTCAGAAACCATAGTCAAAGCAAAGATTACAGGGGCAAGGTGGTGCAGCAGACACATATATACCAACCGCATCAGTATACACGGATACAAAAGCAGGAGAAGTTGGCATTAATCTTGCAATAGAGGTAGTATAGTTCTCAGGGTCATCCGGTTTCCGAATTGGATCCACAGGGCGACTTAGGGGGTCACTTAGTTGGGTCAGGGCAGAATTCAAAATACGCAGTAGATGATTAAATCTGTCATCCAAATAGGACAGCAGCACATCTTGAAGCTCCCTCACCAATTGATTGCCAAAAATGCTTAGCTGTGGGAATCTGAGACACATCCCCCATCATTGATGGTGATACCAGAGCATGACCTGAAAGGGAGCAATTTCCAAACTCAGACTAGATATGTTGAAACTTGAGACAATGTTTCTATTGGTAAAAATGTAGGTGGAAAAGATCTCTGTGGCAAGAGCGCCCTAATACATATGCTTGGTTCATCATCATTATTAGCAGTGCATACTTTCACCAGCCATATCCCTGGTTCAAAAGATTTAGTCACGTGTACCTACAACTATAGCCTGCAGTCTGCATGTACCCTCACTGTGCCTACATGAGTAGCCCTTGTTGAGTGGAGAGGTGTTCGTCTTATATATATCTATAACTCTGCATCACCAAACAAAGACGCACAAGATATGCTCTGCAAATGAACTTACGTTCAGCTCTCCAATAGCCCCAGTGTGAATGACTGTGTGACGTCCCACTGTTCTTTTTTTGCTTGGATTTTTACATCCCTCCTTTCCAGCTGCATCTCCCATTGGGCTAAAGTAAAAGTAGGTAAGTATGACCAGAGAGGCTCCAGTTCTTGTTTGTCAGTTTACGGCAGGATGCCTAAGATTGCTTCTGCTTAGGTCCAGATTAATATTTGCTTGATATATACTTTTCTGTCACCCTACAAATAACTGGGCTGTTGCTGTACCCTCCTGTAATTGTATTGATTGTGTAATTCAGTGCACTGCTATTTTGCATTATATTGTCTGTATTCTTGTGATTTAGAGAATTACAGAATTGAATAAGTAGATAGGGTAGTGCACGTCACTTATCATGGTACTTGTACATCAGAAGTTAGTAACTGTTAGGGTCCATTTACTTTTGTTGTGTAGTTGAGGCTAGTGTTGGGAGGATACACTATCTGGCTAGTTGAGATATAGCCAGTGTGGAGGGTGGGTGTTGTTATTCTGTGCCGGTGCTGAGGCGCAGCGGAGCTACAATCCAGTGGCTTTCTACAAAATAAAGTATACCCAGTATTTGTGAAGGGGTGACATTTTTTGATTGGAAATGCAGCCCTCATAGCTTTGCCCCGATAGCAAAAGTGCCCATGTTGTTAGCATCCACAGTGAATGATGCAAGAGATGGGCATTGACTTCCCAACAACTCTACTTCACTGCCAGACAAATAGATGGGAAATAAATGTATATGATTCTTTGTTTGCAAAGGAGAATACCCGGGATAAATTAGCAATATTCAGTGCTAGTGCATAGTGGGCATATATTTATGGTGAGTTTTTAAGTTTAATTTTATTCTCCAGAAACAAGACAAAAAATGTAAAGTGAAGACTTTGGGCCTGATTCAGACCCACTCGCGAGCGGCTGTCCGCTCGCAAGTGGGTCGATGTTATGGACTGAGCATGCGCACGACGGAGGGAGCTCCGTCGTGCGCATGCGCCAGACGCGACGAGCGAAGGAAAGTCCTTCGCTCGTTGTGTCCGATCAAAGGGGGCGTGTTGTCAATGTTGATTGACAGCACGCCCCCTTTGGTGGGCGTGCCGGGGGCGTGCCTCCCTGACGGGGGTGTTCCCACGGGAACGCCTCCCGTCAGAAGCCGGCCCACTGACATCACTAGTGATGTCAGTGGGAGTGATTTTGGCTCTTATAGAGCCAAAATCACTCCGGAGCTTGCGGTTGAAAACCTCAACCGCAGGCTCCGGCTCGCAATTTCGATGGTCGCGATGGTCACGACCATCGCGGCCATCACAATGCACGGTCGTATAGCCTGTGGGTGGTGACCCACAGCTATACGAGCGTCCAGGAGGACGCTCCATTTTCATGGAGCCCGGCCCTCATTCAGAGCGTGCGCTCTGCTCAGAGCGTACGGCTCTGAATGAGGGCCTTTATTCCCCCTTTGCTCTATAATGGATTATGAAAAAAGTTTTTATTTGATATTTCATAAATTGGTGAACAATTGTTTATTAGGGGTAAATTTACAAAAAAAAATCGAGTTTGGTCGAGACTCGGAAGTACTATTCATGAAAAGATGCAGTTTGCAAATTTACTAAGATTTGAGATTTCAATCTCTGGTGAGATTAGAGCAAGCTCGCAGAGAAATTGAAGTTTCAAACACTCACCCTCCTGAGCTGCGAGTTTGCCAGAAACATACACAGATCATTGTGATTTGTGTATGTTTCTGCATGCGTACTTAATGTATAGTCTTCTTATATAAAAATACTGATGTTGGGTCCCCCCCAAAAGACATAACCAAAAGTTATGGGGAACAAAACGAGTAGGCTTACCCCGTGATTTAGGAACCAGCACCTTACTGCAGGGCCAGTGCTGGTTTTAAATACAGGGGAAAAAAATTGTGTAGGGGTCCCCCTATATTTAAAACCAGCACCAGACCCAAACCGACCGGGCTGTAATGCCACAGCCAGGGGACCCTATTACCAGGTCTCCATGGCCAAAGCATTCTAACCCCAAGCCGGTCAGGCCAAGCCAAAGATTTCAGGGGGATTGGGGACCCACCAAACCCCAGACTTGGTCTGAAATCTGGGACTCTTCCCCGCACCCCTGGGCTTTGGGTACGGGGGTAATAATGTGTAAAATAGTATTAAACTACTGTATTTTACAGTGGAAGTACAAGTGCCAGCATGCCTGCCCTTTTGCATTTGTGGAACTACAAGTGCCAGCACGCATACCCCCACTGTAAAATAAATAGATAAAAAAAGACAAAACACACACACCGTATATAGTAGAGCTTTATTACATACCTACCTCACTCACACATACTTACCTACTGCCAGATGTTCACGTTCACTAGTCCTCGTAGATCCTGTTTGGAGTACCTAAAAAATAGATCTTATACTCATCTCCATCCTCCCCCTGGTCCCCGTAGCATCCAGGTGTCTTGGCAAAAAAACAAACTGGCACCCAAACCATATACTTACATTATATGTGTGTGACCACATATACCGCTAACCGGCTCCTGACTGATCAGTGTGAGCTGTCAGGAGCTGCCAGCCAATCAGTGGCTGCTAACTGTAGAGTGGCCACTGATTGGCTCAGTCTCCTGACTCACTGACCAGCCCACGTGGGACCTGTCAGGAGCCGGAGCCAATCAGCAGCCACTCTACAGTTAGCGACAGCTGATTGGCTGGCGGCTCCTGACAGTTCACACTGATCAGTCAGCAACCGGTAAGCGGTGCACTTACCACGAATGTAAGTATATGGTTCGGGTGCCGGTTTGTATTTTTGCCAAGACCCCTGGATGCTACGGAGACAGCGCGAGGATGGAGGTGAGTATAAGATCTTTTTGTTCAGGTACTCCTAATGGGATCTTCGGGGACAAGTGGACGTGAACATGTGGTAGTAGGTAAGTATGTGTGAGTGAGGTAGGTATGTAATAAAGCTCTACTATATACTGTGTGTATTCTGTCTTTTTTTAACTATTTATTTTACAGTGGGGGTATGGGTGCTGGTCACCTGCTGGCACTTGTAGTTTCACAAGTGCAAAAGGGCAGGCATGCTGGCACCAGTAGTTCCACTGTAAAATACAATAGTTTAATACTATTTTACACATTATTACCCCCGTACCCACAGCCCAGGGGTGCGGGGAAGAGCCCCGGGCTTCAGACCAAGGCTGGGGTTTCAGAAGAGGAGGGACCCTTTTTTTGGTGGGTCCCCGCCTCCCCTGAGATCCCCGGCTCGGCTTGGGGTGAGAATGCTTTGGCCATGGAGACCCAGTAATAGGGTCATCTGGCTGTGGCATTACACCCCGGTTGGTTTGGGTCCAGTGCTGGTTTTAAATATAGGGGGACCCATATGCATTTTTTCCCCCTATATTTAAAACCAGCACTGGCCCTGCAGCCAGGTGCTGGTACCTAAATTACAGGGGAATCCTACTCGTTTTGTTCCCCATAATTCTTGGAACCAGGACTGGCCGACCAGTCTGGGGCTGGTTATGCTTTGGGGGGCCCTACGTAATTTTTTTTTTTTTTAAGATTTAACCCTTTTTTAACAGGTAAAAGATACAAGCAGCCTTCACATATCTCACTGATATGTGCAGGCTGCTAGCTCGGGATAGTTTTGCAGAGAGAAAACACTGCAATCTCGGGTGAGTAATCTCATCTAAACTTTCAACTCAGGGGAAATATCTTGATCTGCTTCACCATCGGAAAACTCACTTTCAGCTAAACACACTTCTTAGTTAATTTGCAAGATGAAAATTGGGAAAATCACCTGAGAGTTTGCGATGCATATCGAGATTAAAAAAAATAAACTCGACCAAACTCGATTCTTAGTAAATTTACCCCTTAGTGTAAAGTTTACCTGTATGTGTACATATTTTTTAAAATATTTTTTTTTATGTCTTGGGCACCAAAGCAAACTTCTTGGAATTAGAATCATGTCAGAACAGAATTCTTGGTGCTCCAAACAACCTTACATCCAGCTAAAGTGGAGAGGGGCCACAGCAGAACCATAGTTGCCGACTTTCTGGCTGCTCCTTTCGGGAGGGAGCAGCCAGATCGTCAGGGTAGCGGGGGGCGTGGCTGGAAAAGGGGGCGTGTCCGGACAGGTGCCTGACGTTTGGAGGCGTCATAGGGGCGGGGTCACGCGATTGTGTCATTTAGGCCGAGCACCCACTACAGAATGCCGATAATACAGGCATTGTGAAGCATGACGCGATTCAGCGCGAATCGCATCACTGGCTGCCCCCGCATTGGGGGTTAACAGTAAATTGCGGGGTGGGGTTGGGGGGATTGGCGGCCGCCAGGAGGCTTGCCTGCCTTTCCGGGGGGCCGGGAGCTTTACCCGATTATTGGGAGGCTCCCGGCCAAATCAGGAGGGTAGGCATCCCTGAGCAGAACCCTGTTTCACCTTTTACTCCAGGTGCAGGAATTGCATTCTGCCAGGTCTCTGACCCTCATTCAGAGTCGATCACAAGAAGCGATCGCCCACTCTGAATGAGGGCAGGTACTTCTTGTTTTGAAGTGCTGCCTCCAGGTCACAAGCTAAGCTGTGGGGTACCATCCATTAGCTTGCAATCAGGGTGATGGTCGCGATGGTCATCACCTGCGGACGATAAGGATTTTCAGCCGTGTCGGCCTGCCGCTGTTGGGATTTATGTATTCCCTGTGGAGGAATTTGGTTTTTATCTGCCATTAACACATGCTATCTTCCAGTCAGACGATTTTCACCTTAAATTCTATGCAGATTGTATATATAGGGATCTGCGCCGGACCATTTTTGCTGAATTTGGATTTGGTTCTAATTCATCGTCTGCCTTTGGATTTGGATTTGCCAAACTGCGGTGACTGGCTTTGGATTTGGATTTGGATTTTTTTACAAAAATTGACAAAAAAAGCTAAAATCACATAAATTGGTCCTTTTTTTCTTCTTAGAGTATCATTAACCTCAATAACATTAATTTCCAGTCATTTACAGTCAATATGACCACCACACAGCTTCTAATATTGTTTTCAACATTATTGGCCAAAGGTTGCAGTGAGCTGTCTGGTTACCAAGCGACAAAGCAGCGGCACAGACACCACAATTTAAAGCACATCTATGAAACATTGCCACACAGCAGTGGCAGAAATGAAAAGTAGTGCACCCACTCAGTGGGGTACGGCCAGCAGAATTACAGTACTTGTTTACAAAGTGGGCTACGAACCAAGGAGTCACAGTGCACAATCTTATTCACATTACACCGCACATAGTGTCCCTGATTCACATTACACCATAAAGTATTGTCTCTTATTTATGTTACGACACACAGTAGTGCCCCTTTCACACAATGCCCACAGTAGTGACCCTTTTACACAATGCCCACAGTAGTGATCCTTTTACACAATGCCCACAGTAGTGACCCTTATACACAAAGCCCACAGTAGTAATACCCCTTATACAATGCCCACAGTAGTAGAGCCACTTATACAATGGCCCCAGTAGTGGTGACCCCTATGCAGTCCCCTTAGTAGTAGGGCCCCCTATGCAGTGCCCCCAGTAGTAGTATGCCCCCCAGTAGTATCCGCCCCAGTAACAGTGCCCCCATTAGCATGCCCCCAGTAGTATGTCCCCCAGTAGCAGTGTCCCCATTAGCAGGCCCCCAGTAGTAGTATGCCCCCCTTAGCAGGCCCCCAGTAGTAGTATGCCCTCCATTAACAGGCCCCCAGTAGTAGTATGCCCCCCAGTAATGCCCCCTTACACACACACACATTAAAAAAAACTTAGCTGAATCCCTGCTCCCGCCGCCGTCCGCTCTGCTGTACAACGCGCGGAGGGAGCCGGAAGATGGAGCTCATGAGTGAGCTCCAGCCGGCTCCCTCCGTGCAGCAGCCAATGAGAGTCTGTGTGACTCTCATTGGCTGCTATTACAAACAGCGGTCTGCCCTACACTAGAGGAGCCCTGACGTCGGATTCTCTCACGAGAATCCGACATCAGGAGGCTGCGGCTCGGCCTCGAATGGGGATCTGAGTCAGGCAGGGAACACCTGAACAGCGTTCGGGTGGACTCGGATCCCCAATGTTCGGAGCGGTTCGGATTTCACAGAATCCGAACCGCTCATCTCTACTTTAAACTAGGGGTGTGCACCGGCCACTTTTCGTGTTTTGTGTTTTGGTTTTGGATCTGGATCTTTCTTCGTGTTTTGGATCTGGATTGGTTTTGCCAAAACCACCCTTCCGTGTTTTGGGTTCTGGGTTTTGTGTTTTGGATCTGTATTTTTTGAAAAAAAGCATAAAAACAGCTAAAATCACAGAATTTGTAGGTTTTTCTGCTCCTATGCTATTATTAACCTCAATAACCTTAATTTCCACTCATTTCCAGTCTATTCTGAACACCTCACACCTCACAATAGTGTTTTTATGTCCAAAAGGTTGCACCGAGGTAGCTGGATGACTATGCTAAGCGACACGAGTGGGCGGCACAAACACGTGACCCATCTAGGAGTGACACTGCAGTGGCAGACAGGATGGCAGTTAGAAAAACTAGGCCCCAAACTGTACATAATGCAAAGAAAAAAAAGAGGTGCAAGATGGAATTGTCCTTGGGCCCTCCCACCCACCCTTATGTTGTATAAACAGGACATGCACACTTTAACAAATCAATCATTTCAGCGCCAGGGTCTGCCACACAACTGTGGCTGAAATGATTGGTTCGTTTGGGCCCCCACAAAACAAGCTGGCAATTAATCTGTCCCTGCACAAACTGGCTCTACGGAGGCAAGATGTCATCCTCATCCTCCTCATCCACCGATTCCTCACCCTCTTCAGTGTGTACATCCTCATCCTCACAGAGTATTAACTCGTCCCCACTTGAATCCACCACCACAGGTCCCTCTGTACCTTCTGGAGGCTGGTCTTCCTGGAAGAGCTGATAATTCATTTTGATGAACATCATCTTCTCCACATTCTGTGGAAGCAACCTCCTACGCCTTTCGCTGACAAGGTTCCCGGCTGCACTAAACACTCTTTCGGAGTACACACTGGAGGGGGGGCAACTCAGGTAAAATAGAGCCAGTTTGTACAGGGGCCTCCAAATTGCCTCTTTTTCCTGCCAGTACAGGTATGGACTGTCTGACATGCCTACTTGGATGCTGTCACCGATGTAATCCTCCACCATTCTGTCAATGGTGACAGTATCATATGCAGTGACAGTAGACATGTCAGAAATTGTTGCCAGGTCCTTCAGTCCGGACCAGATGTCCAAACTTGGTCCTGCCTGCCCTGCATCACCGCCAGCGGGTTGCTTAGGATACCTAAGTTTTCTCCTGGCAGCCCCAGTTGCGGGAGAAAATGAAGAAGGAGCCGTTGACGTGTCACGTTCCGCTTCAGCTGACAGTGTGTTCACCAGCAGGTCTTTGCACCTCTGCAGGCTTGTGTCGGCCGGAAAGAGAGACACTACATAGGCTTTAAACCTAGGATCGAGCACGGTGGCCAAAACGTAGTGGTCTGATTTCAACAGATTGACCACCCTGGAATCCTGGCAAAGCGAATGAAGGGCTTCATCCACAAGTCCCACATGCCGAGCGGAATCGCTCCGTCTTAGCTCCTCCTTCACTTTCTCCAGCTGCTTCTGCAAAAGCCTGATGAGGGGAATGACCTGACTCAAGCTGGCAGTGTCTGAACTGACTTCACGTGTGGCAAGTTCGAAGGGCTGGAGAACCTTGCACAACACGGAAATCATTCTCCACTGCGCTTGAGTCAGGTGCATACCCCCTCCTTTGCCTATGTCATAGGTGGATGTATAGGCTTGTATGGCCTTTTGCTGCTCCTCCATCCTCTGAAGCATATAGAGGGTTGAGTTCCACCGCGTCACAACCTCTTGCTTCAGGTGATGGCGGGGCAGGTTCAAGAGTGTTTGCTGGCGCTCCAGTCTTCGGCACGCAGTCGCTGAATGGCGAAAGTGGCCAGAAATTTTTTGGGCCACCCAAAGCGTCTCCTGCACGCCCCTGTCGCTTTTCAGAAAATTCTGCACCACCAAGTTTATTGTGTGAGCAAAACATGGGACGTGCTGGAATTTGCCCAGATGTAATGCCCGCACAATATTGGTGGCGTTGTCAGATATCACAAATCCCCAGGAGAGTCTAAGTGGGGTAAGCCACTGGGCGATGATTTCCCTCAGTTTCTCTAAGAGGTTGTCGGCGGTGTGCCTCTTACTGAAACCGGTGATACACAGCGTAGCCTGCCTTGTAACGAGCTGGCATTTCTGAGATGCTGCTACTGGTGACGCTGCTGCTGTTGCTGCGTAAGGTGATACATCTACCCAGTGGGCTGTCACAGTCATATAGTCCTTAGTCTGCCCTGTTCCACTTGTCCACATGTCCGTGGTTAAGTGGACATTGTGTACAACGGCATTTTTCAGGACACTGAGGACACTTTTTCTGACGTTTCTGTACAGTCTCGGTATCGCCTGCCTAGTGAAGTGGAATCTAGACGGGATTTGGAACCGGGGACACACTACCTCCATCAATTGTCTAAATCCCACTGCACTAATGGCGGATACCGGACGCACGTCTAACACCAACATAGCAGTCAAGGCCTCAGTTATACGTTTTGCTTCAGGATGACTGCTGTCGTACTTCATCCTCCTCGCTAAGGACTGTTGGAGGGTCAATTGTTTAGTAAAAGTAGTGGTGTTCCTACTTCCTCTCTGGGATGATGAACGACTCCCAGCAGCAGCAACAGCAGCAGCGGCAGCAGTAGGCGTAGCAATGCAGGATCCTCCAGAGGAATCCCGGATAGGAGAGTCAGTCATGCCAGTGACATGGCCTGCAGGACTACTTCCGATCCTGACTAAGGAGGAAATTGACGAGGAGGGAGTTGACGGTGTGGTTTGCAGGCGCTTGGATACAACAGGACAACGGGATTTAGGTGTCCCTGGACTGCTTACGGTCTTAGCCAAAGTTTCTGAACTTGACAGTAACTTTTTATGAACGCGCTGCAGGTGCCGTATAAGGGAGGATGTTCCTAGGTGGTTGACGTCCCTACCCCTACTTATTTCACCTTTACATATGGTACATATGGCAAGACAGTTGTTGTCCGGATTTGGATAGAAATATTGCCAGACCAAAGAGGTGGAATGTTTGGTCTTCTGCCCAGGCATGACTGTGATGGGCTTTTTCATCCCACGGACAACAACTGTCTCCCCCGGAGCCTGATTTAAACAAACCACATCACCATCAGAATCCTCCTCGCCAACTTCCTCCTCAGCGCCAGCTACACCAGTATCCTCATCCTGTTGTACTTCAACAGTGACATCTTCAATTTGCATATCAGCAAGTGGACTGTGGGTGCTCCTTTCCGCACTTGCAGGGGGCGTGCAAATGGTGGAAAGAGCCACCTCTTCCCGTCCAGTGCTGGGAAGGTCAGGCATCGCAACCACCACCACACTTGGACTCTCCTTGGGGATTTGTGATATCTTCTTAGAAAGCACAGTTCTTCGCTGTGCTTTTGCCAGCTTAACTCTTTTGATTTTTTTAGTGGGAGGAGGGCTTCCATCGTCATGTGAAGCTGAACCACTAGTCATGAACATACTAGGGATCGACCTTAGCCGTTCCTTGCCACTCCGTGTCGTAAATGGCATATTGGCAAGTTTACGTTTCTCTTCAGCTGATTTAAATGTTTTTTTCAAGGTCATTTTCCTGAACTTTGTCATTTGGGATTGTATGTGCCCTCTATTATGACATTGGGCATCGGCCTTGGCAGACGACATTGATGGCATGTTATCGTCTATGTCATGACTAGTGGCAGCAGCTTCAGCACTAGGAGGAAGTGGTTCTTGATCTTTCTCTATTTTATTTTTATCGGAGAAAGTTTGGTCCTCCATTTATGTTATATCGATTTGATATATACGTGCGGCTAAACACAGAAAATAATTTTTTTTTTGGTTTGGACTGGAGTGTACTTTGTGGGTTACAGCACCCTTTAACGGTCAAGCCAGCCGGCCCTTTACTTATGACACAGGCGCACGCTTGGCACTACTTTGTTGATGCACGTGCGGCTACTGCGCACACAATTCACAAACACAGAAAATAATTTTTTTTTGGTTTGGACTGGAGTGTACTTTCGGGGGTTACAGCACCCTTTAACGGTCAAGCCAGCCGGCCCTTTACTTATGACACAGGCGCACGCTTGGCACTACTTTGTTGATGCACGTGCGGCTACTGCGCACACAATTCACAAACACAGAAAATAATTTTTTTTTGGTTTGGACTGGAGTGTACTTTCGGGGGTTACAGCACCCTTAACGGTCAAGCCAGCCGGCCCTTTACTTATGACACAGGCGCACGCTTGGCACTACTTTGTTGATGCACGTGCGGCTACTGCGCACACAATTCACAAACACAGAAAATAATTTTTTTTTTGGTTTGGACTGGAGTGTACTTTCGGGGGTTACAGCACCCTTAATGGTCAAGCCAGCCGGCCCTTTACTTATGACACAGGCGCACGCTTGGCACTACTTTGTTGATGCACGTGCGGCTACTGCGCACACAATTCACAAACACAGAAAATAATTTTTTTTTTGGTTTGGACTGGAGTGTACTTTCGGGGGTTACAGCACCCTTAACGGTCAAGCCAGCCGGCCCTTTACTTATGACACAGGCGCACGCTTGGCACTACTTTGTTGATGCACGTGCGGCTACTGCGCACACAATTCACAAACACAGAAAATAATTTTTTTTTTGGTTTGGACTGGAGTGTACTTTTGGGGGTTACAGCACCCTTAACGGTCAAGCCAGCCGGCCCTTCACTTATGACACAGGCGCACGCTTGGCACTACTTTGTTGATGCACGTGCGGCTACTGCGCACACAATTCACAAACACAGAAAATAATTTTTTTTTTGGTTTGGACTGGAGTGTACTTTCGGGGGTTACAGCACCCTTAACGGTCAAGCCAGCCGGCCCTTTACTTATGACACAGGCGCACGCTTGGCACTACTTTGTTGATGCACGTGCGGCTACTGCGCACACAATTCACAAACACAGAAAATAATTTTTTTTTTGGTTTGGACTGGAGTGTACTTTCGGGGGTTACAGCACCCTTAACGGTCAAGCCAGCCGGCCCTTTACTTATGACACAGGCGCACGCTTGGCACTACTTTGTTGATGCACATGCGGCTACTGCGCACACAATTCACAAACACAGAAAATAATTTTTTTTTTGGTTTGGACTGGAGTGTACTTTCAGGGGTTACAGCACCCTTAACGGTCAAGCCAGCCGGCCCTTTACTTATGACACAGGCGCACGCTTGGCACTACTTTGTTGATGCACGTGCGGCTACTGCGCACAAAATTCACAAACACAGAAAATAATTTTTTTTTTGCTTTGGACTGGAGTGTACTTTCGGGGGTTACAGCACCCTTAACGGTCAAGCCAGCCGGCCCTTTACTTATGACACAGGCGCACGCTTGGCACTACTTTGTTGATGCACGTGCGGCTACTGCGCACACAATTCACAAACACAGAAAATAATTTTTTTTTTGGTTTGGACTGGAGTGTACTTTCGGGGGTTACAGCACCCTTAACGGTCAAGCCAGCCGGCCCTTTACTTATGACACAGGCGCACGCTTGGCACTACTTTGTTGATGCACGTGCGGCTACTGCGCACACAATTCACAAACACAGAAAATAATTTTTTTTTTGGTTTGGACTGGAGTGTACTTTCGGGGGTTACAGCACCCTTAACGGTCAAGCCAGCCGGCCCTTTACTTATGACACAGGCGCACGCTTGGCACTACTTTGTTGATGCACGTGCGGCTACTGCGCACACAATTCACAAACACAGAAAATAATTTTTTTTTTGGTTTGGACTGGAGTGTACTTTCGGGGGTTACAGCACCCTTAACGGTCAAGCCAGCCGGCCCTTTACTTATGACACAGGCGCACGCTTGGCACTACTTTGTTGATGCACGTGCGGCTACTGCGCACACAATTCACAAACACAGAAAATAATTTTTTTTTTGGTTTGGACTGGAGTGTACTTTCGGGGGTTACAGCACCCTTAACGGTCAAGCCAGCCGGCCCTTTACTTATGACACAGGCGCACGCTTGGCACTACTTTGTTGATGCACGTGCGGCTACTGCGCACACAATTCACAAACACAGAAAATAATTTTTTTTTTGGTTTGGACTGGAGTGTACTTTCGGGGGTTACAGCACCCTTAACGGTCAAGCCAGCCGGCCCTTTACTTATGACACAGGCGCACGCTTGGCACTACTTTGTTGATGCACGTGCGGCTACTGCGCACACAATTCACAAACACAGAAAATAATTTTTTTTTTGGTTTGGACTGGAGTGTACTTTCGGGGGTTACAGCACCCTTAACGGTCAAGCCAGCCGGCCCTTTACTTATGACACAGGCGCACGCTTGGCACTACTTTGTTGATGCACGTGCGGCTACTGCGCACACAATTCACAAACACAGAAAATAATTTTTTTTTTGGTTTGGACTGGAGTGTACTTTCGGGGGTTACAGCACCCTTAACGGTCAAGCCAGCCGGCCCTTTACTTATGACACAGGCGCACGCTTGGCACTACTTTGTTGATGCACGTGCGGCTACTGCGCACACAATTCACAAACACAGAAAATAATTTTTTTTTGGTTTGGACTGGAGTGTACTTTCGGGGGTTACAGCACCCTTAACGGTCAAGCCAGCCGGCCCTTTACTTATGACACAGGCGCACGCTTGGCACTACTTTGTTGATGCACGTGCGGCTACTGCGCACACAATTCACAAACACAGAAAATAATTTTTTTTTTGGTTTGGACTGGAGTGTACTTTCGGGGGTTACAGCACCCTTAACGGTCAAGCCAGCCGGCCCTTTACTTATGACACAGGCGCACGCTTGGCACTACTTTGTTGATGCACGTGCGGCTTCTGCGCACACAATTCACAAACACAGAAAATATATTATTTTTTTAGCACTTGGGGGGAGCACCCCTGATGGACAGAGCACCCCCTGGACAACACTGCAGCACTCCTTTAGGACTGGGACACTGCACAGGACTTTGGAGTGGACACAGCCCCTATGGAGAACTGACTGCACAACACAGTCCAGCCAGCCCCTATGGACTTTGAAGTAGTGGACACAGCCCCTATTAACAACAGCAGCACAGCACAACACAGCCAGCCCCTATGGACTTTGAAGTAGTGGACAACAGCAGCACTACACTACACTACACTACACAGCCCTAACTCCCACCCTCCCTCTTCACTGTCCACAGCCGAGTGAGAAAATGGTGCCGACGTGGGTACCTTATATAGGATCCAAAACCCGCGAGACTCGGAAGGCGGGATGATGACGTTTTGCCTCGATTTCAGATCCGAGTCAGGCGGGAAAAGTCGAGCCTGATTCGGATCGGACTCGGATCGGGGGGGCTCGGGGGGGTTCGGATTTCAGAAATCCGAACCCGCTCACCCCTACTTTAAACCTGCTCTATAGAAGAACATCTAAAGAAAACAAAAATATAAGTGTTTATTGTTTAATAATGGAGCCACAGTGCTGGTGTTAAGTAGAATGATGTTAGTAAAAGCTTCTCCACAAATAAATGAAATGAAGTGAAATATATACAAATAAGAAAAAACACTGAATAGAAGTCAGAATTGGATATGATGTCAGATTCCAAATGCAGCAAAATAAAGTAAGTTAACAAAAAAATAAAAGGATCAAATATATTATGATGTCTCGTTTATAAGTGCTGGCATGAAAAGCTGCTAATAATCATGGTTCAGACAAAGCCGCGGTTTCTTCTCACCACAAATAGCAGGTATTGTTTCCTCTTGTGGATCCGGGAGCCATATCTTTCTGCGGGCTCCTACGCTATGGAAATATAAAATATAGCTGCAAAACATTTCAACCTGTTAAAAACACTAGTGGTGTATGGAATGCAAGACATGGCAATGAACTCCCAGCCTCACCACCACCACCATCAATTCATACTATCGATAAATTACACAAAGTAATTCACATAGATGGCACTTTATTATTGGGTGTAGGCTTCATACTTTTATTATGTTGTGGGAATGGACAGCTCCATCAGGAAGCCGTTACTGCTGGCAAGCAGGCGTGGCGACAGAGTGGTACAAGAGGACACCTCTACCAGGGCCAAGGTTCTAATGGGCCCCTATCTTGATTGGGCCCAAACACTTACTGCCTGCCCACTGCCTATACTTAGAAGATATATTAAATGTAGAAGTGTATCGGCCAGCTGCGCAAATATAAGTAAAAACGTAAACCCAAAAGTAACCCTCCCTGATTACCCCATCCACAGTGAGGAGGAACATATCATCAATACGTATGCAGCACAGTAATCAATGATACCACAGTGGCCACGTCATTACGCGCAGCACTTCTCCATTCCTGTCTCCCTGGATTCTGCCGCAGCATAAGATGAGCAGGATTTGGAGCCATCTCAGCCAAGGGAGCAAACACAGCTGCAGCATCCATTGGTGGATGATTTGCAGTTGGCGCACCAGGCATCACAGCAGCGGTACCAGCAGTACCTACGAACAGCACACTTGCATACTTATCAAGATGATAAAAGTACCAAAGGGGACTGAAACGTTGATGTAATGGGCTGATGGCTGTTCTCTGAATAAACTTTTCCTGCTGATTCAACGATAAGACTGGTGAGTGCACCTTTATTTTGCATATATATATATATATATCCAGATATTATTGAACGAGCCCCAAGATTTCTGTTTTCGGCCCTGCTTGCAGGTCAGTAGTGCAGCGACAGAGTGACCATTGGATCGGTGCTACTCTAACAGACAGAGCATCATCAGATCGGTGACACAGACAGTGTGAGTGTATGTTACATGTATTGGCACACACCAAGGTGAAGGAGGGGGGAAGGATACACAGGGATGTGGGGCGGGCAAGGGTTGAGAGCCATCAATGTAAAGGGCCCCAAGATTTCTGTTGCCGGCCCTGTTAGTAAGTGCCTCCTAATCCTATGATATCACATGGATAGCAGCTATAGATGTGTCTCTGAGCTTTCTGTGAGGAAATGATGTGAGCACCATTTTCTTGCGGTCTCCTCCTTATAGTTCACTAGTATTTTTTTCAGGCCTTCTTCAGTTTAGAATGTAAATTGTGCCTTATCTTTTTCTAAACATGCTACTCATGTTGACAAGCTCTAAAAGGCATATCATACTATCCATCAACAATGTGACTTGTTTAAAAATGACTTTATATTCTACAAATAAACTTGCAGAACTAACCACAGATCTTCTGTGGATGTAGGCTTGCTCAAATCCTTCCGTCTCTTCATGTAATCCCAGACAGATTCGATGATGTTGAGATCAGTGCTCTGTGGGGGCCATATCATCACTTCTAGGACTCCTTGTTCTTCTTTACGCTGAAGATAGTTCTTAATGACATTGGCTGTATGTTTGGGGTCATTGTCCTGCTGCAGAATAAATTTGGAGACAATCGGACACCACCCTGATGGTATTGCATAATGGATAAATACCTGCCTATTTTCTCAGCATTGAGGACACCATTAATCCTGACCAAATCCCCAACTCCATTTGCTGAAATGCAGCCCCAAACTTGCAAGGAACCTACACCATGCTTTAATGTTGCCTGCAGGCCCTCATTATTGTACCACTCTCCAACTCTTCTGCAAATAATCTGCCTTCTATTACAGCCAAATATTTAAATGTTGACTCATCAGTCCAGAGCACCTGCTGCCATTTTTTGGCACCCCAGTTCCTATGTTTTCGTGCATAATTGAGTCACTTGGCCTTTTTCCACATCAAAGGTATGGCTTTTGGCTGCAATTCTTCCATGAAGACCACGTCTGGCTAGTCTTCTCCAAACAGTAGATGGGTGTACCTGGGTCCCATTGGTTTCTGCCAGTTCTGTAATTGATGGCACTGCTGGACATATTCCAATTTCAAAGGGAAGTAAGCATGATGTGTCTTTCATCTGATGCACTAAGTTTCCTTGGCCCACCACTGTGTTGCCCATTTATTTAACCTCAACGTTGCCCATTTATTTGTGCTTCTTCAAAAGAGCTTGAACAGTGCATGTTGAAACCCCAGTCTACTTTGAAATCTTTGCCTGGGAGAGACCTTGCTGATGTAATATAACTACCTTCTTTCTTGTTGCTGTACTCAGTCTTGCCTTTGTGTATGACTTGTGACATGAAACTATCTTCCACAACCCTACCTTTGTAGCAGACTTTGGCTGTTCCCCACCCAGTTATAAGCATCCTACACAGCTGTTCTGTTTCAGTTAATGAAAATGTTTCATCCAACATATGAAACTGATAATCATTATCACCTGTTTGGTATGATTGGTTAATCATACACCAGACTATAATCCTACAAAATCCCTGACTTTGTACAAGCATACCTAAAAGAATTGAAGGGTGGTCACACCAAATATTGATTTGATTTAGATGTATCTGTTGTTCATTCACTTTGCATTTTGAAAAATTTATAAAAATAAACTATTAATACTTCTATTTTTTAAAGCATTCTTACTTTGCAGCATTTTTTCCACACCTGGCTAAAACTTTTGCACAGTACTATATATCTATAAATGCATACCGCTTACATATATATGCATCACTATCCACATGCATCAGCTGGTGCTCTGCATATTCCACTCAAGTTCTGCTCCATCCGGATACTGTGTGTATGTAACTGTACAAACATTCTGCTACACAATAAACCAAAGTCCTGGTTAAGTCTTGAGCTATCTAGGGTATCTGGAAAATCTGCTGGTGTATACTGTTTACTCTGCATATCATTGCCAAGTAGTACACACATATCAACATAAAAGACCAGCACTGAAAAGAGGTGGGGCTCTTAATGGATCCCCTGGCCTTGGGGTTATGGTGGTAAGAAAGATTGGCACAGTGATCTTAGTATATGGGACAGAGGTATATAACTATGTAAAAACAAAATATATATGTTCTTTATTTTAAATTTGATGGGCTATTAATTTGTAATTATAATCCATGGGAAATTGTAAATCATTGGAAATGTTAACTTGAAGTCCATGTAAAGTGAAAATCTTTTTAACTGTAACCCACAGTCCCCATCTGTAATCGCAATCCACTAGGAATTTTAATCCATGGAAAACCTTCATCTATAATTGTAAACCACAGGAAATTGTAATCCACTGGAAATCTTTTTATATTGTAATTCACAAGAAATTCACAGGAAATCTTTTTAAATTATAATCCACAGGAAATCTTTTTAAATCGTCTTGTAATCCATGGGAAATAAACAAATTATAAAATACATCACAAAGCGCTAGAAGAATTAATTATCATTACATGCTCAGCCAATAAAAATCAGCTTGCCAGGGTAGCTGCAACATGATTGGCTGCTTGTGAGGTGAGTCCTGGGGACTAATTGTATCTCTGTTGAGGTGAGAAAAAAACACTTAACAAGATGATTTGAATGGAGCTGTGGAGAAAGCCTATTCATGTCAGTGGAGTGAAATGGAATGTTCAGCTAAATAATAAAGATGGGAGCACTGGAAACTAGTGATGTGTGCAGACACCTGTGATTTGGTTTTGGATCTGTATCTCCTTTGTGTTTTGGATCTGGATTTGGTTTTGGCAAAACCACCCTTGCGTGTTTTTGTTTTGGCTTGGATATGTATTTTTTTTTTTTAAATCATAAAAACTGCTAAAATCACATAATTTGGGCCTGTTTTTGTTCCTACAGTATTATTAACCTCAATAATATTTATTTCCAGTCAATTTTGACCACCTCACAGCTCACAATGTTGATTTCATCTAGTTTAGGCCAAACGGTTGCATCCAGCTAGCTGGCTGACTAAGCTAAGTGACAGCAGTGGGCTGCACTAACATGTGGAAGTTCAGCTTCCAAAATGGCACATTGTGGCACTGCAGTGGTAGACAGGATGGCAGTTTAATAAACTAAAAAAATTAAAATGTTAGGTAGCACTGCCCCAAACAGTACATAATGCAAAGAAAAGAGGTGAAATTGTCCTTGGGCCCTCTCACCCACCCTTATGTTCTGTATATGAAACAAGATATTCACAGTTTAACAAACCAACCACTTCAGCGACAGGGACTGCCACTTGTGACTGAAATAATTGGTTTGTTTGGGCCTCCACAAAAAAAGCTGCCAATGTGCAGTGGCAATGATCTCTACATACACAAACTGGCTTTACAAGATCAGATGTCATCATTGTCATCATCATCCCCATCAGTGTGTGCATCCTCTTCTTCACACAATATTAACTTGTCCCCCCAGGAATCCACCATTAGAGGTGCCTCTGTATTTTTTTGACTTAATTGCTGGTAAAGGTCTTCCTCGTGGAATTTGTAATTCATTTGATTAACATCATCTTTTCCACATTTTGGGGAAGTAACCTCCTATGCCGATTGCTGACAAGGTTCTTGGCTGCACTGAAAACTCTTTCAGAGTACAAACTGGAGGGTGGACAATTTAAGTAAAGCAAAGCCAGTTTGTGTAAGGGACTCAAAATTGCCTCTTTTTCCTGCCTGTAGTAAAACGGACTGTCTGACATGCCTATTTGGATGCTATCCCTAAAATAATCATCAACCATTCTCTGAACAGTGACTGTATCAGACAAAGTCACAGTAGACATATCACTAATTGTAGCCCCGATCAGATGTCATTAGGTTTTGCTGACTGATCTGCATCACCAGCAGTGGGTCTCTTAGGAAAATTTACTTTTTTCCTGGCAGCCGCAGAAATTGAAGGGGGAGATGCTGCCATGACACATGCCGCTTGAGCTGACAATTTTTTCATCAACAGCTCTTTGCATCTGTTTAGATTTGTGTCAGTTGGAAAGAAAAACACAATGTATGACTTAAATCTAGGATCAAGTATGGTCGCCAAAATATAGCGATCTGATTTCAAGAGATTGATCACCCTTGGATCCTGGTGAAGCGAATGAAGGGCTTGATCTACAAATCCAACATACTTAGTGGAATCGCTCCGTTTCAGCTCCTCCTTTAGTTTCTCCAGCTGCTTTTGTAAAAGTCTGATTAGGGGAATGACCTGACTCAAGCTGGCAGTGTTAAAGAATCTTGCACAACATGGAAATGATTCTCCACTGCACTTGTGCACTTGACTAAGGTGCATTCCTGTTCCTTTCTCTATGTCATAGGCCATTGTGTAGCCTTGGATGGCCTTTTTCTGCTCCTCTATCCGCTGAAGCATATAGAGGATAGAATTCCACCTAGTTTCTACCTCTTGCTTCAGCTGATGGCAGGGCAAATTCAACAGTACTTGCTGGTGCTGCAATCTTCGACATGCAGTTGCTGAATGTCAAAAATGTCTCAGGCCACCAAGAGCATCTCCTGAATGCCCCTGTCATTTAAAAAAAAAATGTTGCTCCACCAAATTAATTGTGTGAGCAAAACATGGGACATGTTTGAATTTGCCCAGTTGTAATGCTCTCACAATATTGGTGGCATTGTCAGAAATCACAAATCCTGAGGAGAGTCCAAGCGGGGTAAGCCATTTTGTAATGATTTCCCTGAGTTTTTCTAATAGGTTCTCAGCGGTATACCTCTTAGTGAAACCAATGATACACAGAGTAGCCTGTCTCTAAATGAGCTGGCATTTGTTAGATGCTGGAGGCAATACACCCAATGGGCTGTCACAGTTATGTAATCTTTAGTTTGCCCTGTCCCACTTGTCCACATATCTGTGGTTAAGTGGACAGTGGGTACAACAGCATTTCGGAGGACACTAATAAGGTTTTTTTCAATCTCCTTGTACAGACTGGGAATCAGGGGTGTATCTAGGGATCCAAGCGCCCCTGGCAATGTATTGGACTGGCACCTTCTCCCTTCCCCCTATGCAGTGCCCCAGTAGTAATACCCCATATGCTGCATTGCCCCCAGTAGTAGTCCCCCCTATATAGTGCCCCCAGTAGTAGTCCACCCTATACAGTGCCCCCAGTAGTAGTCCCCCTATACAGTGCCCCAGTAGTAGCCCCCTATGCTGCACTGTCCCCAGTAGTATCCCCCCTATACAGTGCCCCCAGTAGTAGTCCTCCCTATGCTTCATTGCTTCCAGCAGTAGTCCCCCTATACAGTGCCCCCAGTAGTAGTCCCCCTATACAGTGCCCCAGTATTATTCCCCCTATGTTGCATTGCCCCAGTAGTAGTCCCCTCTATACAGTGCCCCCAGTAGTAGTCCCCCCTATGCTGCATTGCCCCCAGTAGTAGTCCCCTTATACAGTGCCCCCAGTGGTAGTCCCCAGTAGTAGTCCCCCCTATGTTGCATTGCCCCAGTAGTAGTCCTCCCATACAGTGCCCCCAGTAGTAATCCCCCCTATGCTGCATTGCCTCCAGTAGTAGTCCCCCTATACAGTGCCTCCAGTAGTAGTCCTCCTATACAGTGCTCCAAGTAGTTCCCCCTATACGGTGGCCCCAGTAGTAGACCCCCCTATACAGTGCCCCCAGTTGTAGTCCCTACTATACAGTGCCCCCAGTAGCAGCCACCCCCCCTAAATTGCCCCCAGTAGTGGCACCCCTATAAATTGCCCCCAGTAGTGGCCACCTCCTATACAGTGCCCCCCCTGCTATGCCAGGCTTACACATACACACAGAAGAGAAAAAAATACAACTTACCTGTTCCCCGCTCCTGACGCAACCGCCGCTGTCTGCTCCGAGTCCCGGCTCTTCTCTTGCACTATGGGAGAGACGTCATGACGTCTCTCCAATCACATTCTGTGAGGGGAGCCAGAAGACAGAGCTCATGAGTGAGCCCCAGCTGGCTCCCTCCATGGACGACGCAGCAACAAATGAGAGTCTGTCTGGCTCTGCTATAACTAACACACAGCTGCCACTGGCCAAAGTTTCTAAGTTTGAAAATACTTTTCAATTTGATGAATGCGCTGCGCGTTACACAATATGGAGGATGCTCTTAAATGGTTAAGGTCCTTGCCTCTACTCTCTTGTTTTGGCAAATGTTACAGATGGCTTGACAATTGTCTGGATTTGGGTGGAAATAATTCTACACGAGAGGTGGATTTTTTTGTATTTTGCTCTGGCATGGCAATGGGCTTTTTCATACCATGGGCAACAACTGCTTCCTGATTTACACAAACCACATTCTCGGCATCAACATCCTCATCATCCTTATTAGCGCCAACTACAGAAATATTCTCCTCATCCTCCTGGGGCAATTCCTCATAAGCATCCTCATTTTCTATGTCAGCATGTTGACTTGTGCTGCTCATCCTCACATTTGCAGAGGGCACACAAATGGTGGAAGGAGGATCTTCTTCAAGTACAGTATTGGAAAGGTCAGACTCACACATGGCAACCGCAGACACACTTGGACTCTCCTCTGGGACCTGAGCACACAGTTGGTTCATATGTCTTAGTGATTTAATTTTTTTTTGACAATTCTACAGGGAGAAGGGCTTACATCATAATAAGATGCAGAACCACCAGTCATATATAAAGGCCAAGGCCTTTTCCTTTCCTTGCCATTACATGTAGTAAATTGCATTTTGCCAATTTTTTGTTTCTCTGCAGCTAACTTACCTTTTGATTTTTTTTTCTTTAACACTGTAAGACATTGCTTGTTTGATTTTACATGCTCTGACTTAAGCCCTTGGGCATCGGCCTTCGTAGATGACATTGATGGCCTTGTATCGTCATCATGACTGCTGGCAGAACTAGTATGTGGTGCCTGCTCTCCTCTCATTTGATCATCCTCCATATTAAAAAACTTACACTGCTGTCTGATCGACAGTGTCACCAGACAAAAATAGCATAACTATTACGTAACACACACACAAAAAAAGTTCTTTTTATTTTTTTATTCTTTGTGGAATGCTAATTTATTTAACTTTTATTTTTTTTTACACTGGGGAGGAGCACCCCTGGATGAAACAGCAGCCCCTTGATGAACAACACAGCACCCCTTTATGAACAACAAAATACCCCTGCGGAGCAGCGGAGTGCGGATGGACCACCTGCAGAGTAAACAAATATGTGGATGTTAAACTGTGGTCTGGCTGGCAGTGCCACTGAACAATAATAGCGTAACTACTAACTAGCACACACACACAAAAAAAAGATCGTTTTCTTTTTTGTGTAAGGCTAATTTAACTTCTATTTTTTTTTTACACTGGGAGAGAGCTCCCATGGACAAGGCAGCAGCCCCTTGATGAACAACATAGCACCCCTTTATGGACAACAAATCACCTCTGTGGAGCAGCGCACTGTGGACGGACCACCTGCAGAGTCACAAATAAGTGGATGATAAACTGTTGTCTGGCCGGCAGTGTCACCGAATAATAGCGTAACTACTAACTAGCACACACACAAAAAAAAAGAACTTTTTATTTTTTGTGGAATGCTAATTTATTTAATTTTTATTTATTATTTTTCCCTGGGGAAGAGCACCTCTGGACGAGCAGCAGCCACTTGATGAACAACACCAGGGCCGGATTAAGGCTTGTGAGGGCCCTGGGGCAACTAAGTTTTGGGGGCCCCCACCAACCCACACAGAGCCTACCACCCCGGTCACATGGAGCCTACCCCTACCGCCCCCCCCCCCCCCTGCCCCTGATTACATATCTTCTGGCTCTGTGTTCTGAATGCAGCAGCAGAGTCAGTGCTGCTGCATAGAGAGTGTAGAGTGGCTCCTGAGGCCCGACGTCAGTGATCAGCGTCATGAACATGATGTGTAACGTGACACTGATGAGGGGACGCGCATGCCCAATAAAGACTGTGGTGGCCATCTTGGTAAATGTGGCTGCTAAGTTTCTATGCAGAAACAGTAGATAGAGCTGGAGAACATTCCTTTCTTACAACCTCTCGCTGCAGACTGTCTCTGGCTACTGAAAAAAATATTTACCTTAACTTATACACTTAACTTAACTTGTACCTCACCGGTAAATTAACTGTAACTGAAACAGGGGTTATGCATGAAAACATAAAGCATCAAAACATATCAACATGTCAAATATTTTTCAGTCCACATGTTCCTATGAACATATCTAGTAAATGTGATATTAGCCCCTTTGTGAACATATCAGCAGGATTATCTTCACTTGCTACAAAGGTAACACTAATAGCTCCACTCTCCATTAGCTCATAAGTGGTGTCCAATAGCAATGTGCTTGGACCTTCCATGGTGCTTGGTGCTGTAGGACAGATCAATTGCACCTTTGTTGTCACATAGTTTCATCTTGATCTAAATGAGTTAATTTGCACAAAGTCTCTTTATTATGATTTAGAACCAAAACACCTGGTTTGCATACATCTCTAGTTGGCATCATAGAAAGATTTCAAAGAGGAATTCCCAGATTTTAAAATTTCTAGCTTTAAGGAAGATGAACCTTTCAAGCATCTCAAGATTCTTTTAACTGCTGTCCAATGTTGCTTCCCTGGGTTGATAGCAATATAACTCACTCGGCTCATAGCATGTGTGATGTCTGTATGAGCTTCTACATTGTTATGCATTAAACTTCCAATAGTGCTTTGATAAGGTACATCTCTCATGTTTTCTAAAGGTGCCCATCCACTAGTCAATTAAGCTGAACGATTGAATGATAACAATATCGTTATCGTTCATAAATCATTCGCAAATCTTTTGCAAAAATGTCTAAAACGACCAGCGATGCGTGCTCCCGCTGGTTGTTTAGACATCTATCATCGGGAAAACATGCTGGACAACCTGACAATAACGTCAGGTTGAGCATGTTAGCAGATGATTGATGTGCCTACACTGAATGACTGCTCGTTCAGTGCAGGCTCATCACAGACTGACAAACAACACAATTACAATGTTGCAATCGTTCAGTCTTTTGCCTGTCTTCTAGTGGATGGGCACCTTTACTCTGCATCACTTGTGGGTGACATGGCTTTGGTTAGTTTAATGCACAGGTTCTCAAACTTGGTCCTCAGGACACCAAACAGGTCATGTTTTTCAGGTCTCCTCACAGAATCACAAGTGAAATAATTAGCTCCACCTGTGAATCTCTTAAAATGTGTCAGTGAGTAATGAGTACAGCTGTGCAGCTGCTACGTTACCTGGAAAACATGGCCTGTGTGGGCTCCTGAGGACCGAGTTTGAGAACCACTGGTTTAGCTTTGTCAATGGGAGTACTCATTGGTTTTGAATCTGGCAGCTTATACTTCTCAAGTATGGCTCAGTGTGATCAATAGTGATTGTTCCTGTCTCTAAGCTTTGTGAATTTCTCAGGTCTAACAGGTAATTTGCAGGTCCTAACTCTTTCAGTTTAAATTTTTGCTCTAACGGATGCTTGACACTTGTAATGTGCTGTGCTTGGCCTGCTAGTAACATATCATCCACATACACTACAATGATGAACAATTTCTGTTCTATGTACTCGTAGTAGAGACAATGATCAGTTTTTTTACATACAGGGTGGATGCATCGGGATGTGATGCATCACACCACTCTTCGCATGCATGCCGGCATTGGTAACACGGGTATGCATTAAGGAATGCAAAAAGGACCGCTTTCTCGATAAGAGTGGGCCTTTGTGAATGAGGGACTTCCGCGTCTAAGACCTTGAAACCCCTCTAGCGTCCTTCTGTGCATGCGCAGATTACTGACGGCACAATTGCAGGCATGTCACAGCTGTTTTGGGGCAGTGTCTCAGCATACTGCTGCGCTCTCATATGCAGAAAACTTGGCACCAGTGTCTTAGGCCCTCATTCAGAACCACTCGCTAGCGGCAGTACGCTCGTTCCGAGCGATGTTCGCACATCTGCGCATGCGTACGGTTTTTAGTACGCATGCGCGAACCAGTCAGTGCGGCCGAAGATCGTTGGAACGCAATATAGCGAGGGCCTGATATTTTGAGTGACAGAATGAGGCGTATGTGGGTGGTAACAGGGGAAGGTGCTTGAAAACGGGGAGTGGAGATCCGAACGCAGGCGTGCTTAAAGGTCAAAACGGGCGTTTTAAGGGAGTGCATAATTAATACAGCAGCGTCATTGACCACGTCACTTGGTTTTTTTTAACTCAGAACTGCTCGCAAAATAGTGGTTGAAAACACCAACCACAAGAATAGCGAGCAGTTCATACGCTGTACGATGTACTCGATTAATCTAATAAATAGCGGACATGACGTATGGTGCGTGCGGCCAGGAGGCGTTTTTATCAAATAAACGAGCGTATGTTTTGCTCGCTCGTTCAGACTTAGAGGTGGGAACAGACTGCAATTTGCGAACGGATCATTTGAATAGCCACCCCTTGTTTTTGAACGAACGACCACAAATAGCGAACGGCTCTGAATCAGGCCCTTAGTTCCCATGGCCATTCTGCGTGACCATAGGGTTATTCAGATGGTAGATAATTGAAGGATCTGTGACCACCGCTGCGTGTTTGTATGCAGTTGCTTGGATCTGTAAAGCCACCGGTGGGCTTCCAATACATTTCCAGGCGGCTGTATGCTATAACACATTATTGCATAGACGCTGCATATGGGATCTCAGCTGGGATTGCATTAGCTAAATTTATGAACTTAGGACCTCATTCAGACCGCTCGCAAGTGCTGAGTGCTCGCAAGTGGGTCGATGTTTAGGCCCTGCACAAGCGCAGCGGCCGCACTGCACGTGCGCAAGCCCCGGAGCGAGAGAGAAATTCTCTCGCTCCGCAGCTCACTACAAAAGAGGTGGCAGTAGATGTTGATCGACAGCTCGCCCCGTTTTGTAGGCATGGTGGGGGGGTGGTTTCACAAATGGAGGCGTTCCTTAAGGAATGCCTGCCGTTTTGTGGGCGGCCGCACTGACATCAGCAGTGATGTCAGTGTGGAGCTTCCTGCTCGATCAGAGCAGGAAGCTCTCTGGGGCTTGCAGTTGCCGAGACCCAACCTTAGGGTCTCGTTGCAAGCCCTGAAGGTCGTGATGGTCTTGACCATCGCGACCATCAACCTGGTCGGTCGCTAAAGCTGTGGGTGGTAACCCATAGCTTAGCCAGTGACCAGGAGGCCGCACTTGAAAACACAAGCGGCCGCCCACATTCAGAGCGACCACTCGCCTTAGTCTTTTAGTGTTTGTTAGTCTCATGGTTTTGCTTGGTTAATGGTAGCCTTGGGGGGTGGAGGTGGAGAATGCGTGAGAAGTAAAGTTAAAAAAAGAAAATTATGGTAAGAGAGAGGGAATGGGGAATTTGTAAAATCAGATATATCACAACAGTGATGATGATGTGAGGGTAAGTTGTTTAGAGGAGTCACTGTGGTCATCAATAGGGATATTGAAGTCACCTAATACGAGGGAGGGAAGGTTTGAAGTAAGGAAGTGGGGAATCCAGGAAGCAAGGTTGTCAAGGAATTTGTAGATTGGGCCTGGGGCAGAAAATGTGACAGCTACTCAAAGGTGTACAGATTGGAAGAAGCAAATAGCATGAACCTCTAAGGAAGAGAATGAAAGGAATGGTTCTAAGGGTTGGAAGAAGCAGGAGGGAGATAAAATTAATCCTATACCACCACCATGCCAACCCCCAGAGTAGGAGGTATGAGAGAAGGCAGTCACATTTGGACTAGGGGTGAGCGGGTTCGGATTTCTGAAATCCGAACCCCCCCAAGACCCCCCAATCCAAGGCCGATCCGAGTCAGGCTCGACTTTTCCCGCCTGACTCGGATCTGAAATCGAGGCAAAACATCATCATCCCGCCTTCCGGGTCTCGCGGGTTTTGGATCCTATATAAGGTACCCGCGTCGGCACCATTTTCTCACTCAGCTGTGGACAGTGAAGAGGGAGGGTGGGAGTTAGGGCTGGCTGGGCTGTGTAGTGTAGTGCAGAGTAGTGTTGTGCTGTGCTGTGCTGCGCTGTGCTGCTGTTGTCCACTACTTCAAAGTCCATAGGGGCTGGCTGTGTTGTGCTGTGCTGCTGTTGTTAATAGGGGCTGTGTCCACTACTTCAAAGTCCATAGGGGCTGGCTGGACTGTGTTGTGCAGTCAGCTCTCCATAGGGGCTGTGTCCACTCCAAAGTCCTGTGCAGTGTCCCAGTCCTAAAGGGGTGCTGTAGTGTTGTCCAGGGGGTGCTCTGTCCATCAGGGGTGCTTCCCCCAAGTGCTAAAAAAATAATATTTTTTCTGTGTTTGTGAATTGTGTGCGCAGTAGCCGCACGTGCATCAACAAAGTAGTGCCAAGCGTGCGCCTGTGTCATAAGTAAAGGGCCGGCTGGCTTGACCGTTAAAGGGTGCTGTAACCACCAAAGTACACTCCAGTCCAAACCCCCCAAAAAAATATTTTCTGTGTTTGTGAATTGTGTGCGCAGTAGCCGCACGTGCATCAACAAAGTAGTGCCAAGCGTGTGCCTGTGTCATAAGTAAAGGGCCGGCTGGCTTGACCGTTAAAGGGTGCTGTAACCCCCAAAGTACACTCAAACCAAAAAAATATATATTTTCTGTGTTTGTGAATTGTGTGCGCAGTAGCCGCACGTGCATCAACAAAGTAGTGCCAAGCGTGCGCCTGTGTCATAAGTAAAGGGCCGGCTGGCTTGATCGTTAAAGGGTGCTGTAACCCCCAAAGTACACTCCAAACCAAATAACAAAATATTTTTTCTGTGTTTGTGAATTGTGTGTGCAGTAGCCGCACGTGCATCAACAAAGTAGTGCCAAGCGTGCGCCTGTGTCATAAGTAAAGGGCCGGCTGGCTTGACCGTTAAAGGGTGCTGTAACACCCAAAGTACACTCCAAACCAAATAACAAAATATTTTTTCTGTGTTTGTGAATTGTGTGCGCAGTAGCCGCACGTGCATCAACAAAGTAGTGCCAAGCGTGCGCCTGTGTCATAAGTAAAGGGCCGGCTGGCTAGACCGTTAAAGGGTGCTGTAACCCCCAAAGTACACTCCAAACCAAAAAAAAAAATATTTTCTGTGTTTGTGAATTGTGTGCGCAGTAGCCGCACGTGCATCAACAAAGTAGTGCCAAGCGTGCGCCTGTGTCATAAGTAAAGGGCCGGCTGGCTTGACCGTTAAAGGGTGCTGTAACCCCCAAAGTACACTCCAAACCAAAAAAAAAAATATTTTCTGTGTTTGCGAATTGTGTGCGCAGTAGTCGCACGTGCATCAACAAAGGAGCAGCGCCAAGCGTGCGCCTGTGTCCCATAAGTAAAGGGCCGGCTGGCTCATTTCTTAAAGGGTGGGGTAACCCACAAAGTGCACTACTCTCCAGCAAAAATAAAAAAATATTTTCTGTATTTAGCCGCACGCATATATCAAATCGATATAACATAAATGGAGGACCAAACTTTCTCCGATAAAAATAAAATAGAGAAAGATCAAGAACCACTTCCTCCTAGTGCTGAAGCTGCTGCCACTAGTCATGACATAGACGATAACATGCCATCAATGTCGTCTGCCAAGGCCGATGCCCAATGTCATAATAGAGGGCACATACAATCCCAAATGACAAAGTTCAGGAAAATGACCTTGAAAAAAACATTTAAATCAGCTGAAGAGAAACGTAAACTTGCCAATATGCCATTTACGACACGGAGTGGCAAGGAACGGCTAAGGTCGATCCCTAGTATGTTCATGACTAGTGGTTCAGCTTCACATGACGATGGAAGCCCTCCTCCCACTAAAAAAATCAAAAGAGTTAAGCTGGCAAAAGCACAGCGAAGAACTGTGCTTTCTAAGAAGATATCACAAATCCCCAAGGAGAGTCCAAGTGTGGTGGTGGTTGCGATGCCTGACCTTCCCAGCACTGGACGGGAAGAGGTGGCTCTTTCCACCATTTGCACGCCCCCTGCAAGTGCGGAAAGGAGCACCCACAGTCCACTTGCTGATATGCAAATTGAAGATGTCACTGTTGAAGTACAACAGGATGAGGATACTGGTGTAGCTGGCGCTGAGGAGGAAGTTGGCGAGGAGGATTCTGATGGTGATGTGGTTTGTTTAAATCAGGCTCCGGGGGAGACAGTTGTTGTCCGTGGGATGAAAAAGCCCATCACGGTCATGCCTGGGCAGAAGACCAAACATTCCACCTCTTTGGTCTGGCAATATTTCTATCCAAATCCGGACAACAACTGTCTTGCCATATGTACCATATGTAAAGGTGAAATAAGTAGGGGTAGGGACGTCAACCACCTAGGAACATCCTCCCTTATACGGCACCTGCAGCGCGTTCATAAAAAGTTACTGTCAAGTTCAGAAACTTTGGCTAAGACCGTAAGCAGTCCAGGGACACCTAAATCCCGTTGTCCTATTGTATCCAAGCGCCTGCAAACCACACCATCAACTCCCTCCTCGTCAATTTCCTCCTTAGTCAGGATCGGAAGTAGTCCTGCAGGCCATGTCACTGGCATGACTGACTCTCCTATCCGGGATTCCTCCGGAGGATCCTGCATTGCTACGCCTCCTGCTGCCGCTGCTGCTGCTGCTGGGAGTCATTCATCATCCCAGAGAGGAAGTAGGAACACCACTACTTTTACTAAACAATTGACCCTCCAACAGTCCTTAGCGAGGAGGATGAAGTACGACAGCAGTCATCCTGAAGCAAAACGTATAACTGAGGCCTTGACTGCTATGTTGGTGTTAGACGTGCGTCCGGTATCCGCCATTAGTGCAGTGGGATTTATACAATTGATGGAGGTAGTGTGTCCCCGGTTCCAAATCCCGTCTAGATTCCACTTCACTAGGCAGGCGATACCGAGACTGTACAGAAACGTCAGAAAAAGTGTCCTCAGTGTCCAGAAAAATGCCGTTGTACACAATGTCCACTTAACCACGGACATGTGGACAAGTGGAACAGGGCAGACTAAGGACTATATGACTGTGACAGCCCACTGGGTAGATGTATCACCTTACGCAGCAACAGCAGCAGCGTCTCCAGTAGCAGCATCTCAGAAACGCCAGCTCGTTCCAAGGCAGGCTACGCTGTGTATCACCGGTTTCAGTAAGAGGCACACCGCCGACAACCTCTTAGAGAAACTGAGGAAAATCATCGCCCAGTGGCTTACCCCACTTAGACTCTCCTGGGGATTTGTGATATCTGACAACGCCACCAAAATTGTGCGGGCATTACATCTGGGCAAATTCCAGCACGTCCCATGTTTTGCTCACACAATAAACTTGGTGGTGCAGAATTTTCTGAAAAGCGACAGGGGCGTGCAGGAGACGCTTTGGGTGGCCCAAAAAATTTCTGGCCACTTTCGCCATTCAGCGACTGTGTGCCGAAGACTGGAGCGCCAGCAAACACTCTTGAACATGCCCCGCCATCACCTGAAGCAGGAGGTTGTGACGCGGTGGAACTCAACCCTCTATATGCTTCAGAGGATGGAGGAGCAGCAAAAGGCCATACAAGCCTATACATCCACCTATGACATAGGCAAAGGAGGGGGTATGCACCTGACTCAAGCGCAGTGGAGAATGATTTCCGTGTTGTGCAAGGTTCAACCCTTCGAACTTGCCACACGTGAAGTCAGATCAGACACTGCCAGCTTGAGTCAGGTCATTCCCCTCATCAGGCTTTTGCAGAAGCAGCTGGAGAAAGTGAAGGAGGAGCTAAGACGGAGCGATTTCGCTTGGCATGTGGGACTTGTGGATGAAGCCCTTCATTCGCTTTGCCAGGATTCCAGGGTGGTCAATCTGTTGAAATCAGACCACTACATTTTGGCCACCGTGCTCGATCCTAGGTTTAAAGCCTATGTGGTGTCTCTCTTTCCGGCCGACACAAGCCTGCAGAGGTGCAAAGACCTGCTGGTGAACACACTGTCAGCTGAAGCGGAACGTGATACGTCAACAGCTCCTTCTTCATTTTCTCCCGCAACTGGGGCTGCCAGGAAAAAACTTAGGTATCCTAAGCAACCCACTGGCGGTGATGCAGGGCAGGCAGGACCAAGTTTGGACATCTGGTCCAGACTGAAGGACCTGGCAACAATTTCTGACATGTCTACTGTCACTGCATATGATACTGTCACCATTGACAGAATGGTGGAGGATTACATCGGTGACAGCATCCAAGTAGGCATGTCAGATAGTCCATACCTGTACTGGCAGGAAAAAGAGGCAATTTGGAGGCCCCTGTACAAACTGGCTCTATTTTACCTGAGTTGCCCCCCCTTCAGTGTGTACTCCGAAAGAGTGTTTAGTGCAGCCGGGAACCTTGTCAGCGAAAGGCGTAGGAGGTTGCTTCCACAGAATGTGGAGAAGATGATGTTCATCAAAATGAATTATCAGCTCTTCCAGGGAGACCAGCCTCCAGAACGTACAGAGGGACCTGTGGTGGTGGATTCCAGTGGGGACGAGTTAATACTCTGTGAGGATGAGGATGTACACACTGAAGAGGGTGAGGAATCGGTGGACGAGGAGGATGAGGATGACATCTTGCCTCCGTAGAGCCAGTTTGTGCAGGGACAGATTAATTGCCAGCTTGTTTTGTGGGGACCCAAACGAACCAATCATTTCAGCCACAATTGTGTGGCAGACCCTGGCACTGAAATGATTGGTTTGTTAAAGTGTGCATGTCCTGTTTATACAACATAAGGGTGGGTGGGAGGGCCCAAGGACAATTCCATCTTGCACCTCTTTTTTTTCTTTGCATTATGTACAGTTTGGGGCCTAGTTTTTCAAACTGCCATCCTGTCTGCCACTGCAGTATCACGCCTAGATGGGTCACGTGTTTGTGCCGCCCACTCGTGTCGCTTAGCATAGTCATCCAGCTACCTCGGTGCAACTTTTTGGACATAAAAACACTATTGTGAGGTGTGAGGTGTTCTGAATAGACTGGAAATGAGTGGAAATTAAGGTTATTGAGGTTAATAATAGCATAGGAGCAGAAAAACCTACAAATTCTGTGATTTTAGCTGTTTTTATGCTTTTTTTCAAAAAAATACAGATCCAAAACACAAAACCCAGAACCCAAAACACGGAAGGGTGGTTTTGGCAAAGCCAATCCAGATCCAAAACACGAAGAAAGATCCAGATCCAAAACCAAAACACGAAAAGTGGCCGGTGCACACCCCTAATTTGGACTATGGAAATCCTCTGCTGAGGGATTGGAAGTCGGGGGCCCAGGTTGGGAAAGGAACCAGAGGTGAGGGGCCTGGATATATGCCTTCCTCATCCACAAGTACCAAATGTTGGCTAAACCTGACCAAAGGCGCAGAGTCTAACTTACTGGGAGGTGTTCACTAGTGACTCCTCCAATCGGGATTTGGATTTAAGCTGCACCAAGAAAGCAGGTCACGGCCCTTTGGTCAGGTATCCAGCACAAGTGGGAAACGGAAGAACGCAATTACAGGGAAAGTACAGGAGAACGATACTGGGAGTTTGCACTTGGGTGACGTACGGAGGGCCTAATTCAGACCCGCTCACGAGCGCTGAGCGTTCGCAAGTGGGTCAATGTTGGCCAAGTACGCATGCGCACAACGGAGGTGGCTCCGTCGTGCGCATGCGCGAGACCCGAATAACGACGGCCAAGCCGTCGTTATGGGTCTCGCACCAAAGGGGGCGTGCTGTTGATGTTGATTGACAGCCCGCCCCCTTTGGTGGGCGTGCCGGGGGCGTGGCTGGCCAGACGGAGGCGTTCCCATGGGAACGCCTACCGTCTGGGGCCGGCCCCATTGACATCACAAGTGATGTCAGTGGGAGTTCTTTTGGCTCTGATGGAGCCAAAAGCACTCCAGGGCTTGCGGAAACGAGACCAAGCACGATGGTCGTGATGGTCTTGACCATCGTGACCATCATTTTGACCGCTTGCTATAGCTGTGGGTGGTCACCCACAGCTATGCGAGCGGCCCTGGAGGCCACTCTTAAATTCAGAGGGACGGCCCTGATTCAGAGCGAGCGCTCTGTCAGAGCGTCCGGCTCTGAATCAGGGCCTGAGTACATACACTGTTGACCCAGACGCAGAACTAGTACAGGAGAATGGCACTAGGAGTTGGTACTCGGATGACGTACTGAGAACACACTGTTAGAGTCTGTGTTTGTTGTGGACCCAGGGTGGAAACAGGAGAAAACACCTAAACAGGTTTAAACTGAAAAGTAAGTTGTTTAATGTGGATGTTGGTAGAAATGAACAATAAGATAACTAAAGTCCAGTAATAACAAACTAATAACTGTAGCAGGAGGAAACTGTAGTGAGTGGGAATAAATAAATGTCCAGCACGGTGACAGAGATGAATAAGGTGAATCCAGATAGACTGAAAAGGTGAAATGGAAATCTGGGTATGCAGAGTAATGGCTTGAGAGGGATATCCAGAAATGCTGTGATGATGGCTTGAATGACAGGAATGGGTTAACTGAGGAGACAGGTTTAGGCATGAGTGGGTCTGGTGGAAGGTGCAGGGTGATCTCCAGCAGAGTGCAAGGCAAGGCAGGGCAGGCTGCAGGGAGACGAATGCAGACAAGGAGCTAGGGCAAGCACCGGAGCACAGGTCTCAGGGTCAGGAGCGCAGGAACTCTCTCTCACAGCTGACGCTGGGAAACATGTTGCACTGGCAACTACAGGGCACTCCAGACACCTTTAAGTACCCAGCAACAGAACGTGAAAGGCCAGAGAGCAGGTGACCCACAGATGATTGGCCTGCTATGTCACATGGCCAAAGACAACATGGTGGCACCCAGACAGCCATGGCGCAGAGACGAATACACAAAATGCCAACCTCCACATGCCAGCTCCCCTGCCAGAAGGACCGCGTCACAGTGTCCTCAACGGTAAGGACCGCAAACCTCCACGCCGCGAAACCTGGGTCGTGACACACACATGGTGGATCCAGATGCAGAACTGGCATAGAAGGATGACACTAGGAGATTTTACTCAGATGATCGAATGATGTAATGAGTACACACAGGAGTTTGACACTTAGGTGATAACTGCAGGAACCAAATCACGGAGCAGCACATGGATGTCCTAGCAGACACCAAGCATAATCCCCAGTGTGTCACTTGACACTGCACCTGACGTTTGACCACTCGAGAGGTCAGGGGTAGCCAGCACTGAGGTGATTAATGTCCGATCCTAGGTCACAACCTGACAATACCCCTCCTTTCAGGGTGGTCTTCGGACACCTACAAGGCTTATCAGGAAATGTTTTGTGAAAAGCTCGAAAAAGCTGTGACGCCTTGATCCATGCCCGTTCTTCAGGTCCGTACTCCTTCCAATCAATGAGATACTGAAGATGATTCAACCAGTTTTGAGAGTCAAGGATCTACTCTATTTCAAATTCAACTCCCAATTGAGTATGAACTTGAGGTTTCTTGGGTGGAGAATGCTGGAATTGGTTAAGAATTAATAGTCGTAGACGAAAAACATGAAATGTGTTGGAAATTTTCAACTGAGGAGGTAGCTCCAGGTTATACACCACTGGATTGATGACTTTAAGAATGTGATACGGTTCAATGAAATGTGGAGCAAATTTCATTCTTGGAACCTTCAACCAAATGTTCTTGGTTGACAACCACACCCTATCTCCAATTCTCAGAAGAGGAATGGCAAGACGTTTTTGATACGTAAACTTTTTGTAATTACTAGAAGCTTTTTTTAAAGAGGAGTGAATATCTTTCCATATACCAGAAAATGATTCTACAAGATTTGTGATGGCAGGTACTTCCATGGGAGGTAAATCTTGAAAATCTAGAACACACAGATGTCTGCCATATACTGCAAAAAACAGAGTAGAATTTGAAAAGGAATGGTACCTTTAATTGTGGGCAAACTCTGCCCAAGGTAATAAATCGACCCAGTCATCTTGAGATGAGGACACAAAGAGTCTAATAAATGTCTCCAATTCATGATTCACCCTCTCTGTTTAGCCATTTGTCTGCAGGTGAAAGGCAGATGAAAACTTCAGTTTAATTCCACAAGAGGCACATAAAGCCCTCCAGAATTTGGCACAAATTGCACACCTCGACCAGACACTATCTCCTTAGGTAGTCCATGGAGATGGAAGATGTCACAAATAAACATTTTGGCCAACTGTGGTGCAGAAGGAAGTCCAACCAAGGGAATAAAATGGGCCATCTATGAAAATTGATCTACTACCACCCAGATAGTATTATGTCCCTTAGAGGGTGGTAACTCAGAAATAAAATCCACCGACAGATGAGTTCAAGGAGCATCGGGAATAGGCAGAGAATGCAAAGGGCCTATAACTTTGTTGCAAGTGGATTTATGCTGGGCACACTTGGCACAAGAAACAATAAAATTCCGGATGTCTTCCTTCATAGTGGGCCACCAGTAGGACTGCTGTAAAGACTTAAAAGTCTTGAGGATGCCTGAGTGACCATCAAACAAGGATGCATGATAAGTTCTTACTTAACTAAGGTGCTACAAAGATCTTGCCAGGAGGGGGAGACAGCAGTTGGGTTTGAGCTAAGACAAGAGGATCCAGAATAGGACACACTTGAGGTTGATCTTCTTCTTTCTGTGGAGGCAGAAAGGGCCGGGAGAGCACATCAGCTTTTTTATTTTGAATTCCAGGACAAAAATGGACCTTAATTTCAAACCTGGAGAAGAAAAGAGACCAACTTGTCTGGCATTCAAACTATGAGCTGTCTTGAGATATAGAAGATTCTTATGATCAGTGATGATCATAATAGGAAATTTAGCATCTTCCAAAAGGTGTCTCCATTCCTCTAGTGCCAATCACATAGCCAACAATTTTTGATCCCCTATGGCATAATTCTTCTTGGGGAAAAATTTCAGAGAAAAGAGAACCACAAGGATGATTCCTTCCATCTTCAGCCACTTGGGACAGACAGCTCCCACTCCCACTGAAGAGGCATCAACTTCTAACATAAAAGGTTTCACAAGTTTTGGCTGACAAAGTATTGGAGCTGTGGAAAAAACTATTTTCAGTGCTTGGAAGGCAGCCACCACTGCAGGAGGCCAACGAGATGGGTTAGCACCATTCTTAGTGAAACCCATGATGGGGACAACAATGGGAGAACATTTTAAAATGAATCTCCGATAATAATTAGTGAAGCCAAGGAACTGTTGGATGGCTTTCAAGGAGTTCCGTTGGGGTCAATGTCAGATGGCTCTTACCTTGTCTGGATCCATTTGAAGGGAATTTCCTGACATGATGTGCCCCAGAAATGGCACAGAGGATTGTTCAAAAAGGCATTTGGAGATTTTCCTGTACAGATGGTGGCTTTGAAGATGGGACAAAACCTCTCGGACATGTAGGCAATGGGACTGTAGGTTCTCAGAGAAAATTAAAATGTTGTCCAGATAGACTACAACAAATTTGTAAAGGACATCACAAAACATTTAATAGACGTAACTCTGAAATACTGCTGGCCCATTACACAAGCCAAAAGGCGTCACCAAGTACTCATAATGGCCATCTCAAGTATTAAAAGCGGTTTTCCACTCAACTCCTGTCCTAATACGGATCAAATTGTAGGCTCCATGGAGGTCCAATTTGGTGAAAAGGGAAGCTCCACAAACTTTTCCAAAGAGCTCTGTGATCAGTGCCAAAGGATATCTATTTTTTACGTTGATTTAGTTCAGTCCGCGGTAGTCTAGGCAGGGCCTGAGACCCACGACTTTCTTCTTGACAAAGAAGAATCCGGCCCTAGCAAGAGAGGAAGATGGTCTTATAAAACCCTTGGCAAGATTCTCCTTTATATAGTCAGACATAGAAGCTGTTTCCGAACCCGAAAGAGGGTAGATACAGCCACAAGGTGGGACCATTCCAGGGATTAGATTGATGCCACAGTCCCAAGGGTGATGTGGAGGCAATTTGTCTGCAGCTTGTTCACAAAAAACATCTGAAAAATCTTGACATGGTTTTGGCAAACGAAAGTCTGATTTAGAAAGCAATTGATCAGACGTAGGAAGCACTGGAGAAGATCCGGTAGAGACGCTGTCAGGGTTCAGCCTAGGATCGGCCTCTCTCACCTCCTTGCCGGCTTCCCCTGACTTCCTTGCAGTCAGACGTCTGGTGCAGTGATGGATGTGGGCTGAGTATTCTGCCTTAGGTGCTTTTTGCGAGCTTCCATGGTCGGCTGTGTGTGCTGGGGATCTGAGTTCCCATCATGGGCGCCGCCATGACAGTTCCTCTCATGTGACAGTACTCCTAACCTATGGTAGCATGATTTCAGTCAGCTGATGCTGTGCTCCAGTAATCTGCTACCCCTGGGTATAAATCCGCCTCCAGAACTCCAGGAAGATGCTGTTCAACTTCGTTATTCCAAGTGCCTGTGTTACTCCCACTGTTGCTTCAGCCTGCTCACAGTTTCCCAGTTTCCTGTATTAGCTTCCATGCTAAACCTTACTCTGAGACTTTAGCTTTCTCACAAGTACTTCAGTGTTTCATGTCCCTTCCCTGTGTGTCTTTGTATATGTGCTGCTAATTCTATTGCAGCTTTCCTGTGGCTATTACCCTGTATCACTGAAGTGTCAGATTACCTGCTGGTATTAATTAGCTCACAGCTGGTCCTCCCAGCACATGTCTGTCAATCTTCTCTATATGTCTTGTCTGTGCAATCTGCACCTGCATATATAATTATTCCCAGTATCTTGCCCAGTACCAGCATTTCTAGCTCTCCCAGTATTTAGCCTTTGTCCAGTACCACATTTCTAGCATTCCCAATATATTCCTTGAGTCCACTCTACTCTTGTATGTGCAATCCCCAGTATATGTTTGTGCTTTCCTGCATATTTAGCAAACTCCAGTACCTGCCTGTGTCCACATCTCCCTGAGCTGCTGAGCTAGTCAGCTCCTGGATTTCTTAGTGATTCTCAGTACTTTCTCAGTAATCTCATGCAAGCCGGTGATCAGGATTTCTAATTGTGCTCCAGTGTATCTCCAGTGTTCTAGCAATAACTTAATATAGTTTCCGGTCTTCTGCCATTCCCAGGTACCTGTCCAGAGGGCCGCGACCTGCTCACTTGGTGCAGCGGAAAAACCAAATCCCAATTGGAGGGGTCACTGGAGAAAACCACCAAGTGAGTTAGACTCCGCGCCTCTGGGCAGGTCTAGCCAAACCTGGGTTCGGCCGCAAATAGGAGACCTAGCCTCAGTCACTCCGATAGTCACCTGAACCCACCGGCTCACCGTCCTCCACAGAGGATCACTTTCACCGGATTGTGACACTTGCTGTCAGGACTGCGACTGTTTCAGTACATAAAGATAGACTACTTTTGCCAAAGTTCCATTGTGGTCATTGGAGGAGCTTTCCTGCTTGCTGGCATGCTTCTCATTCAGAGGATATAGTGTTAAAGTGATCATCTGTTTCCCAGGTGTCATCAGGTTGTGGGATTCCTAGATTGCTCGTTATTTCAAACCTCATTTCATTTGGGTCACATGTTCTGAAACTTCCTATGGATCACAGACCTCTTGTATAAAGCCTGTTACTAACTGTGTCTCAGTGTCTGTGCAATGTTGCTTTCAGGTCTTTTCTTGGACTCCTGCCATATCCCCGCTGTGCCTGTGGATTGCTGTGGACTTTATTATCTTCCAGATGAACTTCTGATGTCAGTCTTCTGCTGCACTACAGGGCCCAGCATTCCTATTGCCTGAGTATTGCTTATTGCTCCATCACTGCAGTTTCACCATTTTGCTGCACTATTTACTTTGCCTGCTGTTTTTCCGTTCCTGTGGATATTGAACTCATCCTTGTCACAGTTGTCAACTGCACCGTTGCAGGTTACAATGTCATCTCTGCATCGCAGGGCTCAACCCTGTCCTGGAATCTCATCGCCTTACAGGGCTTAACCCTGCTCCAACTTCACTACCCCACAAGGCTCAAGTTTGCTTCATATCTCGCTGCACCTCAGAGCTCAGCCCTGTCCCGGAACTATATTATTCTGCAGGGCTCACTCTGCTCCGGATTTCCATTACTACAGAGTTCTACCCTGGCAAAGGTCCTCAATTTCATCCTGAGGTGTTAGCCTCATTCTGGACTCGGGGTTCCCTACCATGTTAGTTCTTATATGTAAAGACTGCTTATATATATTTGGGGATTCTCTCCTATAGTTATTATTGCATATGTAAACCTCTGTGCTGTTGGAGACTTTATTTGAGACCTTGCTGATTATAATTCTTTTATGAATAAATTCTATCTTACTTCCTATCTTACTTACTGTGCTACTGAGTTTCATGGAATGGTCATTCCTAATACCACCCAAGTTTATTGTGCCTAGTAGGCCTGCCTCCCTCCAGGAGTCTCAAGTGTCGGCAGCAGTGACACTTGCTGGGTGGAACAACATGAGAAAGACACTGGTGAAAACAATTGAATCCCCAAGCCAGTACATGCATGGTGGCCCAGTTCAGTGTGGGGTTGTGAGTTTTAAGCCTAGGCTGACCTAAGACTAGATCATGGAACATTTTAGGTAGAACCAAGAATTCTAACTCCTCTTGATGTAGAAATCCTACCTGAAGTGAAACAAGTAGAGTAAGAAGAAATGACATCTCCAAGGATAATATTGCCATCTACTCCAGAAAGAGCCAGTTTGCTTGGGAGAGGAAGAACCGGAATTCCGAGTTCATGTGTCAGAGACTCAGGAATAAAATTCCACCAAGGCATTAATATTTTTGGTTCGATTCTTGAAATGAATAGAAACTGGTAGAAGACTATCCAACAAATGGGAAGGCTTAGATAACACCCCCAACCAGACACTCCCAGAACCAGTTAGGGTCTCTTGTTTCCCAAGAGAAGAAGACAAACTTTAAGAATATGATAAGGGGATGCACAGTAGAGCCAAAGCTTGTTCTGGAAACAGCGGGTTCACTCAGCCAGAGGTTCCTCTTTAGTTGCTGCAGGAGAGGAAGAATGTGCAAGTGGCAAAAATTGATCGTTGAAATGATCTTCTCGCCCTTTACTAGCCAGCCGTTCTCTGGGCGCAACTCAATCTTGATACATAAGAGATTACTTCAGGTAGAGCCTCTGGAACATCTCGAGAGGTTAACTCATACTTCATATTTTCAGACAATCCGTGAAGAAAAGCTGCCCTAAGTCCCTCATCATTCCATTTTAACTTGGAAGCGATCATCTGGAATTAAACATGTACTGGCCCATGGTACAAGTCCCTTGTCGAACTTGGAGGAGATCAGAGGAGGCTGAAGCAGTCCGGCCTGGCTCATCAAAAATTCTCGTGAAACAACAAATAAAATTCTCATAATTAGAGATTAGAGGGTCAGCTCACTCCCATAATAGACCCAATCCAAGGTGGTCCCATATAGTAAGGAGATGATGTATCCCACCTTCGACCTTGAAGTGGGGAAATTCTGGGGTAGACACTTGAACTGTATCTTACACTGATTGATGAAGCCCCGGCAGCATCTGGGGTTTCCATCAAAGTGCTCAGGAGAGGCCTACTGCAGACGAGACTTTTGAGTGACTGCTACTGGAGGATTTACAGTAGCAGATGAATAGGGAGTAGGAAGTATAATAGCCAGAGTCAACTTAATGGAGAGTAATTGACCGGAGAGTTCCTGGAGCTATTGAGCCACCTGGTGTTGTGCTGCCTCCTGATTCTCCATGCAAGAGGCGAGATCTTGTAACTCCCCTGCACCCTGAGATCCTGTTGCTTCCATAGGGCCTGTACAAACTGTCACATTTGGACTATGGAGATCCTCTACTGAGGGATTGGAAGTTGGGGTCCCGGGTTTGGAAAGGAACCGGAGGCGAAGGGCCTGGATATATGCCTTCCTCATCCACAAGTACAGATGTTGGCTAGACCTGACCAAAGGCACGGAGTCTAACTTACTAGGAGGTGTTCACCAGTGACCCCTCCAATTGGGATTTGGGTTTAAGCTGCACCCTGCAAGCAGGTCGTGGCCCTTTGGTCATGTATCCGGCACAAGTGGGAACTGGAAGAACACAATCTCAGGGAAAGCACAGGAGAATGATACTGGGAGTTTGCACTTAGGTGACATACTGAGTACATACACTGTTGATCCAGATGCAGAGCTAGTACAGGAGAATGACACTTAGGAGATGGTACTCGGATGACGCACTGAGTACACACACTGTGGTTCCAGATGTAGAACTGGCACAAGAGAATGACAGTGGGACAAGTGGTGTCTGAAGGAAAAATCCAGGATTTGGGGATCGCTAGGAGATTCCGGGAGTAGCAGATGAAAAGATCATGGGTGAGGACCAGCTTGTTACATAAAGAGCTGACATTCCAGAGGGCATAGGAGAGAGGGACAGTGTTAAAGAGAGAGATGTGAATGAAATTATCAGGGTTTCTTTAGCATGGATGATACATTGTTTTTTAGCAGGGAGATGAAGGGATGGTGTGAGCTCCTTATTGAGAAAGGTGGAAAATTTAGTGTGACATGTATGGCCATGCGCAGAAGCCAGCACAGGGGGTGCTGCATTGGGACCTCCGGGACAAGACTATTGGATGGCCAGGTAAGAAGTGTGTGTCCCAGAGGGAGTGGGGACTGGGTCTTCCATGACCCTGTGGAGGGGGGGGAGGTCCCATTGTGACACCCCCTGTTCCAGCTTCTGCACATGCCTATGGTAACATGAGTTAAGGTGAGTAGAGGTGACTGGGAGAGAAGGGAGAATGCAGGGTATAGTGGTAGCATAGCAGTACAATGGTGGAAAAGACATAATTGATAACGGCGTAATTGGATATGCAGGGGAGAGTACCAAAGGGGTGGAAGAAAGAAAGAGGAGGGAAGAAGGGGAGGTGGAGGAAACTAGGGGGGGAGTAAAGAGGTGGGACCAGGTGGTGGAAGACAGGGTTATGTAGTGGTTTATTGAAGGGTGTGCATTAATCAAGTACATTCTATAAAATAATAGGTAGAAGCTGATTGGTTCCTGTGGGCAACTTATCCACCCTATAAATGGTTTCATATATTTCCCCCTAAGCCACCCAATTATACATACAGTATGTCTGTGCTGAATGAAGTATTTCCCTTAAATGGTTGCAGATGACAGGGTACCATAGTTTACTCTGAGATTGCATTTTGAAGCTAAAGCAGGAGGATCAGGAGATTGTACATGTATGCTCAGACATGCTAGCACTTGTGCAACCCAACCTAGATTGTAGGTGGGTGGAGCATAATGTATATTTCACATGTACAGTAGCTGAGAGTGACTCAGAGGGCTTTCTGAACCTCTCTCTTGGTCCTGGGTCACTTTATTCCCTTCTCATTCCTTCCTTGTCATATATTTACTGAATGTTCCATTTGTCACTTATGCCTCCAATTTCCTAGTTCTTGTATATGACCTTCAACTCCTTTTCGGTTGTCATAGCAAAATGATGAAGGCTCATATGTAACAAGGGGAGAGTGTGTGTGTGTGGGGGGGGGGGGGCTATATGTGGCTTTTTATACCTACTCTCACATATTGTATGCTGCCAAAGCACTCTCCCCTTGTCAGGCGTTCCTGTAGGACAAAAACAGAAAAACTTATTTTTAAATGAAAGGATATTACTAAAGTCATAGGAAGTTAGACTTTGATATGAATACATCAAAAGTGCTTTGTAAGTGAGACCCAGTGTGCTGATATGTACATATGAAACAGTTGTTACTTTTACTGTAGTCCATACAGTAGATGAGCTAAAATAAAACTACATTTCCCTTCCATACAGTAGCGTAAAGACGAGACAAGCGAGCACCATATTTATTAAGTCCCGCCCCATCGCGGCAAAATGCCAGGATTATCGGTTCAATCGGGAGGAGGCAGAGCCAATAAGATTCAATTCCATTAGAATTGCTTCATTTGGCCCAGTACCCTCCCGATTGACCCACGAACCACGGCATTTTGCCGCTAGGGGGAGGGGCCTAGTGACAGTGACAGGTCCCGTCCCAATATCTACAACCTGCAGCTGCTGCCAGGTAAGTGTATGTATAATGTATGTGTGTATGTAATGTGTGTGTAATTTGTGTGACATATGTATGTGTGTGCATATCTATATGCAAGTGTATAATATATATGCTTGGGTGTGTATACTGTGTGTATATATATATATATATATATATATATATATATATATATATATATATATATATTAGGGATGAGCGGGTTCGGATTTCAGAAATCCCCCGAGCCCCCTCCAATCCGAGACGGATCCGAGTCAGGTTAGAATTTTCCCGCCTGACTCGAATCGAGGCAAAACGTCATCATCCCGCTGTCGGATTCTCGTGGGTTTTGGATTCAATAAAAAGTCCCCGCGTTGGCGCCATTTTTCACTCCGGCTGTGGACAGTGAAACAGGAGGGTGGGAGTTGAGCTGCTGTTGTCGTCCATAGGGGCTGTGTCCACTCCAAAGTCCATAGGGGCTGGCTGGGCTGTGTTGTGCAGTCTGTTGTCCATAGGGACTGTGTCCACTCCAAGGGCTGTGTTGTGTGCTCTGTCCATCAGGGGTGCTCCCCCAAAGTGCAAAAAAAAAAAATTTTCTGTGTTTGTGACTTGTGTGCGCTGTAGCCGCACGTGCATCAACAAAGTAGTGCCAAGCGTGCACCTGTGTCATAAGTAAAGGGCCAGCTGGCTCATCTGTTGAAGGGTGGTGTAACCCCCAAAGTGCGCTCCACAAAAAAATCAAAAAATCTTTTTCTGTGTTTGTGACTTGTGTGTGCTGTAGCCGCTCGTGCATCAACAAAGTAGCGCCAAGCGTGCGCCAGTGTCATAAGTAAAGGGCCGGCTGGCTCATCTGTTGAAGGGTGGTTTAACCCCAAAGTGCCTGAAAAAAATATAAAAATATATTTTTCTGTGTTTGTGACTGGTGTGCGCTGTAGCCGCACATGCATTAACAAAGTAGTGCCAAACGTGCGCCTGTGTCATAAATAAAGGGCCGGCTGGTTCGTCTGTTAAAGAGTGGTGTAACCCCCAAAGTGCGCTCCAGAAAAAATAAAAATATATTTTTCTGTGTTTGTGACTTGTGTGCGCTGTAGCCGCATGTGCATCAACAAAGTAGTTCCAAGCGTGCATCTATGTCATAAGTAAAGGGATGGCTGGCTCGTCTGTTGAAGTGTGGTGTAACCCCAAAGTGCTCCAAAAAATATTTTTATTTTTTTTCTGTGTTTTGTGACTTGTGTGCGCATTAGCCGCACGTGCATCAACAAAGTAGCAGCACCAAGCGTGCACCTGCATCATAAGTCAAGGTCGGTGTAACCCCAAAGTGCTCCAAAAAAAAACCAATTCTGTGTTTGTGACTTGTGTGCACATTAGCCACATGTGCATCAACAAAGTAGAAGCACCAAGCGTGTGCCTGTGTCATAAATAAAGGCCGGCTGGCTCGTCTGTTCAAGGGTGGTGTAACCCCAAAGTGCTCCAAAAACAAATAAAAAATAAAAATTTCTGTGTTTGTGACTTGTGTGCGCATTAGCCACACGTGCATCAACAAAGTAGAAGCACCAAGCGTGCGCCTGTGTCATAAGTAAAAGGCCGGCTGGCTCGTCTGTTGAAGGGTGGTGTAACCCCCAAAGTGCTGAAAAAAACATTTTTTTTTCTGTGTTTGTGACTTGTGTGCACTGTAGCCGCACGTGCATCAACAAAGTAGTGCCAAGCGTGTGCCTGTGTCATAAGTAAAGGGCCGACTGCCTCGTCTGTTGAAGGGTGGTGTAACCCTCAAAGTGCTGAAATTTTGTAAAATTTTTCTTCTGTGTTTGAGACTTGTGTGCACTCACGTGCATCAACAAAGTAGCAGCACCAAGCGTGCTCCTGTGTCATAAGTCAAGGACCAGTTGGCTCATCTGTTAAAGGGTGGTGTAACCCCCAAAGCACACTCCAAAATAAATAAAAAATGTTTTACTATGTTTGTGACTTGTGTGCGCTGTAGCCGCACGTGCATCAACAAAGTAGCGTGAAGCGTGCGCCTGTATCATAAGTAAAGGGCCGGCTGGCTCATCTGTTGAAGGGTGGTGTAACCTCCAAAGTGTCACGGCTGCCGACACTTGAGACTCCTGGGAGGAGGCAGGCCTACTAGGCACAGTAAACTGGGGTGCCTTTAGGAATGACCTTTTCATGAAATCTCAATAGCACGGAATAAAAGTAAATAGAATTTACTCACAGGAGAAATATAAAAGCAATGTCTCACATAAAGTCTCAACAAAACTGAGGTTCACATAAGCAGTAACGAGTATAAGAGAAAACCCCCCATATAGTCTTTAGCACAGAAAAGTTAATATGGTATGGAACCCCGAGTCCAGTATGAGGCTAACACCTCAGGATGGTATAGAGGAGCTTCACCTGGGTGGAACCCTGTAGTGATGCAGATCCAGAGCAGAGTAAGTCCTGTGATGTGGTGAAAGACTGAGCAGGGTTGAGCCCTGTGATGTGGTGAAAGATGGAGCAGGGTTGAGCCCTGTGATGCAGTGAGGTCGGAGCAGGGTTGAGCCGTGTGATGCGATGAGGTCAGAGCAGCGTTGAGCCCTGTGATGTAGTGAGGTCGGAGCAGGGTTGAGCCCTGTGATGCAGTGAGGTCAGAGCAGGGTTGAGCCCTGTGATGCGGAGGTTGAAGCAGGGTTGAGCCCTGTGAAGCGGTGTGGTTCCGGAACAGGGTTGAGCCCTGCTGTGTAACTAGAATCCGTAGCAGAGTTTTGACCCCCGCGATTCAATGAAGGTTGAAGCAGGGTTGAGCCCTGTAAAGCGGTGTCGTTCCGGAACAGGCTTGAGCCCTGCGGTGTGACTAGAATCCAGAACGGGGTTGAGCCCCGCGATGCGGTGATGATAACTGTAACGGTGCAGTTGACAACTGTAAGGAAGATGGGTTCGATGTCCACAGGAGTGAGAGACAACAGGCAAAGTAAATAGTGCAGCAAAAAGGTGAAACCACAGCAGTGGAGCAGAAAGCAATACTTAGGCAATGGCTATGCTGAGCTCTGTAGTGCAGCTGGTGACTGGCATCAGGAGTTTAGCTGGAACATGAGCGGAGATAAAGCAAAGTCCACAGCAACCCACAGGCACAGCAGGGATCTGGCAGGAGTCCAAGAAAGACCTGAAAGTAACGTTGCACAGACACTGAGACAGTTAGTAACAGGCTTTATACTAGAAGTCTGTGATCCATAGGAAGTTCAGAGCATGTGACCAAAATGGAATTAGGTTTGAAATAATGAGCAATCTAGGAATCCCACAACCTGACAACACCTTGGAAACAGATGATCACTTTAACTCTCTATTCCCTGTATGTGAAGAACGCTAGCAAGCAGGATAGCTCCTCCAACGACCACAAAGGAAATTTGGAAAAAGTAATCTATCTTTACGTACTGAAATAGTCGCAGTCCTGACACAAAGTGTCTGAAAAAAAATTATTTTGTTTTCTGTGTTTGTGACTTGTGTGCACTGTAGTCGCATGTGCATCAACAAAGTAGCACCAAGCGTGCACCTGTGTCATAAGCAAAGGACCGGCTGGCTTGTATGTTGAAGGGTGGTGTAACCCCAAAGTGCCTGAAAAAAAAAAAAATACTGTATATTTTTCTGTTTGTGACTTGTGTGCGCTGTAGCCGCATGTGCATCAACAAAGTAGCGCCAAGCGTGCGCCTGTGTCATAAGTAAAGGGCCGGCTGGCTCGTCTGTTGAAGGGTGGTGTAAGCCCCAAAGTGCGCTCCAAAAAAAAATTAAAAAATCTTTTTCTGTGTTTGTGTGCACCTTAGCCACACGTGCATCCATATCACATAAATGGAGGACAAAAATTTGTCTGATAAAAATAAAATAGGGAAAGATCAAGAACCACTTCCTCCTAGTGCTTAAGCTGCTGCCACTAGTCATGACATAGACGATGAAATGCCATCAACGTTGTCTGCCAAGGTCGATGCCCAATGTCATAGTAGAGGGCATATAAAATCCTAAATGGCAAAGTTCAGGAAAATGACCTTAAAAAATAAATTTAAATTGTCTGAGGAGAAACGTAAACTTGCCAATAGGCCATTTGTGACATGGAGTGGCAAGGAACGGCTAAGGTCCTACCCTATGTTCATGACTAGTGGTTCAGCTTCACATGACGATGGAAGCCCTCCTCCCGCTACAAAAATCAAACGAGTTAAGCTGGCAAAAGCACAGCAGAGAACTGTGCTCTCTAATTCTAAGAAGATATCACAAATCCCCATGGAGAGTCCAAGTGTGGCGAGGGTTGTGACGCCTGACCTTCCCAACACTGGATGGGAAGAGGTGGCTCCTTCCACAATTTGCACGCCCTCTGCTAGTGCTGGAAGGAGCACCCTCAGTCCAGTTGCTGATATTCAAATTGAAGATGTCACTGTTTAAGTACAACAGGATAAGGATATTGATGTAACTGGTGCTGAGGAGGAAGTTGACGAGGAGGACTCTGATGGTGAGGTGGTTTGTTTAAATCAGGCACTGGGGGAGACAGCTGTTGTCCGTGGTATGAAATAGCCCATCACGGTCATGCCTGGGCAGAAGACCAAACATTCCACCTCTTTGGTCTGGAAATATTTCTATCCAAATCCGGACAACAACTGTCTTACCATATGTACCATATGTAAAGTTGGAATAAGTAGGGGTAGGGATGTTAACCACCTAGGAACATCCTCCCTTATACGGCACCTGCAGCGCATTCATAAAAAGTTACTGTCACATTCAGAAACTGTGGCTAAGACCGTAAGCAGACCAGGGACACCTAAATCCCTTTTTCCTGTTGTATCCAAGCATCTGGAAACCACACCGTCAGCTCCCTCCTCATCAATTTCCTCCACAGTCAGGATCAGAAGTAGCCATGTCACTGGCATGACTGACTCTCCTATCCGGGATTCCTTGGGTATCCGGGATTCCTCGGGATGATCCTACATTGCTACGCCAACTGCTGCCGCTGCTGCTGCGAGTCGTTCATCATCCCAGAGAGGAAGTAGGAACACCACTACTTCTTTTACAAAGTAATTGACCATTCAACAGTCCTTAGCGAGGAGGATGAAGTATGACAGCAGTCATCCTGAAGCAAAGCGGATAACTGAGGCCTTGACAGCTATGTTGGTGTTAAACGTGCATCCGGTATCCGCCATTAGTGCAGTGGGATTTAGACAATTGATGGAGGTAGTGTGTCCCCGGTACCAAATCCCATCTAGATTCCACTTCACTAGGCAGGCGATACCGAGAATGTACAGAGACATCAGAAAAAGTGTCCTCAGTGTCCTAAAAAATGCTGTTGTACCCAATATCCACTTAACCACGGACATGTGGACAAGTGGAACAGGGCAGACTAAGGACTATATGACTGTGATAGCCCACTGGCTAGATGTATTGCCTTATGCAGCAACAACAGCAGCGTCACCAGTAGCAGCATCTCAGAAATGCCAGCTCGTACCTAAGCAGGCTACGCTGTGTATCACCGGTTTCAGTAAAAGGCACACCACCGACAAAATCTTATAGAGATACTGAGGGAAATCATCGCCCAATGGCTTACTCCACATGGACTCTCTTGGGGATTTGTGATATCTGACAATGCCACCAATATTGTGCGGGCATTACATCTGGGCAAATTCCAGCACGTCCCATGTTTTGCTCACACAATAAACTTGGTGGTGCAGAATTTTCTGAAAAGCGACAGGGGCGTGCAGGAGACGCTTTGGGTGGCCCAAAAAATGTCTGGCCACTTTCGCCATTCAGCGACTGTGTGCCGAAGACTGGAGCGCCAGCAAACACTCTTGAACATGCCCCGCCATCACCTGAAGCAGGAGGTTGTGACGCGGTGGAACTCAACCCTCTATATGCTTCAGAGGATGGAGGAGCAGCAAAAGGCCATACAAGCCTATACATCCACCTATGACATAGGCAAAGGAGGGGGTATGCACCTGACTCAAGCGCAGTGGAGAATGATTTCCGTGTTGTGCAAGGTTCTCCAACCCTTCGAACTTGCCACACGTGAAGTCAGATCAGACACTGCCAGCTTGAGTCAGGTCATTCCAGTCATCAGGCTTTGGCAGAAGCAGATGGAGAAAGTGTAGAAGGAGCTAAGATGGAATAATTCCGCTCGGCATGTGGACTTGTGGATGAAGCCCTTCATTAGCTTTGCCAGGATTTGAGGGTGGTCAATCTGTTCAAATTAGACCACTACATTTTGGCCACCGTGCTCGATCATAGGTTTAAAGCCTACGTGGTGTCTCTTTCTGGCTGACACAAGCCTGCAGAGGTGCAAAGACCTGCTGGTGAAAAGACTGTCAGCTGAAGCGGAACATCAACAGCTCCTTCTTCATTTTCTCCCGCAACTGGGGCTGCCAGGAAACAACTTAGGTATCCTAAGCAACCTGCTGGCAGTGATGCAGGGCAGACAGGAACAAGTTTGGACATCTGGTCTGGACTGAAGGACTTGGTAACAATTTCTGACATGTCTACTGTCACTGCATATGATACTGTCACCATTGACAAAATGGTGGAGGATTACATCGGTGACAGCATCCAAGTAGGCATGTCAGACAGTCCGTACCTGTACTGGCTGGAAAAAGAGGCAATTTGGAGGCTCTTGTACAAACTGGCTCTATTTTACCTAAGTTGCCCCCCATCCAGTGTGTACTCCGAAAGAGTGTTTAGTGCAGCCGGGAACCTTGTCAGCAAAAGGTGTAAGAGGTTGCTTCCACAAAATGTGGAGAAGATGATGTTCATCAAATGAATTATCAATTCTTCCAGGGAGACCAGCCTCCAGAAAGTACAGAGGGACCTGTGGTGGTTTCCAGCAGGGACGAATTAATACTCTGTGAGGATGAGGATGTACACAACACTGAAGAGGGTGAGGAATCGTTGGAAGAGGAGGATGAGGATGATATCTTGCCTCTGTAGAGCCAGTTTGTGCAGGGAAAGATTAATTGCCAGTTGTACTGTTTGCGGCTTCGTTTTTCAAACTGCCATCCTGTCTGCCACTGCAGTGCCACTCCTAGTTGGGCCATGTGTTTGTGCCGCCCACTTGTGTCATTTAGCATAGTCATCCAGCTACCTCGGTGCAACCTTTTGGCCTAAAAACAATATTGTGAGGTGTGAGGTGTTCAGAATAGACTGGAAATGAGTGGAAATTAATGTTATTGAGGTTAATAATAGCATAGGAACAGAAAAACCCACAAATTCTGTGATTTTAGCTGTTTTTATTCTTTTTTCCAAGAAAATACAGATCCAAAACACAAAACCCAGAACCCAAAACACGGAATGGTGGTTTTGCCGAAACCAATCCAGATCCAAAACACGAAGAAAGATCCAGATCCAAAACACGAAAAGTGGCCGGTGCACACCCCAAATATATATGTGTGTGTGTGAGTAGATATAGATAATTTACGCTGTATATATATATATATATATATATATATATATATATATATATATATATATAGTTATCTAACTTGTGTCAGCTGTTTTCCTAGGTGCTTTGCAACAGGTGTGTTTGGTAACTGTCTCACATTTAAAAGCAAAGTTGCTGTGAGCTTTAAACCTTGATAGCATACCCTGAGTTTAACACTAATGTGATGGCCATGTTATAATTCTGAGCAATAGAGTAGGGACTTGCAGTAAAGTGGGGTCCCGTGACGATGGGCTGCAAGCTTAAATGCATTGATCAATTCATGAACCAAAACCCCACTGTTTATTATCGTTATTATTATTATTAGTTATTATGGTGACTGCAGAGCCCCTGTGATTTCTATTTATATATATATATATATATATATATATATATATATAGTGTTCCCTCTAGCTCCGGCGGGAGGCAGGGCGCCGGAGCTAGAGAGGGCATGCCCGTGCGCGCGCCGAAGGCGCACGCGCAACCGAGAAGGGGGCGTGGTCATCGGAAAAGGGGGCGTGTCTATAAGACGCGTCCCCTTTTCGTCACTCTTGGGGGCGTGCCCGGCACTTACGGACACGCCGGGCAGCCCCCAAGCCCTGCAGACAGGGAGAATAGATGCCGGCATGCGCCCGGCGTCTATTCTCCGGCGGTGACCAGGTCACCGCATGTTTCTCCACCCGCGGGACACTGCGTCCCGCGGGTGAGAACGGCTCCCACAGGCTGTGAGGGCAGGGTGCTAAAACAGCCCCGCTAAAACAGCCTAGCGGGAACGCTATATATATATATATATATATATATATATATATATATATAGAAACCCCCCCTTAAAATCCTGCGTTTGCCCCTGCCATATATTGTAATTTAAAAGGCATCTTTTACATTAATGTACTCTGCTTTATAGATACTAAGCAGTCATACTACATGTATCCTCTTTCCGCCATTCCCAGAAAGAGAAGAGGCTTCTTATTCAAGTTATCCTTAAGGAAAGCGACTTTTGTTGGTGTTCTCCATTTTGAATAGGGACCGTAGTTAACTCTTAACCATAAGCCTGTTAAACTATATTTCATCAAATATGAAGTTCTGTGGTTTGATAAAATTATACTGCCCTTTGCCCATCCCACCCTCACAGACATTGATGTCCAGATTTAATTGCTATATAGAATAAAACTGTCCTCACAGACAGGGACATTGATGCCCAGGGTTGATTTACTGCTATAGAGGTAAAAAAAAAAACAATTGCACAAATTCTACATACACATAAATACTTAATTCCTCCGGTTTCCTTTCATGTACAGTAGGCGAGTAGTACCTAGCCAGGCCCTAGAACAGTGTTGGCTAACCTTGACACTCCAGCTGTTGTGGAACTATATATCCCAGCATGCCCTGCCACAGTTTTAGCATGCCCTAATAGCAAAACTGTAGCAGTGCATGCTGGGTTATGTAGTTCCATAACAGCTGGAGTGTCAAGGTTAGCCAACACTGCCCTAGACATACAATGCTGGAAAGCTTCAGCAGCACACACAGAACAGATAAATGCTGTAGCCACTGTCTTATACTTGTACTGCAGGCAGACATTGGGGGGCACATACTAAAACTACAGCAAGAGACCATGCATACGGTTGTGTCTAGCTAAAGACTCAGTAGTTTAAATAAAGATTAATTCGGATAGAAATTGTGGTCACTAAAAATCACCCCTGCAGGCAGACAGGAGGGGTTAACAAGATGCATTGCAGGTGGCTCCCTTTGGGATCTAAATTGTTAAGGTTAAAGAGGCATTTTCTGGCTGACTTTTTGAATGATGTCATAGAGTGGAATGTGTTAGAATCTGTTATTTTACCATGGATCTCCATCTTTGAAGAGGCCAGGAGCTCTTAGCGTCCTTCTCAAGTGCAGCCAACCAAGAACTGTGCTTTTTTACACCTCATTTGGTTGAAATAAACCATTTCTACAGCATCCTGGGACTTAAAGGAATTTCTGAATATTTTTCCCTTAATTATAAGATTTTTTTATTTATATTATCACCTGCTGCTCTGTTTCTCAGCAGCAGACATAGGGTTATACAAATGCTTCTGGTATCCCCATTATTTCTTTCAGACCATTGCCTGTCACCTACTAAGGTTCACGCAGTCCCAATGCAGTTGGTTCTCAAACCAGTCCTTAGGGACTTCATAGCCAGTCTGAATGCAAAGTGAAATTATACACCTCCTTGGATATACCCTGTAAGATGAAACAAAGCTCTATCCAGGATCTCCAGTCATACAACTTGTGGGAAAGCTTTGTTACATATTAAACGTAGACATCGGTGTAACCCTCTTTTGGGTAAGGGACCATTACATATTACAGTATAGGAAATGCTGCAGGCAGGGCCGGATTAAGGTATGTGGGGGCCCCTGGGCAACAAAGTTGTTGGGGCCCCTATCAATAAAATTATACAAGTGATATATTGCTGATGCTTAAAAAATATATATATATACACATATATAGTGTTCCCTCTAGCTCCGGCAGCAGGCAGGGCGCCGGAGCTAGAGAGGGCAATGTTGTGCGCGCGCGCGTCCGAAAAGGGGCGTGGTTATGAAAAGGGGGCGTGTCTATAAGACGCGTCCCCCTTTTCGTCATACTTGGGGGCGTGCCCGGCGCTTACGGACATGCCGGGCAGCCCCCAAGCGCTGCAGAAAGGGAGAATAGATGCCGGGCGGTGACCGGGTCACCGCATGTTTGTCCACCCGCGGGAACATTACATATACACACTAATAGCAGGACCCAGCACTCTCTGTATCAAAACATGCCTCTGGTGCCCTTCCTGTCAATAAACACAAGTCCAGGCCTAGGGGCAGCACTCTGCAAGACTCCACAAACAACAAATGATAGCACAGCAATACTTTGCTATAAGTTTTATATATATATATATATATATATATATATATATATATAATTATTTATTTAATTTTTTTAAACACCCAATATATTACATTTAAAAGCACATGTAATAAACTGCAATTTTAAATAAAATTATATATATATATATATATATATATAATGAACTTGAAAAATCAGCGGCACTTGGAGACTGTAGAAAAATATTTAATGTGTACTCAACACATTAAATATTTTTCTACAGTCTCCAAGTGCCGCCGATTTTTCTTGTTCATTAAATTACGCATGGAAGGCACGGAGGCACACTGTTGCTAGTATAGCAGAGTGCCGGTCCTCCAGAATCACTATATACATATATATATATATATATATGTATATATATATATATATATACACATATATACACACACCTACATGCATATATGCACATACACACAATTACCTACATATAATCATACACACACACACACACACACACAATTACCTACACACACACACAATTACCTGCATACACACACACACAATTACCTACATATACATAAACACACAATTACCTACATACACGCACACACAATTACCTGCATACACACACACACACAATTACCTACATACACACACACACAATTACCTACATACACACACACACTTACCTATATATACATACACACACACACAAAATTACCTACATACACACACTTACCTATATATACATACACACACACACACACACAATTACCTACTTGCACACAAGCTCTCTCCTCTTCTGCTCCATGGCTGGGTGACATGCAGAAGCAGAGTAACATGACACCTTGGAGTCTGCTCTGCCTCACGCTGTTGTCACACAGCCTGGTCTCTGGGTTGCTGCTTGGGCTCTGGTCTGATCAGCCACAGTCTCGCGAGATTTGGCATCATAATCTCACGAGACTGTGACTGTAATGAAGCTCCTCGGCGGCTGCTGAAAGGAAACAGCTGAGCTGCCGAGGAGTACTGCAGCGGAGACAGCTAAATGCTGTACTCCGGTTTGCAATAGAAGTAATGGCTGGAGGCAGGGGACAGTGTGTGGGGGCCCCAGGACAACCCCCCCTGTCGCCCTGCCTATAATCCGGCCCTGGCTGCAGGAGCTTAAACTTTTTTTTCCGTAGAAACATGTTGACAGTAGTTGTGTCTGCCTTACTGAGGTCATAAAACCATTGATTCCTATAGTATGACACTATACACAGTTTGTCATCTTATATTTAAAAAGAAAGAAGTCAGGGATCAATAGAAATCAGAAGTGAGTCAATTGTAAATTATACATCATATCTGCACCATGTAGGACAAAGGGAGTGCTCTCTGACTTTTGCAAAACCTTGGTGCTAAAAGAATACAGCATACATTAAGCCTTCAGGGAGCCTGGGGCACTTAAGACCAGCCCCCACTTGTCGTCTGGCCCACCCCCACTCATTATCTGTCCCGCCCCCACTCGTTGTCTGGACCAACCCCGCTCACTGTACAGTTTGCCCCCACTCATCCAGCCCTTTGAAAATGCCCGGGACTGCTCAATGCAGCAGTGTGCTCTTGCCGGGGGCTCATAGAGTGCGTGTCCAAAACACAGAGTCCCCCGTCCTGTACATCTATTCTTTCATTCATGAATAAATGGCACTCTATTTTGATAAGGCAAATTACTGACACTTTGCTGTCAGAATATTGAAATCAAAGTCTGATAATATTTCTAGCATACTTTATATAAAATTATATTAAATTAAATAAAATGTTAATTTACAATTGACGAAAATGAACATCGGCCGATACATTAGTTGTGTATTTGTAGGTACTGTATAGACTACAAGTGAAAATTATCCATATCTATATAATATCTATATACTTAAATAATTACCTGACAGCACTTAATTCAGAGGTTGCCAAATGTAGTCCTCAAGGCACCTCAACACTTCAGGTTTTAGAGATATCCATGGTTGACTACAGGTGATTTAATTAGTCAATTTGATTTAACCACCTGTGGTAATCCATGGATATTTCTAAAACCTGAACTGTAGGGGTGCCTTGAGGACCAAGTTTGGGAACCTCTGACTTAGGACCTGATTCAGACATGCTCGCTAGATGTGGCTGTTCGCTCTCACCCTATGGAAATTCAGCTAAGTGACGGCAAGGCATAAGCATGCCCACTGTGTCTTGGCGAGCGATCCTTTTATGTTTATAGATGCCCACGGGCCTGTCTTTAGCCGCCCACTAGTGTACGTTATCTCCAGGAAGTATATACAACCATCAGAACATCGGGAACCATCAGATCATACCGCAGCGCTTGTGGTTGACTGTACCCTGCTGCAAGCACTGCGAGCAGTTCAGTGTAAAAATCAGCCAAGTGACGTGTACTATGATGCTGCCTGTTAATTATGCACAACTCTGAAACGGTGTTGAAACACTCTGGCACGCCTGCGTCCGAAACTCCACTCCCCCGTTAGTACTGCCCTGCCCCTGTTACCACCCACAAACGGCCTCTCCTGTCACTCATTCCACTGGGCTGTCATGGCAGGGCGAGCGAGCACATTTCAATTGCCCGTACTAATTTGCGCACGCGCACTGCAAACTACACGCATGCGTACATTAGCGAACATCGTCTGCGACGAGCGGCCGCTTGCTAGCGAGTGGGTCTGAATAAGGTCCTTAGTTCCTTGTTGAAATATTGTCCTATATAGGGTTACAGCATTTTATTTCTTTAATTAATTTCCAGTTTCCATTTGCCGCCCCATAATTTACCAAGTACTATAATTTAATAATTTTATGTATAATTATTACCTGATATAAGCAACGTGACATTACTGATGTAGCCTAGTGGTTCTCAAACCCAGTCCTCAAGTACCCCCCAACAGGCCATGTTGTGTGTATTTTTTAAATCAGGCACAGGTGAGTTGATTTATTTTGCAGAATCAGTAATTATCCCAATATAAATAACACCAGCGCTGACAGGGTTGGCTCTCTGAGCAGCTGCTGAAAAGAAGGGATAGTCAGTCCCTTGAAAGAACTAAAAAATTAAATGTAAAAAGCAGCGCTAGAACTTTAAATCATTTAATGAGTAATGCTAAAAGCACATTCAATCACATATAATAAATTAAATAACATCAAATGACATCCAACTTGGAAACAATACTTGTAAGTAATAAAAAGAGAAAATGTATGGCACAAATAAAAAGGCACTAATAAGATAAAAAATAGACATGCATGTCAAAAATTAATGTAGACTTGATATCCTCAATATACACCTGTATCAGGCAATACAAAGTATACCGCACCAATGGTTTAGCACTGGAGTGCTAAACCATTATCTATTAAGTGCATTACTAAAATATTCCCTTGTTGGTAGGTCTCAAATATAGTTAGGAACCTATTGGGTTCATATGCAAATTAAGTGGTCAATAACGGGACCCGGGATCCAAGGTGGGTAGAATTTACATTCTCTATCTATAAGATATGATACCCCATGGTTATTGATGGAAGGTTGTACCGTGGACCGCGACGTCAGGTACGCTGCGCTCCACGGGTTTTACATTTCCCATTGCGGAAAATTTATTATTAGACCGCATAGCGCTGTGGAGAGGGAGTCTCGGTGGAGCGTATTACGTTGCGTTCCACGGGCCGCCTTCCCCCCAGCGGGCAGATCCTTATGATTTGCACTTTGTCCTCTGTCAGTTGCAAATGGATCAAAACGAAGTTTGGGTTGCAGTGACACTCGATGCCGCGCCCCTTCCCTACGGCAATCTTTCCCTGCTAGAGAACACGTGGTTTATATACACCAATGGGAAGATAAGCATATTATCCTCCATTAGACGGAGGAAATGTCTATGTGATTAAAATATAAGTAAGTAGGTTTATATCCTATTATATTACTTAAGAGATCGGTTTGCCTCCTTTTTGTAAAGCTGTATTTTGTATTAAGGATAGACTTTGCCAATGTTTTGTAGAGTTTAAGGACATGAGTGATGTAATTACACTCAGCGGAAATTAATGAATTTTAATGGCAGGCACTATTTAAGAGGTATTTTTGAGAGACTAAAGACACCTTGAAAAAGCTGCCCGAGAGGCAGTGAAACGCGTTGGTGTTACACCAGGACACAGGCATCACCTACACCTGCACTTGCACTTTATTTGGATATCGACCATCGTTGGGATTGAGTCCCTATTGGAAGAATATATGATCTTCAGCCTGGGATCAGGAATTGAGGACATTGCTCTGGGACTTTGAGCATTTTCTTCACAGACCACCGCTATTACAAGTTGTTGGACCACGCCTCAGAGACTCACAGAGGTAATATTTGTCCATGCAGGAGGGTCCATGTGGTGAAGACACAGTATGTGCTCAGTCCTATATAGGATTTCCTTTTTTGGCTGATTGATCCATCAAGTTCCATTCACGGGATCCACTCCAGTGCTAAACCATTGGTGCGGTATACTTTGTATTGCCTGATACAGGTGTATATTGAGGATATGAAGTCTACATTAATTTTTGACATGCATGTCTATTTTTTATCTTATTAGTGCCTTTTTATTTGTGCCATACATTTTTTCTTTTTATTACTTCCAAGTATTGTTTCCAAGTTGCATGTCATTTGATGTTATTTAATTTATTATATGTGATTGAATGTGCTTTTAGCATTACTCATTCAGTAATTATCCCACCTGTTTCTTTCCACAGATGACATCCTCAAAACATGACCTCTTGGCAGAGGCGGCTCCTACCCTCTTAGATGAGGGGGCTGCCACCGCCGAAAACCACTTACCCGGCTTACCTTCTCCTGGTCGGATCCCGGCGCCTGCACAATTAATCTGACAGGCTTCGGGACTGGTGCATGCGCACTAGCGAAGGGGCGCCGTGCATGCACATATCACTGGCTTCCAAAGGGCTGTATCGTCTCCAACCCCAAGGAGCCATGTAGGGCTGGCGGAAAGGCAGAGAAGCAGCTTCCTACTGGAAGCCGCTCTCTGCTAATAGCAGCCCGGACTGGCAGGCCCAGGGGAAGGATACACCTCCCCCTGAGACTGCCTGATGTTTATGTGACTGGCAGGTGGCGCTTCCAATGGGAGGTCACTGCCACTCAAGGTGTGGCCAGTGCAGTCACGGACTGCACTGACTACACTGAGGTGGTGGATTTTACTGGGGGGGCTGCAGCCCCAAGGCAAAATCCACCACTGCCTTTTGGGGATACTTAAGGGTTGGGTTTGAGAAGCACTAGTGCAGCCATATAATTGTTTTTTTTTCCTTCATAATTTCACTTCTCTGCATTTTAGTAAAGAACACGGTAAGTCACGTGAAAAAATTAGAAAACTAGAATTTACTGTCAATTAAAAATGTATAATTTTATATTGCCTAGAATTTTATAAATACAATAATGGTAATTAACACTGATCAATATTTGGACGTTATATTGCTATTGTCTAGATTACGCCCAACCTTTTCTACAATTTCAATATGTTTATTACCAGAATTGATCCAAGTTCATTTATGTGAAATCTGGCCTCAAATTAGAGTAATCTGAATTCTAATTTAAAACATGTGCAAATCTGTCAGCCTTGAAAGTGTGTCTGAGCATCTCTCAACGGCACATTGCTGTACTTTTTCCATTAGTGTCAGTACCTTCATACGGCAGTAGAGGGTGCTCATGAAATACATTAACCCTTTTATACCTTCAGAAAAAATTCTCAGCAATGCATTTTTTAGATCTTTGAATGAGGATTGACATGTAATTGGTGAGACTTGTGTTTTCTTATACCCCTTTTCCACCTAAATTCCGGGTCTGACCCGGAGTTGGAACAAAGTTCCTATCCGGATCAGACCCGGAATTTTGCCGGCGCCGACTCGGGATGTTCCCGAGTCAGCGCCGCTCACACCGCAGTCGGGTCTGCATAGACCCGGCTTTTGCGGAGTGAAAGTGGTCGCTTGGAGATGACGTCATCTCCAAGCGCCACTGAAGCCGGACCAATCGGCCGGCTAGCAGCGCACTCCAGGTCATCGTGACCCGGAGTGCGCTGTTCTCACAGCAGGGTTTCACGGGCTGCGCCCATGTTAAACCCTGCTAGTTACCTGGGCTGGATTGCCGGGTCACTCGACCCAGCGATCCAACTCTCTCCCCTTTTACACCAGGGAGCTGCCCGGGTTAACCCTTCAAAAACCCGGGTTTTTGCTCCGGTGTAAAAGGGGTATTATTTATCATGTGTCTTTGTTACCCTTTGCAGTACTCTACATACAGGAGTATTGATGTGTAATTTGCAAACCAGATTAATGAATATATGTTACATTAAGCATATGTTAAATATATGAAGATGAAAATTATGATGTATTTTATTTATTTTAACACTATCATTTCAATCCCTTTGTCTGCTCAGTAGATGTAACACATGTTAGTTGCAGCTGCTACATATGAAGAAAATCAAAAGTGAGGACAATCCACTCAAATCTATTTGAAATAAAGAAGATATTCGTTGGAAGTGTTGCATAAAATGATGTTCAGCATGGAACGTGTTGAAAAGAAAATCCAACGACAGAGCAAGTGAAATTAAAATATTTATTGATCAATTGAATTAGTTACACTTGCAAGTGTTCGAGAATATAAAGCAGTGGCATGAATATTGCAGTTCCATTTGTTCCCTTTTGTTACGTATTTCAGAGCAGGATCTCCTGCTACAGACAATATAGGAATACTGATCTTTTGCTATACTTTTGGCATCATAGAGCAATCCATAGAACTGCACAGGAAGTTCCACCTGAAACAATTGATTTAAAACTTATAGAATTAATACCTTCATAATACAATTAGCATAAATGCAGTATAAGGAGTCTATTCATGAAGCAGCAAAAAGCCCTTTATCAGTGATAAAAGGGTTTTTCACTGTTTCTCCCTATTAATAGAAGAGAAATCTGAAATTTCTCCAGAGGTGCCCCTGCTAAGTATACACATCACTTCCCCATACACTAGTATGGGGAGAGCGATTCATAGAAGCACGGAAAGCTCAGCTTTCCATTTCACTTCTAAAAATCTTTTCGCCAGCTCAGAATGGTATAATGTGCCTCCTGAGGGGAGAAGAGCAGGGAAGGAGACAGCTGTCTCCCTGACTTCTCCCTGCTCTCCTCGCCCCCTGCTGCTACAGCAGCCAATCAGAGGGGTCGAGGGAGAAAGGGGCAGAGCAAAACACTGCCCATGCTGTCTAATGGAGAGTTTTCCGCAGTGTATATATGTATAGATATATATAATACAACACTCGGCGGCACTCCATACAAATAAACGCTAGGAACACATAGCTATCATAGCTAGCTATATATAGTAGGGATGTGCGCCGGACCATTTTTGCCGGATTTGGATTTGGTTCTAATTCGTCGTCCGGCTTTGGATTTGGATTTGGATTTGCCAAACTGCGGTGACTGTCTTTGGATTTGGATTTGGATTTTTTTACAAAAATTAACAAAAAAAAGCTAAAATCACATAAATTTGGCTTTTTTTTCTTCCTAGAGTATTATTAACCTCAATAACCTTAATTTCCAGTCATTTACAGTCTATTTAGACCACCTCACAGTTTATATGATAGTTTTCACCATTATTGGCCAAAGGTTGCAGTGAGCTGACTGGTTACTAAGCGACAGAGCAGCGTCACAGACACCACAGTTTAAAGCACATCAATGACACATTGCCACACAGCAGTGGCAGAAATTAAAAGTAGTGCACCTACCCAGTGGGGTACGGCCAGCAGAATCACAGAACTTGTTTACAAAGTGGGCTACCGCCCTAAGAGTCACAGTGCACAATCTTATTCACATTACACCACACATAGTGTCCCTAATTCACATTACACCATAAAGTAGTGTCTCTTATTTATGTTACGACACACAGTAGTCCCCTTTTTACACAATGCCCACAGTAGTGACCCTTTTACACAATGCCCACAGTAGTGACCCTTATACACAAAGCCCACAGTAGTAATGTCCCTTATACAATGCCTACTGTAGTAGTTCCACTTATACAATGCCCCCAGCAGTGGTGTCCCTTACGCAATGCCCCCAGTAGTGGTGCCCCCTATGCAGTCCCCTTAGTAGTAGGGCCCCCTATGCAGTGCCCCCAGTAGTAGTATGCCCCCCAGTAGTATGCCCCCCGTAGCAGGCCCCCAGTAGTAGTGCCCCCATTAGCATGCCCCCCAGTAGCAGTGCCCCCATTAGTATGCCCCCCATTAGCAGTGCCCCCCAGTAGTATGCCCCCCATTAGCATGCCCCCATTAGTATGCCCCCCAGTAGCAGTGCCCCTATTAGCATGCCCCCCAGTAGCGCCCCCTTAAAAACACACACACATAAAAAAAAAACTTACCTGAATACCCGCTCCTGCCGCCGTCCGTCCCGCTCTGCTGCTCTATTACGCGCGGAGGGAGCTGGCAGACAGAGCTCATGAGTGAACTCCAACCGGCTCCCTCCGTTCAGCAGCCAATGAGAGTCTGCCTGACTCTCATTGGCTGCTATTACAAACACACAGCTGCCACTGGCGGCTATGTGTTTGTTCTGTGTAGGGTAGACTGCTATCACAGCGTCTGCCCTACACTAGAGGAGCCCTGATGTTGGATTCTCTCATGAGAATCCAACATCAGGAGGCCGCCGTTCGGCCCCGAACGGGGATCCAAGTCAGGCGGGGAACACCCGAACAGGGTTCGGGTGGACTCGGATCCCCTATGTTCGGAGTGGTTCGGATTCCACAGAATCCGAACCGCTCATCTCTAATATATAGTGCATATGCCTGCCAGGTCACTTCATACTACTGATTGCCCACTGCCTCTACCCTTTCTAGAATCCTAGAAACGATTAGCAACAATACTCAAAAGCTCTCAGGTTGAAGTATTATTACTACAATCATATAGAGTAGGTGCTAGATTTATTTAATGAACAGAACACAATTGATATAGAAGTAACGTCATACATGCCGACATTTCACTCCCTCCTCTCGGGAGGGAGTTGTCGGGCTTTCTCGGTGGGGAGCAGGTCGCGGCAAAAAGGGGGCGTGGCCCGGTGGTGACAAGCATTTTGGGGCGGAGCATGGGGGCATGTCATTGTGATTGTGTCATCGCGGCTCCGCCCCCTCTTCACAATGCCCTTTTTAAAGGCATTGTGAGGCAGGGGGCGGGGCCGTGATGATGCGATTCAGCGCGAATCGCGTCACTGGCCCCTCCGCTGCCGGGATTTTTATAGTAAGTGCAGGGGGGGGCGGATGGGTTGCTGGTGCCCGGGAGGCTTGCCTGCCTTCCCAGGAGGTCGGGAGCGGCACCCAATTTTCGGGAGGTTCCTGACCAAATCGGGAGGGTAGGCAAGTATGAGTAACATAAATAAACAATAACTCACCCACTTGCAGCTGCAGGGAGAATTTTCACTATGCTGTAATAGGTTTTCTCTATCAGCAAATCTTCAGTGATAGGAAGAAGGCTAGGTCATTCATTTGACATGCAGAGACCTGAAGCAGGTTGACAAGGCAATGGGCCGGGGAAGTTGGGATCCATCTATGATGGGGGCTGGCTGAGGAAGGTGATGGGGGGCCTGGCTCAGGAAGGTGATGGGGGCTGTGGACTGAGGAAGGTGATTGGGGCTGTGGACTGAGGAAGGCTAAGGAAGGGAGTGGGACCAAGTTCCAACCCACTGGCCTAGTCTGGACTCTCTGGAGGGAGACACTCACTGGTCTGGACTTTCTGAAGCGACTGGAGGCTTGTCTCCTGCAATTAGCTCTGCAGCTATCTGTGATAGCCCAGCAGGTGAGGTTACTCAGTCTTTTGTAGGGGGCTGGAGGGAATTAATGTTTGTTTTTATTTATCTTCTGGCTGTGGGGGCAATGAATCAGTGGGGCAGATGTATTGTATGAAGCTCTAGAAAGTTATAAATTGCAGAGTAATAAATGACCAACCAATCAGCTCCCAATTGTCATTTTTCAAACACAGCCTGTAACATGACAGTTGGGAGCTGATTGGTTTGTCATTTATCACTCTGCTCTTTATCACTTTCCAAAGCTTCATAGTGTACATCTGCCTCGGGGTATGTTATTTTATTTCTGACTCTACTGGGCATGCGCAATACTATGAGACTCTAAACACCATAGCACCACTCACGGGGCGCTACTTGGGTACTGTATGGAGTGCCGTACACCACTTTCTTGAGCACACAGTGCATCAGCAGTACAGCGGCATAAGTAGCATAGAAATGCCTGGTGGTATGAAGTTGTACACTAGACAATGTATTGAGTTCAGCTGGCTTTGATAAAAATACTGAACTTCAGTTGCTTGGTCTACAGTGTATATATGCAGTACTGGGTCAACTCAGATAATCTACCTGTATAAATGACACAACTCACACACCACTAAGTCCTGTAGTGAAGATTTATAAAAATAAAATAAAAGTGTCCCTTACCAGATCGCAAACCCGTGACGGCCACTCTTGCAAGCCGATCTCTAAACCTCTAACCCACAGTCACACCTATTGTATACAGTTAACAGTGCATCAGTGTAGTGCTGATTGCACTGTCAATCCAGATCAGCTCCACTAGGCATGCGCAGTACTATGAGACTCAGTACACAACAGCGTATCAAGGTGGATAACCTAACCACTTGCCCATAAGCCTGTCCTAGCAAGAACTGCACCTGTCGTGTATGTGATGTGACGTCTGCAAACTACGTGTACTGTGAGCCTCCTTGTAGCTCAACTGGCATATGGAGTGGCTCAATTGTGTGTGACTCCCGACACACTGGGCATGCGCAGTGCTAGATCCCATTGCAACCCATGCACCAGAGATCCCATTGTAACCCCTCCACTGGGCATTCACCAGAGATCCCATTGTAACCCCTCAGAGCTGACAGCCACCACAGCACCAACTGACATTGACGCAAGTTTGCGCTTTAAACGCACAATCAGCTTGTAATACAGAGACCTCTCTCTCAAACAGAGCCCACTATCAGTTACTGAAGTCATGAGAAATCACTATAGTGTAAAAGTCTGGGACAGAGCTGACAGTGGCGCAAGTGTGCAACTTCAACCACACAGTCAGTATGTATTGTAATACAGCCATCCCACTGTCGCTGTGTGACTCCCGATCCACTGGGCATGTGCAGTGCTATTATCTTCCATTACCATGTCATAGCGCTACATGGTGTATGGATTGGCTGCACTGGGCATGCCTGGTCACTCCCGACGTGTTTCGTCCTGGGGACTTCATCAAGGGGATGAAGTCCCCAGGACGAAACGCGTCGGGTGGGACCAGACCTTCCCTCTTGAACTTATGAAATATTGTACCTCTATTTTCTCCACTCAGATAAGCTGCTATTTATTTATTTATTACCTATATTTTTTATGAAAGGAATGTTTCCTCTTTTAAGTGGCATTTGATCCCTTCTCTTTTTGATTCTGGCATTAAGAGATTTGGTTTTACAATTATCTGTATCTGTAATACTGTGTACCCCGCTTTCTCTCCCCCCGTCCCTTCCCCTCCCCATTTTTATATGATTTTTATATATTTTTGTGTTTCTAAATAAATTGTTTACTATTTATCTATACACATATATGCACTTCATTTCTATGAATGTCATTATGGGCTTACTGTATATATTGAATAATATGTATGTTTTGTGTTATACCCATGTCACCAGTACACTTTAGCAACCTAGTCACTCTATAGCCAATCTATTTTCTATGTTTATTTTTAATACTTTTACCAGTATTTTCTCTTTGACTTTGAGCTGACGCCAACAAATATTGGGATTAGTTGCTGCATTGTATTAACTATTAAATCACACGTGAACACACTTTATTATAAACACTGTTTGGCGCCGTACCCACCCATTTTCTTTATATATATATATATATATATATATATATACAGGGCCGGATTAACAGGTGGGCGACAGGGGTGGTCGTCCCTGGGCCCCCACACGTAAAGGGCCCCCACACCCATCGGGGTTAAAGTGGGCCGGAGGAGACAGAACCAGTTCCCACCTTAGCCCGGTGCCGCAGGGAGGCTCTATTTGCCGGGCGCCCACTGAAATTTTGTAACCAGCGGGCGCCCAGCTCCCTCCACACTGCAGCAGCCGGAGTCGGAGGCTGGAGCTCACTCCTGAGCTCCCGCTTCCATCTCCCGCAGTGCACTATGGGAGAGACGTCATGACATGACGTGCAGAGGAGTGGACCGGAGTCGGACAGCAGTGGACGTGGGAGCGGGGCTTAAGGTAAGTATTAGTTGGGGTTTTTTTTATTTTTTTTTGTGCTTTACTACTGGAGGCAATTCTCGGGGGACATCACTACTGGGGGCAATACTCAAGGGACATCACTACTGGGGGCAATACTCAGGGGACATCACTACTGAGGGCAATACTCGGGGGACATTACTACTGGGGGCAATACTCAGGGGACATTACTATTGAGGGCAATACTCAGGGGACATTACTACTGGGGGCATTACAATTGTGGGTTCTACTACTTGGGGCATTACTACTGGGGCACTACTACTGGGAGCATTACTATTGAAGGCACTACTACAGGGGACATTACTACTGGGGCATTACTACAGGGGGCACTACAACAGGAGGCATAACTACTGTGGACATTACTACAGGGGGCATGACTACTGGGGGCACTAGTAATGGGGGTATTGCATAGCGGGCACTGCATATGGGACACTACCGCTGTGGGCACTGACACTACTGTAGGCTCTGCATAAGGTCCTCATTGTGCATACCCCTAGTTCGTCCAAATTTAATAAGGGCCCCCACATGTTTGTTGCCCAGGGGCCCCCACAGACCTTAATCCGGCCCTGTCTATATATATATATATATATATAATCTGTCTATCTATATAAAAATAGTTCACTCACATCCCAGATTTACACAGCAGGAGACGGGAGACCATTTAAAAAATATTCCATATGTAAATCCATAAAGTGTCCAAATTGGAGTAACAGAGGGCACTCACCAGTTAAAAATCATGCTTTATTCATCCATAATCAACGTATTAATGCCAGGAATGTCCAGGAATGTCGACATTTCAGTCCAGCAGGACCTTTATCAAGACCTTAACATCACATCAACCATATAATACCAGATGTGTAGTAGCAGCATCAGTTTCCAAAGAAGCATGTTTTTTGGAAACTGATGCTGCTACTACACATCTGGTATTATACGGTTAATGTGATATCTATATCGTCGTTATAACAGTAGTATGCACTCACGTAAACTTCATCTTTTGGGGTGCTTCCAAAATGCACAGGTCAGAGTCTCAGTCCCTGTGCATCCACAAAAATATACACTTGAAAGGCGCACTCAGCATGTTCACAGTAGAAAACATCAGTAAATGTATTGCCATTAGGGAAGGCAATCCCTGGATCAGGTTCTGTGGGATCCCGGGATTTCACATAAAAAGCACAGGGATTTGTATCCCGGGACAAGTGCTTCCAATGCCGGGATTATTGGGATTACGTAGCAGCAGGCTGCGCATCTTTCTTCAAACCGGGCAGCGTGGAGCACTAGTTACGTTGGCTCAGACTGTGCCCTCCCGGCTGCATGTAACGCCATAGGTGTCATGCCCATTATACAGCCACTGCCACTCGACCTGTGGAGTCTGCTGTGGGCGGCAGGCTATTGCTAAGCAGAGGCTGGCTGCTGACACTTTCACTCACTGGCTGCTGTGAGAGGACCATGGTGGGAGTCAGGGCTTGGGAGGGAATGGAGTCAGTACCTGCTGCTGTCTGCCATTTGCCTTGGCTGTCTCTGCATTCTGCAAAACTTGCTGAAGTTCTTCAATCAGGACTGGAGGAGTCATTGAACTTGTGGCAGAAAGTGCCATATAGCTCAATCCTGGGTATCTCGGGAATCCTGGGATTGAAAAAATGAGGTGGGATTGGCTTCCATATTTGCCACCACAAACCACCATGTCCTGCTACACTTGCGGCGGATTCGGCTGTGATTTTGTTATATATAATATATTATATATACATATATTTTTGGCTCTGAGATTGGGGGGATGGGTGGTATAGTGTGCTATTTAGCTGGATTTCTTTATTAGCAAATTATACCTTGTTGAGGTTAAATAGTATAAAAAGGACCCTAGTGCAGCCTGTAGCACTAGTGGACTTTCCCATGTCACCAAAACTGAAGTTAAAAGAAGAGAAATAGTACTAAATTTGCGCAATCTAAAAGTCACAACTGATAGTTAGTAGTGAAAAAAATATTACATTTATTTTTTTGGGATATAATAGATAAAATGCATATAAGTTTATCGTAACATAAAAATACACATATTTAAAAGCAATGTAAACAATGTATCATAAAAACTGCATAAGGAGAAAGAGACAGTACTCTCCTTTGTGGGGCACTAATCCAGCACATGAAATCAGTAGATTTCAATATATGCTAAAACTTAACTTTTAATGAAATTATCAATGCTAAAAAGAAAGAGCTCACATATATTACAATAGAACAACACACAAACATTTAATGGCACAAGTCAGTGGTATAGGTATACAATCGGGAAGCCGGGATTAGGAGGGGGATTAGGGTTAGGCACTTTGGGGGGAGGTTAGGGTTAGGCACCCCTAAGGAGGTTAGGTTTAGGTTTAGATTATACTTACCTTAGCAACGATCGGGATTTCCAGCGCTGACGGGCTTCCGCTGTCAGGAACACTGCTTTTCTGGGCCAGGCGGTATTTCTTACCGATTTCTTGGTATATCGTTAAGAAGAATTTTTTTGGTCCCATAATTGTTGAAATAATACATATATGGTTCAGACTCATCAGATGTATACTTTAAAAAACCACAGATTTATACGTGTGATAAGAATCATATTAAATCCAAATGGCAAACTTTATATAGTCAATCAAGGTGTATGCAAAAAGAATCAATTTCTTTAGAAATAATGCAATACTATCCCTTGGCAAAAATATATAGGATACAGTTATATCAAATTCCAAAGGAAAAAAATCCTTAATGAAAATAAGCAGCAGTCACCTCGGCCATACAAAACATAAATAGCAGCTCTTCAATTCCCATGGTCTCCAGAAAAGATGTTTGTCATCTTCATAGTGCAATATTTCATGTATGTAACTTTAGGAACAATTTTAGTATACAACACAATTAATACAGTATACCGTATGATATAGAGCAACCATAATCCTGTATAAAATAATCAACTGTACGAGTATTTGAGGATCAATGTGATTCAGTACCAGGTTAAAAAATGAGAGTACTATGACAATAATTAAAATTATGTAATGATCAAATAAGAGCTTGTTACCTATATCATATAATCTGTATACAATTAGCGCTAAAATAAAGGTACAGTATATATAAATCTTTTAGCAGTCAATAGTGTGAATCATGCTTGTTATACAATTAAGCCTGCATTTGGACAGAGATCAGTATGATCAGATCCATGATAATTAGATTCAGAAGTAAATTGCCTCTATTAACCTCACATAATCAAGTGGCTGCATATCTGTATACAATTAGCACTGAGATAAAGGTGTATATAAATCCTCTGGCAGTCAGTAGTGTGAATCATGCTTTTGTATACACAATTATGCCTGCATATGGACAGAGGGGGTCTTTCAGACCCGCTCGCGAGCGCAGGATGCTCGCAAGCGGGTCGATGGTGCCCTACTGCGCATGCGCACGACGGAGGGAGCTCCGTCGTGCGCATGCGCGAGACCCGACTAGCGACGGGTCTCGCACCAAAGGGGGCATGCTGTCGATGTTGATTGACAGCACGCCCCCTTTGGTGGGCGTGCCGGGGGCGTGGCTGCTACTGTCTGAAGCCGGCCCCACTGACATCAGTAGTGATGTCAGTGGGAGTGATTTTGGCTACCGCAGGGTCTCCGTCGCAAGCCCGATGGTCGCGATGGTCTTAACCATCGCGACCATCATCATGGACGCTCGCTATAGCTGTGGGTGGTCACCCACAGCTATGCGAGCGTCCAAGAGTCCGCTCCATTTTCATGTAGGAGGGCCCTGATTCAGAGCTGAGAGAACATAGAGGTATAGAAGAAAGTAAATGATATCTGCTTTTCAGTGATCCTTCCAGCGTCTGCTTGTTACATAGTATTGCAATCAGACAATCTGTAGTCCAGGCTAAATGAGAGTATCCTAAATGCAAACTGTAGGAGAGTGGGGGAAGGGAAAAAAAGAGGACACTGGGCTTGGGGGCTGCTGCTCGAAGTATATGTGCCTGTGTTACACAGTGAACTAATACCCCTTTTACACTGGAGCTAAAACCCGGGTTTTTGAAGGGTTAACCCGGGCAGCTCCCTGGTGTAAAAGGGAAGAGAGTTGGATCGCCGGGTCGAGTGACCCGGCAATCCAACCAAGGTAACTAGCAGGGTTTAACATGGGCGTAGCCTGTGAAACCCTGCTGTGAGAACAGCGCACTCCGGGTCACGATGACCTGGAGTGTGCTGCTAGCCGGCCGATTGATCCGGCTTCAGTGGCGCTTGGAGATGACATCATCTCCAAGCGACCACTTTCACGCCGCAAAAGCCGGGTCTATGCAGACCTGACTGCAGTGCCGGCAAAATTCTGGGTCTGATCCGGATAGGAACTTTGGGCCTGATTCAGACCCACTCGCGAGCGGCTGTCCGCTCGCAAGTGGGTCGATGTTCTGCGCCTCCCGTCAGAAGCCGGCCCACTGACATCACTAGTGATGTCAGTGGGAGTGATTTTGGCTCTGATAGAGCCAAAATCACTCCGGAGCTTGCGGTTGAAAACCTCAACCGCAGGCTCCGGCTCGCAGTTTCGATGGTCGCGATGGTCACGACCATCGCGGCCATCAAAATGCACGCTCGTATAGGCTGTGGGTGGTGACCCACAGCTATACGAGCGTCCAGGAGGACGCTCCATTTTTATGGAGGGTGGCCCTCATTCAGAGTGTGCGCTCTGCTCAGAGCGTACGGCTCTGAATGAGGGCCTTTGTTCCAACTCCAGGTCAGACCCGGAATTTAGGTGGAAAAGGGGTATAAGAGTGAGCGGTCTCTGCCCAGCAGAGGAGTAGCGTGGAGCCATGGTGCCCGGAGACAGTGCATGTCATACCGCCCCCAAACTTCCCCCACCCCCCGCTCCTCCCTGTACTGAACTGTGCCAGTGGGGTATGGCCAGCCTGCGGGGGAACACTGAAGTGAAGGGAAAAACAGCAAGCAGTGGCGGTATGACACTTGGCATTGAGGTACCATTGGGGGAATGGAATACTTCAGTGAGGTACTGTCTGACATTAAGGGGTAGCTCTGATCTGACTTTTATTATTATGGCAATAGAGGAGATTGTATTAAATATTCTGATAATTTAACTTAAATTGACAGAGTACATGTGCTAGAGTGAGATTCCACAGGGTGCACAGCTAATTACTGTAATTACTGCCCCAAGCAGCTTTCACTGGAGTGGGAACACCTATAGGAAGCTCCCTTCTCAGCTATGCTCCTACATCGCAAATATACATTGCACCTATATTAATGTGAGTACTACTAATCATGTTCTGTCTACCACCATTATTATTATTTCAGGTCTCCTAATATTATTTAATAGACCTTTCGAATAACACTTTGTGGTCATGTATGGGAACACCTCCATTTCTTTAAATAGCAAAGCAGTGACTTTGTTTGATCAAATACCTTATAATTGAAGTTTAGGACTTTACCTCAGATGTGTCACTTTTAAGAGAGAAGGAGGTAGGGAATCAAAGAGGAGAGGGGAGAGGAAAGTGCCGATCAGAGAGGGGAGGTTACAGTAGCCAATAAGAAAAGGAGAGCGGTGGTGACAAAAGGTCTGGAGTTGATTCTAGGTGTGACATTTGCATTTGGAATCAGTTGCTGTCGACTCAATATGAGATCCAAAGAGCTGTCACGATCAGTGAAGCAAGCCATCATTAGGCTGAAAAATTAAAACAAACCCATCAGAGAGATAGCAAAAACATTAGGTGTGGCCAAATCAACTGTTTGGAACATTCTTAAAAAGAAAGAACGCACCGGAGAGCTCAGCAACACCAAAAGACCCGGAAGACCATGGAAAACAACTGTGGTGGATGACAGAAGAATTATTTCCCTGGTGAAGAAAAACCCCTTCACAACAGTTGGCCAAATCAAGAACACTCTCCAGGAGGTAGGTGTATATGTGTCAAAGTCAACAATCAAGAGAAGACTTCACAAGAGTGAATATAGAGGGTTCACCACAAGATGTAAACCATTGGTGAGCCACAAAAACAGGAAGATCAGATTAGAGTTTGCCAAACAACATCTAAAAAAGCCATTACAGTTCTGGAACAACATCCTATGGATAGATGAGACAAAGATCAACTTGTACCAGAGTGATGGGAAGAGAAGAGTATGGTGAAGGAAAGGAATTGCTCATGTTCCAAAACATACCACCTCATCAGTGAAGCATGGTGGTGGTAGTGTCATGGCGTTGGCATGTATGGCTGCCAATGGAACTGGTTCCCTTGTATTTATTGATGATGTGACTGCTGACAAAAGCAGCAGAATGAATTCTGAAGTGTTTTGGGCAATATTATATGCTCATATTCAGTCAAATGCTTCAGAACTCATTGGACGGCGTTTCACAGTGCAGATGGACAATGCCACGAAGCATACTGCAAAAGCAACCAAAGAGTTTTTTTAAGGCTAAAAAGTGGAATGTTATGCAATGGCCAAGTCAATCCCCTGGCCTGAATCCGATTGAGCATGCATTTCACTTGCTGAAGACAAAACTGAAGGGAAAATGCCCCAAGAACAAGCAGGAACTGAAGACATTTGCAGTAGAGGCCTGGCAGAGCATCACCAGGGATGAAACCCAGCATCTGGTGATGTCTATGCGTTCCAGACTTCAGGCTGTAATTGCCTGCAAAGAATTTGCAACAAAGTATTACAAAGTGAAAGTTAGATTTAGGATTGTTTAGTTTGTCCCATTACTTTTGGCCCCTTAAAAAGTGGGAGGCACATATAGAAACCGTTGTAATTCCTACACCGTTCACCTGATTTGGATGTAATTACCCTCAAATTAAATCTGAAAGTCTGCAGTTAAAGCTCATCTTGTTTGTTTCATTTCAAAGCCATTGTGGTGGTGAATAGAGGCCAAAATATGAAAATTCTGTCAATGTCCCAATATTTATGGACCTGACTGTAACTGAACACTGTATGTGGTTCTCTCTCCTAGGGCTGCCTATTGCTGATGCAGTGCAGGCTAGACACAGGGAGTAAGAAACCAACTGTGCTGTAGAAAGGGAAAAGGTACCTTAGCTGCTGCTATGTGCCAGGTGACTAACTGCAGCCAGACGTACGTTCACCACATGGAGCTTTGTCAATGGACATATATTTGGTGCATAATGTATGATAATGTAATCATAACTATGAATTACTAATATGCCAAAACGAATATATAATTATAGTGGGAAGCAGTCGGGAAGCCGACGGACGAAATCCTGACTGCCGCCTTCCTGGCTGTCTAATCCCGGCAAAGTACAAATGACAGGCGTCAAAATCCTGATGCCTGTTATTGGACCTACGCCGGAACCCCGAAACCTGGCTTACCGATCGAAGGTAAGCCGGGCGCCTGGCACGTACAGCCGCGGGGGGGAGGGTTAGGTTAGGGGCTCCCAGGGGGGACTTAGATTTAGGCACCCCCCATGAGGCTAGGGGAAGGGGGGGTTGGGGTTAGGCACCCCTGGGGGGAGGTTAGGGTTAGGAACCCCCCTCGGGAGACTTAGGTTTAGGCTGCGGGGAAGGGGGGGGTTAGGTTTAGGCACTTAGAAGGAGGGGGGGAGGTTCGGGTTATGCACCCCTAAGAGATGGTTAGGGGGTTAAAAAAGGTTTGTTATACTTATCTTTTGTAGCTTCAGGATTTTCACTCCTGCCGGTCTTCCACTGTCGGGATTTCGACCGCCGGCAAATGGTAAATCATACTGATTCCATTATAATGGCTGTCAAAATACCATTAAACTAACAGGATGTTTTTTGTACCTATCTGATTGGAGACCGAAACTGTCAATCACAGGACCTACAATATCATAGACTTAGGACAGTCCTGTTACCTGATAGGAACTGGCAGATGTCAATTAATGGATATGCAGCTCGGGATTTGCTGCACATGGCAAAATAGCCTAGGACCTAGGCAATGCACATTAGGCTGTATGTGATCAAGCCCAGCAGGGGGAAAAACGCGCGTCATACCTCACTTCCGGGTACTCGTGGTGCGCACAAGAGTCCCAGCACTAGGCACTCAGATTCACAGGAATCAGGCTGGAGACCTGCCCGCTTCAGCACAACACTTCTGAACAGGTACATATTCTTTTTTCAACTTCCTCTCATCAGGACAAGCACCTTCTGACCTCCCTGCAATGTCTTTGAACATCAGGGAGGTGGGAGGAATTGGGTCCTGACAGCAGAAGCGTCTCTATACTTCACTTTCTATCTGCCCTACCAGCTACTCTCTCACCTCCCATTCCCTGGACTAGTATCCACACGGAAGAGAAGCAGAAGTCACTGGATCATAGGTACCAGATATCCCTTCTCCATAGGAGTGCTTACCAACACTCAAACTACATTACATGTCTGTGAGATTACCAGTGTATATGGGATTGTTATAAATATCTATTATATCAGCATTTATATGAAGTGATTATAGCTGATATTGTTGAGACCAGAAACCTGCTACTGTCATGGCTACAGACCTATATTATTAGAGATGCAGTTTTTTTTTGTCATATAACCAGACAAACCTGATGTGTATATATGATCCAGAAAGCAGGTTGCTGTATTTCTTTGGAATTATATGAGATTATCGAATATACATGCAATAACATCAGTGTTTGCAATGTTATAATCCTCTTTGTGTGAAGCTATAGAGTGAGAATTATCTGTATAGCTTTACCTGCACATCAGACAATTGTTGATCAGATGGAATTAAATGGGTTTTTTTTTGTTTTTTTAACATCATATGATAAATCAGACATCATTGGGACTCAGTAAACTAATACTATGTCAGATTATTGACACTATTTCTTGCGTTTTACAGGATGTAATATTGTTGATACCTGAAAACGTCACTGCACTAAGGCCCTGATTCAGAGCCGGACGCTCTGACTGAATCAGGGCCGTCCTTCTTAATTTTTAGAGCGGCCTCCTGGCCGCTCGTATAGCGGGCAGGAAGATGGTTGCGATGGCCAAGACCATCGCGACCATCGGGCTTGCAACGAGACCCTTTTGGTAGGGTCTCGTTGCCGCAAGCCCTGGAGTACTTCGGCTCTATCAGAGCCGAAAGCACTCCCACTGACATCACTTGTGATGTCAGTGGGGCCGGCCCCAGACGGTAGGCGTTCCCATGGGAACGCCTCCGTTTGGGCAGCCACGCCCCTGGCATGCCCACCAATGGGGGTGTGCTGTCACTCACCATCGACAGCACACCCCCTTTGGTACGAGACTCGGAGCGATGACTTGCCCGTCGCTATCCGGGTCTCGCGCATGCGAACTGGGCCAACATCGACGCGCTTGCGAGCGCTCAGCACTCGCGAGCGGGTCTGAATCAGGCCCTAAGTTACAACTTTGATGCTATTGATGCTGTTGTCAATACATTTGACATATGTGTATATTATTATGACGGACATGATCTGGTCTCTGTAAAAACTGCATGAAATATTTTTTTTAAAAAGGATAGGTAAAATATCTTTGCCTGCTATTCCTTTTATAGTTTTCCCAGACTTAATGATGTACTAGAAAACATGCTGTCTCCTTAAAAAAGAAACACTTGAATAATCACGTATATATATATATATATATATATATACATATATATATATATATATATATATATATATATATAGCAGGTGAAATACTTGATAAAGCTATGCTATTGGATTAAAGCTTATTAGTATTTCGCTTTGGTCTTTGATGCTCGTCATTGCTGAAAGATAATTTTGACTGCCTGTGAAAATAACATTGTATAGTAACAAAGATATTAACTTTACGTGCCTTTGTATTACCATATATGAACACTTGCATTATAGCATTGGTGTTAATAAATATTCTCTCCCATACATAGAGCATTATTGGGAAATGAACACTATTATAATACAAGGTTTATTTGCCTTATTGTTCATTCAAGGAGGATACTGATAAGGCTTCTCTGTGTGTCTATACAGTGCATCCGGAAAGTATTCACAATTCTTCACTTTTTCCACATTTTATTATGTTACAGCCTTATTCCAAAATGGAATAAATGCATTTTTGTCCTCAAAATTCTACACACAATAGCCCATAATGAGAACGTGTAAAAAGTTTTTTTGAGATTTTTGCAAATTTAATTAAAAAAAACACGATGAAATCACATGTACATAAGTATTCAACTCCTTGGCCATGAAGCTCAAAATTGAGATCAGTTGCATCCTGTTTCCACTGATCATCCTTGAGATGTTCCTACAGCTTAATTGGAGTCTACCTGTGGTAAATTCAGTTGATTGGACATGATTTTGAAAGGCAGACACCTGTCTATATAAGGTCCCACACTTGACAGTGCATGTCAGAGCACAAACCAAGCATGAAGTCCAAGGAATTGTCTGTAGATCTCCGAGACAGGATTGTCTCGAGGCACAAATCTGGGGAAGGGTACAGAAAAATATCTGCTGCTTTGAAGGTCCCAATGAGCACAGTGGCCTCCATCATCCATAAATGGAAGAAGTTTGGAACCACCAGGACTCTTCCTAGAGTTGGCTGGCCGTCTAAACTGAGCAATTGGGGGAGAAGCGACCTAGACAGTGAGGTGACGAAGAACCCAATGGTCATTCTGTCAGAGCTACAGCATTCCTCTGTGGAAAGAGCAGAACCTTCCAGAAGGACAACCATCTCTGCAACAATCCACCAATCAGGCCTGTATATTAGAGTGACCAGACGAAAGCCACTCCTTAGTAAAAAGCACATGGCAGCCCACCTGGAGTTTGCCAAAATGTACCTGAAGGACTCTCTGGTCTGATGAGACAAAGATTGAACTCTTTGGTGTGAATGCCAGGTGTTATGTTTGGAGCAAACCAGGCACAGCTTATCACCAGGCCAATACCATCCCTACAATGATGCATGGTGGTGGCAGCATCATGCTGTCGGGATGTTTTTCAGCGGCAGGAACTGGGAGACTAGTCAGGATAGAGGGAAAGATGAATGCAGCAATGTACAGAGACACCCTGGATGAAAACCTGCTCCAGGGCGCTCTTGACCTCAGACTGGGGCGAAGGTTCATCTTTCAGCAGGACAACGACCCTAAGCATACAGCCAAGATATCAAAGGAGTGGCTTCAGGACAACTCTGTGAATGTCCTTGAGTGGCCCAGTCAGAGCCCAGACTTGAATCCAATTGAACATCTCTGGAGAGATCTGAAAATCATCTGCGGACGTCCGGCGGTGAGAGTGCACTCTCTTCTCCTTCGCTCTGTGTTTCTTCAATGTCCTGAACCAGAGGGGGTGTGGCCAATGCGTTTTGCTTGTCCAATCATGACAGGCTTCGTCAGGGCTATGTGTGTATGGATCGTCACGGTGAGCTTATTATGGCTCCACCACTTCCTTATTCTGTGTGCATCCGGCTTTCTTTTGTTGTCATGGGTACTTAAAAGGATTGCAGGGGTTCTTTATGTTGGGAGTAATTGTTGCTATTTGCACTCCTTGTGCATGGATATTACCTTTTTGCTGAATAGTTATAGACAGTGCATCGTATGACAATATATTTCCAATCTGGTTTAGTTATTTAAATAAAATAAACAAAGTATGGCCCACACTAGTTAATAGTAATAACAATATTATATTTTTGCTCTAAGAGCCATTAGTGTTATTCCATGGGAAATATTGAAAATGGTCTGATAACAGAATAAAACATCAATGCAATGATTCTTAAAGATTTCACAAAATAACAGCCGAATCTGCCGCATGTGTAGCAGGATATGATGTTTTGTAGTGGCAATAATTTTAATGTGGTGAGTGCTCATTTCAAGTGTAATATATACAGTATATTGTGGGAGGGTTAGAACAGAACTGACAGGGATGTAATAATGAAGGGTGTCAGATCCAGGCAATGTATTATATGTGCAAATCTGAGCAGCAGGCTTGATTGCAAGTACCTGTCAGAAGCTGGTAAAAGAGCTTCAGAACAGGATTCCTGACGCTGGGCAAGCAGGCCAGGCAATAGGCTGGGTGTTTGGGCTATGCTAGGGACCATAGGTACTCTGGGCCTGATTCAGACCCGCTCGCACGTGCTATGTGCTCGCAAGCAGGTCGATGGTTGCGCAAGCCCCGTAGCGAGTGAGAAATTCACTCGCTCCGGGGCTCGCTACAAATGGGGTGGCTGTCGACGTTGATCAACAGCTCGCCCCGTTTTGTAGGCGGGGTGGGGGGTGGCTGGACAAATGAAGGCGTTCCTGTAGGAATGCCTGCCGTTTGTGGGTGGCCCTACTGACATCACCAGTGATGTCAGTAGTGAGCTTCTGGCTCTATTAGAGCCGGAAGCTCACTGGGGCTTGCGGCAGACGAGACCCTACCACAAGGGACTCGTCACAAGCCCGAATTGTCGTGACCATCGCGACCATCACCTGGCCACTTGCAAAAGCTGTGGGTGGTCACCCACAGCTTAGCGAGCAGCCAGGAGGCCGGCTTTTACAAAAAAAAAAGCAGGCGTCCTCATTCAGAGCAACCGCTCGCTTATTGGCGAGCGGCTCTGAATGAGGTCCAACTTTGCTAAGAAGATTGTAACCTGTTATGCTATGACCTGTGTTGCTGTTTGCAGACATTGCAAACTGCCCATAATACCTGATCTGTGAAACCTGCAGTGTACTAGGCAACCTGCCTGGTGGAAAATAAAAGTGAGCTGAATCCTAAACTGTCTATGTGATCCATGTCACAATATTTACAGTATAAATATATATATATATATATATATATATATATATATATAGAAAGCTTGAAGGGCGGCACTCACAGGACTTCTCCGAAGTAAATAAAGGAACACTTAGACCTTCATATAAACTTAGCTAAGTGTTCCTTTATTTACTTCGGAGAAGTCCTGTGAGTGCCGCCCTTCAAGCTTTCTATTACAACGGTGTACATCACCCCCGGGAGGGCACCGAGGCAAGTTGTTTACCTGTACAGTGGAGTGCCAGTCACTATATTGCTTTATATATATATATATATATATATATATATAATATATATATATATATATATATATATATTGTGGTGAGAGGTGTTGTCTCTCACCTGAATTGCCCAAGGGAGGCTAGAGTGAAACTTGTGCAGTTTGCAGCAGCAGGAGAGATTTGGAACTCTGGATTTTCAAAGTTGCACAGGGCCAGCTGCAGCTCATCACTGAGAGACAGAAAGGGTTTAAAACTCCCATACATCCAGTGCTCTGGGCACTGACGCCAGCAAGTGGACAGTAAGAAGTTCAGAGTTCAGTAGTGCCAAGGACTGATGATTTTGGCTATGCTGGAAGAGCATGGCAGACTGTGGCTGCTGGCCATTGCAGTAGACTAACCATTAAGCACTGGGAGTGCTGGAACATTTACTTTCACCTGTTTATTTTATGTGCCTGTGTGTCCAGGCTTAAGTCTGTGTAGGTTAAAGTACAGTGTCTGCTGCCATTAAATACACTGCTTTACAGAATACCTGCCTGACATGAGTCCTTATTTCTACACCCCGTGTTACATTTGGTGGCCCATACAGGGACCTGCACTGCTGTATCGCAGCGCAAATGCCAGACACCTCCGACGTGGCAAAGGATCTGATAAGGCAGAGAGGGCCTGATTCAGACCCTCTTGCGAGTGCTATGCACTCGCAAGCGGGTCGATGGTGGCCTAGTGCGCATGCGCACAACAGAGCCGGCTCCGTCGTGCTCATGCGCGAGACCCGGATAGCGACGGGCAAACCGTTGCTCCGGATCTTGAACCAAAGGGGGCGTGCTGTCGATGTTGAGTAACAGCACGCCCCCTTTGGTGGGCAGGCTGGGGGAGTGGCTGCCCCAACAGAGGCGTTCCCATGTGAACGGCTCCGTTTGGAGCCGGCCCCACTGACATCACGAGTGATGTCAGTGGGAGAGATTTCTGCTCTGTCATAGCCGAAATCTCTCTGGGGCTTGCGGCAATGAGACCCTACCACAAGGGTCTCATCGCAAGCCCGATGGTAGCGATGGTCTTGACCATCGCGACCATCTTCTTGGCCGCTCGCTATAGCTGTGGGTGGTCACCCAGCTATGTGAGTGGCCAGGAGGCTGCTCTAAAAAACAAGAAGGCCGGCCCTGATTCAGAGCGAGCGCTCTGTCAGAGCGTCCGGCTCTGAATCAGGGCCAGTGTTCGGTATACTTTAGAACAGTTGGCGAAAAAGAAAAACTGCAGTTATATTAAGAAAACTGTGTAACTTGCTGTGTACTGAGAGAAAAAAAGAAAAAAGTTACTTTCCTTTTTTTTCTAGTGAGGTGCTTAAGACATGTCAAATGCTGATTGTAAATTCTCCTGGTGTTGATTGCATGATGTGTAATTTAAGTTCACCTTCTGTTTGAACAGAGCCAGGCTCACATATTGAGTTCTATTTAACCACTGCATTGCTGGGAAAAAGAAAGAAAAAACCCCAGTGTTTTCTTTTTCTGTGTTTAGCTTGGATAACTGTTGCATTGCTGAAAGAATGATATATTTATTTTTGGGAAATACTGGCTTCTTATGTAAAAGCACCTAGACTTGTGTATAAACCTCCAGGAGATAAAATGGAGGAAGTTTTTTGCACTATAATAAATTTGTTGGCCTCTCACCAAAAGACAGAGGGACAAATGTTGCAGCTGGTGACCCAGTATTGGGTATGACAATTGCAGGGCATTTAAAGAAAATGTCTGCCTCGGATGACCCAGAGGCGTATTTGCTGATTTTTGAGAGGGTGGCACAGTGTTTAAAGTGGCCAGCGGATACTTGGGCTGATAGACTTGTCCCCTATCTTACTGGTGAAACACTAAAAGCCTATGCTAATTTGTCCTCTACTGATGCAGAGAAATATGACCTAGTGCCATTCTGGCCTGGTCACGACTCTCTCCTGCTGGGAAAGCACAGTGTTTCCATGAATAGGCCCTATTACCAGGGGTCCCGATTGGAAGCAGGTCACCAGACAGGGTCGGAGTAGGCTCCAACTGGAGATCTGCACTTCCGCTCAGATTTTGGAGATGGGAGTTATCGACCAGTGCATAAGGATGCTAAGTCAGAGTATGCAGCGCTGGGTCATACATGCCAATCCTCAGAATCTAGAAGAGTTAGTTATAGTGTTGGAGTGGTGTGAGACTGCAGGAAATATGGAAAAAATCCTTTAAAAGAAACCAGGGGATTGGCATTTTGTTAAATTGGCACCCCACTGGCCTGTGACCCCGTCTACACCCACTGTTCATGGAGACCCCAACGGAGACTCCGTGGTCATCTGCTATGAGTGCGGAGAGCCAGGTCATGTAAGGCAGGACTGTCCAAAGAAAATAGAGCCTATGGAGTGTGGTATTGCCAGCATGGGTGGTATATATTCAGCTTTCTATACTATGGCACCACTGGATTCCAGACCCCCATTAATGTGGGAGTCTGTTTTGCTGAATGGACGAGAGCTACCGGCTTTTACAGACTCAGGGAGTGAGCTAACTCTGATCTCTAAGGCTGTCCTACCCAGGCCAGTAAAGAAAATGCCAGGGTTAGTTGAGGTACTTCTCCTGTGTGTGAGTGAGCCTCACCGTAAAGGGGCACACTTATGAGGTGGTAGCTGCAGTTAGACCTAAGCTCCCTTATCCACTCATATTGGGACGCAATTTCCCAGGATATGCTGAGCTTTTAAAGAAACTTCAGAGACAAAGCAAGTGTAAAGTCTCCAAGGCCTTACCTTATAGAGTGGAGAAGAGTGGAAGAGCACAACCAGTCCTTTTTGGAGAGGGAACCTCTGAATTACCAATATTGGATAAGGATGCCCCTATTCTGGATTGGGATATGCTGCTAACTGACATAGACCTATGAAGCTTTGCCCGGGACCAACAGAACGATGCTGCCCTCTGGAATTTCATGTCTAATGTCATAAAAGTCAATGGCGTAGCACAAAGCGGCTACCCTCAGGAGAGCACTCCATATTTTGTCCTTAAGTCAGACCTACTATATAGAGTCAAGATGGAACAAGGGAAAAAAGTTGAGCAGTTATTGGTACCCAGGGTACATATACCACTAGTGTTGTGGGTTGCTCATACCAATCTTTGGGGAGGTCATTTCAGAGAAGAGAAAACACTAGAACATATCCTGCTCTAGTTCTTTTGGCCAGGAATCACAGCCAAAGTGAAAAGATTCTGCCAATGATGCCCTGTGTTCCAGAAGACCAGCCTGAGACCTCATTTGAGGGAACCTGTGGGGTCAGTAAATTATAAATATATATAATCTATAATTTATAATATATAAAATCACGGGCTACACCAGGTACATAGATGACATCTTTTTATTATGTAGAAAAAGGGATGTTTGGTTGATGGATCAACTAAACAAAAGAACTCTATGTGGGTGCACTCACGAATCAGTAAAGAAAATTATCTAATGTTGCTATTAAAACATAGCTTTTATTATACAAAAAATGTCATAAAAAAGACTTACAAGACTAAATTTACAGACATATAACTGATGACGTAGGGTTTTACGTCATATATAATTGAAGAATACAGGTGTATTCAGGATCTGGGTTACGAACATCACAAATTAGGTCGGCGAAATAAGACTTACATATCATAAAGTACAAACATAAAATATGTAAAGTAAAAAACACAAGGGTTAAAGGCAAAATTAGAAACAATTAACACACCTTAAGGGTCAATGGCCCTCATTCAGAGCCGTACGCTCTGAGCAGAGCGCACGCTCTGAATGAGGGCCGGGCTCCATTTTCATGGAGCGTCCTCCTGGACGCTCGTATAGCTGTGGGTCACCACCCACAGGCTATACGAGCGTGCTTTTTGATGGCCGCGATGGTCGAGACCATCGCGACCATCGAAATTGCGAGCCGGAGCCTGCGGTTGAGGTTTTCAACCGCAAGCTCCGGAGTGATTTTGGCTCTATCAGAGCCAAAATCACTCCCACTGACATCACTAGTGATGTCAGTGGGCCGGCTTCTGACGGGAGGCGTTCCCGTGGGAACACCCCCGTCAGGGAGGCACGCCCCCGGCACGCCCACCAAAGGGGGCGTGCTGTCAATCAACATTGACAGCACGCCCCCTTTGATTGGACACAACGAGCGAAGGACTTTCCTTCGCTCGTCGCGTCTGGCGCATGCGCACGACGGAGCTCCCTCCGTCGTGCGCATGCCCAGTGCGTAACATCGACCCACTTGCGAGCGGACAGCCGCTCGTGAGTGGGTCTGAATCAGGCCCAATGTATCTTAGTTGAAAATGCTGCAGCAATCCTGGTATTTCTTGCAAGGAGAAGGAAGCAAAAGTCGGGATGACTGTTATTGCTTATTCTCTTACTATATGCAGAGGAGAAAAAGTGAGAGATCTGACTTAGCACTTATCCCTTGAAACAACTAGTTATCTTGTCTCAGCTGAGAGGTGATTGCACGTGAGATGAACATTAGTGATCATTAACAGCTTATTTGTTTTCTCACATGCTAGCAGTTATATAGTGCTATGAGTATTTCTAGCACTTTGCTTGATTTATAGATTTGTCTCTTCATCTTGATACAAAAGTAGTTTAGAGGGTCAACCTTTATCTATCATAGTTTTTATGCCTAGCTGTTTTATAGATCTAATATATGTACAGATCTGCCTATGCATACGATATAATATGTTTTTTCTTAGATCAGTGCTGAGTAAGGATTGATATATGTATATAACTTATTCTGTTTTACAATGACATGGCTATTTGCACGGAATCTGCATGATTCACCGCCGGCTGCATGTTAGGGTTAGGCACCCCCTAACCCTCCCTTAGGGGTGCCTAACCCTAACCTCCCCCCCGTGCCTAACCCTAATCCCCCTCTAAGTGCCTAAACCTAACCCCCCCTTCCCCGCCGCCTAAACCTAAGTCCCCCAGGGGGGTGCCTAACACTAACCCTCCCTCCCCCTGGCCTAACCCTAACCTACCGGGGGGGTGCCTAACCCTAAGACCCCCCCGGGAGCCCTAAACCTAACCCTCCCCCCCGCGGCTGTCCGCACCTGGCATCCCTTCGATCGGGATGTCGGGCGCCGGTCTCCTGGCGTCGGTAAAATGACAGGCGTCTACATTTAGATACCTGTCATTTAACCCTCGCCGGGATTTAGTAGTCTAGAAGCCGGCGGTCGGCATTCCGTCCACCGGCTTCATAAACATATACCATTTGCACTTGCATCCCTCCCCTATCTCTATGGTTACGGGGTACACTCTCTTTTAACCACGCCCCTAGGTAGCAGTCGGGATGTCGGTGCAGGGTGCACGGGGTGATTGTACTTTTCTACGTATGATGTTGTTCCTGATTAAATGATATAAATCATGAAACATTGAACTATCTTGGCAGTGTCGAGTCTTCTATGTAGATTGGATATTTGTTAAAATACCCTGTGGAGTGCCATCCGTTCTTACAGTACCTCTATATGATTTGCAATTGGAAAGGCACCCTGAGTGACCGATGCACATTGATGGAGTGACGGCTCAGTTTACAAGATATATATATATATATATACTGTATGTGTATATATATATATATATATATATATATGAGATTGGAGATATAGCGAGCTGTGCAGTTGGTGAGAGCCTTGTACGTGATGGTTAGGAGTTTGAAGAGGAATCTGTAGGGGAAGGGGAGCCAGTGAAGAGCTTGGCAGAGAAAGGCGGCAGATGTGGAGCATTGGGAGAGGAAGATAAGTCTAGCTGCAGCATTGAATACAGATTGGAGAGGAGCAAGATGGGAACAGGTGAGTCCAGTTAGGGGATGTTTACAGTAGTCAAGGCGAGAGATGATCAGTGAGTGGACAATGGTTTTGGTAGCATCCTGGGTCAGGAAGGATCTGATGCAAGCAATGTTGCGGAACTGGAACGAACATGATAGGGCAAGAGATTAAATGTGGAGGTGAAGGAGAGAGAAGAGTCAAAAATGACTCCCAGGCAGCGGAGTTGGGGAATAAAGGAAATAGTGGTGTCCATGACAGTGATAGAGATGTCAGGAAGGGAGGAGACTCTAGATAAAGGGAAGACAATGAGTTTTGGCCATGTAGAGTTCGAGAAAGCACTTGGACATCCAGGAGGAGATGGAAAAGACGCAACAAGGCACCCAAGAGAGGAGGAAAGGGGAGAGATCAGGAAGGAAATGTCGAGTATAGTGTCATCAGCATAGAGTTGATACTAGAGGCTAAAAGAACTGATTTCACCCAGAGAGGAGGTGTACAGAGAAAAGAGTAGAGGGCCAAGGACAAAGCCCTGGGGGACACCCATGGGAAGGATCGATGTGGGAAGGTGGAAGAGACAGAGAAGGAGTGGTTGGTGAGGTAGGAGGATGGTGTCAGTGAGGCCCATGGTCTGAAGGGTGCTAAGTAGGAGAGGGTGTTCCATGGTGTCAAAGGCCGCAGAGAGGCCCAGGAAGATAAAGGAGGGAGAAGTGACCTCTGTATTTGGCCAAGAGAAGATCTTTGGTGACTTTGGTCTAGGCAGTTTCAGTGGAGTGGAGGGGGCTGAAGTCAGATGGAGTGTTTCAATTGTCAGAGAGAAAGCAGGTGAGATAGTTGTATACAAGCTGCTTAATTATTTTAGAGGCAAAGGGAGAAGAGAAATGAGGCAGTAATTAGAGATTGAGGAGGCGTCAAAGTTGTTGTTTTTTTTAGAATGGATGAGACAAGAGTGAGTTTGAAGGATGAGGGGAAGAAGCCAGTGAAGAGGGATATCTTGAAGAGCTGAGCAAGGTGGGAGCAAGGAGAGGGGGAGAGGAAGCAAAGAGTCAACCACAGAGGTGAGGGAGAGGGTGTAGAAGGAGCCATCTGGTTAGGGCAAGCCAGGGTAGATAGAGGGGAGAGTAGAGTATGAAAGGAAGAGGCGAGAATAGTGGGGTCAAATCATCAAGATTGCACCTGCTGAAGGTAGTTTTAGGTGTGTGGGGGGGCAGGAGATAAGGAGAGAGTGAAAGAGAGATGGTGGTCAGAGAGTGGGAAGGGAGAGTTGAAGAAAGTGCAGAAATGAGAGAGGTCAAGGGAGTGGCCAAGACAGTGAATGGGGAAGGAAGAGAAAGGCCAAAGAGATTTAGAGATGAATAGCTCATGGATAATGGGTAGTTTGTTATGGATGGATCTGGAATTTCAGAGGGCACAGAAGAAAGGAAAGTGGGGAGATATGGATAAGATTGGCAGGGTTGCTGGTGTGTAGGGGTGGGCCGGGTCCGGTAAGAGATGAGGGCAGGGGGTGAGGATCAGTACTGGGCAGGTGTGAGAACACATTGTGACAGTAAATAACAGTTGTGAATGTGATAAGTTCAAAAGAGCAAATACAGCAAAAAGTAATACAAGTCAAGCACAGTGAAGGTTGCTACTCAAGGGTAAGCTGTTGAAAGGGTTGTAGTGTGTACAGGTAGCAACAACAATTCTATAACTGGATTACAGGCACCCAAAGTAAAACTACAAAACAATACAGATAAAGAAGGAGTTACCAATCTAATACTGAATCATCTACTACTGCCATTATAGAAAGTGAAGGTAGCTCAACACCATAACAGGTCTCTGCTTTCCCTTTAGGGGTAACAACCAGGCCCTCATACCAGGCTTAAGAGAACCCGCACATGCAAGGCGCGGCATAATTAGAGGTAGAGGTACCAACAACAAGAGACCTCCAATTCCAAATAGTACTTAGTGTTCAACTTATCAGATAGAGAATAAACTCCCACAAAATTACAGGAGCTCAATCATGGCTTATCATTTGTTATGATGACTGACTTTGATTCTTTTAAATGACAGGAAGAGAACTTTAAACTCAGCAGGTCAATATGATTTAAGGACCATTACAATACTTCCTTGGAAATTGATATCTCGGGTGATAACCAGTTACCCAGTAAATGTATTACTCTACAACCAAGTTAACACTTTGATCCCCTTTTTTCCAACTCTTCCATAAATAAATTTTCAAGTTTGCTGAAGGGTTCAGTTCAAACACAAGTGAATAAACTCTCTCTACTACATTCCAATCTAAACAAAGAAGAGATATTGGCTTTTCACAATCTAAACAATTATCCGGATATAGTTATCCATCCTTCTGAAAAGGAGGTTCTATCACTATTCAGAATTTGCAAAATTATAAAGAAGAATTAACAGTCAATTAGCAGATACCCAGATCTATTTAAATATACAAAGGGATCCTACTTTGTCTTACAAAAGATAATTGGATGACATTTTATAACACACATTTGACAATGAGATTATTTCAATTAGAACAAAATATGCATTTACCACTAGTCACCCAATAACTCACATTCTATATACTGTTCCAAAAGTACATAAATCCATAGTTATAACCCCTGGCAGACCAATCATCTCTGCCAGGTGGTCACTATTTCAACCAATAGCAGTTTATTGCGATTGATTTTACAGTCATGTGTCCAGAAAGAGAGAACATTCCTTAAAGATACCACCGCACTATTATATATTTTGGATGCATTATCGGACATTCCGCCGTATTTAAAGCTCTGCATGGCAGACGTGAAAAGCCTATATACATGTATACTTCATATGGAGGGACACTCAGTGGTTCAAAATATCATTACAGACAGTGTTGCCTACATAGGACCAGAGATTCATTTTTTGCTACTGGAATTCACACTCACTTGGATTTATGTTTGTTTTAATGGAATTTGTTTCTTACAGACTGCTGGATGTGCTATGGACTCCAGTGTGGCACCTTCTTTCACTAACTGTTTGATGTTTTTGGTGGAAAATTCTGTATTTTTTTTCAGATGACAAAATTACTAATCATTTGCTTTTATATCTAAGATACATCACTGATTTGCTTATTGTTTGGTCAGGCCCAGAGTCAGACTTCATAAATTTGTTTGAACAAGATAATGTTTTAATCACAAATTTTCCTTTGAAATTAATTCTTGCAGAATTATCTGTAACTGTAGCCATCTTAAAAGAGGGAACCAAATTGGGAACCTCAATTTACACCAAGCTCACTGATCATAATAACTTGTTAATGCAATAGAACTTTCACCCACATACAGTAGTTTAAAAGAAGGCCTTACATTGTCACAATCCATTCGGGTAAGGTGGATTACCAATGATACTGAGGCCAAGTGTCAGCTTGAGAACATGGTTTCCAAATTTTCATGAAGGGGTTATGCATACCATAGACAAGGTCCTCAATTTACCGAGAGAACAGTTGTTATCGCCCAAGATTAAAATAACAAGGCAAAAAGATGCAAGCAACTTAATCAAGGGCCAAGTTAAAAAATTTTGGCCCATTGTATCTTTAGACCCTGAACTCACAGCTTTAAAAGATGAAACTATCATGCCTTGTTACACTAGGAGCCAAAACCTGAGAGATATCCTTGTAAAAACAGATATTACATCTGCAGCAACAGTTCATTTCTGTCTATATGATGAATGTCGACATGGTCAAAATTGACAATATAACCATGTAGACATTCTCAAGTCAATATGAGGACTGTCTATATTATGGCTGCTGAAATATCATATCCAACCCGTTGCTACATATGCAAAGTTGGTCACATTTCGTGTCTGTGGCTTACTTAGAATACAAAGCAAAATTTAACTTTGTTCTCAGTGTCGCTGTACTGTTTGATTACTAAAGCTGACTCATTTTTGTTAGACCTTCACCTTAATAACTCTTCAAAGAATTAACATTAAAAATAAATGACAGCGAGGGTTGGCATGAAAAAATCTCAAAAGTTTATAGATAAACAGCACTTAAAGTATGATAGGGTAGCAAAGGATGACCAAGGAAAACACAATCATACATACAAACTCAAACACTGGTGAACACTGATTCAATACTTTAAATGGTGGATCCATCCAGGCTGGTAGTGTCACCGATCCCTGGTAGAGTGGCATTGGCATAGACCAAATTTTAAAAGAAGAGTGCACACAAACAATAAAAACTTTGTAACAGCAAAACTGCCATTCCTTACCAAACAAGGGAACCATTATAACAGCAAAGTGACCAAAATATGAATCATTTACACAAAACAATCACAAGTGAGGGATGCTGGGAGAAGATCAGGATAAAGAGGAATGAAAACCTTAAACTTAATCTCAACTACTAAATTCTGATCCCCTTAAAACCTCCCATAGCAATCATTGTATCTACACCAATGTCAGTCACCAAACCTTTAATTAAACTTAAACCTTAAAGCAACATGAAACTAACATAAATTGGGCATTATTCATCACAACTTTAGGATTTAACCGCCTTCAGGGCTTAAATACAGCCTTCTGATATCCCTACATTTGTATCAAGCTCTGAATAAGTTCCATTAACCATATATAGCCAATCAACATCTCCTAGTCAGTATACAAATATGAACTGAAATAGGACAAAACTTTCAAAGAATAAAAGATTGCATGCCATTTATGCTTGATGTGATATCCCTTGCAATACCCTTGTGTTAAACTATATCAGTCTGTAGTCTGAACAAAGCATTATTTTTGTCTAAGGAGACTAAGGGCCGGATTCAGTTAGAGGTGAAAGTGCCGTTTGGAGAAAAGTTTCCACGGATTCAGACTTTCAACCTGTTTTCAAAGTATCTCCATATTCAATTCCAGGAAGATTTCACCTAAGCGGGTACTCCATGCATTGTAATAGGCAGAAAAGTATCTCCTATGAATAGCAAGAGAAAAAAAGTGCCAAATCGTTATTTTTGGGTGCAAACATGGGGAAACAACTCAGAACCCTTGGGACAGCCCCCCAAAGGACAAATCAACCAAAAAGTTTTAAAAAAATTACCTCAGAACACCCCAACAAAGTACTTTTGTTTTCGGGGCGAAAATGTAAAAAGTGGGGGGACAACTATAAAAACTAGCGAAATAGACTTCTTGGGGTGCTGTAAGGAGGGGCCAAGTGCTTTTAGGATTGCGGGTGCATGTATGAGGGTGGTTTTAACGTTTTTTAAAAGTTCACTTTAGAGACATAAATATATGCTAGCACCCATTTTCAAATACCCCAAATTTGACTGGACTACTTATTTTCACCAAAATATACAGCTTTATGCCATTCTTTAACACTTTTGCAAAGACGCTAATAAGAAGCAATTCAAACTACTTAAGTACCACAAACACTTTTATTAGGGCTATTAGTACACATCTACATTGATTCCCCATGTTAGTGCATCTTTTTTGGGGGTACAGACTGAGGGTCTCATTCAGACCCGCTCGCGAGCGCTGTACGCTCGCAAGCGGGTGGATGTTACCCAAATGCGCATGCGCACGACGGAGGCGCCTCGGTCTCGTACCAAAGGGGGGCGTGCTCTCGATGGTGAGTGACAGCACGCCCCCTTTGGTGGGCGTGCCGGCGGCATGGCTGCCCAGACGGAGGCATTCCCATGGGAACACCTACCGTCTGGATCCGGCCCCACTGACATCACTAGTGACATCACTAGTGATGTCAGTGGGAGTGTTTTTGGCTCTGATAGAGCCAAAAGCACTCCGGGCTTGCGGCAGACGAGACCCTTGTGGTGTACCACAAGGGTCTCGTCGCAAGCCCGATGGTCGCGATGGTTTTGACCATCGCGACCATCTTTTTGGCATCTCGCATAAGCGTCACCCACAGCTATGGTCACCCACAGCTATGCGAGCGGCCAGGAGGCCGCTCCATATTAAGCTAGGCCGGCCCTGATTCAGAGCGAGCGCTCTGGTCAGAGTGTCCGGCTCTGAATCAGGTCCTGATTTCCCAACTTCTGACAGTACTTTTCGCCTGCTCCGCATTTGCTGCTTTCCGTTTTCGCTTGTTTAGGAATTGAATATGGAGAAAAGCGGGGACACGCAAGTAAAGTTTCCGCCTTTATAACAGGCGAAGGAGACGGAAAGTCAGACAGGCAAAACTTTTCAGACTTTTCGCCTCTAATTGAACACAGGCCTAAGACGATTGCGAAAGCACCATATTGCACAGCCCCAGAAAGATTCAATATAGAGAAGAGACAATGGGCCTCATTCACAGCCGCTCGCAAGCGCACAGCACTCGCAAGTGGCTCAATGTTTATGGTCTGCGCATGTGCAAGATCCAACTAGCGACTGAGGGCCTGATTCAGAGCCGCTCGTAAGCGGCCGCTCGTTCGCTCCGAGCGATGTTCGCACATCTGCGCATGCGTATGGGTCGTAATGCGCATGCGCCAACCAGTCATTGCGGTCGGAATTCGAGCGCTCGCAAAATAGCGAGAGCCTGCTAATTTGAGTGACAGGATGAGGCGTTTGTGGGCGGTAACAGGGGAAGGTGCTTGAAAACGGGGAGTGGAGATCCGAACGCAGGCGTGCCAAATGGTCAAAACGGGCATTTAAAGGGTGTGCATAATGAACAAAGCAGCGTCATTGACCATGTCGCTTGGTTGTTTCTTAGCCTGAACTGTTCGCATGATTGCGGTAGGATAAACCTACCACAAGCACTGCGAGCAGTTCAGATGCCATTCGATGTACTCAATTAAGCAAATAAATAGCAGAGATGACGTAGGATGCGAGCGGCCAGGGGGTGTCTTTACAAAATAGCGAGCGCATGTTTCGTTCGCTCGCTCAGACATAGAGGCGTCAACAGACCGCAAACAGCGAGCGCTCAATTTAAATAGCTGGCCCCTTTTTCTGAACGAGCGAGCGCAAATAGCGTCCGGCTCTGAAACAGGCCCTGAGCTTCAGTCGCTGCGGGACTCGCTACAAGATGGGGAAACTGTCGATGGTGAGTGACAACTCGCCCCGTTTTGTAGGCAGGGAGGGGGGGGTTGGGCTACGCATGCGTTCTCAAAGGAACGCCTGGCGTTTGAGGGCACTAGTGATGTCACCCACAGCTTTGCGAGCGGTCTGGATAAAAAAAAAACATGCCCTGATTCAGAGCGAGCGCTCGCCAGCAGCGAGCGGCTCTGAATCAGGCCCAATGTCTGCTTTCTGAAATTGTTAAAACAGACTGGAGGCAGAAAAAAAATAGCTACATATGAACATGCGAAATACTTCAGGTATATTATTACTGTCCAAGGTAGCTTACTTTCTGTTAACTATGCTACAAACTAATAAATAAATAGTACAAAAAATAAAAACTATGTAGCTAGCTCAGAGTGACAGGTTACTGTTCATGTTATCACCATTGTATTGCAATTTTATTTTAAAAGAATGCATAAACATTCACTGGCATTCTCCAGACCAGACCATTTCATCAGTCGTAGCTCATAGTTGTATAAAATACCACTGAATGAAAAATAGCATTTCTGAAGTGCTTTTAGGATCCTTTCAAAATTCCAGGTGTCAAAAAAGAGCTGATACATTTGGGACGGGAAGAACTTTGGCAAGTTATCTTATAAACAGCAGATAAGAAACACAATGAAAATGTTCGGAAGAAATCTACGTGAAAAACATAATATCATTTCCATGCAAGGTCTCTGCAGACAGGATTTGTATGTGTGCAAATCAGGCGTCAGCTATGAGAAAAAAATATCATTCAGGCCAATGTTTTAGCAGGGAGTTTGGAGATGAGCAATGCTGTTGCAGAAAAGACTATCACAGAATTGTGAATTTCAAATAATAAAATTACATTTTGCTTTGAATTTAATTTGTCATAATTTGTGGAGCTTATATATATATATATATTATATATAACCTTATATCGCTGACAAGTTAGTTCTAGAAGTTTTTTGGTTATATGTGACAGCAATGCATCTCTATTATTTTATATTGTTTTTAGACTTGTTTTGTAATGATTACTGCAAATAGCAGTTGGAATCTATCTTCTTGTCTTAAAAAAAAACAAAACTGATGCATAGTTACTTAGATACCTACTAAAGTAGTTTTTGCTTTAGTTAATGTGATGTTCTGCGCATTTCAGATTGGATATGAGACACGTTAAATAAATACACTCATGCTGCAGTATTCTGGAAGAAAATAGAGGGAACGCCTGTCTGAGACAGGCCTAGTCACGTTAACCTTGCCCAGTTAATTCTAAACGTATGCTCAAGGGGACTGCTAACAAATTGCAAGCAATTGGTCACCTGAGATATCTTCAACAGCAAATGTTGTCTGTTCTGTGGTTTGTAAGTAAGGCCAGCCATTCCTGTAACTTCACTGTCTACTGACACTCAATACGGGTAGGTCCTTACAACTCATCTTGTGATCTATTTGACTTAAAGCCAAAGCACAGAACAGTACTGATTCTGGCTTGCTATACATTCAACATTTACTAAAATGAGTAAAATGTTTAGGAAATTTGCATGCTGCTGTATTGCATTAGATATTTGTCTAGTCAGTGGACAGGTTTTAATTTTAAAGCAAAAACTGCAAGGGGTAGGGTTTGTATCACTTTAAATGATATGGTACAGTAGTACAAGCAAATATTTGGGTATCTGAGGCTATCTTGTAATCTCCCTCTGCTAAAGGCTGGTAACATAGGTCATTGCTGCAAAATTCTTAGCATCAAAGTGCTGGCAATCAATTTTTGGCTCGGTGCTAATGTAGGCACACTCAGGGCTGCCATCAGAAATTTTGGGGCCCGGTACTGACAAAATAGGCAGGGCCCCCCAGGGTATAGGGCAGATTTGGGTGGAGTTGTGTATAATGTGGGTGGAGCTACTTCGGGGGGGTTACATCAATTGGTGTTAAAATCAAGGATGGCTAGACATGGTGGCACAGGGTAGAGAACACTGGATATTAATGGGGGGGCACAGGGCAGGGAAGGCTAAATAAGCGGGGGCACTTGGCTGGGAAGAGTGGATTGGGGTGACAAAGGGCAGGGAAGGCTGATTTGGTCTGGGGGGGCTAAGGGCAGGGAAGGTCGGCTGGAGTGGGGAGAGGCAGGGCAGAGAAGGCTGGCTAGACATAGGGGTGCCGCAGGGAAGACTGGCTGGACTAGGACAGGAAAGACAGGCTGGTTGGCTGGACTAGAAGGGGGAGGGAGTGCAGGGAAGGCTGGCTTGCTGGACTGGGGGGGTGGGCAGGGAAGGATGGCTTGCTGGACTGGGGGGTGGGCAGGGAAGGAAGGCTGGCTGCACTGTGGGGGGTGGGCAGGGAAGGAAGGCTGGCTGCACTGGGGGGGTGGGCAGGGAAGGAAGGCTGGCTGCACTAGGGGGGTGGGCAGGGAAGGAAGGCTGGCTGCACTGGGGGGGTGGGCAGGGAAGAAAGGCTGGCTGGACTGGGGGGGTGGGCAGGGAAGAAAGGATGGCAAGGAAGGAGAGGGCTGAGGGAAGGCTGGCTGTACTCTAATGGGGGCACAAGACAGGGTCAACACGAATATAAAAGTACCTGAGTAGGGGCCAGAGTGGCAGCGGCTAGTAATGCACCTGGCAGCAGGTGGAGGAAATGAGCGTCTGCCTGCGTTGCTGCATTAGTACTATGGAACCGGCCTGGAGCCAATCACAGCTCGCGTAACGGCAGCCAATCAGGAGCAGCCGTTTCTGATTGGCTGCTGTTCCGCGAGCTGTGATTGGCTCGTGGCCAGCTGAATACTATTGAGCTGGCCGTGAGCCAGTCACCGCTCACGGAACAGCAAGCCAATCAGGAGCGACTTCTCATGATTGGCTGCCGTTCTGCGAGGCTCCATAGTAGTTCAAATGCCTATATACTCTTCCTCGCCGTTGCCACTGCCACCCGGGCCCCCTCTTTCTCAGGGCCCTGGACAGGAGGCCCGGCAACCCCCCCCCCTGAAGGCGGCCCTGGGTACACAAGCCCCTTTTTTATTGGTTTCCCCAAAAAATTATATTCAGGCAGTGCAAGATGCATTTTACAGAAATACCCCATTTGCTAAGAGCCCCCATCCCCACTGTTTCATTCCATATTAGCATCATGCATTTCTTACATACTTGGGGCTCTGTTTATTAACATTATTTTTACTAAAATAAAGTGAAAAAGGGTGTTTTCACACCCTTTTCACATTATTTTAGTATCACCTATAGTTATCACAGGACAATTGGAGTAGAATTTGTAAAATTCTACTCCAAACCGTAAATATCACTTATTTTTAGTAATCAGATCGCATTTCCCATAAAGGGACCGGTGATCGGGCCTCCGGCGATGCCTCCCCTCCGGTCAGCTGGTCTCCCATAGTGCACTGCGGCCCGGTCATCAGGTGATCGGGTCCCAGTGCAGTATGGGAGATCACCTGATCGGAGGCATGGAGGACATCACTGGAGGCCCGGATCATGCAGGTAAGTGTAATTAGGGGAGGGGTGGTTGCGGGGGGGAGGGGGGTCGCGGGGAGTCGGGATCGTGGGGGCCGGGGCTTAGCGCCGGGGGGCGGAGCTTATTGCCGGGGGGTAGCAGCGGTGGCCGGTCGGCGCATGCGTGGGCACTTTGTCACAGTATTTTTGGTGAAAATACTGTGACTAGTGTGCGGAGGAGATTCGCAGGGACAGAGCTTTATCGCAAGCTCTGTTCCTGCAAGGGATTTGTAGTAAATCCCTGTGATATTGCCTGAATTCGCTATGCGAATTTAGTCGATAATATCACACTACAATCTGCATTCAATATGCGGATTGTAGTAAATAGAGCCCTTGAAGCTTTGTGAGCACTCCAAGACAACATCACATGACACTAAAATCAGATCAATGCCGTAGAATGCCATGTGCACAGGCTGGTCTTCTACTCAATCCATCACATGTGCATATACTGTATACTGTGTTAGAGATGAGCAGTTCTGTTTTTCAGAAAACCGAACACACCCGAACCTAAGAGTTCCAAGTGGAACCGGGTCCAGGCACGGGTCTTCCCGCCAAACTCGGATCTTAGAACAAGGCAAAACATAACTTTCCCGGATATGTCAGATCTCGCGTGTTTTAAATTGCATATAACTGTGCCTCCCTTGCAGGGTCGCCATCAGGGGGGGTCTGCCAGGCCTGGAGTCCCGAGCCCGGAGAGAGAGGGGGCCCAGTGACAGCAGAGTTGTCTGACAGGCCCCCTCAATCCCTGAGAAGGGGAGGTGATCGGGGGAAAAACTCCTTCAAAAGGAATGTGAATTAATATATTAGTTGGGTACTTTACATCCATTTTGTCTAAATGATGAACTATCCTTTAATATTTTCCTGTGATCATTTGTGGATATGGATTATATTGGGGACTGCTGAGCATTAGTAATATGTTGCGTATACATATTTATAGATATAGGTTGCTTAGAAGGATGCACTGGGTTTTTTTAGTTTAATTTTGATGTTTATATTCATTACATTTAATGTTTTTCTTGTCAGGTGTAGTTATGTGAATATATCCTCTTTTTTCCTTTTTTCTTTGTTGCTATGTTCGTTATAGGGGTGTGCACCGGCCACTTTTCGTGTTTTGTGTTTTGGTTTTGGATCTGGATCTTTCTTCGTGTTTTGGATCTGGATTGGTTTTGCCAAAACCACCCTTCCGTGTTTTGGGTTCTGGGTTTTGTGTTTTGGATCTGTATTTTTTTTTAAAAAAGCATAAAAACAGCTAAAATCACAGAATTTGTAGGTTTTTCTGCTCCTATGCTATTATTAACCTCAATAACCTTAATTTCCACTCATTTCCAGTCTATTCTGAACACCTCACACCTCACAATAGTGTTTTTATGTCCAAAACGTTGCACCGAGGTAGCTGGATGACTATGCTAAGCGACACGAGTGGGCGGCACAAACACGTGACCCATCTAGGCGTGAAACTGCAGTGGCAGACAGGATGGCAGTTTGAAAAACTAGGCCCCAAACTGTACATAATGCAAAGAAAAAAAAGAGGTGCAAGATGGAATTGTCCTTGGGCCCTCCCACCCACCCTTATGTTGTATAAACAGGACATGCACACTTTAACAAACCAATCATTTCAGCGCCAGGGTCTGCCACACAACTGTGGCTGAAATGATTGGTTCGTTTGGGCCCCCACAAAACAAGCTGGCAATTAATGTGTCCCTGCACAAACTGGCTCTATGGAGGCAAGATGTCATCCTCATCCTCCTCATCCACCGATTCCTCACCCTCTTCAGTGTGTACATCCTCATCCTCACAAAGTATTAACTCGTCCCCACTTGAATCCACCACCACAGGTCCCTCTGTACCTTCTGGAGGCTGGTCTCCCTGGAAGAGCTGATAATTCATTTTGATGAACATCATCTTCTCCACATTCTGTGGAAGCAACCTCCTACGCCTTTCGCTGACAAGGTTCCCGGCTGCACTAAACACTCTTTCGGAGTACACACTGGAGGGGGGGCAACTCAGGTAAAATAGAGCCAGTTTGTACAGGGGCCTCCAAATTGCCTCTTTTTCCTGCCAGTACAGGTATGGACTGTCTGCCATGCCTACTTGGATGCTGTCACCGATGTAATCCTCCACCATTCTGTCAATGGTGACAGTATCATATGCAGTGACAGTAGACATGTCAGAAATTGTTGCCAGGTCCTTCAGTCCGGACCAGATGTCCAAACTTGGTCCTGCCTGTCCTGCATCACCGCCAGCGGGTTGCTTAGGATACCTAAGTTTTTTCCTGGCAGCCCCAGTTGCAGGAGAAAATGAAGAAGGAGCTGTTGACGTGTCACGTTCCGCTTCAGCTGACAGTGTGTTCACCAGCAGGTCTTTGCACCTCTGCAGGCTTGTGTCGGCCGGAAAGAGAGACACCACATAGGCTTTAAACCTAGGATCGAGCACGGTGGCCAAAATGTAGTGGTCTGATTTCAACAGATTGACCACCCTGGAATCCTGGCAAAGCGAATGAAGGGCTTCATCCACAAGTCCCACATGCCGAGCGGAATCGCTCCGTCTTAGCTCCTCCTTCACTTTCTCCAGCTGCTTCTGCAAAAGCCTGATGAGGGGAATGACCTGACTCAAGCTGGCAGTGTCTGAACTGACTTCACGTGTGGCAAGTTCGAAGGGCTGGAGAACCTTGCACAACACGGAAATCATTCTCCACTGCGCTTGAGTCAGGTGCATACCCCCTCCTTTGCCTATGTCATAGGTGGATGTATAGGCTTGTATGGCCTTTTGCTGCTCCTCCATCCTCTGAAGCATATAGAGGGTTGAGTTCCACCGTGTCACAACCTCTTGCTTCAGGTGATGGCGGGGCAGGTTCAAGAGTGTTTGCTGGCGCTCCAGTCTTCGGCACGCAGTCGCTGAATGGCGAAAGTGGCCAGAAATTTTTCGGGCCACCCAAAGCGTCTCCTGCACGCCCCTGTCGCTTTTCAGAAAATTCTGCACCACCAAGTTTATTGTGTGAGCAAAACATGGGACGTGCTGGAATTTGCCCAGATGTAATGCCCGCACAATATTGGTGGCGTTGTCAGATATCACAAATCCCCAGGAGAGTCTAAGTGGGGTAAGCCACTGGGCGATGATTTCCCTCAGTTTCTCTAAGAGGTTGTCGGCGGTGTGCCTCTTACTGAAACCGGTGATACACAGCGTAGCCTGCCTTGTAACGAGCTGGCGTTTCTGAGATGCTGCTACTGGTGACGCTGCTGCTGTTGCTGCGTAAGGTGATACATCTACCCAGTGGGCTGTCACAGTCATATAGTCCTTAGTCTGCCCTGTTCCACTTGTCCACATGTCCGTGGTTAAGTGGACATTGTGTACAACGGCATTTTTCAGGACACTGAGGACACTTTTTCTGACGTTTCTGTACAGTCTCGGTATCGCCTGCCTAGTGAAGTGGAATCTAGACGGGATTTGGAACCGGGGACACACTACCTCCATCAATTGTCTAAATCCCACTGCACTAATGGCGGATACCGGACACACGTCTAACACCAACATAGCAGTCAAGGCCTCAGTTATACGTTTTGCTTCAGGATGACTGCTGTCGTACTTCATCCTCCTCGCTAAGGACTGTTGGAGGGTCAATTGTTTAGTAAAAGTAGTGGTGTTCCTACTTCCTCTCTGGGATGATGAACGACTCCCAGCAGCAGCAACAGCAGCAGCGGCAGCAGTAGGCGTAGCAATGCAGGATCCTCCAGAGGAATCCCGGATAGGAGAGTCAGTCATGCCAGTGACATGGCCTGCAGGACTACTTCCGATCCTGACTAAGGAGGAAATTGACGAGGAGGGAGTTGACGGTGTGGTTTGCAGGCGCTTGGATACAACAGGACAACGGGATTTAGGTGTCCCTGGACTGCTTACGGTCTTAGCCAAAGTTTCTGAACTTGACAGTAACTTTTTATGAACGCGCTGCAGGTGCCGTATAAGGGAGGATGTTCCTAGGTGGTTGACGTCCCTACCCCTACTTATTTCACCTTTACATATGGTACATATGGCAAGACAGTTGTTGTCCGGATTTGGATAGAAATATTGCCAGACCAAAGAGGTGGAATGTTTGGTCTTCTGCCCAGGCATGACCGTGATGGGCTTTTTCATCCCACGGACAACAACTGTCTCCCCCGGAGCCTGATTTAAACAAACCACATCACCATCAGAATCCTCCTCGCCAACTTCCTCCTCAGCGCCAGCTACACCAGTATCCTCATCCTGTTGTACTTCAACAGTGACATCTTCAATTTGCATATCAGCAAGTGGACTGTGGGTGCTCCTTTCCGCACTTGCAGGGGGCGTGCAAATGGTGGAAAGAGCCACCTCTTCCCGTCCAGTGCTGGGAAGGTCAGGCATCGCAACCACCACCACACTTGGACTCTCCTTGGGGATTTGTGATATCTTCTTAGAAAGCACAGTTCTTCGCTGTGCTTTTGCCAGCTTAACTCTTTTGATTTTTTTAGTGGGAGGAGGGCTTCCATCGTCATGTGAAGCTGAACCACTAGTCATGAACATACTAGGGATCGACCTTAGCCGTTCCTTGCCACTCCGTGTCGTAAATGGCATATTGGCAAGTTTACGTTTCTCTTCAGCTGATTTAAATGTTTTTTTCAAGGTCATTTTCCTGAACTTTGTCATTTGGGATTGTATGTGCCCTCTATTATGACATTGGGCATCGGCCTTGGCAGACGACATTGATGGCATGTTATCGTCTATGTCATGACTAGTGGCAGCAGCTTCAGCACTAGGAGGAAGTGGTTCTTGATCTTTCTCTATTTTATTTTTATCGGAGAAAGTTTGGTCCTCCATTTATGTTATATCGATTTGATATATACGTGCGGCTAAACACAGAAAATAATTTTTTTTTTGGTTTGGACTGGAGTGTACTTTGTGGGTTACAGCACCCTTTAACGGTCAAGCCAGCCGGCCCTTTACTTATGACACAGGCGCACGCTTGGCACTACTTTGTTGATGCACGTGCGGCTACTGCGCACACAATTCACAAACACAGAAAATAATTTTTTTTTGGTTTGGACTGGAGTGTACTTTCGGGGGTTACAGCACCCTTTAACGGTCAAGCCAGCCGGCCCTTTACTTATGACACAGGCGCACTCTTGGCACTACTTTGTTGATGCACGTGCTGCTACTGCGCACACAATTCACAAACACAGAAAATAATTTTTTTTTGGTTTGGACTGGAGTGTACTTTCGGGGGTTACAGCACCCTTTAACGGTCAAGCCAGCCGGCCCTTTACTTATGACACAGGCGCACGCTTGGCACTACTTTGTTGATGCACGTGTGGCTACTGCGCACACAATTCACAAACACAGAAAATAATTTTTTTTTTGGTTTGGACTGGAGTGTACTTTCGGGGGTTACAGCACCCTTAACGGTCAAGCCAGCCGGCCCTTTACTTATGACACAGGCGCACGCTTGGCACTACTTTGTTGATGCACGTGCGGCTACTGCGCACACAATTCACAAACACAGAAAATAATTTTTTTTTTGGTTTGGACTGGAGTGTACTTTCGGGGGTTACAGCACCCTTAACGGTCAAGCCAGCCGGCCCTTTACTTATGACACAGGCGCACGCTTGGCACTACTTTGTTGATGCACGTGTGGCTACTGCGCACACAATTCACAAACACAGAAAATAATTTTTTTTTTGGTTTGGACTGGAGTGTACTTTCGGGGGTTACAGCACCCTTAACGGTCAAGCCAGCCGGCCCTTTACTTATGACACAGGCGCACGCTTGGCACTACTTTGTTGATGCACGTGCGGCTACTGCGCACACAATTCACAAACACAGAAAATAATTTTTTTTTTGGTTTGGACTGGAGTGTACTTTCGGGGGTTACAGCACCCTTAACGGTCAAGCCAGCCGGCCCTTTACTTATGACACAGGCGCACGCTTGGCACTACTTTGTTAATGCACGTGTGGCTACTGCGCACACAATTCACAAACACAGAAAATAATTTTTTTTTTGGTTTGGACTGGAGTGTACTTTCGGGGGTTACAGCACCCTTAACGGTCAAGCCAGCCGGCCCTTTACTTATGACACAGGCGCACGCTTGGCACTACTTTGTTGATGCATGTGCGGCTACTGCGCACACAATTCACAAACACAGAAAATAATTTTTTTTTTGGTTTGGACTGGAGTGTACTTTCGGGGGTTACAGCACCCTTAACGGTCAAGCCAGCCGGCCCTTTACTTATGACACAGGCGCACGCTTGGCACTACTTTGTTGATGCACGTGTGGCTACTGCGCACACAATTCACAAACACAGAAAATAATTTTTTTTTTGGTTTGGACTGGAGTGTACTTTCGGGGGTTACAGCACCCTTAACGGTCAAGCCAGCCGGCCCTTTACTTATGACACAGGCGCACGCTTGGCACTACTTTGTTGATGCACGTGCGGCTACTGCGCACACAATTCACAAACACAGAAAATAATTTTTTTTTGGTTTGGACTGGAGTGTACTTTGGGGGTTACAGCACCCTTTAACGGTCAAGCCAGCCGGCCCTTTACTTATGACACAGGCGCACGCTTGGCACTACTTTGTTGATGCACGTGCGGCTACTGCGCACACAATTCACAAACACAGAAAATAATTTTTTTTTTGGTTTGGACTGGAGTGTACTTTCGGGGGTTACAGCACCCTTAACGGTCAAGCCAGCCGGCCCTTTACTTATGACACAGGCGCACGCTTGGCACTACTTTGTTGATGCACGTGCGGCTACTGCGCACACAATTCACAAACACAGAAAATAATTTTTTTTTTGGTTTGGACTGGAGTGTACTTTCGGGGGTTACAGCACCCTTAACGGTCAAGCCAGCCGGCCCTTTACTTATGACACAGGCGCACGCTTGGCACTACTTTGTTGATGCACGTGCGGCTACTGCGCACACAATTCACAAACACAGAAAATAATTTTTTTTTTGGTTTGGACTGGAGTGTACTTTCGGGGGTTACAGCACCCTTAACGGTCAAGCCAGCCGGCCCTTTACTTATGACACAGGCGCACTCTTGGCACTACTTTGTTGATGCACGTGCGGCTACTGCGCACACAATTCACAAACACAGAAAATAATTTTTTTTTGGTTAGGACTGGAGTGTACTTTCGGGGGTTACAGCACCCTTTAATGGTCAAGCCAGCCGGCCCTTTACTTATGACACAGGCGCACGCTTGGCACTACTTTGTTGATGCACGTGCGGCTACTGCGCACACAATTCACAAACACAGAAAATAATTTTTTTTTTGGTTTGGACTGGAGTGTACTTTCGGGGGTTACAGCACCCTTAACGGTCAAGCCAGCCGGCCCTTTACTTATGACACAGGCGCACGCTTGGCACTACTTTGTTGATGCACGTGCGGCTACTGCGCACACAATTCACAAACACAGAAAATAATTTTTTTTTTGGTTTGGACTGGAGTGTACTTTGGGGGTTACAGCACCCTTTAACGGTCAAGCCAGCCGGCCCTTTACTTATGACACAGGCGCACGCTTGGCACTACTTTGTTGATGCACGTGCGACTACTGCGCACACAATTCACAAACACAGAAAATAATATTTTTTTTGGTTTGGACTGGAGTGTACTTTCGGGGGTTACAGCACCCTTAACGGTCAAGCCAGCCGGCCCTTTACTTATGACACAGGCGCACGCTTGGCACTACTTTGTTGATGCACGTGCGGCTACTGCGCACACAATTCACAAACACAGAAAATAATTTTTTTTTTGGTTTGGACTGGAGTGTACTTTCGGGGGTTACAGCACCCTTAACGGTCAAGCCAGCCGGCCCTTTACTTATGACACAGGCGCACGCTTGGCACTACTTTGTTGATGCACGTGCGGCTACTGCGCACACAATTCACAAACACAGAAAATAATTTTTTTTTTGGTTTGGACTGGAGTGTACTTTCGGGGGTTACAGCACCCTTAACGGTCAAGCCAGCCGGCCCTTTACTTATGACACAGGCGCACGCTTGGCACTACTTTGTTGATGCACGTGCGGCTACTGCGCACACAATTCACAAACACAGAAAATATATTATTTTTTTAGCACTTGGGGGGAGCACCCCTGATGGACAGAGCACCCCCTGGACAACACTACAGCACTCCTTTAGGACTGGGACACTGCACAGGACTTTGGAGTGGACACAGCCCCTATGGAGAACTGACTGCACAACACAGTCCAGCCAGCCCCTATGGACTTTGAAGTAGTGGACACAGCCCCTATTAACAACAGCAGCACAGCACAACACAGCCAGCCCCTATGGACTTTGAAGTAGTGGACAACAGCAGCACTACACTACACTACACTACACAGCCCTAACTCCCACCCTCCCTCTTCACTGTCCACAGCCGAGTGAGAAAATGGCGCCGACGTGTGTACCTTATATAGGATCCAAAACCCGCGAGACTCGGAAGGCGGGATGATGACGTTTTGCCTCGATTTCAGATCCGAGTCAGGCGGGAAAAGTCGAGCCTGACTCGGATCGGACTCGGATCGGGGGGGCTCGGGGGGGTTCGGATTTCAGAAATCCGAACCCGCTCACCCCTAGTTCGTTAGTATATTGTTCTGAATTGAGGGATTGAGGGGGCCTGTCAGACATCCAGTGTTGCGGTTCTCGCATGTGGGTTTGTTTATTTGGGTTACTATGGTTACCAACGGAGTATCGGTACTTCCGTTACCCTTTGACACGTGACACTTGCGTGTCACGTGCTTCCGGTATTCCACTGACCAGGCTCGTGTGATGGTGATACGTTACACGCTTCCACCCCCTTGAGAGGCTCCGGCATTGGTCCCTTTGCGACGCGAGCTCTTGCAGGGGTATGCCTACGTTTGTGCGGTCAGGTGATTGTTTCACATGTGGTATCTGCCGTAATCTGCTTCCTGTATGTGAGGTTCAGCTCGAGGCTTGGCTCCCCGGCAGCAGGTGAGAACGCTTATTGCTTGTCTGAATCGGCCCCCTTTCTCCCTATATTAATACCAATGTTGCTGCATTTATTCTGTGCTCATGATGAGGGTGGTTGGACCACCGAAACGGCCATCGGGCGCTACATTGATTATGCTGCATTTGGTCACCAGGCACTGATAAGTACTCATTGCATTGCAATTGTGACATGCATTTTTTTGATTACATGGCTGTAACATTTGCAACATGGCTGTATTTCTACATATACTTTTTTGATGAAATTCTACTGATGGGCTGGCTCCGATCCAGTGGATATGTTAAACTTAAAGAAGGGACAGATTCAATTAACAGGGGATGCAGTAGGTTTTTTTTTTAAATGGAAAATAAATGAAGAAAAGATGCACTGTCACTTACCTTACCACGCCACTCTGTCTATTGTGCATGCTGCAGAAGTCAGTGTCACTCTGCTGAGGTGGCTGCATCAAGGGTGGGAGGGTGCAGGGAGCACACAGTGCCTGCACCTTGTTGTCCTGGGCCTCAGCCCGGCAGTCACACTCATTGCCTGTTACTGCTCCTCTTAGGTAGAGTGGACCGTGGCCGCGATGGAAGGGAAGGCAGACGGGGACAGAACGGAGGGGCGCGGCATAATTTGTAATGACGTCAGAACGTCATTCACACACAGACCAGACGACCAGGTGACCGAGAGCGGGGGGGGGGGGGGGGGCGGGGGTGTAACACTGCTGCTTATTAAGATTCTTTGCCCACTTGAGCCGTGCCAGCGGCTTATCAGTTTATTAATAACAATTATGTGCCACGTCCTCATTTTTTGCCCCTTTGAGCCTCGGGGCCCCCTGAACCTTGGAGGGGGGGTAACCTTGGCCTGCCTAACAGTCCAGGTTTTAAGTCTGAGCGCAGATGGTTAAATCAAATTGACTGAGGTACTAATTAAGTCACCTGTGCCCAAGCATGGTTATCCTTGAAATCTGCACTGTTAGGGTGCCTTGAGAACCAAGTTTGGGACCTCTGCTGTTGGGATAAGGTTGTGTTTGTTCCTCTTTAAAAAAAATGCCATTAGGACATCATTAGGAGAGCAGAGAGAGTAAGTAGTAGGTAGATGGGGAGTAGGTGGAAAGGGTGACTGGCTGCAGGCATCTTTCTCATTGTGTACTGTGTGGGCCTGATTCATTAAGGATCTCTATTGCGATCGCAACTCCGTAATCGCATGCAGTTCTGCTGCGAATATATGCTAATGAATGCTATAGCAATGCCGTTGCACTGCCAGCATAGAGATACTCACTGCCTCCCACTACTGCTCTCATATCCATAATTCCTTGCAAACCTCCATAACCATCAGTAACATTGAATACCATTGGTCTCTCAAACAAAATTACAGCAGCCCTGAGCTTACTCAGAAATAGCTAACCTCGTTGCACATAGTAAGAACTCAAGCTGCATATGCAATTGCACTGGCTAATTCATACACGCTCATGCAACGGCGTTCAAACGGACAGACAAGCCTGCGTTTCTCCGACCACTCCCCCGTCATCACCCCCAAACGCTCACCTCCTGTCAATCATTCTGCGATGGCTCCCTGTTGTCTGTGATCGCAATGTGATCGCAGTTGTGCCTTTGCGCACATGCACTGCGATGCATACGCATGCGCAGTACGTATAAATCAGCCATCTGCGTACGCTTTAGCAATAGCGATCCTTAATGAATCAGGCCCTGTGTGCATCTGTCAGACACACTAGCTAGCAACAACTGTAATCCAGTGCACTGCAGTGCATGCAGGATACAGTGTGTTTCAGACATACTGTAGTAGCAGTACCTGCAATCTAGTGCTGCAAGCAAGCTATTGCATTTGTGCACAGTTGTAAAAGTGAGTTTGCATATGTTTATCACCAGAGTATATAAGTATCTCAGATCTCTACACTGATATACAGTGTATATATATATATTATATATATATATATATATATATATATAATGAGACGAGTAGAGTGCGGCACTCGTGGCATGTTGCAATAAAGACAAGAGACGGTAAGTTAAATCGACGTTTCAGTTCAATGAGAACTTTTTTCAAGATGACATCTTGAAAAAAGTTCTCATTGAACTGAAACATCGATTTAACTTACCGTCTCTTGTCTTTATTGCAACATGCCACGAGTGCCGCACTCTGCTCGTCTCATTATCTAATACCCTGTGAGGGCACCGGCAGCAGATATTTGTGTTTTTTGGAGTGCCAGTCCATATCAGTATATATATATAGTTTGTGGAAAAATCTGGCACTCGTTCACGTTGTGGTAGAAAGAAACCGGGTGCCCTCAGGTGGGGATCAGTACAGAAGGAAAAGAAATACGCGGCACTCCGGGATTTTAGGAGATTCAACTCCAAATATATTTCAAAAGTTCATGACAGAAAACCAACGTTTTGGGGACCCAGAGCCCCTTTATCAAAAGGTTTACACACCTTAATAAAGGGGCTCTGTGTCCCCGAAACGTTGTATTTCTGTCATGTACTTTTGAAATATCTTTGGAGTTGAATCACCTAAAATTCCAGAATGCCGCAGATTTCTTTTCCATATATATATATGTATATTCCCAATACAGCACTTATACCAGTGCCCTTCTAGGTATCCCCATGCAGTGGATCCAACATATAGAAAAACAGCAGGTGGCACTCGATAAATCATATCCAAGACACAGCACAAATAATATGTAATAATAATATATGACATATTATTTGCGCTGTGTCTTGGTTTTAATTCATCGAGTGCTGCCTACCGTTTTTGATGTGCCCATGTTTTGGTTCTGGTTCTAATTCATCATTGGGTTTTAGTTTTGCTAAAATCACCCTCATGTGTTTTAGTTTTGGATCTAGATTTTTACAATTTTTTTATAAAAACAGCTACTGTAAAATCATGTTTTTGGGCCTGATTTTGTTCCTACAGTATTATTAATCTCAATAACATTAATTTCCAGTCATTCCAGTGAATTTTGACTACTTTGCAGACCACAATATTGTTTTCAGTTTTCACCCATATTGGCCAAAGGCTGCAGTGAGCTGACCTGCTTAACTATGCGACAGAGCAGCGGCACAAACACATGGCAGTTTAAAAAAGAATATAGCACATCTAGGAAACATAGTGGCAGACAGAATGTCAGTTTCATATAAACTATACGTCGCTATAGAATATTTCAGTAATAAATAACTAGATCAGAGACATGAGGCCTGCACAGGTAAATTGATGTGGAGTACTATTAAGTGGAAGCCAGTTAAAGCATTTATTTATCAATTTATTAATTAATACTTCATCCAGTCATCTGGCAAGGGAGAATAGTTGTCCGACAAGAAGGACATCTGTTCCATGCTTTAATCACATCCTACTAAAAAAACATAATTTCCGAGCTCTGCCGAAACCTGCACTTTAGGCTAAACAGTGTTGCAAGAAAAAGTATACTATTAAATCAGTGAGATGTACATCAACAAAGAACCTAATGATAAATTATGGCACTACACTCTAGCTATAAGTAGTGAAAATAATACTTTTTATCACAATTTAAATACTATATTTTTGTCTTCTGGTATGCTTTGTAAATTAATATATGCACAACATTACAGTACAAAACTGAATAGCAGCATTCTTACTTGCTTCCTCTTACAATTAATTATTTCACAATCAATTGTTGAATCTACTAGTCTTTTTGGTGCCCTTTTCAGATGAAGATTCACCCCAACCGTAGTAGTCCTAGCACTCAAGGATTCTTCTAGGGAATCCTGGATAGGGAAAAATGTCAGTTAGCCTTCGCAAATTGGATGTACAGTAGGAGGACTACCTCCAATCATTAATAAGGAGATTACACATTCTGGGATATATTCATGCTGCTGCCAGCTGATACTGGACTGATTGTTTTTATTTTACAGGATTTTTTAGATTTTCCCAAATAATTTGCATGAACTCGCTGCAAATGACAGGGAAGAGGTTCCTAGATAATTAACGTCCCTACTGCAACTTACTTTTGCTTCACAAACAGTACAGATGGCTTGACAAATGTTGTCAGGATTTGGGTAAAAAATAATTCCACATGAAAGAGTTGGCATTTTTGGTCTTATGACCAAGCGTGATAATGACCTTCTTCTTATCACAGCCTAGAACTCCTGCCACTGGTGGCTGACTTACTTTTACACAACCAACTTCCTAATCATCAACATCCTCATTAGGTGTCAGATACACAAATATCTACCTCGTCCTGTTGCACTTCCACAGTAGTACCCTCAATTTCTGAGTCACCATCTTTACCATTACTGCTTCTCACACATAGCACTCATGGACACTCTGACTCTGACTCATTAGACTCTGCTCAAGGATTTGTGAAGTTTGTGACCACACAGTTTTTTCTTCAGCCTTAGTTTTCTGAGTGAGAAGGTATTGCATGTGAGGTTTCAGAAGATGCCTGACTGTTTTTGGACCCAGCTTCCACAATATGCATTTTAGTGCATGAAAAAGCAGTAGTAGGACAACCACTCACAAAGGAAGGCCATGGCCTCAGCCTTTCCTGGCCACTGCATGTGGTGTATGGAATGTTGGCAATTTAACATTTTTAGAGGTGAAGTTTTCTTTAACATTGTGAAATATTGTTTAGATTTCAAGTGCCCTTTCTTAAACTTTGTTTCCTCTGGACCACCTTTAGTAGATATTGAAGTTCTATCATGACTGGCAGCAGCTACAGCAGTACAAGGTTGCTGCTCTTGCGCTTTAATCGACTGATCCATATTGACTCACAGCACCCTAATGTTGTAATGTTGTGTTCCCATACACATTACAGTTTTATCTTCATTGATTTTTAACACAATGTCTGAAAACACAAAAGCCTCACATCTCTACTAATAATTGCACCCTAATTACATTATTTTTTAACACAGTGCCTGAAGACACAACACAGTGCCTCACAGCACTCCTAGTAATGGCATCCTAATGATGTTATTTTTAACGCAGTGCCTAAACACTCAATAGTTTATTTTGATTAACATAGTGCCTTAACACACAACACAGGGGCAAATTTAGCAGTGCACGCAAATGCACTGCTGAACACAGATTCCCGATTATCGGGATTCTGCACATGCCCAGGACCCATTCTGCAAGTGTGCTAGCCCTTGAATGCCTCTGCCTGATTGACAGGCAGAGGCATTTAAGGGGTGGTGCGTGGGCGGGGTTGGCTGGCATTCCTGGAAATTGGGGGTGTGCGCCCTGTTTTCCTGGAGTGGCCAGCCCAGAGACTGCATGGATGTACACAGTCTGCTGGGCTCACAAGCTGGCCAGCCTGAGTAAGCAGAGGCTTACTCAGCTGGCTGGCTGCCCAGCACCGTCCACCACCGATGGTCGCGATGGTGATCCCAGCACTGCAGGGGTTGTCATACTCCTCCTGCATGCAGCTTTGCAATTGCGATCCTTGCTGAATCAGGTCCACAGTGTTTTTAACACAGTGCCTAGCTCTGAAGACGCAACACAGTGTCTCACAGAGCTCCTAAGTCATTTTTTTTTTCTTGAATAACACAGTGCTCCTCTAACACAGAGCTCCTAATGGGGTAAATTAGTGACTGGCCCTGAACACACAACACAGTGCTGCAGCCTACAGTCCACAGTGCCTCCATGCATTTTTTTTTTTAATTACACAGTGCCGCTTTAAGTTAAGCACAGAGGGCCTGATTCAGAGACGGATGCTTTTTTTTTTTTTTTTGGTGCGGCCTCCTGGCCGCTTTCATAGCCCACAGCTATTGCGAGCGGCCAGGATGATGGTTGCGATGGTCCAGACCATCGCGACCATCAGGCTTGCGACGAGACCCTTGTGGTAGGGTCTCGCTGTCGCAAGCCCCAGAGAGCTTCTGGCTCTAATAGAGACAGAAGCTCTCCCACTGACATCACTGGTGATGTCAGTGGGGCCGCCCGCAAACGGCAGGCATTCGCTTGGGAACGCTTCTGTTTGAGAAGCCACCCCCCGACATGCCTACAAACTGGGGTGAGCTGTCGATTAACATCGACAGCCGCTCCTTTTCTAGTGAGCCACAGAGCGAGTGCTTTTTGCGCTCACGCACGCACAGTGCGCACACCGCGCGTGTGCGCACTGGCACACCATCGACCCGCTTGCGAGTGCTATGCGTGTCTTGCAGTGCTTCAGCCCACAGTCCCACACGCTCTCCATCTGGTCTCCTTTCTGAATTGGTGCCCATTCATGAGGGAGGAACTTTAATATATATGCAATCTAAAACAAGCGAGATCCGATGCTGGGAAGATGACGTTTTGCCTCATTTTGGGTTCCAGACTTGGGAAGACCTAAGTAGGGGCTCGGTTCAACTCGAAACCCCTAATTTTGGGTGTGTTTGGATTCCTCAGAAACTGAACTGCATATATACCCAGTGTTCTCTGCAACATTGTCTGCACCATATGGTAACACATTGGCATGGTGGACACTAGTATGGCAGTGCCACCAAGAGTACTACAGTATATGGACTTTTCAGAATGCTCCTAGTCATAGAGTAACAGCAGTGCTAGTGCATATCAAACCAACAGCGTCTCTCCCAATGGTGTTCACAATCCCAAACCTTACTAAACCCCCCTAGAATGTGCTCCCGTGCAGCATCTCTCTTGGAGCAATCTCAGCCCGGCCATCCTGAGAGCAAGGGCAGCATGCACTCCCAGGCTTGCCCCTAAATCATGGCATACAACACTGTACTATACATCCCAGGGAGATCAATAAACTAGTACTGAGTCAATGATGCACAATATGGGTCCATCAACACTATTCTGTGTGTGTGTGTTCAATATGTAGTCGGAGCATGTGCATTACTATATAGAGAGGACATTTTTGGGGGATAAATGAAAAGAATGTATGCACTTTTCCTTAAAAGGATTTCAGGGAAATGTAAGTAGAAGCTGCTAATAATCACGATGATGGCTGAAAATATATTCGAGACAATATCACAATTATTGCTAAAAAGACCCCTTAGTGTCATAGACAAGACAATAACACTGCATATAAATACATTGTGTATGTATTACAGTAAGTATTAACTTTGGTTGGGTTGTGCATTGTGCTCAGAATGGGGTTGAGCATCCTGAGGGAGGATCTGTTCACAATTTTTGCTGCTTGCTTGGGACTTCCAAAAAGTATTTGGTGTATGACATGTTTTGCGACTTCGACTGCTCTGGAGGGGGAGAGGATCAGGCTAAATATCATGTATGAGGAATGGCTTAGAACTGTTTTGAAATGATTTGTTGGCCAAACAAAAAAAAAATAAAGGCTCAAAAGGGACAGGAACTCAGGTGCCCAAATCTCCCCAGCAACTTGCTATGCTGCACTTTCACTTGGGCAGCCTGTCAGGGAGGGCCATGGAGCAGAGTCACCTTGGCAGCTGCAGGCTTGTAAAGTGAGGAGGTGGTACCCAGCACCTAGCTGCTTGGGGAGGAGGGGACTATACTGCTGCCGCTTGACCCATATAGACATACTGCAGGAGAAGGCAGCAGCCCATTGCAGACTGACATGACCCAGGCATACATGTGTGGCACCAAATGCCTTATGGTTCTATTTACTACAATCCGCATTTTGAATGCAGATTGTAGTGTGATATTACCGTATGAATTCGCATTGCGAATTCAGCCAATATCACAGGGATTTACTAAAAATGCGATAAAACTCTGTCCCTGCGAATCCCCTCCGCACACTTATCGCGGTATTTTCACAAAAAACACAGTGAAAGTGCCCGCACATGTGCCGACCAGCCACCGCTAAGCCCCACCCCCTGCCGCTAGGCCCTGCCCCCATGATTGTGACCCCCTGTGACCCCCCTCTCTTTATTACACTTACCTCCGGTGATCGGTGCTCAGGTGATGTCCTCTGTGGCTCTGGTCAGCTGATCTCCCAACCTGCACTGGGACCGGTCAGCTGATGACCGGGTCCCAGTGCAGGATGGGAGACCAGCTGACCGGTCTCCCACTAATTTTTTTTTCTTTTTTTTACAGTGTATCAGCGTGTGGTCTGTTTAGGCCACACAGCTGATCACTGGGGCTGGCTCCGGGCTCTCCTCTGCCTTTTAGAGCAGAGCAGGAGTCCGATAACTGGGATAGACCATGGATAACGCCACCTCCAGGTGGCGTACATTTTTTCACTGTTTATTTTTTAGTAACTTTGGCCAGATCCCATTTCCCATTACAATTATGGGAAATGCGATCTGCTTACTAATAGTAAGTGATAATAAGGGCTTGGAGTAGAATTTTATGAATTCTACTCCAATTGCCCTTTAGTAACTTTAGGTGATACTAAAATAATGTGGAAAATGGTTTTAGTTCTAGTAAAAATAATGTTAATAAATAGAGCCCATAAAGTGTACTGGCCCCTTGATTGAGAGTATCTACTGTAGATGCAATTGCGGGTTATGCAGAGTTGTACATACGAGTAAATACACCTATTTTCAGTCATATATTTTTCACCAAGGATAGATCAGGTCAAACTGATGATGATGGTTATGAAACAAAGCATAGAGATAGGAGTGGTCCAGCTGCAGACATGCCTACAACTGTAAATACAGACAGTGGCACAGAGAGGGGGGTACTCCCCCCAGCTGGTGAGTGTATTGTGTTTGTGGGTAGTGGTGCAGGGTGCTGGAGCAGCGGAAATACCATGCCGCTAAGTGGGAGACCTCCATCTTCTTCTGTGTCACTCTTACACAGTGTCAAGAAGGCACCATGCATGTGCAGTACAAATCTCTGTGGCCATTTTGGCATAGGGAATGAAGCCTTCCTGGAGAAACATATTGGGGTTTGTGCAGTAGTGCATTCCCTTATTAGCAAAACCACAGGAAATGGGAATATGTCCTTCTCATGCATGCATGCATTCTTCTATCTCAAATGGTGAAAAACTAAAGTCAATGCTCATATTTAAAATAGAACTCTCCCAAAAGGCAATATTTCAACAGATATAATAATGCGGGTAAATGAGAAAGACTGGGTGTGCGAAGATAGTATGCTTCATGAAATCTGGTGCAAAAGTAAGTGTCAAGCCCTGGAGTTTAAGGGTTTCTGTAGTTGATAGGGAAAAGGAAAGGCAATATATAAGTCCTCTTCATGCATCTCTCCCAGGTGTTAGCGAGACCCACCCCAAGGCATGGAGTCTAGTCCACCTGATGGTCTTCACCACTGACCACTGCAATGGGGATGTGAGTTTTCCTGCACAAGGTGAACAGGTTGCAGCCCCTTGGATAGGTACCTGGAAAAAACACGGAGATAGATATGGGAGGACTATATAAGCACTGAGAATGTTGGGAGAATAGTTATAATAGATCCCAAAAACAATAAGCGGAGAAAGGTACTCTACTTTGGATATTAATAAATATATACATAGGATGCTGTCCATCTCTCAGCAATTAACTTCAATCATCATCCAAGTAGACGACGGTGAAGAAGTTGCAATGGTGATGCTGCAAAACTTTACTCCAGAGTATGATTTGCTAGTAGTGGCACTGGAGTCTTGTGCTGCCAAGTTATCAACGGAGATTGTATGGTCCAAGGTGCTGCAGCTTCAAGAGCGCATAACTGTTGAGACCAATGCTGAGAATTTTTTTCTGCTCTCAAAGGGTGTAAAGTATAAAAAGGGAAAGTACAAGTGCTTCAAGTCTCACAAATTGGGACATAAGGCTCAGAATGTACAGCAAGTAAACCAAGTGATATTTGCAAGCATGACAGAAACAATGAGTCAGCATTAAATGTAGCAGACAGTCACTACAAATATTGCTGGTACATGGACTCAGGAGCCATGAGGCACTTTAGCTGTAATGAGAGTTGGTTCAAGTCACTAAAGTCGTGTGAGTCTGTAAAGATCAGAGAAATAGGATATAAAGTAATAAATGCTTTGAAAGTCAGGACATTTACTGTGCGTTTGAGTGTCATGACTAAAACAGTTGTCAGTTGTCACATGCATAGATTTATTGTTCGTACCAGATCTAGGAACGAATCTAGGAACTAATCTGATTGCCACCAGTGTACTGAAAAATAAGTGATACATGGTCCAATTCTCAGAGGGACAGTGTATGTGTACATAAAAGAGGGACTGTAATTGCAACATCTGTATATCATAGACATTTTTGTGATGGTGGCATCAGATTCCAAGCAGTCTATGAAACTATGGCATAGGAGACTGGGTCGGCTGCAGTCCAGGGCATGTGTGGTATGCACCGGCACTACACACTAAATCAAACAAACCACCAATGTTGGTGGTGTGTTTGTTTTAACACTGCAGCCAATGAGAGTCAAACAGACTCTTATTGGTTGCTGCACCCAGCGCCAGGATGGAGCTCACTTATGAGCTCTGCCTTCCAGCTTCTGCACTGCGTGAAGGGAGAGACATCTCCCACAGTGTTGAGCGGTACGGGAGCAGCGGACAGTGACAGTGGATGTAAGAGCAGGAGTGGAGATTCCGGTAAGTAAATTATGTGATGTGTGTGTGTCTGTCTTATGTGTATAAGGCACAATTGCTTGGGGCACTGTATAGGGGGCACTATATAAGGGGCACTTTATTTTGGGAACTATATATTGGGCACTACTGGGGGCACTGCATAAGGGGTACTACTGAGGGCACTATATAAAGGGCACTAATGGGAGCACTATATATTGGGCACTAATGGGGCACTATATATTGGTCACTACTGGGAGCACTATATATTGGGCACTACTGGGGGCACTGTATAAGGGGTGCACTGTATAAGGGTACTACTTGGGGCAGTGTGTAAGGGGCACTACTGGGGGCACTGTATAAGGAGTACTACTGGGGACACTGTATAAGCGGTAATAAAGCGGTAATATATATTGGGCACTGCATAAGTGGCACTATATAGGGGGTACTACTGGGAGCTCTAGATAAGGAGCACTACTGGGGGCACTGTATAAGGGGCACTACTGGGGGCACTATATATAGGGCACTACTGGGGCACTGTATATTGGGAACTACAGGGGGCACTGTATATTAGGCACTACTGGGGGGCACTGTATATTGGGCACTGTATATTGGGCACACTACTGGGGTACTGCATAAGGGGCACTACTGGGGCACTGTATAAGGGGCACTATATATTGGGCACTGCATAAGGGGCACTACTTAAGGGGAATTAATGGGAGAATTAATGGGAGCACTGCCTGATGGGAACTATAACAGGGGGCATTGCATAAGGGGCACTACTACTGGGGACACTGTATAAGGGGCACTACAATAAGAGGCATTGCATAAGGGGCACTACTACTGGGGACACTGTATAAGGGGCACTACAATAAGGGGCATTGCATAAGGGGCACTACTACTGGGGCACTGCATAAGAGGCACTACTACAGGAGGAATTGCATAAGGGGCACTGCTACTGGGGACATTGCATAAGGTGCACTACTACGGTGGGCATTGCATGAGGAGCACTACTAATAGGGGCATTGCATAAGGGTCACTACTACTGGGGTACTATGGTACATATGGAATGGAATACTCCCAGAGTGATGAGAAACGGTGGTGTGTCATGTTGATACGCCCCCTTGTTTTAGTGACCACGCCCCTTGTGCCATGTGAGCACGCCCACTTTTTTTACGTACTCCTGCAGTACGTGCACATGGGTGGGGGGTTCCTTTTTTCATCTTGCCCTGGGCTCCAAATACCCTAGTTACACCACTGCTGCCATCACTTCATATATCCCAGGTGCAATGCCCCAGTCACTGCATGCCACCTGTATCCTGCTGTTCTACCTGGTTAATAAACCAATCCCTGGTTAAGCTAATCATTGGGTGGACTGACACATCACACACCACTGACACCTATCAATATAGGTTCTACCAATAATTATATGCAAAGCAACTATCATAAGATGCCTGTCAGCAACTGTATCATATGCATTTACATTCCACTTTTGCCCATGTATTAACGAAGTATTATATTTACAACTAACACATTCAATATTAGGCATCAATAAAATTACTAAGGCCTTTGTAATACAGAAAAAAAACAGATATAGAAAAAAAAAGTTTTGCTTAAAGATGCACATAAGCATAAGATAATGCCCAAGTGACAAAGAAATCACTAATCAGCATAAACGGAGCATTCATAGATAGCCAATCACAAGCATTAGACTAGGTTAGGGATCGTCATTTACATAATCTGCAATTTGCCACTGGCCCTTACTCTACATAACTAATACAGCATTCTCTGCGGTATTAGGGTCTTTGTCCCAGTCAGCATCTTTCAAAACGACATGATTACACCCATACTTTACTCAGCCCCCGTTTCACCTTCCCAGGTACAAGGAGATGTTAAGTGGCAGAATCACACAAGTCTGCATGGGCACATATGTGTGCAGTCACTTTTCTATTTGTGAACAGAGCAATTTCACCCGAGTAATGCTATGCCTACTGATGTAGTACTCATTCAGTACTAGGCCCATAATGTGGAAATTTCAAAGAACTTTGAAGCAAAAGCAAAACTTGAAGGTGGTTTCCCTGGATTTTTCCACTCCTGTAAAATGACCTGTTCTACCATGAAGCTCAATATTTGCAACTTCTATTACAGTATCTCTAGTTCTCTTTTGGTTCCGGTGAGGAATGATGAAAATGAAATCTGTAAAAAGGACAACAAAGATTTCTCTATGGCATTTATATACAACACCCAGTTTAAACAGATAGAAAGGAGTTTTAAGTAACACTGGCCTATTTTGAAAGGCGATCCACTTTTGAAAAAATCTATTCCTGATAGACCACAGTATATATATTAGGGGTGAGCGGGTTCGGATTTCTGAAATCCGAACCCCCCCGAGCCCCCCCGATCCGAGTCCGATCCGAGTCAGGCTCGACTTTTCCCGCCTGACTCGGATCTGACATCGAGGCAAAACGTCATCATCCCGCCTTCCGAGTCTCGCGGGTTTTGGATCCTATATAAGGTACCCGCGTCGGCGCCATTTTCTCACTCGGCTGTGGACAGTGAAGAGGGAGGGTGGGAGTTAGTGCTGTGTAGTGTAGTGTAGTGTAGTGCTGCTGTTGTCCACTACTTCAAAGTCCATAGGGGCTGGCTGTGTTGTGCTGTGCTGCTGTTGTTAATAGGGGCTGTGTCCACTACTTCAAAGTCCATAGGGGCTGGCTGGACTGTGTTGTGCAGTCAGTTCCAAAGTCCTGTGCAGTGTCCCAGTCCTAAAGGGGTGCTGTAGTGTTGTCCAGGGGGTGCTCTGTCCATCAGGGGTGCTCCCCCCAAGTGCTAAAAAAATAATATATTTTCTGTGTTTGTGAATTGTGTGCGCAGTAGCCGCACGTGCATCAACAAAGTAGTGCCAAGCGTGCGCCTGTGTCATAAGTAAAGGGCCGGCTGGCTTGACCGTTAAGGGTGCTGTAACCCCCGAAAGTACACTCCAGTCCAAACCAAAAAAAAAATTATTTTCTGTGTTTGTGAATTGTGTGCGCAGTAGCCGCACGTGCATCAACAAAGTAGTGCCAAGCGTGCGCCTGTGTCATAAGTAAAGGGCCGGCTGGCTTGACCGTTAAGGGTGCTGTAACCCCCGAAAGTACACTCCAGTCCAAACCTAAAAAAAAATTATTTTCTGTGTTTGTGAATTGTGTGCGCAGTAGCCGCACGTGCATCAACAAAGTAGTGCCAAGCGTGCGCCTGTGTCATAAGTAAAGGGCCGGCTGGCTTGACCGTTAAAGGGTGCTGTAACCCCCGAAAGTACACTCCAGTCCAAACCAAAAAAAAATTATTTTCTGTGTTTGTGAATTGTGTGCGCAGTAGCCGCACGTGCATCAACAAAGTAGTGCCAAGCGTGCGCCTGTGTCATAAGTAAAGGGCCGGCTGGCTTGACCGTTAAGGGTGCTGTAACCCCCGAAAGTACACTCCAGTCCAAACCTAAAAAAAAATTATTTTCTGTGTTTGTGAATTGTGTGCGCAGTAGCCGCACGTGCATCAACAAAGTAGTGCCAAGAGTGCCCCTGTGTCATAAGTAAAGGGCCGGCTGGCTTGACCGTTAAAGGGTGCTGTAACCCCCGAAAGTACACTCCAGTCCAAACCAAAAAAAAATTATTTTCTGTGTTTGTGAATTGTGTGCGCAGTAGCCGCACGTGCATCAACAAAGTAGTGCCAAGCGTGCGCCTGTGTCATAAGTAAAGGGCCGGCTGGCTTGACCGTTAAAGGGTGCTGTAACCCCTGAAAGTACACTCCAGTCCAAACCAAAAAAAAATTATTTTCTGTGTTTGTGAATTGTGTGCGCAGTAGCCGCACGTGCATCAACAAAGTAGTGTCAAGCGTTCGCCTGTGTCATAAGTAAAGGGCCGGCTGGCTTGACCGTTAAAGGGTGCTGTAACCCCCGAAAGTACACTCCAGTCCAAACCAAAAAAAAATTATTTTCTGTGTTTGTGAATTGTGTGCGCAGTAGCCGCACGTGCATCAACAAAGTAGTGCCAAGCGTGCGCCTGTGTCATAAGTAAAGGGCCGGCTGGCTTGACCGTTAAAGGGTGCTGTAACCCCCAAAGTACACTCCAGTCCAAACCAAAAAAAAATTATTTTCTGTGTTTGTGAATTGTGTGCGCAGTAGCCGCACGTGCATCAACAAAGTAGTGCCAAGAGTGCGCCTGTGTCATAAGTAAAGGGCCGGCTGGCTTGACCGTTAAAGGGTGCTGTAACCCACAAAGTACACTCCAGTCCGAACCAAAAAAAAATTTATTTTCTGTGTTTAGCCGCACGTATATATCAAATCGATATAACATAAATGGAGGACCAAACTTTCTCCGATAAAAATAAAATAGAGAAAGATCAAGAACCACTTCCTCCTAGTGCTGAAGCTGCTGCCACTAGTCATGACATAGACGATAACATGCCATCAACGTCGTCTGCCAAGGCCGATGCCCAATGTCATAGTAGAGGGCACATACAATCCCAAATGGCAAAGTTCAGGAAAATGACCTTGAAAAAGACATTTAAATCAGCTGAAGAGAAACGTAAACTTGCCAATATGCCATTTACGACACGGAGTGGCAAGGAACGGCTAAGGTCGATCCCTAGTATGTTCATGACTAGTGGTTCAGCTTCACATGACGATGGAAGCACTCCTCCCACTAAAAAAATCAAAAGAGTTAAGCTGGCAAAAGCACAGCGAAGAACTGTGCTTTCTAAGAAGATATCACAAATCCCCAAAGAGAGTCCAAGTGTGGTGGTGGTTGCGATGCCTGACCTTCCCAGCACTGGACGGGAAGAGGTGGCTCTTTCCACCATTTGCACGCCCCCTGCAAGTGCTGAAAGGAGCACCCACAGTCCACTTGCTGATATGCAAATTGAAGATGTCACTGTTGAAGTACAACAGGATGAGGATACTGGTGTAGCTGGCGCTGAGGAGGAAGTTGGCGAGGAGGATTCTGATGGTGATGTGGTTTGTTTAAATCAGGCTCCGGGGGAGACAGTTGTTGTCCGTGGGATGAAAAAGCCCATCACGGTCATGCCTGGGCAGAAGACCAAACATTCCACCTCTTTGGTCTGGCAATATTTCTATCCAAATCCGGACAACAACTGTCTTGCCATATGTACCATATGTAAAGGTGAAATAAGTAGGGGTAGGGACGTCAACCACCTAGGAACATCCTCCCTTATACGGCACCTGCAGCGCGTTCATAAAAAGTTACTGTCAAGTTCAGAAACTTTGGCTCAGACCGTAAGCAGTCCAGGGACACCTAAATCCCGTTGTCCTGTTGTATCCAAGCGCCTGCAAACCACACCGTCAACTCCCTCCTCGTCAATTTCCTCCTTAGTCAGGATCGGAAGTAGTCCTGCAGGCCATATCACTGGCATGACTGACTCTCCTATCCGGGATTCCTCCGGAGGATCCTGCATTGCTACGCCTACTGCTGCCGCTGCTGCTGTTGCTGCTGCTGCTGGGAGTCGTTCATCATCCCAGAGAGGAAGTAGGAACACCACTACTTTTACTAAACAATTGACCCTCCAACAGTCCTTAGCGAGGAGGATGAAGTACGACAGCAGTCATCCTGAAGCAAAACGTATAACTGAGGCCTTGACTGCTATGTTGGTGTTAGACGTGCGTCCGGTATCCGCCATTAGTGCAGTGGGATTTAGACAATTGATGGAGGTAGTGTGTCCCCGGTTCCAAATCCCGTCTAGATTCCACTTCACTAGGCAGGCGATACCGAGACTGTACAGAAACGTCAGAAAAAGTGTCCTCAGTGTCCTGAAAAATGCCGTTGTACACAATGTCCACTTAACCACGGACATGTGGACAAGTGGAACAGGGCAGACTAAGGACTATATGACTGTGACAGCCCACTGGGTAGATGTATCACCTTACGCAGCAACAGCAGCAGCGTCACCAGTAGCAGCATCTCAGAAACGCCAGCTCGTTACAAGGCAGGCTACGCTGTGTATCACCGGTTTCAGTAAGAGGCACACCGCCGACAACCTCTTAGAGAAACTGAGGGAAATCATCGCCCAGTGGCTTACCCCACTTAGACTCTCCTGGGGATTTGTGATATCTGACAACGCCACCAATATTGTGCGGGCATTACATCTGGGCAAATTCCAGCACGTCCCATGTTTTGCTCACACAATAAACTTGGTGGTGCAGAATTTTCTGAAAAGCGACAGGGGCGTGCAGGAGACGCTTTGGGTGGCCCGAAAAATTTCTGGCCACTTTCGCCATTCAGCGACTGCGTGCCGAAGACTGGAGCGCCAGCAAACACTCTTGAACCTGCCCCGCCATCACCTGAAGCAAGAGGTTGTGACGCGGTGGAACTCAACCCTCTATATGCTTCAGAGGATGGAGGAGCAGCAAAAGGCCATACAAGCCTATACATCCACCTATGACATAGGCAAAGGAGGGGGTATGCACCTGACTCAAGCGCAGTGGAGAATGATTTCCGTGTTGTGCAAGGTTCTTCAGCCCTTCGAACTTGCCACACGTGAAGTCAGTTCAGACACTGCCAGCTTGAGTCAGGTCATTCCCCTCATCAGGCTTTTGCAGAAGCAGCTGGAGAAAGTGAAGGAGGAGCTAAGACGGAGCGATTCCGCTCGGCATGTGGGACTTGTGGATGAAGCCCTTCATTCACTTTGCCAGGATTCCAGGGTGGTCAATCTGTTGAAATCAGACCACTACATTTTGGCCACCGTGCTCGATCCTAGGTTTAAAGCCTATGTGGTGTCTCTCTTTCCGGCCGACACAAGCCTGCAGAGGTGCAAAGACCTGCTGGTGAACACACTGTCAGCTGAAGCGGAACGTGACACGTCAACGGCTCCTTCTTCATTTTCTCCCGCAACTGGGGCTGCCAGGAAAAAACTTAGGTATCCTAAGCAACCCGCTGGCGGTGATGCAGGGCAGGCAGGACCAAGTTTGGACATCTGGTCCGGACTGAAGGACCTGGCAACAATTTCTGACATGTCTACTGTCACTGCATATGATACTGTCACCATTGACAGAATGGTGGAGGATTACATCGGTGACAGCATCCAAGTAGGCATGTCAGACAGTCCATACCTGTACTGGCAGGAAAAAGAGGCAATTTGGAGGCCCCTGTACAAACTGGCTCTATTTTACCTGAGTTGCCCCCCCTCCAGTGTGTACTCCGAAAGAGTGTTTAGTGCAGCCGGGAACCTTGTCAGCGAAAGGCGTAGGAGGTTGCTTCCACAGAATGTGGAGAAGATGATGTTCATCAAAATGAATTATCAGCTCTTCCAGGGAGACCAGCCTCCAGAAGGTACAGAGGGACCTGTGGTGGTGGATTCAAGTGGGGACGAGTTAATACTTTGTGAGGATGAGGATGTACACACTGAAGAGGGTGAGGAATCGGTGGATGAGGAGGATGAGGATGACATCTTGCCTCCGTAGAGCCAGTTTGTGCAGGGACACATTAATTGCCAGCTTGTTTTGTGGGGGCCCAAACGAACCAATCATTTCAGCCACAGTTGTGTGGCAGACCCTGGCGCTGAAATGATTGATTTGTTAAAGTGTGCATGTCCTGTTTATACAACATAAGGGTGGGTGGGAGGGCCCAAGGACAATTCCATCTTGCACCTCTTTTTTTCTTTGCATTATGTACAGTTTGGGGCCTAGTTTTTCTAACTGCCATCCTGCCTGCCACTGCAGTGTCACTCCTAGATGGGTCACGTGTTTGTGCCGCCCACTCGTGTCGCTTAGCATAGTCATCCAGCTACCTCGGTGCAACCTTTTGGACATAAAAACACTATTGTGAGGTGTGAGGTGTTCAGAATAGACTGGAAATGAGTGGAAATTAAGGTTATTGAGGTTAATAATAGCATAGGAGCAGAAAAACCTACAAATTCTGTGATTTTAGCTGTTTTTATGCTTTTTTTCAAAAAAATACAGATCCAAAACACAAAACCCAGAACCCAAAACACGGAAGGGTGGTTTTGGCAAAACCAATCCAGATCCAAAACACGAAGAAAGATCCAGATCCAAAACCAAAACACAAAACACGAAAAGTGGCCGGTGCACACCCCTAATATATATATATATATATATATATATATATATATATATAGTAAGGTTAAGAATGTAAAAGATAATCTAGTGAGGAGTGCTATGTCTCCCCCCCCCAAAGGATAATACTACCATCCTTTCAAATGTTCTTTTCAGATGTAGATCATGCTGAATGTGTAAAACCATTATAGGAATAAATAAGTGCACGGAGGTAACGATAAATGGCCACACCAGAAAGATAGATGAATTCATAACATGTACCTCAAAGAACGTTTTTTTTTTGTGGGGTGCGGTTATGAAAAATTCTATATTGGCAGGACTTCCAGAAACCTTAAAATGAGATTCGCGGAACACTTATGCAATATAAAAAATGGTCTGGAAAATCATGTCCTATCTGCTCACTTTGAAAAGTATCACAATAAAAATTGTAAGGAAATAATGAAATTCAGGGCTCTAAAACAGGTCAAAGGTAGTTGGAGATGTAATAATATAGCCAAGATTTTGGCAAAAACAGAGATGGAATATATTTACTCGTTAAAAACGCTGGTCCCAGGAGGTATAAACAAGGACTTTGAGATTAAATGGTTTTTGGAGTTAATAATTCCTTGTGTCTGCTTTGTTTAGATATTATGATATATTAATATAGAATGAAATGTTTATTCTGACACATTCCGGGTGATAAAGTGTTTATTTGTTGTGTTTATATTTGCCAGAAAAGGTCCCTTTTTGACAAACCGTTCGACATCGATGAACCCTTTTCACCATGTGACTAACAAAGGACTGCGATTTCCGTGGCCATGACTCTACTAACATTCTGGAAAAGAAGGTTATTGTTTCTGGAGACTTTTCAATTATCCTTATTTGGGAATACCTTTTCAGAGATGGCCACGGATGGAGTTACGGTTTGATTTATATCCACTATATGTGCAATATTATCCTATTTCTTTGTTTTCTGAGCTGAGTGATATCTGAGTTTAATTAAGTTTAATTATGTACTAAAATGTACTGTTTATTATGTGATGGTTTTATTATTTTACAGATGTCTATATGTGTATTTCCGGATTTTAGAGCATGGGGACCGATCACGTGATTTATATTTATTCTTAAGGGGATATTGTCTATATGTTGCAGTTCTAATGTTTAAATATGGCAGCGATCATGTGATTTATTACTATATCAGTTAAGAGCAATTATTTAAGAGCTGCAGCGTCCCTGTTCAAACATGGCCACAGGAGAACATCCGGCACCGGATGTGGATACCAGACGCCTGTTTCAAAGATGGCCGAGGACTGACTTCTGGTGTCGGGTGCCGGACACAGGTTTAGGAGTCGGGACCATTAGTGGTGGTAACTGAAATACTAAGACGCCGTGAGGAATGGATGATAGTGTGCACCGGAAATACCGAAAAGTTCCGGTTTACAGAAATGTTAAACTTTTTATTTTTTAGCTAAAAATTGTCCTTTTTTATCATGGTTATTATTTATTAGATAGGAGGAACATGTATTAGGTAGCTCTACAAGGGATTTATAGATGTAAATATTGTTTGCTGTAAATGAGGGTGGCTCCTCCCAGCAATTGAGATTGTTAACCCACTGGGTATAAATATTCTGGAAAGAGAGACATATTCTCATGCCTTGACAAAGATCAGAGAACTAATTGAAACATGCTGGTTAGGGGAAAGGTGATTGGCAGACTGACCAGACCATGAGAGGAAGGGGTATTCATCTGGAGCTGGTATTTCCCTTTGGGAGTTGGAACATCTTTCGGTTTCTATATGCACCTTTTTACTCCTTAAATCTGGTAGGAAGCCACCTATATTTTTTAGTTTGTATCAATTGTGAAGATAAGATTGTACTCTTGTATGGACTTTGTTATTTGGATCTTTTCTTTTTTTATTAAACCTTGTCACTTTTTAACCTTTAATTGGAACCATCTCTTGCTATGCATTAGAAAGACATATCATGCTGATATAGCATTTCATCTGTAAACCAACATTATTTGTGAATATACGTGTTTATGTTTTTGCTTGTTCTACTATCAGGATATACATTTATCTAATTGCAAATAATTGCAAAGAGTGCTGTCTAAAGAATTTACAGACCTCACAACAATAAGATAAGTGTTATTCTCTGTTTGTTAAGTAAGGCGCAGAAGAGAGACACCCAATTATTTTTTATGTTTCCCAGCTCAGATCACTTTTGGGGTTCCGAGTAAAAGGGTGCTGTAACCCCCATAGTACACTCCAAACCAAATAAAAAAATATTTTCTGTGATTGTGAATTGTGTGCGCAGTAGCCGCACGTGCATCAACAAATTAGTGCCAAGTGTGCGCCTGTGTCATAAGTAAAGGGCCAGCTGGCATGACCGTTAAAGGGTGCTGTAACCCCCAAAGTACACTCCAAACCAAATAGAAATATATTTTCTGTGTTTGTGAATTGTGTGCGCAGTAGCCGCACGTGCATCAACAAAGTAGTGCCAAGCGTGCGCCTGTGTCATAAGTAAAGGGCCGGCTGGCTTGACCGTTAAAGGGTGCTGTAACCCCCAAAGTACACTCCAAACCAAATAAAAAAATATTTTCTGTGTTTGTGAATTGTGTGCGCAGTAGCCGCACGTGTATCAACAAAGTAGTGCCAAGCGTGTGCCTGTGTCATAAGTAAAGGGCCGGCTGGCTTGACCGTTAAAGGGTGCTGTAACCCCCAAAGTACACTCCAAAACAAATAAAAAAATATTTTCTGTGTTTGTGAATTGTGTGCGCAGTAGCCGCACGTGCATCAACAAAGTAGTGCCAAGCGTGCGCCTGTGTCATAAGTAAAGGGCAGGCTGGCTTGACCATTAAAGGGTGCTGAAACCCCCAAAGTACACTCCAAACCAAATAAAAAAATATTTTCTGTGTTTGTGAATTGTGTGCGCAGTAGCCGCACGTGCATCAACAAAGTAGTGCCAAGCGTGCGCCTGTGTCATAAGTAAAGGGCCGGCTGGCTTGACCGTTAAAGGGTGCTGTAACCCGAAAAAGTACACTCCAAACCAAATAAAAAAAATATTTTCTATGTTTGTGAATTGTGTGCGCAGTAGCCGCACGTGCATCAACAAAGTAGTGCCAAGCGTACGCCTGTGTCATAAGTAAAGGGCCGGCTGGCTTGACCGTTAAAGGGTGCTGTAACCCCCAATGTGCACTCCAAACCAAATAAAAAAATTTTTTCTGTGTTTGTGAATTGTGTGCACTGTGGCTGCACGTGCATCAACAAAGGAGCAGCGCCAAGCATGCGCCTGTGTCCCATAAGTAAAGAGCCGGCTGGCTCATTTCTTAAAGGGTGGTGTAACCCACAAAGTGCACTACTCCCCAGCAAAAATAAATAAATATTTTCTTTGTTTGTGTGCGCCTTAGCCGCACGTATATATCAATATAACATAAATGGAGGACCAAACTTTCTCCGATAAAAATAAAATAGGGAAAGATCAAGAACCACTTCCTCCTAGTGCTGTTGCTGATGCTGGGAGTTGTTCATCATCCCAGAGAGGAAGTAGGAACACCACTACTTTTACTAAACAATTGACCCTCCAACAGTCCCTAGCGATGAGGATGAAGTACAACAGCAGTCATCCTGAAGCAAAACGTATAACTGAGGCCTTGACTGCTATGTTGGTGTTAGACGTGCTTCCGGTATCCGCCATTAGTGCAGTGGGATTTAGACAATTGATGGATGTAGTGTGTCCACGGTTCCAAATCCCGTCTAGATTCCACCTGCATCCTCAAAGCAGCAGCGACAAGCATGCATCTGTCTGTTAAAGGGTGGTGTAACCCTCAAAGTGCGCTCCTCAAACAATAAAAAAATTCTTCTTTTTTTTTCTCTTTGTGAAATGTGTGGGCTGTAGCCGCACCTGCATCCTTAAAGCAGCAGCGACAAGCGTGCATCTGTCTGTTAAAGGGTGGTGTAACCCTCAAAGTGTGCTCCACAAACAATAAAAAAATTCTTCTTTTTTTTTCTGTCTTTGTGAATTGTGTGGGCTATAGCCGCTCTTGCATCCTCAAAGCAGCAGCGACAAGCGTGCGTCTGTCTGTTAAAGGGTGGTGTAACCCTCAGAGTGCTTCAAAAAATAAAAAACTATTTTTTTAATGTGTTTGTGACTTGTGTGCGATGTAGCCGCTCGTGCATCAACACAGTAGCAGCGCCAAGCGTGCGCCTGTGTCATAAGTCAAGGGCCGGTTTGGACATCTGGTCCGGACTGAAGGACGTGCCAACAATTTCTGACAAGTCTACTGTCACTGCATATGATACTGTCCTCAAAGCAGCAGCGACAAGCGTGCGTCTGTCTGTTAAAGGGTGGTGTAACCCTCAAAGTGCGCTCCACAAACAATAAAAATATTCTTCTTTTTTTTCTGTCTTTGTGAAATGTGTGGGCTGTAGCCGCACCTGCATCCTTAAAGCAGCAGCGACAAGTGTGCGTCTGTCTGTTAAAGGGTGGTGACACCCTCAAAGTGTGCTCCACAAACAATAAAAATATTCTTCTTTTTTTCTGTCTTTGTGAATTGTGTGGGCTGTAGCCGCACTTGCATCCTCAAAGCAGCAGCGACAAGCGTACGTCTGTCTGTTAAAGGGTGGTGTAACCCTCAAAGTGCTCCAAAAAATAAAAAACTATTTTTTTTATGTGTTTGTGACTTGTGTGCGATGTAACCGCACGTGCATCAACACAGTAGCAGCGCCAAGCGTGCGCCTGTGTCATAAGTCAAGGGCCGGTTTGGACATCTGGTCCGGACTGAAGGACGTGCCAACAATTTCTGACAAGTCTACTGTCACTGCATATGATACTGTCCTCAAAGCAGCAGCAACAAGCGTGCATCTGTCTGTTAATGGGTGGTGTAACCCTCAAAGTGCGCTCCACAAACAATAAAAATATTCTTTTTTTTCTGTCTTTGTGAATTGTGTGGGCTGTAGCCACACCTGCATCCTTAAAGCAGCAGCGACAAGCGTGCGTCTGTCTGTTAAAGGGTGGTGACACCCTCAAAGTGTGCTCCACAAACAATAAAAATATTCTTCTTTTTTTTTCTGTCTTTGTGAAATGTGTGGGCTGTAGCCGCACCTGCATCCTTAAAGCAGCAGCGACAAGCGTGCGTCTGTCTGTTAAAGGGTGGTGACACCCTCAAAGTGTGCTCCACAAACAATAAAAATATTCTTCTTTTTTTTTCTGTCTTTGTGAATTGTGTGGGCTGTAGCCGCACTTGCATCCTCAAAGCAGCAGCGACAAGCGTGCGTCTGTCCGTTAAAGGATAACATCGGTGACAGCATCCAAGTAGGCATGTCAGACAGTCTGTACCTGTACTGGCAGGAAAAAGAAGCAATTTGGAGGTCCCTGTACAAACTGGCTCTATTTTACCTGAGTTGCCCCCCCTCCAGTGTGTACTCCGAAAGAGTGTTTAGTGCAGCCGGGAACCTTGTCAGCGAAAGGCGTAGGAGGTTGCTTCCACAAAATGTAGAGAAGATGATGTTCATAAAATGAATTATCAACTCTTCTAGGGAGACCAGCCTTCAGAACGTACAGAGGGACCTGTGGTTGTGGATTCCAGCGGGGACGAATTAATACTCTGTGAGGATGAGGATGTACACAACACTGAAGAGGGTGAGGAATCGGTGGATGAGGAGGATGAGGACGACATCTTGCCTCCGTAGAGCCAGCTTGTTTTGTGGGGGCCCAAACGAACCAATCATTTCAGCCACAGTCGTGTGGCAGACCCTGGCGCTGAAATGTTTGGTTTGTTAAAGTGTGCATGTCCTGTTTATACAACATAAATTTGAATTATGTACTGTTTGGGGCCAAGTTTTTCAAACTGCCATCCTGTCTGCCACTGCAGTGTCACTCCTAGATGGACCACGTGTTTGTGCCGCCCACTCGTATCTCTTAGCATAGTCATCCAGCTACCTCGGTGCAACCTTTTGGATCTAAAAAAACTATTGTGAGGTGTGAGGTGTTCAGAATAGACTGGAAATGAGTGGAAATTAAGGTTATTGAGGTTAATAATAGCATAGGAGCAGAAAAACCCACAAATTCTGTGATTTTAGCTGTTTTTATGCTTTTTTAAAAAAAAAATACAGATCCAAAACACAAAACCCAGAACCCAAAACACGGAAGGGTGGTTTTGGCAAAACCAATCCAGATCCAAAACACGAAGAAAGATCCAGATCCAAAACCAAAACACAAAACACGAAAAGTGGCCGGTGCACACCCCTAATTCTATTGCTTTCTGTACAGGGTGTTTCAGTAAGCAAAAAGGACAAACTTTATGTAGCCCATGTACACTAAAAAAAAGTCAAGAGAAACAAAATTTTCTCTGAGAATACATATAATTGTACATAAATTGTACATAAATTGAGCATAAATCTTAAATATAAAAATGAGGTGTTTAATAATGATGATAAAGTTCACTTAATTGTATTATCTTACTATTCCTGCTTAGTGTAACTGTAAACCCCTCATGGGTTAATATGCCTAAGTGTGCAATGTTAAATCATTTTGAAACTTCCCAGGTATTTCAAATTTGACCACACACAAAAAAGCAGTATACTATTTACTGTACAACTCACTAAACTTATGCTTATTAGAAGCCACAACTCATCCATGACATGCCCTTTTGACTAGGAAAAAGAATTCCCAGCCTGAGCATAAATCACTGACTGATTCTCCGTACATCAGTTTCCGTGCTGTTTTTGTTCTTATCACGCAAAACTTTTCAGAAATGTGGTAAAATTAGATCATTCCCCCCACTCATTTTTCCCATAAGGGACATGGTCTGGCTTGCAGCTCTTAGTCCAATCAATTTTTCCAATATTCTTGAGTTCAGCATAAATTTAAATCATGTTTATGTGGCAAAGCTGCCAAAATAAGTTGAAAAAGAAAATGTTCGAAAAGATGTTCAAATATTAATCATAGGATTCTTTAGCTGTTTGAGTCATTTAGTTATCTGAGGCAAACAGTGGTTAGCTGGATGGTGACCCAAAGCATAGAGGCTGACCCTGATGAGTCACTCTTCCACTGCTTCTAGCCACAGTTATCAAGTTTCAGCATTTGTTGGAGTCACAGCACGCTGGTCCATGACGTCTACTTACCGTGTCCGGCGGCACTGGGCTCCAGGAACCATTTCAGGTCAGGGGACAGGAGGTGTCAGCACCTGCTGCAGTGAGTCCAGCTACTGTGGACTCACCAGAGCTCCCTCCTCACGGTTGCAGCATGCTGCTTCCTGGTCAGACTGCACCGGCGGCTCCCCTAGGCCTATGCGTGCTGCTCTTTGCAGGACTTAAAGGGCCAGGTGTGCCAAAATTAAGTATCAATTGGGTGACCTATGGAAACTCCCCCTATAAAAAAAAGCCCCTGGAAGTACTTCCCTGCCAGAGTATAGGCTCCTAAACCTGGCTCTAGTGTTCCATTACTTCTGACAGTTACTTCTCGTTTCTGACCTTGGCTTTATTCCTGCCCTGTTTTCGCCTGATCCCTGGTACAGCATTGTCCATCTGGTTCTGACCTGGCTTGTTGACTATGCTTGTATGCCATTCGACGTACTTCACTACACTCCAATGTACACCGGCACCTGTACTAGAACCAAGTCAGAGAGTCACGACCTGTGTGTCAAACCTCCTTGTGGGGTTCCCTGGTGAATACTGGTGGCGCGTTAGACTCCGCGCCTCTGTACAATCCTAAAGTAATACTCTGTGTCAATCCTAAAGTACAGGCTTGCATCCACTACCCATCTGTGAGTTTGGGACAGTTGGTGGGTGATTTTACCCGAAGAATCCTTAGGACTGTAGGGGGGTGTCATGTTATAATTGTTCCCAGGCGTAGCTTCCATTCATCTGAACTAACATAAAGTTATTACAAACAATGTGTTAGCTACAAAGTCTACATAGCAGTGCAAAGGATTCAGACTTCACTAGAAAATTGTTTTTTCATATAGGAAACTGCATTGAAGCAGTTGGCCACACAATTTTTCCCCTCAAATTAAAAATGATGGTGATGATTTTCAAGAATTCCCATCGATCTACAGTCAATGCTTTTTTCACCTCCTAACATCCACAGAACACTTTAATAATAGGATAAATGTTTTTTTTCTATTGGGTTTATTTCCACCATTGTATTCTAAACTGTCACTGCAGAACCCAGTAAACCATTTTTCTCATGTGTTTGTTTGAGACCCTGCCAGTACAATAGGTTGTGTAGGTCTGCAGTGTATCGTTTTCTTTGTTATTTTTATTTAGCATTATTATTATCATTTATATTACTATTTTTGCTGAAACATCTGAACTCAGGGACCCACTTGAGCTCTGTTTGCATTTTGAAACACTAATAAAAGCTTAAGCAAAAGCGCATGTCAAATGGAATTTGTTACCAGGATTTTTACTGGCATTAGGAGGCACCTGAAGCCTTTCCCAATGCATCTAACCAATGTTAAATACATTTAAAAGAACACAGTGCATTTGGAAAACCGTAATACACTTGAAAGCTAATTAGAAAAAAGTAGAGAGTGTAGTAATACAATATAAAGCCATTAAAAACAATTGGTAGCGCTGGCCTTTGGAAGGTCCTTACCTGGGTTGACACTGCTAATTCCTGAATCTTTGAGTTTGCTCTCACTGCTTATCTCCATGGTCTGCTTAACTTTCCCTATAGAGGCAGGCAGTGGCGTAACTAGGGTATTTGGAGCCCAAGGCAAAATGCAAAACGGAGCTCACCCCCCCACCTATCTGTGCACGCTGAAAAGTGGGCGTGGCCCAGTAGTGCCCCTTATACATTGCCCCCAGTAGTGCCCTTTATACAGTGCATCCATTAGTGCCCCTTATACAGTGCCCCCAGTAGTGGTCCCTCTTATGCAGTGCCCCTTATACAGTGCCTCCAGTAGTGGTCCTTCTTATGCAGTGACCCTTATACAGTGCCCCCAGTAGTGCCCTTCATACAGTGCCTCCAGTAGTGGTCCTCCTATGCAGTGCCTCCAGTCGGGCTCCGGCAGTGTTGCACAGCAGCAGCCAATGAGAATCTGTCTGACTCTCATTGGCTGCTAAAACACACACACCGCCACTGGGTAGTACGTGTGTACTACCCAGTGCCGGAGATGGTGTGTGTGTTACTGTGTAGTGTGGACCACACTCACTGCAGGCCAAACTACACTGACTTTACCATGCCTGGACCACGGCCGGCAAAGCCCCACCCCCCAGCGAATCCAAAACCTTCTTGTGGGGGTTCCTGATAAAATCTGTCAGACTCCATGCCTTAGATTACTGGTAGTGTAAATCTTAGCAGGTAGAACAAATCCTCATGTCTGGGCTGGAATCGTGACAACTAAAGCTTAACGCATTAAATGAATGTTAGTAGTCTACTAGGGACAATGGTCAACTGTACTGTAAAGTGCAACAAAGTAAAAATCTAATAGTAACCTTAGCATTCTGTCACGTGATTCTGTAGTGGATAATTAAAACTAAAAGAAGAAAAGAAACTGGCATGTGATAGGCAGTCCTTACTTTTGAATGACTGACCAATATTTTGAACTATAAATGTTTTGTCCCCTATAAGTTACAACTCTCAAATTGATTAGTCAGATACAACTTTATGATGTGTATATTGGGCCTGATTCAGACCCGCTCGCTAGATGCGGCCGCTCGCTCCCAGCGTATGGAAATTCAGCTGTGACATCAATGCAGCCGCTCGCACGGCAAGGCATAAGCACGCCCACTGTTTTGGCGAGCGATCACTTTGTGTTTATAGACGCCTACCAGCCTGTCTTTAGCTGCCCACTAGAGTACGTCATCTCCAGGAAGTATATACAACCATCAGTACATTGGGAACCATCGGATCAGACCGCAGCGCTTGCAGTTGACTGTACCCTACCGCAAGCACTGCGAGCAGCTCAGTATAAAAATCTACCAAGTGACGTGTACTATGACGTTGCCTGATAATTATGCACGCCCCAGACACGGCGTGAAAACACTCAGGCACGCCTGCGTCCGTAGCTCCACTCCTCGGTTACTACTGGCCTGCCACTGTTACCACCCACAAACGGTTTTTCCTGTCACTCACGCCACTGGGCTGTCTTTGCAGGGCGAGCAAGCACATTCCGATCGCTCATACTACACGCATGCACACATTAGCGAACATCATCTGCAATGAGCGGCCGATTGCTAGCGAGCGGGTCTGAATCAGGCCCATTGTCTGCTAGGGCAAACAAATAAAAATAAATAAGCTAGAAATCATGGCATGTTTGAATAGTCTACTACATATGAAGTGTGTTGTGCCCATTTGAAAACTAGTAAGGTTCTTGTCAGAGGGAATTTATACAACTTGGGTCATACTTGCCGACAATCTGGCTGCTCCTTCCGGGAGGGAGCAGCCAGATCGGCAGAACAGGGGGCGTGGCCGGCAAAAGGGGGCGGGTCCAAAGGAGCTGAGGTCAGTTTGCGGGCGTGACAGGGGGCGGGGCCACGCGATCGCGTCATTTTAGCCCCTCCCCCGCTACACAATGCAGAAAAAAGGCATTGCGAAGCAGGGGGCGGGGCCAAAATGATGCGAATCGCGTCAGAAGCCCCCCGCTGCTGGGGTTAATCAGGTATTGGGGTCGGGGGATCGGCGGCAGGTGGGAGGCTTGCCTGCCTTTCCTGGGGGGCGGGAGCTGCACCCATTTATCAGGAGGCTCCCGCCCGATTCGGGAGGGTAGGCAACCCTGACTTTGGTGGGTAACATAAAAATGTATTTACATAAAGTGGGTGCAACTAGCATGGCACAGCAGTTAATCATAATATAGGTAATTTACAAAAGTGTAAAAATTGGTTGCCTACAGTGCAAAATATGCTTGTAATGCCATGTATCTACTTTTTGCATGAATGCACCATTTTTACATGTAGGGCATAGATCTGCACACCAAGATGGCTGCACTTGTGGGATATTTTAATTCTTATGATGAAAGGTGCATGGCAAAAGAAAGGTGTGGTCCTTGGTGAATTAAGCAGACGTGTTATGGCCGTTTCCTGGGCATGTACTAGCCAGTGTCTGCGATCGCACACGCACAGAACGAACCTCCAGCGTCTCAATTACCACAGCTATTCTGAGTGACCATAGACTTACTCGAGTTGTTGATGTTTTAAAGATCTGCGTGTACTCAGTTGCAGACAACTACGAGGGCTCTGGTGGATGTCTCAATAAAAAGTAGGGATGTGCGCCGACCCCCGTGTTTTGGTTTTGGATCTGTATATCCTTCAAGGTTGTGGATCTGGATTTGGTTTTGCAACCACCCTCAAGTGTTTTGGTTTTGTTTCTGGATTTTTTAAATAAAAAATAGATAAGAAGTTTTAAAAACAGCTAAAATCATGTAATTTATGCAATCCGGAACCCGAAATTCGGATTTAAAATCCGAATTCCGAATCGCAAAAAGATCAGAACCGCGACCCTGATATACCTGGATCTCCTCAGGAAATTAGAAGCGCGACTCGGATTTACCCGGATTCACTAAATTTGTGTGGATTCGGATTTCTCGAGAACGGAACCGCACATGTCTAATAAAAAGCTTCTGTCTGATGCATTAGCATATTTTAGCTACTGTGATCCGTGAGAGCATGCAGCTGCATATACATTACCGTCCACCTCTGAATCAGGCCCTATGTACTAGGGGTGTGCACCGGACACTTTTCATGTTTTGGTTTTGGATCTGGATCTTTCTTCGTGTTTTGGATCTGGATTGGATTTGCCAAAACCACCCTTCCGGGTTTTGGGTTTTGGATCTGTATTTTTTTGGAAAAGAGCATAAAAACAGCTAAAATCACAGAATTCGTTTTTTATTTTTTTGCTGCTATGCTATTATTAATCTCAATAACATTAATTTCCACTCATTTCCAGTCTATTCTGAACACCTCACATCTCACAATATTGTTTTTAGGCCAAAAGGTTGCACCGAGGTATCTGGATGACTATGGGAAGCGACACAAGTGGGCGGCGCAAACACGTGGCCCATCTAGGAGTGGCACTACAGTGGCAGACAGGATGGCAGTTTGAAAAACTAGGCCCCAAAGAGTACATAAATCAAAGAAAATAAAGAGGTGCAAGATGGAACCCACCCACCCTTATGTTGTATAAACAGGACATGCACAGTTAGTCCCCGCTGGAATCCACCACCACAGGTTCCTCTGTACTTTCTGGAGGCCGATCTTCCCGGAAGAACTGATATTTAATTTTGATGAACATCATCTTCTCCACATTTTGTGGAAGCAACCTCCTACGGCTTTCGCTGACAAGGTTCCCGGCTGCACTAAAAACTCTTTCGGAGTACACATTGGAGGGGGGCAACTTAGGTAAAATAGAGCCAGTTTGTACAGGGGCCTCCAAATTGCCTCTTTTTCCTGCCAGTACAGATACGGACTGTCTCACATGCCTACTTGGATGCTGTCACTGATGTAATCCACCACCTTTCTTCAATGGTGACTGCATCATATGCAGTGACAGTAGACATGTCAGAAATTGTTGGCAGGTCCTTCAGTCCAGACCAGATGTCCAAACTTGGTCCTGCCTGCCCTGCATCACCACGAGTGGGTTGGTTAGGATATCTAAGTTGTTTCCTGACAGCCCCAGTTGCGAGAGAAAATGAAGAAGGAGCTGTTGCCGTGTCATGTTCTGCTTCAGCTGACAGTGTTTTCACCAGCAGGTCTTTGCACCTCTGCAGGCTTGTGTCCACCGGAAAGAGAGACACCACGTAGGGTTTAAACCTAGGGTCGAGCACGGTGGCCAAAATGTAGTGGTCTGATTTCAACAGATTGACCACCCTCAAATGAAGGGCTTCATCCACAAGTCCCACATACCGAGCGGAATCGCTCCGTCTTAGCTCCTCTTTCACTTTCTCCAGCTCCTTCTGCAAAAGCCTGATGAGGGGAATGACCTGATTCAAGCTGGCAGTGTCTGAACTGACTTCACGTGTGGCAAGTTCGAAGAGCTGGAGAACCTTGCACAACCTATGTCACAGGTGGATGTATAGGCTTGAATGGCCTTTTGCTGCTCCTCCATCCTCCGAAGCATATAGAGGGTTGAGTTCCACTGCGTTTCAACCTCTTGCTTCAGGTGATGGCAGGGCAGGTTCAAGAGTGTTTGCTGGCACTCCAGTGTTCGGCACGCAATCGCTGATTGGTGAAAGTGGCCTGAAATTTTTCGGGCGATCCAAAGTGTCTTCTGCACGCCCCTGTCATTTTTCCAAAAATTCTGCACCACCAAATTTATTGTGTGAGCAAAACATGGGACGTGCTGGAATTTGCCCAGATGTAATGCCTGCACAACATTGGTAGCATTTTCAGATATCACAAATCCCCAGGAGAGTCTAAGTGGGGTAAGACATTGGGTGATGATTTCCTTCAGTTTCTCTAAGAGGTTGTCGGCGGTGTGCCTCTTACTGAAACCGGTAATACACAGCGTAGCCTGCCTTGGAATGAGCTGGCATTTCTGAGATGCTGCTACTGGTGACACTGCTGTTGTTGCTGCATATGGCGATACATCTACCCAGTGGGCTGTCACAGTCATATAGTCCTTAGTCTGCCCTATTCCACTTGTCCACATGTCCGTGGTTAAGTGGACATTGGGTACAACCGCAATTTTTAGGACACTGAGGACAGATTTTTTGATGTCTCTGTACATTCTTGGTATCGCCTGCCTAGTGAAGTGGAATCTAGACGGGATTTGGTACCGGGGACACACTACCTCCATCAATTGTCTAAATCCCACTGCACTAATGGCAGATACCAGATGCACGTCTAACACCAACATAGCTGTCAAGGCCTCATTTATCCGCATTGCAACAGGATGACTGCTGTCGTACTTCATCCTCCTCGCTAAGGACTGCGGGCCTGATTCAGAGATGGACGCTCTGAATGAGCATTCGCTCTGAATCAGGGCGTTTTTTGTTTATTTTGTCGGCCTCCTGGCCACTCGCATAGCTGTGAGTGACCACCCAGAGCTATTGCGAGCAGCCAGGTTGATGGTTGCAATGGTCAAGACCATTGCGACCATCGGGCTTGCGACGAGACCCTTGTGGTAGGGTCCCGTGGCCGCAAGCCCCAGAGAGCTTCTGGCTCTAATAGAGCCAGAAGCCCTCCCACTGACATCACTGGAATGCCTCCATTTGGCCAGCCACCCCCCTGCCCGCCTACCAAACGGGGTGAGCTATCAATCACCATCAACAGCTCGCCCCCTTTGGTGCGAGACCTGGAGCGACGGAGCACCCGTTGCTAGCCGGGTCTCACGCATGCGCACGACGGAGCCGGTTCCGTCAGCTCAGCGCTTTACGACCGGGTCTGAATCAGGCCCTGCATACAGTCTTAATCACAGTGTCTGAACTTGAGAGTAACTTTTTATGAACGCACTGCAGGTGACATATAAGGAAGGATGTTCCTAGGTGGTTAACGTCCTTACCCCTACTTATTTCACTTTTACATATGGTACATAAGGCAAGACAGTTGTTGTCCAGATTTGGATAGAAATGTTTAAAAGACCAAAGAGGTGGATTTTTTGGTATTCTGCCCAGGCATGATGATGAGCTTTTTCATCTCACGGACAACAACTGTCTCCCCCAGTGCCTGATTTAAACAAACCACTTCACCATCAGAATCCTCCTCGTCAACTTCCTCCTCAGCACCAGCTACTCCAATATCCCCATCCTGTTGTACTTCAACAGTGACATCTTCAATTTGAGTATCAGCAGCTGGACTGTAGGTGCTCTTTCCAGCACTTGCAGAGAGCATGCAAATGGTGGAAGGAGCCACCTCTTCCCATCCAGTGTTGGGAAGGTCAGGCATCGCAACCGCCGCCACACTTGGACTCTCCTTGGGGATTTGTGATATCTTCTTAGAACGCACAGTTCTTTGCTGTGCTTTTGCCAGCTTAAATCTTTTCATTTTTCTAGCGGGAGGAACAGGGCTTCCATCATCATGTGAAGCTGAGCCACTAGTCATTAACATAGGCCAGGGCCTTAGCCGTTCCTTGCCACTCTGTGTCACAAATGACATACTGGCAAGTTTACATTTCTCCTCAGATGATTTAAATTAATTTTTTTGCTTCATTTTACTGAACTTTGGCTTTTTGGACTTTACATGCTCTCTACTATGACATTGGGCATTAGCCTTGGCAGAAGACTTTTATGGCATTTCATTGTCTATGTCATGACTAGTGGCAGCAGCTTCAACACTAGGAGGAAGTGGCTCTTGATCTTTCCCTATTTTATCCTACAAATTTTTGTCTTCCGTATTTTTATGGAGTGCATTATTTTAATGGAGTGAATAACTCCTGTAAAAATAATTTTGATAAAGGGCAGCGTACAACCCACAGGACAGCCCCTGTAAAAATTAGTTTGATGAAGGGCAGCGTACAACCCACAGGACAGCCCCTGTAAAAATTATTTGATGAAGGGCAGCTTACACCACACAGGACAGCCCCTGTAAAAATGATTTTGATGAAGGACAGCGTATAATCCACAGGACAGCCCCTGTAAAAATTAGTTTGATGAAGGGCAGCGTACAACCCACAGGATAGCCCCTATAAAATTATTTTGATGAAGGGCAACGTATAACCAACAGGACAGCCCCTGTAAAAATGAGTTTGATGAAGGGTAGCGTACAACCCACAGGATAGCACCTGTAAAAATTATTTTGATGAAGGGCAGCGTACAACCCACAGGACAGCCCCTGTAAATATTTGTTTGATGAAGGGCAGTATACAATTCTCAGGACAGCCCCTGTAAAAATAATTTTGATGAAGGGCAGCGTACAACCCACAGGACAGCCCCTGTAAAATGAGTTTGATGAAGGGCAGCGTACAACCCACAGGACAGCCCCTGTAAACATTATTTTGATGAAGGGCAGCGTACAACCCACAGGACAGCCCCTGTAAAAATAATTTTGATGAAGGGCAGCATACAACCCACAGGACAGCCCCTGTAAAAATTATTTTGATGAAGGGCAACATACAACCCACAGGACAGCCCCTGTAAACATTATTTTGATGAAGGGCAGTGTACAACCCACAGGACAGCCCCTGTAAAAATTAGTTTGATGAAGGGCAGCGTACAACCCACAGGACAGCCCCTGTAAAAATAATTTTGATGAAGGGCAGCATACAACCCACAGGACAGCCCCTGTAAACATTATTTTGATGAAGGGCAGCGTACAACCCACAGGACAGCCCCTGTAAAAATAATTTTGATGAAGGGCAGCGTATAACCAACAGGACAGCCCCTGTAAAAATTAGTTTGATGAAGGGTAGCATACAACCCACAGGATAGCCCCTGTAAAAATTAGTTTGATGAAGGGTAGCATACAACCCACAGGATAGCACCTTTAAAATTAGTTTGATGAAGGTTAGCGTACAACCCACAGGACAGCCCATGTAAAAATTTGTTTGATGAAGGGCAGTATACAACTCTCAGGACAGTCCCTGTAAAAATTATTTTGATGAAGGGTAGCATACAACCCACAGGATAGCCCCTGTAAAAATTAGTTTGATGAAGGGTAGCATACAATACACAGGATAGCTCCTGTAAAAATTAGTTTGATGAAGGGCAGCATACAACCCACAGGACAGCCCCTGTAAAAATTATTTTGATGAAGGGCAGCTTACAACCCACAGGACAGCCCCAGTAAAAATGAGTTTTGATGAAAGGCAGCGTACAACCCACAGGACAGCCCCTGTAAAAATTATTTTGATGAAGGGCAGCTTACCACCCACAGGACAGCCCCTGTAAAAATTAGTTTGATGAAGGGCAGTGTACAGTACAACCCACAGTACAACTCCTGTAAATATATGTTTGATGAAGGGCAGTATATAACTCTCAGGACAGCCCCTGTAAAAATAATTTTGATGAAGGGCAGCATACAACCCACAGGACAGCCCCTGTAAACATTATTTTGATGAAGGGCAGCGTACAACCCACAGGACAGCCCCTGTAAAAATTATTTTGATGAAGGGCAGCGTATAACCAACAGGACAGCCCCTGTAAAAATTAGTTTGATGAAGGGTAGCATACAACCCACAGGATAGCACCTGTAAAAATTAGTTTGATGAAGGGCAGCGTACAACCCACAGGACAGCCCATGTAAATATTTGTTTGATGAAGGGCAGTATACAACTCTCAGGACAGCCCCTGTAAAAATTAATTTGATGAAGGGTAGCATACAACCCACAGGATAGAACCTGTAAAAATTAGTTTGATGAAGGGCAGTGTACAGTACAACTCCTGTAAAAAAAATTTTGATGAAGGGCAGCTTACAACCCACAGGACAGCCCCTGTAAAAATGAGTTTGATGAAGGGCAGTGTACAGTACAACCCACAGTACAACTCCTGTAAAAATTATTTTGATGAAGGGCAGCTTACAACCCACAGGACAGCCCCTGTAAATATTTAGTTTGATGAAGAGCAGCGTACAACCCACAGGACAGCGCCTGTAAAAATTATTTTGATGAAGGGCAGCGTACAACCCACAGGACAGACCCTAAAAAAATTAGTTGATGAAGGGCAACATACAACCAACAGGACAGCCCTTATAGAAATTAGTTGGATGAAGGTCAGCGTACAACCCACAGGACAGCCCCTGTAAAAATTATTTTGATGAAGGAGAAAATGCAGGTGGCATGCATGACAAACTGGCATGCACCAACCACTGAGCTCCTCCTGACGAGCGGCAACCCATATATATAGCTGCAGGACGCACTGGGCAAACAGAGTGGTCACCAGGGGCATTTTAAGAGAGGTAGGGGCTCATGTGCAGCCCCTGTTTGGGCCCCCTCATCTCTCTCGAGGGGCACAGCGAGGCACTGAGCGCTGTAGATTCTGGCTTCATGCCAGAATCTACAGCGCATGTGCGGGTCTCCGGGAAAATGGCGCCCACACCTACTTTGTCCCCTCTTTGCCAGTTTGTCCCCTCTTTCTAAGTTTCAGTTTGCTGCTGTTCTTAGGTTGAGTTTAATTGAGTTGGGGTTAGATAGTGCTTGTTACAGGACCCATTCCTTTTGGATTGGAGCCGCAACTAGTGCAGCTGCATCAGGGTTGTCTACCAGTGACATTCAACGGATTAGTAGGTGGAAGTCCTCCACTTACAAAGATTATGTGTGCTGTGATAAGTTGTTATAACGCTCCCTGCACCAACCCGGAAACGTAGTGTACCCACCAGTTATCAAATGACTAGCATTCGATAAGTGGGGGTGTGAAGGGACCTTGATCTGGCCCACTTTGTGTTCACGGGAAGGTTTTTTAACTTTTCTTCTTCACTCAGGGTACTTGTTTTTCCCCATTAGCATCCCTGCTAGTTAGTTGCCATGTTTCTCAATTTTGTTGTGCGCAGCTTGGTTTTGGTGCAGTGGCTCATGGTTAGGTATTTTCTTTCCTTACAGTGGAAGAATCTGTAGATGAACAGGTTTGGCTAGTCGGCCATTCCTGCATGTTTTGGGTGGAAAAACATGGTTTGGCCAGACATGCCAGTTTGTTGCTTGGTGGTAGGCACGTCCGATGGATTGGTGTGCGTGGGCTTCAATGTGCATCTGTGAAAGATATGTTGGTTGAGTCGGCGGTTCGGTAGGGACTGCTTGACTGGTTGGTCCTGCATGTTGGTGGGAATGACATTGGTAAGATGAAAGGTTTGGAATGATTTTTAAGATGCGGGAGCTTATGGATGAGGTACGGTTGTTGTGGGTGAATGTGCACGTTGTCTGATAAAAGATAGCTCCTTGTCTGGTGTGCGCAATCATAAGGCCTTGGACAAGGCAAGGAAAAAGATTAATAGGAATCTTGGTGTTTAGGCATAGCTTTTGGGGCTCTGACTTGGCCAGGTTTTTTCATCCTGATGGAGTGCATCTTAATGTGTTGGGTTTAGGGTTCTTTCTTAAGGAATTGCTGTCTTTTCTGGATTAGTTAGTTTTTCTCTTGGTGGCAGGCCAGTCTCCTTTTGAGGCTGGCTTTGGCGAGAGAACGCTGCATCTCAGTGGCTTTATTGTGGCGCAAGAGAGAGTTATGAGGGCGCTGGCCCTCGATGTATATGGCAAGTTTGTCCTTCTCTGTGTTGGGGGACTCGGGTGTTTTTATACACAAGTGTTAAGAGTAGGCCCAGGAGGGAGGCGAGTCCTTTGCAGCGTTAATGCGTCTTTAGGGGGGACGTTTCAGTCGTCCCCCGTGTATGTTTCCATCTAAAAGGCTGGAACTGAGTATGCAGCGTCTCCGGGCCACCTCGGTTGGGAGAATTAATTAATTGGTAAATAAAAGCTGTGACCTTTTAGCCAAGCTGTTATTGTATCCGTCTTTTTATTTATTAGTTGTGTTAAGTTATGTAAGGTTGTTGTAAGGGGTTATTCAGCGATAAACCAATAGAGGTCTTATGACAGGCGAAAGCTGAATTGGCTTGAGAGTAGATAAGAGTCCTGGGTTTTGTGATGATTGCCTGGCTTGACAGCCTTATTACTAAGTAGATTAGCTCGATTTTTCGGTCAAGTGTTTGATTGTCTTACCAATGAGTGGATTGTGAGTTTGTTGAAGTGGATATATAAAAGTGGTGGATTTGCATGTGTACAGCCTCTTTTCATTTCTGGAGCCCACCCAACCTTTGCTGCTGTTTTGGTCATTATGCTTACTTTTTATTCCTTATTTAGGGAAGGCGCATCCTTGGCAGGAGAATGCTGCATCTCGGTGGCTTTATTGTGGCACAAGAGAGCAATGTGAGGGCGCTGGCCTTCTATTTATATAGTGAGTTTGTCATTCTCTTTATTTATTAGTTAAGTGTTAAGTTAAGTAAGGTTGTTTTAAGGGGTTAATCGGCGATAAACCAATAGAAGTCTTATGCATAAATGAATAATTGTCAATGTGTCAGATAGTACCATTCTCTCCTATCGTTATTTCAGTGGTTTTGAAAAGGAAACAGGTGATTAATTATATAAAAATATGTTCATCCCATGGTTGGTATGAGATGAATGAACTTTGGATCCTTTTTTTCCTCTCAAAAATATCTCTCTTTAGACAAACACTGTTCAGACAAATCCACATAGACAATATTGCATCTTGTCATGGAAAGTATTTTCCCTTCGTAGATAAAAGAGAGCATACCTTTGCCAGAACATCAGCCTAATAAGGGAATTTGAGTATTAAATGATGCGTGATGCTCTCGTTCCCAGACAGATGCATGGAAAGAAAATATACCATTTGAAACCCAAGGAAAACAATACTAAACATTATCTAGAAAAAGAAGGTTTTTTTTAACACATTTTGCACTGAAATTGTAGACTCATAATCACACTGCCAGGGCAAGCAGAGAGAGTGCGTTCTGCCTATGGCCAGGGGCAGATTATCCTTAGGGTTTACTGGGAGGCCGATTGCCGGGCGGAGGCTTCCTGATGTGTGTTCTGTTTTCTACACAATCTAAAAACAAACTTTTTTCTGGGAATCATGCATTCACTCCCAGCACACCCCTGTATTGGACAACACAGCCCCCCTTGGACGAAGCACAGCGGAGCACAGCCTGACAGCCCGGACTCAGCAAGCAAATGCCACCAGTCACTGCTGAGATCTGAGTCAGTCGGGAAAACCCAAGCCGGACTCGGATCCCGACCCAGATCCTGAATTTCAGGTGAGTCCTGTCCTCTGAGAACCAGACCCGCTCATCTCTAGTATTCGCAGCAACAGGAACAGAAAACATTTGCTAATTGCAGATAACAGGAACAGAATGCACTTGGTAATCGCAGGAAACAGGAACAGAATACACTTGGTGGTCACAGGTAACAGAAACAGAATACAGCAGGTAACAAGAACTGTACAAGCAGGGCTGCCATAAGGAATTGTGGGGCCCGGGACTGATGATATAGGCAGGGCAGGGCAGCCCCCCTTCAACCCCTGCCACCCTCACAACCCCCCTTCCCCCACTACCTTATTCGAACATAATAAAAAAAATGCAGAAAAGCATTATATTACAGATAGGGCAGAACACTAAAAAATGTAAGCATATTTAAAATAGCTGAAACCTGCCAGCACGGGAAGTGAGAATTCCATGAGCAGGGACAGTCTGGTTCTCTCAGACTCAGCCCCATCATGCTCTTGTCTCCACTGTCTGAATACACATACTTAACTTACCTTGCTCCTTCTTCTAGAAGACGGTCTCTGCTTGTATGCTCCAGAAGCCGGCTCATCAAACTACTTGCCCGCCCGCCTGCCCTCTGTCATTCAGCGGCGTAACATCATGACATCACACCATGACTGCTTCAGCATTAGAATAAAGACTTTATTTAGGGCAGTTGCCACACCGGCCAGTGCGTGAGGCGGAGCGGGAGGGCAGCGCTTTTGGGTGAGTCACTGTATTGTGTGGCGCTGGGGGGCCCAGCCGGAGTTATAGTAGTGGGCGGCTGCAGAGTACTGGTAGGAGCGGCTGGGCCCCCACCACCGGGCCTGGCTGTCACTGTCTGCAACCGTGGGCCAGGGCGTTAGTAGCTGGCAGGAGGCAGTAGCAGGTGTCGGGCGGGCCCCCTGAGTGCTCGGGCCCGGGACTCCAGTCCTGGCAGTCACCCCCTGATGGCGGCCCTGTGTACAAGACTCGGAAGCCACTGCAGCCTGGAGCCGGGATACTGATCACAGCAGGGGCCTCTTAAGAGAGAAGGGGGCCAGTGTGCACTCCTCCTCTATCCCCGGTGGATGGTAGCCGACTGACACAGCTGGCCAGCCACTGGAGCATTAGTAGACTCTGGGCACTAGAGTGTGCCCAGAGTCTACTGCATTTACACAGAATGACGGAAAAATGGCTACAGCGGCCAATTTCTGGTGTTCTGTGCATGCGCAGTAGACTCTGGGCACTAGAGTGTGCCTGGAGTCTGCTGCGCATGCGCAGAACACCTGGAAAATGGCCGCTGCAGCCATTTTTCCGGCGTTTTGTGTGAATGCAGCAGACTCCGTAAGCTATATGACTCAGCGATTATATCCAGTCTGGAGTGCTGCCGGTGGTCTGGTATATATATATATATATATATATATATATATACATACAGCCAGGTGCATAAATATTGGGACATTGACAGAATTTTCATATTTTGGCCTCTATTCACCAGCACAATGGCTTTGAAATTAAACAAACAAGTTGTGCTTTAACTGCAGACTTTCAGATTTAATTTGAGGGTAATTACATGCAAATCAGGTGAACGGTGTAGGAATTACAACGGTTTCTATATGTGCCTCCCACTTTATAAGGGGCCAAAAGTAATGGGACAAACATAAACAATCCTAAATCTAACTTTCACTTTTTAATACTTTGTTGCAAATCCTTTGCAGGCAATTACAGCCTGAAGTCTGGAACGCATAGACATCACCAGACGCTGGGTTTCATCTCTGGTGATGCTCTGCCAGGCCTCTACTGCAAATGTCTTCAGTTCCTGCTTGTTCTTGGGGCATTTTCCCTTCAGTTTTGTCTTCATCAAGTGAAATGCATGCTCAATCAGATTCAGGTCAGGGGATTGACTTGGCCAATGCATAACATTCCACTTTTTAGCCTTAAAAAACTCTTTGGTTGCTTTTGCAGTATGCTTCGGGTCATTGTCCATCTGCACTGTGAAGCGCCATCCAAAGAGTTCTGAAGCATTTGACTGAATATGAGCATATAATATTGCCCGAAACACTTCAGAATTCATTCTGCTGCTTTTGTCAGCAGTCACATCATAAATAAATACATGGGAACCAGTTCCATTGGCAGCCATACATGCCCACGCCATGACACTACCACCACCATGCTTCACTGATGAGGTGGTATGTTTTGGATCATGAGCAGTTCCTTTCCTTCTCCATACTCTTCTCTTCCCATCACTCTGGTACAAGTTGATCTTTGTCTCATCTGTCCATAGGATGTTGTTCCAGAACTGTAATGGCTTTTTTAGATGTTGTTTGGCAAATTCTAATCTGGTCTTCCTGTTTTTAAGGCTCACCAATGGTTTACATCTTGTGGTGAACCCTCTATATTCACTCTTGTGAAGTCTTCTCTTGATTGTTGACTTTGACACATATACACCTACCTCCTGGAGAGTGTTCTTGATTTGGCCAACTGTTGTGAAGGGGTTTTTCTTCACCAGGGAAATAATTCTTCTGTCATCCACCACAGTTGTTTTCTGTGGTCTTCTGGGTCTTTTGGTGTTGGTGAACTCTCCAGTGCGTTCTTTCTTTTTAAGAATGTTCCAAACAGTTGATTTGGCCACACCTAATGTTTTTGCTATCTCTCTGATGGGTTTGTTTTGATTTTTCAGCCTAATGATGGCTTGCTTCACTGACAGTGACAGCTCTTTGGATCTCATATTGAGAGTCGACAGCAACTGATTCCAAATGCAATTGTCACAACTAGAATCAACTCCAGACCTTTAATCTGCTTAATTGATAATGAAATAACGAGGGAATAGCCCACACCTGTCAATGAAATAGCTTTTGAGTTGACAGTCCCATTACTTTTGGCCCCTTAAAAAGTGGGAGGCACATATAGAAACCGTTGTAATTCCTACACCGTTCACCTGATTTGGATGTAATTACCCTCAAATTAAATCTGAAAGTCTGCAGATAAAGCACATCTTGTTTGTTTCATTTCAAATCCATCATGGTGGTGAATAGAGGCCAAAATATGAAAATTCGATCAATGTCCCAATATTTATGCAACTGACTGTATGTATATATATATGTATATGTACAGTATATATATATATATATATATATATATATTAGGGGTGAGCGGGTTCGGATTTTTGAAATCCGAACCCCCCCGAGCCCCCCCGATCCGAGGCCGATCCGAGTCAGGCTCGACTTTTCCCGCCTGACTCGGATCTGAAATCGAGGCAAAACTTCATCATCCCGCCTTCCGGGTCTCGCGGGTTTTGGATCCTATATAAGGTACCCGCGTCGGCGCCATTTTCTCACTCGGCTGTGGACAGTGAAGAGGGAGGGTGGGAGTTAGGGCTGGCTGGGCTGTGTAGTGTAGTGTAGTGTAGTGCAGAGTAGTGTTGTGCTGTGCTGCGCTGTGCTGCTGTTGTCCATAGGGGCTGTGTCCACTACTTCAAAGTCCATAGGGGCTAGCTGTGTTGTGCTGTGCTGCTGTTGTTAATAGGCGCCGTGTCCACTACTTCAAAGTCCATAGGGGCTGGCTGGACTGTGTTGTGCAGTCAGTGTCCACTCCAAAGTCCTGTGCAGTGCCCCAGTACTAAAGGGGTGCTGTAGTGTTGTCCAGGGGGTGCTCTGTCCATCAGGGGTGCTCCCCCCAAGTGCTAAAAAAATAATATTTTTTCTGTGTTTGTGAATTGTGTGCGCAGTAGCCGCACGTGCATCAACAAAGTAGTGCCAAGCGTGCGCCTGTGTCATAAGTAAAGGGCCGGCTGGCTTGAACGTTAAAGGGTGCTGTAACCCCCAAAGTACACTCCAGTCCAAACCAAAAAAAAAATATTTTCTGTGTTTGTGAATTGTGTGCGCAGTAGCCGCACGTGCATCAACAAAGAAGTGCCAAGCGTGCGCCTGTGTCATAAGTAAAGGGCCGGCTGGCTTGACCGTTAAAGGGTGCTTTAACCCCCAAAGTACACTCCAGTCCAAACCAAAAAAAAATAATATTTTCTGTGTTTGTGAATTGTGTGCGCAGTAGCCGCACGTGCATCAACAAAGTAGTGCCAAGCGTGCGCCTGTGTCATAAGTAAAGGGCCGGCTGGCTTGAACGTTAAAGGGTGCTGTAACCCCCAAAGTACACTCCAGTCCAAACCAAAAAAATAAATATTTTCTGTGTTTGTGAATTGTGTGTGCAGTAGCCGCACGTGCATCAACAAAGTAGTGCCAAGCGTGCGCCTGTGTCATAAGTAAAGGGCCGGCTGGCTTGACCGTTAAAGGGTGCTGTAACCCCCAAAGTACACTCCAGTCCAAACCAAAAAAAATATATTTTCTGTGTTTGTGAATTGTGTGCGCAGTAGCCGCACGTGCATCAACAAAGTAGTGCCAAGCGTGCGCCTGTGTCATAAGTAAAGGGCCGGCTGGCTTGACCGTTAAAGGGTGCTGTAACCCCCAAAGTACACTCCAGTCCAAACCAAAAAAATATATATTTTCTGTGTTTGTGAATTGTGTGCGCAGTAGCCGCACGTGCATCAACAAAGTAGTGCCAAGCGTGCGCCTGTGTCATAAGTAAAGAGCCGGCTGGCTTGACCGTTAAAGGGTGCTGTAACCCCCAAAGTACACTCCAGTCCAAACCAAAAAAAAAAATATTTTCTGTGTTTGTGAATTGTGTGCGCAGTAGCCACACGTGCGTGCGCCTGTGTCCCATAAGTAAAGAGCCGGCTGGCTCATTTCTTAAAGGGTGGTGTAACCCACAAAGTGCACTACTCTCCAGCAAAAATAAAAAAATATTTTCTTTGTTTGTGTGCGCCTTAGCCGCACGTATATATCAATATAACATAAATGGAGGACCAAACTTTCTCCGATAAAAATAAAATAGGGAAAGATCAAGAACCACTTCCTCCTAGTGCTGTTGCTGCTGCTGGGAGTTGTTCTTCATCCCAGAGAGGAAGTAGGAACACCACTACTTTTACTAAACAATTGACCCTCCAACAGTCCCTAGCGATGAGGATGAAGTACAACAGCAGTCATCCTGAAGCAAAACGTATAACTGAGGCCTTGACTGCTATGTTGGTGTTAGACATGCTTCCGGTATCCGCCATTAGTGCAGTGGGATTTAGACAATTGATGGAGGTAGTGTGTCCCTGGTTCCAAATCCCGTCTAGATTCCACCTGCATCCTCAAAGCAGCAGCGACAAGCGTGCGTCTGTCTGTTAAAGGGTGGTGTAACCCTCAAAGTGCGCTCCACAAACAATAAAAATATTCTTCTTTTTTTTTCTGTCTTTGTGAAATGTGTGGACTGTAGCGCACCTGCATCCTTAAAGCAGCAGCGACAAGCGTGCATCTGTCTGTTAAAGGGTGGTGTAACCCTCAAAGTGCGCTCCACAAACAATAAAAATATTCTTCTTTTTTTTTCTGTCTTTGTGAATTGTGTGGGCTGTAGCCGCACTTGCATCCTCAAAGCAGCAGCGACAAGCGTGCGTCTGTCTGTTAAAGGGTGGTGTAACCCTCAAAGTGTGCTCCACAAACAATAAAAATATTCTTCTTTTTTTTTCTGTCTTTGTGAAATGTGTGGGCTGTAGCCGCACCTGCATCCTTAAAGCAGCAGCGACAAGCGTGCGTCTGTCTGTTAAAGGGTGGTGTAACCCTCAAAGTGCGCTCCACAAACAATAAAAATATTCTTCTTTTTTTTTCTGTCTTTGTGAATTGTGTGGGCTGTAGCCGCACTTGCATCCTCAAAGCAGCAGCGACAAGCGTGCGTCTGTCTGTTAAAGGGTGGTGTAACCCTCAAAGTGCGCTCCACAAACAATAAAAATGTTCTTCTTTTTTTTTTCTGTCTTTGTGAAATGTGTGGGCTGTAGCAGCACCTGCATCCTTAAAGCAGCAGCGACAAGCGTGCGTCTGTCTGTGAAAGGATTACATCGGCGACAACATCCAAGTAGGCATGTCAGACAGTCCGTACCTGTACTGGCAGGAAAAAGAAGCAATTTGGAGGTCCCTGTACAAACTGGCTCTATTTTACCTGAGTTGCCCCCCCTCCAGTGTGTACTCCGAAAGAGTGTTTAGTGCAGCCGGGAACCTTGTCAGCGAAAGGCGTAGGAGGTTGCTTCCACAAAATGTGGAGAAGATGATGTTCAGAAAATGAATTATCAACTCTTCCAGGGAGACCAGCCTCCTGAACGTATAGAGGGACCTGTGGTTGTGGATTCCAGCGGGGACAAATTAATACTCTGTGAGGATGAGGATGTACACAACACTGAAGAGGGTGAGGAATCGGTGGATGAGGCGGATGAGGACGACATCTTGCCTCCATAGAGCCAGTTTGTGCAGGGACAGATTAATTGCCAGCTTGTTTTGTGGGGGCCCAAACGAACCAATCATTTCAGCCACAGTCGTGTGGCAGACCCTGGCGCTGAAATGTTTGGTTTGTTAAAGTGTGCATGTCCTGTTTATACAACATAAGGGTGGGTGGGAGGGCCCAAGGACAATCCATCTTGCACCTCTTTTTTTTCTTTGAATTATGTACTGTTTGGGGCCTAGTTTTTCAAACTGCCATCCTGTCTGCCACTGCAGTGTCACTCCTAGTTGGACCACGTGTTTGTACCGCCCACTCGTATCTCTTAGCATAGTCATCCAGCTACCTCGGTGCAACCTTTTGGATATAAAAACACTATTGTGAGGTGTGAGGTGTTCAGAATAGACTGGAAATGAGTGGAAATTAAGGTTATTCAGGTTAATAATAGCATAGGAGCAGAAAAGCACACAAATTCTGTGATTTTAGCTGTTTTTATGCTTTTTTTAAAAAAAAATACAGATCCAAAACACAAAACCCAGAACCCAAAACACGGAAGGGTGGTTTTGGCAAAACCAATCCATATCCAAAACACGAAGAAAGATCCAGATCCAAAACCAAAACACAAAACACGAAAAGTGGCCGGTGCACACCCCTAATATATATATATATATATATATATATATAGATAGATATATATATATATATACAGTATGTATATGCGCTCACATTTCTATACATATACACAGACTCACTGCTCTCTGCTCCAAGCCCGGTGAAACGCTGAGGCAGAGTCACATTAGGCGTCCAAGTCAGCTGCTCTGTCTCACACAATCTTGATCACGCACTGCAGGCAGCCTGAGCTCCAGTCACAGTCTCGCGAGATTTGGCATCATAATCTCAGAAGACTGTATTGTAACTGCAGGGAAGCTACTCTGCGGCTGCTGTAAGTAAACAGCTGAGCTGCCGATGACCGTAGCAGAGACAGCTAAGTGCTGTGCTCCATTTGTTAAGTTATTGCCGGGGTCTGAGTACAGTGTGTGGGGGCCCCCTATGTGTGGGGGCTCCGGGACGACAGCCCCTTTCGCCCCCCCCCCTATAATCCGGCCCTGCCGGGCGCCATGGTTCCACGCTACTCCTCTGTCAATATGTAAAGAAGAAAATGGAGAGAGGGCCCTGTTCACAAAAGCTTACAACCTAGAGGTGATATGGTTAAACAATAGGGAGAGTAGGGCAGAATAGTCAAGTGTGTGAGGCCACAAACTGTAGAGTTAGGAAGGGGGGAGATAGTCTAGAATGAACAAAAAAAAACAGTTTTAAGGGCAATTTTGAGGGCTGGGAGGCTGGATGAAAATCTACTAGAGACCAAATGGCAATTCAGAGAGGTTATGGGCTCCATAAGAGAAATCTTGAAGGCAAGAATGGGAAATAGTAATAAGGTGGAGGTGAGGCAGCAGTCAATGGTAGAACAAAGAGGGCACAAAGGAGTATATTAGGGAATGAGTCTGGAGCTATGGGGTCCTATTTATCAAAATCCGCACCTCAGATGTGGATGTGATAAAATGGGCAGGATTCATAAAGCAATATTTAAATACATCTCAAGGATATATAAAATATCTCATGCTGGGACAGAGCTTGCGAGAAAGCTCTGTCCTTGCAAATCCTCTCCGCACACTTCTCATGGTATTTTTTGCAAAAAATACCCTTAGTGTGTGACTGCATATGTGTCACCAGCTTACCTGCCCCCCCCCCCCCCCCCGACCATAAGCTGACACTTAACCTGCACAGTGATCGGTGATCCAAGGAGCTCCTCTGTGCTCCTGGTCAGCTGATCACCGGTGCAGTGCTCCTGCACTGTGACCCTGGCATCTGGCTTGTGCTGTAAACTGAGATGTCAGTTTACAGCAGATGTCGGATGCCGGGATCGTAGAGCAGGATCTTGGCGATCAGCTGACCAGAGGCACAGAGGAGCTCCTTGGATCACCGGTCCCCTTGATGCAGGTAAGTATTTTGTTTTTTTTACAGTGATAAGCTGATCGCAGCTCCCTGCTCTGTTCTGGCTGTCAGAGCAGAGCAGGAGTCGGTGTAACAAAGGAAATCCCTAATAATGCCATCGAAAAATGAAGCAGATCGCATTTCCCATTACAAGTATTGGAAATGCGATCTGATTACAAAAATATGCGAATTTAAGGACTTTGAGTAGTTATTCACGAAAACTGCTCCAAAAGCCCTTTAATACATTCATGTGATACTAAAATAATGTGAAATGCTTTCACATTATTTCAGTAAAAATAATATTGATAAATAGAGCCCATAGACAGGATTGCTGTGGTTGAGGACTTTGTAGATGAGAGAGAAACATTTTAATTTGATTGTGAATTATTTACATGTTGGATTCATTCTCTTTCAGACTATGGGCTCTATTTATTAACATTATTTTTACTAAAATAAAGTGAAAAAGGGTGTTTTCACACCCTTTTCACATTATTTTAGTATCACCTATAGTTATTACAGGGCTATTGGAGTAGAATTCATAAAATTCTACTCCAACCCCTAAGTATCACTTAATTTTAGCAAGCAGAACGCATTTCCCATAATTGTAATGGGAAATGTGATCTGACCAAAGTTACTAAAAATAAAATGTGAAAAAATACCGGGGGAAGCCCTGTAATATTAATGCCACCTAGAGGTGGCATTATCCAGGGTCTTCCCCGCTTACCGGACTCCTGCTCTGCTCTAAGGGGCAGAGCAGAGTCCGGAGCCGGCACCAGTGATCAGCTGTGTGGTTAGACCACACGCTGATTCACTGTAAAAAAAAGAAAAATAGTAAAAAAAAAAACTTACCAGAGTCCAGGGACCGGTGATCGGAGCTCTGGTGATGTCTCCCCTCCGGTCAGCTGGTCTCCCATCCTGCACTGGAGCCAGGTCATCACCTGAACGGGTGAATGGGATGTTAGCTGACCGGAGCCATGGAGGACATCAGCGGAGCACCAATCAGCGGAGGTAAGTGTAATTATGGAGGGGGGGTCGAAGGGGGGGGTCATGATCGCAGGGGACAGGGCTTAGCATCAGGGGCAGGGCTTAGTGGCGGCCGGTCGGCGCATGTGCAGGGACTTGTCACAGTATTTTTTGCGAAAATACCGTGATAAGTGTGCAGAGGGGATTCGCAGGGACAGAGCTTTATCGCAAGCCCTGTGATATTGCCTGAATTCGCAATGTGAATTCAGGCGGTAATATCACACTACAATCTGCATTCAAAATGCTGATTGTAGTAAATAGAGCCCTATATGCTTGGAACTCTGCCTGATTCCTAGAGACTGAGGGGTATATTTACTAAAGTGCAGGTTTTTAGAAGTGGAGATGTTGTCCATAGCAACCAATCAATCTACTTAACATTTAGCCCCTTCTAGAAGATAATAGCTAGAATCTTATTGGTTGCTATGGGCAACAACTCCACTTCTAAAAACCCGCACTGTAGTAAATATACCCTTATATATAAATGATACACTGCTGTCACAACTTAAGTTAAACACTGGAATTTACACACACTGCCCTTAAATTCTTGTTCCACATCAAATAAAAGTGAGATGTATATCGGGAACAAATTGTTTGCTTATTTCATTGCATTTTGCTTCCATACTTTACTATACACAGCTAAGTGCAGATTCTACTACTATTATCTAGTAGGCGTACAATGTTCATAGCAGGTTTACACATCCAGCCAGGAACATGTTGGTGTTGTATACAGGTAGTGTGCTGCTTAGTGAGGTACACAGCTGCACTAACACACAGTGGTGGCAATGAAGTATATGGTACAACTAGCGCCGCGGTGGTGGGACAGAGGCACTTGCACGGTCTCTGGTGCATCTGCACAGGAGAGTCACATAGGGGCACATCTTTCCACAATAGTGGACAAAGCTGAACTCACGCAGACAAGCAGTGCATGCACAGTAGCACATCTGATCAGTCGGAGGCCGCTGTGATGCAGCTCCAAAAACGTCAGGGTCCCGTTCGGTTCAGAGGCGACAGTACAAAGCACTCTCCTACAACATAGATCACAGTAATCTAGGCAAAGTATAATAAACATTTGGATAAGAGTTTTGGGCGGAATGTACTAAGCAAAGGATACATACCAGGTACATTTTTATTGCCGGTATGTACCTAGAAAATCGCAAGGACAGCTCTCTTGGTAAGAGCTGTCCTTTGTGATAGCGTTTATGACCCAGAAGTCCTTCTGGTGTCCTTCTCCGCATGTGCAGAAGGAAGCGCGCACCGTGGGGGGGAGCTGGGAGGAATCCAATTGGATACCTTTTGGGGAGGTCCCGAAAAGAAGCCCATTTAAAGATGCCGCTATCCACTGGGTCGAAGCACCGGAATACATCACATTCCAGTGTTTAGTACATATGAGAAATGCAGTAAAACCCCCAAAAAAGTCATTTTCGGGGGGGTTTACCGCATTTTTTTAGCTTAGTACATCTCACCCTTAGTAGTATCCGTACAATACAGTGCTCTCTTTATTGTTTATTGGTTACTGGGATGCTTTCTGTATTGCACAACAGTCACTGTGATGTTATCTGCAATGTATGATGGTTACTAATGCTATCAAGGTTATCATTTTACATACTGTATAATGAAATTTATGATGATTTCTGATTGTACGCAGTTGTCTCTAGGCATTTACTCTTCATACCCAATGCAAAACACAAAACACAAACTCTTCCATGGGTAATTGTGAATAATATTTGGTGTTGCCCATAGCAACCAATTGATTTTAACTGTGTTAAAATAAATGACAACTAGATTCTGATAATTTTTTACAGGTAAAAATTTAATAATCGTTTTCTGTAACATAGAAAGTGAATTATTGTGCATTCCTTTAATCACTACACTGTTTTGGTTAATCAGAAATTATTCAGAAATGTCTTAGTACACTCAACCAAATTTCTTTAATCAGCAGGATAGGGGAAGATTTATACTGCCAGAAGAGGTGACTTTGTTTTTGGAACTCCAGACATCTGAGAAATCCCACATGGACACTGGATTTATCATTTAATAAAAATATTACCTACCTAAATTTCTCTAATTCTTTTAATAAAACTATTGAAAAAAACATGAATAGCCCATGTATTTAAATAACATAATTATAATGTTAGGCAAAAAGGCTGTTCATAATGCAATCACTGTAATTTGCTAAATGACTCCTAAGCAGCACCATGGCAGTTGGTAACATAGGGCCTGATTCACACCCAGTCGCAAGCACTGTGCGCTCGCAACCAGGTCGATGGTGGGCCAGTGCGCATGCGCACGACGGAGCCGGCTCCGTCGTGCACATGCACGAGACCCGGATAGCGACGGGCACTCCGTCGGTCCGGGTCTCGCAACAAGGGGGGCGAGCTGTCGATGTTGAGTGACAGCTCGCCCCCTTTGGTGGGCGGGCCAGGGGAGTGGCTGCCCAAACGGAGGCGTTCCCATATGAATGCCTCCGTTTGGGGGCGGCCCCACTGACATCACTCGTGATGTCAGTGGGAGAGATTTCGGCTCTGTTAGAGCCGGAATCTCTCTGGGGCTTGCAGCAACGAGACCCTACCACAAGGGTCTCATCGCATGCCCGACGGTCGCGATGGTCTTGACCATCACAACCCTATTTCCAGGCCGCTCGCTATAGCTGTGGGTGACCACCCACAGCTATGCGAGCGGCCAGGAGGCCGTTCTAAAAAAAAAAAAAGACTGGCCCTGATTCAGAGCGAGCGCTCTGTCAGAGCGACCGGCTCTGAATCAGGGCCATAATTCTTACCTTCATTTGGGACCAGGGCCGGCTCAAGGGCCGTACGAATGAAGCAGCCTTACTTTGGCGCATCCCCATAGGAAGAGTAGAGTGGCCGCCGAAGCTGGGACCAATGACTGGCACTGATCGTTAGCCGTTAGAGGCAGCACCTATGAAACTTCTGGCTCAGGCAGCGTTGGACACATCTTTTGGTTCAGACATGGCCCGGGCTGTGACTGGGTCAGGAGATGTGATGGAGGAGTGTAAAGAGGGCTGGCCAATCACATATCCATTACCCTCTGTCTCTAGCTGTTCATTTATGTTTGCCTCTGTCTCCTAGTTTGCGCCTCTGTACCTCCAATTTATAGATCACCCCAGTGGCTGCCTCCAGCTGCAGCTACTGGGGCCACTGCCCATGTACCGTTGAATATATAGAGCCTTATTTTTAGTTGCACATAATTCACATGCAATGATGATGTTAACGTAGTTGAGTGATTATTTGCAACTGTGCATGTACTACAATGTCTGAAAAACTCCTTTGACACATGTATTACCTGATTCAGACCCGCTCGCGAGCGCTGAGCGCTCGCAAGCGGGTTGATGGTGCCCAAGTGCGCATGCGCATGACAGAGGCGGCTCCGTCGTGCGCATGCGCAAGACCCGAATAACAACGGCCAAGCCGTCGTTAAGGGTCTCGCACCAAAGGGGCGTGCTGTCGATGGTGATTGACAGCACGCCCCATTTGATGGGCATGCCGGGGGCATGGGAACGCCTACCGTCTGGGTCCGGCCCCACTGACATCACTAGAGATGTGCATGCTATCCGCGTGCGGGGGCATCGGCGTGTGCCTCTCTCCTCTCCCGAGAATAGTGGCAGCTCTCATGCGCATGGGCGGGGTAGGCGCCGGCGTGCTCGGGCCTCCCCACCTGATGACAGCATTAGGTCCCGGCGGTCAGCGGGCATTAACCCATGAGTGCCCAGTCGGCCACTGCAGGTGCGGCTTAGTGCCGTTTCCTCCCCTGACTCTGGCGCGAGGTCCCACCTGTCAGCGGGCGAGAGCCCGGGCGGCCACGTGGGGCATATTATAATGCCAGCGCCATTTTGGAATCGGATGGCGGCGGCCATCTTGATTCCTCTGGTGAATTCCCAGGTGATCCTTCGGGTGATAGGGCATTGATTTATAGTAGGCAGGGGGTTGCCAGTTTGCCTTGGCGTGGGGATTGGGGTCTTCCCGTCCCCGCGCCGGTGGCCGACGGGGTACCCCTCAGCCCAGTGTTACCCCTGCTCCTTTGCCTGTGGCCCCCACAGATTTGGGGGTGCTGGCTGGAGTGCTGGTGTCACTGGTGGGTGCATTGACACCAATATTGCAGAGCGCAAGCGAGTCCGGAGTTGCCGGCAGGGATCAGAGCCCCGTTTTGCAGCAGTTGACTCCTCTGGTTGAACAATTGTCTGCGATGTGCAACCGCACCCACGTTTTCCACCCTTTCTTCCTCTCAGCTGTCTGCTTCGACCCCCTCTGCCCTGCACGACAGGACTGGGCCCTCGAGCTCCAGTCACGCCGCACAGGGTGTAACTGATGGGAATGTTCGTACGTTGTCTCTGGCCTCTTCCTTTTCTGTTGCAGGTCGATCCGGTAGAGGCATGGAGGATTCTATGGCCCAGGGTTCCCGGAAGATGGCTCGGTTGGATTCGGGTTTTCCTGGATCAACAGGCGCAGCGGCATCCGCTTTGGCGGTCGAGGGTTGCAGATCTGATGGGACCCCGCAGGTGGATCAAGCGACTTCGTCGGGTGAGTTGAATGGTGATTGGGTTTTGACTTCAGAATCCAGTGACACGTCCTCATCTAGTGTGAGTCAGTGGCGTCACCGCCGCAGCAAGGCTAAGCATAGGCGTCGCTCACGTTCATCCAGACGATCACGTCGCCATCGTAGGCGTAGTCGGTCCTCCAGCGACAGTGAGGAATCAAGTATTAGCCCAGGGGACGTGGTCTGCTGTGCTAATACGGCGGTTGTCCGCGGCTTACAGCCGCGCATGCGTGAAAAGATTAATAAGGGCAAGTAGGTTGATGTGTTTGCCCTTACCTCTAAGTCTTGCAAACCTTTAGCTGCTGCAAAGAAGAAGGGGGGCATCGGGGAGGATGTCTACCGTTCTTACATAAATTGGCTTAGTGGTTTCTATGTTTATTGCCGGCTGTTACCTTAAAACGCGTTCGGAAGAGGCCATGAATGTTATACGATACCTTCACCTGATTCAGGGGCTCTTCCACACGTCGCACGGTGCAGTATGGCGACGGTATGATGAGGAATTTCGCTGTAAACAGTCAGGCGTCAAAATCCTTTATTTGGGGTGGAAAGGCGTAGAAGTCTGGTTGGAAGTGACTCAGCCTGCGCCACTAGCTGCTTAGGTAACTTTGGGACAGAAGCCAGGTGGGCAGGGAGTCGCCCCAAGTCGTTTCCCCAAGGCTCCTTCTGCCAAAGGCCGTTGTTACGCTTTTAACAATGGCACTTGTGCAGCGGTTGCCCTGTGTCATTTTCGACACCACTGTCTGCGTTGCGGTGCCCCCCATCCAGCCAAGGAATGCCCCAGATTGCCTGCCCCTGCTTCTTCCGCTGGCTCCAGGCCTACCGGGTCCGGTACCCTCCATAGAGCTCCATCGCCGGTCCGCGTGGATGCAATCCGTAAGTGGTTGTTTCGGTACCCTTTGCGCGAGACGTCGATGTTTTTGCTTGATGGTTTCACCGAGGGGTTTCAGCTCCCGGTGGTGGGTGATGTTCAATTAGGGGAGCCCAAAAGCTTACGTTCAGGTTACCTATTGCCGGGTATTCTCAAAAACAAAGTGGCCAAGGAGGTGCAGCTGGGGCGCATGGCTGGGCCTTTTGCTGCCCGTCCTTTGCACTATCTAGTTCTCTCTCCAGTGGGAGTGGTGCCCAAAAAGGCCCCTGGGAAGTTCAGGTGATACAACATCTATCATTTCCAGCTGGGGGGTCGGTGAACAATGCCATACCTGAATCGTTAGTTCGGGTTTGTTATCAGTCATTCAAAGACGCCCTCAGTTTAGTGAAATTGGGGGGTACGGGGGCTTTGTTGGGTAAAGTCGACGTGGAGTCTGCCCTTCGCCTATTGCCTTTGCACCCCGACTCGTTTCGGTTCATGGGCTTCAGGATGGAGGATGGCTTTTACTTCGACAAGTGTCTCCCCATGGGGTGCTCCGTCTTGTGCGCTTATTTTGAGGCCTTTAGTTCCTTCCTACATTGGTGTGTTTGCATGGGCACCAGGGAGTCCGGGGTGGCCCACTACCTCGATGACTTCCTATGTGTTGGGCCGGCTGGTTCCCCCCGTTGTGCGGAGCTTATGTTTTCTCTGCAGGCTTTGTTTAGTGAGTTCGGGGTCCCAATTGCTTGCACTCATCTGTCATACCTTGGCATCGAGATCGATACAGCGGCCGGGTGTTGCCGTTTGCCTGCAGAGAAGATAGTGAAGCTTCGTGACGCCATTACGCTTGCATTGTCACTAGGTAGGATTACCTTGAGGCAAGGACAATTGTTACTAGGGCTTTTCAATTTTGCATGCAGGGTAATCCCCATGGGGCAGGTTTTCTGTCGTAAATTAGAGAGAGCGACCACAGGAACACGCCGACCCCACCATTTCATACGGTTGTCTTCTGAAATTAAGAGAGACCTTCGAGTTTGGGATGTCTTTTTGGAAGCATACAACGGCATTAGCTTTTTGTTGCATCCCACAGCTGCCAGTGTACAGCTGCAACTTTTCACAGATGCAGCCGGTGCCACTGGTTTTGGAGCCTACTTGGAGGGCTCTTGGTCCACTTCCTCATGGCCTTCATTTTGGGTTGCCAGGGGGCTGACCAAGAATCTTCTTTTACTAGAGCTGTTTCGTTGTGGGGTGATCGGCTTCGTAACCGGCATGTCATATTTTGGTGCAACAACTTGGGGGTAGTTATGCTATTAACCGTCAGAAGTCTACATCCTTGCCGGTTCTCAGGCTCCTTGCACAGCTTGTTTTGCGCTGTCTGGCATGTAACGTTCACTTTGAAGCAAGGCATGTTCCCGATGTAGACAATTCCATTGCAGATGCGCTATCCAGCTTTCAATGGGTTAGATTTAGAGAACTTGCCCCTTCTGCAGCAGCGATTGGTGATATCTGCCCCCCTCATTGTTGGCAGGTTATTTGTCCGGAATGGAGGGGTTAGCGCGGCACTCGCTCGCTCCCAGCACGTTGAGATCATACCAGTCTGTCTGGAACCAGTGGGAGTTCTTTTTCTCCCGCAAACGTGATGGAGGTAAGCAGATTTACCAAGTCTTCTTATCTTTTATATGGGATCTATATTCTGCCGGGAAGTCCAGGGCGGTGGTGGCGAGAATCATTTGCGGCGTTTCATTTTTCTTGAGCTTCCATGGGCGTCGGGATTTTACTAAGGGATTCTTGGTACAAAGGGCTGTTAAAGGTTGGGCTAGAATAGCCCCGGTTCAGGATGATCCCAGAAGGCCAGTTACTTTATCGTTACTTGTTGAGTTTGTTCTTGTATTGTCTGATGTTTGCACGTCCCCTTATGAAACAATACTTTTCCGGCTCGCTTTCGCGATGGTCTTTCATGGGGCTTTTCGCATCAGCGAGTTGACAGCTGCTTCTCGTCGGGCCCCTCCTGATTTGCTTTATTCACACATTATCGTCGCCCAGTCTCTGATTTGTAAGTTTCAGCGGTCCAAAACAGATCAAGCGGGTCGGGGTCGCTGGGAATATTTGGCGGCATGTTCGGACGCACGTGTTTGCCCTGTTGCGCTGGCCAGAGAGTATTTGCGCCTTAGGCCCAACTTACCAGGAGTGTGGTTGATCCATGGTGATGGTTCCCCCTTGACCATGTATCAATTCCGATCTGTCCTTCAGCGGTGTACCCAGTCCCTCGGCTTGCCTCACGGGGTATACGGTTCCCATTCCTTCCAGATTGGGGCGGCTACAGCCGCAGCCTGTGCTGGATGGTCGGTTTCAGAAATTAAAGCGCTAGGGCGATGGAAATCGGATGCTTATAAGCGCTATGTACGGCACTGAATGTTTTTCTTCTGCATTGTACATTGTCTTACTGTTGTATTATTATAACTTGGAATTTTTTCTGTTACCGCTCGTCACCGTTATCGGTGGGGGCCCTGAGAGATTTTACCCTGTTTTTGCCCTGAACCATGGAAACTGATTGCTATTGTTATCCGGGCAGGTGTTTCAGTTTTTTTCCCTTTTGCTCCCCCTCCCTCTCCCCCCCCCTGTCTTTTATCTTTCTCTACCTTCTTTCTCTCTTTTGATGCCAACATTTTGTTTGTGCTATGTTTTAGCTTCCATTTGGTAACCTTGTTACATTGTGTTTTTTCTTGTAGGAGCTAATTTGGACCCTCGCCCCATATGGGTCGTGGGTCACTCGTTTATTCATTGGGCAGCTACATCGCCCTTGGTGAGTGACCCTCAGTCATTTGTAGCAGTAGACAGCATTCAATGGTGGCTTCGCGTTTTGGGGCTCCTGGTGTTCTAGTTTTGCACTTGGGGGGCAATGATCTGGGGTCTCAGTTGTCCTTGGAGTTGAGGTACAAGGTGGTTAGTGATCTAGAGACCATTTGTTCCTGGTGGCCATGGTGCAATCTAGTTTGGTCGGCTATCATTCCCAGGCAGTGTTGGAGGAGTGTGATGCCTGGGGTGTTAGTTGATAAGGCGAGACGCAAGGTTAATTCCCTAGTAGTCAAAAGAGTTGCAGCTTTAGGTGGCCTGGTGATAAGTCATCCTTTGATACGCTTCAGAGACTCTCACCTGTTCCGTTCGGACGGAGTTCACCTTACAGAGGAGGGGATGTTGCTGTTCTTGGAAAGTATCTTTAGGGGATTAGGTAGTTTAGTATAGACTGGTGGCGGGCCCATCTTTAGGAGGTGTCGTCGGGCGTGGCGGGAAGGAGCGTCAGGTAAAGTGTTAATTTCACTGCAATTATTTTTGGGTGCAATCGGCATCAATACACGGTTGACGTTAACCTTCTGGGGTCAGCTGCACTGGCTTACTGGCCGGGCCTTTTTATGAGCGTATTGGTGCCTGATTTGGAGACCCTAAAGATTACTTGCTTAAAGGGCAATTGGCCCTGCAAGTAGGGTGGAGGATAGTGGAAATTGCTTGAAGTGAATTTGGACCATTGGCTTATGACGCTCTTTCTTTCCGTCACCAGTATTTTTTGATGGTATTTAAAATAAAGGCTGATCTAATTTTTATAGCAATAAAGTTGTCTGTGTCTTTATTTTAGATAAGTTATATAAGGTTGGTTAAGCTGTACTGTGTTGGATTTGTGTTCACATATACCGATAGGGCATTTATGAGGAGAGAGAGTACATTATGTACAGGAACGTAGCTAAAACCCCTAGGGATTTGGGTGCACAGATATGAATCAGTATAGTGGCATTGATTGGGTTAAATTTGGTAAGTTTTGTCAGCCTATTAGGATAGTGTGGGTCATAACGTGGGAGGAGTTTAGTTGAGTTAGTCTAGTGTTAGGCAGGGCTCTGCCTCTCTTTTTCTTGGACTTTCCCTCCCTCCCTCCCTAATTGTCAATTTTTGGACGGCGGGAAGGAGTGTCAGGTAAAGGGTTAATTTCACTGCAATTATTTTTGGGTGCAATCGGCATCAATACACAGTTGACGTTAACCTTCTGGGGTCAGCTGCACTGGCTTACTGGCCGGGCCTTTTTATGACCGTATTGGTGCCTGATTTGGAGACCCTAAAGATTACTTGCTTAAAGGGCAATTGGCCCTGCAAGTAGGGTGGAGGATAGTGGAAATTGCTTGAAGTGAATTTGGACCATTGGTTTATGACGCTCTTTCTTTCCGTCACCAGTATTTTTTGATGGTATTTAAAATAAAGGCTGAACTAATTTTTATAGCAATAAAGTTGTCTGTGTCTTTATTTTAGATAAGTTATATAAGGTTAAGCTGTACTGTGTTGGATTTGTGTTCATATATACCGATAGGGCATTTAAAATAAGCTTTATTATAGTTAGATCGCAAGCAGCTTTACAATTCCGGCCATCATAATGCAAATGCAGAAGGAGGTGTCAGACATCTCCTTGCTGCATTTGCGAGCACCATCGCAACCATGGCTACCGATGGTCATGATGGTTGCTCCTTTGGTCAGACTGCAGGAGCTGAAGCTTCCTTCAGCCTGAGCGGGTGCAGGCCGGTCCCCATTTCCGGGAACAGTGACCAGCAGGACAGCACCCCTATTTGCCCAATTGACTCTATCAACCGAGTCATTGCTGAACTGGACATTCTGAACCAGCTCACTGGATATACCCCAATTGGGGTTTATTTGGATTATTCACCATCCCTGCATTCATGGATCTTTAACACAGATCCACACAGTGAAATTTGGAGGTCTCCAAGTGCATCATATCAAGTGTGTATGTCAATAGGGGTTCCCCCTATCGGTGTAAGGAACGGTAACTATACCATGAAAAATCCTATTTGCTACTGAATTAAATGTCATCTGTCACCAGTTGACTATCTATATGGGACAGCTACAGTGAATTTCATAAATAATACTGTCTATTTTTGAGACCAACTTTATCCTGGAGCAGTACAGGAACAGCTGTTTCATGCCTATTTAGATGTGCAATTAGGGTGGAACATTGTCCTATCAACTTAGGCTGATGATTTACAGCATTTTTTATACATTTTTTATATTTATATTATTTGTCTTTGCTATATGTGTTTTATTAAAGTAATGAATTGTCTATGCTTTTAGACTCACATAAATTTATTCGTATCATCAATAGCACTACTATTTTGTGTTTATATAAGCATGTCAATTATGTTGCAGCTTAGGGAGGTCTGCAAGCGTAATCGCAAGACCCGTTCTGCACATGCGCACATTGTTTAGTGTGTACGCAGCCTAAGCTTACTCAGAATGGCCACCTGCGCATGCGCAGTCCTCCCACCATTGGGATTGATAACATCTCTGATTATAAGGCCCTATGAGACATCTATAGAAGACTAAAATAAAAATGTAACAGTACTGGGAATAGCTGCGAAGAGAAATCAGTTCATTCAAAAGGGGCAATTCAATTAGCATTGCGGGGATGTAGCTCCCAGGTGAAGTGTGCAGAGATATTTAATTGCTCCCACAGTAAGCCCGAGACCAGGCCCCGGTGGGCCTCACTGTGTTTTGGCCATGGCCTTTCTATGAGGGGTGGGGCTTAGCGGGCCGCGAACCGGGTAGAGGAGTAAACTGCCACCAGACACAGCCGCATTAACAATGGGTCCAGTGGAGCTTTACTGCTCCAGACCACTGCCCATTCAGTCCCCACCCATGGCCAATGCAGCTCCGCCCACCCACGGGCTGCTGAAGCTCCGCCTAACCGCAGGTAGTTGAAGCTCCGCCCACTCGTGGGTTTACGAATTTCCGATCATTTACCCCCTGCAGTGCGTCCTGAGTCAGCAGCATGAAGCAAGAACTAAAAAAGGCTGCCAGGCATATCTACACAGTTCACTGTAGGCAATAGGAGGCAATAGGAGGCTCAGCTGCATCTGACAGGTATGTATTCTTTATAGGGGCAGTGTGGGGAAAATTACATTTTGGGCAAAACTGTGCACTAAAGTGTTGCTTGTGGAGCATTTTTGTGGTGGCATGTGGGGTATTGTTGTGGGGGGCTTGAGGAGTATTTTTGTGTGAGCAGGTGGGGTATTTCTATGTGGGTTTAAGGCAGGGGCGTTTCAAGAGAGGAGGGGGCCCGTGTGCAGTCTCCGTCAAGGGCCCCCTCCTCTCAGTCTGGCGGCCAGCAGTGCACTGAGCGCAGCGTGGGCAGTGCCACACTGATAGACACTGGGCACTAGAGTGTACCCAGAGTCTATATCGCATGCGCAGGTCACCGGGAAAATGGCCACCGTGGCCATTTTTCCTGTACTGCTCATGCGCAAAACGATGGGAAAATGGCCGTGGCAGCCATTTTCCTGGCGTTTTTACAACGCTAAAACCAACGCCAACATGGGATCCCAGAGAGTTACATATAATATGGGTGCAAGGTGTGCGGCCCCCCCTGGACCCAGGGGCCCATGTGCACTGCACACCTTGCACACATTATAAATACGCCCCTGGCATATGGGGTATTTCTGTGGTGTCATGTGGGATATTTTTGTTTGGGCATATGGGCTATTTTTATAGTAGCATGTAGGATATTTTTGTGGGGGGGGGGCATGTGGGGTACGTTTGTGGGGGTAAATACCAACTGATATTTTTTGTAACAAAAATTCTAAATGTTGTTTGTTGATCCCAATTATATAATAATAGCTGGCATTATATTATGACACTTATATTCTTGAGGTTTTTTTATATATCTTTGTTTCTTTTTTCAAGAATAATTATTCTCTTAAAAACAAGGAAATATTTATTTCTGGTAATAAAAGTATTAATTAGAAATTAATACCGCATATCCACCAGGCGATTTAAATGAGCGCTTGAATGATTACAACATCATAATCATTCAATCACTCATTAATCATGTTTTTAGTGCACTATAATGTCGGAAACGACCAGCGATGCGCGCTCCAGCTGGTTGTTTCCGACTTCAATCATCACCTGAACATGCAGGTCAATCTGCCGTTAACGACAGATTGGGAATGTTCGGGGATGAGGGAGGGTGCCTACACTGAACGACATATCATTCAGTGTTGTATCGTACTGTCGTTCCTCTATCTGCTAGTGGTTACGCACCTTTAGATAGACAGAGCAGTGGCGCACGTAAGATTCTCAGCACCCATAAACCCCTCCTGACACACAGATTTAGAGCCCCTATACGGGACCAATAATATGCGATTCTATGAGAGGGGACAGGGACTAAAGGGTCTATACTAAGCTTTGGAGAGAGATAAAGTAGATAGAGATAAAGTACCAACCAATCAGCTCCTAACTGTCACTTTACAGAGGCTGTTTGACAAATGACAGTTAGGAGCTGACTGGTTGGTACTTTATATCCATCCACTTTATCTCTCTCCACAGCTTAGTACATAGGGGTCTATATGCTCACCCCTATCAGCTACAATAAATTGTATGGTACATACTGTACAGACTAAAGCGTTTCATTAAAGTTTTATATATGTGTGAGAATGCAGGGGAAAAGGGGAAGGAATAGAAAGGAAAGGGATGTATGGGGGGAGGGGGCAGGCTCGGACTGGACACCACTGAAATCCAGCACCTACACACAGGGGACTGGAGCACAGTGCACTGACAGTCAGACTCAGCACCTCAGTGCACTACTGGGCAATAAATCCTAGTAGTCTTTGCAGAGGGGTCAGAGGAGCTTGTGCTGAGCTCTGATTGAATAAGCTCATCAAATGCTCCTCTGACCCAGGAAGATCAGCAGCAGTCTCATAGGAGTGACTCATTGTGAGGCTATGACTGCTGCTTTGCCAGCTGCCTGAGGCTGCTGTTGTTTCTGGTGAGTATACTGTGTGGACACTAGTGTGGCATAATGTGTGGGGGCACTACAGTGTGGCATAATGTGTGGGCACTACAGTGTAGCAGTGTAGCAGAATGTGTGGGCGCTACAGGTGGCATAATGTATGGGCGTTACAGGTAGCATAATGTGTGGACACTACAGGTGGCATAATGTAGCAGTGTAGTAGAATGTGTGGGCACTACAGGTGGCATGATGTGTGGGCGTTACAGGTAGCATAATGTGTGGACACTACAGGTGGCATAATGTTTGTGCACTACAGGTAGCATAATGTGTGGGCACTACAGTGTGGCATAATGTGGGGGGCACTACAGTGTGGTATAATGTAGAGGCACTACAGTATGGCATAATATGGGGGGTATTACTGTGTGGCATAATGTTAAAACATGTCTCATTTACCCACAACTGACCAGCATTGCCAGAGTTACTGGGTGGCTCACCATTACCTCTCTGACTCCTCTATGTTCACCACTAGCTTCCTGACCCCTTCATACTTACCACTACCTACTGTATTTGAAGAAATCCTTATATAGCTATATAAATGAATAAAACACTGATTTCCTCACAGGGTATCAATTTCAATTGTCATTTAGTATCAAAGTCTCGGACCAGGACTCGGATATACCCGGATCTCCTAAGGAAATATCCCACTCTGCGTTTCACTTCCATTTTAGGAGGCTTTATCAAAGAGCATGGATTCATGCTCTTTGATAGAGCCTCCTAAAATGGAAGCAAAACGCTTCAGTGATATCTGCTATTGATATTGCTATTCACCTTGCCGGACTCTATCTGACTTCAGCTGGAGGTCTTACTACATGGAGTGGGAGTTGTGCATTTACATGTGGAGATGAAGCCCTTAATATCTGGATCATAGCGTCGGCTGGGTAAAGGCAGTCACCAGCTGACTGAATTCCTGCCTTCAAAGCCACACAAGCCAGGATCATCGGGCTACTTTTTCCCCTAAGCTGGGACTCTCTATTCAGTGGCGCATCCAGGAGGGGAGCGATCAGTGTGATCACCACCCCTAACAGCTAAACAGCTGCTGTGCGCAGAGCAGTTGAGTGCTTGTTCTGCAGCACAGCGTCTGATTTATAAAGTGCCAAATCAAGAGGAGGCACATGTTCCCGGGCACCCCCACAGCGCAAGCGCACATTTATTCTCCTGGCCGCATGATTGGGGGTGGCTATGGCCTGGAGGTGCAGTGGAGTCGAGCCAGAAGACCAGAATGGATGGTTAGAGAAAGAGCGGGGCAGGCCAGAGGAGGAGTTTGGAAGGCCAGTGGAGTAGTGGGGCAGGCTGGAGGGGGAGAAAGGCGGGCCGGAGAAAGGTTGGGGATGGACTGGAGGAAGTGTGGGGCAGGTGGGCAGCCGCAGGTCAGACAGCTTGGAGACTGGCCACACACACACATCAATGCCACACACAGCAGTAGCATAGGGTGTCCTCGGCTACACACAAACAAATTGCAGCTGTTAAGCCCACTGACAGGGATGGCAGCTACTCTGTCATGGACACAGGAGGACCAATCATTAGAAGCTGGCAGACTAACAGTGTCCAATGAGATTGAGTCTGCATTTTGAACTTGTTCTTATTGGCTGGGTCTCGTCTGCAGGATCTAATGATTGGTTGCTGTCCTGGAACTGCCTAAGCAGCTTTGTCACTTAATGTACAGAAAAGGAGAAACAGTGCGTGACAGGTGAGGAGGGAGCATTAGCCAGAACAGAAAGAGTGTTAGAGGAGAGGGGAAATATAAAAATAAGAGGGAAAGTTAGGAGAGAACAGACAGATAAGGGAAAGAGCAGGAGATAAAGCTAAAGCATGGAGGAGAGAGCACATGGGACTTAGGAGTGTGGGGGGGGATTCATGTTTGGTTGGGGGGTTTGGAGTGAGAGTTTTGGATGTATATACATGCAGCCACTTGCGTCATAATCCAGAAACTCCAGACTGAGTTCAACAAAAGAAAGAATTGGATCAGCCAACGGCACCGGAACCCCTGCAGCGAGTGATTTTCAAGTTAGTGTTTGTGTGAATGTATATAGTTAGTTGAACTTTTTTTATATGATTTCACAGTGTATGTATGTGTGTGTAAGTATATATATGAGGAGAGGAGTCAGGATTAATTTGTAAACCGCTCTCCCTAAAAAAAAAGTCTATATCCGCCCCTGTCTCTATTCCATACGTGTTAAGCACCGCTATTGACAGCGAGTCTCCCATTGCTACAGTCTGAGAGGTCTGATTAATGAGGACTAAAAGGACCTTGTACATAAGTCCGATGAGAGATATATGACTTTGATACTAAATGACAATTGAAATTGATACCCTGTGAGGAAATCCTTTACACTATGGATTCAGTGTTTTATTCATTTATATAGCCATATAAGGATTTCTGGAATGGTCTTCAAATGAGATATTTATCTTATGCATGAATATATGTTTTATAAAGTTATTGATACTGTATTTTTTATAAATCGTATTTTGAACATATTTTTGGCGTCTTGGTTTCCATTTCTGTCATGTCAAGGCATATAAACCTTTTTTTGATTCAAATTGATTATTAGTGCAACATCACTTCAACATATATATATTGTGATTTTGTGGGGTAATTAGCTCAGTAGATTAGGGTCAGTGGTGCTGTGATTAGGTGCAGAATTAGAGTCCACACATTGCGTTCCAGTAAAAATAAATGAAAATGGTGCTCTACTTCCAGCATGGAAATCAGTAAACAGAAATAGAAAATAATAAACAACCTAGCTTCACTTCTTGAACCCTCTCTATAGAAGCAGCTAATCTGCTTGAAAGTCTCTCACAGTCTCTGAGATTGGTGGTCCTTCCTGTCACATGCAGGACTGGACACTGGCCTCCTGGCCTGGTATAGCTTTCTTAGCTTGTTGGCTGCCATCTCTCACAAGGGCAGTGTCAGAGGTATAGGGATCTCCCTGCTTCCTTGCAGGTATGATCCTGACCACCTGGTCTGCTTCACTCACACTGCAGCCCCACCTGGACTGTCTGACTGTGTCCACCAACAGCCTCACTTGGGCTCTGGTCATATGGCAACCATTAGGCATCTTCCCACAATGCTTTTCTACTCTGTGTGGGCAGATCTGTCCTGCCCCACACAGAATCTACTGCTCACCAGCACCACCTCTGGTGATACTGCCACATATCCCCCTCCCCAGCTTGAAACCCCTGGGTTTAGCTACATGGGACGAGGCATTCACATTGCGAAGTCCCTCTTCATTATTCTCAGAACCATCCACCGGATCCAAGATAATCCAGACTCTGGTAATTTCTGGGGGTCGCATCCTCCAAGTTCCAGAGGTAATTTTTCTCCTTACTTTTTTCCTCACTTTATGGTACCATATGGTTTCTTTATATAGTACTTGAGGCTCACCCTTGGGTACTGCAACAGGCATTAAGTTACTTGAAGTAACTTTTTCCAAAGCAACACACTTTATCTTTAATCCTACCACTTAAACCTATTAAAGGCACATCTTTTGGCCAACTTCTACTTGACCCATCTTTAAGCTGCAGCCTTGAAGCCCTGTATTGGCTACTGGCATATTTCACCAATTGCCCATTGCAAAAGAGGAGCTAACATTCTCCTGAGAGTCACCAGCATCACAACTTCTGGACCTTGGCTTTATGTCAACAGACCATGTACTGGCACTGTCACCCTCATAATCCGGACTCTCATGTCCACATGAGATACGTGACTGTTTACTCCATTGATCCACAGACTTTATCTCACGGCTTTGATGGCTACCTGCCACTTCATTAAGGCATAGATCTCTTGGATTTTCTTGTGCTCCTGATGTTTGAGCCTGGAAAATATAATGAACTTTCACATGTTTCACCAGCACAGGTTGAAGTTCACTTTCCAAAGAGGTCTTTATTTTTCCAATTCAGTTTAGCTGGACATTTTGCTTCAAGCTTTGTAATTTGAGACCACTTCACTTCCTCACAGATAAATTCAGCTGTATTGCAAGTTTTATCATGGTTGCATGACGGCATTACTTCATATACATGAGAATTACTCTTCACAAGACTGTTACCATTAACTGCCTGTAAGGTTCTGTTTTCCACTGCAAAAATACATGACTTGGGCTCTGGTTATATGGCAGCCATTAGGCATCTTCCCACAATGCTTTTCTACTCTGTGTGGGTGGATCTGTCCTGCCCCACACAGAATCTGCTGCTCACCAGCACTACCTCTGGTGATACTGCCACAATATATATAGGGAGAAAGTTTTATAAAATTCTATTTGTAGTATATATAAGGGTAATAAATTATACCAATATTTTTCCACATTACACATTACTCACAGTTACTTTCAGTGACTAGCCACACCCCTTTGTGGGCCTCTATTATTGCGTTCCTCTATGTGCCCTTCATGCTCCAGCTCACCACTGTGTAGATATGATTATAAGTACAGCAGATACAGTATGTTACTAAATTAAAAGTGAGAAATTCATTGTGCCCAAATGTCATACACCAAAGAGTTTTAAAAGAACTAAAAGAGGTGCTTGCAACGCCATTAACCACACTTTTTAACTAGAGATGTGCGCTGACCCCCCAGTTTTAGTTTTGGATTTGGATCTGGATTAATCTTCATGTTTTGGTTGTGGTTTTGTAAAACCACTCTCACGTGTTTTGGTTTTGGATCTGGATTTTAAAAAAAAAATAGATAAAAGATAAGATCAGAACCGCCACTCGGATATACCCGGATCTCCTCAGGAGATCAGAACCAGGACTCGGATATACCCGGATCTCCTCAGGAGAGCAGAACCAGGACTCGGATATACCCGGATCTCCTCAGATCAGAACCAGGACTCGGATATATCCGGATCTCCTCAGAAGATCAGAACCAGGTCTCAGATTTACCCGGATCTCCTAAGGAGATCATAACCAGGACTCAGATATACCCAGATCTCCTCAGGTGATCAGAACCAGGACTCGGATATACCCGGATCTCCTCAGAAGATCAGAACCAGGACTCAGATTTACCCGGATCTCCTAAGGAGATCAGAACCAGGACTCGGATATACCCGGATGTCCTCAGGATATCAGAACCTGGACTTGGATATACTCGGATCTCCTCAGAAGATCAGAACCACGACTCAGATTTACCCGGATTCACTAAATTCAGGTGGATTTGGATTTCTGGACATCTTTATTTTTAACCAATGACTGCTGATAGGTTTTATTACAGGTGACTGGAGTATTGTAATTGTACAGTAGTTCCACTTCACATGAAATAGTAGGAAACAATATGAAATCTATAAACCTGTGAGTCTTACATCAATAGTAAGGGAAAAGAAAGAAAACAAAACTATGTTTACTATAATAATAAAAGGGGTTAATTGAAGTCCCAAAATCGAAGCAATGTGCCTTTTCGGAACAAAGCATCACGTCCTTCCAGCATCCAAACCACTTATTTAATTTATCTATTCACCACCTTTTCTTGAACTATTCTATTTGTTTTTAATATTTCGCTAATAAAGATATTTTGGACACTAGTCCTATAATAAGGAAGAGTGGATGAATGATAAATAAAACAGGAATAAGTCAGGACTAATAAATAAACCTAAATTTTGTAACTGAGCTATAATTATTATAATTTGAGGATATTGAACTGTCATCATTTTTAAATTGTTTACATGAAGTTTATTCTTTCTAATGAAGAGTGGCTGAGTACACTATAAAAAGTGAACCTACCATTTTTCATGCAGCTACTACACAGAGGAAATTATGTTATTTGTACTTAGGTTAAAAGTTATGTGGTGGTCCTGGCATGGACCCTGGGTTATTAATAGGCCAGCCAGTCATCACAGACTTGGTCATGACATCACTATGAAGGTAGGTGGGGAGTTGATAAAAGGTATGGGGTATGGGAGCATTTTTGCTCTGTGTCAGTCTTTGGGGAATCAATTCTATGTTGAAGCCTGGACCTGCATTTCTTGTCGTTCCCCCGGCCCAGAATAAGCTGAGTGTAATTCTGTTTAATTTGACCTTATTTTGAAATTGCAACAAACATTTGTCTAAGTATACTGCAACCCTTTTTATTTATATCATTTTTCTAACTAAGCATTATACACTTTTTTGTAGATAAAGTGTTCCTTTATTTGTCTTTTTTCATATATGCTCCGGAACCTAGTCTTTGAAGAAGTTATGAGATCGCTAAGGTTACACTATAAATTGTATTTATTGAAAGAAGCATGGGGAGGCCAACTAACTGAATGGGAGATGTATCAAAGCTTGGAGAGAGATAAAGTACTAACCAATCAGCTCCTGCAGTAACTGTAATTTTACAGCCTGTGTTTGAAAAATGACAGTTAGTAGCTGATTGGTTGGTACTTTTTCTTTCTCCACTTAATCTCTCTCCAAGGCTTCATACATCTCCCCCTGAGTGCACAATTGTGAAAGTGTTGGAGACCTGTGGCCCCTTTTATTTCCACGAGTGGTGGCAAGCAATGGAGGGGTATGGTATAACGGGCAGAGTGATATAATATTAATTATGAGTATTATTGTAGGCTCTGCCCTTATTACTGTACATCAGGACTTAGGGATCTGTGTGATCGCAGTCCTGACGCTAGTGTAGTGCCGGTCAGTTATTGGCTCTGACCTAGTCCGAGTCACACAGAGATACCTAAAGGGCTGAGGGTATGGGATCTGAATCCGCACAATTCTAAGTGGAGATAGGTGTAGTGTAAAGACACAATATAACTATCCACAATGAGTTTTCCAACTATTGTAGAATGTATCAGTTTTAAGAATAACTTGAAAAACACCAATAGATATGAGGAGGTCTCTTTCTTAACAGAATTATATGCCAACGGATGTAGGACAATCCAAGGGTGTGAATATTACACCATTGTTACCAGGGGCAATTAAGGATCTATTGAACTGACCTATTAGTGTTACGTTCTGGGTTATTTGTGGACCCGGGGTGGTAGCAGGAGCGATCACAGAAGCAGATTTGTAAATAAAACTAGGATTTTTAATAAGTGCTCGAGTGGACATATAATGTGGCAGTAAATAAAAGTCAAGGAAAATATAAATGGGCACAAGAGTTCTGTGGTGGGAGCAAAAGGGTTAATGTCCAGGTAGAAACAATTAGAGCAGTCCAGGTGTGCAGGTAGTGAAACTGAAAATAAACAAGCCAGGTTTGCAGATAGTGAACTGAAGTGCAGGATGTCAGCAGGCTCAGGCACTCAGGTATGGGCAAGGGAGATGGAGGTAGCGGGGTAGTCCAGTGGGAACTAGGAGCTGACAGGCAGACTGGCAGCCAGCGGATTCACAGGAACAGGAAAGCACAGAGAACTCCCTCTCAGCTAGGCTGAGATACACGTTGCACTGGCAAAGAAGGAAGGCACTGACCCTTCCTAAATACCCCATGCCGTGCTGTTACTGGCCGGAGGGAACATGTGACTTACCAGGATTGGCCAGCCGCATCACATGGCCAGAAGGCAAGATGGCAACGCCCATGCCAAACAGAATCGAGACGCCGCCAGGCCTTACCAGCGCAGAGTGACAACAGGCCCGCACAACAACGCGTGCAGCCAAAGCTCCGCCACCAGACAGCCCGCGCCACAATGACCTCACAGGTAACACTCGCCTAGCACCATGCTGAAATACCCTGGCCGTGACAGTACCCCCCCTTTTGGGGTGGCCTCAGGACACTCACCAGGCTTCTCCGGATGGGCAGAATGGAATCTCCTGATGAGCGTGGGAGCGTGGACATCACGAGCATCGGTCCAGCAATGTTCCTCTGGACCGTAACCTTTCCAGTCCAGCAAATACTGTAGATGACCTCTGCGTAGACGAGAGTCCAAGATCTGGGCGACCTCAAACTCAACTCCTCTCTCCGTCTGGACTCGAGGAGAAGCAGGTAGAGCACTATGGAATTTATTCAGGACCAGGGGCTTCAATAAGGAAATATGGAAGGAATTAGGGATTTTTAGGTATGGGGGTAACTGTAGACGATAGGCCACTGGATTAATGACTTCTGTTATGGAGAAGGGACCGATGAAGCGTGGTGCAAATTTCATAGAAGGAACCCTCAGACGAAGATTCCGGGTGGATAACCAGACCTGGCTTCCAACTTGCATGCGTGGAACTATTCTACGCTTCTTATCGGCCTGGGTCTTATAGCGAGAGGATGCCTTCAACAAATCAGACCGTACTTGAGTCCAGATGGCAGCAAAATTCCGCACCGTGTCCTCCACGGCCGGAACATCGAAAAAAGGCAGGCTTCGGAATTCGGAAACACGAGGATGAAGGCCATATACAACCTGAAATGGCATTTGGTTAGTTGACGAGTGGTAGGAAGCATTATGTGCAAACTCAGCCCACGGCAGCAAGGCAGCCCAATTGTCCTGGGAAGATGACATAAAAATTCTTAAGAAAGTCTCTAGATCTTGATTAACTCTCTCGGTGGAGCCGTTGCTTTGCGGATGGTAGGCCATGGAAAAGTTTAACTTCACTTGAAGAACAGAACACAAAGCCCTCCAGAATTTTGCAGTAAACTGCACACCACGGTCAGAGACAATTTCAGCAGGAAGGCCGTGTAGACAAAATATGTGTTGGACAAACAACTGTGCCAGGTCAGGGGCAGAAGGTAACTTCTTCAACGGTATATAGTGGACCATCTTAGAAAATCGGTCTATTACAACCCAGATAGTGTTGAAACCTTGAGAGACTGGCAGGTCTGTGACGAAATCCATGGAGAGATGCGTCCATGGACGTGATGGAGTAGGTAATGGAAGCAATTCCCCAGCTGGAGCTTGTCGTGATGATTTATGCTGGGCACAGGAGGAGCAGGAAGAGATAAACTCCATTATGTCTGCCTTCATAGAAGGCCACCAATAGTGTCTTTTCAGGAACTCCAAGGTCTTCCGAGTGCCTGAGTGCCCTGCGAAGCGAGAGGAATGTGCCCAAGTGAGAAGCTGCTTCCTTAATTCCGGGGCCACAAATGATTTTCCCGTAGGAGGCTGAAGTTGTAATGCGGCGAAAACTCTTGATTCCAAGACAGGGGTATTGCTTTGATTTTCAGATTGATCATCACAGAGGAGAGATCTCGATAGGGCATCAGCCTTCTGATTAAGTGCTCCAGACTGAAAGGTCAGGGTGAACTGAAACCTGGCAAAGAATATTGCCCAGCGGGCCAAACGAGGACTCACACATTGGAGGAGTTTGAGAAATAGGAGATTTCTATGGTCCGTAAATACAGTAAATGGAAACTTGGCGCCTTCTAGCAAATATCTCCATTCTTTCAACGCCAACTTTACAGCTAGTAGTTCTTGCTCACCTATGGCGTAGTTCCTTTCGGCAGGAGAGAATTTTTTAGAAAAGAACCCACACGGATGGACTCGGTTGTCCTCATAATGTTGAGACAAGACTGCTCCCACAGCTTCAGATGATGCATCTACTTCCAACAAAAAAGGCCTGTCCAGATCTGGTTGTCGAAGGACTGGTGCTGAGATGAAGGCCTGTTTTAGAAGATGAAAGGCAGACTCTGCCTCAGGTGACCATTGGGCAGGATTAGCACCTTTGCGGGTCAAGGCTGTAATGGGAGCCAGCAGTGTAGAAAATCCCTTAATGAAGCGTCTATAATAATTGGCGAAGCCCAACAATCTCTGGATGGCCTTCAGTGTCTGAGGTCGGGTCCAATCCAGAATTGCTTGTACCTTCTTGGGGTCCATTTCTAAACTGGAGCCAGATATTACATAGCCGAGAAAAGGTACACTGGGCACTCCAAAGACGCACTTCTCCAGTTTGCAGTAAAGGTGGTTTTCTCTCAAATGGGTCAGGACCTCCTTAACATGTTCTTGATGTTTAGCCACAGAGGGTGAAAAAATCAGTATGTCATCCAGATAGACAACAACCGAAACATATAACAGATCCCGGAAAATCTCATTAACGAAACTTTGAAAGACAGCAGGGGCGTTACATAATCCAAAAGGCATTACTAAATACTCGAAATGTCCATCTCTGGTATTAAAAGCGGTCTTCCATTCATCGCCAGCTCAGATACGAATGAGGTTGTAAGCCCCTCTTAGATCTAATTTAGAAAAAATGACAGAGCCCTTGACCCTATCAAACAACTCAGTAATCAGGGGAAGAGGGTATTGATTTTTTACAGTAACGTCATTAAGGCCTCGATAATCGATACATGGTCTTAGACCACCGTCCTTCTTGCCAACGAAGAAAAACCCAGCTCCGGCAGGTGAAGTAGAGGGGCGGATGAACCCCTTGGCCAGGTTGTCCCGGATGTACTCGGTCATGGCTTGAGTCTCAGGCAAGTACAGCGGATAGGTACGACCACGAGGTGGCATCTTATCAGGTATCAATTCAATTGGACAGTCCCATTCCCTATGAGGGGGTAAGATATTTGCTTGTTGTTCAGAAAAAACGTCGGCAAACATCTGATATTCCTTGGGAATGGCAGAAGAAACTAATGAAACTGTCTTTCTCACAGGTCGAATTTTTGGAAGACAGGATTTCTGACAGTCCATACCCCATGACAGAATCTGCATAGAACTCCAATCAATCCTGGGATTATGTTTACGTAACCAGGGTAGACCAAGAACAATTTCTTGAGAGGCCTCTGATATCACCAGGAATTTTAAGGACTCAGAATGAAGTGCCCCAATTCGGACCAATACAGGTTGAGTCTCTTTGGTGACTATCCCGTTAGTCAGAGGGCGTCCGTCTATCGAGGTCAGAGAGATAGCATGGTTGAGAGTCAAACAAGGTATCTGAAATTTATCAATGAAACTAGACGTTATGAAATTTCCGGCTGCTCCTGAGTCGATTAGAGCAGTAGCAAAGACAGGTTTGGGTTTAAGATCCAAGGCTAGGGTAATCGTGAAATCTTTAATTTTTGGAGATGGGTTCATAACTCCTAACTTGATGTCTCCAGGGTCAGTTAGGATTTGGCATTTCCCGGTTTACGGGGACAGGAGATCAGCAGGTGACCAGACTCTCCGCAGTACAGACAGAGGTTCTTTTGCATTCTTCTCTGACGTTCTTCTTTGGAGAGGTGTGTATGATTCACCTGCATAGGCTCCTCTTCAGTGGGAGAAGGAATGGGACGGGTAGAAATGGAGGGGGTAAATGACCTTTGCCGGTCAGTTCTGTTTTTTTCAGCCTGACGTTCCCTGAAGCGTAGGTCAACTTTGATACACAATGAAATCATGTCGTTCAGATTAGTAGGAAGCTCTCGAGTGACTAGATCATCCTTTAGTCGGTCTGACAACCCATGCCAGAAGGCCGAGGTGAGGGCTTCCTCATTCCATTTGAGCTCTGATGCTAAAATTTGAAATTGCACGGCATATTGACTGACAGGACGGACCCCTTGCCTCAGTGTCATGATGTTTGATGATGCTGATACAGTACGCCCAGGTTCATCGAAAATCCTCCTGAAGGATGACACAAAGCCTGCGTAATTATCCAGCAGTGGATCTGAGCGCTCCCAGAGTGGGGAAGCCCATTCCAAGGCCTGGCCGGATAACAGAGAGACTATATAAGCCACTTTAGTTCTTGCAGTTGGAAAGTTGTCAGGCTGCAGGGTAAAATGTATGTCACACTGATTTAGGAATCCTCGGCAGAGTTTAGGATTGCCGTCAAATTTATTTGGTAAAGGAAGACGTAAGCGGGGAGGTGATCTGCCTCCTGTATTCCCAGACGCTGATGCGGATGTAGTTGCTGGTACTTCAGGGGTAGAAAAGGTGGTTTGCAAACTATCCTGTCGCTTGGACATCTCTTGCAGAAATTTAGCCATCTGATGCTGCATGTTTTCCAGATTTTCTAATCGACCAGAAATGCACCTGAACAAATCCACTCCTGACTCCTGATCCGTGGCCGGCTCCATGTGGCGTTCTGGCTTATTTGTGGACCCGGGGTGGTAGCAGGAGCGATCACAGAAGCAGATTTGTAAATAAAACTAGGATTTTTAATAAGTGCTCGAGTGGACATATAATGTGGCAGTAAATAAAAGTCAAGGAAAATATAAATGGGCACAAGAGTTCTGTGGTGGGAGCAAAAGGGTTAATGTCCAGGTAGAAACAATTAGAGCAGTCCAGGTGTGCAGGTAGTGAAACTGAAAATAAACAAGCCAGGTTTGCAGATAGTGAACTGAAGTGCAGGATGTCAGCAGGCTCAGGCACTCAGGTATGGGCAAGGGAGATGGAGGTAGCGGGGTAGTCCAGTGGGAACTAGGAGCTGACAGGCAGACTGGCAGCCAGCGGATTCACAGGAACAGGAAAGCACAGCGAACTCCCTCTCAGCTAGGCTGAGATACACGTTGCACTGGCAAAGAAGGAAGGCACTGACCCTTCCTAAATACCCCATGCCATGCTGTTACTGGCCGGAGGGAACATGTGACTCACCAGGATTGGCCAGCCGCATCACATGACCAGAAGGCAAGATGGCAACGCCCATGCCAAACGGAATCGAGACGCCGCCAGGCCTTACCAGCGCAGAGTGATAACAGGCCCGCACAACAACGCGTGCAGCCAAAGCCCCCCGCCAGACACCAGCTCCGCCACCAGACAGCCCGCGCCACAATGACCTCACAGGTAACATTCGCCTAGCGCCATGCTGAAATACCCTGGCCGTGACAATTAGATGTTGATGGAATGATATATACCAGTGGGGTGCCTCGGGACACTTGCAAGAGTGCCTCAGCTTGGTGGTCCAGCACCAAATCAAATAATTTATGGTCAATGTAGTGTAAATATGAGTACATACAGAAGTGCAAACCTGTCCACCACCACATAACTGAACCTAAGGATGACAGGTAAGCACAGTTTAGTTAATCATTTATTTCTCTGAATTTCTCATTAACAAACCTTTGGCCTAGGGGTGCCTTGAAAACCATGCTGATACTCTAGGGTGCCGTGATTCAAAAAAATTTGGGTACCCCTGATATATACATATCTCTGGTAAACTGGCACTCCTATAATTTAGAGATTTTGTCTTTTGTGTGTCTCAAACAGATCTGATCTGCTACCTATGTTTGGAATATATGGATGGTGTCTGGATATATATGTATAAAAGTATTTGCAATAAGGTTTGATTTACTATATATCTCTTTGTTTGAGGCATAAGGAAGCTATTTACCTAATAAAGTTAAACATCAGAACGGCGTACCCACTGATCCCCGACACTATGGGCCTCATTTATTAACAAGTTTTATCACCAAAACGAGTGATAAATTTCACTGTGTATGATAAATGATGCTCCAGCCAATCAGCTCCCAACTGTCATCTGTTAGAAAAATGACAGTTGGGCGCTGATTGGCTGGAGCACCATTTTTATCATACACAGTGAAATTTATTGAACCCTAAAATTGGAGGGATTTGAATTACTTACTTATTATTTCAACTACCAAATCCTTGCTAATGGACATAACTATTAGATAGGGATGACATACCTAATGGACATAACTATTAGATAGGGATGACATAACTATTAGATAGGGATGACATACGATAGGGATGGCTCCCTGACATGTATATTTCAATTTAAAGCTTCATTATTTTGACATTTAATAATGAAAAATGACAAATCTATTTTGAGCCAAAAGAGTTTATAATATACAAGTAAGTATACCAAACACTAGATAGATAGACACACAGACAGACAGACATACAGACAGACAGATACTGTAGATGGCTGATCAGAAAGAACATTCACAGAGCATAGGCATAGTTTTATGCTACTTGAGTAACGAATATAATTAAACAATATGTCTGAGAAAGGACAGTCTGCAGGCCAGATGTTCTACTGTAGACGAGTGCAGAAAGTGTGAGATGAAGTAAGCTTTTGACAAGAATACTCAGGGAGCAGATTAATCATGATATTTCTACATTCATCATGGTTGTGCGGCTACTCCGGGTAACGTTCCTGCTAGAGATTTGAGGATGAAAGAGACCAACAATAATATAATCCCTTCATTACCAATGGAACATTAAAGTATAGGGCATAGAGAGTGCTCTGATGCTATTATGATGTACAATTGATTATGTGATGCGCTCTGACATACTGCTTTATTACTATCACATTTAATTTTGATACTGTTATGATACAGGGGCCTATTCATCAACACTAAAATAACGTTTTTAAAGACATTTTCCTTAAATAACGTTATTTTGGTATTCATGTAGCCACTTAGCACAGGAGATATCACAGATATCTCCTTGCTAAGTTCCCCTGCGTTAATTTCCACACTCCCCATACATTAGTACATTAGTATGGGGATGTGGAAATTGTGGTATTCATCAAATTCCGAAAATTATACATTTTCGGGAATTGGATGCAGTTACTATTCGCCACTGTGAGGTGGCGAATAGCAGGTGAAACTTACCTGTATCCGCGTGTGCAGGTCCCCCGACGAGTCCCTTAGGCGCTCTGCTCCGTCCTCAGGTTCCGGAGGCAGGTCTGACATGTGTGCTCCCCAGCAGAGCACAAGAAAGTTTAGACAAAAAAAAAAAAGTTTTTTTTTTCTTTCTAATCTGTCATGTGGTCTGCTGGGAAACCACATGACAGACCAGCAGGACGGAGCCGGAGGCTGCTGCGCGGACAGGTAAGTCGGGGGGGGGGAAGGTGAGCGGAGGGGGGTGGGGGGGATCGGGGGGGTACGAAACTTAACGCATCTGTAGGCAGTGCTGCGCATGCACTGGTTTTACAGATGTAACAGCGCATGCGCAGCACTGTTTCCAGATGCGATAAGGTAGTGTAGGCAGGGAAAAGTATCTATTTCCCGAAAAGCTGTCATCGCAAAAATGACAGCTTTTCGGAATAGATACTTATGGAGAGGTGAAATGATGAATTCCACCTATAATTAGCTAGAACTCCATGCGAGTTCTAAAGCTAATTATCTCCAGAGAAGTTTTACGTTTAATGAATAGGCCTCACAGACAGTTTCAAGAGCAGACGGTGTAATGGTTAGCGTTACTGCCTCACAGCACTGAGGTCATTAGTTCGATTCCCACCACGGCCTTACCTATGTGGAGTTTGTATATTCTCCCTGTGCTTGTGTGGGTTTCCTCCGGGTACTCCGGTTTCCTCCCACACTCCAAAAATATACGGGTAGGTTAATTGGCTCCGAGCTAAATTACCCCTAGTGTGTATGTGTGTGTGTGATAGGGAATATAGACTGTTAGCTCCAATAAGGGCACACATTTTGTAAGGCAGAAAATGGAGTTTGAAAACAGACACACCCAAGTGTCCCAGATGTAAATACACTACCCCCATATGAATTAGCACTAGTTGAAACCGGGTCCAGTGTCAGATTGAGACATAGAGGGCCAATCTGAAGAATGCAGTGGTAGAGGCACATGCTTAAAGGGGTGTGGTCAGCCACAGGGGGAATGGGGGGGGTGCAGCCACCACAGAAGGTTTGGTTAACCATTAAAGAGGGCATTGTCTGGACCCCTTTATAAATAAATATAGAAAATACTGATAGCGCATGCATGATAATGTACCAGATTGATAACAGGAATGCACTGTAGTGAATACACCATATTCCTGGAAATGCAATATAATGTAACATTTGTATAATAATTAAGCACATGATAGCTGATACTGTATAAATACCATATTAATCCACTATACATGTTATAGGAGAACCACATACTTTGAAGGGCAGGAGGGAATCTTGGTGTAGTTTTTATAGTAGCAAACCAAGCACCCATGTTCACCAGGTAACTGGCCCTGGAGGGAGTGGGGGAGGGTTCTCAAACAGTGGAGCCCACAGAGGAATTCTCCTGTACTCCTGTGGGCCAGTCCAACCAAGTCTATTTGAGCCTTGGTATTCACCAGGCACCCCCTCAAAGGAGGTGACACCCCCAGAACAAACTATACTAGTCAGTAGCCTTATATACAGAAGGTCGAGACAAGATTCAAAGTTAATATATGGTCCAGAATTAGCAAAAACATGCATGGCTCAGGGTCACTACCAAATAATTAGGTTTGAGGACAAGCAAAATCAGTAACAATGAGGCTTGTACATACTGTTGTTACATCTGTACTTAGGTATAAAACATTTTGTTTGTACAGGTAAATGGATTTGAAAATAAACATTATAGTACCAATTAAGACCATACATATAGTGAAAAAAACACTGAAAATGTTGTAAAGGCTTTAAATATATATATATATATATATATATATAAATATATATACGCCAGGTTTTTAGCCTCTCTGTGGTAGACAGAAGCTAATTAGCAGCCTTGATTCCCAGACTACCTCTGAGAGGCTGATAAAGAGTGTGTCATTATCTGTGGTCAGTCTCTTACTGTCAGAGGAATAGGTCAGTTGAGAGAATCTGTGATTACAGAATGTAAGTGTTGTGGTAAAGACTTATGTTTTGTGAGAAGGACGTTAGGTCTCTTCACTCAGAGAGGGAACCATTTTGTTTAGTAAGAGCTGGACAGGCCAGAATTTACTTTTATGTTTTATTTATTTTGTGCAAAACATGTACCAAGGTAAGTGAAGCCACTACATCAGGACACACTGTTTTATCAACAAAACAGTGTTGACATGAGGAATGTTGACAAAAAAAACAAATCCCATACCTGACATTAATAATATGTTTATTGTTGATTTGTATGGCAAAAGACTAATCTGCAGCACACAAAACAGATACAATAACATTAAACCTATGAAATGCAAAATCGGAGACAAAGGTCATGTAGGATCGTGCTCATGAGAGAGCTTACATTTTAACTGGAAGAGGGCATATTAGAAACAAGAGAAGTGAGTGTGAGGGTGTATTACTGTGTGTAGTATAGATGGGAGTATGGTAAACTCTAATCAAAAGATAGTTTTTATAAGAGTATTTAAAGATGTGAAGGCTGTGAGAGTGTCTGATCGGGAATAGTAGGGTATCCAGAAGTGGGTAGCAGCACAAGAGAAGTCTTAGTTTGGGTGTGTGCAGCGTAGAGAAGTTACTGGAGAATTAATGACTTGTTTGCCCATAGAAGATGTACAGTATACACTGAGGAAAGTGGCAGATGAAGAACTGGTAGTGGGAATGGAGCGAAGGATATATCAGAGGTATACATTTTAAAGGAACAATTCCATGTATGTATCCATATTTATTATGGTCACTTTATCCTTCCATGGGGATTTTTAGTACTAGGTGCTACCAGGGTTAAAAGCATGAAGCCCCTGAAACTGAAGGATGGATAATGTATCAGATGAACATGCAGAAAAACTACAGAGAGCATAGAAGAAGCTAGGGTTGAATGTCTGGATATAGCTAGAGGTGGGCATATTTCCAGAAGTTACTGGGTAAATAGTTGCTATTTTCAGTAATTGAATATATCAACTTATCCCATATGAACTAACTTCCTGCAAGCTGATTCAGAACAAGTAAGTAAGCCAAGACTGGCAAAACTGTAAGCCATGAAGAACTGACTCACTCATCTCTAGTCATAACAAAAAGGTATAAGGATGATAGGCAAGAAACTAATATTGTGTTTGGTGTCAAAAGCAGAGTTCAAATTCAGTGCTGCTGACAGAATCACACAGTAAGGCAGATCAAAAGGTAAGGTCACAAGCACTGACACTGGCAAATGAAGCAGCCAGAGTGAAAGCAGGATGTCCTAAAGTTAAGCACAAGCACAAAGCTAATCATGATCAGAAGGGAGTGAGTGATGCTATTTACAAAAGGAGATAATGGGCCTAAAGATGTTAGGGTGCTCTTTATGATAGATAAAAACATGACTATATATCTGCCCGAGTGCTTTATTTTTGTGATGGTACATAACGGCACTTTCTATTTTTTTGTATAATTCGGTATAATTTTTAATAAATCATTTCCAAATAAAAAGAAGAAATTAGTTAAATCATTACAGAAATGAATCCGAAGACTAGTCCAGAGTAGGGAAGTTGTTCTTTTTCTGGACACCGGTACTTTTTTCAAAGAAAAAAAACTCTTGACAAAAAGATTGCTCACATACATACATTCATTATGCATGAGCTTGTTACAGACATACTATGAATACTATAGTTGGCACATACAGTATGATGTGAGTATAGTGCTGGCACATGAGTATCATGAAACTGTTAAAAGTAGAGATGTGCGCCAACCCTTGTGTTTGGTTTTGGATCTGGATCTCCCCTGGTTTTGGATCTGGATTGGTTTTGTCAAAACCTCACCTCTGTGTTTTGTTTTTCGGTTTTGGTTTTGGATTTTTTCTTAAAAAATCATAAAAACGGCTAAAATCACATAAAATGGGCCTGTTTTTGTTCCTACAGTATTATTAACATTTATTTCCACTCGTTTCCAGTTAATTTTGACCACCTCACAGCTCACTATATTGTTTTCATCCAGTTTAGGCCCAAAATTTGCACCAAGCTACCTGGCTGACTAAGCTAAGCGGCAGCAGTGGGTGGCACAAACACCTGGCAGTTCAACTTCCAACATGGCACATCAGGAAACAAATGTTTTTATTATTCAAGAGAGGCCTGAGGGAGTTGGAGTATGTATGTAGTTGAAGGCAGGACAGGGACAGGAAGGGTTGATTGGTAGTAAATTTTATTTCATTTTTTGATTCCGAAGAAAATTTATGAGGAAGAAGGGGAGGGGGCATTTACAAAAAATATTTGACACATTCATATCAGTCCTTGCCCCAGAAGAATCCTTGAGGGCCATTCCTGCTGCTGCTGTTGAGAGTGGATTTTCTCATCCCAGAAGGGTACCAGGAAGACTTCTAGTAGTGCTTTCCACATAAAAAAGCATTTCCCAACCTGTACAGGGACATTAAAAAAACATAGTTAGTTAGTGCCTCCAAACTGCCACTTAACCAGCAAAAAAATATTTAGGGGTAAATTTAATTTACTAAAGTGAGAGCTGTTAGAAGCGCATTTTAGAAGTTATGTTGCCCATAGCAACCAATCAGATTCTACTTGACTAGTCACTTTCTAGAAGATAATAGCTAGAATCTGATTATTTTCCATGGGCAAGCAACATCACTTCTAAAACTCACTTCTAAAAACCCTCACTTTAGTAAATTAAATTTACCCCTTATGGTCTTACGTTGTGTCTTTCTTGAGAATCCTGCACCAATTTCTGCTGCTAGGAGTGGATTTTCATCCCAGAAGGGGACCTTGAAGACTGCTTTCCAAAACAATTGACTGTAAAATAATCCTTTTCAAAGCTTCGACATCGAACATTTCCCAACCTGTACAGGGACATAAAAAAAAACATAGTTAGTTAGTGGCCTCAAAGTGCAACTTAACCAGCACAGATATGTGGACAAGCATAAGATCTATGATTTAAGGCAGGAGTAGCCAACCATGGTCCTTCAAGAGCTACCAACAGTGCATGTTTTCCAGGTCTCCTCACAGAATCACAACATAATTAACTCCACCTGTGGATCTTTTCAAATGTGGTACTGAGTAATGAATACACCTGTGCACCTGCTAGGTGGTCTGGAAATGTAAACTGTTTGTAGCTCTCGAGGACAGAGGTTGGCTACCCCTGATATAAGGCCTTACGTTGTGTTTTTCTTGAGAATCCTGCGCCTGCTTCTGCGGCTAGGAGTGGATTTTCATCCTAGAAGGGGACCAGGAAGAGTGCTTTCCAATAACAATTAACTGTTAAATAATCCTTTGCAAACCTTCTGAAAAAGCATTTCCCAACCTGTACAGGGATATTAAAAAAAACATAGTTAGTCAGTGGCCTTCATTTCAAACTGCCATTGTACCCACTGTCCACTTAACCAGAGAAGATATTGTGGACAAGTGGAACAGAGTAGCAAATGCAACATTTAAGATTTAAGGTTTAAGTCTTAGTTTGTGTCTTGAGCGCCATGCCTGCTGCTGGGAGTGGATTTTCATCCCAGAAGGGATGAAGACATTGTTTTTTTCTTCCCAATGGGCACAGATCTGAAGAGATGTAAATAACTACTGACCGGAAAAAGAGGCAATTTGGAGGTCCTTACACAAAACTGCCTTTGCTTTACTTGAGCTGCCCACCTTCCAGTATGTACTCAGAAAGAGTTTTCAGGACAGCCGGGAACATTGTCAGTGATCGGCCTGAGACTACTTCCCCAAAATGTGGAAAAGATTATGGCCATCAAAATGAACTACAATTTCTACAAGAAAAACCTTTACCTTCAATTATGTGCAAAAATTACAGAGGCACCTGTAATGGTGGATTCCAGCAGGGACAATTTAATATTGTGTGAAGAGGATGATATATACATCACCCTAGATTATACTATCACCCAAGCCTATATCATCATCCCATCCTGTGTTTTGTATAAATTACAGTTGTGCTCCCTGTTAGATTGGGGATTTATTGTCCACTTTAGTGGATGTGAGCTCCATTTTAGTCCATATCATCACCACACCCCCTACACATCTTCTGACCTTGGCTACAGGAGGAGCAGCTGCACTATGGAATACGGTTGCATGGAGTTGCCCCTCTGCCTCACTGAAATTCAGGGGCCATGGGTAGGGTTTGGGAGTAGGGACACTATAATCAGAGAATGCAATTTTAGCTGCTTTATTACATTTTTTAAACCATGTGCTCCAATTTCACCTCTGAAAATGTTTATGCAAATCTCAACAGAGGCATTTTGTGATGCCATGACTAACGCGAGCAAACACACACACACACACACAAAAAAGAGATTGATTAAATAAATTTTTTGAGGGCACTTGGTAGGGAGAGCACCCGACTGAGGCACCAGCCTCTTGATAAATGACACAGGCAGCACCCTTGACACACACACAAAAAAAGATTGATTGATTAATTGAATGATTGACTTAATTCATTTTTGGGGGGCACTTGGGAGGGGGTGCACCCGAACGAGGCACCAGCCTCTTGATAAACAACACAGGCAGCACCCCTGACACGCACAAAAAAAAGATTGATTGATTGAATTCATTTTTGGGGGGCACTTGGGAGGGAGAGTACCCGAACGAGGCACCAGCCTCTTGATAAACGACACAGGCAGCACCCAAGACACACACAAAAAAAAGATTGATTAATTTAATTAAATTTTGGGGGGCACTTGGGAGGAAGAGCACCCGAACGAGGCACCAGCCTCTTGATAAATGACACAGGGCGCACCCCTGACACACACAAAAAAAAGATTGACTAATTGAATTAATTTTTGAGTGGCACTTGGGAGGAAGAGCACCCGAACAAGGCACCAGCCTCTTGATAAATGACACAGGCAGCACCCCTGACACACATAAAAAGAAGGTTGATTGATTTAATTTTTGGGGGGCACTTGGGAGGGAGAGCACCCGAACGAGGCACCAGCCTCTTGATAAACAACACAGGCAGCATCCTTGACACACACAAAAAAGATTGATTGATTGAATTCATTTGTGGGGGTCACTTGGAAGGGAGAGCACCCAAACGAGGCACCAGCCTCTTGATAAACGACACAGGCTGCACCCCTGACACACACAAAAAAAGATTGATTGATTGATTGAATTAATTTTTGGGGGGCACTTGGGAGGGAGAGCACCGGAATGAGGCACCAGCCTCTTGATAAATGACACAGGCAGCACAGCACCCCTGCATGCCTACATTGCTGATAAGTGTGGCTAATGTGCACACACACACAGAAAAAATAGTTTTTATTTTTTTCATACTGGGGGTGAAGAGCACCCCTGAAAGAAGCAGCAGCCCCTTGATAAATGACACAGGCAGCAGCACAGCACCCCTGCACACCTATGTTGCTGATAAGTGTGGCTAACACGCACACAGAAAAAATAATTTTTATTTTTTCCACACTGGGGGTGAAGAGCACCACTGAAAGAGGCAGCAGCCCCTTGATAAATGAGACAGGCAGCACAGCACCCCTGCACACATGATAAGTGTGGCTAAGACGCACACAGCATTTTTTTTTTCCCACACTGGGGGTGAAGAGCACCCCTTATGGATAGAGCACCCCCTGGACAACACAGTAGAACAGCCAGCCCCTATGGACAACAGACAACCAGCCCCTGTGGACTACAGCCAGCCAGCCCCTGTGGACAGGACAACAGCCATCCAGCCCCTATATGGATTATGGACAACAGACAGCCAGTCCCTATGGACAGGACAACCTTAGTCACAACATCAGCCAGCCAGCCCCTTAATGCACAACAGCCAGCCCCTATGGACATAGCAGGGTGATATCTGATTATGCTGGTTATTAATAAACAAGACTTTTTAATAAAAGGAATAATTGGTGTCAGATTTACGAGGGCCCAGTAATGTATTTAGTTAACAAGAAGATTTACAAATATATAACATATATGAAAAGAAATCTTCTACGATATCTGCAATACTTGATTGGTTGATAATTTTATGACATCAAAAGCCATTCACTAAAATAAGCCACTTTTACCTTCTGATACTAGTAATTATATTAGCTAATAATATATATATATTTTCATTATTATCATTGTTTATTTAGAAGGTGGCACAAGGGTTCTACAGAGCTAAACAGGGGGCATACAGCTGACAATAAGTTACATGAGTACAGACCAATACAAACAGTTAACAGTTTCACATAGAAAGTTGGAAACATTGGGCTTGATTCAGGTCCGGACAGTAATTTAAGTATTCACAAAGGATTCTGATGTTAGGAAAACTGCGCATGAGAAGAACCTGAACTAGGCATGTGCAGGTCGGGTGCTGCATCCTCGCACGCAATACGGCTGCAAATGTCATGTGAGTAACAGTCTGTTGCCGTTTGGGGTTGGGGAGGAGGTGGTGCTGAGCTGTGTTCCTGGAAACGGGGGCATGTTGTCCCCATTTTGTGGGAATGCCGAGACCAGGGTCTGTGTCATTGGATGCAGATTTCCTGGCTTCGTAAGTGGCCAAAAGCCGGCCAGGCTGAGTAAGCTTCGGCTTATGCAGCCTGATTGAGGGCAGCATCAATGGTTGTGATGGTGATCAGAAGCAACATCTATAGTTGTTGCTCTCGGATCGCAGATGCATGCAGGTGGTGTCTATTTCCTGCAGACAACTCCTGCCACATTTGCATTTATGTGGATGGTATTTCACAGCCGCTTCCCTGCAGCTGTGCAATACCATTCACATATGAATCAGGTTTATAATTACAATGTGCACTTACCAATTAGCATAATCATATGAGCTTACGTTCCCTAGGGGGTATGGAGGTATAGGTGGACACAATAGAGAGAAATAGCAGATTAGAGCAGGTCACATACTGAAGAGTTTAGAGAAGAGACGATAAAGAAAATGGTTTTTAGGGCACATTTGAAAGCTAGGAGGTTGGTGATGTCTAAAAGAGAAAGGGAGTCAGAAGTCACTAGCAGAACAAAGAAGGCATGAGGGAGTATGTGAGCAAATGAGGCTGGAGATGTATAGAGGAAATATGTAATTGAGAGCTTTGTAGGTGATGGAGAAAGTTTGAATTTAATTCTGATGCAGATAGGGAGCCAGTGATATGACTGACAGAGGGGGCAGCAGAGTTAGAGCATATAGAGAGTAAAATGAGGCAAGCAGCAGAGTTAAGAATAGCCTAAAGAAGCACGAGGAGAAAGCTAAATGTGTTTATTATCAGCATAGAGGTGGTATTAGAGGCAAAAGGAACTGCTAAGCTCACAGAGACAAGAAGTGAAGAGGAAGAAGAGAAGGGGACCAAGGACAAAACATTGGGGGACCTTTATAGGAAGGGGAAGTGATGGGTGTAGATACGGAGCAGAGCTTGGACAAGTAGTAGATGAATTAGGAGAGAAAGGATTCACTGAGCCCAATGCAGTGGAGGGAAGACTTGAAGGAGGAAGGGGTGTGTTGGTGGAGTGAAGAGACTGAAAGTCAGATTGGAGGGAGTAGGTGGAGAGGAAGAATGTTAGGCAGTTGTATACACCCCACTCAAGGAGTTCGGGGGCATAGGGGAGGAGAGAGGTGGGTCATTAGTTAGAAAGGGAGGATGGATCAAGTGAGAGTTTCTTGAGAATGGGAGAGACAATGGTGTGCTTGAAGGATGTGGGGATGCCAGAAAAGTTGCAAGGTAGGAAATGTGTAGGCATGCCTCAGGAGGGAGGAATCCAAGGATGTGGGAGGGGATGTGGTCAAGTGGAGAGATGGAGAGGATTCAGAATGGGGTTTAAATGAAAAGATCTCATTTCAATTTGGCAATCACATATCCACTGGTACAAAGTACTGCACCATAAGTGACATGGGCCTGCCCCTATGGGAGAAAACCAGAGTCTGGTAGACAGATAAGCACATGTGGAGGGGAGCATATAACAGGTAGAGAATGAGAGGATGCCAGCTGCTGTGCAAAACAACAGCATTGGACCTGGTAATTGCTCATTGAGTTCCAGCACCACAGGACAAATGGTCTTCATGTCCTTTTCTTGTCCCTAGGTGTTCACCTTATACCAGGAGAAATTACAAAAATATATAATCTGCATAGTGTAATAAATAAAATAAAACATTTGAGAATATAAAAATATATATTATGCCAATAAATTAAAATTAAATTCATGAAGGTTATCTGAGTATAGTCTTATCACAAGGAGAAGTTCCAGATATCTGGTAAAGCACTGGAAGCCTCCCAGAAGTATTATCAGTGGCTGGGTAAAGTTGCAGAGTCCAAAGTCCCAACACATTTCGTCTATGTTACAATGAGCTTTCAGACTTCATCAGGGAGAGTGACCAACAGAAAGTAAATCAAAGTATTTATGCCTACTGTGCACCCTTTTAAATTGATTAATTGATGACTTTACTTCAGATTGCCTAACTTAAGTTCTACCAATAGAAGGGCGGATGTGTGAATTTATAAGACATAAGACAATAGAAACTCAAATAGATTGCGCACAAATTGAAGGATGGAAGTACAGAGTATTGATTACACTGTATGCGATGATAAATACCAATGTTAATTCAAATTGACTGTCCGCTGCTAAGGAAGATTAGGTGAGATCTACATAAGAAAAGGTGCAGAGTGTTTACAATTATTGAGAATTAAACCCTACTGTATAATTAACAAGAATAGAGATTGCGGAAAAAATATTATAGACCTAAAGTAGTTAAATCATACATACAATAAAAATATAAAAAAATTCAAATATACGTAAAAAAAATAATTAACTAAAAAGATAAGAAGAGAATCAAAAACAGTCCTAATCGCATTTTACAGATCAGTAAAAAACATCAGTTTTCGTGAAATACATACAAATATTAAGTATCCCCCAAATGTACTATGGGGGACCACAGCAGATATCTCTGATATCTGATGTAGTCCCTCCACTTCCAATAGCAGTCACAGCCCCTATGGGTTTCTATAGGGGCTGCAATGCTCTCAGATTTAACAAGAGCTAGGCACTGATAGGACAACACAATCTCAAGAGATTGTTAGTAGATTCGACTGGGAATATTCATTTTCACTTTGCGACTTTATGCAAAAAATATTTAACACATCAGCAGTAAAAATGTGGATTGTGATAAATATTCCCCAAAGTATTAAACTGAGAGATCAACTTATCTATATCACCCCACCTTACTACTAATCTAACATGCTCCAATGCCTTACATTATAAAAAGGAAGTATCTGATTTATGGTTCTTTATCAAATCTCCAGATACTGTATGATTTTAATGTTTTTTTTTCATCGTCTGTACCTGTGCTTGAATTCAGTTTTAGAATTATCTTTCTTATCCCACTTGTTATTGTAAATAACTTTAAATTAAAGACATCCTATTAAAAAGTATAACATATATTGTATATATTTTTTTAAGTCACTGCAGCTCAAAGGCTATATATATATATATATATATATATATATATAGTACAAGTAAAAGACTGGCACTCAACGGGTCAATAATGATGCGCTCCGGTGCCCTCTGGAGATACTAAGCGATAGGAGGCAAAAAGAAGCGGCACTCAGAGACTTACAAACGGGTATATGAGTTTTTACTGTGACAAATCAAATAACTAGACAACCAACGTTTCGGGGCAAACAAAGGACCTCATTCAGAGCCAGATGCTATTTGCGCTCGCTCGTTCAGAAAAAAGGGGTAGCTATTCAAATGAACCGTTCGCTCTTTGCGGTCTGTTCACGCCTCTAGGTCTGAACGAGTGAACCAAACTTACGGTCGTTTTTTGGAAAACTACGCCCCTGGCAACTCGCATCCTACGTCATGTCCGCTATTTATTAGATTAATCGAGTACATCGACCAGCGTATGAACTGCTCACTATTCTTGTGGTTGGTTTTTCCTACCGCAATCTTGCGAGCAGTTCTGACTATAAAATAACCCAGTGACGTGGTCAATGACGCTGCTGTATTAATTATGCACACCCATAAAACGCCCGTTTTGACCTTTAAGCACGCCTGCGTTCGGATCTCCACTCCCCGTTTTCAAGCACCTTTCCCTGTTACCACCCACATACGCCTCCTCCTGTCACTCAAAATAGCAGGCATTCGCTATTTAGTGAACAAACGATTTTCGGCCGCACTCACTGGTTCGCGCATGCGTATTTTCGATCCGTACACATGCGCAGTTGTGCAAACATCGCTCGGAACGAACGAGCGGCCGCTTACGAGCGGCTCTGAATCAGGCCCAAAGTCTCTTTGATAAGGTGAGTACGTACTCACATTGACAAAGAGACTTTGTTTGCCCCGAAACGTTACTTAAATAGCCTTCACAGGAAGGGTCCCTCCTCGTGCCGTTCATCCGGTCCGATGTCCGCATCTGCCGCACTTCCGGTTCGCAGTCACTTCCAGTTTCCAAACCCGGAAGCCCGTCAGCGGGTATGCTGACTCCATGATCATGGAGACCTCACTGTGGGAGGACCCACTCACTGCTCATTGCTATGACAAAGACGATAAGACAAATAGACAAACATTAAAACTTAAAATAACGGCACATTACAGAAAGCCATAGCATAATAAACATTGAAGTAGATCTCTGTAGCAAGTAATATTCTGTATCATAGTAAGTTGAAACTTGTGTCATAAGAATGCATATGCTAACAAACACACACCGCCTACTATGTCTAGAATGCTAAGCATAATATGTATGTAAATAAAATCTGCGTGGTGCATGATGCAGATGCATTAATGACTCATGTGGATGTACATGTTATACCAAAAATCTGTACATGCTGCTGTGGACACCAGAAACTGCTCTATTACGAACCAATCAGAGATGTTTGCAACATAGAAACGCCTGAACAAGATTCTTAAAAAGATGCACACAGAAGAAAACAATAACATGCATATACTGGCAAAATTATTCCAGGGACAAAAAGATGGAACACCTCCATGAACAAAGGTAGTCTATGGGGGATGCATTTGTGTGCATATCAATGCGTATAGATGTATTTCACTATAAGAACACCGCATAGGAGATTTGTTCATTTAGCCCTCTGGGTCTCACAGTATCCGTCTCCTATCCCGATCTCCACCTCTTGGATCCTCTGGCACTTGGTCAATGATGATATATCGCAATGTGGCCAGATTGTGCTTGACGTCTGCAAAATGTTTTGCCATAGGCTGATCTATGTTTTTACCACTCAGCGCTCCCCTGATCGCCGAGCAGTGCAGAGCCATCCTCTCCTTGAACGGTCTAATGGTCTTGCTTATGTAACACAACCCACAGGGGCATTTGATCATATATACTACATGGGTGCTTGTAGAGGAAACTGGAATCCTGATCTCATACTTCCGCCCCGAATGGAGATGAAAAAAATGTTTAGCACTAATTAAGTAGCTGCAGGTTGTGCATCCCAGGCATCTGTAGCATCCACCTGGTTTGGTTCTAATTTTCAGGGTACCCAGACATGAAATGTCTGTGTGTACCACCCAGTCTCTAATGTTCTTATTCTTACCCCTCTTATAGCATGTCGTACGCTGCAGAAAAAATTCCCCATTAAACAGGAAAAAATTCTTTGTGTGTTAATTCTAACAACTTCAAGAAAAATTGGAGTGCAGGTCCCTCGTACTCCAGGTTCTCATCTAGTAGTTGCCTCATTGCTTCCAGCCCAGCCTGGTGTGGTATACAAGTAAACAAGCTGGTGATGTCAAGAGTGCAAAGCCACGTTTCCTCAGTGACATCATCCAGTGTGCTGAGTTTATTGAGTAGTGCTGTAGTGTCCTTAAGATGAGCAGCTTTATTCTGTATGCATGGTTGTATAAAAAAATCCAGAAATTTTGCTACAGGGCTTTATAGAGACTTCCTGGCCGAGATTATGGGCCTGCCAGGTGGTCTCTCTACATTCTTGTGGATTTTTGTGGTTAGTGAGAAAGTAATGCCACTGGAGTTGGGAACATATTTGAAGACCACACACCCTAAGGTCCCTGTACTGTATTGTATTCCCAAAATCCACAAGAATGCGAAGAGACCACCAATGCAGTGAATATCCGGAGCAGGGTTGAGCCCTGTGGTGTAGTGAAGATCTGGGACAGGGTTGAGCCCTGCGGTGTAGTGAAGATCTGGGACAGGGTTGAGCCCTGCGATGCGGTGAAGGTCCGGGGCAGGGTTGAGCCCTGCAGCATGATGAGGATCTGGAGCGGGATTGAGCCCCGCGATGTAGTGAGGATCCGGAGCAGGGTTGAGCCCTGCGACGTGACGGGGATCCAGAGCGGGGTTGAGCCCCTGATGCACGAAGGATCCGGCGATGATAACTGTAATGGTGCAGTTGACAACTGTAGTAAAGGTAAGTTCAATGTCCACAGAAGTAGAAGACAACAGGCAAAGTAAATAATCCAGCAGGGGATGCAACCACAACAATGAAGCAGAATAACAATACTTAGGCAATGGCAATGCTGAGGGTTTTGCCCACTTCATTAAGGTCTATTCAGAGATTTTTAGGCTTTGCCAATTATTACAGAAAGTTTATCAAAGCATTTTCAACAATTGTGGCTCCAATCACTGCTATGACAAAAAAAGGGGCTAATCCCAAAATGTGGTCCCTAGAGGCGTTGGATGCCTTCCAGACTCCAGATGAATTTTCTGCCACCCCTGTGCTAGTTCAACCTGATGTTGAGAAACCATTTATGCTGGAAGTGGATGCCTCCACTTATGGAGTTGGGGCTATTTTGTCCCAGGTGGCTGCAGACAGGAGAACAGTATCTTGTGGATTCCAGTGCTGAGAGTAATTACTCTATTGGGGACCAAGAATTGTTAGCTATTAAGTTAGCATTGGAGAAAAGGAGATATTTATTAGAAGGTGCAAAGTATCCTGTTACTATTATTACAGATCATAAGAATTTGTTGTATTTGAAGACTGCCCATTGTTTGAACCCACAACAGGCTCGTTGGGCACTCTTCTTTTCTCATTTTGATTTTGTCCTCAGGTATCGTCCAGGTTCATTGAATGAAAAGGCAGATGCACTTTCTCGCTCAATGTTGGAAGAGAAAGAACAAAATGATGATCAAAGGTACCCTATAATAAACCCTCTGGCTTTTTCTTCAACCTCCATCTCTCCGGATCCTCCTTCTGGAATGATATTTGTGACACCTGAGTTATGAGGTAAACTTCTTTCTTGGGATCATAATTCTTGTTTCCCTGGACATCCAGGGGTTCATAAAATGTACTCATTTTTGCAACATTCTTATTGGTGGCCTTCCATGAAAAAAGATGTCCAAAAGGTTATATGTTCTTATTCTAAGTGTGTACAACATAAATCCTCCCGGTTGTCTCCTGTAGGTCCTCTCCATCCACTACCCATTCCTACCCAACCATGGACCCATCTTTCCATGAATTTTAACACTGATCTTCCTGAGTCTAGGAGATGTACGGTTATTTGGGTAGTGGTGGATCATTTTACCATGATGGCCCATTTTTGTCTTTTGGCTTGAATTCCATCAGCCCCAAAATTAGCACAAATATTTATTAAAGAGATATTCCATCTTCATGGACTTCCTTCTGAGATTGCCCATAACTTTCATTATTCATCTGCTACAGGTGTAAGTCCTTTTTTTGCCAACTCTGGTCGGCATCCCCGAGTTCCCGAGCTTCAATCAATTCCTACAGTAGACGCTCCAGCAGCTAAAGCTACTCTCCAACATTTTTCTGGAATTTGGAGACAGGTACTTAAGTGTCTTAGGAAAGCCTCTCATAATTATAAAATTTTTGCTGATAGAAAACGTTCGGCTGTTCCTAAATATTCTGTTGGGGATTGTGTGTGGTTGTCTACTAGAAATCTTCGACTTAAAGTACCTACTATGAAGTTTGCTCCCTGGTATATTGGGCCTTTTCGTATTGTAAAAATTATCAACCCAGTGGCATGTAAGTTACAGTTACCTCCAACCATTCGTGTACCTAACTCCTTTCATGTCTCCTTACTTAGACCATTGATTCTTAATCGATTTCACGATAGCTTGCCTAAAGTACCTCCCATAACAACTTCTCGAGGTGTGGAGTTTGAGATTGATAAGATTCTGGATTCACGTAAGCATCAAAATCAATTGCAATATCTTGTAGACTGCAAGGGTTATGGCCTGGAGGAGAGATCTTGGATAAAAGACTCTGATGTCCATGCTCCTAAATTGATACGTAATTACGCTAAATTCCCTCTAAAACCTGGTGCGTGTTTGGAGACCACCCAAAATGGGGGGGTAATATACCCCAAAAAGGATATAACCAGAACTCCAAAAACGCACTTGGAGATCTTACAATAAAGCTTATTAGCTCAAAGGCGGCTTCATACCTCTTTGACATGGGTACGATGATCAGAAAGATTCCTGGAAAAAATCAAAATATCATCAAGATAAATAATAACAAACTGTTAAAGTATATCTCGGAAAATTTAATTCACAAACTCCTGGAACACCACGGGAGCTTTACATAAACCAAAAGGCATGATGATGTTCTCATAATGGCCATCTTGCGTATTAAATGCAGTTTTCCACTCATCTCCTTCTTTAACTCTGATCAAGTTGTAAGCTCCCCTTAAATCAAGTTTAGTGAACAGTCGAGACCCCTTAACTAGTCCCATTTACTGCAGAAAGGGAAAGAGAACGGGTTATTTGACAACAGGAATTTGCTATTTTTTAACCAATGACAGCGAAATAAAGTTGCCCGCTGCTCCAGAATCTAGGAATGCAGAAAACTCAGGAATACCCACAGAGATTAAACAATCCTTTTTGGGGAAAACTTTTGAAAGCACCCCTAGGTTGACTTCCCCTCCATCAACTAGGGACGACTGTTTTACCGGCCTTATTGGACATTTAGCCAAAAAATGTTCTGAGGATGCACAATACAAGCACAAATTAGAACGCCTCCAATGTTGCTTCTCCTCTTCAGACAACTTAGCTTTATTAATTTGCATAGGCTCATCAGATGTACCATGAAAGGAGCGAGGTTGGGGAAGAGAACTTTTAGAACACTCAGTGCTACTCCTCTGAACCCCTCGATCTTACATACGCAAATCAATTTTAATAGTCAATGAAATTAACTCATCCAAATTCTCAGGAAGATCCCGAGCCACTAGCTCATCTTTAAGTTTCTCAGAGAGACCATTCCAATATGCTGCTCTTAATGCCTCATTGTTCCACTTAAGTTCTGCCGCTATAGTTTGAAAGCGAACCACATACTGACCAACTGGAGCTGTTCCTTGTTTTACTCGTAAAATGTCCACAGACGCAGCCACCGATCTTCCAGGTTCATCAAATATCCTTTAAAAGTGGAAACAAAAGCTTGGTAATTAGACATTAAAGCATAATTGCTCTCCCATAATGGAGAGTTCCACTCGAGAGCAGCACCAGACAATAATGACACAATATAAACCACTTTAACATGAGAGGTGGTAAAACTTTGGGGTAATAATTCAAAATGAATCTCACATTGGTTGAGAAATACTCTACAGGTTTTTGGAATACCATCATTAGAGGTAGGAGTCGGTAAACGTAGATGAGAAGCAGAAACCCCTCATGTACTTGTAACAGGAATCTTAAGTTTATCAAGACATGTGGAAAGATCCTGTAAACATTGCAAAACTTGAACTTGAGTATTTTCCTGTACTTCCAGATGGATGGTCAAACCTTGAAGCACCAGTACCCCAGTAGCCTGTTCCAGATCCGGATTCATTTTTTGGTCTGTGCAAACTGTCACGGCTGCCTGAAGGAGTCAGGCCTACTGGGCACTATAAACTGAGGTGGTTTTAGGAATGACCTTTTCATGAAATCTCAGTAACACGGAATAAAAGTAAATAGAATTTATTCACAGGCAAAATATATAGCAACGTTTCACATAAAGTCTCAACAACACAGAAGTTCAGATATGCAGTAATCAATATAAGAGTAAACCACTATATGTAAATAAAGTCTCTGATACTAATGTGGTAGGAAACCATCGAGTCCAATATGAGGATAAGACCTCAGGATGGTATAATGGACCTTACTAGGGTTGAGCCCTGTAGTGTGATGAAAATCTGGAACAGGGTTGAGCCCTGCAATGTAGTGAAGATCCAGAACAGGGTTGAGCCCTGAGACATGGTGAAAATCCGGGACAGGGTTGAGACCTGTGATGTAGTAAAAGTTGAAGCAGGGTTGAACCCTGTGATGAAATGAAGATCCGTGACAGGGTTGAGCCCTGCAATGCAGTGAAGATCCGGAGCAGTGTTGAGCCCTGTGATGTAGTGATGATTCGGAGCAGGGTTGAGCCCTATGGTGTAGTGAAGATCAGGGACAGGGTTGAGCCCTGCGATGCGGTGAAGGTCTGGTGCAGGGTTGAGCCCTGCAGTGCGATGAGGATCCAGATTGGGGTTGAGCCCCGCGATGTAGTGAGGATCTGGAGCAGGGTTGAGCCCTGCTGCGTGACGGGGATCCAGAACGGGGTTGAGCCCCGTGATGCACGAAGGGTACATCGATGATAACTGTAATGGTGCAGTTGACAACTGTAGTAAAGGTAAGTTCAATGTCCACAGAAGTAGAAGACAACAGGCAAAGTAAATAATCCAGCAGGGGATGCAACCACAACAATGGAGCAGAATAACAATACTTAGGCAATGGCAATGCTGAGCTCTGTAGTGTGGCTGGTAACCAGTATCAGAAGTTTAACCGGAGCACAGGTAGGAATATAGCAAAGTCCACAGCAAACCACAGGCACAGCAGGGATCTGGCAGGAGTCCAAAAAAGACCTGAAAGTAACATTGCACAGACACTGAGATACAGTTAGTAACAGGCTTTATACTAGAGGTCTGTGATCCATAGGAAGTTCAGAACATGTGACCCAAATGGAATCAGGTTTGAAATAATAAACAATCTAGGAATCCCACAACCTGACAACACCTTGGAAACAGAAGATCATTTTAACTCTCTATCCCCTGTATGTGGAGAACGCCAGCAACCAGGATAGCTCCTCCAATGACCACAATGGAACTTTGGCAAAGGCAGTTTATCTTTACATACTGAAATAGTCACAGTCCTGACAGACGCGCTTCCGGGTTTGAAAACCGGAAGTGACTGAGAACCGGAAGTGCGGCGGATGCGGACATCGGACCGGATGAACGGCACGAGGAGGGACCCTTCCTGTGAATGCTATTAAGCTAAAAAAGTGATTGTAGGTATATCTTGCAGTGATATTTTGGTCCTTGAGAGTCCAGACGAGTACCGCAAATTTGGGATTACATATATATATATATATATATATATTAGGGGTGAGCGGGTTTGGATTTCTGAAATCCGAACCCCCCCGAGCCCCCCGATCCGAAGCCGATCCGAGTCAGGCTCGACTTTTCCCGCCTGCCTCGGATCTGAAATCGAGGCAAAACGTCATCATCCCGCCTTCCGGGTCTCACGGGTTTTGGATCCTATATAAGGTACCCACGTCGGCGCCATTTTCTCACTCGGCTGTGGACAGTGAAGACGGAGGGTGTGAGTTAGGGCTGGCTGGGCTGTGTTGTGTAGTGTAGTGTAGTGTAGTGCAGTGTAGTGTTGTGCTGTGCTGTGCTGCGCTGTGCTGCTGTTTTCCATAGGGGCTGTGTCCACTCCTTTAAAGTCCATAGGGGCTGGCTGGACTGTGTTGTGCAGTCAGTTGTCCATAGGGGCTGTGTCCACTCCAAAGTCCTGTGCAGTGTCCCAGTCTTAAAGGGGTGCTGTAGTGTTGTCCAGGGGGTGCTCTGTCCATCAGGGGTGCTCTCCCCAAGTGCAAAAAAGATATATATTTTTTTTGTGTTTGTGAATTGTGTGCACTGTGGCTGCACGTGCATCAACAAAGGAGCAGTGCCAAGCGTGCGCCTGTGTCCCATAAGTAAAAGGCCGGCTGGCTTGTCCGTTAAAGGGTGCTGTAACCCCCAAAGGGCACTCCAAACAAAATAAAAATATATATTTTTGTGTTTGTGAATTGTGTGCGCAGTAGCCGCACGTGCATCAACAAAGTAGTGCCAAGCGTGTGCCTGTGTCCCATAAATATAGTGCCGGCTGGATTGACCGCTAAAGGCTGCTGTAACCCCCAAAGGGCACTCCAAACAAAATAAAAAAAAAATGTCTGTGTTTGTGAATTGTGTGCACTGTGGCTGCACGTGCATCAACGAAGGAGCAGCACCAAGCGTGCGCCTGTGTCCAATAAGTAAAAGGCCAGCTGGCTTGTCCGTTAAAGGGTGCTGTAACCCCCAAAGGGCACTCCAAACAAAATAAAAATATATTTTTTTTGTGTTTGTGAATTGTGTGCGCAGTAGCCACACGTGCATCAACAAAGTAGTGCCAAACATGCGCCTGTGTCCCATAAATAAAGGGCCGGCTGGATTGACCACTAAAGGGTGCTGTAACCCCCAAAGGGCACTCCAAACAAAATTTAAAAAAATATCTGTGTTTGTGAATTGTGTGCACTGTGGCTGCACGTGCATCAACAAAGGAGCAGCGCCAAGCATGCGCCTGTGTCCCATAAGTAAAAGGCCGGCTGGCTTGTCCGTTAAAGGGTGCTGTAACCCCCAAAGGGCACTCCAAACAAAATAAAAATATATATTTTTTTGTGTTTGTGAATTGTGTGCGCAGTAGCCGCACGTGCATCAACAAAGTAGTGCCAAGCGTGCGCCTATGTCCGATAAATAAAGGTCCGGCTGGATTGGCCGCTAAAGGCTGCTGTAACCCCCAAAGGGCACTCCAAACAAAATAAAAAAAACATTTCTGTGTTTGTGAATTGTGTGCACTGTGGCTGCACATGCATCAACGAAGGAGCAGCGCCAAGCGTGCGCCTGTGTCCCATAAGTAAAAGACCAGCTGGCTTGTCCGTTAAAGGGTGCTGTAACCCCCAAAGGGCACTCCAAACAAAATAAAAATATATTTTTTTTGTGTTTGTGAATTGTGTGCGCAGTAGCCGCATGTGCATCAACAAAGTAGTGCCAAGCGTGCGCCTGTGTCCCATAAATAAAGGGCCGGCTGGATTGACCACTAAAGGGTGCTGTAACCCCCAAAGGGCACTCCAAACAAAATTAAAAAACATTTCTGTGTTTGTGAATTGTGTGCACTGTGGCTGCACATGCATCAACGAAGGAGCAGCGCCAAGCGTGCGCCTGTGTCCCATAAGTAAAAGACCAGCTGGCTTGTCCGTTAAAGGGTGCTGTAACCCCCAAAGGGCACTCCAAACAAAATAAAAATATATTTTTTTTGTGTTTGTGAATTGTGTGCGCAGTAGCCGCATGTGCATCAACAAAGTAGTGCCAAGCGTGCGCCTGTGTCCCATAAATAAAGGGCCGGCTGGATTGACCACTAAAGGGTGCTGTAACCCCCAAAGGGCACTCCAAACAAAATTAAAAAAAATTTCTGTGTTTGTGAATTGTGTGCACTGTGGCTGCACGTGCATCAACGAAGGAGCAGCGCCAAGCGTGCGCCTGTGTCCCATAAGTAAAAGGCCAGCTGGCTTGTCCGTTAAAGGGTGCTGTGACCCCCAAAGGGCACTCCAAACAAAATAAAAAAAAATTTCTGTGTTTGTGAATTGTGTGGGCTGTAGCTGCATGTGCAGCGCCAAGCGTGCACCTGTGTCCCATAAGTAAAGGGCCGGCTGGCTCATTTCTTAAAGGGTGGTGTAACCCACAAAGTGCACTAGTCTCCAACAAAAATAAAAAATTATTTTCTGTGTTTGTGTGCGCCTTAGCCGCACATATATAACAATATAACATAAATGGAGGACCAAACTTTCTCCGATAAAAATAAAATAGGGAAAGATCAAGAACCACTTCCTCCTAGTGCTGAAGCTGCTGCCACTAGTCATGACATAGACGATAACATGCCATCAACGTCGTCTGCCAAGGCCGATGCCCAATGTCATAGTAGAGGGCACATACAATCCCAAATGACAAAGTTCAGGAAAATGACCTTGAAAAAAACATTTAAATCATCTGAAGAGAAACGTAAACTTGCCAATATGCCATTTACGACACGGAGTGGCAAGGAATGGCTAAGGTCTTTCCCTATGTTCATGACTAGTGGTTCAGCTTCACATGACGATGGAAGCCCTCCTCCCGCTAAAAAAAATCAAACGAGTTAAGCTGGCAAAAGCACAGCGAAGAACTGTGCGTTCTAAGAAGATATCACAAATCCCCAAGGAGAGTCCAAGTGTTGTGGCGGTTGCGATGCTTGACCTTCCCAGCACTGGACGGGAAGAGGTGGCTCTTTCCACCATTTGCACGCCCCCTGCAAGTGCTGAAAGGAGCACCCACAGTCCACTTGCTGATATGCAAATTGAAGATGTCACTGTTGAAGTACAACAGGATGAGGATACTGGTGTAGCTGGCACTGAGGAGGAAGTTGGCGAGGAGGATTCTGATGGTGATGTGGTTTGTTTAAATCAGGCTCCGGGGGAAACAGTGGTTGTCCGTGGGATGAAAAAGCCCATCACGGTCATGCCTGGGCAGAAGACCAAACATTCCACCTCTTTGGTCTGGCAATATTTCTATCCAAATCCGGACAACAACTGTCTTGCCATATGTACCATATGTAAAGGTGAAATAAGTAGGGGTAGGGACGTTAACCACCTAGGAACATCCTCCCTTATACGGCACCTGCAGCGCGTTCATAAAAAGTTACTGTCAAGTTCAGAAACTTTGGCTAAGACCGTAAGCAGTCCAGGGACACCTAAATCCCTTTTTCCTGTTTTATCCAAGGAATCTGTGGATGAGGAGGATGAGGACGACATCTTGCCTCCGTAGAGCCAGTTTGTGCAGGGACACATTAATTGCCAGCTTGTTTTGTGGGGGCCCAAACGAACCAATCATTTCAGCCACAGTCATGTAAAGTGTGCATGTTCTATTTATACAACATAAGGGTGGGTGGGAGGGCCCAAGGACAATTCCATCTTGCACCTCTTTTTTTTCTTTGCAGTATGTACTGTTTGGGGCCTAGTTTTTCAAACTGCCATCCTGTCTGCCACTGCAGTGTCACTCCTAGATGGGCCACGTGTTTGTGCCGCCCACTCGTGTCACTTAGCATAGTCATCCAGCTACCTCGGTGCAATCTTTTGGCCATAAAAACAATATTGTGAGGTGTGAGGTGTTCAGAATAGACTGGAAATGAGTGGAAATGAAGGTTATTGAGGTTAATATTTGCATAGGAGCAGAAAAACCCACAAAAATATGTGATTTAAGCTGTTTTTATGCTTTTTTTTCAAAAAAATACAGATCCAAAACACAAAACCCAGAACCCAAAACACGGAAGGGTGGTTTTGGTAAAACCAATCCAGATCCAAAACACGAAGAAAGATCCAGATCCAAAACCAAAACACAAAACACGAAAAGTGGCCGGTGCACACCCCTAATATATATATATAAAACAACAACCCCTCATTGTGCTCATTAGAGTAAATTTGAAAAAGTGAATAATAGTAATAATGATAGATAGATAGATAGATAGATAGATAGATAGATAGATAGATAGATAGATAGATGCACACTCACATACATTCCAATAATATTTAAAGAGACATTACAATAATAAACACACCTGACAAAATAATATGGAATGCTCACATTAGATGTTAATATGACGTTACATCACCACCTACTTTAATGACAGCTTGTATTTTCTGAGGCATGCTATCAATATGACTCTGTATCACATTCATATCACATTGCAGCCATTCCTCCATGACCAAGTGGTCTTTCAATGCAGTGAAATTTGGAGGGTGTTTGTGTTTCTCCTTCACAGCCCGTTCCAACATGTCCCAAATTTTCTCTATAACATTGAGATGTGGCAAATTGGAGGGCCACGTGAGATGTGGCACGTAAGTCTCTGCAAACCAATCCTGCACAATCCTAGCACGATGGACAGTACAGTTGTCATCCTGAGACAGTGGATCCATGAGATGGTCTTCATCTTTCAGAAATTGGACAACTGTGAAAACCGCTTGATCCAACAATGTCACATAGTCCATCGTTTTCAAGCAATTGGACACCTCGAATGAGGGTCCAGCTTCAGCACTCGAAATACACACCCAAAACAAGATGGACGTATGTGTGGAGCTATCTAGTCACTTTGTAAGAGCACCACAGAGGAACACAGAAGTGTTCCACATAGCTCCAGATAGACCCTACCATTTATGGGCACAACCGAGGTTTATCGTTGCATCCACATACAATCACAGGCTGGTCATATGTATGCTCTGTTCAAGCTCCTCTCCATACAGGACTGACTATATATAACTGTGAGTACAGCTGTACAAACATAACATTATACAATAAATCAAGTACTGAGTTATTTAGTGCAATCAGTGGTGTATTCCATTTACTCTGCTTATTACTGACACATAGTACACACATATCAACACTCCTGAGTTTCCATTTTTACCTCAACTTAGCCTCATAGTTAGCTTAGTTTCAGGCCTTTATTCATATTGATTGTAAGCCATAACCCCTGGGCTCATATCTGTGGCAAAGGGCTCTATGTACTAAGCTTTGGAGCCTTGGAGAGAGATAAAGTGGACGGAGATAAATTACCAACCAAACAGCTCCTAAATGTTATTTTTAAAACACAGCCTGTAATATAACAGATAGGAGCTGATTGGTTGGTACTTTATCTCCGTCCACTTTATCTCTCTCTAAGGCTTAGTACATAGACCCGAAAGTCTTCTGGGTCCTTGCTGACACACTGCCAACCAATAGACACGACAATTCAACCTGCTGATTAAATGAATGAGGGAGCTGGGGGTGAGGCTGGCCTGGGGGAGGAGGAGCTTTTGTCTACCAACATAAACAGCACAAGACCACCATTTTCAATCGAGGTACCTCAGTAGTCATGTCGGCCTTCATTAGACTACAGTAGATACGGCTTGATCTTGAATCTTCAGCCATTCATTTAGTAAAGTGGTTCATCTGAGAGCCCTTCTAAGTGCCTAAACATAACCCCCCCCCCATTCTCACAGCCTAAACCTAAGTCTCCCGGGGGGTGCCTAAACCTAACCTCCCCCCAGGGGTGCCTAACCCTAACTCAGTCTTCCCCTAGCCTAGACCTAACCCTCCCGGGGGGGTGCCTAATACTAAGCCACCCTGGGAGCCCTGACACCTAACCCTCCCCCCCCGTGGCTGTCCGCGCCCAGCGCCCAGCTTACCTTTGTTCGGTATGCCGGGCATCGGGCTCCCGGCATAGGTCTAATGACAGGCGTTGGGTTTTCAATGCCTGTTATCAGTACCTTGCCGGGATTTGACAGTAGGGAAGACGGCGGTTGACATTTAGACCGTCGGCTTCCTGACTACATCCCCTTGTGCTATATGTGTTCCTGTGCCACAGTTTCTTTATTCCAATCCTAAAGAGGGATTTGGTATTTCCAATTGCAAGTCTTCCTACCTTTTCTTACACATTTTCCCTGCTGCACCATCTGTTCACAATTTGTCACTATTCAAACTGATGTGTGCATTGTTGGGAGAGGTCTCCCATGTTGTTACACCACCATAACATGATATTCTGTACAAATTAGCTGAGCATGTAAATTGATATATGCTTACCATTTGTGATAGCTTTATGAGTGTTTGACATACACATTATCACTTCTGCATAAATCATACAGTATGCCTGATAAGCTACCACCACCAGTTTGTTTGTTTGTTTGTTTGATTTTTGATATGATTAAATGTAATGGTGTTTTGTGGTATTTTAGCTCTATGCATTATGTATGTCTGCAAAATATTTTGAAAATATCCTACAAGTAGTTTGTATAACAGTAAAATAATGAAAATGCAATATTCTTTTCCTATAATACAAAATGTTGAATATTTGATTTCTAGGTTAACAGCATAATTACTAGCAAATTGAATTATAGCAAATTTTCTCATCTGTCTAAATAGAGAAATTATTTTTCCCCTGGAAAAACTGCTATATACCATTACAAAGTAAAGGGCCATTTTGGTGCCCCTATTTTCAATTTTTTATCTTCCGCTGTACTTAGCTATATAACTCAGCTTGGGTATAAATGCTACTGCTTGGCACATAACAGCAAACAGCTGGCTTCTGAACAAATATGTATTTTTTGTTTTTATTGGTTATTTTGAGCCTATGGGGCCCATTTATCAATGAGGTTGCGTATGATAAATGATGCTCCAGCCAATCAGCTCCCAGTTGTCATTTTTTAAACAGATGACAGTTGAGAGCTGATTGGCTAGAGCACCATTATCATATGCAACAGTTTTATCATTCATTGTGAATGATAAAACTCGTTGATAAATAAGGCCCAGAGTCTTCTAGATTTGTCACTACATAATCTAAGATAACTTTATTTTTTTATATCTTGTCTAATAAATGATGTCTATTACCAAGCAATTTAAGGCTTACACAATACATTAAAATCAGAACATTCAAAATTAGCATAATTTACACATTTGTGGTATATGTATAATTTAATGACATTGTACGAAAGGCATATATTTTAGGTAAAATGAGATGGGCTAAATATTGTATAGTTTTACTTTTATTTCGTTTTTTATAACTAGGAATAAAATAAAGCAAAAATAATATACCAATAGCTCTGTAAATATATGTACGGTAAATATATATATATATTGGCAACATTAAAGCCTACAGAAGGTTAAAATATAGTAGAGATTAACAACTTGATTTATGAAATTTTTAAATACATGGTGGTACATGGAAAATGTTGAGCATGTACGCACTCCCTCACCTGGATAGAAATCAATGAATACCAGAATACCAGAAGAAAGAAAAATATACTTTGATTAAGCTATTATATAAATATTTTAAAAATAAAATTTGAGCACAGTATAATCTTATCTTTTACAGTGTACTTGTTGTTCCAGTTAAGGAATTATAATCCAAGAAACAAATCGTAACCTACCATAAAATGACATACATTATACTGATATTAATGAACTACAGTGCCTAGCAGACCTGGGTTTTGTTTACTACGGTATATGTTGATTGAAGACGGACAAAGAAATATAAAGAAGATGGTTAAGACAAATAAACAGGTGTTGACAATGATACATGGGTGTTTGGTAAAGTTGAAGTCCCACATCATACAAACTGGCTGGACAGTGTTCCTTTCAGTCATTTATTGAGATTAAAGCGTAATTGTTCAGAGAAAGGAGTATGTGATATACAAATGCAAGAAATGACTGATTGTTTTATTAATAAAGATTACTGTAAAGAAAAGATTAAAAAAGCTTGTGAGAAGGCTAATAACAAAGATCGTTCTGACCTCCTAAAAAGCAAAGAAATCATGAAGGGTGGCGATAAACAAAATAAATTTGAATGTTTTTTTTTAAGTAACTTTAATTCACAATATAAAAGTATTGAGGCTGTGTTTAAAAAGAATTGGAGAATCTTAAAGCAAGATCCCATAATTGTAGATAAGAATCCTGATATTCCTTCATTCATTTATAGGAAAGCCCCCTCATTAAAAAACAAACTTGTAACAAGCTCTATTGAGGTCAATAAGAGAACAAGTAGAAGATGTGTGGGTTTCCATAGGTGTGGGATATGTACTATATGTAAAATTGTGAAAGGTCCTTCAAAAATCCAGGAGTTTGTGATCAAAGTTGTCACTTATCCAATAAGAGAATTCTTGACGTGCAATTCAAAAAATGTCATCTATGCATTAGAATGCCAATGTGGTTTGCACTACATTGGCAAAACCACTCGAAATTTAAAATTGAAATTGGCAGAACACGGTCTCCGCACATTTTAAAATGATACATGGATCAAACCCCTGTTCTTTGAAATCTTTTTGGGCAGTACAACAAGTAAATCCCATTTGGAGATGGATCTATAAGCTCCAAACATTGGTACCTAAAGGACTGAATGGGGAATTCGAGTTAAAATGTTTTTTTATTTATTTCTTAACTTATTTTCTGATATATGTTTATATGAATTACCTCTTGCTTTTATTGTTTTATTTTTTATGTATTTTATATTGTACTATGTATGGTGTATTTTGGTATCAATGGTGCTTTTCTTACTATGGATTCTTTCTATCTGCTATTTCTCATTATTTATATGAATTATTGGCACTGCACTTTATGGACATTCCCTTTTCCAAAATGGTGAGAAGAACACTTCCGGTTGTCTATTATTATGATAGAACGCAAAGGGAGACACTTGAGAGAATCTTTGTCGCTTCCGGTTACGGAGGAAGACTTCTGTTGTTTTCTTCCGGTGGAAGCTACGAGTTGCGCTGACACGTGACTTCCGGTGTTGACGATCTCCGGAAGCAGCGGGAATCCACAAGCAGGAAGTGACGTTTGGGAACTAATTAGTGTAGGTATATTAGATGGACTAGGTAAGCATCCCACTATGCTTCTGACGAAGGATAACTATATCCAAAACGCGTTAAGCAAGTGGGACCAACACTCCGGGGAAGTTGAGATCGGGAGAACGGTGAATCTTGTGAGGTGGTGGCTGGTATCCGGAACCTTCAACCCTGCACTTCTTTCCATTAAAGACGTACCGGTATTCCTTATGCAACTTACCCAGAGAGTGCATCAAATTGGTGATGCTATATGACTGTTGTTTTTTATGTAAATACACTTTCAATCGATGAACAAAGGTTGAAATATACTGAACTTTTGAGAACGTTTCATCTGGACATTTCATCACTATTTTAGATGTAAGAATCTTTCCTTTTGTTTAGACAGCGCTGAACATTAACTTCTGACTCAGAATCAGAGCATAGACTCTTAGGGGTAAATTTACTAAAGTGAGAGTTTTTAGAAGTGGAGATGTTGACCATAGCAACCAATCAGATTCTAGCTATTATCTTCTAGAATGTGCTAGATCATACATGCCTACCCTCCCGGTTCTTGCGGGAGGCTCCTGATTTTTCGGGTAACCCCCCGCACCCCCGGAAGGGAAGGCACTTCTCCCGCATTCTGCCCACTTCCTAGTAGAGTGGGCAGAATGGAAAGAATTTCTGCATCGATCGCGGGTCCCCTTGTAGGGGGCGGGGCTTAATGATGCGATTCTCAGTGAATCGTGTCATTTAGCCCTGCCTCCTATTTAAATTTAAGCCAATATCGGCAATTTACCATGAAGGGGGTGGGGCTTAATGACTCAAACCATCAGGCCCCGCCCCCATCACAGCCCACCTGCTTCTTCCACCAAGGCTTCTCCCGGGGAGGACAAGCCAAAGGTAGGCAACTATGTGCTAGATAAATGTTAAGTAGCATCTGATTGGTTGCTATGAGCAACATCTCCACTTCTAAAATATCTCACTTTAGTAAATAAAAGTTCTTGTCTGGTCACCAGACAAGAACAGAAAGAAGCAGCCAGCACTCATCTTCTTCTCCCCTGACCCCGCGTGACGGCCCCGGACACCTCCGCCCCAGTGTGCCCGGCATCCCGCACAGCCGCGCATAGAGCTCAGCGCTGGTGCTGTTGTGCTGCACTCATTCATAGGTGGCCAGTGCAGCCTGTGCGGGATCACACTCACTCTGCGGGAGGCTGCATATGTGTATGGCCCGAGGGGCTGATCGGGCGGACTAGTGTGCCTGCTGGATTGTGCCGGGTTCTCGCATGAGTTCCCCGGATCGGAGACGGCGGCAGCAGCAGCAGGACAGAGAGGGGGTCCCGGAGCTCGAGGAGAGCAGGACACACACCCACTGAATCAGCCTGGAACACAGCCCAGGGGGAGACAGAGCACCAGGAGATCCAATTTCAGAAAACATAGAAAATAGTCGAATGAACAAGAGGTACTCTAGTGTGTTTGAAGAGGAAACAGAGTGGCTTTTGTGACTTTGGGCAGACCAGTGTACTATAAGAAGGAAGACGTTTACCATGTTATCATGAAGGAACTTTTTTAAATTGGACGAATTAATTATTGATGGTGACATTGGACTTATTCTTATTTATTTATAAAAAATTGTATGCATATTATCTATTAGATCAGGTGGTGATATTTATTATTTATTGTTTATTGTCAATTGAACATATCTGCTTCAGATAAGTAAGATGTTTATCTGCGTATTGCACTCCTTGGGGCTGAATGTGAGTTGGATGCAGCAGCATTATCGGACACAGTGGAGTCTGTGCATGCATCTGAGTCGCATTGTACATGCATTTACATTTTATGTGCAGTTTAGATCGGGACGCACTGTAGTAGAAATGACACGAGTGTTCCTGGAAGGTGACTGGGAGATAACAAGGGGTGGCTAAAAGGATGCATAGAGATGTTGTGCCTTATGGGAGTGTTAGAGACGTGTCGCATGCGTGACGGGGAAAGTGTTGCATTCAGAGACGCTGAACCACTCACATAGGAGGCCATACTCTGAAGGAAAAATTGCACCTGCTATAGGGCTGGTGCAAGTTTCAATGGTGCAATCGATGGTGGTTATAGAATTGCATAATGCAGTATTTTTACATCTATGGACACTGACCAGGGCCAGATTATAGGTGGGGCGGATGGGGCAGTCTTCCAGGGGATCCCATACATTGGGGGCATCCACACTCAGTAAACATCGTCCTGAACCAGGCCACTCTGGACCCTCCCTGGCCGGCGCCTGGCAGTCTGTCACTCATTGATGGACTTTTGATTTAAGAAGACGTAGACAGTATTCTCCGCTTCTACATTGGGTGGCCGGGAAAGACTGATGACTTTTAAGCCCCACCCCCACGATAATAATAATAATAATGCCATGATTCACACGTGTATGGGTAGGGGGTGGGGCCTAATGCAGTGACATGTCCGTCACTGTCAGGAACATGATGAAGCTGAAACAGGTAATGTACTTTGTGTGCTCGCGGTCTCCCTCTCTGTCTCCCTCCTTCTTTCCCCCTTTCTCCCCCCTCTCTCCCTCCCTTTGTCTCTCTCTCCTCCTCTCTTTGTCTCCATCCCTCTCTGTCTTTCTCCTTCTCTCTCCTTTCCCCCTCTCTCTTTCCCTCTCTCATCCCCTCTCTCTCTTCCTCTCACCCTCTTTCTCCCTACCTATCTCTTTCGCCATCTGTCACTCACTCTCTTTCTCCCTCTGTCTCTCTCTCCTTCTCTTTGTCTCCCTCCTCTCACCCACTTTCCATCTCTCTCTCTTTCCCTGCTTTCCCCCCTCTCGCTCTCCCTCTTTCCCTCTTTCTCCCTAGGTAAGGAGCATAGTAGTGGCTGCAGGGGGAGTGGACTTTTTATTGGTAGGCGCCCCCACAACTTAGTTGCCCAGGGGCCTCTACAAGCCTTAATCTGGCCCTGACGCTGAAAGTGGACCTCTCAGTCCTTGCACATTCGGATGCTCAGATCTCCACCAGGGAAGGATTTTGCATAAAGATGCAGACCTGACTGCGGCAAAAGATACAGCCGTGACTGTGTTTGCATCCGACAATAGAAACACCTCACCCTCACCTACCCTTCCCCCACTCCACAATTGGATGTGCCATGGTACAACAACCCAACTTTAAACAAGTAGAACCTCCTACTACATATATACTATTGATAAGAGTTTGTACCCGCTGCAGGACCTCTTTCCAATAGTTGAAGAGTCTGCCGAGTGAATGGTAGGGTTTCACAAATCAGTGGGTATGCCATCTACAAACACAGTGGTCAGCCGCTAGAGAGGTATGGCCTGCGGCTGGAGGAGATGTGATGAGCCCATGGAGGTGATCAGTCCACAGCTCGCTATGATGAGAGATGCACACCCATAATGTACATAATGTTGAAACAGAGGCACACGTGTGGAAACATAGGCCCCCATTTATTAATGATTGCATTTGCAATACAATCTGGGTATGACAGTAGCGCCCATGATTGCATTGCAAGATGCAATTATAGCGCCTGGATGTATCATCCAGCACATGCAGGGACAGGGGCTCCAAATTGAGCCCGTCCCTGCGATGTGCCTGGAGATCTGCCAGGCTGCTGTGCATGTTCAGGTGGAAAGGGGATGAACAGCGCTAGTAGTATGTGAACATAAATACGAAATAGTATTGATAATAATGCAATAACAGAATTGACTGTGCTAGCAAAATCAATATTCATAGAATAAATCTATATAGCTAATAATGGATACTCTATACGGCTTGATTGAAAATGCAATAAAACAATTTATTCTTATAAATAAAAGATAAAATAAAATATACACATAAATAACATGAAAACACGTATAATGAATAAAATCCAATCATGGACGAAGAATGTATTGAAGGCTTTTGGGAGCAACAGTGGGCTCAATCTAAAGGACAAAGCCAATGTATCACAACAGTCACTGGCCTGTGCATATGTATCCGGAATAATGTCCAGCAATTGGTGTATTTACCGGACTCAGTAGAATGTCCACAGCCTGAGATGCGTGCATAAATGAATGCTCTGGCATGCTGACGATGCAGAGTAGAGACTGGAAAACAAATGCAGTGATGCCGGTCTGGAACGAATCCACAGGATGTAAAGTGCTGTATAGGGTGCAAGTGGGGATCTAAACGCATTTCGCTGTGGCAGGTCCCACAGTTTCTTCAGTAGCATATACCCCCATGTTCAATGGGAGGCTTTTATACCCTTATGTTAGAGATGATCATGAACAGCTGTTGTTTGTTCAGAAACTAATCATTCAAGCCATATAGAGAACCAAAATAAATATAATATGCAATATATCATATTAATACATACACTTTATAAAAATATAAATATCACAAATTTGCTTGTGCAATAAATTGCTAGGAAATACCTGCATTAATTATACATGGAGCTCAATGTCCGATCATGTGATCTCAATGCAGATCACGTGACTCAGTATGGCCTATAGAGGCTCTATAGTGAGTCACATGTAGTAAACACAGGCCTCATGAATGTAGCTAAGCTATATGTAGTCACATTCCATAAATTGGGTCACGTGATATAAATAAAAACCACATGGTTCCATCTAGCCTGCTCGGAAAACAGCGCCCGGCTAAGGTATATCGTCAAATCACGTGATATAAACAACGATCACATGGTGGAACTAGTAATATATGTTAACTCTCATATAATTGTAATTTAAGTGGAAAAATATGGATTTTAATACTTATAGACAATTACCAGTATAAAAACATCATAGAGATTATTTATATATATATGAGTATTATTATTTTGAGGTATTAACTCACAATGTGTGTACAATGTGACCCATATATATAATGTTACATAAAGGCATATATGGTGGTTCTAATGAATGTACATTTACAATAATAATAAATTAATATAAAATGTATAAAAAAATACATAAAAAATAATAAGTAAAAAAACATATAGAATCAATCATATTGCTAATAACAACCACAGAATTCAACCAGAAGGAACTTATTGGAGAATCCATCCTATTAGGAGTGTTAAGTATATATCTCATATAATCCCAGTGGCAGAGAATGGGTGATGGGAACCCTATCTACCTAATCTCCTATCCATGAAGATTACATAATCATATTCAATTCGATAGACTCATTTAGGCCATCTGGATGTAGAGAATTTAATTTAAACATCCAGAAGACCTCCTGGCGGCAAAGGGTTTTGAACCTGTCTCCACCTCTAAGGGTGGATTGTATATGTTCTACTCCTATAATATTCAATGATTGTGGATCACTGTTATATTCTTTCAGATAATGAAAAGATAGACTATGTGTGGTTACTTTATTAATGATGTTACGTCAGTGCTCCATAAATCGTCTCTTTAGGGGTCTTGTAGTATGACCCACATAGTATAGTCCACATCCACATGTAATTAAGTAAATTACATATGAGGAATCACAATTCATGAAATTCTGGTTAAGTGAAGAAACAAAACATGAAGCAGATGATAGATCCCCGTCCCAAATAAAAAATAGATCGTCAATGTAACGGCCATAGAAGACCAGGTTCGCACTGAACTCGCTCCCCCACACATGGTGTTCCTCGAACTCCCCCATGTACAGGTTCACATAGCTCGGCGCAAACTTTGTCCCCATGGCCGTCCCCATGACTTGAAGATAAAAAGTGTTCAGAAACAAAAAATAATTATGTGTAAAAATAAAAGAAATACAGGGCCTGATTCAGACCCACTCGTGAGCGCTATGCGCTCACAAGCAAGTCGATGGTGGCCCAGTGTGCATGCGAACGATGGAGTCGGCTCCGTTGTGCGCATGCGCGAGACCCGGATAGCGATGGGAAAACTGTCGCTCCGGGTCTTGTACCAAAGAGGACATGCTGTCGATGTTGAGTGACAGCACACCCCCTTTGGTGGGTGGGCCGGGGGAGTGGCTGCCCAAATGGAGGCGTTCCCATGTAAAAGCCTCTGTTTGGGGGTGGCCCCACTGAGATCACGAGTGATGTCAGTGGGAGAGATTTCGGCTCTGTGAGAGTGGCCAGGAAGATGGTCATGATGGTCTTGACCATCATGACCATCTTCCTGGCCGCTCGTTATAGCTGTGGATGGCCAATCACAGCTATGTGAGCGGCCAGGAGGCAGCTCTAAAAAACAAGAAGGCCGACCCTGATTCAGAGCGAGCGCTCTGTCAGAGCGTCCGGCTCTGAATCAGGGTCACAGTCCAAAATGAAAATCCTATGTTCCTGTTGGAGATCTAAATTTCAGGATAATCGAGATGAAATACATTGTAAACCAAATGAATGGGGAATATTAGTATAGATACATCCATCGTAAAGAAGGCATATGTTGGTTTCCACTCCATAGATTCTATCTGCTGAAGAAAATGAGTAGTATTTTTAATATGTGATCTCAAAACAGGAACATAGGGTTGAAGAAAAGTGTCAACATAATGAGAAAGATTGGAGGTGAGAGAATTAATACCAGAGATAATGGGATGCCCAGGTGGTGAAGAGAGGGATTTGTGAATTTTGGGAAGATGATAGTAAATAGGCGTTGTCGGATGAGGATTATATAAAAATCGCCAGACTTCCTTAGCTATGACTCCAGAGGCAAGAGCCGCATCCAACAAAATTTAAGTTCAAGAAGGAAAGCAGGGGTGGTGTCTGAAGATAATGTAGAATAAAAAGATTTGTCATTTAATTGGTTAAAGGCTTCCTTTAAATAATCAGCCGTATCCTGAACCACCAAACCAACCCCTTGTCTGCCTCCTTGATAATAATGGAAGAATCTTTTGTTAACAAGTTCAGGGCTCTCTTTTCTTTTCTAGTGTGATTAGAAATAGGTCTATCTTTTTTCACATTATGACATAGAGATTTGAAGTCCTCCAGAGTGATCTTATAAAAAGATTCAACTGTATTACTTTTGGCAGAGAGGGGAAAGAATTCAGATCTAAGTTTCAATTTATTATGTAGATCTTCAGTATTTATGTAGAAAGTTTTAACAGTTGTACATGATTTGGTAGGGGAGATTTTGCCTTCCTCCCAAAGATCCTCAAGTATAGAAAGAGGATAAGAATCTATATGATCCAAAAGGATTGGAATTGAATCATCCCCAATTCTCCTCAGATGTTTATTAGTAAAATATATTTGTCGACATAAGTTGCGACCAAACTTATTAAGATCTACAATTAAATTCAATATGCTAGGATCTGCTGTAGGGGAAAATTTGAGTCCCTTATTAAGCAAGGATATCTGATCATGATCTAACTTTTTAGTTCCACTGACTGCACATGCATGGCCACTGGGGAAGGGTTGCGGAGGAACTGTCTCCCAGCTAATTATGTGAAATGTAGCCCATAGGCTACAGCGGCTAACACCTTCTTCAGATGTTGGTAAATTTGGCAGCATCACATCCCCCACAAAAACCTATGGGGGATGTAGCTGCCTGTGGGACTGGAGGGATCGCAGCAGCTATTGGAGATACCTGATGTGGTCTCTCCCTATTACATCTGGGGAGACTTAATATTTGCTGTTAATCCCTGAAAACGGGTGTTTTCGGGGATATAGCTGCAAAAATAGAATGATAAATGGGCCCTATAGTGAGAGAAACTGGAAGCCAGTGGAAGTTGAGAGACACTGACACAAACAGGATACTGCACACTCCTTTGACAGCCCCAACCCTTACCTAAAGGTTTCTCCTATTCGCATCTCAGCTGTCTCCCAGGGAAGAGACAAACTCTTATTTAAGAAAAGATGGCAGATGTGAAACTGCTGTATCCAAATAGAGCATTTTCACATTGGCCATCTTGGATTCAAAACAAGGCTTCCTCTTCCCTGCCAGCCAGCTGAGATATGGGGAGGAGACAACAGCAGTGACTGCCACCCAGGTGAGTAGTCTATGCCCCAGAGTGTTGGTGGGTCTGGCGGGTTGTCTATGTTCTTTGGGGGGGTGTAGTCCCAATGTCTCATGGGTGGGTTGGTGGGCAGATAATCTTTATTCCTGGTAAAGAGTTTTGTCATAAGACTATGAAGATTAGGGCAAAGAGTCTGGCAGACAGGGGAAGGATTGTAAGTAGACTTGCTTAATGTATTTATCTCCAGTCCCTACTCCATGTGCAGAGGTTGGAGTACTGTAGGAGAGGTTTTCTGGTACCATGGTCTAGTAGAGTAGGAGTAAATCCATAAAGCTGTGCTGGCATCTGGTTTGCTTAATTGTTTCATTATTTTATTTTATGCTTGAACACAAAAAAAAAGATGACCTTATTATGTTTGGTGGACCATCTGCACATAGATATTTGGATGTGCTTTTTGACCATTATCGTCTTTCTATTAGTAGACATATAGGATAAATGGTCTTGCATGCTTGGGACTTGGTGTTCTGCATAAGACTTTTTTCACTTTGTAAGCCTATGATTAAATTTAATAAATTAGACAAATTACTACTACTTGTTGATCAGCAGTGATGTAACTAGAGGTCCCTCAGTAGTGGTATAAAATAAGTGCTGGAGCCTGGATCCCCTTTCCACACTTTCACATTCAGAAACTGTTGACATTGTGGTGTTGACATTCTGACTGTCGACGTTCTGAATGTTGACAAGTCGACCGACTGGTTACCCATGATGGTCCTTCAATGGTAACAAGTAGAGAGTCAAACAGCCTTCAGCAAGTGCAACACATAAGAGTGTCACTGGATCTCTTAACCCTGCTAGCAGTTGCTACTAGAATTGCCATTGCAAATGCGGCTATCAAGATTGTGAGTCCTACAACTGCTGCCCCAATTGCTGTGAAACCATTTAGCAGTGCTTCTCACAGTGACTAGGAAATGGCACAAAGTGATAATGTCTGTGTATATGACATAATCTGAGACCCGATAATTATATTTTCTGATCTCTGATATTCGCGGCAAAAGGAAATGATGAATCACTTGAATTTATAAAAATACACCTGCAGGGAAAGGAGTTCCTGAAAAGAACCTGTCCCTTCGGTGTGTAAGTAGTAAAGGGATTGCATTTGTGATCCCTGAACTACTTCTATGGGAGTTGGGTGCTGTAGTGCACATGCGTGGTCTGCTGAATGCACATGAGCTAGTGGTGAGTACTGAGGAGGGATCCAGCAGATCTATCTCTGGGGGGTTTTTGCCAAATGAAGCTCATAGGCGACAACTGGCTAATGCCATCTTCAGATGGTAGTAACTACCAGGGCCAAGCTGCAGAATGCATCATTTTGGTAAAATTGGCTAAAAAGCAGCTACATAGAAACCTATAGGGGCTGCTTTTACAAGCGAATATGGGAGATTGCCGCATCTGTCTCTGATATTTGCTGTGGTCCCCAGCTACATATGTTTCGGGATAGTTATTATTTGCAGGTACCCCCAAAAATGGGTGTTTTTGGGGAATATCCCGCAAATAATAATTGATAGATAGGCAACATACCAATATTTACTCCAGCTAAAAGATCTCATAATGACATGTAATTTAATCTATCTATCATACACAGTATATTCCTTAATAATTAAGTATTAGTTTAAAAGTGTTTAAAAAAAAATCCTTATTATTTACTAGCTGAAGTACCCGGAATTGCCCAGGTTTAATTCATCAAGCTATTAAGATTTATAAGGTGATGTCATCCAAATCCATCCAGTGGAAGGTCCAGAACAGGCACCCTGGGACAAAGTTCTGCCCAGCGCACTCTGCCGTGAGGTCCATCCGAGATACCAACCACTCCACTAGGCATCCCAAACCAATTGCCCCTCTGTGAAGTTTTTATCCAAATCTATCCAGTGGAAGACCCAGAACAGGCTCCCCAGGTCAAGTTCTGCCCAGCGTCCCCGGGTGAAAGTTCTGCCCAGCGTACACAATCGGGAGGTCCGACAGGAACCTCAACCCCCCAGTATATTTTCTGGGATCCAATTTTACCACTCTGTGAAGTTTTCATCCAAATCCATTAAGTGGAAGGCTCATAGCAGGGTCCCCAGGTCAAAGTTCTGCCCAGCATACACCAATGGAAGAACCGATTGGTATCCTAACCCTCCAAAAACCTGGCCAGGCTCCAACTACCTAGCGTTTGTTTCATCCCAATCGGTGCAGGGGTGTCCGAATGCATAATTGGACAAACAAACAAACGGACCAATGGATTTTATATATGTGCAAGAATTTGTACATCAACATCCTAAGATTAGGAAATAAAATATTAAATTACTTTGCTTGTCACTACTCTTTGTAAACTAACACTAGAACCCTGTTTGCTTTATCACTATGAGATTTAGTATAGCACATAGCTTTAGACAGTTTGACAGAACAGAGTTTAGCCCCATCCTATCCAGTTAGGTGTAGGAAAATAAAGCAATTTCCTTTTATCAAATGTGATTAGACAGGATTGTCTAAAGTTACATGATTTATTATATCATCAATAAGGTATTAGATCTGATGTGGAAACGTGACTACTGTTTTTTAAAATGCTTAAGGGCTTATTTATTAATGCTATTTACAAATTTCCCCAAAAAACTTCTGTATCTAAGTATCCCATAGAAGTAACAAGGAGATATCTACCACAGTCCCTCCATTTTCTGCCCCAGAGCAACCCACATAGGTTTCTCTGGGAGCAGCTATGCAAGTCAGATTTACTAAGCTCCGGAATGTGAAGCAGCTAGCGCCATGGCATTAGCCCATAGTAGCCTATGGGTTACTTTTTAGCAAAATGTATAGACAGCTGCACCAGTGCTGAATCTGGAAGCACAGTGGTAGCGTTAGCTATCACTTTGCTTCTAGGCATTTGCCAGGACAGAGCTGTTTTGGATGCTCTATCTCGGAGCCCCAACTCTGATAAGTACAAATGGACATTTTCATGGCCACATGTAAGTTGAGGAGAAATTTTCTTACACAACCGACTTTTATATGCTGTTGTTGGTAAATATGTGCCTTAATGTAGTCATTCCCTAAACACTCATCAGCATCTCTAAAGCTGGGCATACACTGCCAGATAAAATGCCTGTCAGACTGACAAACATCTTGGGCCAAATATAATAGGGTGTCTGTTGTAGTAAATTGCAAGTTTTGTGCTAAACTCGCACTTTTTTCACAACTCTCCAGTTCATGTAAACTCAAATTTTTTCAGTTACTAAAAATCTCCATTCTCAAACTCGCATCCAGATGTTTTCCCATTGAAAACTATCGACTCTCTCAATATAATACGGTGCTAGTTTCAGACTCGCAAAAAAAGATAACCAAAAGTACCCAAATAATAAACCAGCTTCAGGATAGCGAATTTATCCTGAGCTAGTCAGATTAGTACAGAAACATACACATATCCATGAAATACATGCATGTTTCTGTGTGCAAAACGATTTTTTTAAAAATGAAAACGTGCAGCCTTTCCCCCCCCAAAAAAAAAAATCTTAACCAGCCCCAGCTTTATAAAGCCTGTCCTGCTTCTAAAAATACAGGGGACAAAATGCATAGGGGTCCCTGTATATTAAGAACCAGCACAGGGCTTTGCTGAGACATCCCTGGTTGTGGAGAAACAGGGGGTAGGGGTCCCCCGTAATCTGCATAATCAGCACCAGACTCTTTCTAGCAGGGGGGTGGGGGGGTAATGCCACAGCCAGGGAAAATCTTTCACCAGTTTCCCCGGCCAAAGCATTACCCCTGACCGCTAGTCAGCCCAGGCGGAGTTGGGGACCCCCCCAATAAAGGCATCCCCCTCTCCAGGGCACCCCAGGCCTCGGCTGGTAGCCATAGGGGTACCTATAATAAAAAATCCCTACTCCTCTCTCCAATGCATAGTTCAGGTTCACATGGTTCCATGTAGGCATCCAGAAGGTTAAACAATAAATACGAAAATACCCGTAACCAAGCCAGACAGGAGGAAAGGTATGTGTGTGTACACATACCTTTCCTCATCGCGAATGACTGGGGCCCACATACGCCCAGTCATTGTAGGAGCCGCCAGCCAATCAGCGTCCGTCTCCGTCGTGGTTACATCATTGGATACAATGTCACGGTTCCCACCATAGACTTCAATGGAGATTTCTCTCCATTGAAGTTTATGGAGGAGACAGGCTGACTTCACACAGCCAATCAGCGAGCTGCTCCGACAGAGACGCCCGCTGATTGACTGGCGGCTCCTGCAATGACTGGCCACACATGGGCCCCAGTCATTCTCGTGGAGGAAAGGTATCCAAACACATACCTTCCTCCTGTTCGGCTTGGTTATGAGTATTTTTGTTTTTTTATTTTAACCCCCTGGATGCCTACATGGAACGAAGTGGACCTGAACTACGCATAGTAGAGGTGAGTATGGATTTTAGCCAAGGCCTGGGGTGCCCTGGAGAGGGGGACCCCTTTATTGGGGGGGTCCCCAACTCCCCAAGGATCCCCAGCCTGGGCTGACTAGCAGTCAGCGGTAATGCTTTGGCCGGGGAAACAAGTGAAAGGTTTTCCCTGGCTGTGGCATTACCCAACCCCCTTCCCGGTTAGAAGGAGTCCAGTGCTGGTTATGGAGATTACAAGGGACCCCTACTCGTTTGGTTCCTTGTTTCTCCACAACCAGGGCCAGCTCAGCAAAGCCCTTTGCTGGTTCTTAATATGCAGGGGTCCCCTCCACATTTTGTCCCCTCAATTTTAGAACCAGGACTGGCTTTATAAAGCCCTGGGCTGGTTATGCATTTGGGAGGGGGGGGGGGACAGCATGCCTTTTTTTTTCTAATAAACGCACACAGAAGCCATCATAGCTCTCACTGATCTGTGATGGCTTCTGTATAACTTGCACCTTTTAATGCTAGTCATGTTAAAAGGTGTCAGTTTACATAGGGAAAAACTCGCTTAAATTCGCATATGTAGTGACCTCAAGCTGAAAGTTTGCAGGCTATTACATATGCGAGTTAAGGCACAAACTTGCACCTTTAAAAAATGCGAGAAGGTGCAAGTTTGTACTGTTACTAGAACTGACACCCTATTACATTTGGCCCTCTATCTGGCAGGCTGGCACCCTGCAGATATCACAACATACACTGCGAGATATCTCACAGTGTATTGGTCCCGATATCTGCGCTCTTCCCCTGGGAGGATATTTTTTTCTCCTTTCCTTCCCTGTGAAGGAAAAGGGGAAATGTCTGTTGGTCTGCCCGCGGCTGGACATACACTGCCCAATGCCGCCAACATTTAACTTACAAAATGTTGCATAGTACGGGTATGTTGGAAGATCCAGCATGATACCTGACTGATCAATTTTAGCACTGGTCAGCCGCGCACACAGTACAATTATTGGGGCAATCTGCCGATATCGGGTGGATCGGCCCGATAATTGTAGTGTATGCCCAGCATAACTAACCTAATTTATTATCTGACATCACTGAGGCTTGCAAAGTAAGTAACTGTACAATAATTGAACAGTTGTTGGGTTACATGTGCTCATCTTGTTTTGCATAGCGCACTTGGGTGTACGTCTGCTTGTACAACTTAAGAAAAAGCATACAAAGAAAGATACTATTTTGTTTTTGTTGCTGCTGCTGTGCTATGTTGTACTATCATTGCTACTACCGAAGACCACTGTGCTTTGTGAAAAGTAAACAGTTTGTAGCAGAAGGCTCAGGTTCCCACCCGTGTGCATTGGAGCTGTAAGGATATAATTTATATTGCCAGACATAAATCGGAGCAGCAGCCTTGCTGACATTTTGCAGAGAGTAGATGTTATGGTTTTACAGATGAAAGAAAGGAGTTTGTTTGAGTTTTGCCAATGGAAAGAGAAGTTTCTCATATAATGCATTCTACATTCCAAGCCTGTACTAGGCAGCTTTGCAATTCTTTAACTCTTTTACTGCCAGATGGCTTTGCACAGTTTTGAGGAGCAACAGTTGTCACTCAAAGCAAGTTTGTTTTTCCCACCACATTTCTCAGCTAGAATAAAACAAGCTAACAGAAATAGTACAAAACAAAAAATATGTAGGAATCCTTTATTTAATGAAAACATAGATTCTGTCTTAGAGCCGTATTCAATTTGAGTGGACCCGCAATACTTTTCCGCCTACTTCGCCTGTTTTGCAGGCAGAAAAGTATTGCACGCGTGCCCACATATCCCCGTATTCAATTTGAAAGTACGCGAAAACGGGACCTGGCGAAACTTAAACAAGCGGAAAGTCCTGTTAGATTTGGGAAAATCAGCGGGCTCAATAGCTGCTAAATAGCGTTTTTGTATAAGTGGGGAAGAATAGTATTCAGGAGGGTTTTTTTGCTGAAAATAACTTATCACAGCAAATTTAGGGTACGTGAAAATGGGGGCCAGCATATTTTAAAGTTGGTAAAGTTAAGTTTAAAAAATTGTGAAAAATCCACCTGTCGCAAGCACCTGCAATGAAAAAAACACCTGGGGCATACATGGGGACCCCCCTGGGGTCTAGTTTGCTAGTTTTTAACTTTGTCCCCCAACATTTTTTTCTCCAAAGTGATTTTGTGGGGTGTTCTTAAGTTTTTCTTAAACATTTTGACACAGTTTACCTTTGAGGGACTGAAGGCTGCACGGGAATTCCCGCAACGTTGCACCCCAAAACCCCAATTATGCACTTTTTTCCGCCTGCTATTCATCGGCGAAACTTTTCCGCCTATTACATTGCATTGACTTTCCGCCTAGGCGGAAAGTCTTTCAAATTGAATACAGCAATATTTTTCCCCCTGGCGAAATGACGTCATCGGCAATACTTTTTCGCCGATTCCGGCTTTTCACTCCAAATTGAATGCGGGCCTTAGTGACCTATTTACCATTGGTGGCTGTGTAGGCCCCAAAAAGTTTAATTCCTTATCTTCCTATTCATATTATGGTGACAAGGAGTTGTGGAGCTCATTCAGACCTGCTCGCTAGATGCATTCACTCACACCCAGCGTATGCAAATCCAGCGCACGCCCAGCAAGGCATTAGCACGCCCACTATTTCTTGGCGTGCGATCACTTTGTGTATGAAGACGCCCAATAGCCATTCATAAGACGCCCACTTGTGCACGTCATCTTCTGGAAGTGCTTGAAACCATCGGTACATCGAGTACCATCGGATGCGATTGCAGCGCTTGAGGTTGACTATACCCTTCCACAAGCACTGCTTTCACCAGGTGACGTGTAAAATGACACTGCCTGTTAATTATGCACGCCTCTGAAACGGCGTTGAGACACTTATGCATGCCTCCTTTCGCACCTCCACTCCCCCGTTTTCATAGACCAACCCCTGTCACCACCCACAAACGGCTTCTTCTGCCACTCACTCTGCTGGGCAGTCTATGCGCAGCGAGCTAACGCATCCCGATCTCTCGCACTGGATCGCGGACGCGCACTGTAATGCATACGCATGCGTAGATTGCAAATATCGGCTGGCTACGAGCGAAGGCATCCTAGCGAGCAGGTCTGAAACAGCTCCTATGTTTGCAGGCTATTTATCAATTTATTCACGCTCTGAAAATTAATTAAAAAAATGTGACTTTCTCTGCTAATGGCAGTGGCAACAATTTATACTGCAGAGTTCTCTCTATGCACCAAAGATCTGAAAAGCAGCAAAGAGATCTGAATGGATCCCTCTTCATACTCTGATAGTTCTTTCCTTTGGAAACTAATCGCTAGTCCCATATAAAGCCATGTTTCGAAAATTTATGTTTTTCAGAGCTTGATGAATTGCACAATTGCAGTTTCTAATAAAGTGTATGAGGCTAGCAGAATGCAGTCATTTTGACAAGAATGCATCATATATCGGCAATATCTCCTGTGTTAAACATATCATAAATAGAAAATAAACATAAATGATGAGGGACCTGCTGTTTCCATAAGATCAAAGGAACCAAAAGCTTTAATAAATAGACACCTACAAACTTTCCATTAGTATATTAATTAAAAAAGTTACAATGAAATGACCACTATAATACAATGTGATGTAGTTAGCAGACCTGCACCGTTAGCAGACTGGCGGTCGGGATGCCGCTGGTCTGAAAATCCCGATGGGGGAAGCCTGACAGGGGACTTAAGATAGGCGTCGAAATACAGGCGGCTATCTTAATCCCGACGCCAGAATCCAGAAGGACGCCATCCCGTACAAGGTAAGTCCAGGGGCATCTTAGCTGTTAGCCACGGAGGGGAGTGTTAGGTTTAGGCAGCGTAGCGGGGTTAGGTTTTGGGGGGGAGGTTAGCGTTTGGCTCATCTAGGGGGGAGGGTTAGGTACCACTTGGGGGGGTAAGGGTTAGGCACTAAAGGGGGAGGATTAGGTGTAGGCACGAATGGGGGAGACAGGTTTAGGCACTAACGGGGAGGGTTAGAGTTAGGATGCGGGGTGGGAAGGGTTAGGGTTGGCTTCAAGAAGGGAGGATTAGGGGGAGTAGGGGAAAGGATAAGTATACTAACCCAACCCCTGTTGGGATACCGACCATCGGGACGCCACTGTTGGTATTTTGACAGGAGGCATCCCGACTGTTGGTATTACATACCCTTTCTATACAACTTTATTGGTACTAATTGTTACATGGGAATGGGATTGAAATACCGATGGCTCAACAGCCGCTGGTTCAAATCCCAACAGTGGAAGGCCGACAGTAGGAGATCCCGATGCCCGGTGGTAAGTATCCTAACCCTCCCTTTTCCTCCCCCCTAACCCTCCCTTAGGGGTGCCTAACCCTAACCTCCCCCCTAGTGCCTAACCCTAACCACCCCCCCAGGGGTGCCTAAACCTAAACCCCCCTTCCCGCTCCCTAAACCCAACCCTCCCGAGGGGGGGTGCCTACCACTAACCTCCCCCTAGTGGCACCTAACCCTAACCCCCTACAGTAATGACAAAATCAGAACAAAAAAAGATCTATGAACATCTAAATGAAGCCCACAATTAATCCAAGTCATAGGGGCCTATTCATCAACACTAAAATAGCGGTTTTAGGGACATTTTCCTTAATTACCGTTATTTTTGAATTCATTAACACACTTAATGCAGGATATATCACTGATATCTCCTGGTTAAGTCTGTCAGCATTCATTTCCACACTCCCCATACACCAGTATGGGGATGTAGAAATTAGGTTATTCATCAAATTACGAAAATTATGTATTTGGAATTTGATGGTGTTACTATACGCCACTCTCAGGTGGCATATAGCGGGTTATACTTACATGCTTTCAGTGTGAGCAGGTCCTCCTCGGATTCCTCTGTCACTCCCTGGTCCATCCTCTGGCTCCGGCTGCTGCTCTGACACAAAAAAGTTTAAAAAAAAAAAAACAATAAAGTAAAAAAAAAAAAAAAAAACAATAAAGTAAAAAAAAATAATAATAATAATCTACAGACGGGAGGTCCGGGATCCACCGCTGCAGCCTGTGCACCAGGCAGCCACGTGGGTAGGAGAGGGCAGCAGAGGGGGGGGTTGTTGGTGGCGGACGGACACAGAATTACCGCAGCTATAATCAGTACTGTGAATGATTATGAATGTAATGGCGCATGCGCAGCACTGATTACAGCTGCGGTAAGTTAGAGCAGGCAGGGAAAAGTATCTATTTTCTGAAAAGCTGTCATCGCAAAAATTACAGATTTTCGAAATAGATACTGATGGAGAGGCGGAATGATGAATGCGAGTTCTAAACCTAATTACCTCCATCAATTTTTTAGTTATGATGAATAGGGCCCATAGTGAGATCTTGCCAACCACTCAGACTTTCATGCAAGTCCATGATAACTTTTTGGTAGACCCTGTCCCTTTTTCGGCCAGAGTTATTGCGAGCACAGATGAGTGAAATTTTCAAAACTGTTCCATGAAATATTTGCCTTGTTCCGCATTTGGCCGCAAAATTTTGCATGTTTCGCCAGAGGAATTTGGCCTTAAGCATTCTCAGTCTACTCCAACCACACAGCAGAATGAGTTGACTGTTGTTGTCCCAGCACCATTAAAGTCTTCAGATTCAGTAAAATGTAAATTTACAAATACACTGGAGAATGGCGAGGCAAAAGCGATAATTAAAGATTGTTTCACTAGAGCTTTGCATGAAAACTACTCCTCTAACCTTCATTCCCTCCTCAGGTTTTTTAATGATCATGCAATAAAATGTTTAACTTTTTCTAAAATATTAAGGAAAAAGTAAATAATATTTTACCATAGAAGATCTTTTCTAAACTTCTTCAATTTGTGTAGCTACGGATCAGGTCACTGTAAGGTCTCACAGACAAGGACCTCCACACTCTTGGTTCTCTCCTTGCACTACCTTCATGTCCAGTACTCCCCACAGTACTCCCCAGCTCACAGACAGCGGCTCTGATCCTTTATGTCTGCCCATCATAGGGCACTGGGCTATTGAACTTTACTGCTACTATCTTTTTCTCACTTGGTTGTAATGAAATATCAGTGACTGATTTTGCCCTTCTTCCCGTGTACTATCATTTTGAATATATGGCATTATTTGTGGGTTTTATTTTATCCGTACAACAGCAATAACTCTTTGTACTATTTAACTAAATAATTTACTCTATTGACCACCACTATTTACTGCACCACTCTCTCTACATGGTTACTGTACATTAGCAGTTCAAGATTTAAATACAAGAGGGATACTTTAATCTAAATATATAAACCCAATACATAATGGACTCACATTCTGGATCCACTTTCTGGTTTGCATCCACCAGGTAGGTTCCCAAAGTACTGTAGTAAATGAACAGAAGGCACTCACCAGTCTTTATGCAAAGAAAAGTAACACTTTCATTCAACAAAGATAATACACAATGTAGATGACTGAAAACGTTGATAGTATGTATCTTTGGCAAGTGTGTGTGTGTCTGTGGTACTTTACAACCTGTCTATTCATATAGAATCAGTTTGCATATCAGCTATAATTTTCCATTGCATTGTCACTGCTGCACATGGTGCACAGCAATAAATTTCTGGTTCACGTATGTTTATAGAAATCCTAACACCTGCAGAACAGCAGTTCATGTGCAGTACCAGATGAAAGATGTATGTTATGATGTACCAACATTCTTCTCATGGGTACCACCGTATGTGTTTTTTTCCTATATTTCCTCATGTCTGCTCCAGGATGGCGTGCGGCGGGCAAGTAGAGGAAATCTGGCACTCAGCATCGTACTGAGAATTCTATGAAAAACTGGGAAAGAATGTCAAGGTGAGGCGTAATGTGTGAGGCATTTCCTCCTGCAGATTGGGTGACTGCAGAGAGAAAACAAATAGAAAGTGTCAGGCTTCCAGCGAGCAACCTGACGTCTTTATCTGGAAATGTTAATATGGGGTGGAATTCCTCACATACTTTTCAGTACCTTGCTGAAGGTAAGTATCTTACTTTGGGAAAACCAATATGCCTTAAAAGCTGGGGGAAAATCCACCCCTGTCTAACTAGTCTAAATAAAATGATGACTTGCATCACCCCAGCTTGAACTTTCCACCACAATTAGCTAAAGTATCCCAATTTATCTTTTCCTGACAGTTTATGATTTTAAGGAAATTTGAGATGTTTTGTGGAAAAAAAAATCCAGACTTCTTAGCACCATCTGCTGGTGTGAAAATTAGCTGTGAAACACTAGCTGCTCTATTTGCATTCATTAGGGTTCCTTTCTAGCTGTAATTTGAAGGTATATTTGTAGGAACAGTTTACTTAATAGGAACACCGTTCACAGCAGAGTCCCTGTACAACATGTGTGTAACCGCAAGTTCTGTTCAATGGTAGCTGTCCGTATCAGTGTATTTTGAAACAGAGGAAAAACATAATGTATTAAACTGAGCATAAATATAGATGATTCCTAGTTTATTTTACTTTAATCAGAGGTAAAAATAAAATAAAAAAAAAATAAATAAAAAATGGCCATAGCTTATAACATGTGGCTCTACCGGCAACCTGTTTTATAATTATATGTATTTCTTTGTGGCAACAGCTATATTGCGAACAGATCTGGTTGAGAAGACCAAGAAATTAAATTTTAAAAATTGCTGCTTTAAATCCTACGGCAAAACTGCAGAAAAGTCACCTAAAATCGCCAGTTTGATAAAACAACCAGTTAGTAAATAAACCCTCAAGGTAATAACCCTCCATAAAAAAAACTCAAAAGTGATGGTTCACTTTTTTTTTTTTTTTAAGTAATGACGCATTGAATTTAAAAAAACAATGTTTGGCAAATTCATCAAAGAGAAATAGATCTCTGACTGGTCATCCCTTCATCTATTCTAGTTGACTTTGGTTTTATCCATAAATTTAATGGAATATAAGAGTATCCTAAGATTCCCTGTCTGCCCACAATTCCCATAAACAGCAGGGAATACTTCACAGTATCACCATTTCAAAAGAAATGTTCTGCGCTAGGCACTGTGTTTTCATGCACATCTGAACCTCTAGTAAGTAAAAACACTTCATATTAAGTACCGAGGCAAACCATAACATGTCATTCCACATTAAACAGAACTTTCTGATTGAAGACCTACAAGACATTGAAGAGTAATACAATGCTAACTATTTCAGCACTCTGGGGGGTATAATGACATAGTCTGATAAGGAAATATCTTCCACCGCTCACAGAACTGAAGTCTTTACATCTTCTGTACCTGCACAGAGTTAATGCCAAGTGTAACTTAATATGATAAAGTGATTGAAGGATCACACACAGACAGTCAATAGACTGAGGTATGCTCCAGTTCAGATGGGGATCAGGCTTTCGACATCAAAACTTGCAACTGATATCTCCAAGCCCCAAAGAAAATCTATGATGTCAGGTGATGGGTGAGATAGTAATTGAATAAATCTGGCAGAGCAAAGGGATCACCTAGATAGGGAGAAGTGATTTCTGGGAAGTTTATGAGAAACAGCTGAGTAGAATGTGACTTCACAACTGCAGGCCTGATAAATATAACACAAACCTGTTCAGAACAGCTAGGCCTTAGGTTGGCTACATGAATATCTCATAGTCTTGTGAATATTGATGGGAACTAAGTTACTTTAGAAGGGAGAGCTACCGTGATGATCGCAATCTTTTACAAACAATTATAGGTATGTTTTCTTAAAGCCAGGAAAAAGCTGGTCTGCCTGTACAAATGCACTCATTAACTTTCTGCACCCATTAGTTTGAATGGCCCTATTCTTAAATTGCCCTGCAAGATGGCAAAACATATCTGAATTAGGGATGAGCGGGTTTGGATTTCTGAAATCCAAACCCCCCCAAGCCCCCCCGATCCGAGTCGTATCTGAGTCAGGCTCGACTTTTCCCGCCTGACTCGGAACTGAAATCGAGGCAAAACATCATCATCCCGCCTTCCGGATCACGCGGGTTTTGGATTCTATAAATTTCCCTGCATCGGCGCCATTTCTCACTCCGGCTGTGGACAGTGAAGAGGGAGGGTGGGAGCTACGGCTGGCTGGGCTGTGTTGTGCTGCTGTTGTCCATAGGGGCTGTGACCACTCAGTCCATAGGGGCTGACTGGGCTGTGTTGTGCTGCTGTTGTCCATATGGGCTGGCTGGGCTGTGTTGTGCTGCTGTCATAGGGGCTGGCTGGGCTGTGTTGTGCAGTCAGTTGTCCATAGGGGCTGTGTCCACTCCAAAGCCTATATGGGCTGGCTGGACTGTGTTGTGCAGTGTCCCATAAAAGCTGTAGTCCTAGAGGGGTGCTGTAGTGTTGTCCAAAGGGTGATCTGTGCATCAGGGGTGCTCCCTCAAAGTGCACTCCCAAAAAAATATATATTTTTTCTGTGTTTGTGAATTGTGTGCGCAGTAGCCGCACGCGCATCAACAAAGTAACGCCAAGCGTGCGCCTGTGTCATAAGTAAAGGGCCGGCTGCCTTGACCATTAAAGGGTGCTGTAACCCCCAAAGTACACTCCAAACAAAATAAAAAAATATTTTCTGTGTTTGTGAATTGTGTGCACTGTGGCCGCACGTGCATCAGCAAAGTAACGCCAAGCGTGCGCCTGTGTCATAAGTAAAGGGCCGGCTGGCTCGTCTGTTAAACCCAAAGTGCACTCCAAACAATATAAAAACATATTTTCTGTGTTTGTGAATTGTGTGCACTGTGGCTGCACGTGCATCAACAAAGGAGCAGCGCCAAGCGTGCGCCTGTGTCCAATAAGTCCGTTAAAGGGTGGTGTAACCCCCAAAGTGCACTCCACAAAAAATAAACAATTATTTTTTTTCTGTATTTGCATGCAAAATGTATGCGCAGTAGCCGCACATGCATCAACACAGCAGCAGCGCCAAGTGTGTCATAAGTCAAGGGCCGGTTTGGACATCTGGTCTGGACTGAAGGACGTGCCAACAATGTCAATTTCTGACATGTCTACTGTCACTGCATATGATACTTTCACCACTGACAGAATGGTGGAGGAAGTATTTTCTGTGTTTGTGAATTGTGTGCACTGTGGCTGCACGTGCATCAACAAAGGAGCAGCGCCAAGCATGCGCCTGTGTCATAAGTAAAGGGCCGGATGGCTTGTCTGTTAAAGGGTGCTGTAACCCGCAAAGAAAATTCTTTTTTTTTTCTGTCTTTGTAAATTGTGTGGACTGTAGCCACACCTGCATCCTCAAAGCAGCAGCGACAAGCGCGCATCTGTCTGTTAAAGTGTGGTGTAACCCCCAAAGTGCGCTCCAACCAAAATAAAATAATCTTCTCTTTTTCTGTGTTTGTGTGTGAAATGTATGCGCAGTAGCCGCAACTGCATCCTCAAAGCAGCAGCGACAAGCGTGCGTCTGTCTGTTAAAGGGTGGTGTAACCCTCAAAGTGCGCTCCACAAAAAATAAAAAATTCTTTTTTTTTCTGTCTTTGTGAATTGTGTGGGCTGTAGCCGCACCTGCATCCTCAAAGCAGCAGCGACAAGCGTGCGTCTGTCTGTTAAAGGGTGGTGTAACCCCCAAAGTGCACTCCAACTCAAATAAAACATTTTCTTCTGTTTGTGAATTGTGTGCACTGTACGTGCATCAACAAATGAGCAGCACCAAGCGTGCACCTGTGTCCCATAAGTCTGTTAAAGGGTGGTGTAACCCCCAAAGTGCACTCCAACCAAAATAAAATAATCTTCTTTTTTTCTGTGTTTGTGTGTGAAATGTATGCACACACACAAACACAGAAAAAGTAGCCGCACCTGCATCCTCAAAGCAGCAGCGACAAGCATGCATCTGTCTGTTAAAGGGTGGTGTAACCCTCAAAGTGCGCTCCACAAATAATAAAAAAATATTTTTTTTCCTGTCTTTGTGAATTGTGTGGGCTGTAGCCGCACCTGCATCCTCAAAGCAGCAGAGACAAGCATGCGTCTGTCTGTTAAAGAGTGGTGTAACCCCCAAAGTGCACTTCACAAAAAACAAACAATTCCTTTTTTTCTGTGTGTGCGAAATGTATGCGCAGTAGCCGCACGTGCATCAACACAGCAGCAGCGCCAAGCGTGCGCCTGTATCATTAGTCAAGGGCCGGTTTGGACATCTGGTCTGGACTGAAGGACGTGCCAACAATTTCTGACATGTCTACTGTCACTGCATATGATACTGTCACCATTGACAGAATGGTGGAGGATTACATCGGTGACAGCATCCAAGTAGGCATGTCAGACAGTCCGTACCTGTACTGGCAGGAAAAAGTGGCAATTTGGAGGCCCCTGTACAAACTAGCTCTATTTTACCTGAGTTGCCCCCCCCCCTCCAGTGTGTACTCCGAAAGAGTGTTTAGTGCAGCCGGGAACCTTGTCAGCGAAAGGCATAGGAGGTTGCTTCCACAAAATGTGGAGAAGATGATGTTCATAAAAATGAATTATCAACTCTTCCAGGGAGACCAGCCTCCAGACCGTACAGAGGGACCTGTGGTGGTGGATTCCAGCGGGGACGAATTAATACTCTGTGAGGATGAGGATGTACACAACACTGAAGAGGGTGAGGAATCGGTGGATGAGGAGGATGAGGACGACATCTTGCCTCAGTAGAGCTAGTTTGTGCATGGACAGATTAATTGCCAGCTTGTTTTGTGGGGGCCCAAACGAACCAATTGATTTGTTAAAGTGTGCATGTCCTGTTTATACAACATAAGGGTGGGTGGGAGGGCCCAAGGACAATTCCATCTTGCACCTCTTTTTTTCTTTGCATTATGTACTGTTTGGGGCCTAGTTTTTCAAACTGCCATCCTGTCTGCCACTGCAGTGTCACTCCTAGATGGGCCACGTGTTTGTGCTGCCCACTCGTGTCGCTTAGCATATCCAGCTACCTCGTCCAGCTACCTCGGTGCAATCTTTTGGACATAAAAACACTATTGTGAGGTGTGAGGTGTTCAGAATAGACTGGAAATGAGTGGAAATTAAGGTTATTGAGGTTAATAATAGCATAGGAGCAGAAAAACACACAAATTCTGTGATTTTAGCTGTTTTTATGCTTTTTTTAAAAAAAATCCAGATCCAAAACACAAAATCCAGATCCAAAACACGAAGAAAGATCCAGATCCAAAACCAAAACACAAAACACGAAAAGTGGCCGGTGCCCACCCCTAATCTGAATCCATAAAAGCAAATCACACTGACTTAGGTATTGGGACCAAGGCATAGGGTCCTGTGTAGTAATAATAAAGGCAGAGCCATGATTAGTAACAGTCCTTATCATGACTGTCTTTTTCATTTTTAACAAAGATTTCCCTTCTATGTACTAAATGTAATTCTCAGAATATCTGTGAAAATCGCCTGCATTTGGCTATTAGTACATAGTGAAGAAACATAAAATTATTAAGAACTGTATTTTCTACATAATTTTTTGAAAATAGGCTCCATAGAATCTTGAGGGCAGACTAATGGTGCGTACACACTGGGCGATTAAAGTGGACGACTGAACGATAACGATATCGTTATCGTTCAGTCGTCCACTTTATCGTCCATGTTTAACACAAAAAAGATGAACGATGACGACGACGCGCGTTCCCGCGGGTCGTTCGTCATCCTCGTTCATCGGGCTGACATGCAGGCCAACCTGACGACCTCGTCAGGTTGCTGCATGTCAGGGAATGGGTGAGAGAGCCCGGCGCTGAACGATATCGCTAATGATATCGTTCAGCGGCTGTGCTCAATGTCATGAACGACATTGAGCACAGCCTGCCGGGGACACACTAGACGATATCGCTCAGGGAGCATATCGTCTAGTGTGTATGCACCAAATCCAACATGCATAGTTTGTATTACGTAGGGTTTAATACTGCGTTGGAAATGAATATTATTGTAATAATAATGTCGTATACTGCAGCATTGCTGCACTCAGAACACGGCTGAAGTGACTTGTTAGCTGTGAAGTATAAACTCACACTCACTCATATTCTACACAGAAGGTACATTTATAAAGCACATACAGTATGAATCACTCACATCATTTTATTATACTGTAGTTGATGAAGCATTTAGAAAGTTAGAATTTAGTATAAATCTCACAACATGTTAGTTATATTAATAAGGGAACAAACGGAAAGATAAATTACTCTCTAATCCTTTAAAAAAAAATCTTTTGAAAACATTTTTTTTAAAAGTTGTAAATTAAATTTAATTAATCCTTTTCCAAAAAAAAAAGTCACATGAAATGTTCTCTAAGCCTTTAGTAATTGTGATCATGTATCCTGTAACAAATTTGCTATGATAATACTTTCTTATATTTATAACTTCATTATTTTGGTTTTGGTTTTGTTTTGTAGCTGATGTAACAATATCATGAAATGAGCCCGCAAGCACTACACTTGCAAGTTGTGCCTGGGCCATATTGCAAGGGTTTACCTAATTGAGCAGAAGTGAGTTAATCCTCTAATTTACTTTGATTTACTGACTTAAATGTGTTTGTTTATACAAAACACTCAAATTCATATTGGTTGTAAGGAAAAGCTAATTTGCAGGAGTAGTTTAAAAAGCTGATCTGAGACCTACCTAGTATGTAATATATGGTTTATATACATTTAATTTTTACCACGTACTTGTTAAAGCATAATTGAAAACAGTGGTATAGAGTATATATTACGATTCATATACCAAAGGACAGAGTGATGCCAGTTACCTTCTACCCTATCTAATATACTGCAAGGTAATATACTAATAGCCAATCATGTTTTAATGTTATTGTTTAATATAATCTTGAATTCGTTATATTTTTAACTATACAATGCACCATTTGTAAACAATAGTACAGAAATTAAAAGAAAGGTTCACTTTTGTACAACTTCATTTATTTTTAGTTTGTCCCCTTCCCTTACCACTATGAACCCTCACCATCTGATTTATGGGAAGGTCAAAATAGAAACAGGGAAAGTTCAGCAAAAGTGAATGTCCCTTTGGCAGGGTGAAGATTTGTCACATGTGAAGGAAGGGTTAATGACAAGATGTGATAGCTAATATTTTGGGTTTTGAAGACCCACTGCCTCAGAATATAGTGTCCAATAAATGTTCCATTCTCATTGACTGCACCTTACCCCCATTATGTACTGTTATATATAAAAAAAAATCAGAGATATATACATTCAAATGTGATCATTAGTATAATTTCCCTGCATTGATTATAAGGCACAATGGCCCTCATTCAGACCCGGATGCAAGTGACCGTTCGTACGTTCGGCGTACGTAAAAAAATATTTAAATTCAAGCACACGCTCGTATTTTCGCTCGCAGCCAAACATCCTCCCCAAACTCAGGCGACCCCTCCTCTAACTAACGAGCGTGCCAAATAGCGAGCGTACATCCCCGAAGTGGCTTGAAGGGAACGCACGCACTAGTACAAACCGGAAGTTGGACTGTCAGATTTCGATTAACTGCTCGTTTATTCTGCCTACCTCCCTCAATCGTAACATGCCAATCAATATATCAATTAGCTTAATTGTTTGTTTGTTTGTTTTTTTTACACAATGCAATAAACTTTATTCATGTCCGTGTTTGTGTTTACCCGCAGAATACGTACGGCTTAAACATTCGCTTTTAATTGTGAAAATACATGTTAGCCCCAATTAAATAATTGTTCTATTTGTTTTTCTACCCGCATATTTCCCGGAGTTCATTTCTTTATGTAAATTTGCTTACGCATGTCACTGCATCAAGCCTATCATAAGTCTCAACAGATTTCTGGCCCTGTCGAACACATGACTCATACACTAACCAATAGAATTGCTCCTGTTAATTTCCCAAATACATTAGCCAATCATAAAATTTGGGTGCACTTTATCAAAAATGATTTTTAAGAAAAACACCATTGCCATCATGAGAGCCTCCGCATTCACCAGGCGCGAGCTGCTGGTGCTTACGGAGGTGATGGATAGGCGGATCACCAGCCAGCCTCCACCCATCACCAACCACGAGAAGCGTTCCGCATATGCGGAGGTACGGGCCCGCCTGCGCTCCTTCAGCTCACGCCGCCATATCGGGCAGCTGGAGCGCAGGTGGTTGGACCTGTAACGGCGGTCGCCCCGCTTGCTGGCATGCTTTCGCATGCAGATCGCAGAAAGTTAGTTTTATGGATTGTGGTTTTCATGTTTGTCTTTGTGGCCCTAACTGCGTGTGCATGTTTTCCCTGTATTTCATATTTATTCATTCTCCTCATATCTGCATGGCCATGTTTTCCCTGTATTTCATATTTATTCATTCTCCTCATATCTGCATGGCCATGTTTTCCCTGTATTTCATATTTATTAATTCTCCTCATATCTGCATGGCCATGTTTTCCCTGTATTTCATATTTATTCATTCTCCTCATATCTGCTTTTTTGTTTTTTTTTGGGGTGGATTTGAAATTGTTTTGTGGCGCGGATTTGTGTTGAAACTAACCACAATTTGTTATACATCTTTTAGGGGCCCAGCGAAGACTACGCCGTCAGCGTCCGGCCAGACGTCGATCACGGCCACTCTCCCCAACCCCCAGCCAACACTCCAACTCCAGTCATTCCCCTATTCCCCACACCTCCCCAGCCTTCCTAGACCCTCAGCCTGAAATTTCGGGCCTCCTTCCCCTCCGTCCCAATTCCCCCTCTCCTCCAACCACCCCTCTTAGAATGACCCCCTCCCCGGAGTCGGTCATTACCCCGCCCCGATCTTTGGGGAATGGAGCCACCTCCGAGGAGGACGATGGAGGGCCTTCCGTAGCTGGCGTTGGGTCTTCCGGTATGTTTTTCTTTGCGGTTTTTTATCGACACAAACTGTTTGTATGTAATCATGGGTGGTTCCTTTTTTTGGGTTTTTTGGCTAAACTTTTGGGGATTTTGGCGATTGCCTTTACCTGTTACTGCTGTTTTCCACATACACATATCACACCTGTCAGAATTTGTACATAGGCCTTGTATTTTTGGCCTACACCATTTTAGTTTGATGAGTTTTAATGCTGTTTTTTTTTTTGTTTTTGGTGGAGTTTGGTTTTGGCTTTTTTTTAATGTGGTTTCACTATTGTTGTATTAATCCCCACACTTTTCTCACCCACAGAGGAACAGAGGCGTCGGGCCGAATTATCCGCCTGTGTGGCCCAGATGCACAGCAATATCATCGGGTGCTGGTGGTCCTTGACCGTATGTCGGTCCTCCTTAGGGATTAGTTGGTTTTTTTTGGCCAATTATGTAAATAAATTGTTATTTTTGAAGTAACGTTCTGGCTCATTCGTTTTTTCTAAAGCACAGATTGTTTACCCTGACATAAGTAGACTGTTCCAGCAAGGATTTCCATTTTTTTACACTAAGAGTGTGTGTTGTATTTTTATGTCAAACAGCCACAAGAAACACATAACAGTAACAATCTGATTTCCCTTTTTTGGTGTAGTCACAATCAGATATTTCTACATTTTACAGGTTCCTAGTTGGTGTGCAAGCTGCTTAGGCCAATCTTATGAAGCAAAATGATTGTACAGGCTTCCTTTTGGTGTTGGTTTTGACCCTGAAAAAAAATTACATTTTAGCTCAACTGGCGTCAGTACTGGATTACCCCTTAGTCAAATGTAACGTGTGTGAACCTGGTTACACTTGCTGGTAACGTTCCAAAAAAGGTACAACATTTCACTCTCCAAACATTTATTATCAACATAACTGAAAAATCAAAGTGGTCACTCACAAACAAAACACACAGTGATAATCTCAAATACAACACATACCAAAAAAACAACATCACAAAACAAAAAATCAAGAACTGGTTAACGAAGGACCATGCCAACATGATTCCACAAATATGGCGTTGCAATAAGGGTTCCAGAATATATCCCCAAAATGTCCACATACAGGTTTTGTAAGGGTAGCAGGAAGTAGTCATCGTTGGAGTGCCAAAGATTATGTGAAAAAACAGAAGATGGAGAAAAAATTAACAAAAAATTAGATGTTCTCAAACAAACCCAACCACATTAGGTATCAACACTGTTTGTTTTCAAATAATTACCTAAAAAATCTGGCCACAACATCATCGCGTATGGCCCCCCCACATACTGACCTCCGACCAACCTCGGGGGGGCCATCCTCAGGTAAGGCATCCTCTGGCTGCATTGGGACACCACTCCTTATGGCGATGTTGTGAAATATCCCACACAGGACCACAATTTTCGAAACCATATCCGGCAAATACATGAGTTCGCCACCAGAGCAGTGGAGGCATCTGAATCGGCCTTTTAAAAGGCAGATACAGTGCTCCACCACTTGCCTGGTGGCTGTAAGTGCGGAATTATACTCACTTTGTGGCCCTGGTGTGGGAGCCAAATAAGGAGTGAGCAGCCAGGGCGTGCAAGGGTAGCCACTGTCTCCTGTGAAAAAGAATAGTCAACATCAGGCTCACTCTGTATGAAGCTTAACATTGTTATGTACTAAAGGTCTCCACTTACCCAGAAGCCACGCATCACCAGCTTATAGGTTGGTTAATTTGTGCCATATCCCTGATTGCCAGATGACGAAGGAGTCATGTGCACTTCCTGGTAATTTTGCATTCAGGGACAGGATCTGGAGGGAGGCATCACATACCACCATTACATTGAGGGAGTGATAGTGTTTCCGGTTTCTAAATATTGCCTCCAGCCGTGCTGGAGGCTGAAGTGGTATGTGAGTACCATCCACAACCCCTATGATGTGTGGGAAGCCAGCTATTTGGTAAAAATTGGCCTTGGCCACACTAAGGGCACCCATATCCAAAGGCATTTGAATAAAATGATGGAGGTGCTTGAAAAGTGCCTCCATCACTGCCCTCAGGATCCGGGAAAAAGAGGATTGTGAGATGCCCGCCACTATTCCCACCGTTGTTTGGAACGATCCTGAGGCACAGAAATGTAACACCGCCATAAATTGCGTAAGTGGTGGAATTGCTGTAGGACTGTCAATTTGCCGCTCAAGATCACTCTCTATTAATGAGAGAGTGTCTATGATGATTTTTGGAGGAAGACAGTATCGTCTTAAAACCTCATCATCTGGCATTCCAAAAAGGGTGACACATGTTCGAAATATCTGGGGCCTTGCACGCCTACGATGCCTACGCCTGGGACGAGATTGAGGTTGGTCGGCTTCCGGGAGCAGGGCCAGAACAATCTGACCCATATCAACCTGAAATGGCAACATTGGAATGTTAGGCTTTTTACCCCACCCATTAAAAATAAATTTTACTTAGCTTGAAAATACCATCCATTGATGCTTACATGCCGGGGTATTGTCATGATATGTTGTAACTGCAAATAATCACATCAAAAATCTACATCATTTTATGCTGGCCATGTCATTATCAAAAATTTAAGCAAGAAAAAACATAAAAGGGGACACATACACATTTGGGCAAAGAGCAAAACGACGTTGCGCACACTACGTCAAATTGAGGCCAAATGTAAGCAACCAATGCTCCCGAAAAAACACAATCAATTTTAAGGGATGAATAAACATTTCACAAAGCGCTAATTAGTTCGCAAATACAAGTCACAATAGTAAGTAGTAAAAATGCGCTAATTAGTTCGCAAATACAAGTCACAATAGTAAGTAGTAAAAATGCGCTAATTAGTTCGCAAATACAAGTCACAATAGTAAGTAGTAAAAATGCGCTAATTAGTTCGCAAATACAAGTCACAATAGTAAGTAGTAAAAATGCGCTAATTAGTTCGCAAATACAAGTCACAATAGTAAGTAGTAAAAATGCGCTAATTAGTTCGCAAATACAAGTTACAACAACGCCGCATAAATAAAAAAATAAAAAACACAGAGTTCGATTTTGCAAAAACAAACGTTACATGTGTAAGGCCAACCAAAGTTGCGTACAGACAAACAAGAACATTTCCAAAACAGTTTAACAAATGAACTTACCAAGAGATAATATATAAGAATCCAGAACAAAATGTCTTTGGGGCAGAGCCAAAATAAAACCTAAGAGAGATGAAATGACGGGAAAAACTTATTAGAAAAATCGACACCAGAATGAGAGACAAATTGACCCAAAGTTAGACTTCCCCAAACTTACCAAAACTGGAAACGACCAAAAAAATTAAAAGGGAAAAAAAACGAACGCAAATCAAAAAAAGAATAAATCCCCCCAAAAAACTTCAACAAACACAATCTCCTACACCAGCCAACAATCAACTCCAACCAACGTAACCTCCAACATTCAATAAACGCCACCTTGATTCGAGACGCCCCAAGCCATAGTGTTTCGTTTCCCGCACAAATTAAGGAAGGATCATAGGAACGCACAATCAATGATGCGGCCGCAAAATAAGGACACATGTATAAATACGTCACGAGACAAAAACACAATTCTGGTGTATTTCTAGTTTGAAGCTCACACATGGCTACAGACCAGGGAAACAATGGACAACAGTCAGGCGTTAAGTATTTCATGCATTTTGACTCAATGATTAATTTGAAACATAATATTGTGCAAGTTGTGAAGTTGACAATTCTCCAAAATTACACACATAGGTGAGGAGGATGACATGGAAGAGGCTGCTGGGCCCAGTATTCCGGGCAAAGCTGCCAAAAAGAAATTCACAAGAAAGGAGATGGAGGTTTTGATTCAGAAATTTGTGGACATCCTGCCACAGGCAGACAGGAATATGAGTGCTTGCCAGAAGTGGAGAATGTGGGAAGAGGTAGCCGTGGATGTCAATAGGGTGGGTGATTATGTCCGTCTAGCCCGGGATGTCAAACGGCGGTAAGTAAACACTTGACCACCCTAAAACCAAAAACCAAATAAAAAAAAAAGTAATGGTTCCAATTTCATCCCACAGATGGGCCGACTTCAAATATCGCCTGAAGCAAAAACTGGCGGACAGGGCTAGGCATGCAAGGGGGACAGGTGGGGGTCCCACCCCTGTGTCATTGGAGTTGACTGATTTAGAAGAGCTGGCACAGGGGTGTGTGCAGCCTGTGGAGGTGTTTGGCGTGTCCAACATGGATACGGACATGCCAGACTTTGCGGCTCCTCATGTTGTCCCAGGTAAATGTTGTGATGTCACCAACTCTGAAATGTTATTGTGCCAATATGTAGATTCTAATGTGAGTCTTTTCTCATTTTTCCAACAGAGACACAGGCGGATGAGTCTGCTCCAGAGGGGAGCCTTGGCCGCAGAATTTCTGCTGGCTCTGCAGGGGAGGAACCAGTATATCCGGCTGAGGACCCTGCAGAAGCCAGTCCAGGGTAATCCCCCTTGCAGGCAGTGTCCCTCCTCACAGAACTCAATTTTAAATCGGATTTCCATATGGAGATTCTGCAGAGGATGGACGCCAGTCTGGTACGGGTGGCTGAGGCCCTGGAGCAAAATGCTGCGGCCAACGTGACCATTGGTCAGGCCCTGGCGAAAAATACCAGGGCCAACATCCGCATCGCCACTGCCCTGGAGCAGCTCGTTCGCCAGCACATGGTGGAGCCGACCTCCCTTCCTGGCGGAACATCAGGATCCTCCACCTCTGGCACAACATCAGCCAATCCTCCAAATGTGCCTAGCCCTGTGCCTAGTCCAGAGGCCACAACATCTGCCTCTGGACAGGCCAGCCCGATGACATCCCGGACCCGGTCTGGCGCCCTCCCTCCCCCAGCCAAACGGGTGACACCATTGGCTACTTTTCCCACACTCCTTCTGTGCTTGCCTCATATTCCTTTCTGGCCAAAACTTCCCTCTCCTTTCCTGTGAATTGTTTTTAATTTTTGAATTTTCATTTACCCAAAAATTATTGTTTGCACAATTAATAAATATTGTGGAATGAACACTGCCAAAAATGTTTGAGTTAAATATGTGTATTTTTTTTGGGAGGGATACCAATAAATTTACCACAAATGTACGAACTTTGTATTCTGACATTATTGTAAAAATGGGTTACATTTAATCCGGGCACACAAGCCAACAACGTTCAAACTAAAAAATTACACATTGAAAAAAAAGGGCTCGTTAAGGAACGTTTAAAACATTACCTAAGGAGGAAAAATTACCTTGCAAACTCAAAATGAGGGACCAAACCTAAACATGATGACATTATTGTTACAATAGTCCAAAAACGAACACATTGCGGCCAAAATACACCCCCACAAATGTACGCTAATTGATTGTGTAATCCAGACATTAGCAGCTATGATTTCCACCTGCGTTCGGTTTTGTGCTATCCAAAAAAACTGCTTTCCAAACACATACCAAGCCGTTTTTCAATCCAACACTAATTGAGTTTCTGACAAGCCGTGATTAATCGATGCTACATCGTGGAGTGCCGGGACGGAGGAGAAGGCCATCGCCACTGTGGTCGAGTTATCCAGCCCCTAAGCTGTGCGAGCATTTTGAAGGGAAAGAGGATCATCCAGTGACGTATGAGTTGGTACGCACATTTGACGTTCGCATTTGTTAATGTATGTACGCCCAAAAAACGCCTCGCCACGCCTGCGTTTTTCCATCTCCACCCCCGTCAACGCCCAAAAACGGCCTGTTCTGTCAATCACATTTGACATGTCACTTCCTGTACGCTATTTGACGAACGAGACAAAAAGAACTCGCAATCTGCCATACGCACATGCGCAGTGTAACACCGACGCATGCGCGGTTACTCAACATCGGAACGCAACGAGCGTACTGCTGTTAACGAACGGCTCTGAATCAGGGCCAATGATCCCTATGGCTTGATGCATTTTTTGAAAAGTATTAGTGTGTTTTCATCAACAAATAGATTTTACTAACTGCTTTGGGACTCGTTTACATTTGGATGTAAGTCAGTATTATGACACGCCTCTCAGATGTAACAGTACACGCCCACTTTACCGCATGCTCATAGGTGTTTCTATCACAATCTCCATGAAATGGATTTTCAAAATTAGGCAAGTATGCAATGGAGGCGCCTGCTGGCGAACTCCAGCTCTAAAGGGGCGCTTCCTCCATTGTCCACAACATATTCACCCCACTTAGGGCTGTAACTATGTACCCGGAGAGTACTGTCACAGCCGCCCAATACGTGGCACCCCATCCCGGCACGTGAGAAACCACCATTCACTAATGAAGAGCTCCATGTCAGACCATCAGCTGCTGCCTTCATCTATCTATAGCCTGTCTGCATGTGTATTGCTACATTACAGTGTCAGTGGCTGTGACGGGGGGATGGTAATGATAACTTGCCTCCGGGCGTCTGGGACGAACTTACGCCACTGATGGTATAGACTGAGGGCCTGATTCAGAGCTGGACGCTCTGACCAGAGCGCTCGCTCTGAATCAGGGCCCTCCTACATGAAAATGGAGCGGCCTTATGGACGCTCGCATAGCTGTGGGTTACCACCCACAGCTTATGCGAGCGTCCATGATGATGGTCGCGATGGTCAAGACCATCGCGACCATCGGGCTTGCGATGGAGACCCTGTGGTAGGGTCTCGCTGCCGCAAGCCCTGGAGTGATTTTGGCTCTATCAGAGCCAAAATCACTCCCACTGACATCACTAGTGATGTCAGTGGGGCTGGCTTCAGATGGTAGGCGTTCCCATGGGAACGCCTCTGTCTGGCAGCCACGCCCCCAGCACGCCCACCAAAGGGGGCGTGCTGTCAATCAACATCGACAGCACGCTCCCTTTGGTGCGAGACCCGGAGCGACGGAGAGCCCGTCGCTTTCCGGGTCTCGCGCATGCGCACGACGGAGCTCCCTCCGTCGTACGCATGCGCAGTGGGGCAACATCGACCCGCTTGCGAGTGTCCTGCGCTCGCGAGCGGGTCTGAATGACCCCCTGAATCTCACAAGAAGTTCTAGTGTGGAAGAGAGGTGTTGAGGTACAACTTCATAAAGGAATGTTGATAGCATTGCTTTGTCACATATAACTATATTTTGCAGAGAATGGGCACACATAAATTGGGGAGATTCATTGGTATCTGGTAACTCTTGTGTGTTTGTGAAAATAAATTTTTACCCTTACTCAGAACGTTTCCTTGCTCACAACATCGCTTGGGAATTGATATAATCATATATAGAATATTATCCACTTTTTCTGCATCAAGAGTTCATTTGACATCTTCCGGGAACCAGCCACCTGCCCCTCTTAATTTTGGTTAAGAAAATAGCTGTAGACTTGGTGGACAAAGCATAGAACCTTAATATTAATGGTACAGGTTCTAAAAGCCTACATTCCACCCATAGGTTAATAAAACTCTTCTCCCAAGTAGTTCTAGTAAAGTTTTTCCCCACAGATCAAGGTGCACACATCATGACTTAACTAATGCAAAGAGTTCTGAAGCTATTGACCAATTGGCTTCCTCTACCCTGATTGGGTGGTTTATTTAAGCCTGCTGTGCTTGGATGACAGGCCCTGATTCAGACCCGCTCGCTAGGATGCGTTCACATGCAGCCAGCTGATTGTTTGCATTCTGCGCATGCGTATGCATCGAAATGCACGTGCGCAAACCAGTGCGAGTGTTCGGGAAGCGTTTGCTCGCTCCACATAGTATGCCCAGCTGAATGAGTGAAAGGAGAAGCCGTTTGTGGGTGGTGACAGGGGCTGGCCACTAGAAACAGGGGGGTGGAGGTGCGAACGTAGGCGTGCCTGAGCATCTTAACGCCATTTCAGAGGCATGCATAATTAAAAGGCAGCGTCATAGTACACATCACTTGGCTGAAATTTACACTGAAGCGCTCGCAGTGCTTGCGGAAGGGTATGGTCAACCACAAGTGCTGTGATCGCATCCGATGATACTCGATGTTACCGATGTTTGCATACACTTCCTGGAGATGATGTGCGCAAGTGGGCATCTTAAGACAGGCTGGTGGGCGTCTGCATACACAATGCGATCGCACACTAAGACATAGGGGGTGTGCTAATGCCTTGCCATGCGATCGCCTGCCTTGCTGAATCTAGCGAGCTAATGCATCTAGCGAGGGGGGCTGAGTTGAGCCCACAGTGTCATATCCTTGTCTGCCATTTGTGCTCAGACAGCCTGGCTGATTCAGTTCTAGTTAACAGCTGTGGTTTTTGCTCCCGTGTACTCTCCTTCTAGACCTCCCTCCTCAAGATTTCCTGGTGGTCCTCTTGTTATTCCATCCAAGTTTCCAGAGTCCTTCCACCTGCTACTGCCTTCAAGATTCTTGCATTCTTGTGGTATTTCCACCATACCCATCACTTTCTGCTGCTGTGTCATTCCAGTACCTCAACCTTGCCATTCCTTCAGTTGTAGTGATATCTCTCTTGCTTTAATCCCTGTATCTATACATATACAGTATACTCCATCTGGATTTATAGTAATCTTTCTGCTATTTGCACCTGGTTCATGCCAAGGGGACCGCAACTTGCAGGGTTACTGCAGCAAAGCCCAAATTCCCTTGTGGGAAACCTTGGCAAAAACCAGTGTCCATTAGATTTCATGACCTTGGGTTAGTCCTAGCATGTGGCGACAAAGAATACTTAATTTGCTTTAGTGAATTCTGACAGATCCTAAGGCTATTGAAGGTCCAATCTGTTAGGATGTTGGTGCAAACTGTTGACTGCCAGCCTAGTAAAAGTGATTTATTTGCACATTAAAGACATTGTTAAGAATGTTGCCTCTAGACCCCAAATAAAAAGGAGGTATCCTAGTTCATTGGGTTGGTTGGATATCATAAGCAACTTATGGTTCATTTTTCCACACTTGGAAGAATAACTACATTCAATGAATTCCCAATTGTCAGTGTGTCAGTGGCGTATCTATAATGGGTGCAGTGTGCAGGGCACACGGGCCCCCGGGTCCAGGGGGGCCCCGCACTGCACACACTGCGCCCATATTTGTTTATACTTACCTGTCCGAGGTCCAGCGTCAGGTGTCACTGCTGCTCAGAACACCGGAAAAATGGCCACCTCGGCCATTTTCCGGTGCTCTGCGCATGCGCAGTAGACTCCGGGCACACACTGCAGGGGTGTTTTAAAAGAGGAGGGGACCCATGTGCACTCCTCATGCAGGGCCCCCTCCTCTCCCCATGGTGGCTGGCCCCCTCCTCTCTTAAAATGCCCCTGCAGTGTGTTTGTAAATATAATTCAAGTCCTTTTCTTAGTTAGCCTAATTTCAGCTAAAGGTTTGTTCTCCAAAGCGCAGATGCCTCAGATGTGGGGCTTATGGAAGTGTTTTGTATGGACTTTGACTTTCAGTGTGTAGAACAACTAATCTTGTACTTAAACTGGAAGTGCTACTCCTAAGAACTAGGTACTCAGCAGTGAAGGAAGAAGTGACTTGCTGTAAAATGGGTGGTTATTGGTTAAGGCTCTCTAGGCCTGATTCAGACCCGCTCGCGAGCGCTGAGCGCTCGCAAGCGGGTCGATGGTGCCCAAGTGCGCATGCGCACAACAGAGGCGGCTCCGTCGTGCGCATGCGTGAGACCCGAATAACGACGGCCAAGCCGTCGTTAAGGGTCTCGCACCAAAGGGGGCGTGCTGTCGATGGTGATTGACAGCACGCCCCCTTTGGTGGGCGTGCTGGGGGTGTGGCTGCCCAGACGGAGGCGTTCCCATGGGAATGCCTACCATCTGGGTCCAGCCCCACTGACATCACTAGAGATGTCAGTTCGAGTGCTTTTGGCTCTGATAGAGCCAAAAGCACTCCTGGGCTTGCGGCAGCGAGACCCTACTGCAGGGTCTCGACGCAAGCCCGATGGTCGCGATGGTCTTGATCATCGCGATGGGTGGTCACCCACAGCTATGTGAGCGGCCAGGAGGCTGCTCCAAAAAGGAGCAGGGACGGCCCTGATTCAGAGCGAGCGCTCTGTCAGAGCGTCCGGCTCTGAATCAGGACCTCTGTTACTACCTTGGATTTGTTCATTTTGTGGTCATTACTAACCATGCCTTATTGAAAGGTTAACAATGTATGCAGGATGAAAATGATCTTTTAACCAGTTGCAAACTGGGCAGGGGTGTTTTAAGAAAGGAGGGGGCCCGTGTGCAGGCTCAATGTGGGCCCCCTCCTCTCTCTAGCTGTGCTGCGGCGAGTGGTCCAGCAGTGCCAGAATCTACTGCTCACGCGCAGGTCTCCAGGAAAATGCAGGTGGCGGCGTTTTCCTGAGGACAGCAGTAATGAGCATGTGCGAGTCACCGGGAAAATGCCCGCCACCATTTGCTGCTCTGCAGCCCTGGACCGGAGCAGCACTACTGGAGACAACAGACAGGTAAGTACAGTGTTGGACTGGAGAATGAAGGGACCAACAGGAAAATGCAACAAGGGGGCTGCTGAAGGGGCATGACCAACCATTAAGTAGGTGTGGTCATCAACTAAAGGGGTGTGGCCAGATAACTTTAGGAAATTAAAGATAAAAAAATTATGAATAGAGGCCAGATGCTTAAGGACAAATCTAACATTCCAGAAAGTGCACAAGAATGGGGCAGCTGGAACTGGGGAGATGCGGCAGGATCGCTGACAAATAGGAGAAGGAGCAGGTTTAGTAGGAGCAGTGGGAGGGACAATCGGGGCTACTTTTCTCGGCATAGTAGTGCCTGTGACGCAGATCCTGGAGGCCTAGGAAGGGGTGATGGAACCATCGGAGGAAGATTTATGGGTATCATAAGAAATGGGGTAGCAGAGAGGATTAAGGTAGAAGCTAGTGGAGAATGGCTTGGTTAGAAGGGGGGGATTCAATCGGGAAACCGGCTGACGTAAGCCCGACAGCCGGCTTCCCGATTGCTTTATCCCGGCGAGGGTTGAATGACAGGCGTCTAATTCTAGAAGCCTGTCATTTTTCCGATGCCGGGAGACCGGCGCCGGCATCCCGATCGAAGGGATGCCAGGCGCCGCAAACGGACGGCCGCGGGGAGGGTGAGGGTTAGGTTTAGGGCACCTGGGGGGACTTAGGGTTAGGCACCCCACCGGGAGGGTTAGGGTTAGGCTAGGGGGATGGGGGTTAGGGTTAGGCACTTAGAGAGGGGATTAGGGTTAGGCACAGGGGGGGAGGTTAGGGTTAGGCACCCCTAAGGAGGGTTAGGGTTAGGGGGGTTAGGTTAGTTTGTACTTACCTAGGGACGATTGGAATTTCCGGCGCTGTCGGGCTGCCGCTGCCAGGATCTCTGCATCTGTCGGGCTGACGCTGCCGGGAATCGAACTGCCAGCCATGCATCAGCCGGTACTTCATACCAAATGTGAAGGGGGTGGTGGTGAAGGGAAGGTGTAGACGAAAAAGTGTTTTCTTACTGGAATCTAATATAAATCTGCCAAGCTGTCCCCAAAATATAATACAAAGGATTAACAAAACAGCCACAGATGGGTGCACACATAAGTAACCACATGCCTGCACAGACAGGGACATAGGTGCACCCATACCCTCACAGACAGTGGCACAGGTAGCCTCATGCCCGTACAGACAAGGGCACACAAACATGAGAACATGCCCACACACACTGGTGACCACATGCCAGCACAGACAGGGGCACAAGTAAGCCCATGCAGAAAGGGGCACAAATAATCCCATGCCCATTCAATGGGCACAGGTAAGCCCATGCAGACAGGGGCTCAGGTAACCCATGCTCGCACTTCTACAAGTAGAATGTACAGGTAAACACAACACACGACTGTACAGGGAACTGATAACCCCAGAGCGATACAGCCCCCTCCCCATTCTACAATCTAAGAATCAAGGTAATAAAGGGATATGAATGGTGACGGCTCTTCCTCTTTATAATAAAGCCAACCAGCAGAAAGTTTGTTATAATATATACAATTCTATAAATGCATGTATATGGGACATTTTTATTATTATAACTTTTCCAATATCTGTATGCTGGGTTTGCTGTGTGCATGGAATTACTGCTCCAGCCAGATGAGACAGTTTATGGACTGAGGGCTGTCACGGCACACACACATGTAACCTCAGCACTGATGTACAGTATACACACACCATGCAGTCTCGGCACACATCATGCAGACACCATGCAGTCTCGGCACACATGCACACACCATGCAGTCTCGGCACTCATGCACACACCATGCAGTTTCGGCACACATGTAGACACCATGCAGTCTCGGCACTCATGCACACACCATGCAGTTTCAGCACACATGCACACACCATGCAGTCTCGACACACATGCACACACCATGTAGTCTCGACACACATGTAGGCTCAGCACATATGCATACACGCACCCATATAGTCCCAGCACACATACACACACGTGGAGTCCCAGTACACATCATGTAGTATCAGCACATACAGACAGCAGAAGTTAGCAGCAGGGGTAGACAGCAGCACTTCTGGGATCACAGTGCAGCCCTCACTAGGGAATTACTGTAGTCAGCTCCTACGATTAGCCCTTTCCAGGTCTCTGCTTGCAGGAGGGGAGAGAGGTGGCCAGACGGGAGCCCGCTGCAGAGAGTCTCTTCCCCTGCAGACAATCACACCAGACTCCTCCTGGCATCCTTTGCATCAGCCATAGGATGTTCCACAGGGGCTGCTGGGAAATGTAGTCCCTACCACTTCTGTGACCACTGGTCACAGAGGTGGAATGGACTACGGTTCCCAGCAACCCCTGCGGAAAGTCCTTTGGTTGATGCAAAGGATGTTGGCAGTTCACAAGACTGCAGTGCTCGGAAAGCATTCCAGCTCAGTGCAGAGTGCAGACCACTACTATATCAACGGTGCCATCGGAGGCCCACGATCGTGGGCGTGGCTTTAAATCAGCGGGCCAATCGGACCCAAACCATGGGTAAAAGTATAAAAAGTTTATGGGTGCAGGGTGTGCGGTCACGGTGTGGGTCCCCTGGACCCAGGGGTCCGTGAGCACCGCATACCCTGTATTAGACACATGTAAGTTATAGTTAGCCTGTTCACGGCCTTTCCTACACATCCCTTTTTAAAGAAAGTAAGTTATTAGCATACAGTATGGAATATCCTGAGGATATGCTTTACTGACAGACCAGTTATTTTTAGTATTTCAATAAATAAGTTTACTAAAAATAACTTTTTTATTTTAGATTAAAAATTATATCTTCAACGATTTCACAGAGCCCCTGTAGGCGGAGTAAATCTGCTGCAGAATCCTTCACAATCTACATTCTTTGCTCCTTCAGCTATGGCCTTGCCAAACATTATTATTTTCCACCTCTGTATCCATTACCCTAAACTCTCCAGCATTCACAATTTGCCCAGCAGTCACCAATCTTGAAGCTGCTTTATGGAACAGGATAAATTCACCCAGATATTGCACCCACTTCATGAATGTTTCCAAACCTCAGATTCTACAAATTAAGACTATTATAAATCCATAAGTTCAATTTAAAGGGATCACATTAGATATAAGCATTATGTATGTATTGAATCAGATGTATCACAAGATGCATATAATTCTAAATCAGCCATGTCTTGTTAGTAAAAGCACTGACCTTTTAAATATCGGGCATAAACACAAACAGAAGTGTCAGATTTTACAACCGGTCACTTCGTAAATAAGCCCCACTGTGTACCTAATAAATTCCTCAACGTCTGTGGTGTCACATGTGGGGCAGTAACCTTGCCTAACATGGATATAATTGGGGCTATCCTAACAATTGTCAGGGATCAAACACCAAATAGAGGGAGACATAGAAAAGAGAGTGAAGTAAAAGAATAAACTACATGTTTGGATAGATTAATTAGTGTGTATTGCTTCATACTAGGGGTGTGCACCGGCCACTTTCGTATTTTGTGTTTTGGTTTTGGATCAGGATCTTTCTTCGTGTTTTGGATCTGGATTGGTTTTGCCAAAACCACCCTTCCATGTTTTGGGTTCTGGGTTTTGTGTTTTGGATCTGTATTTTTTTTTTTTAAAAAGCATAAAAACAGCTAAAATCACAGAATTTGTGGGTTTTTCTGCTCCTATGCTATTATTAACCTCAAAAACCTTAATTTCCACTCATTTCCAGTCTATTCTGAACACCTCACAATATTGTTTTTAGTCCAAAAGGTTGCACCGAGGTAGCTGGATGACTATGCTAGCGACACGAGTGGGTAGCACAAACACGTGGCCCATCTAGGAGCGACACTGCAGTCGCAGACAAGATGGCAGTTTGAAAAACTAGGCCCCAAACAGTACATAATGCAAAGAAACAAAAGAGGTACAAGATGGAATTGTCCTTGGGCCCTCCCACGCACCCTTATGTTGTATAAACAGGACATGCACACTTTAACAAACCAATCATTTCAGCGCCAGGGTCTGCCACATGACTGTGGCTGAAATGATTGGTTCGTTTGGGCCCCCACAAAACAAGCTGGCAATTAATCTGTCCCTGCACAAACTAGCTCTACGGAGGCAAGATGTTGTCCTCATCCACCGATTCCTCACCCTCTTCAGTGTTGTGTACATCCTCATCCTCACAGAGTATTAATTCGTCCCCGCTGGAAACCACCACCACAGGTCCCTCTGTATGTTCTGGAGACTGGTCTCCCTGGAAGAGTTGATAATTTATTTTTATGAACATCATCTTCTCCACATTTTGTGGAAGCAACCCCCTACGCCTTTCGCTGACAAGGTTCCCGGCTGCACTAAATACTCTATCGGAGTACACACTGGAGGGGGGGCAACTCAGGTAAAATAGAGCCAGTTTGTACAGGGGCCTCCAAATTGCCTCTTTTTCCTGCCAGCACAGGTACGGACTGTCTGACATGCCTACTTGGATGCTGTCACCGATGTAATCCTCCACCATTCTATCAATGGTGACAGTATCATATGCAGTGACAGTAGACATGTCAGAAATTGTTGCCACGTCCTTCAGTCCAGACCAGATGTCCAAACTTGGTCCTGCCTGCCGGGCATCACTGCCAGCGGGTTGCTTAGGATACCTACGTTTTTTCCTGGCAGCCCCAGTTGCGGGAGCAAATAAAGAAGGAGCTGTTGACGTGTCATGTTCCGCTTCAGCTGACAGTGTTTTTACCAGCAGGTCTTTGCACCTCTGCAGGCTTGTGTCGGCCGGAAAGAGAGACACCACATAGGCTTTAAACCTAGGATCGAGCACAGTGACGTAAAATGTAGTGGTCTGATTTCAACAGATTGACCACCCTGGAATCCTGGCAAAGCGAATGAAGGGCTTCATCCACAAGTCCCACATGCCTTACGGAATCGCTCCATCTTAACTCCTCCTTCACTTTCTCCAGCTGCTTCTGCAAAAGCCTGATGAGGGGAATGACCTGACTCAAGCTGCCAGTGTCTGAACTGACTTCACGTGTGGCAAGTTCGAAGGGCTGGAGAACCTTGCACAACACGGAAATCATTCTCCACTGCGCTTGAGTCAGGTGCATACCCCCTCCATTGCCTATGTCATAGGTGGATGTATAGGCTTGAATGGCCTTTTGCTGCTCCTCCATCCTCTGAAGCATATAGAGGGTTGAGTTCCACCGCGTCACAACCTCTTGCTTCAGGTGATGGCGGGCCAGGCTCAAGAGTGTTTGCTGGCACTCCAGTCTTCAGCACGCAGTCGCTGAATGGCGAAAGTGGCTAGAAATTTTTCGGGCCACCCAAAGCGTCTCCTGCACGCCCCTGTCATTTTTCAGAAAATTCTGCACCACCAAATTTATTGTGTGAGCAAAACATGGGACATGCTGGAATTTGCCTAGATGTAAGGCCCGCACAATATTGGTGGCATTGTCAGATATCACAAATTCCCAGGAGAGTCTAAGTGGGGTAAGCCACTGGGCGATGATTTCCCTCAGTTTATCTAAGAGGTTGTTGGCGGTGTGCCTCTTACTGAAACCAGTGATACACAGTGTAGCCTGCCTTGGAACGAGCTTGCATTTCTGAGATGCTGCTACTGGTGACGCTGCTGTCATTGCTGCGTAAGGTGATACATCTACCCAGTGGGCTGTCACAGTCATATAGTCCTTAATCTGCCCTGTTCTACTTGTCCACATGTCAGTGGTTAAGTGGACATTGGGTACAACTGCATTATTTAGGACACTGAGGACACTTTTTCTGACGTTTCTGTACAGTCTCGGTATCGCCTGCCTAGTGAAATGGAATCTAGATGGGATTTGGTACCGGGGACACACTACCTCCATCAATTGTCTAAATCCCACTGCACTAATGGCGGATACCGGAAGCATGTCTAACATCAACGTAGCAGTCAAGGCCTCAGTTATCCGTTTTGCTTCAGGATGACTGCTGTCGTACTTCATCCTCCTCGCTAAGGACTGTTGGAGGGTCAATTGTTTAGTAAAAGTAGTGGTGTTCCTACTTCCTCTCTGGGATGATGAATGACTCCCAGCAGCAACAGCAGCAATGCAGGATCCTCCAGAGGAATCTCGGATTGGAGAGTCAGTCATGCCAGTGACATGGCCTGCAGGACTACTTCCGATCCTGACTAAGGAGGAAATTGACGATGAGGGAGTTGACGGTGTGGTTTGCAGGCGCTTGGATACAACAGGATAAAGGGATTTAGATGTCCCTGGACTGCTTACGGTCTTAGCCAAAGTTTCTGAACTTGACAGTAGCTTTTTATGAACGCACTGCAGGTGACGTATAAGGGAGGATGTTCCTAGGTGGTTAACGTCCCTACCCCTACTTATTTCACCTTTACATATGGTACATATGGTAAGACAGTTGTTGTCCGGATTTGGATAGAAATATTGCCAGACCAAAGAGGTGGAATGTTTGGTCTTCTGCCCAGGCATGACTGTGATGGGCTTTTTCATCCCACGGACAACAACTGTCTCCCAGGGAGCCTGGTTTAAATAAACCACATCACCATCAGAATCCTCCTTGCCAACTACCTCCTCATCGAAAGCTACACCAGTATCCGCATCCTGTTGTACTTCAACAGTGACATCTTCAATTTGCATATCAGCAAGTGGACTGTGGGTGCTCCTTTCCGCACTTGCAGAGGGCGTGCAAGTGGTGGAAAGAGCCACCTTTTCCCGTCCAGTGCTGGGAAGGTCAGGCATCGCAACCGCCACCACACTTGGACTCTCCTTGGGGATTTGTGATATCTTCTTAGAATGCACAGTTCTTCGCTGTGCTTTTGCCAGCTTAACTCGTTTGATTTTTGTAGCGGGAGGAGGGCTTCCATCGTCATGTGAAGCTGAACCACTAGTCATGAACATAGGGAAAGACCTTAGCCGTCCTTGCCACTCCATGTCGTAAATGGCATATTGGTAAGTTTACGTTTCTCCTCAGATGATTTAAATGTTTTTTTTTAAAGTTAATTTCCTGAACTTTGTCATTTGGGATTTTATATGCCCTATACTATGACATTGGGCATCGACCTTGGCAGACGACGTTGATGGCTTTTTATCGTCTTTGTCATGACTAATGGCAGCAGCTTCAGCACTAGGAGGAAGTGGTTCTTTCCCTATTTTATTTTTATCGGACAAAGTTTTGTCCTCCATTTATGTTATATTGATATATACGTGCGGCTAAGGTGCACACAAACACAGAAAAGAAGAATTTTTTATATTTTTTGTAGTGCACTTTGGGGGTTACACCACCCTTTAACAGACGAGCCAGCCGGCCCTTTACTTATGACACAGGTTCACGCTTGGCGCTGCTCCTTTGTTGATGCATGTGCGGCTACTGCGCACACATTTCACACACAAACACAGAAAAAAAGAATTGTTTATTTTTTGTGGAGCACTCTTTGGGGGTTACACCACTCTTTAACAGACTTATGACACAGGCGCATGCTTGGCGCTGCTCCTTTGTTGATGGACGTGCAGCTACTGCGCACACAATTCACAACACAGAAAAGAAGAATTTTTAATTTTTTTTGGAGTGCACTTTGGGGGTTACACCACCCTTTAACAGACTTATTATTATTATTTTTACCAGTTATTTATATAGTGCATACATATTCCCTGCAGCGCTTTACAGAGAAGATCTGGACATTCACATCAGTCCCTGCCCCAGTGCACTTTGGTGGTTACACCACCCTTTAAGAGATGAGCCAGCCGGCCCTTTACTTATGACACAGGCGCACGCTTCGCGCTGCTCCTTTGTTGATGCACGTGCAGCTACAGTGCACACAATTCACAAACACAGAAATAAATGTTTTTTTTGCACTTGGGGGAGCACGCCTGCTGGACAGATCACCACCTGGACAACACTATAGCACCCCTTTAGGACTACAGCCTTTATGGGACACTGCACAACACAGCCCAGCCAGCCCCTATAGACTTTTGGAGTGGACACAGCCCCTATGGACAACTGACTGCACAACACCACCCAGCCAGCCCCTATGGACAACAGCAGCACAACACAGTCCAGCCAGCCCCTATGGACAACAGCAGCACAACACAGCCCAGCCAGCCCCTATGGACTTTGGAAGAGTGGACACAGCACCTATGGACAACAGCAGCACAACACAGCCCAGCCAGCCCTAGCTCCTACCCTCCCTCTTCACTGTCCACAGCCAGAGAGAGAAATGGAGCCGACGCGGGGACCTTTTATAGAGTCCAAAACCCGGGAGATCCAGAAGGCGGGATGATGAAGTTTTGCCTCGATTTCAGATCCGAGTCAGGCGGGAAAAGTCAAGCCGGACTCGGTTCCCGACTTGGATCGGGGGGGTTCGGATTTCAGAAATCCGAACCCGCTCATCCCTACTTCATGCCTAAAGTCAGTATGGTGTGTTTGCCCAAATAATTACTCACCTACATGTTAAGTCACTTTTCTTTTGCTTTGTATGAAAATATTAGATTACATTGTTTTATTAGATGTAAAGCAGGGGAGACAGGGCCTGATTCAGAGGTGGACGCAGGAGTGCAGCAAGTCGCAGCCAGTACTGCACCTGTATGGTCCCGGGTTGATGGGCGTCCTATTGAGATTCCCACCAGCCATGATGCAAATCCACTGATGTGTGTACAGAGATGCATTATCGATGGATTGATCGACTGCACCATCGGACATTGCACCCAGGGGAGTAGCAAGGGTGGTTCCAGTGGAGCATGAGCTCCAGGCGCCAAAATGGACAGAGGGCGCCATCCAGGGTTGCGGAATTCATGGGGCACTGCACAGTGTGACGGCCACCTGTTAGTTTTATCTCAGTTTGTTTGCTCTATTTCCTAAATAAGTTATGGATCTGAGAACCGTTTCTACATTTCACGCTCCCTCAAGCTGCCCAGATTGCCTCCCCTCCGGCCCTCCCTCCTCTGTGATCATCTTCTGTCACCTCCCCTTTCCTGTCAGAGTGATTACATTCACTTCTCACCTCTTTTATTCTCTCCCCTATCTACCATATGATCGGCTCTTTGCCCTTCTCCTCTCCTTTTCTTATTGACATGTGCTTCAATGGACTTAATAGTTACACATTTGAGGTAAAATCCTGAACTTCAATTATAGTTGGGATTCAATTAGTGTGCTTTCCCTCCTCTCCTATAGGTGCGAGGTAAAATCAGCGTGAAGCTGCCCTGTTCAGCCTCGTGCAACATAGTATAACACACTGATTCCGCAGTTCTCTCGGAATCAGTATGTTCTCGCGCAAGAGTCCTGTTCTAATGACGCGGGGGAAAAGCTATTTAATTGAATAGCTAGTCCCCGCATCGCGGGACTTTTGCACGAGAATTAGCCGCGGCTAATTGGATATGCCCCTAAGGAGCTAAAGTCAGATCCTTGGTGCTATACATAAATAAAGCAGTGCCAAGGCAGCTACCCCTTAATGTCAGATTCTGTTCCCCCAATGGGACCTCAATGCCCAGCGTGATATTGCCACTGTGTGCTGTTTTCTCTTCACTTCAGTATTCCAACCCACAGGCTGGCCATACCCCACTGGCACAGTTCAGTCCAGGGGGGCGCTATGACATGCACTTTCTCCGGACGCCATGGTTCCACGCTACTCCTCTGATTGCACCTGCAATAAAGATGTCCTGAGCTGAGCTAAAGAGATGTGTTCCACTCTAGAACCCATGAGTACTTCCGACTTACAGTACAAAGGAATGATTGTAACAAACTAGTAGGAACATTTTCACATGACTACACCAGTTAACTTCATTTAAAGCTGTACAGAATAAAGCAATGTATGTTCTACAGCCTAATAGCATCACACAAGCATTTTAATATTCTTCTTTTTGAAGTCTTTTTATTCTCTAGGAGTTGCAGAGCATCACTATGTGGCGCATCTAGTCTTATGTTGCAGTAAGGAACCATCATGAGAGATCTAATTCCATACTTTCATCATTTCTACACACAGTGCTTTACTCACTGTTGTTTGGCTTATTTTTAATGCATTACATTATCCTTGTATGACTGCTTTACCATGTTGGGATGCTGCGACTGCAGATCAGATATCAAACTGGATCTCAGACACAGTGGAATAATGTGAATATCAGTTGTTGGTAATATTGCTTATGGTAAGAATGGGGTGGTAACCCCCGGACGTTTAAATTAGGGGTGAGCGGGTTCGGTTTTACTCGGTTCTTATCGCCACTTTACCGCAAATTTGGCCCGATTTTATTCGCTATCCAAAACACATGTTCGGCGATAGCCAATAAAAAGATCCGGGTAAAACCGAGTAAAACTGAACCCGCTCACCCCTAGTTTAAATGTTCTGGCAAAAAACTGGAGACTTTGGCGGATTGCTTGACATATTGGAAGCTTCCAAAGCATTTTTTTTTTAAGTATATCAAACAAATTAAAAATAATCAGGAGGTCCTAGATAGTCAGCTTGACAATTTAATTTTATATTTAATATCATAATATTCTAAGCAGAGCCAGCTGCTATGGGCCCTAAAAACACAGAGTGCCCACTCAGGTCTTTGCTGCCATTTCCTATTTTCCTCCATATTGCCCCTGACCCCTGTCAGTAAAATACGTTTCCAGTAATCCTATTGAACTGCCTGGCTGCCTGCTCTTCCCAGCTGTCAAATTGATGATGTTGACTTCTGAATTGTGCTTTCATTAATCTGAATTATGTCTGGTTCCTATGTGTACTTGAGCTAAATATTTTCTACAAACTCAGGAATTATGTAGCTTGCAAATTAGACCAGGGGATAAAGGATAATTGAAAGTGCGCATGATCAACAAAAGGTGCGTAAAGCTTTGCATATAAATATGAATACAGTAAACGTCATATTTGCAGGGAGCCACTGTCAACAATTAATGTTTTCTATGTGGGGGTGCTTGGAAAAGAGTGGAGCCCACAAATATTTATTATTAAGACCAATATTTTCATCTTACACCCATGTTTAGAGTTCAGATATGTAAAAAATAGGGGTGTAAATAGAATTTAATGGTTCCCATAGCAATATCTTGAAGGTGCTCACAATGATTTATTTCTGTAGTGGTTGTTTATTTTATGCCTCATTGTAGTGTACCAATAGATCGCAGTATGCTTCACAGTGCCCCCCAGATTACACACAGTGCCTTACCAGATTACAGGATGCCACACAGTGTCCCCCAGATTACGCACAGTGCCTTACCAGATTACAGGATGCCACACAGTATCCCCCAGATTACACACAGTGCCTTACCAGATTATAGGATGCCACACAGTGCCCCCTCCATTGTGCGCATGCGCATTGGGGTAACATCGACCCGCTTGTGAGAGTCCTGCGCTCACGAGCGGGTCTGAATGACCCCCTAAGTTCCACCAAAGAAATTGTTGGCAGGGTACCAGAAGGGTATTGTGCCAAGGAACCTGAAATAGGATCACTTGCTAGGGATATGTGTGTGACGATAATGAGGTTTACTATCCCTTATGTTCTCCCCGATGATGTATATTTTACATGTGGAAGAAAAGCGTATAAGTGGCTCTACCCGAGTTCCAAAGGTTTGTGTTATCTGGGAAGAGTACTCCCCGAGGTTATGACCCTTACATATGGTGAAATGCTTGGTATTCATAAAAACACACAATCACCAGGACTGTCTTTACAGCAGTGCAGGCCCCTGGGCAAAGCAATACACTGGGGCCCCTATTAAACAATCCTCTGCTGGGGATGGGATGCTATTGGTGGAGGCTGTGGCGGGGGAGGGGGGGGGGAGTTGGCTATCACCAGAAAAACAGAAGTCATTTACATGAAAAAAACACAAGTCACAGTCTGAACATGTACAGTACAACAAATTTCCTATGCGGTGCCTCTTATACAGTGCCCCCAGAAGTGGTCCCCCTATGCAGTGCCCCCAGTAGTGGTCCCCCCTATGCATTGCCCACAGTAGTAATCCCTCTATGCAGTACCCTCAGTAGTAGTCCCCCTATGCAGTGCCCCAGTAGTAGTTCCCCTATGCAGTGCCCCCAGTAGTAATCCCCCTATGCAGTGCCCCCAGTAGTAGGCCCCCTATGCAGTGACCCCATTAGTAGTCCCCCCTATGCAGTGCCCCCAGTAGTAGTCCCCCTATGCATTGCCCCAGTAGTAGTCCCCCTATGGATTGCCCTCAGTAGTAGTCCCCCCTATGCAGTGGCCCTAGTAGCACCTCCCCCTATGCAATGCTCCCAGTAGTGGCCACCATCCCCATACTATGCCACCAGTAGTGGCCCCCCTATATAGTGCCTCCAGTAGCACCCCCTATGCTCTGCCAGTCCCCGTGCCACCTCACACACACACACAACTTGCCTGATCCCCGCTCCTGCCGACGACTGCCGCTGTCGACTCCTCTGGGCCCGCTCTCGCTCTGCACTATGGGATGGGAGAGACATCACAATGTCTCTCCCATCACCCACTGTGGGGGGAGCCAGAAGGTGGAGCTCATGAGTGAGCTCCAGCCGGCTCCCTCCATGGATGACGCAGCAGCCAATGACAGTCTATCCGACTCTCATTGGCTGCTATAACAAACACACAGCCACCGGCTGTGTGTTTGTAAACTGTGTAGGATAGACCGCTACTCACTCCAGTCTGCCCTACACTTGGGGCCCAGGGGACACTAGCGGGGGTGCAGCGGCGTCTATGGGCCCCCGCACCACAGTGAGCCCCGGGGCAATGCACCAGTTGCACCGCCACTAGTTCCCCCTGAGCCGGTACCTGCCTCTGCCTCCTCCCCATGCATGACTATCAGCAGTGGCAGCTATGCAATGAGGTTAGGGGTGCTATCGGCCACAGGCCCTTGGAATCCTGGGGCCCTTGGGCAAATGCCCATTTAGCCTATAGGTATAGATGGCCCTGACCATCACCATATCTTCACACACAGTATGAACATAGAGACAAAAGAAATATGATACCTGGTGATGTACATAAAGCCACACAATTGATTAGTGAAACAACTGGCTTTCAAGTTTTAGTCGCATTGGATCCCACCAGAATCGCTCGGAGTACACTAAATTTTAGATATATCCACGATCTTGCTAAATTAATAGATAATATCACCGAGATGTACGATGACACATTTAGGTATACAGGTAGGGAGTTACAAGCTTATAAGAAAGAACTTGTGCAACATAGGCTAGTGTTAAATTATTTAACAGCTGTCACTGGAGGGTATTGTGTAACTTTGGCCACCCAATTTGGTGTAAAGTGTTGCACATATATTACAAATGACACTAGTGACCCCAAGGAGGTGATAGACAGGAAGATGATCGCAATTCTGCAGCCGAAATGGGAATTTTGGAAGAACTATAATGCTTCAGTGGCTGAAGTAGGGGAGAAGGTAGAGGAATGGGTTTCATGGTTGAACCCAGTGAAATGGTTCTCCAGTTTAGGAGAGGGGGTCCAGGAAATGGTTGCGAGTATAGGTAAACTCCTGATCCTCATATTCGTTGTCATCATAGTAATTGGCTTAAGTGTCAAATGTGTTCCTACTGTGTTGAAATATGGAAAATTTAAAGATAAGGTAAACGGTAAGATAAGGTAAGATAAGGTAAATGGAGATAAGGAATGAGATTATGATGGTGGTTAGAAGTAACAACATGAATACTGAGGTAAATGTAGGACTGCATTACAACCCTGAACTAGAATGTACCATCAGATGATGTATAGATTTAGACATGCATGAAATGTATTATGAAATTTTATTTTTAATCTTAAATAATGTAAGTCCCTGTTCCCTTTCAAGACTTCCTTTATAGGATAGGTGCATCCCCACATCTTTCCCATGATCTCCCAAGATCTGCGGTGTGCGTATAAGGGTAGTTTTATGTCCCTCCTAGAGACACATTATTGATGGTTTAAGAACCACCTTGTGCCATCACATAATATAACATTAAATAATATGTTATAGTGTAAGCCTAAATTAAATTTTAAAAAATACAGAATGTGATAGCATGTTGTTTGCTATCAAAGGGTGGACTGTCGAAGCTGGATAATTGGCTGAGACAGAATCTGTTAAAATCAAAATCTGCACGACGCCATTTTGCAAATGGCCGCCCAGCGCCATTTTAGCGAATCTCACACATTATAAGTACATACGACAATGCTATTTTTTAGTGTCATGCGATTCCCACACAATAGAACAATGTTAAGTCCTCATTTTATAAATACATACATTTACTAAAACATAATATAAACAACCCTGCAAAACACGCACCACGGTGTACTTCACAAACACATAGACACACAATGCTAACTAGCGTCTTTTCTTAATATCCTTACACTTGCACACTGCACACTTATATAAAAAAGGTTACCTAGCATTAAGGTTAATATCCAAGGTTATATTCATTATTAATTATGTAATAAAGTGACTGTATTTATGATCTCAGGTTTCATACATGATAAACAGATCATGTTTGGTGCCATTCTGAACCACTGTTTATTTGCAGATTTCCAGTTCCATCGGTAAGGAAATCACAACATGCATCTGGGAATTATGGATCATAGAGAGATAGGCATTGAAATGTACTCTGTTCATATAATGTAATTAGCCAGTTTAGACTTGTTTTTCGACGGGAAAACGGACACAAAGAAGCTGTTGGAGACTGAACTATTACAATACAAACTGACCTATGAACTGCATCATAACAGGAGAACCTGGAAGAAGAACCAATGGGATTATGCCAACTTGTTCAATTGTATTGCATATCTCTGAAAGCACCCTGAATCTGCTAGTCAGTCATCTTTTCTTTGTTGTCGACGGAGGTTTCATAGTTGATGCCGGGAATCTGGATTCAGAGCGCATGCGTATGTATTCGACTGTACCTAGTGATTGTATAATTTGTTTGCGCTAATTGTATTTAGATCACAGTGTGTAACTATCTGCTTTTTGGTGAATAATATCTTTTTGTGCTTTGGAAACACAATCAATCTGGAAAGCAATTATTTCTTGTGTGCCTTATAACGCTAAATAGCGACATTTAGGGTGTATAGATAGGTAGGAATTCATACTTACCAGATTACAGGATGCCACACAGTGTCCCCCCAGATTACACACAGTGCCCCCCAGATTACACACAGTGTTTTACCACATTACAGGATGCCACAAAGTGCCTCCCCAGATTACACACAGTGCTTTACCAGATTACAGGATGCCACATAGTGTCCCCCAGATTACACACAGTGCTTTACCAGATTACAGGATGCCACACAGTGTCCCCCAGATTACACACAGTGCTTTAGCAGATTACAGGATGCCACACAGTGCCTCCCCAGAGTACTCACAGAGCCTCCCCATATTACACACAGTGCCTCTACAGATTACACATAGAGCCTTCCCAGATTACACTCATTGCCCCCCAGATTACACACAGTGCTTTACCAGATTACTGCATGCCACAAAGTTCCTCCACAGATTACACACAGTGCTTTACCAAATTATAGGATGCCACACAGTGCCTCTCCAGATTACGCTCAGAGACTTTCCATATTACACACAGTGGTTTACCAGATTACAGGATGCCACACAGTGGCTCCCCAGATTACACACAGTGCTTTACCAGACTAGAGGATGCCACACAGTGCCAGGGGTATATCTAGGGGTCCAAGCGCCCCTGGAAAAGTAAGGGACTGTCACCCCCCCTTCCTGTTGGCAGGTAGTAAACAGACACCGTAGCAATCGCCCCCCCTCCAGTCCCTAGACATCTGATGCATCTGACTAAGAGATCAGCAGCAGCACAGAATTTTGACAGAACTGTCCACAGGTGGCACTGCTGTGCTGCGCCAGCACACTACACTCACTGGCCGGTGCCCCTGGCAAGTGCCATCCTGGCCAATAGGAAGATATGCCCCTGCACAGTGCCTCCCCAGATTAAACACAGAGCCTCCGCAGATCATAGGATACCACACAGTGCCCCTCCCAATCACAGTACACCACACAATGCCCACCTCCCAGATCAAAAATGCCATACAGTGCCCCCCAGATTGGAGTATACCACAGTACATATATTATACTCTCCTCATCCCCTCCACTGACTGTATCCTCAGAATGTTTTGGCACACTCATGCTTAGCTCCTTCACCTCATGTATGCTGCAGTTGCACAAGATCTACTGCAGGCTGGTAGAAAGGGAGTTAGGGATAGTCAACAATCTTCTACATATGAACTAGTGTATTCAATACACTGTATTGAACACAATAGTTTCATAGCAAGTAGTTTTTAGACTGACTCTTTCTGTAGGTTATTTAATACCATATATTGATTACAGCAATATTGTCTAATGTCTACTGAATACACATAGTGTACAGCATCCAGCAAAGTGCAGGGGAGTTCGGCAATGAACATCGGGATCTCCTCCAGCCCGCCGGCAGTGAGCAAAGAATATGCCTGTGCACCTGCTAGGTGACCTGGAAAACATGACTTGTTTAGGTTCCTGAGGACCCAGTTTGAGAACCACTGCTCTGCTTATTAATGGCGTTCCCATATAAAACTATAGTTATAGATGTTGAAGAGTTGGTAGCTGGAAAGCAGTAGATTTCTCCAATATCTTCTGCTTTCTATCAATTTACATTAAAGTAACATAGAATTTGATACCAAGATGAAAGATCGACAATGAATAGGTTGACAGTCAATAGGTCGACACCAGATGGTCATTACCAGATGGTTGCCATATAATGGGTTGATAGGGACAAAAGGTCATCAGGTAAACAAAGTCAACTGACAAAAGGTCAACTGGGGTAAAAGGTCAACAGGTTCAAATTGTCAACACACAAATGGTTGGTTATGTTTTTTCAATATTTTAGGGTTAGGATTAGGGGTGAGCGGGTTCGGATTTCTGAAAGCCGAACCCCCCCGAGCCCCCCCGATCCGAGGCAGATCCGAGTCAGGCTCGACTTTTCCCACCTGACTCGGATCTGAAATCGAGGCAAAACGTCATCATCCCGCCTTCCGGGTCTCGCGGGTTTTGGATCCTATATAAGGTACCCGCGTCGGCACCATTTTCTCACTCGGCTGTGGACAGTGAAGAGGGAGGGTGGGAGTTATGGCTGGCTGGGCTGTGTAGTGTAGTGTAGTGCAGAGTAGTGTTGTGCTGTGCTGCGCTGTGCTGCTGTTGTCCATAGGGGCTGTGTCCACTACTTCAAAGTCCATAGGGGCTGGCTGTGTTGTGCTGTGCTGCTGTTGTTAATAGAGGCTGTGTCCACTACTTCAAAGTCCATAGGGGCTGGCTGGACCGTGTTGTGCAGTCAGTTCTCCATAGGGGCTGTGTCCACTCCAAAGTCCTGTGCAGTGTCCCAGTCCTAAAGGGGTGCTGTAGTGTTGTCCAGGGGGTGTTCTGTCCATCAGGGGTGCTCCCCCCAAGTGCTAAAAAAATTATATTTTTTCTGTGTTTGTGAATTGTGTGCGCAGTAGCCGCATGTGCATCAACAAAGTAGTGCCAAGCGTGCGCCTGTGTCATAAGTAAAGGGCCAGCTGGCTTGACCGTTAAAGGGTGCTGTAACCCCCAAAGTACACTCCAGTCCAAACCAAAAAAATATATATTTTCTGTGTTTGTGAATTGTGTGCGTAGTAGCCGCACGTGCATCAACAAAGTAGTGCCAAGCGTGCGCCTGTGTCATAAGTAAAGGGCCGGCTGGCTTGACCATTAAAGGGTGCTGTAACCCCCAAAATACACTCCAAACCAAATAAAAAAATATTTTCTGTGTTTGTGAATTGTGTGCGCAGTAGCCGCACGTGCATCAACAAAGTAGTGCCAAGCGTGCGCCTGTGTCATAAGTAAAGGGCCGGCTGGCTTGACCGTTAAAGGGTGCAGTAACCCCCAAAGTACACTCCAGTCCGAACCAAAAAAATATATATTTTCTGTGTTTGTGAATTGTGTGCGCAGTAGCCGCACGTGCATCAACAAAGTAGTGCCAAGCGTGCGCCTGTGTCATAAGTAAAGGGCCGTCTGGCTTGACCGTTAAAGGGTGCTGTAACCCCCAAAGTACACTCCAAACAAAATAAAAAAATATTTTTTCTGTGTTTGTGAATTGTGTGCGCAGTAGCCGCACGTGCATCAACAAAGTAGTGCCAAGCGTGCGCCTGTGTCATAAGTAAAGGGCCGGTTGGCTTGACCGTTAAAGGGTGCTGTAACCCCCAAAGTACACTCCAAACCAAATAACAAAATATTTTCTGTGTTTGTGAATTGTGTGCGCAGTAGCCGCACGTGCATCAACAAAGTAGTGCCAAGTGTGCGCCTGTGTCATAAGTAAAGGGCCGGCTGGCTTGACCATTAAAAGGTGCTGTAACCCCCAAAGTACACTCCAGTCCAAACCAAATAAAAAAATATTTTCTGTGTTTGTGAATTGTGTGCGCAGTAGCCGCACGTGCATCAACAAAGTAGTGCCAAGCGTGCGCCTGTGTCATAAGTAAAGGGCCGGCTGGCTTGACCGTTAAAGGGTGCTGTAACCCCCAAAGTACACTCCAGTCCAAACCAAATAAAAAAATATTTTCTGTGTTTGTGAATTGTGTGCGCAGTAGCCGCACGTGCATCAACAAAGTAGTGCCAAGCGTGAGCCTGTGTCCCACAAGTAAAGAGCCGGCTGGCTCATTTCTTAAAGGGTGGTGTAACCCACAAAGTGCACTATTCTCCAGCAAAAATAAAAAAATATTTTCTGTGTTTGTGTGCGCTTTAGCAGCACGTATATATCAATATAACATAAATGGAGGACCAAACTTTCTCTGATAAAAATAAAATAGGGAAAGATCAAGAACCACTTCCTCCTAGTGCTGTTGCTGCTGCTGGGAGTTGTTCATCATCCCAGAGAGGAAGTAGGAACACCACTACTTTTACTAAACAATTGACCCTCCAACAGTCCCTAGCGATGAGGATGAAGTACGACAGCAGTCATCCTGAAGCAAAATGTATAACTGAGGTCTTGACTGCTATGTTGGTGTTAGACGTGGGTCCGGTATCCGCCATTAGTGCAGTGGGATTTAGACAATTGATGGAGGTAGTGTGTCCCCGGTTCCAAATCCCGTCTAGATTCCACCTGCATCCTCAAAGCAGCAGCGACAAGCGTGCGTCTGTCTGTTAAAGGGTGGTGTAACCCTCAAAGTGCGCTCCACAAACAATAAAAAAATTCTTATTTTTTTTTCTGTCTTTGTGAAATGTGTGGACTGTAGCCGCACTTGAATCCTCAAAGCAGCAGCGACAAGCGTGCGTCTGTCTGTTGAAGGGTGGTGTGACCCTCAAAGTGCTCCAAAAAATAAGAAACTATTTTTTTTATGTGTTTGTGACTTGTGTGCGATGTAGCCGCACGTGCATCAACACAGTAGCAGCGCCAAGCGTGCACCTGTGTCATAAGTCAAGGGCCGGTTTGGACATCTGGTCCGGACTGAAGGACGTGCCAACAATTTCTGACAAGTCTACTGTCACTGCATATGATACTGTCCTCAAAGCAGCAGTGACAAGCGTGCGTCTGTCTGTTAAACGGTGGTGTAACCAACAAAGTGCGCTCCACAAACAATTAAAAAATTCTTGTTTTTTTTTCTGTCTTTGTGAAATGTGTGGGCTGTAGCCGCACCTGCATCCTTAAAGCAGCAGCGACAAGCACGCGTCTGTCTGTTAAAGGGTGGTGTAACCCTCAAAGTGCGCTCCACAAACAATAAAAATATTCTTCTTTTTTTTTCTGTCTTTGTGAAATGTGTGGGCTGTAGCCGCACCTGCATCCTTAAAGCAGCAGCGACAAGCGTGCGTCTGTCTGTTAAAGGGTGGTGTAACCCTCAAAGTGCGCTCCACAAACAATAAAAATATTCTTTTTTTTTCTGTCTTTGTGAATTGTGTGGGCTGTAGCCGCACCTGCATCCTCAAAGCAGCAGCGACAAGCGTGCGTCTGTCTGTTAAAGGGTGGTGTAACCGTCAAAGTGCGCTCCACAAACAATAAAAATATTCTTTTTTTCTGTCTTTGTGAATTGTGTGGGCTGTAGCTGCACTTGCATCCTCAAAGCAGCAGCGACAAGCGTGCGTCTGTCTGTTAAAGGGTGGTGTAACCCTCAAAGTGCGCTCCACAAACAATAAAAATATTTTTCTTTATTTTTCTGTCTTTGTGAATTGTGTGGGCTGTAGCCGCACTTGAATCCTCAAAGCAGCAGCGAGAAGCGTGCGTCTGACTGTTAAAGGGTGGTGTAACCCTCAAAGTGCTCCAAAAAATAAAAAACTATTTTTTTTATGTGTTTGTGACTTGTATGCGATGTAGCTGTACGTGCATCAACACAGTAGCAGCGCCAAGCGTGCGCCTGTGTCATAAGTCAAGGGCGGGTTTGGACATCTGGTCTGGACTGAAGGACGTGCCAACAATTTCTGACAAGTCTACTGTCACTGCATATGATACTGTCCTCAAAGCAGCAGCGACAAGCGTGCGTCTGTCTGTTAAAGGGTGGTGTAACCCTCAAAGTGCACTCCACAAACAATAAAAATATTCTTCTTTTTTTTTCTGTCTTTGTGAAATGTGTGGGCTGTAGCCGCACCTGCATCCTTAAAGCAGCAGCGACAAGCGCGCGTCTGTCTGTTAAAGGATTACATCGGTGACAACATCCAGGTAGGCATGTCAGACAGTCCGTACCTGTACTGGCAGGAAAAAGAAACAATTTGGAGGTCCCTGTACAAACTGGCTCTATTTTACCTGAGTTGCCCCCCCTCCAGTGTGTACTCCGAAAGAGTGTTTAGTGCAGCCGGGAACCTTGTCAGTGAAAGGCGTAGGAGGTTGCTTCCACAAAATGTGGAGAAGATGATGTTTATAAAATGAATTATCAACTCTTCCAGGGAGACCAGCCTCCTGAACGTACAGAGGGACCTGTGGTTGTGGATTCCAGCGGGGACTAATTAATAATCTGCGAGGATGCGGATGTACACAACACTGAAGAGGGTGAGGAATCGGTGGATGAGGAGGATGAGGATGACATCTTGCCTCCGTAGAGCCAGTTTGTGCAGGGACAGATTAATTGCCAGCTTGTTTTGTGGGGGCCCAAACGAACCAATCATTTCAGCCACAGTCATGTGGCAGACCCTGGCGCTGAAATGATTGGTTTGTTAAAGTGTGCATGTCCTATTTATACAACATAAGGGTGGGTGGGAGGGCCCAAGGACAAATCCATCTTGCAACTCTTTTTTTTCTTTGCAGTGTGTACTGTTTGGGGCCTAGTTTTTCAAACTGCCATCCTGTCTGCCACTGCAGTGTCACTCCTAGATGGGCCACGTGTTTGTGCCGCCCACTCGTGTCGCTTAGCATAGTCATCCAGCTACCTCGGTGCAACCTTTTGGATATAAAAACACTATTGTGAGGTGTGAGGTGTTCAGAATAGACTGAAAATGAGTGGAAATTAAGGTTATTGAGATTAATAATAGCATAGGAGCAAAAAAACCCACACATTCTGTTATTTTTGCTGTTTTTATGCTTTTTTTAAAAAAAATACAGATCCAAAACACAAAACCCAGAACCCAAAACACGGAAGGGTGGTTTTGGCAAAACCAATCCAGATCCAAAACACGAAGAAAGATCCAGATCCAAAACCAAAACACAAAACACGAAAAGTGGCCGGTGCACACCCCTAGTTAGGATTAGGTTTAAATTACTAAAAAAAAATTGTCAACCATTTTTCTGTTGACAATTTGAACTGGTTGACCTTTTAACCCTGTCTTCCTTTGCACTGTTGATCTTTTGTCCATGTCAACCTATTGCACGGTGACCATCTAGTGTCCACCTATTGACTGTCAACCCAGGGGCGTATCTATAATGGGTGCAGGGTTTGCGGGGAATACAGGCCCCTGGGTCCAGGGGGCCCTGCACCGCACACCCTGCACTCATAGAATTACTTACCTCTCTGGTGTCCCACGTCGATGTGGGGGTCCGGCACTGTAAAAATGACCAGAAAATGGCCGCTGCGGCCATTTTCCCGGTGACCAGTGCATCCTCTATAGACTCTGGGTGCATTCTAGTGCCCAGAGTGTATAACTCCGGTGCTGGTCGTGCACAGCTCAGTGCGCTGCAGGCCGCCGAATAGAGAGGAGGTGGCCCGTGTCGGAGACTGCACACGGGCCCCCTCCTCTCTAGAAACACACCTGTGTCAACCTTAGTATTATCAATCTTTTTTTACCATACCCCTCAATTCTGTAGTTTTCATATATGTTAAGGGCAGAATTGCTTGATAAATAGGCCTCATGGTGTGGTGGGGGCTATGGTATAAAAGACAGACAGTTAAAAGGTCAACAATGTCTAGATAGACACCAGGGGCCAGATGTAATAGGTTGCGATTTAGTTAAATGTGCGAGTTTAGTGCTAAACTCAAACATTTTGTGAAACTTTCAAATGTAATAGGGTGCGGTACATGGAAAATCACATATTTCCAATAGTCCCACAACTCGCGATTTAAAAAATCGCATCCAGATGTTTTTCCATTCTACAATATATAACTTGAGCAATGTAATAGGTTGTGATTTCTAAATTCACATCTGAAACATGCCCAAAAATCGCAAAAAAATAGACTAGGGCCCTCTTTCAGAGCCGTACGCTCTGAGCAGAGCGCACGCTCTGAATGAGGGCCGTCCTCCATAACTATGGAGCGTCCTCCTGGACGCTCGTATAGCTGTGGGTCACCACCCACAGCCTATACGAGCGCGCAGTTTGATAGCCGCGATGGTCGTGACCATCGCGACCATCGAAACTGCGAGCCGGAGCCTGCGGTTGAGGTTTTCAACCGCAAGGCCCGGAGTGATTTTGGCTCTATCAGAGCCAAAATCACTCCCACTGACATCACTAGTGATGTCAGTGGGCCGGCTTCTGACGGTAGGCGTTCTCTTGGGAACGCCCCCGTCAGGGAGGCACGCCCCCGGCATGCCCACCAAAGGGGGCGTGCTGTCAATCAACATCGACAGCACGCCCCCTTTGATCAGACACAGCGAGCGAAGGACTTTCCTTCGCTCGTCGCGTCTGGCGCATGCGCACGACGGAGCTCCCGCCGTCGAGCGCATGCGCAGTGCACAACATCGACCCACTTGCGAGCGGACAGCCGCTTGCGAGTGGGTCTGATTCAGGCCCTAGGTTCAAATAGCTGAGTTTACTGTACACTCCATTAACTGTACATTAACACGTGAGGCTGATTTACACAGGAGAACACACTAATTCCCAATTACAACACTATATATACCACACCCACAGCCATTGCACCTGTGTGGGTTGTAGCAATGGTGTTTTCACAGAGCAGTTTTGAGCTGTATGTGTCTGGAGTGCTTCCTTTGGGAGAGATGCGCAGGAGGAGGGCGCAGGAGCAGCACCAGTTCCAGGTCCCTATTGGGCTACGTGCCACACGTAGCTATCTTGGCAGAGTAGACCTGGACTCCCTCTCAGATCTGGAGGTGGTTGAGCTTTTTAGGCTCAACCGCACAAACCTCCTGAACTTACAGTATATGAGCAGATGAGAGATGAATTGGACCCTATGGCTGGTAGCAACTATGCAATGTCTGGGCTGCATATATTAAAGTGTGCCCTGCTCTTTTTTTCCACAGGCTTATTTCAGTGTGTGAGCTCTTGGGTTTTGGGGATTACACAGGCCACTTTCTTAAGGCATTTAACTCAAGTGCTATCTGCCATGAAGAAATTGTGGCATACATATATCTCATTCCCACATTGTGAGTCTGAGTGGCAGGACCTGAAGGTAGATTTCTATAGTCTCTCTGCATTCCCTAATGTGCTGGGAGCCATAGACTGCACCCACATTGGAATTATATTACCTCACTTGAGGAAGTATGTCTATGTAAAGACATGGCTACCAATCCCTCAATGTGCAGGTGTTTTGTGACGCTAACCTGCGTATTCTTAGTGTGGTTGCAGGTTACCCAGGGTCTCGCCATGATGCCTATATCCTGCGCCAGTCAGCCCTGTGGGAGAAGTTTGCAGAAGGATACATGCTGGAGGGCTAGCTACTTGGACCCACTGGATCCGTGCCAGGCTCGGGTCTTCCCGTCTGACTCGGATCCGAAAACGAGGCAAAACATCACCAATCCCACGTCAGATTCTCGTGAGTTTTGGATTGCATACAAGTCCCTTCCCATTTCTGCAGTGGTACTCTGTGTGACTGTGCTGTGCCTGTCTGAGGGCTGTGCTGTCCATCCAGGGGGACTGTGTTGTTTCCATCCAAGGGCTTGGCTGTGTCCATCCAGGGGCTATGCTCTGTCCAATGGCTGTACTATTCCATCAAGGGGGCTGTGTTGTGTCTGTCCAGTGGCTAACCTGTGTCCATCCAGGGCTGTGCTCCGTCCAGAGGCTGTACTGTTCCATACAAGGGGGCTGTGTCCATCCAGGGGGTTGTGTTGTTTCCATACAGGGGGGCTGTGTTCATTGGGTGTGTGGTATGTCCATCCGGGGGCTAGGCTTGTCCATCCAGGGCTGTGCTGAGTCCATCCAGGGGTTGTTCCATCCTGTGGCTGTACTATTCCATCCAGGTGCTGTGTCCATCCAGGGCTGTGCTGTCCATCCAAGGGCTAGGCTGTGTCCATCCAGGACTGTACTTAGTCTATCCAGGAGCTGTACTGTTCCATCCAGGGGCTGTACTGTTTCATCCAAGGGCTGTACTGTTCCATCCAGGGGATGTACTGCTCCATCCAGGGGCTGTCCATTCAGGTACTGTGTCCATCCAGGTCTGTGCTGAGTCCATCCAGGGGCTGTATTGTTCTATCCAGTGGCTGTACTGTTCCATCCAGGGGCTGTACTGTTCCATCCAGGGGCTATGTCCATCCAGCGGTAATGTTGTGTCCATCCAGCTGTGCTGTGTCCATCCACTCACTGTCCTATCACACACTGGTGCTGCAGTGAGTCCACAGACCATAGTCCACTGCATTCCACAACTTTGAGCAAGCACTGTCACTTCAAGCAGCGTCAGTTTGTTGTAAAATATAAAACTGTTTAAAATAAAAGTTTTAAAAAATATATATTTGGTTCTATATTGTTTGTTACTGTTACTGTTGTGTGTACTGTACCCCAGTGAGTTTTTTCAACTAAAAAGTAAAAAGCCCTTTGAATCCCTAAGGTGTGAGTTGAGCTGCAAATTGAAAAATGGACAAGGATCAGTTTAGAGAAGAGCAGGAGCAGCAACCAAATACTTTCACTGCAGCTGCTGCCACCAGTCTTGCCGATACTAGTCCTTGAACGTCATCTATTAAAGCCGATGCCCAAGCTCGTATAGGATTTAAGTCAGGGCATCTAAAATCAAAGAACCAATACTTTACAGTGGTAAAGAAAAAAACACCTCTAATAAAGGGAAAGTATAGTGCAGAAAAAATAAAATTGCCAATATGCCATTCACCACACGAAGTGGCAAGGAAAGGTTAAGGTCTTGGCCTTTATTTATGAATGGTGGTTCTGCAACTATCAGTGAGGCATCTTCTTCTGGCTCTCATGTCAATGTAAACCCTTTTCACTCTAGAAGAAGTATCAAAAAAATTAACACCACGAAGGCTCACAAACATCCCTGAGGAGAGTATAAGTGTGTCCATGGGTGCAATGTGTGAGCCTGACCTTACTGTACTGCACTCACAGGGGAGCATCCTTTCACTATTTGTGCACCCTCTGCAAATGTGGGGATGAGCAGCACATGTCAACATGCTGACGTAGAAATTGGGGATGCTAGTGTGGAAGTGCACCAGGATGAGGGGGATATTTATGTAGCTGACACTGGTGCTAATAAGGATGTTGATGAGGATGTTGTTGATGAGGTTGTTTGTGTAAGTCAAGCACCAGTGGAAACAGTTGTTGCCCATGATATGGAAAAGTCCATTGTCACTCTTGGGCATAAGACGAAAAAATCCACCTCTTATATGTGGAATTATTCCTACCCAAATCCAGACAACAATTGTCAAGCCATCTGTAGTGTTTGTAAAGCCACAGTATGTATAGGTACAGTTCTTAACCATTTAGAAACTTTCTCCCTGTTGTGTCATTTGCAGTGTGTGCATGAAAAGTTTTTGGGAAAACCAGAAACTTTGGCTAAAAAAGTAACAACAACCAATGTTAGCATAAGCTAGCTCCCTTCTCTCTGCTAGATCCAAGCACATGCCATCTCCACCACCAACACCTTCATCAACAATATCCTCAATCATAACTGGAGGTAGTTCTGCATCCAGGTTAAGGTTAAACGACTCCTCCTTTATCCAGGTTGGCTCAGAAGAATCCTTGAGTGCTAGGCCTGTTGATGCTGCTGGGGGTGGATCTTCACCCCAGAAAGGGACCAAGAAGACTACTATTAGTGGTAGTTTAAAAAAACTATTGAATTTTAAACAATTCTTTGATAGAGGAAGCATGTATGACAGCTGTCAACCAGTTGCACAGCGAATCACTGATGCCATGATGGCTGTGCAAGTATTAGATGGTGAAATAATAGAAATTGAGAATGATAGTGTGGAGGAAGTGCAAAAGGGGGATGAGATGGATATTAGTGTCCTACTTGACGCTAATGAGGATGTTGATGAAGAGGATCTTGTTTGCGTAAAGAAGCCACCAGTGGCAGCAGTTTTTGCTCATGATAAAAAGAAATCCATTGTCATGCATGGGGATAAGACCAGAAAAGCCACCTCGTGTGTGGAATTATTTTAACCCAAATCCTGACAACTGTTGTGAAGGTATCTGTACCATTTGTGAAGCCACATTTAGTAGAGGTTGGGATGTTAACCATCTAGACACCGCCTCCCTGTTATGTCATTTGCAGTGAGTTCATTCAATTTATTTAACAACATTATAATAATTTGTAAATTTATAACAAGCAGTCCAGTTTCAGCTACCAGAAATTGGAACCAGCACATGCAATCTCCACCGCCAACACCCTCCTTCTTAATAATTTATAGGTAGTCTTTCCAAGAAATTGTTTTGTGGGGGCCCAAACAAAAGGACATCAGCCACAAAAGTGTCAGTCCTTGACACTGAAGTGCTTGGTTTTTTAAACTGTGAATGTCCTTTTCAATAACCAACATAAGAGTGGGTGGGAAGACACAAGGACAATTCCATCTTGCACCTCTTCTTTACATTTTGCACTATGTTGGACATTGCTGACTGACATTTTTATAGTTTATTAAACTGACATCCTGTCTGCCACTGCTGTGTGGTAATGATTCATACGGTAGATGTCCTATATATTTTCAAACTGCCATCCATTTGTGCCGCTGCTCTGTCACTTACTGAAGCCAGCCAGCTCGCTGCAGCCTATGGTATATATTGGTGAAAAGTAGTGAAAACTATTTTGTGTGCTGTGAGGTGGTTGGAAATTATTGTTATTAAGTTTAATAATACTGTAGGAACAAAAACAGGCCCAAATTATGTGATTTTAGTAGTTTTTATCATTTTTGAGAAAAATACAGATCCAAAACCAAAATACCCGAGGGTGGCTTTACAAAACCAAAATACGAATTTTAATCCAGGTTCAAAACTAAAACACAGTTGGTGCACATTTGTAGTTAGGACAGCTTTAATTTTGATTCTATTTTAATTAGCAAAAAATATTGTTGGATATGGGTATCAAACTTGGCTCATGACACCTCTGTCATCACCACGAGGCCTTTCACAGCACCAATACAACAGGGCACACCTTGCCACCTGCAGTGTCATCGAGTGGACATTTGGCATGCTCGAGAGCAGGTATCTTTGTTTGGACTGGTCATCTATAATCCTACTTTATGATGTTGGGAAAGTAGGGAACATCATCTAGACGTGCTGCTTGCTCCATAACATTGCCCTGGGTCAAGGCCATGATGATCTTGGAGATATTGTATCAGTTGTGGAGGAACTGGATCCTATGGCATCAACAGAGAATGAGATCAGCAACAAATTCATTTGCCAGTATTTCTAAAGGAAGTGTGATGTTACTAAAATAACAATATAGGGACATATGTTTAACAGTAAATATTTATAACTACTACTACTGTAAGTATAGAGGTCACTTAATGTTTGGGTAGTTATTTTGTACTTAATCTCAAAACTGCTGTACATATTCTGTTGTGCTTGTGTGTAATATTTGGCAAACCATGTACTTTTTGATACTAATACCATTAACACTTTTAAAACACACTAAATTAACCTTTAAATGTGAAGCCTTTTTGTCTTTTAGATAACTCACAAAATACAGTTAGAATTCTGTGTAAAAACCACATAACATAAATTTTGACGTTGCATAAGTTACTGTGTGAAGCAATATTTATCAAAACATATATATTGCATACTGTACAACATAATTGTACATAGTAATGTCTTGTGAAACAAAAAAAAACAAAATAATGTTGCAAGCACATCAAAAATAAGTTATACAAAAATATTTCACTTTTATTTTTTTGGACCAGAGACATCACACACCCTACCTTGACCTTTAATTAGCCCACCACGAGTAAGCAGGCCACGGCAGGGGGGAGTAGTAGGCGAGGCAGACACTGATATTGGTGGCACACTGCTTACTGTGGATACGATAGTGCCTCCAATGCAGCTCTTTGTCCAACTAATTCACGATGGACATTTACTAGAGATTCAGTTTGTGCCCTAACAGGTTGAGTAAGGTCAAATAAGTGCAAATCAATATTGTTGGCATTTGATATTCTACGTAAATGTCGGCCAATGCTATCCAGTTGATCTGTCTGCTTTTTCATAAAACCCAATTGTGCATTTCCGAAACTATCTACTGACATTTCCTCCACAGATGGAGTACACTGTGGTGTGGCTGTGACCTGTGGTGGTGTGTGTTGTAGTTGCAGAGTGTCCACAGTTACCACATCACTAATGTCTTTAACAGGCTGCATATGATCAACAGGGCACAATGTGATGTCCTGCTGATCTGGGTCATCACTTGGTGATCCTGGTGATGTTGGATCTGGTATTGGTGGTGCTGTTCTTGTCGGTGCTGGTCTTGGAGGATGGGGCTGTGAGGGGCCTAAGATATACAAAATTTTGCTAAGTAATTCTTACAAACAACAAACACTAACCATTATTGAATCCCATTATATATATTTTTTTTTAAATTATTTGTAGTTTTAGAAAAAAGTACATGAACTATTTTGCCTATATATCATTGCTTTGACTTTGAACAAAGTAAGCATTTTCACATATTGCTCTGATACTATATAGGCCACATTACATGTTGTTATGGATATGTGGCTACATGTCACAATCTTTTACATTCAGTGAGGTAAATGGCTGTGGAGGCACTGGCTAGTATCAGAGCAGATTTACACACACATATATGAACCAGAGTGCTCATGTGGCCTGTATACAAAGGTTCAGCAATAATACTGCTGTAAATTAGCTAAGTTTTGATCAAAGATGTGCCGAAAAAGGTCGGCCTTTGTCTTTTCAGATTCATTTTTAAAATTAAAACTCTGGAGTATGACATGAGAAGCTCTACCTCAACTGCTTCATCCGACCGTACGTGACTGGTTTTGTGATATTAATGGTATATGTCTATGGCATAGTATTACACACAATACAAAAGACTCACTTTTTCTTTTCCCATTTTTAAAGCACTTTCCAGCTTGCTCTTCCACCAATGGTCTACTTCTTTTTCTACTTCTTTTTCCAAAGGCCTCGCCTCACTGGTGCAGCTGAAAAAAAAGACTCAAGTCTTACAGTGGCCAATTATGATATTTTGCAAAAACTAATTTCCATGAATACACATTGCATGTAAAGAAACCACTTTTACATCGATGAAAAAAAACAAAACTCTGTTTGGTGTCTTTGTCCTAAAAAACAGGTTGGGTATACCAGCAGTCAGTATGCCAGCTGTGAAAACACCAATAACGGCATCCCAATGCTCAGCATCCCGACAGGGGTCCGTAACTATGCTAACCCTCCCCCTTCTCCCCCTAACCCTCTGTTCCTGCATCCTAATCCTAACCCTCCCCCCTATACCCTAACCCTAACCTTCCCCATTGGTGCCTAAACTTAACCCTCCCCCTTGGTGTCTGAAACTAACCCTCCTCCCTTAGTGCCTAACCCTAACCCCCCCATGGTGCCTAAACCTAACCTCCTCTCCCCCACGGTTAACACCTAACCCAGCCTGCTATACTTACGTTTGGGATGCTGGCTGTCAGGATTCCGGCATCAGCATCTGAACTGGCGTTGGGATTTCTGCACCAGTGTTCTGTCCCAAGTCGGGATTCCATCAGCCAGCATCCCATATGTAGGTATCATAACTACATCCCCTAAAAATTAGTGCACTCATGTTGAAATGCTGAAAATTTGTGCTGGGGTACCTCACAAACATCTTGATGTGTATAGTACTCAGGGGGAGATTTAATAGAGCTTGGAGAGAGATAAAATTGGAGATAAATAGCACCAACTAATTAGCTCCTAACTGTAATTTTTCAAACACAGCCTGTAAAGTGACAGTAAGAAGCTTATATTTTGGTGCTATTTACCTCCAATTTTATCTCTCTCCAAGCTCTATTAAATATCTCCCTTAGTACTTTATACTCTGTAACTGTTGGCTTAACTTAGAAATAGTTATATTATAGTGGTAAATATTAATTAGGCCTCCATATACTGTAGAACCACACATACCAGCATGTCATGACAGTGAAAAGTATATTCAATGATGAAAGTGTGTGAGGGTATGCTGGGATATGTTGTTCCACAACAGCAGGAGGTGGGCTTATTGGTCTATTACCAAGAACAAACTTAATATGTTAGTTACAGATAATAAAGTTGAATAAATTGTTTACATACTCACCAGATTGGTCCGGAGTTGGAGGTCTGTGGGTGTCCTGTATCTGGACTCCTGGGAGGACTTCAGAAGCTATAACTTGTTTTAATTCCTCCTCGAAGACTGTGTAGCGTGTTGGTATGTAGTGGCCTCCCCGTGTCCTGCAGGCCTGCTTCAGCTCTTCTGCCATTTTTATTTTCAATACCCGCTTTACGTCATTGAACCTTTTTTTAATGACATTATTATTATTATTATTATTATTATTACATTTTATTTATAGGGCACCACAAGAGGTCCGCAGCGCCATACATACAGTAAAGGGTACACAGAACATTACATTACAATACAGTAGCCAACTTATAAAAAGAGCACAAGTAACAATTAGCAACACAATTCTCCATACACAATACAGCTGGGAAGGTGAAGGCTGTCATAGAAGTGCTAGAGAAGAAGGCTGTGAGACAGTGGGGAGGAGGACCCTGCTCCTAGGAGCTTACAAATCTAGGGGAGATGGACAGATGACATGAGGCATGAGCCTGTAGAGGAGGACCTGAGTGCAGGAAGTAGGCGAGGTACAGATGGGTGTTGCAGGACGGGACAGATAGCCGACACTTGGTGATGGTTATGTGGTGCAAGGGTATGCTTTGATGAACAGGTGGGTTTTCAATTCACGTTTGAAGCTCTGCAAGGTTGGGTAGAGCCTAATCGAGCGAGGGAGCTCATTCCAGTGAAGGGGGGCTGCATGAGCAAAATCTTGGATACGTGCATGAGATGAAGTAACCAGGGTGAAGGAGAGGTAACAGTCATTGGCAGACCGAAGTGAGCAGGAGGGAGTATGTAAGGAGATGAGGTTGAAGATGTAGGGAGCAGTAGAGTTAGAGAGGGCCTTGTATGTGAAGGTGAGGAGTTTGAAGAGGATTCTGTAGGGCAATGGGAGCCAGTGCAGGTTTTGGAAGAGGGGAGCAGCAGAAGTGGAACGGCAGGAGAGCAGAACGCATAGAGAACAGACTGGAGGGGAGCAAGATGGCAACGTGGAAGGCCAGTAAGTAGAAGGTTGCAGTAGTCAAGCCAAGAAATGATTAGTGAATGAATAATCAGTTTGGTAGCATTCTGGGAGAAGAAAGGCCTAATACGAGCAATGTTGCATAGCTGGAGCCGACAGGATTGAGCCAGAGATTGAATGTGGGGTGTGAAGGAGAGGGTGGAGTCAAGGGTGACACCCAAACAGCGAAGTTGGGGGACAGGGGAGGTGTTTGTGTTGTCAACTGTGATAGTGAGATTGATGTGTTATACACATCATGCCGAAAGCTTACGGCAGCTGTGCCGCACCACATTGCCTTTTCCCTGTCCATGGGAGTGTGGTGCCCCTGGTCTCCTAGGAGATGGTAGAATACTGGCACCATCGCATGTACTAATGCACAGTTTTCCTCATAGGATAACCACACATTTTGCCCACTGTGGGTTTTTCCAGGCAAGGGTACAGCAGCCTCTTCACTCTCCTCCTCCTGTGTGAGCACCTCCACCTCCTGGTCCTCACTACCTTCCTCATCCTCCTCACTGACAGCCTGCCCCACCAATACCTCCTACTCCTCCTCCTCCTCCTCCATCCTCCTCTTCTGGCCTAGTGTCCTGGATGATGTTAGTCACAAACTGCTGTCTCTCTCTCTCTCTCTCTCTCTCTCTGTCACAACCCCCTGCTCACAAAAAATGCCTCACTACCTTTCAAGCACAATGGAGGATCAGGGGTTTATATCAGTGATGTGCGATCAGGTGAAGCAGGTGAGGCAGAGACTTTCCTGTCATACTTAGGTATACTCCAAAGTTTTGACTATAAAACTGGCAAGAAAAAATTGAAGAAAATATTATAAATGTCTTCTTTGTATTATTCTAATAATTTTTAGTCAATTCTCTGGAGTAAAAAGTGTGTGACAGGTGAGGCACTGCCTCCCCTGTCTAGCTTTTCTGCACACCCCATTGGACTTCTACATGGAGAAGGGGACCGAACATCTGGCAGTTGGTAAGTATGTGTGAGTGTTGTAGGTGTGTAACAAAATTGTACTTTCTACAGCATGTGTATCTTGTGTTTTTTTAACTATTTTTTTAAAGTGGTAGAACAGGTGCTGCCTACCTACTGGCACTTGTAGTTCCACAAGTGCCAAAGGGCAGGCACACTGGTACCTGTAGTTACACTGTAAAAAACAATAGCTTAATTCTATTTTCAACACTATTATTCCTGCACCCACCGCCCAGGGGTGCAGCTTAAGCATGGGGTGCTCGGGAGAGGGAGAACCCCTTTATCGGGGGGTCCCCACCTCCCCTGAGATCCCCAGCTTGGGCTAACTGGCTTGGTGGGATAATTCTTTGGCTGGTGAGACCCAGTGAAAGGGTCCCCTGGCTGCGGCATTACACCCCGAATGGATTAGAACCCGGTTGCTGGTTTTAAAAATAAGGGAAATCCTACACAATTTTTCGCCCCTATTTTTAAACTAGGGCTGGCTCTGCAGGCCAGTGCTGGTTCCTAAAATACGGGGGAACCCTACACATTTTTTACCCATATTTTTAGGAACCAGGACTGCCTGTGGCACCCAGGGCTGGTTATGCTTTTTGGGGGGGTCATTTTTATTTTAAAATTATCTCTTTAGACTATCTGTAGATGCTGAAAAATACACCGATCACACTGATCTGTGTATTTTTCAGCAAAACACACAGCTCAGGAGGTGGTCTACTTTAAACTTCTATTTAGGTCCAAGTTTGCTACAATTACACCTGTAATTCTGGTAAATTCCAGAGTTGTGTATTTTTCAGTAAAAGTATTTTCGAGTTTGGCCGATGGTGTATTTAATCCTATTTGCAATCTCACCCGAGTTTTCCTGCGTTAGAAGAGAAAACACTCCCGAGTTTGTCTTTAATAAATTTGCGAGTTGAAAAAAATGCCTAAACACACCCGAGCTTGCAATCTCGACCAAACACGATTCTTAATAAATTTACCCCTAGAAGTGAAAAATTCAGAAAATTCATGAACAAGTGTTATATATGTCATAAGGCAGGAAGAAACACATCCAGTAGTATGGTAAAACAGTGGACCATTTATTCACTGAAGCTTACCAGACACTTCACAGCCAACATTAAGTCAGGTTTGCCTCTCTGGCTTACAGACAGCATACCAGATCCTCACAGCCTAATGCTAACAACCACCCCTGGCTTATTGCCTGGCCAGCTTGTTCGGCATCAGGAGCCCTGTGCTTTGCTTCCAGGAAAGCCTTCAGCTCAGCTCACAGGTGGTGCTGATAGCTTGGTTGGGAATCCCAGCATACTGCAAAACCTGGACTGGACCTGTCAATGAACCTACACTTGGGTAATCAAGTGGTGAATATTGCCTCTGTCTTGTGGCACTGTGGCCTCTTAGCCACATACCCTCCCCCTAAGCTTCAACTCCCTTGGTGAAGATGACAATTTTCCAAGCAAACTCACCTGTTCGCCCATCCTGCTTTGGACCTGTACTTGTGAACCTCTTCTCCTTTTCCTACTCTCCACTTCCCCTAGCTTCACCATGGGCCTCTGTGAGAGATTCTGAGGAGTGTACTTTCGAGACAGGGTGTCAGCATTACCTTGCAGTTTTCCAGACCTATGTTCAACTTTAAACTTTTTAAACTGAAATGGCTGTAATGCCAGAAACCAAGTCACCCTAGCATTTACTTGTTGGTGTGCATCCATTGAAGAGGTGCGTGATCTGTTATCAACAATAATTTCCTGCCCAACAGGTAGTATCGCAGGGACTCGATGGCCCACTTAATTGCGAGACACTCCTGTTCTATTGTTGCAAACCTCTTTTCTCGTGGCAACATTTTATGGCTCAAAAACAGAATTGGTCTCTCCTCTCCTTCTACCTCCTGGGACAATATCTCTCCCAACCCTGTTCCGAAGGTATCAACCTGAAGAATCTTTTTTTTTTTAAAGTCTGGAGTCTGCAGCACGAGAGCACGAACCAAGGCTCCTTTTAAATCTTTCCAAGCTGCTTCAGCAGTATCAGTCCAGACTATCTTATCTGGACTTTTTTTCCTCAAACAGCCGGTTAGTGGGGCTGCTCTGGTCGCAATGTCACAAATAAATTTACGATAGTAGCTCACTAACCCCAAAAAGGTTCTCAGCTGCGTTTTCCTCTCTGATTTGGGCCATGAAGATACAGCCTCCACTTTATTCATCTGAGGCTTTACCTGCCCCTGGCCAACTACATACCCAAGGTACTGTCAAAACTAAAATATTGAAACTGAATGAAGTACAATAAAATACAACACTTTCTGTACGTTATTATAAATATTAATTTTCATTATAAGTGTAATTACCTATTTTCTATTCAATTTGTATAACTGTATCTTGATGTTTAGTCTTATTTTAATCAGCATTTGATATGTATTGCTTTATAGATAAATACTGCATCTCTGCTGTAAATATAAATGTTATTTTATTGATGTAATGTTCTAGATCCCTTTCTTTGCAGGTAAGCAATGTAATGTGCTGCCCCTGAAACTCTATATTTCCCCTCACCCATGATACTGTAAAAACAAAAGAAATCCAGCATGGGATAGTCATCGGCAGGTTCCTCAGGCTTTATGAAGATCCGGCTGCACACACAAATGAGAAGGTCCTGTCCTATCCAACGTCGAGAATACACAGATCCCTGACTATACCCAATGATTTTATTCCCTAAGGACTATTTGAATGTGAACCTATAATTTGTACTGCAGTGACCTTTGGAAGTCAGAGTGCATTCAGAACTGAAGCCTTGTGTTGGTGCCAACCGCGCATGCACATTGTAAGGGGTGGTACTCTTTTTATTTCTTTGTGCAAATAAATCTTTTGGACTTTGGAACTCCAAGTAAGCTGAGCGGACTTCACAATTATTTCACTTTAATAGTACTTAGCCTCTGTCATACCAATGGCACATTTCTCAGAATTGGCACAAAACCCATGAACCCGTAAGGAGTTAAGTACGGCTTCTACTTTTGAGAGGTGTCTGGGCTAAAGATTATGATATCGCCCAAGTATGCAGTTGCATACTCTTGATGTGGTCTTACCAGCTTATTCATGGCTCTTTGAAAGGTTGCAGGGGCTCCATGTAAGCCAAAAGGTAGCATCCTATATTGGAATAATCCGTCTAGCATTGAAAATGCTGTTTTAGCCTTAGCTGGCTCTGTTAAGAGAATTTGCCAATAACCCTTGGTTAGGACTAAAGTAGTCAGGTATTGACGTTTTGCCAAATTCTTAACTAATTTGTCAACTCAAGGCATGGGATAGGAGTCAAATTTAGAAACCTTATTCAACTTTCTAAAGTCGTCGCAAAACCTCAGGCCCCTGAGGGTTTTGGCACTTTATACAATAGGATTGTTCCATTACTATGGGACTCTTCAATTACTCTGAACCAGAGCATTTCTTCTACCTCCCGTTTTACGGCTTCTCGTTTGGCTTCAGGGATGCGATAAGGCCTTTGATTTACAATATCCCCAGGTGGGGTGACAATGTCATGTTTTATGATTTGGGTTCTGGCTGGAATGGGAGAAAACACATCCTATTTCGACCTACCACTTCTATAACTTGCTGTTTTTGGCCTGTATTTAACCTCTCTTCAATAGGTACTATACATTCCTGAGTTTTAATAGCAACACCTGAGTTTTGCGCAATGCGCTCTCGCCATGGTTTCAACAGATTAATATGGTAGATCTGTTAAGCCTTTTGTCTCCCTGCCTGTCGGACCTTATAATTCACCGGCCCTACTTTTTAGTTAACCTCATATGGTACCTGCCAATGGGCATACAGTTTGCTCTCAGCAGTGGGAACTTGAACCAACACCTTGTCCCCAGGGTTGAAGGACCAAACTACAGCAGTTATGTTATAGTTGTATTTTTGTCGCTGTTGGGCTTGGTCCATATGTTGTTTAACTAAGGGACTTAGTTGTCTTAACCGGCTGTACAGTTGTGACATAAAGGTTCTTGAATGGGTTGTTGTTCCCACCCTTCTTTTAACAGGTCTAATGCTCCTTGTGGTTGTCTCCCATACAGGAGTTCAGGTGTGCTAAAGCCTGTAGAAGCCTGCACACAAAGCACCCTTGCAAGTCGTAGTACTTCATCCGCTTCTCTCGGAACCTTTTGATACGATGGAAAGTTCACTTTCAGTATCCACAAGGGCCCAGACTTCTTGACCTTCAATTTGTACTGCCACACAAAACAGGGTCAACTATTTGGGGGGAAGAAAGCCCGGTGCACATACTGATAGCTGGTCTAGCAACTTTGCCTGTCGTGCACTCCATTGGTTTGGACTGCTTTGGGCAATCACGACGTATATGCCCCAGTTCCCAACATTCATAATAGACTACCACAGGGTTCATTCTGATAGCTTCCATTAGACCCCAGTGCATGGCTTGGGCACAGGTAGTAGGTCCCGGTCAGGCACTTTTGTCATTTTCCCCAGTGTGAGGTACCGCTTGATAACTGTAGCCAATTCCTCAAAGGTCTGGGGGTCAGCCTGCAGAGCCCACTTCTGTATTCCTTAGTCTAAATCCCATATACAGTGATCTATGGCTACTAGTTACACCACTCAACTCCCTGCATTTACCTCTGGCTATAACCATGCCTTACCCAACCTGGCCAATTCTGCTAGCTGGATTCGGGGTGCTTTTGAAGGTGAAAATCACTAATAATGGAACCTTTGAGCATTGCTCGCTCCTGTCACCCCTATTCTAGCAAGTTTAATGGCCTTCAGCTGGGTATAAGAAGTGGCTTGCTGCTCAGGCAGATCAGTATATGCTTTCTGAGCTTCCCGGGTAAAATATGGGGCCAACTTATTGACTCATTCTTCTATATATATATATATATATATATATATATATATACACACACACTGGATTTGTGTGGGTCTGTTTAGTTAGAGGCACCCTGCAGCAGTATAAAGAGAGGAATGCCAACCTCAAATATACACAGAATAAGCAAAGAAAATACTGTGCTGGTGTGTCCCTGTCAAAACAACATACATATAAACATGTAAATAATCATTAATAGATTAAAAATGTTTGTAATACAGTACTATATACCAATGAATATAAAATCCTATAAATTAGTAGTAAATCTAAGCACCAACAATATACCTGTTAATATGACATGATTCTATTATGTGCACCACAATAATCTATACAAATATTAAGGCAATGGATAACAACAGTAAATATATATACAATGATACCTCAAGTTTGCAACAATGTCCCATATGCATATAAAAGTAACTATTCACGGATTAAAGAGTGTGTATACCATGAATATACAAGTCCAGCACTTAATTACATTATGAAGAGTGAGGCTAGATATAAGCCATGGATCACACCTCTCAATGCGATATAGTATAGATATATATTGTCACATCACACCAGTGGTCTCCATAATCGGCCTATTGACCTAATCAGAGGTCAATAGGCCGATTATGGAGACCACTGAATAGATTCCCTGTAATGGTATCCTACCACAGTCTTGAGGCGTCTCCAGTTGCAGTCCTTTCAAAGGTGTGCAAATATGCGGCAACAACATCAGTTGCCGTCATTTTCTGTACCACCTTTGGCTCTTGACCTGCTTTCCTGAGCTGCATTAACTCTGTATGCATCAGCTTATTATTTTTCAGCTGAATTTGTATCTGGGATTGCAACAATTGTAGTTGGGCTTGCTGGCCTGCGGCCACATTTGTGGTAGACCTAAGGACTTCTTCCATATTGTTTTCAGGTTGTGTAATAAATTTAACTTAGCTTCCCTTATAATAAGCCACTGTTAGCTAATGCTAACTAATGTGGGAAAATGAAAAGTAAAAGTGAGGAGAGATATGGAAACAACTCCTCTTTTAAGTTACACAATCACTTATAGCAGGAACACTTCTGTGTGTGTGCTTCAGGAGAATTAAAAAAAAAAAAAAAACCTTCCCCTTTAATTACAATTTACAATCTCTTAAAAATTTGCTGGACTACTCTTCCCAGTTTTAACCAAGCACACAAACCAATTAGGACTTTATTCCAACAAGCAACTAACTTAACCCTCTTCCTGCTGGTGCAATTGCAGGAAAGAGCACAGAATGAAAAATCTTAAAACTGATTTTTCTTTGGGTCGGTTACCCCTACTCACCCACCCAGCTGCTGTATGGCTCAGGCTTCCACCCAGCACCACACTTAGTGCCGGAAAACAGCTGACTGCCACAGCTCCCCTGGGTCTCTGGTGCTGTATTCGTTGGCTGGTCCTCACCTCAAGCAGATAAATGTAAATTCTATGCAGAGTAAGAAGTGCAATAGCAAAGATAAGTTTCACATACAGCAGCATAAAACATTGTTGGTATACTGACTTGGGTGCTACCAGGCATTTCAGCCGCAATGAAGTGTGGTTGACCACATTGACCATGTGCAATCCTATAACATACAATGGAATTGGTAGTGAAGTGCTTATAGCCAAAAAAATTGGAAGAGTCTCTACCCATTTTAAATTTTTTACTAAAAATAACACAGATATTAAAGTTGTGATTTATGGACCAGAGATGGAAACAAATATTATAGCCATTAGTCAGTGTCCTAGAGGCTACAGAGTTAATTTTGCAAGAGGAAAGTGCACTGCACAGAACAGAAATGGGGCCATGATAGCAACAAGTACCCAATGTCGTCAATTATGCATCCTTAACACACAAAAATTATATATAATTATGACAACTGAGTCACAGTCTATGGAACTTTGGCACAAAATATTTTGTCATCTTGGATATGACAGTGTTCAAAAATTACTGAATGGGATGGTTACAAAAATATTCATGATTGATATAGAAAAACCTATATGTGAAAGCTGTGTAACAGGAAAAGAGAGCCGTCATCCATTTCCAAAGTAACCAAGCAGAACTGAAGCACCACTAAAGCTAGTACACACAGATGTATGTGGTCCAATGGAAGTCAAGTCAATAGGTGGATACAGATACTTCATAACGTTCATGATGACTTCACAAGAATGACACATATATAGAGGTGTCTGTAGTAGTGAAGAAGATTGCAGACTGCAAGAAATTTGTAGAAAATCAGACAAGTCACAAACTTAAGACCTTGAGATCTGATAATGAAGGAAAATACATAAACAAAGATGTGGAAATCTTCGTAAAGAAGCTTGGAATTGAGGATCAATTAATCATTGCATACAGGCCAGTTAAAATGGTGCAAACTGCACACTAGTGGAAAAAGCCAGATGTGTGCTTGAAGGATGCAGTCCTAAACAAGCAATTTTGGACAGAAGTAGTGTTCACAGCAGTTTTATGAAAAAATGTTCTCCCACAGTTGCTTTAAAAGACAAAACACTAATTGAAGCATGGTGAGGAAGAAAACCAAGTGGAAAGCATTGCAGAACTTTTGGAGGTACTGCCTATGCACACATACCATAAGAGAGAAGATGCAAGCTGGACTCAAAGTTAGTAAAGTGTATCATGCTTTGTTATTACCATGAAAGTAAAGGGTACACTCTCTGGAATCAAAGTACTAGAAATATGTTATATTCCAAGAGATAGCACAGATAGAAAAAACTAGGGCTAGAAATGCAGAACAAGTATGTGTCACTGGATATGCCAGCAGCTGGAGACATATCTGAACTAAAGACTACCAGCATGGACATCCAACCACAGAAAATAAGTTCTGCGAAATAAAATATTGAAAAACCATCAAGAAAATAGTAAGAGAAATTTGCCAATATTGCTTTCAGTGAACCTCTAGATCTGAAAGAACCCCAAAGTCAGGAAATGACTGGTGTGAGTGGAAATCCAAAACAGGCAGAGACATTGCATGAATCAAGTCACATAAGTATAGTATGAAAGACATTAATAACCTTAAGAGTGACAGCAGTCGAGAAATTGTCCAGGAAGAGACTGTTCATATGCACACAGTCAGTGAGAGGAGTCAGACTGATATCCTTTTCATGAAATGTGGACAAGAATTGTCTCTAATGTTGATATATTCTTGCTTGTTTAACACTCAATTTTTATAGGTTGCTACAGTAAAGCTAAAAATGAAAAATGTTTGTGTAACATGGAGAAGGTTGAAGAGAAGGGGGTGCTGAAAGCTGGCGAACACTACTGTGCAGTCTCCCCGATACTCCTTTAGGGAATCATGAGTACATAACCAAGATGATCAGCGTTTGGTCTTCTGTGCACCATCTTGTCACTATAAAGGAGTGCCACAGTTAGACACGGATGTGTTAACCTTAGCTCAGTGAGATCCTGCAATATACTGCATTCTACACCTCAATCACCCCTCTATCTTGCACTGTTATCTACATACAGTCACCGGCAAGTGGTATGTATGCTCCGCCCAAGCTCCACTCCATGCTAAAAGTTTGTTATGTGCATAACTGTGAGTCACATTACTATTAAAAACTGTAAACCACTCAACTGGTTAAGCACTGGGCTGTTTAATGACTTTAAGGAATCCACTGGTGTATACTATTATGCTATAATCATCACTAATAGAACACACATTTATACGTGCTGCACATCTGTTAGTTTAGAGCAACTGTGTGCAGCCTAGTATTTCACTTTATTGTCAAACTCAAAACTGTAGTAAGAGCCAGACCAGTTTTTCCCCATGTTCCATGGCAGTTTCTGTCAGAGGGTGGAGATGGAGATCAATAAAGGAGCAATAGAGATGGCAACAGCTATGGTGACTGACATCAATGACCACTAAACTCTTTGTGTATCAAGGGGCTGAACTGAGATGGTATTGCATTAGATCTCTCTAAATGACCTTGTTTTTGTTCTGATGGCACTGATTTGCATTACCACAATAATTTCCCATAACAATTTGACCTAGCATAAGTTTTTTTCTCTGATTGGATGTAGCTTCTGGTTCAGATATATCCCCAACTGCTGGTATATCCAGTGACACAAACTTGTTCTGCATTTCCAACTCCAGCTCTTCTTTAAGTAGTGCTGTCTCATGGAATATAACATCTCTTGACTTGACAAGCTTTCTAGAGTTTGGATTCCAGAGTCTGTACCCATTACTCTCTTTGTCGAGTCCAAGCATGATACACTTCATGGACATTGATTACAGATTGTCTTTTCTATTTGGGGATATGTATATGGGCAGGAGATCCAAAAACTCTGAGATGTTTAACACTTGATTTTCTTCCTGAACAAACGTCTATTGTTGTTTTGTCTTTATAGACAAATGTGGGAGCACAATTTTTCAAATAAATTGCTGTAGACACTGTTTATGCCCAAAAACACTTATCTAGGCCTGCATCTTTTAGCATACTTCGAGCTCCGTCCACTAATGTATGATTTGCATGCTCATTTACACCATTCTTTTCTGTCATGTATGTGATGGTCAATTGTTTAGATATTTTCCTCCATTGCCATACCTCAAGACTTTTAGTCTATGACTGGTTTGAGTTTATACTAACCTTTTGTAGTCTGCAATTTTCTTCATGACTTCACTCTTTTCTTTGATGAAATAAATGTGTGTCATTCTTGTGAAATCATTGATGAACGTTATGAAGTATCTGTATCCACTTATTGATTTAACTTCCATCGGACCACACACATCTGTATGCACCAACTCCAGGGATGCCTCAGCTCTGCTTGCTGATTCTTCATGTGTATTAAAGCTATAATTTGTTGTCCATGTACTGTCTTTTTTAATATTTTCTTTACAGTGGGTGTACAGATGCCAGCAGCCTGCCTGCTGGCTCCTATAGTCCCACTGTAAAGAACAATATTTCTTTATTTTACACAATTACTTGGATCTTTAGGAACATGTGTGTCTTCCTGCTGTAGTGTAAGATCCCCAGCTGGTTCAGCACAGTGCTGGTTACTGGATATATGGGGGAACCACACACCATTCTACCTCTGAATGCTTTAGGGGTGGATACCACTCCTTTTTTTTACTTTAGATTTTTAACAGAGTCCAAGCATGATACACTTCATGGACTTTGATTACAGATTGTCTTTTCTATTTGGGGATATGTATATGGGCAGGAGATCCAAAAACTCTGAGATGTTTAACACTTGATTTTCTTCCTGAACAAACGTCTATTGCTGTTTTGTCTTTATAGACAACTGTGGGAGCACAATTTTTCAAATAAATTGCTGTAGACACTGTTTATGCCCAAAAACACTTATCTAGGCCTGCATCTTTTAGCATACTTCGAGCTCCGTCCACTAATGTATGATTTGCATGCTCATTTACACCATTCTTTTCTGGCATGTATGTGATGGTCAATTGTTTAGGTATTTTCCTCCATTGCCATACCTCAAGACTTTTAGTCTATGACTGGTTTGAGTTTATACTAACCTTTTGTAGTCTGCAATTTTCTTCATGACTTCACTCTTTTCTTTGATGAAATAAATGTGTGTCATTCTTGTGAAATCGTTGATGAATGTTATGAAGTATCTGTATCCACTTATTGATTTAACTTCCATCTGACCACACACATCTGTATACTCCAACTCCAGGGATGCCTCAGCTCTGCTTGCTGATTCTCCATGTGTATTAAAGCTATAATTTGTTGTCCATGTACTGTCTTTTTTAATATTTTCTTTACAGTGGGTGTACAGATGCCAGCAGCCTGCCTGCTGGCTCCTGTAGTCCCATTGTAAAGAACAATATTTCTTTATTTTACACAATTACTTGGATCTTTAGGAGCATGTGTGTCTTCCTGCTGTAGTGTAAGATCCCCAGCTGGTTCAGCACAGTGCTGGTTACTGGATATATGGGGGAACCACACACCGTTCTACCTCTGAATGCTTTAGGGGTGGATACCACTCCTTTTTTTTACTTTAGATTTTTAACACTTTATTTACAATACACACAAAAACACTACACAGATGTGACTGACACACAACACATTGCTCATAGGCACTTCTATTAATTTCTTCTATTCTGGCCCTTGCTCTATCATGTTTTTAAACACTATTCTTATTAAATCTGTGAGTTCTATTTCTGTATATTGAAAGTACTTGCGTGTTGGTTTGATGGTCTATTGACTATAATTTACATGAATGGTTGTCTATATCTGTGTGGGATCAGGGTTGGACTGGCCCACAGGGGTATAGGGGAAACCCCCAGTGGGCCCCACTGCCTGAGGGCCCACTGCTCCTCTAGGAACAGGTTACAGACTGTGCTTTTGAATTATACATTATGCATATATTACATTATACTGCACAGGACTATAGTGTATTTTCTACAATGCATTGCTGTTATTAATCTGGTACATTATCATGCATGATCTAACAGTATTTTATATACTGTGTGTATAAATATATATATATATAATATTTTTTTTTAAGGGGCCCAGATCATGCTCTAATGGCCACACCCCTCAGAAGGCTGGCCACACCCCTAAGTATGGGCCCCTCTCACTGCATTCCCCTGGTGGGCCCCAGTCTGACACTGTGTGGGATTGTGTTTTTGCACACGAGTTTGTTTTTAGTTAATCTCTGAGTTAAAAAATCAGGGGAAACTCGCACGGAAATACAATCTTGGCCAGACATGATTCTTAGTAAATTTATATCATAGTGTGCAATGCACTATTTTCAGCATATAACTCAACTGGCACACACTCCTGGAACTTTAGCAGCTTAGTCCTGACAATTTCTGTAGTTAGCTTGGCTGTGTTAACATCTAACGCTACTACCAGAAAGTGAAAGTTACATTCTGTAGCATTACTATAGCAATCTCCTCGTCACCTAATTAGACTTCTACTTAACTGCTGAGGTATGGACATCAATTTGTCAATGGAGTCACTCATACTTGTGCATTAACTTAACTTGGTTTAATACGATAAACACCTCAGATTAATTCTTCTCATCGGACCCCCATATGCTGCCTGCAATGCTGTTGACATATCTTTAGCTGACATTTTTCCTTGTATAATATAATATATGTGCTGTTCAACATGTAAGCCTATTGTTCCCATGGCTCTTTCTATATCACCTGAGATTGGACTGTAAACTGGGTCAACTGTAACTTTCCACAACCTTTCATGCTTAATTATATCCCCAGTGAAAATGTCCAAGTAGTCTCATTCTCTGAATCTTTCAGTTTAATGAAACACATCATGGATGTAATTCCTGTATATAATACTATGTACTGACATGCTTCACTGATTTAGTCAATGTGGGTGACTATGGTTTAATTGCCTGGGCACATAATCTATAGTAAACAACAACAGATTCACCAGGTGTACTAGATAGCTCAGGAGTTAACCAGCAGTTTGGTTTGTTGTGTAGCAGTATGTTTGTACAGTCATACTCACAGTTACATACAGTCAGTGCCCTGAATGGAGCACAGCTGGGTAGCAGAGGCGTAACTAGGGTCTTTGGTGCCCAGGGCAAGATGACAAATGGTGCCCCCCCAACTGTGTGTGCCAAAGAATGGGCATGGGCACATGCCACAAGGGTGTGGCCACTGAAAAATTGGGGTGTATCAACATGACACACCACCATTTCTGGTCACTCTGGAAACATTCATTTCCATTCCATATGCACTTTACCTATATGGTGGTTTCTTACAACTGGGAACCTCTGAAGAAATGTATCCTGCCTGGGCAGACTGTGTCTTCAGTTGGTATTCACTATTCATGTAGGATATCATGGTCCGGGAAGATGCCTGTTTGTGTAGGAATATTACTGAGGTCATCATCATATAACAATGGATCAATCAGACTTGTGCCTCCTGTGCCACTTCCTGACCCCTACATCTCTCAGCCAAACCATCATTTCCTCATTGCATTGTCTCTCAGCCACACCATCATCTCCTCCCTGTGTCGTCTCTCAGTCACACCATCATCTCCAACCTGCGTCATCTCTTAGCACACCATCATCTCCAACCTTCGTCATCTCTTAGCACACCATCATCTCCTCCCTGCATCATCTCTCAGCAACATCATCATCTCCCCCCCTGCATCTCTCAGCCACACCATCATCTTCCCCGTGTCTCTCAGCACACCATCATCTCTCTACATCTCCCAGCCATACCATCATCTCCTCCCTGCATTGTCTCTCAGCCACACCATCACCTCCACCCTGTGTCATCTCTTAGCCACACCATCATCTCTCCCCTGCATCATCTCAGCACACCATCATGTTCTGCCTGCGTCACTTACCATCACCCTTCACTCTGAGTCTCTCAGCCTCCACCCTTCACTATGTATCTCTGTCACTCTGTGTCAAACATCCTTCCCCCTTCCTTCATGCTGTGTCTCTCTGTGCCACCCCTTCATTCTGTGTCTCTGTGTGCCCCCCTTCATTCTGTGCCCCCCATCCCTTCCTTCTCTCTCTGTTTCCCTTCTCCCCTAGTAACTGCCAGATGCCCTCACCCAGAGCCGTAACTAGACTTTTTGGTGCCCCGTGCCAGAGAGAGCAATTGCGCCCCCCTCCCATTTTTTAAATAGGGATGTAAGATAGTGCACCTGAAAAAGGGTCATGGCCTGATGGGGAAGGGCCAGGGAAGAGATAGGGCAGGCCAGGAGATGCTGGGAATAAAAAAAGCGGAAGCTACAAGTGAGAATGATAATAAACAGGAAACTTGACAGAGCCAAACAGCGCCCCCTGCCCTGCGATGCCCTGTGCCATGGCACTGGTCGCACTGCCCTAGTTACAGCCCTGCCCTCACCTCTGCCTTTTGTTTGGATGAGCCGCAGAGGGTGAGGACAGGCCGGTGCCAGGGCTCTTCTTCCTAACAGGACAGGGAGCATGATGTCACATGACACTGCGTTCCCGGAAGCAAGGTGGGAGGTGCAGTCATGCCGCCAAGCACCATGCTCGATGGCACAATGGCGAGTCTGAGGCAGGCAGTACTGGGAGCTGTGTTATTCCCCCTCATATATCACTGTACGGTTCCCCTCTGTAATAATAATAGCACATATAAGTGTGTGCTGAGAGCTTTGTTAGTACCAGTGGCGTCACAAAGGGAGTGCGTGTGGTGCAGGCCGCATCCGGGTGTCACCTGCTAAGGGGTGACACCTAATTGCACACTCCCCCCCATTGACAGAAGCCAGGTGTTGCACTGTAGAATTATGTGCAGCACTTGGCTCCTGTCACAATTAGGGAGCTGACACTAAAAGTACACTGGTCCCTCCAGGACCCCCCGGAGAGACTAAAACCAGGGTTCAGGTGTGTGGCCCCACCTCAACTTGTGAGGCCACACCCCTTGTCACGAGGCCACATCCCCTTTTCCTGGCGCGGCACTGCTAAGCTGCCCACTCCTACCCACACCGGTGCATCAACAGGTAGGGACGCCACTAGTTAGTCCCCCTCATATATAACTGTATGGTCCCCTCTCCCCTATATAATAATAATAATAGCACCAGTGACAACTGTTGGGCCTGCTATGGCACCCAGGGAGCGTGCCTTGCTTGCCCCACCCTAGCTGGGTAGCAATGTATATACAAGCAAGTGGTTTGACTCTTTTGTGGTTTTTAGCCAGCATAAATTGTGTGGTCTCTTGGAGCTGTGTGGAACATGAGCATCATGGAGGCAGCGTAGTAACACACTCCATATTTCAAAAGTACCAACATCTCTACAATCAACAATATCCCTGAGGTGCCATCCTCATATGTGGAGAATGTTAAACTTATGGTACCACTATAACATTTGTTCATACTTGAAACAATGTATAGTACTAGTAAGTGCTCTCCTTATAAGACGTGCAAGGTCTATTGTAATGTAATAACATAAAAATCAGATATGTAAATGCAAAGTTAATGTTTATTATGGTATGTAACAGTATATGGTAAAGGTGCCTAATATAAGACATACAAGCTAACCAAACACAACAGGATACGGGGGTGGTGTTGGATGGGATGGGGAGAACATGCTAAGGTTAAACAACTTTTTTAACCTGTTGGTTGTTTAACCTTAGCATTTCTCCCCATCCCACCCAAACCCACTCCGCATCCTATTGTGTTTGGTTACCTTGTACAGTATGTCTTATACTCATTAGGCACCTTTACCATATACTGTTACATACCATAATAAACATTAAAGCCCCGTATCCACTTGCCGATTAAACAGAGCGATTGAACGATAACGACATTGTTATCGTTCAAACGCTCATTAATCGTGCACAAATTGGGCATGAAAAAGTCTAAAAAACAACCAGCGATGTGTGCTCCCGCTGGACGTTTCCGACATCAATCATCACCTGAACATGCCGGTCAATCTGCCGATAACGACAGATTGGGCATGTTCGGGGATGAGGGAGAGTGCCCACACTGAATGACATATCATTCAGTGTAGGCACTACAGGGGAAGAGGAATGACTGTACGATTACAATGCTGTAATCCTACTGTCGATCCAAGATCCGCAAGTGGATACGCACCTTTACTTTGTATTCACTATTTACCTATCTGATTTTTATTTTATTTATTTACATTACAATAGACCTTACACATCTTATAAGGAGAGCGCTTGCTAGTACTATCCATTGTCTCAGTTATAAAGAGATTGGTGACCTCTTAAGCAAATAGCAGCTCCCACATCAAACATTCCAATATCCTCCATACTGTATGCGCATTGCAACTTATATTTGCTCGTAATTGCCAACTTCTCAGCAGGGGTTTCCAGAAGTGTCCAGGTGAGGGAGCAGCCAGGCAGGCAGTACAGTCGCTTGTTGCTTTGACTATAAAAACGTTCTTACAGGTAACCAGTACTTGATTTACACATGTACCTGAAACAAAATGCACTGCTCCTGATCTTCTAACATATTTTCCTGTATTTGCTCAAATCCCCATTAACTTAGGAAGAAGTAATGTTTAAACATCAATTAAATTATAAGTTTGCTTCACCAGGAAAATAAATGGGAATATAAGGCTTAGAATATTTAGTACCTAGTAAAATCAGACTTGTTGGAAGAGCAGAGAAGCTGGTACATGTACACTAATAAACAACACATATGCACCATTGTAAATGATTAGAGAAAACTCAAAATAACACTAGTGGCACCAGAGCATGGTTCTGTGCCACCCTGGGCCGGCCATGCCTCCTAACATGATGTCACACCAAAGTGCGGTACCTTCTGCACTATGAATTAGAGTATTGCCCGGATCGTTCTTAGGACAGACTCTACAAGCTACAGGGAGTGTGCCCGGAGCATTCCAGGCATCCTGCAATCTAAAACAGGTGACACGGAGTAACAATAGTGTTGCCTCCAGGGCTCTGAGCCCTGGTAAATGGCACGACTCTCCCACCCCTGGTTACGGCTCTGTAGACTTGTTCTGTCAAATGGAATACAGGCTACCTTTCAAAGGAGAAGCCTTAGGGCCTAAACAATTCTCTCAGGACATTCTAGAACATACACAAAAAGAGAAATATGGATGCTGGTTATTTAATGCTTCTGTCATAAACACTTCCCTATAGAAGAAGCCTGAGAATCCAGGCAATGTATCAGTGAAGACTGAGCACACTATGGGCCTGATACAGAGTTGCAAGAAAGTCTGCTTGCGGATGCATTTGTCTATTTTTAGCCATTGCTACTTTGAGGGACTACGGGTGATTCGGAGTGGATGTAGCTGAACGGCAACAGGGCATTAGCATGTAGGATTAGTTCCACGGGTGTCTAGACAGCATCAACACTGATTACAGTCAGATCTCTTGCACCAACGATAGGGCTGATGTAAATGTGTGCTGATAGTGATAATGGCTACTTTCTTAGAGAATGTATTGGGGCACATATTTGTCCAAAGCTGACTGCAGGCAGAGATCTGCATTTGTTTCCAAGCATGTAATGTGACCGCACTTTGTGTAACCCTGTATCAGTCCCTATATAGTGAAAGGGATTGATGATGTCATCAAGCTTTTAGGATGCCCACTGAGTGAACAGTTTTGCTATTCAAGCATTTTAACACATCACAGATGGTGTAATGGTGAGCATTGCTGCCTCACAGCACTGAGGTCTTGGGTTCGATTCCCATAGGACCTTAACTGTGTGGAGTTTGTATATTCTCCCTGTGCTTGCGTGCGTACTCCAGGTTTCCTCCCACACTCCAAAAATATATTGTTAGGTTACTTGGTTCCCAACAAAAATAACACTAGTGTGTAAGTATGTACATGTAGTAGGGAATATAGATTGCAAGCTAAACTGGGGCAGGGAGTAATGTGAATGGACAAATATTCTCTGTAAAAGCGCTGTGGAATGTGTGTGCACTATATAAATAACTGGTAATAAGTAAATAACACCCAGCTACCCCAATTTCAGTGCCCTTCCATTATAACATTTGTATTTTTAGTGCATTATAAATTATTGACTTGGGCAAGATTCATATACATATTCATATATCATAAAATTATGTGTGATTTCATTAAAAAAGTAATGATATATATGAAAATCTTTTGACTTTGCACATTTGCACCTGAGATAATACAACTGTTATGCATTCAGAATTTATATTTGTTATATGCATTTACTGTATATCTGTGCAAGCACCACCTAATGGTCAGTCTGATATCTGTTGATTCGAACTTCTTCGGCTACCATAGTAAATTTGCCAGATGCACCCTGGGTAGGTCATAGTGCAGACTTCATTTTAGCTCCCACATGGTCCACTGCAAACAGGTGCTATATATTTCTCCCCTCAGCACAGCACAGATGAAAAGATTTGCTGTCATTTCTGAATCATATTTTATGTTTGTATTGCATCATATCAGTGCATGTTGTAATTATATTTCATGTATGTTTTTATTTCAGTTTTACTATATTTTCCTATTACTACAATAAACACCATTCTTTAGATCTTCACATATAGATTGCATTATTGAAAAGTAGGAATGATTATGCTGTTTATCCAATTATATATAGAGACCAAAAGGAACCATACAATGAGGACAGAATGACCACTCTACAATACATTTTACAATTTTAATTAATCCTGCCAGGAGCAGTTTTATGCAAAACCAATTTATCTACCAGTATGTCTGTATGCAAAACAAGATTACTGTATCTAAAGGAACCACATGCAAACATAGGAAGAACAGGAACTCCACACTCCAGTACTGCAAGACAGCAATGTGACCACTAACCACTAATACTAACCACTGCTCTATTTTGTGACATCATCACTTGGCGACTTTAGGCAAAAGTATTTTCTACTATTAAAAGAGAAACCTGTCTGCTTGCTTATTTGGAAATAGTGTCAATTTTGTGTTGCCAGTGGGAAAGGAGGGGGTGGGCTCTTATTCTAGCAAATGGTTTATATTATTCTGCTCCCCCCACCTTAAAAAATACATTCCGACAATATTATGGCTAATTTCAGAATTAACCCCACCCTTAATTTAACTGGCATCTCTCTCCCTCTCCCTCTCCCTCTCACTCTCTCTCTCTCTCTCTGACTGATCCTTTTGTTGCTTTGTTATAGGCTTCTCATCTCAGCAAAAATAGCTTTTAACTTAACTGAGCCCCAATTTAGAAGCAGGTCTAAGAATGTATACATTTCAAGGAAAACTCAGCTGGAGAAATAAAACTCTTGTAAATGGCTAGAGATAGGTGAAAATCATGGGCAGCATTCCAAAAACACTAAACTATTCGACTGAGAACATCTGCTCGAGGGTGGACTCCTCCATCCTTACAGCACAAATAAAAAATATTACTGAAGTTTTTTTTCTCTAAAGATACTATTTCATTTTCAGACTGGCTCATTTTTTGTGGTTATTTTTAAGCCTATATCATTAAATGGTCTATCAGGAGAATTTAATGGCTGGGCTGCCTGAGCAGCTTCAAGCAGCTTTAAAGGAGCAGGTTATGTCTATGAAAATAAAAACTCCCCCCATACACTTTGCAAGACTTTCATGCATTTCTTCAGCAAGTGATATTGCAGCTGTCACTGTTGAATGACTGGCAGAGGGAGACATAGGAATACAACACACAGCCGACCATGATCATGAGTGAACCTAGGCTTAGGGGTATATTTATTAAAGGTTGATTTTTTTATCGATTTTGATTGATTTAAAATCAATATAAATTGAACAACATTGATGCTGTTTTTCTGGGGCCAAATCACACATTTACTAACAGACCATTTTTGATTTATTTTTTTAAATATTAATAAATGTGTGATTTAGCCCCTGAAACACAATATCGATGTTGATCAATTTTTATACATTTTAAATCTATTAAAATCGACCTTTAGTAAATATACCCCTAAGGGTAGTATGGATTCTGGGCCTGATTCACTACCGTACGCAACTGCGAATACACACACAATCTGCTGATTGTTTTGCGCTGCACATGTGTATGCATCGCAGTGTGCGTTCGCGAAATGGCCACTGTGATGGGGGCTGCAATCGCATTGGCCACACATACCCATCACGTAGTGATTGACAGGAAGTGCCATTTGTGGGTGGTAATGGGGGGGGGGTCGGGGAAACACAGGCTTGCCATTTCGTTCACACACCATTGCAGGGCCTCTGTCAGTATTGTGACCATCGGCATCCGGACCATTAGAATCCTGACTACATACCATATCAACAACAGGTCAGTGCAATATAGATGTTAATGTCTTTTGTTAATTCTGTGCTTCCATTTGTGGAATAGCAAGCCAAAAGGAATATGCCCATGGTAAAATAGTAAATATTAAAAATGTCACTTCTACCTTCTGTGTACAATAACTTTAGGGTTTCCCCCTTTATTGATTTTAAAGTTGTCAATCAGCAACACAAATGTTCCAAATCAATGCCCCATGCCGTCTAGCTGTAGGGCAGGAGAAAGTTCGCTCTTTTCAGCATCAACTGAAGTTTTTTGTCCCTTTTACCCCATGATCATTGGTTATATCGACAGGAAGTTTTCAATTCCATACATCAGGACATCATATACAACCAGTCCCCCAGCTCTCCACCTCCTCATTTCCCAGATCACCCCTCCCCATCAACTTTACCAACTCTAACATCCTTCTCCCTTGTATCTGGAGAGGAAGTCATGAGTGGATTGTCTACAACCGCCTTACTGAGTTTCATTCCTCCCACTCCCTCCTTGACCCTTTTCAGTCTGGCTCTCGCTCTCTCCACTCCACTGAAACTTCCCTCACAAAAGTCAGCAACGACCTCCTTGCTGCCAAATCCAAAGGCCACTACTCTCTGTTAATTCTTCTTTATCTCTCTGCAGCTTTTTACACTGTGGACCACCCTCTCCTGCTGCATATCCTTTACTCCCTTGGTCTACATGACACAGCCCTCTCCTGGCTGTCCTCCTACATCTCTGACCAATCTTTCTAGGTTTCCTCTCATGACTCCTCTTCCCCCCCCCCCCAGCCTCTTACATTAGGGGGTAAATTTACTAAGAATCGAGTCTGGGAGAGTTTGCTTTTTTTTCAACTCGATTAGCTTCACCTAAACTCGGGCAATTTGAAGCTCCTGAGACTTGCAAATTTACAAAGAAGTGAGTTTAGATGAGAGTGAGATGGCCGATGGTGAAGCAGAATGAGATTTCTCTCCCGAGTAGCAGGTTTTGCAGGAAATTTCTCCCCCTAGTAGCAGGTTTTACAGGAGATGACTCACCGGAGATTGCAGTGTCTTCTCTCTGCAAAACTCTCCTGAGCAAGCAGCCTGCACATATCAGTGAGATATATGTAAGCTGTTTGTGTTGTACCTGTAAAAAACGGGTTAAAAGTTTTTAAAAAATGACATAAGGCTCCCCCCCTAAAGCTTAACCAGCCCCGGACTTGCCAGCCTGTCCTGGTTCTTACAATTTCACGGAACAAAATGTGTAGGGTTCCACTGTAGTTTAAGAACCAGCACCAGGCAGCAGGGACAGAGCTGTTTTTAAATATAGGGATCAAAAAAATTTGCATGAGGTCACCCCTATATTTAAAACCAGCACCAGACCCTTTCTAGCGGGGGACTGATGCCACAGCCAGGGATGCCCTTTAACCGGGCCCCCCAGCTGCAGCATCAGCCCTGACTGCTAGTTAGGCCAGGTCAGGGATCCCTGGGGAGTTGGGGACCCCCCCAATATAGAGGAACCTCTCTCCAGGGTACCCCTGTCCTAGGCTGATAGCCCGGGGCTATCCCCGACACTCCTGGGCGGTGGGTGGCGGGTTAGTGTAGTGTGTAAAAATTAGAATATTTCACATTGTCTTTACAGTTGAAATACAGGTCCCAGCAAGCCTCTCCCGCATGCTGGTACTTGGAGAACCACAAGTACCAGCATGTGGGGCATTAAGGGCCTGCTGGTATGTGTAGTTCACTTGTAAAGAAATGTGTACAAAAAAGACGCACACACACCATGAAAATAAAGAATTATTACATCCATACACACTCACACATACTTACCTGCTGCCAGATGTTCACGTCCCCTTCTCAACGTAAAGTATCCATTGGAAGTACCTGAAAAAAATACAATACTCACCTTTTGTCCTACGATGTTCTCCACAGTAATCCATGGACTTTGTAAAAAAAAAAAAACTAGTTTACCGATCCATGCACCTGGTATCAGTATGTGTGTTGCCACACATACTGATACCTCCCGAATGCCAGCTGATGGGACTGCACAGGCTTTGCAGTCCAGCCAGCCAATCAGCAGCCATGCTAATTGTAGAGCAGCCACTGATTGGCTCTGGATACTGACAGTTCCCACGTCTTGGTAAGAGTGGTGTATGCGCCTCCTTTGCTACTGGAGACAACAGTAGCGTATATCCCTGGTTTACAGGCAGTAGATGTGGCTAAATAATGGAAGTAGTGAATGCTACAAATACAATACATAATTCATAAACAATTAAGTTGCATCCACCATGTCAAAGGAAATTAGAGCAGGACACAAATCAAAAATTAAAGTTTTTTTATATTGCTTTTTGATTCCCTTTTAAAAGATCATATGAAAATATGCTTTATTGATGTTGACCAATTAATAATCATCACTGTAATAATAATGCAAACAGATGGCAAGACCAACATTACTATTCTATTAGTATAATATGCATTCAACCAATCAGAAGCAACCAATCAGAAGCAACCATCATCATCAGTTCGTAATTTGCACCAGGGTGCAAATGCCACAATGATACATTGTTTTATTTAAACTTCATAGTATTGCTTTACTCTAAAAGTACTGGCACCGCCACAATGTTAGTTGAATAGGTTTCTCCATGCAAAGGATTAATGCTTTGGAAAGTATGGGGCAGTGCAATAGCAAGCCCTGTAGCAGGCAGAAACTTTAGTTGTTTCGCTGACGTTGTGGCTCTAATCCCTTTCATAAATAGACCCTTTATTTATTTTTGTTTCCCTTATTTTTGATCCATGCTCGATTTTTCATTGTGCAAGACTTTTAATGAAAACAGGCTTGTGGACATCTGGTATATATGGATATTAGTTAGCTAAATCTATAGAAGTTAAACATGTATAATTTCTGCCTTTCTGTTTTATCACTGGAATCACCATGTGAAGTGAGAGTTAATTGCTGTAGAGAATGAAAATCTCCACATACCTTCTGAGGTTATCCAATTACGTGAGGAGGGACAAACAGCAGACTGAGACTTGGATACCGTTCAAGATTTTTGGGTGCACGATGTGGGTTTGAAAGACTGCACACTGGAACATCCCTCCCTGGGATTAAGGATTCTTCCATTCACTTTAATATCTTGCTGACTCAGAAGATTTAATATGGGCTTTTCCCATGCACATTCATGTCCTGTCTTACCACGTCTTTAGCCTTCATGGTTATCCTGCACTTTTTTATTACAACGTTTTACTAAAGTGAAAACACATCAACATGTGTCACTATTTTTTCACACATAAAGACATTATGTTGCCTTCAAACTATTTTATGTTATGCTCACCAAGAAACGAAATAAGTTATTTACTTTGGCTTCTTTTAAAAATAACTTGTGGAATCCTGAGTCATTAAGGAATGTTTAGTGCAAATTATGAATTATTATTTTTCTTGTATTACAATTACAAGTTATATTTTAAATCTTAGTCACTGTGCTCTTTGGAAGCTCCTATTGATAATAAAAACATAAGAAAAGCAAGACAAATATTATTGAAAAGTCAGGACAGCAACTATCTTGCTTTGGTCCCTAGCTGCAGCGGCCCCTTCCTCTCTTTCATGGGAGCCTGCCTTAAAGAAATGTTCGCAAGCGCGGACTGCAATCCTGCGAATGTGCACAAATCAACAAGCAGGCTTCTAGGGACTGCATCGGCTGCAGCCCCTTGAAGTCAGCAAGGCTGCCGTCACTGCAGGGCAGTGGTTTCCCATTGGAAGCGCTCTGGGCCTCATTTATCAACGAGTTTTATCACTCCCAACGAGCGACAAAACTTGCGTATAATAAATGGTGCTCAAGCCAATCCGCTCCCAACTGTCATTTTTCAAACAGATGACAGTGGACAAATGGACATGTTCTCTATAGCAACCAATCAGCATTTTATAGAAAGAACTTGGCAAATGCGTACTAGAAGCTGATTGGTTGCTAGTGACAACTTCTGTACTTCTCCACTTTTTAGGAGCTTTGATACATTTCCCCTTAGTTTTGCATGTAACATATGTGAACAGTGGCAAACGCAGGATTTTTAGAGGGGGGTTTCCAAATGCTTGATTCTAGAGTGAGTGTGGCCAGTCCATGAATAATTAGCACTTAACCATCTTTAATATGTGTCATACAAAGTGTAATGTGCGCCATAATTCCAGCATATCCAAAACCAACGATCCCAGTAAGTAATTATATGTGGCAGTAGGGCCATCCTGCCTGAGCTATAAATGTTTTTATTTCAGATGGGGGCTCCATTCCAGAGCATTGGAGTAAGTCCGGGAGTGCAGCAGAAGAACCTAGCACTACCCTTGGCATATATGTACATATAGGTCTTCTTATGCACTGAATAGTGTATTATACTGTATTAATAATTTACCCTATTGATGGTCTATATCCAGATCTCCTAGTTAGTGCACAGGTGTATTTAATACTGGCTGACACATATTAAAAGATCAACATGGGTGCTATTTAATTCATTTGTGATTCTGAGAAGAACATGCAGTAAAATTCTATTATTTTACAATTTCTACTGTGGTTATGGGCTGGGGAGGGGGGTTCTAGGTAACCAGAAACCCCCCCCCCCCTGCGTTTGCCTATGGTGGATCATCCTGTGTAGTCAGGGTCTCTGCTTCCTACTCCACTAATGACTCTTATTTATAATTTATTTATTGCAATTTATTTATATAGCGCACACTTAGGGAGAATAGTTGGCCATTCACATCAGTCCCTACCCCAGTGGAACTTACAATCTATGTTCCCTACCACATGTACACTCACACACATATACACAAAGGTTAATTTTTGTTTACAGTCAATTCATTGACCAGTATATTTTTGGAGTGTGGAAGGTAATCAGAACACCCAGAGGAAACTTACACAAGCATGGGGAGAATGTACAAACTCCACACAGTCCTTAACTTATAATGATGCCCTAGGACCAGGGGTGTAACTATAATGGGTGCAATGCATGCCATAGCTATTGAGCCCAGAGGCTTAGGGGGTGCACTTCCTCTGCAAAAAGCTCACATCTGTATCAGTGCTGAACACCAGAGGTATACAGTGATAGGCCAGGAGCATCCTTACCAAACCTGTGGCTGCTGAGAGTACCCTTCACAGCTTCTCACAGCAATGCACAAGTGCAGCCTGAACCCTGAAACCATACATCAAGAGCACCCATATAACTGATGATGGTGTGCTCCGTACACACCAGAGAGCCACACCCCAGATCCACTGTGATTGTCTGGGTGGCAATAGCAGTGTTATCGTGAATATGGAAACAGCTGTTCCCAGGGATGGTTGGAAGCAGCGCAGAATGAGTGAAAATTAAGCCCAGGAGATTGTCCATATAGGGTGATGTATCCTAGTGATGTTAATAGGTGTCAGCGGTGTGCAGTGGAGGCTAGTCCACGCCAGAGAAAGCAGGTGCAAAATAACATGGGGTTAAAAAGTGTGCAGCAAGTACAGGATGCAGTATCTACAGGTGCAGCCAGGAACATATGGGGTTACTGCTGGATGGGGGTAATACACACCTATATGCACATAAACACAGTGGTGGCAGTGGGATGTAAAATATATACATAGTGGTGGTGATACAGTGGTATCTGGGCTCTCTGCCTGTAATGTATAATCTCCGTTGTAAGGAGACACTCAGGGGTACATCCTTCACTTACACAGGATGAAGGAGAGAAGAAGCGGGCAGGCACAGTAGCACACAATAGTCCAGGGTACTAGGAGATAGCACAGACAACTTTCCTCCAACAAACTTCCCTTCCCTCCATGACTCAAGGCTGCCCCTGGGTACATAAAAATTTGAACATGCCACATTTTGGATGACTCACCTGCAACCAAAGACACAAGGTGATTTGTAAAGCAAAACATAGCATAACACACCAATATTTCAATTGCATTTCAGTTCACATTTTTGTAGAAAGGCATTTGGTACATGTCACATCAGACATGGTTAATATATCTTCAAGATTTCCCTCACTAGTCAAATAAATCACTCTGACTAAGGTGCTATCTACCAGCATGAATTGGTGTCTTATGGAAATGTGCTTAGTTTGACCATGATGTTTGGTGCTGGAGGACAAGACAAGTCAATTGCACCTTTGTTATCACATGCAATGCTGACAGTGTCATTTGATCTAAGAAGACCTAACTCACACAAAGTCTCCTTCAGCCATATCGTCTCATTGGCTGTTTCTGTGAGAGCCATGTACTCCACCTCGGTAGTGGATAAGGCAATGGTAAGCTGTTTCCTGCTTGCCCAGCTTATGGCTGTGCTTGAAAAAGCAAAAAGGTATCCGGAATCAAAACGTAAGCCATCTTCATCCGATCCCCAGTTGGCATTAAAGAATACTTGTAACTCCAAATTTCCAATTTTCACGAGTTTTAACTTTAAGGAACTTGTACCTTTTAAGTATCTGAGGATGCATTTAATGGCTGCCTAGTGTTCTTTTCCAGGGATGATTGCAAATTGGCTAACATGGCTGACAGCATGGATGATGTCTGGATGTGTGCAAAAAATTGCATACATAAAAGTTCCAATGGCACTTTGGTAAGGAACTTTGCACATTTCTTCAGCTAGCTCATCATTAAAGAAAGCTGAACCAAAGTCTAGCTGGTAATGTAGCAAATCATACACAGGTTCCAGTCAATAGATCTACAAAAAACATGTGTCGACCATATTTGTGTCCTAGTCAAAGAAACCCATGCTGGAAAACCCAATTTACTAAACAGGCAACGTATTAAAAAGCAACATGTATATTTAATGAAACAATGTATTAGTTATATAAATATGTATCATAAAGTTTCAAACAAATTACACAGTATTGAGGCTACAAAATATAAACATGGAAATCACTATTGCGATATACAGTAAGATAACATATACATAAAATAGCCTAAAAATACATTTATGTTTACATGTATTTTTAGGCTATGTAATGTATAGGTTATCTTTAATTGCAGTAGTGGTTTCCATGTTTATTGTGATGTCATTTGTTTGAAACTTTATGATACATACTCATATAACTAATACATTGTTTCAATAAATATACATGTTGCTTTTTAATACATTGGCTGTGTAGTATATTGGGTTTGCCAGCGCGGTTTTCTTTGACTAATTTATATGCAAATTCACTCACGCCATTCTGTTCTGATGTGTAGGTAATTGTCAGTTGGTGGAATATGCAATTACTTTTATGTCCACCAGCTCAATGACGAAGGACCATTAAATTTGAAACGCGTTGAGCTAGTGACTTAAGACCCAAGAATGTTACCCCAGAGGATACAATGAAGGCCATCCAGGACTTGTCTATTACAATCCTGCCAATTATACATCTGGTCGGGTGAATGCTTTGAGGGATCCAGCCTGGGAATCCAACCCATGAGTGGTTTGATATGATATCAAACGGTTTTAAAATGTGAGTGTGATGTATAAATACATTTTACATTATTTGGAGCTCTCTGCACATTCACTTTCTTTTTCTCATTTATTTATTGAAAAAAAGAGTGGTGCAGTTGTTGGAATATTGATTCCTAAAGGAAAACAGGAAATTGGATGAGGAGGAGGAGAAAAGAACATTTACCTTAATTGTAAAGAATCTCCAATAGATGTAATAAGTGTTTACTACACTGCTACCTCTCATAGGATTGGGGACTTCACCTGACAGCCCTTTTTTGGTTCTTATCCTACCTATCTAATCGTTCTTTCACTGTTTGCTTTTCTGATTCTACCTCCACTTCGCTCCCTCTATCAGTTGGATTACCGCAAGGCTCAGTCTTGGGTCCTCTGCTTTTCTCAATCTATACCACCTCTCTTGGCAAACTAATCAACTGTTTTGGTTTTCAGTATCATCTGTACGTGGATGATACTCAAATCTACCTATCCTCCCCAGATTTGTCACCATCTGTGCTGGTCCATGTCACTGAATGCCTCTCTGCCATTTCATCTTGGATCACCTCTCGCCACCTCAAACTTAATATTTCCAAAACAGAATTAATTATATTTCCACCGACCAATAGTGGTTACCAACCTGATATCTCTATTACTGTTGACAACTCGACAATCAACCCCACCCCACAAGCTCGCTGCCTAGGCATCATCCTTGACTCTGAACTGTCTTTTGCTGCCCACATTCAATCTGTCTCTAAATCCTGTTACATACATCTAAAAAACATAGCCAAAATTCAACCTTATCTTACACAAGACACTGCAAAAACTCTAATACATGCATTCATTATTTCCCGCATTGACTATTGCAATAATCTCCTAACTGGTCTTCCCAAAAACAGGCTCTCACCACTACAATCCATAATGAATGCAGCTGCGAGGCTGATCTTTCACGCCAAATGTTCAGTGTCTGCTGATCAACTCTGTCAGTCCCTCCATTGGCTGATGGTCTTCTACAGTATTCAATATAAAATACTCACACTCACACATAAAGCTATTAACCAAACCACACCAACATACATCTCTTCACTTATCTCAAAATATCATCCAACCCGACATCTCCGCTCTGCACAAGATCTGAGTCTCTCCTCCTTACGCATTACTTGTTCCCATGCAAGGTTACAGGCCATTTTTCGGGCTGCACCTACCCTGTAGAATGCCCTACTATGCACAATAAGACTTTCTGCTAGTCTCCAAACATTCAAGCATTCTCTGAAAACTCACCTCTTCAGACAAGCTCATCAGATTCCAGAACTACCCACATAACCCTTATAGCTTCCCTATCTAACTCCCTTATAGTTTACACATATTACATTTTCTCTCTTCAATTTCACATCCTCCTGACCCTAGACCAACTTTCCAGTGTCTGGATCATACAGCTCACCCAAGAACCTCTGTAATCGTGCTGGACCAATTTGCAATATGTAGCACCTATCCTTGTGTATCAACACCTAATTCCCTATAGATTGTAAGCTTGCGAGCAGGGCCCTCTTACCTTTAGGTCTGTCTTTTACAACCCAGTCATGTTCTATTAATGCTGATTCAAATTGTAAAGTGCAATGGAATATGCATGCGCTATATAAGAAACTTTTAATAAATAAACATGTACACAATTGTGTTGTGTGTACAGCCATGGCCAAAAGTTTGAAAATGACACAAGTATTGGTTTTCACAAAGTTTGCTGCTTCATTGTTTTTAGACCTTTTTGTCAGATGTTACTATGGTATACTGAAGTAAAATTACAAGCATTTCATAAGTGTCAAAGGCTTTTATTGACAATTACATTAAGTTTATGCAAAGAGTCAATATTTGCAGTGTTGACCCTTCTTTTTCAAGACTTCTGCAATTCGCCCTGGCGGATGCTGTCAATCAACTTCTGGGCCACATACTGACTGATGACTGCCCATTCTTGCCTAATCAATGCTTGGAGTTTGTCAGAATTTGTGGGGTTTTGTTTGTCCACCCACCTCTTGAGGAATTACCACAAGTTCTCAATGGAAGTAAGGTCTGGGAAGTTTCCTGACCATGGACCCAAAATTTCGATGTTTTGTTCCCAGAGCCACTTAGTTATCACTTTTGCCTTATGGCAAGGTGCTCCATCATGCTGGAAAAGGCATTGTTCATCACCAAACTGTTCTTGGATGGTTGGGAGAAGTTGCTCTTGGAGGATGTTTTGGTTTCATTCTTTATGCGTGTTCTTAGGCAAAATTGTGAGTGAGCCCATTCTCTTGACTGAGAAGCAACCCCACACATGAATGGTCTCAGGATGCTTACTGTTGGCATGACACAGGACTGATGGTAGCGCTCAGCAGAGTATAGTGCAGCATAAATCAGTGTGCAGTGTGCCCCCTATATAGTCACTTTACGAGTACAGCCACTTTTTGTACAACAGCCACTTGTGAGTCTCGTGTCACAGCCACTTAAGCAGCAAAGTATAGCGCAGCATACATCAGCGTGCAGTGTGCCCCCTATACAGTCACTTTACCAGCACAGCCAGTGAGTATCAGCAGAGCAGTGCGCAGCGTGTGAGTGAAATGGCGCCGAGTCCTGGTCGCGGTGCCTTATATAGAAACCAGCTCTCGCGAGAATACGACGTCAGGAGGATGACACTCAGCCTTGAAGTGGTATCTGAGTCACATGGGAACACCCAAGCTGCGGTTCGGGTGGACTCGGATCCCCGCTGTTCGGAGCAGTTCGGATTCCACAGAATCCGAACCGCTCATCTCTAATTATTACAACATTCCTGGCATTGCATTTCAGCTGTTTAAATCAACAGAAGTTAATAGTTGTAGGGGTTTTAAATGAAGATTGGTCCAGGTTCCTGTCTGGTATCTTGCAATATGTTGTTCTTTCAAACATGTTTCTGGCATTTGCCTCTGCGCAGATCACATTAATTTTCAATACTTCAGCAATGACGTAATTACAGGCCACATTTCAATCAGGGGTCATTTTTAGCAGTTGTACATGATTGATAACAGAGGAAGATTGGGAATACAATGTGGAAAACATTCTAAAAGTCACCTCATGTAGGTGTGACCAAATCAACCATAGGCAGGTCTTGTTGGATGAGGTGCGCTCTGCGCTGCCCCATCCATTAGTGAGAGCCGGCCTCCGACATGTGCTACTGCGTATGCGTGGCACCTCCGTACAGAGTGCCCTGAGACTCTCCCCAGCGTTACAGCCACACAAGGCCCCACAGGTGTCTCAAAAGGGATGTAGTCAGGAAGCCGGTGGTTAAAATGCCGATTGCCACCCTCTCGACACTGAAAGCCTGGCATGGGACTAAAGATAGGTGTCTAAATAACGACGCCTATCATTAGCCCCACACCGAAATCGTGACCCCTGGCATACCAAACGTAGGTAAGCCGGGCGTCAGGAGCAGTTAGCCGCGTGGGAGGGGGGGCAGGGGTAAGGTTTAGGGACACCCGAGGGGACTTAGGTTTAGGAACCCCCCATTGTGGTTAGGTTAGGGGGAGGGGGGGTTAGGCACCACCAGGATGAGGATAAGGTCAAGCACCCCCCCGGGAGGGTTAGGTTTAGGGTACGGGGAGGGGGGGAGTTAGGTTTAGGCACCCTTTGGGGAGAGGTTAGGGTTAGACACTAGGGGGGAGGTTAGGGTTAGGCACCATTAAAGGAGGGTTAGGGTTAGGGGGGGTAGGGATAGCCTACTTACCTCCCCTGTCAGGATCTTCATCTGCCGGCCTTCCGGCATTGGGATTGCAACCGCCGGGCTTCCGTTCAGCAGTATTACATACCCAACCCTTCTCAATACACCCTATACCACCACCACTTATATAGTGGAACACAGCGCTACACACCACTAGGGTGTATGCTCCAATTCCACCTGGCACTCTACAATGCCAAGCATACCTACTCACTCCAGGCTGCATCTAATACCCAGTTATATTGTACCTCCTTAATCCCTGCTTACTCCCTGTGTCTGCAGCCACCTGTACTTTTGCCTGGTTAATAAACCTAAGAAATGGTCAAGCTTTTTCATTTGTGGAATAGCTTTGCTGTGCACTTCACCATGCAGCATACACCATGTATACTGTACACCCAGGGCTCAGAGTACTGTTGAGAGCCCAATACTCTGCTAATACGTTACAAACCCAGGACCCGATGGTTAGTGCACATCTCCAATGTTTTCTATTTTGCTCGTACGCAGGACTCGTTACGCGCATGTGCAGAATGGGCCCTGCGATACCGCATGGAGTTCCCTAAGCCTCTACATGATTGACAGGATGAAGTGTTTGGGGTGGCGGTGCAGGGACTGGGACGTGTTTCCCCCATTTTCTGGCAGTGCTGAGGATGCAGGTTTCCTGGCCTTGCAAGCCGACACGACCCGGTCAGGCTGCGGTAAGCTTCAGCTACTGGAATGTGATACATTGGAGAGTAATAAACTGCCAACCAATCAGCTCCTAACTGTCATTTTATTAAACACAACCTCCAACATGACAGGAGCTGAGTGGCTGGCAGTTTACCACTTTCCAATTTATCACTTTCCAGAGTTTAGTACATCTCAATCTGGGTGAGAAATGTCCTGATAAGTTGTATGGCCAAACTGTCCCTGGTTGACCACCCAGCAATCTTTGTACAGAAACATCCTTTACCCAGTCGACAATCCTGTTACATATTGACAAATTATGAAATAAGATGTTACAAAAGTACCCTTGCTTTAACCATTTTGCTCGTATTTTGCCACTATAAATATTTAACTTGGAATCTGTGCTCTGTTGAGAAGCTTTTTTTTGCTCAAACTTTTTTAACCAAGTTTCACACACCATTTCCAGCCAAAAAAACAAACCCCAATTGCCATGATGGGGTTGGAAGGAATTTTTCCCCTAATGAGGTTAAATTGACATCTGCCTTACTGGAATGTGGGTGGAGGGGTTGTTATTTTCTAAATGTATATGCCTACAGAACAGCAAACATGTTTATCATGTAACTTAAGTAACTAATGATTGCATTGCATCCAGGCCCATTTTAAAAGCTACAGTATACAGATACTCATATATTTTGACAGTAAAGTGACAAATTCATTGTCAGGGTGATATCTTGACAAATACAAATTAAAACAAGCTGGGTGACCTTCAGGGTACTTGGGCTGGGGCATGAAAAAAATGGGGTACTGGCACAGATCCACAGCAAACTAACTACCCCACTGGTTGGCCACAAAATGGAGGCATGTGACCAACAGCAGAGAGCTTATAACTTGCTATTGGTCCAGAGGGCCACAGCCTCCTAAGCTGCACTCATTCAGAGATGGGCAAGACATTTCTGCACTAGTGCTCAAACTATCTCTCATTGCCAAACAATTCATTCATATAGGCCTATAATGTAATGATTAATTTTAACTCATATAATACAAGATTAATTGACATGAACAGATATAGGGGGTAAATTTACTAAAGTGAGAGTTTTATAAGTGGAGATGTTGCGCATGGCAACCAGTCAGATTCTACTTAACATTTAACTAGCACCTTCTAGAAGATAATAGCTAGTTTCTGATTGGTTGCTGTGGGCAAGATCTCTACTTCTAAAAACTCTCACTTTAGTAAATTTACTCCTAATAGTTCTGGTTTATTTTTCATATGTGAGAAGTCTTAAAAATGACACTGTATGTATTTGAAAGATGTTTTTTCAACTCTAATGATTACTTAGCTGGTCATTTCATCCAGTAAGCTGTTTGCAAAAAAAGAAGTAAAATAAAACTATACTTCATATTACCATATGTGTATTGCCGTATATGTAACCTCATTAATAACAACTTATCATTGATTATGCCTAGGAAATATGGCTATAGGTTTTCATTTTGTTGAAAAGTAAAACAATTTTATGTTCATAATTTCCTTCTGTGTAACATTTTCACGAGACCATTAAGAGTTCAACATGGAAACATTGATATCCACTGCTGGTACAAAATGAACACAGGCCCTGATTCAGAGCCGGACGCTCTGACAGAGCGCTCGCTCTGAATCAGGGCCGGCCCTCTGGTTTTTTAGAGCGGCCTCCTGGCCGCTCGCATAGCTGTTGGTGACCACCCACAGCTATAGCGAGCGGCCAGGAAGATGGTCGCGATGGTCAAGACCATCGCGACCATCGGGCTTGCGACGAGACCCTTGTGGTAGGGTCTCGTCTGCCGTAAGCCCTGGAGTGCTTTCGGCTCTATCAGAGCCAAGAGCACTCCCACTGACATCACTTCCCATGGGAACGCCTCCGTCTGGCCAGACACGCCCCTGGCACGTCCACCAAAGGGGGCGTGCTGTCACTCACCATCGACAGCACGCCCCCTTTGTATCGAGACCCATAGCGACGGCTTGGCCGTCGCTATGCGGGTCTCGCGCATGCGCACGACGGAGCCAGTTCCCTCGTGCGCATGCGCACTTGGCCAACATCGACCCGCTTGCGAGCGCTCGCGAGTGGATCTGAATCAGGCCCACATTTCATAGATTAACTATAGAGATAGTCTGTAAACAATGCAGACTCTTTAAGTTGTTTTTCATGAATAACCCACTCAGGTTTTGCTTTGATTCCAAAGTTAAACTGTTAATAACTTTAAATAAGTTGCTAATAGTGAAAACTATAAATAAGTGTCCAAAGCTAGTGTTAACAGACCTAGGGATAAATTTACTAAGATTAGTTTTTGGTCCAAAATTGCAATCTCGGGTGTAAATATCAGTTTTTATCAAAACGAAAATTTACTATTGTTAAAATCGGGTGTTTTTTTCATTTAGGGGGGGTTAATCCTGCAAATTCTGCCATTTTTTTCACTAGAAATTGATACACCATCGACTCAATTCACAAGTACTTTTCATTCACTTCAGCATAACACGGAAAATTACCATTATTCGTTTTGTTCTATTTGGCCGTTTTTGCAGACAAATCTACGCGTAAATAGAAGTTTCAAATACTCAAAGTTTCTCCTGAGCTGCAAGCTTCCCTAAAACAGTGTGTAAATGGTTACATTTTTTTTAAAAAAAGACGTAGGTTCCCCACCCCCAAAAAAAAAAAGACATAACCAGCCTGGGCTGCTCACCCTGTCCTGGTTCCTAAAATTACGGGGGGAAAAAATGTGTAGGGTTCCCCTGTATTTTAGGAACCAGCACCTGACTGCTGGCAAGTCCTGGTTTTAAAAATAGGGGAAAGAATGTGTAGGGGTTCCCCTATATTTAAAACCAGCACCGAACCAAAAACCGACTGGTGTGTAATGCCACAGCCAGGGAACCCTATCACCGGGTCTCCCCAGCCAAAGCATTATCACCCCAAGCCGGTTAGCCCAAGCCGGGGATCTCAGGGGAGGTGGGGACCCCCCCAATAAAGAAGTCCCCCCTCTCCCGAGCACCCCAGGCTTTGACTGAAGCCTGGGGCTCTTACCCACACCCCTGGGCTGTGGGTACAGGGGAAACAGTAGTGTAAAAATAGAGTTACTATTGTAATTTACAGTGGAACTACTGGTGCCAGCATGCTTTCCCTTTGGCACTTGTGGAACTACCCACTGTAAAATAAATAAATAACCACAAAACTCACACACTGTCTAAAGTACAACTTTATTACATACAACTACCTACACCACTCACACATGCTTACCTGCTGCCAGGTGATCTGTCCCCTTCTCCAAGTAGAAATCCAATGGGAGTACCTGGAAAAAAGATCATATACACACCTCCTTCCTGGTGCCGCTCTCCGTAGCATCCACGATATTTTGCAAAACAAAAAAACGATTACCCGTTCCAAGTCGGACAAGTATAGGTATGTGTTACCACACATACCTATGCTTCGCGAAATGATAGATGACGGCAGTTGCTCCTGGCTACTGACTCCTTTGTTGCTTCCTGAATCCCCTGCGGAGCACAACTATAATGAAGCACAGGAGGCCATTAGAGTGGTGATAAAAGATTTTTTTGGGCTACTAAAATCTAGGTTCCGCTCTCTGGACTGTTCTTCTGGCATTTTGCTTTATAATCCTTCTAAAATTTCATTTAATGTGCTCAGCTGCTGTCTTTTACATAATCTGTGTTTGTAGCAGACACATGATTATGTAAGAGACAGTGAGCAGGCAGAGGATTTGGATGCTTCTGGTGACAATTTGAGCTCAGACTCAGGGGGACAGATAAGGCAGAACCTCATCCTGTAACACTTTACTTATAAGTATTATTTTTTATATACAAAAGTATCTAAAACATTTCCATGATTAATTAAATTTTTTTGTTTTATAAAATTGTTTGCTTCAATAAACTATAAAAATAAAAAAGGATACCCATAAGCAAACTACAAAGATTGTTTTTTTGCATTAAAATAGCACCTTCCAGCGTTCAAAATTATATGATTATTGTTTGTCAGGGGCAACATCTACACGTGAGTAAATCAATAATTTTACAAATTACCCACACAAAACTTTGGCTTGTTTGTTGAAACTTACAGTAATTGGAGAACCACAACTTGACATAATCATACATTAAACTGTTATAGAAAGGACAGCCCAAAAATATGCAGTGTTTTCAAATGTCTTTACTGACACTTTTATAGGAGGCTGCAAAGCAAGCAAGTATGTGAAACCATACTGAATCAGCATAACAACTCAGGCTAACAATAAATGTTTGGATCTGCTGTTTTTTTCAAATGTTCCAACAATGTAGCCATGCACAGGGCCAGATTAACAATGGGGCGGATGAGCCCGGATGAGCTCCAGGCCTCCAAATAAAAATAGGCCCATCAACATGACAGAATGATTACTAGCTGCCTAACTGGCCATAAATTTTAAGTATTTAAATAGTTTTTCTAGTCCCCCATCCCCCCAAAAAAACAAAATTATGCAATTTTTCTATTTCTATGTAGTTAGGGAGACATTGAGGTCATAGTTTAGGGGGTGTATTCACCAAGGTGACTCTGACCACAGCCACACAGCACCGTTCACATCTCTTCCCCTTCTCAGTATAGGCCCTTGAACATTTTCAGCTCCAGGCCCATGTGGGCCTTAATCCGACCCTGGCCATGCATATTATCTTTTTAAAGGCAGAGGGTAGGTATGTACTTGAAAGCACAATTACTATTCTCCAAATATGCAGTTTGCAATGTGTCTTTACTGACATTTGGAATCCAACAATGTAAATAACCGAAGATTTAGAAATAACAATGTAATGTGCATAAATGATTGTTTGAGGTAGACATTATAAAAAAATATATCCACTGTTTGGACTTTAGAAAAACAGTATAAACAAATAAAGTATATAACATCGATCTTACAGATGACCCCTAATGGATTGGGAAGCTGGCGGGTGGGAGGCTTGCTCAGCTCGTCTGAGTAGGAATCATCTTTCTGCACTCACAACAGGTGTGTTTATAGGGCTCTTGACACCTGATATACTGGATGAGGGGTCAGGGAGGCCAGAAATTATTTGTGTCCCTATTTGGGAAATTGTGGTATTTAAATCACGAGTTGCTGCATTTTGTGATTGTAAAAGCCCAATTAAGGTCTGCTGGTTGGTTGTATTGGTCTCCAGCAAATGTATGTAGGCTTAATGGAAGCATTGGTTGTCTTCCATAAGCCTCAGAAAGGAGTCATGGAAGCTATTGTGGTCTGCCTGCATTAAATCTAGTGTGTTAGCCACCTGTTACCTCATTTGTTAATGTGCTGACATTTCTGTTAACACGCTGGGTAGATTTTGTTTGGGCAGCAAACTGCTCCATCTGGGTTTTCAGGCATTCCAATTGTTGGGTCTGATGTTGTGACCATGAGGCCCAAAACTGATCCTCTCGACTTTGAACTACGTTAGAATGATCACTAAATTGTTGCTGCAGGGGTGTAGGCATAGTTGGTGGTGTATTAGGGGCACGAGACGCAGCTTCCAAATTTAATGTGAATGTCTCTTCACTTCTAGGATCCTCCACTATGGCAGGAGAATGTGGTGCAGGCAGGTTCTCCACTTCAGGCTCTAAAGTATAAAGCAAGGGTAAGTATATTCCTTACAATCAAACATATGTTAACATGTACATGACTTTTTTTTAGATCACCTATAAAAAAAATGTCCTATAACACAACAATATTATCCTTTTTTGGTGTTTTAAAAATGCATGGCTCTTTGTTTCTTAATTACGGTCCCTATTTAGATTTCACATTGTAGAGAAAGATTAAGGCATTATTTGCAGAAATACATAGTCTATGTACTAAAAAGTAAGGTTCAAGAGAGAATGATGCTGTTGGATGTATATGGGCGATATGTGTGTATAGCGTTATTTGTTAGATTTTGGATAACATATGCTGCATTGAAAATAATAATGTCTAGACATTTTCAGTACAGCAGCAAGTAGTAGTGGTCTTCAATAGATGTGAAAAATTTGATGGGTTTAAAAAATGTCTAAAAACAATCTTGCAGGTACAATGTTATTGGTGACCGCTCAACCTGTTAGTTACCTAACTTTAATTTTGGAAAACAATTGCACATTTTTTAATATATAAACCATGGTGTGGGCAGAAAACTTAAAGATAAAAGTCAGTTTACCAAACTGGATGGTGGCTGCGGTGGAGATATAGATTGCCCCACGAGTCAACATAGTCAAACAGTAGTTTACAACATCTGTAGTTTTATTTAAATAACATGTTTACACTCTGCAAAGTTCAGCTTGTTGTTGGTATCAACATAGGGGACAGATCATTATCCACAATGACAATAATGGCCACTGTGATATGCACTATAATTTTTTTTTGTGGTTATAAATCCAGCATTGTGCTAGTACGCTCAAATTTGGTCAAAAAAAGCCTAACCTTTGTCGTAAGCCAAAAATATAGTCATATTATGCATTGAACATGTCTGAGATGAAGGTGTAATAATGTTATAACCAAATTTGTTTGCGTAAAGGTGTATACTTTACTGATGAAACCTGGTACGCAACTCCTAATGGCAAATAATGTATAAATTAAAAAAAAAACATTATTGATTAATTATGAAAAAACAAAAAAACAGCTAATAGTGTTTTCTAAAAGACTAACTGATATGAGCCAAATGCAGACCACTTCTTGTAAATGTATCCAGCCACTATTAACAAACAGAGCTTTGTGCATATTTGCTCTCAGAGTTTGGTCTCTATTTGAAATTGTCATTGCTGTACTAGCTGCATTTTGCTAAGCTAACATGAGAATTATGGTCCGTATTGGTAGTGTGTGTGTGTGTGTGATCGCAAATAATGTGTTTAAATTCATCAAACAGACTCACCAAGACGCTGCAGGGAGTGGAGTGGCTCAGCCACTACATCATCAAGCACTGACTGTCGGGCCCTTGCTGGTGATGTTCTTGCTGGTCGTTGTGGAATTCTAGATCCCAAAGAAGGGCCTGTATTTTGAAACATTTGTATTTTTGTGACATGCTGCAATATGTATGTTCATTTATACAATTGTTGATTTCTGCACAACTTAAGTTACCAGGTCTTTCCTTATCCTTGTCATATTCTTGTGGGCATGCAGGCCTCTGTGTGGTAGTCTTTTTGGCTGTAATGACATATGTTTTTATTAACTGATGTTAAACAATGCACATGCAAACTTTGTTTATTGTAAAGTTTTTGATTAGTATAACAATATAAATAAAATATATTTTTATATTTTAAAATCTAGTCATTCACGTTGTTATTTATTCTATCTCACATATTACACACAGTAATGTGTCTGCATGCTCTATTTTTGATGAATCATATTGCAGGTATAATCTTGTTCCAGAAAATGTTTATCATAAACATTGGGGTGACATATTGTATTAAGTAATCATTTATTTTAAAGGTGAAAACTAATGCCCTTTGCCAAAAAAAAAAACTTTCACACCACACCAAAATTACATTCCAATACTGATTGGTTTACACTTTAGCCCCCCGTATTTATAACTCTCTACCAACTTATTAGCCAAAAGACTTAAGCTGGCCACACACTAGAGCAACTTACATCCAACCAGCCAACTAGTTGATTGGTTGGAATGAAAATCTGGTAACGGATGGGAGTAACTGTTGATCAGCAATTTGCTCCTAAATGCCATAAAACAGATGAAAATGGTCATCAGACAAGTTTGTTAAATGTTTGATCTAAACAATTTGTTCAAACACCAGTTTATGTCCATTTTCTGGCGTTTGGGAGCAAATTGCTGATTGTCATTTGCTTTCATCCTTACCACATTTTCATTCCAACCAATCAACAAGTTGGCTGGTTGGACAGATAATCTTTAGATGTGTGGTCAGCTTTAGGCTGCACGACCACATACAAACTGAATGCCATAAAAGGACTAGGGCCCCAAGCAAAAAGGCTTTTACATTAAAAGAAACCGATCAATTAGTTTGCTGTACTGTAAAATATTAGTCTGTTTTTGAAATTGTTCACTTCATAAACAGTGCTTATTCAGTTGCTGTGGAACAACAAGTGCCAGCATGCAAGTCATTTACATAAAGAGTTTAATGTTTTGGTGCAAACTAGATTTCACTGTGTGTGAATGCTGGACTGTTTGGTAAACAAAAAAAAAAAAAAGATTTTTATGAAAAACATGCTACCCAACTGGAGATTTGAAGATTTGTCTTACAAAATACAGACATATTTTAAACATTAACTCCAGATTCAAAAGTAAAACTCATTGAACAAGTAATAGCTATGCGTATTGGAAGTAAGAAAATAGGGTTCATATTGTATTCCCCATTGACAATACTGGGCACTGCAAGGTGGATTGTATTATTTCTGCAGAGTTTATTGTGCAAACTGCAGCATTTTCCTTTTTTTACTAAATTTACAGACATAAAATTATGTCCACAATGCAGTATCTACATATTTAACATAACCCCAAACCTTGATACATATGCAAATAAACCACACATAAAACACATAAATTAAAATTTAGATAAGATCAGGATTATAACCACAGCCTGTTTATGGCATACTGAACATAAAGGCATAGATTATTCTATTAAACACCCTTTGTTTTTTTATAAACAAAAAAAAAAAAAACTAGAGATGTGCGCCGACCCCCGTGTTTTGGTTTTGGCTCTGGATCTCCCCTGGTTTTGGATCTGGATTGGTTTTGCCATAACCTCACCGTGTTTTGTTTTTGTGTATTGGTTTTGGATCTGGATTTTTAAAAAAATATTAAAAAAACAGCTAAAATCACATAAAATGGGCCTTTTTTTGTTCATACAGTATTAATAACCTCAATAACATTTATTACCACTCGTTTCCAGTTAATTTTGACCACCTCGCAGCTCACAATATTGATTTTTTTCATCTAGTTAAAGGGCCAAAAGGTTTTGAGCCAGCTTGCTGGCTCAAAACTGATTGATATAATTATTAATAGAGTTGAGGACTGTGCAAAGATGATGGTTGGGACAGCCTTGAGGATTGAAGAATTGATAGTTGATAGTTGGTGCAGCCCCTGGCTGTAAAATTGATAAATTAATTAAAAAACAATTAATTGGTGCAGCCCCAGGCTGAATAATTAATAATTTAATTAAAAAAGTAAAAAATCAATTCATTGGGTGCATACCCTGGCTGAATAATTAATAAAAAGAAATTAATTGAATTGATAATAAATTAATTAAAAAATAATTCATTGGTGCAGCCCCACACTGAATAATTAATAATAATTTAATTCAAAAAGTAAAAAACAATTAATTGGGTGCAGCCCCTGGCTGAATAATTAATAAAAAGAAATTAATTGGTTGTCATCGTCCTCGTCATCCCCATCAGTGTGTACATCCTCTTCTTCACACAATATTAATTTGTCCCCGCTGGAAACCACCATAGGCGCCTCTGTAATTTTTTCATTTAATTGTTGGTAGAGGTCTTCCTCGTGGAATTTGTAATTAATTTTAATGAACATCATCTTTTCCAAATTTTGAGGAAGTAACCTCCTATGCTGATCACTGACAATGTTGCCAGCTGCACTGAAAACTCTTTTGGAGTACACACTTGAGGTTGGGCAACTTAAGTAATGCAAAGCCAGTTTGTGTATGGGCCTCCAAATTGCCTCTATTTCCTGCCAGTACTGAAAGGGACTATCTGACATGCCTATTAAGATGTTATCTCTGAAATAGTCCTCCACCATTCTGTGAATGGAGACCGTATTTCACATAGTCACGGTAGAAGACATGTCACTAGTAGGCAGTTCTCTCAGGCCCAACCAGATGTAATTTTTTTGGTGAATGATCTGCATGACCAGCAGGCATTCTGTAAGGAAAATTGAGTCTTTTCCTGGCAGCTCCAGAAACTGAAGGAGGAGATGATGAAATTTCACATGCGGCTGCAGCTGACAATTTTTTTACCAACATCTCTTTGCACAGTTTTAGATTTCGGTCTGTTGGAAAAAAACTCACAAGGTAGGATTTAAACCTAGGAGCCAGAATGGTCGCCAAAATATATTCTTCAGATTTCAATAGATTGATGACTCTTGGATCCTGGTGAAGTGAATCAAGGGCTTGATCCACCAGTCCAACATACTTTGCGCAATCGCTCCATTTCACATCCTCCTTCAGTTTCTCCAGCTGTTTTTGCAAAAGTCTGATGAGGGGAATGACCTGACTGAAGCTGGCAGTGTCTGAAATAACTTCACGTGTGGCAAGTTCAAAGGGTTTGAGAACCTTGCACAACACAGAAATTATTCTCCACTGCGTTTGAGTAAGGTGCATAGGCTGTTGTATAGCCCTTGATGGCCTTTTGCTATTCCTCCATCCGCTGAAGCATAGAGAGGGTAGAATTCCACCGAGTTAATACCTCTTGCTTCAGCTGATGGCAGGGCAAAGTTAACAGTACCTGCTGGTCATGCAATCTTTGACAAGCGTTTGCAGAATGTCTAAAATGTCCGGATATATTGCGGGCCACGGAGAGCATCTCCTGCATGCCCCTGTCATTTTTTTAAAAAATGTTGCACCACCAAATTAATTGTGTGAGCAAAACATGGGATGTGTTGGAATTCACCCAGATGTAATGCTCTCACAATATTGGTGGCATTGTCCAAAATCACAAATCCCGAGGAGAGTCCAAGTGGGGTAAGCCATTTAGCAATGATTTTCCTGAGTTTTTCTAAGAGGTTATCAGCGGTATGCCTCTTAGTGAAACCAGTTATACAAAGAGTAGCCTGCCTCTGTCAGCTGTCTTTTGGTAGATGCTGCTGCTGCTGTTGGTGTTGTAGGCAATACACCTACCCAGTGGGCTGTCACAGTCCTGTAATTCTTAGTTTACCCTGTCCCACTTGTCCACATATCAGTGGTCAAGTGGACAGTGGGTACAACGGCATTTCTGAGGACATTAATAAGGTAATTTTTAATGTCCTTGTACAGACTTGGAATTGTTGTTCTAGCAAAGTGGAATCTAGAAGGGATCCGGTAGCGAGGACACAGGACCTCGATTAACTGTTGAAACCCCACTGCGGTAATGGCGGATACTGGATGCACATCTAATACCAGCATAGCTGTTATGGCGTCAGTAATCCACTGTGCAACTGTGTGAATGCTCTCATACTTGTTTGCCCTTGCAAACAATTGTTTGACAGTTAATTGTTTTTTGGAGGATATACTACAAGTAGTATTCCTCCTGGTCCCCTTCTGGGATGAAGATCCACTGACAGCAACAGCAGCAGCAACAGGCGTAGTCATCAAGGATGCTTCTTAGGAATCACAGATAGGAGAGGAGTCAATCATGCTTCCAATAACAACATTGGATGCAGCAGGACTACTCCCGATGATGAATGAGGATGTTGATGATACAGGTGTTGGTGTTGGAGATCGAAGGTGCTTGGATCCCACAGAGAGGGAGTAGGTAGGTGACACTGGACTTAAGTTTTTATTTTTTTGGAACTTGGCGACATAAACTTTGATATTTGATGAATGCCCTCCAAGTGACCTAACAAGGAGGAGGTTCCTAGGTGGTTTAGGTCCCTCCCTCTTCTCACTCTTGCTAGGCAACGGTTACATATGGCTTGATAACTGTTGTCTGGATTGGGGTAGAAATAATTCCACACGTGAGAAGTGGATTTTTTTGTCTTTTACCCCAGCATGACAACAATGGGCTTTGGCTTTTTCAATCCATGGCAATAGCTGTTGCCTTACTTACACAAAGGACATCCTCAGCATCAACATCCTCATTACCAACATCTTCGACATCAACATCCTCATCATTCTTAGCGCCTTCAACTACCAAAATATCCTCCTCCTCCATGTGCAATTCCACAGAAGCACCCTCAATGACTACATCTGCAAGATGTTGACTGCCCTTCCGCACATTTACAGAGGGCACACAAATGTTTGAACTTGGAGGAATCTCCAGTACACTAGTATTTAGGTCTGGCTCACACATGGCAATTGTGGACACACTTGCACTCTCCTTGGGGATTTGTGATTTAGATTTCTCAGGGTACACAGTTGGTTTTTCCGGAGCTGTCTTAACAACTTTCAAATTTTTAATTGGACCACCACCACCACCACTACTACTACAAGCAGAAGGGCTATCAGAATCAGAAGTCTTCATAAAGAAAGGCCAAGGCCTTATCCTCTCCTTGCCACTTTGTGTAGTGAATGGCATATTGCCAAATTTTTGTTTATCTAAAGGCAAATTTCCTTAAATTTTTTTTTCTTAACGTCAGTAAAACTTGCTTTACCATATCGATGGTGTGACTTAAGCCCTGGGGCATGGGCCTTCATAGAGGATGAGGAAGTTGACAGCCTTGCACTGCTGGCGACAGCTACAACATGTGTTTCTTGAACTGGCTCTCCTGTCATGTGACAGCCCTCCATATTTTCTGCGGTCCTGAAGCAGTATCACAAGCACCAATAGTGTAGCCAAGGTGCGGCTATAAAATTCACACACATGCAGTCATGAGCACACAGACAAATATTATACAAAAAAATATATTTTTATATTTTTTCAGGTCCAGAACTTGGGCCCAGAGCACCGATTGATGATGACTGGAGTTGGGCAGCACTAGGTTGCAACTTGCGTTGCTGGCTGGTTCTTGTGCGGTTAAGCCTAACGCACACAGAAAAATATTACACAAAAAGACACTTTTATTGGGTTTTTTTGACAATATATTTTTTTTTTTTTAGTCCAGAACTTGGGCACAGATGGACGCAGCACCAGCCCAGATGTATCTGCACTAGCCCAGATGGACACAGCAGACAGCACAGCACCAGCCCAGAGTGGATCAGCAGCACCAGCCCAGGACACAGCAGACAGCACAGTAGACAGCACCAGCCCAGAATGGATCAGTGCACCTGCCCAGGAAACAGCAGACAGCACACGAGCAGGAGCACCAGCACCTCTCCCAGCCCTACACTACCCACCCTCCCTGTTCAGTCTCCACAGCCGGAGTGAAATGGCGTCCGCTGCGTGGTCCCTATATATTACACTGATCATAGAGACGTAAGCTCGCGAACCGTGAGATTTCCGACTCTATGGTTTTGCCTCAGTTTTGAGATCAGAGTCAGGCGGGAAACCCCGAGCCTGCTTGGATCCGACTCGGATCTGCTAAATTCGGGTGGGTTCAGATCTCTGAGATCCGAACCCGCTCATCTCTAAAAAAAAATACCAGTGAATAATATTTGTAGTGATAAATTTAATGTAAATAATTACCAGGCTGCATCGTACGATCAGTGTCCCACACATGTATCCTCCGCACAATTTCTGGCAGGATCAAGGCCTTCAGTGGCTCTTCATATTCCAGGTAGATGGCAATATAGGGGGAACCACCACCTCTACCACCAGCAGACTTGGCCTCATCAGACATCTTCTGCTTAACCCTCCTCTCGATTTCTGAGAGACATTTTTTGCAGATGTCCATGGTACACCACACAGGACCCTCTGCATTGACAGACGCCACCACCTTCTCCCATTTGGCGTTTTTACGCCTAGAGCTGACCCATGCAGCTTCCCGGCCAAACAACTGTCTGTGGTGCTGCATAATCTCAGTCACTAGGGCCATATTCTCTGCAAAAGAAAAATGGACATTGCAGCCTGTCCTAGTCCTGGTGCGGGGCATATCCTCCCCCACACTCTCTGCCTCTGAGGACTGCATATCCTGCCCACCCACCTCCTCCGCCTGACTACCCTCTGGCCCTGACATCACACACTTAACAAATAACATTGAAAAAGAAAGACAGACAAACAGACTCTTCTACTCCCAGCACACACAAATAAAGACAATAGACAAGTGGCGGCTCCAGAGGTGTGGTTGCAGCACAGTCCAAAATTCAAATAGGGGAACCACACCAACTGCCATTTCAAATGCTGCCAAACATAGATGGCTGGGACTCACTGGCAGTTGGTGTGGCTTCCCTGTTTGAATTTTGGACTGCACTACAGCCCCACCCCTGGAGCCGCCACTTCAATAGACTGAATAAAAACTGACAGAGGACAAAAAAAAAAAAGACACACTGTAAAATGACCAAAAGACACTAGATTACTCTCAATACAATACTACACTCAGAAATCACTGCGCCAACTCCAAAACCCACCCAAAAACTTCAACACTCACCAACCACTGCCCTCTCCCTGCTCCTCTAACTCAAACCACGAGGTCCGGGCGGTTTGGGGCATTTTTATATGCCCAAGGCATATCTCTCCCACCGTGACTTCCAACCAATGAAAATGCATTGACATAACCGGCCGTATTGTTTCTAAAGCGGCCGCATTAGACCAAAATGTACCGATTACAACAGTCAAATATAGACGGCTGTGTAAGTTATATCGTGCAATTAATACGCTTCACAACTATGACCAAATGCACCATCGGGCAACACGCACCCGACTAAATTGGGTGCTTAGTAAATTCCTGAATTCACAAGTGAAAAAATTCCCTGAAATAGTAGCATTCTCCTGTCTCCCTGAAAAGTCTAGCAATCTCCCTGACTGCACCTTACCACCACTATGAAGCTGTTATATACAAAAAACACCAGAGATTTATACGTTCAAATGGAATCATTAGTATCATGTCCCTGCATTTGTTATAAGGCACAATGATCCCTATTTTCTGAGAAGTATCAGTCTGTTTTCATCTCCAATTCAATATTACTAACTGCTTTGGGGCTCATTTACACTTGTATGTATATCAATTTTATGACACGCCTCTCAGATGTAGTAGTATACGCAGGGGCATTTCTAAAGAGGAGGGGGCCTGTGTGCAGCCTCCGACACGGGCCCCCTCCTCTCTGTCCGGCGGCCGGCAGCGCACCAAGCTGTGCGCGGCTAGAGCCGGAGTTATAGACTCTGGGCACTAGAGTGCGCCCAAAGTCTATAGAGTAGACCAGTAGCCAGTCCCCCGCGCCGATGTGGGAATTTTACCGTTACGCTCATAGATGTTGCTTTTACAATATCTCTGAAATGCTGTTCCAAAAGTAGGGAAATATATATATAGTGTGGCAGGAACAGCAGGATTTCACTGGTTTAAACGTGGAACAGCAGTTGAACATCGATCCAGCCTGTAACATCTTGCCTATGAACACTGCACTGTCCTGTATACCTGCCTGTGGTGAGAAAATAAACGTCTGTTGGATTTTACCCGGTCTATGTGATTCTTGCCACTAATTTATTATATATATTTTTTTTATTTTTTTTTATTGCAGCATTCAACGCAGTGAAAGGCAATAACTTGATAGTATTAGTCAAAATAGTCAAAAGAAAAATGTCCCCCTTTAGCATGCACATTAGTGTCTCAGAAATGAACCCATACCATAGGAACTAGCCAGTTGTTCATCTCCTCCACTTTATTGTAGTCACAAAATTGGAAGCTTGACCTGGGTCAGTTTGGTATTTTTTTTTTTATCTTAGAGCTCTGTCAGTGTGTTTACTTTTTCTTTTGTCTTAGTAATTCCCACTTTTTATTGCTAGCTGGACTGCTAATTTACTAATTACTATATGCAGCTAGTGCTTTAATCTCCTTTGTGTTTCCTTCTTCCACTGTTTTTATTAGAAAAGCCTCTGCATTGATCCTACATTTAAAGCGGATTTCAGGTGCAGCCAGGTGTGTGGTCTGTGGACATAATGTGACCTTTAAGACGTAATTCATCATTAAAAAACACCACAATGGCGAAAGCCACATTTAGGAGATTTTCTGACAAGACAAAACATCAAACATGAGTTCTAACTACTAATTTCTCTTCTTACATTCTCTGGTCCGCAAACCCAACAGCATCATTTAGGCTAAATCACAGGTGTCAAGGGAATTGCTGCAGGGTAATACTTTTTAAGTGTACCTTTCCATGGTTCACTGAGGACAATCGTCAGGTCATTCTCTGCTTCTAAATTGTCTAGTGAAGTTTTTATGCTGTATCTGCATTCCAACTGCTTATCATGCCAAATAGATTCATTCATTCATTCTCTAAAGAAGTTGGATATTGAATTTAATACATTCTCACATTGGTAACTTTTATTTGTTATTATTTATCTAAAACTTAAGGTACATTCAAATCCGCGCCTGTCCAGTTGGAGCTTACAGTCTTAAGCTAGATACACACCATACGATGGTGTGACCCACAGGGTCGGATTAAGGCTGGGCCTGGGGCACTTCAGACAAGGGGGCCCTATTACAGAGGTAGGCAGATGAATTCATATTTATTTTTATTTTTTTCCCTCTCTCTCTCTCTCTCTCTCTCTCTCTATGTATTTTGTTCAGACCCGCTCGCAAGATGTGGCCCCTCGCTCCCAGCTTATGGAAATTCAGCGAAGTGACGTCAAGGCAGGCACTCGCTCGGCAAGGCATAACCACGCCCACTATGTCTTGGCGAGCGTTCAACTTGTGTTTATAGACGCCCACCAGCCTGTCTTTAGCCGCCCACTAGCGTACATCATCTTCAGGAAGTATATACAACCTCGGTACTTCGGGAACCATCGGATCAGACAGCAGCGCGTGCGGTTGACTGTACCCTACTGCTAGCACTGCAAGCAGATCAGTGTAAAAATCAACCAGGTGACGTGTACTATGACGCTGCCTGTTAATTATGCACGCCTCTGAAACGGCGTTGAAACACTCTTTCACGCCTGCGTCCGCTACTCCACTCCCCCGTTACTACTTACCTGCCCCTGTTACCACCCACAAATGGCCTCTCCTGTCACTCATAACACTGGGCTGTCTTGGCAGGGCGAGCGAACACATTCCGATCGCTCGTACTAGTTTGCGCACGCTCCCTTAAAACTACACGCATGCGCACATTAGCGAACATCGTCTGCAACGAGCGGCCACTTGCTAGCGAGCGGGTCTGAATCAGGCCCTGTATATTGCATACAGTGCATAGAGTACTGCTCAACACACAGCAGTGGGAGTGCTGGATCCGACCACAAAGTTTTCCACAGGTCCAGGGGGGCCCGGGGTTACTTGACCCCTTTGCCCCCCCCTTAATACGGCTCTTGTGAACCAGCTATGCGATGAGCAATGTAACTATACATCGCGCTCTCCTTACACACTGCACGAACCGGCGTACGATGGCGCAATGTATTGTTAGATGCTACATGTAACAGCACAGCGTCATTGCATCATACCTGCTGCTGTGCAGGACAGCAGATTTGACGTTGCGCTGAACGATTATTGGGAACGATGGATTGGGTGTACACACTATATGATTAGTACAATATATTGTTCCGAACTGTGGTCTTGATTCAGAGGCACTCACTATTTGCGAGCGCTCGCTCTGAATCAGGACGGAATAAAAATTAAAAAAAAATCCGCCTCCAGGTGCTCACAAAGCTGTGGGTGACCACCCACAGCTTGTGTGGGCGGCCTGGCGATGGTCGCGATTATCGCGACCATCAGGCTTGCGACGATACAGGAAGTTCACTACTGACATCATGAATGACGTCAGTAGGGCCGCCCACAAACGGCAGGTGTTCCTTCGTGAACGCCTCCGCTTGTGCAGCCACCCCCAACCCGCCTACAAAACGGGGCGAGCTGTCGATCAACATTGACAGCCGCCCCGCTTTGCTGCGAGCCCCAAGCGAGTGAAATTCTCACTCGCTCCGGGGTTCGCGCACGCCGTGCATGCGCACTGCCCAACCATCGACCTACTTGCGAGCGCTATGCTCTCGCGAGCGGGTCTGAATCAGGCCCTGTGTCTAAACTATATTTCTTACGATACATTGTATAGTGTGTACCCAGCTTAATTTCACTAGCACTCAAACATTTTAGTCTGCGACCAATATGGCTGATGTTACACATAGGATACAGTTACTTTTAGAAGTAAGAAACAATTTACGGTTTAAGATTATGCATTATGTTACTGACAAGAGATATGTTTAGACGTGTTTAGATCCTGTTTAGAGACAAGACTTGTTCTTTAGTTTTGTCTACAGTGAAAATAAACAAAACAGATCTACAGTAAGGGGAGATGTATCAAGAACTTACTTAACTCTGCACAAAGATACATCTATTATTGCTGCTTATCACATCTATACTAGATGTCATAGAGCTGCATAGCATGAATACTTTAGTCATATTGGAGATGTCTTGAAGTACCTCCTTCATCAGATGGTGGTATTATTTGATTTTTTTTTACAAGTGGGCCACTTTGCCTGGACAACATACTGTATGCAACACATTTACACCGATTCCAAAGACTGTGTATATATGAAAACATGCAGAACACCACACTCAGCGAAGGCAGAATTGCTCACAGATACACCACTTTACGGACAGCTCTATACGCAAGTGCGCCCAATGCCTACATTAGGTTCATCACTCCATAAACAGCTATTCCAGACCAATTAAAGAATATTACACCTTCTACATTACACTGGGAATTTATGGTCTACTCAGTATGTTTTAACCACTTCACTTTTATTTGTCGAGAAATTCCATTATGAAAGTTTTAGCACCAACATGTATTACCGTACATTGATCCTCATAAACCACTAATATCAAAGCATTATTAGCTATAAACATTACATTTGTGGGTTTAGAACATTAATGTGCTTAGAATTGTGAGATTACTACAGCTACGAAAAATTATACAAATATTTGAGACATGTATGTTATATTCTGACAATTATTTTTTTACATCATCTCAGTAACATATATTCTGTTGCGCTACAAAATAAGACACAACATTATATCGATCACATTTCTTATGTGATATTGGGGATACCACCAGTGTCTTAAACCGCAACACCAGCCCACCTCATTTTGCACCCTCACTCGAGTAGCGCGCTTTCACCATCCTACCTGCATATGTATGTTATATTGGTTACATTTGTTCTATTGCCATCAGATGTATATATTTAACTGGAATCAGTATGTAGTTAATTAAGATAAGTATCACTAACCTTACTCCCCCCCCTAACCCTCCCTTAGGAGTGCCTAACCCTAATCTCCCCCCCAAGTGCCTAACCCTAACCACTCTCTAAATGCCTAAACCTAACCCCCCCTTCCCCGCAGCCTAACCCTAAGTCTCCCAGGGGGGTGCCTAACCCTAACCCCCCCTTCCCCTAGCCTAACCCTAACCCTCCCAGGGGGTGCCTAACCCTAAGTCCCCACGGTAGCCCTAAAACCTAACCCTCCCACCCCTGCGGCTGTCCTCGCACAGCGCCCAGCTTACCTTCATTTGGTTTGCCGGGCGCCGGGCTCCCGGCGTAGGTCTATTGACAGACGTCGGGTTTTCGATGCCTGTCATTAGTACCTTGCCGGAATTAGACAGTTGGGAAGCCGCCGGTCGGCATGTCAACCGTCTGCTTCCTGACTGCATCCAGTTTAACTCTCTGACCTTACAACATTGTGCATTGCCTTCACTTGAAAAAAATATTAATTATTTTTATCTCAAGTAAGAAACAGCCACATGTGAACAAATAAATAATATTTATTTAACAAATTATGTATTTAAATTTTTTTTAGAAATTACAAAACAAAATGAAATGATCTACTCCAAGAGGTCCATATAAGGAAGGATGTGGTTCAGACTCATGTGGATGTTTCTGACTGCAGGTTGTCCTGCTGCTGTTTACACCTAGCCAATGGTTGAAATCCAAATGCAACATATTAGTAAAGCAGGCAGGGCCAGCCCCACTATCCCTCTGTGTGCACGGAAAGGGGCAGGACCATGCCTCACCAGGTGTGTCCTGAGTCACAAGGGTGTGGCCATGTGGCACACCTCCGTCTTTCTGCATGCCAACCGAGCAGAGCTCTGGGAGCTGGAGCTGCTTCATCAACCTTTCGGGTCAGACTGGCCCATCAGGTTATTGGCCCTTCTGGCATTTGTCAGAAGTGCCATATGGTCATTCCGGCCTGCTATGCATGATTATGTAGCATTACGATATAATTATACAGTATAATACATAAAGCAATTGGCTGAATGTGGGTTGATTGGTGCACGTGGATTTTTTATTATAGGCTCTTACAGAATTCCACGGGACTCTTTACAAACACACTGTCTGCGCGAGGAGGGCAGAGAAGAACATGACATACAAGTGCAATATTTCTGCAGCTCTAATAGGACCAGCCAAAAAAAATATTAGGGCAAAAAGTACTGTATGGTTATCCAGCTTTATCTGCTTGTGTCCTGTCCCAACACTATTTCACTTAAACATTGACATTATTCATTATTCTTTCTAATGTGTGTTCTTTTATTGGTTATGGGATTATATAAACTACATTTTGCTTTATTTCATGTTATCTATGTAATAATAGGAGTGCTGGTATTTTATTATATAAAAAAAAAACTAATTTATTTGCATACTTATACCAGCAAATCTTTCAGTGGTGCTTCACCAGGAGATCAAATTGCCTTTACTGAAGGTCACTCCAATTGGACAATGGAGCATATGCACCACTTATCAGCTCATTATGCAGCCAGTTCATCACGATTTGCTAAGGTATGGATTTGCCATACCAAACTCCTCATCCATTTGTTTTTTTTATTAAAAAAAATAATAATAATTTACTTGCTCATTGAGGGAGTGAAGGTTTCAGTTTGATAGATTAGGCTGGGCTCCGGCAAGCAGCGGTTGGATAAATCAATTGATCCGACCTCTTGTAGGGCCTTGCTGCCTCTTTGGATCCCAAAGTAAATTTAAAAGGGAGGAGGGAGGGGGGTAGTATGGCCAGCGGTTCAGCCTCCTAAATGATTTGTGATATAATATATATTATTTAATTTATTCATGTAAAATATGTTGTTTTGGAGTTTCTAGCTCTGCAATTCAACATTGTATTTGACTTCTCGTAAACCTTTTGAATCCTTGGCTATTAACATTGTTTTTCTGTTTAAAAAGTGGATGACACAAACACGTGGCAGTTCAACATGGCACATCTAGGAAAGAGAATGGCACTGCAGTGGCTGACAGGATGGCAGTTTAATAAACATAAAAATGTTTGTTGTGTATGTAAAAAGATAGCAATGCCCCAAACAGTGCACAATGCAAAGAAAAGAGGTGCAAGATGGAATTGTCCTTGGACCTTCCCATCTGCCCTTATGTTGTATATTAAACAGGTGTCAGGATGCAGCCTGGGGTCAGCTGCTACTCACCTCTGCGCCAGCATCCTTGGGCTTAGGTGTTCAGTCACTGGGAGTGGAGGTGAGTGATGACTGAGTATTCTCCCTGTGGGCTGCTGGGCATGTGTGCAGCCCTGTTGGCCCATATCACCTGACTAGTCTCTCCCAATGGTGGTAATGTTGTCACTCAGCTGATCCTCTGATCAAATGACCAGTTAAGGGGTATTTAGTCTAACTCCAGGAACAGGAAATTGCTGTTCAACTTTGCTGTTCCAGTGACACTCACCAATGTTTCTCCATGTGAAATCCTTAGTGTGTTGCTTCAGTCTTCGCGCTGTCCTCCAGTGTTATTTGTATCGGCCCCCATACTGATTTGCAGCGTGTCACTTCAGTTCTCTTACTGAACTCCAGTTCTTCATGTAATAGCTCCTGTGTTGTTTATTATTGTGCTGTTCAGTTCTCCAGCTGCCTCCCTGTGTTACAGGTGTCAGTTTTTATGCTGATTGCTAGTTAGCTCTAGTTGGATCCCCAACAAATTCTCAGTGCATTCCTGGTTTACACTTTCCTGTGTTCTTCAGGGAAAACTTGCAACTGGACCCCTAACAAATTGTCAGTGCATTCCTGTGTTATACTTTCCTGTGTTCATCAGAGCAAGTCTGTGATTGGATCTCTTACAAATCCGCAGTACACTCCTGTGACTACATTCCTTAGGTTTCTCAGTGCAATTATGTGACAGGATCTCTACAATCCTCAGTACACCCCTGTGTCTACATTCCCAGTGCTCCTAGGAGCAAGGCTGCAGCTGGGTCATCTCCTGTAACCATTTCATTTCCTAGTGTTAATACATTTCGAGGGTTCTCAATGGTAATTCTCTAAAAATATAATTTACAGTCTTCCTGCCACTCCCAGGTACCTGTCCAGAGGGCCGTGACCTGCTCACTTGGTGCAGCGAAACTCATATCCCAACTGGAGGGGTCATTGGTGAAGACCACCAAGTGAGTTAAACTAGGGAGACCTAGTCATTGTCACTCACCTAGGGTTCCCTGGCCACCCTAACCCCCTGGTTTTTGTCCTCATCTGAGGATCCTCCTGTATGGATAATGACAACAGGACAATTAACAAACCAATCACTTCAGCAACAAGGACTGCAACTTCCGGCTCAAGTGATTGGTTTGTTTGGACCCCCACAAATAAGCTACCAATAGGCAGCTGGCAATGATCTCTAAATACAAACTGTCTATACAGAGGCAAGATGTAATCGCCATTATCATCCTCACCCTCATCATTAGTATGTACATCATCATCTTCACACAATATTAATTCATCCCCATTGGAATCCACCATTACAGGTGCTTCTGGACTTTGATGTAATTAACAGCAAATGTATTTCTCGTGGAATTTGAAGTTAATTTTGATGAACATCATCTTTTCCACATTTTGAGGAAGCAGCCTTCTACACTGAATGCTGACAAGGTTCCTGGCTGAGCTGAAAGCATTTTCTGAGTGCACCACTGGAGGATGAACAGCTTAAGTAAAGCAAAGCCAGTTTGTGCAAGGGCCTCCAAATTGTATTTTTTACCTGCCATTAGTCAAAGGTACTGTTTGACATGCCTATTTAGGCACTGTCATTAAAATAATCCTCAACCATTCTTTAAATGGTGACCCTCTCAGATGGAGTTGCAGTAGATGTGACCATGTCACTAATTTTAGGCAATTCTTATAGACCCGACCAGATGTCAAAATGTTGTGTTGATTCATCTGCATCACCAGTGGGATGGAAAGCTGAGTTTTTTCCTGGCAGTTGCTGAAGAAACTGAAGGAGTAGACATTGCCGTGTAACGTGCAGCTTGAGCTGACAACTTGCTTGACAACAGATCTTTGCATCTCTTCAGATCTGTGCCAGTTGGAAAGAAAGACACGATGAGCGACTTAAACCTAGGATGAAATCATGGTCACCAAAATGTATTGATCCAATTTTAATATGCTGACCACCCTTGGATCCTGACAAAGCAAATAAAGGATTTGATCTAGAAGTCTGACATACTTAGTGAAATCACTTCAATTCAGCTCCTCCTTCAGTTTCTCAAGCTGCTTTTCCAAAAGTCTAATTAGGGGAATCACTTGACTCAAGCTGGCAGTGTCTGAACTCACTTCATAGGTGACAACTTTGAAGGGTTTCAGCACATTGCACAATTTGGAAAGTATTCTCCACTGCACTGGAGTAAGGTACATTTTCCCTATGTCATGACTAATTGTATGGATGGCTTGTTGCTGTTCCTCCATCTGCTGAAGCATATAAAAAGTGGAATTCTACCTTGTTTTAGCTGGTGGCAGGGCAAATTAAACTGTTCTTGCAGGTGCTGCAATCTTCTACATGCAGCTGCTGAATGCTGAAAATGTCCTTACATTTTTTGGGCCACATACAGCATATCCTGCATGGCTCTGTTATTTTTCAAAATTGATTGTGTGAGCAAAACATGGGATGTGTTCAAAATCACACAGCTGTAATGCTCTCAGAAAACAAGTATTTGTGATGCTGTCAGAAATGACAAATCAACTTCTAATTTCTAAATGGTAGACACCAGTGAAGCCGGTGATAAAGAGAGTAGCCTGCCTCTGAATGAGCTTGTGTTTGTTAGAAGATGCTGCTGTTGGTGCCATTGTAAACTTTAATTTACCCTGTTACACTTGTCCATATATCTGTGGTTAAGTGGGTATAATGGGATTATGGAAGCCACTAACTAAGCTAGCTAGCTGACCCTGGATTGCTTGTTTTTACTTTTTTAGCATAGGTTTTGACAAATACATTTCATGCACATGCTGCAAATTACATGGCAGGGAGGAGATTCCTAGATGGTTTAAGTCTCTACCTGTACTTACTGTGGCTTTACAAATGTTACAGATGGCAAGAGAAGGTATACAATCGGGAAGCCGGCTGTCCCGGGGGACTTAGGTTTAGGCAGCGGGGAAGGGGGGGTTAGGGTTAGGCACTTGGGGGGAGGTTAGGGTTAGGCACCCCTAAGGAGGGTTAGGGTTAGGGGGTTAGGTTAGTTTATACTTACCTTAGCGATGATCTGGATTTCCAGTGCTGTCAGGCTTCCGCGGCCGGCAGAATTTCATACTGATTCCCCTTAGAATTGTTGTCTGGTTTTGGTAAAAAAAAAATTCTACACCTAAGAGGTGGATTTTTTTTATCTTATGCCCAGGCATGACATTGGCCTTCTTATCACATAAAAGAAATGCTTCCACTGGTGCCTCAGTTACACTAAGAACATCCTCATCATTAAAATCCTCATTAGCACCTACATGAGCTACACAAATATCCCCCTCATCGTAGTATCCTAAATCCTAGGTCAGCAACTTCTTGACTTATGCTTCTCATCCCCACATTGGCGGAGCGTGCAGAAATGGAGGAAGGTGGCTTCTCTACGAGTTCAGAAAGGTCAGGCTTACACATAGCACACGCGGACACACTTAGACTCTCCTCAGAGATTTGTGACGTTTATGAACACACCTTTATTTCGACTGGCTTAGTTGTTTTACTTTTTTTTAGCACTTTTTCTGGTTTTTATTTTTTTACACCTCTTCTAGACTCTGAGTGAGAAGGGTTTTCCTTTTCCTGAGAGGCAGAAGATGCCTCACTGACAGGAGTTGCAGAACAACCACTCATAAATAAAGGCCAAGGTCTGAGCCTTTCCTTGCCGCTGTATGGGGTGAATGGCATATTTTTCTGCACTAAACCTTCTCCATATTCAGTGTTTTTTTTTCTTTACCACTGTAAAATATTGATTTTTTTTATTTCAGATGCCAGTATGCTTTAGTAGATGACATTAAAGGACTAGTATCAGATTTGTCATGATGATTGGTGGCAGCAGCTGCAGCACTAGTTTATGGTTTCCGCTGCTGCTCTCCTCTCAATGATCCCTATCCATATCGAGTTATCGAACAATAAACAGACGTAGTACAAACAATAGAAGAAAATATTTGTTTTTGACTCTTTTTAAATTTGCAGCTCAGCTGACACTGCATGCAGTCACATCGCTTATATGTACATGAACAAAAAATGCATTGGGGGAAGCGAACAGACATAGGGCCTGATTCAGACTTGCTCACGAGTGCATAGCACTTGCAAGCGGGTCAATGGCTGGCCATTGCGCACACGTGTGTGCAAGCCCCAGAGAGAGAGAAATCACTCGCTCCGGGGCTCGCTACAAGATGGGGAGGCTTTCGATATTGATCGACAGCTTGCCCCGTTTTCTAGGCGGGTCGGGGGGGGGTTACTGCACAAATGGAGGTGTTCTCGAAGGAAACACACGTGATGTCAGTAGTAAACTTCCTGCTCTATTAGAGCAAGAAGTTCACTGGGGCTTGCGGTGGACAAGACCCTACCCTACCACAAGAAAACATTTCTTTTCAACTTTTTTAAATACTCAACTCAGATGACAGTGTGTGCAGTCACAGCGCTTATATGTACGTGAACAACAATGTACTGGGAGACAGCACCCAGACATAGTATAAACAATAGAATAAATATAAATATATTTTTTTGACTTTTTTAATTAGCAGCTCAGCTGACACTGCATGTAGTCACAGCGCTTATACACAAAAAGACAAAAGTGATTGGACACCCTCACGCAAGCGAAATGCATACCATTGCACACAAGTTCAAAATGGCCACTAATGTGGCAGTTTCGAAAAGAACACTTCATAAAGAGGCCCATGCACTTGCAGTTCTATGGCACCAACAAATGTTTTTATCAGGACAACAATATAACCGGTCAAGTTTCCAGTGCGATGCAGACTGGTATGCAGTAAATTTGGTAACCTGGATAGACTGGCCAGCTCAGAGCCCAGATCTTAACCCCTTTGAGAACCTCTGGGATGAATTGGAGCAATGGGTGCATTCTAGGCCAACTCGACCTTCTTCAGTGTCACAGTTAAGGTGGAACGACGGAACACACAGCCTGCTGTTTTCCAGGAACTTGTGGACAATTTGCCAAAAAGGGTGTCTGCAGTAATCACTGCACATGGTGGTCCTTCAAAGTACTTACATCAATAAAATCTCATTGATCTATTTGCTGTCAGTGTCCAATCACTTTTGTCTACATAGGCCCTCATTCAGACCCACTTGTGAGCGGCTGTCCGCTCGCAAGTGGGTCAATGGTCCGCACTGCGCATGCGCACGACGGAGGGAGCTCCGTCGTGCGCATGCGCGAGACCCGACGAGCGAAGGACTTTCCTTCGCTCGGAGTGTCTCATCAAAGGGGGCGTGCTGTCGATGTTGACTGACAGCACGCCCCCTTTGGTGGGCGTGCCGGGGGCGTGCCTGCCAGACAGAGGCGTTCCCAAGGGAACGCCTACCGTCTAAAGCCGGCCCCACTGACATCACTAGTGATATCAGTGGGAATGATTTTGGCTCTGATAGAGCCAAAATCACTCCTGGCCTTGCGGTTGAAAAACTCAACCGCAGGCTTTTGCTCGCAGTTTCGATGGTCGCGATGGTCAAGACCATCGCGACCATCATCCTGCACGCTCGTATATGCTGTGGGTGGTGACCCACAGCTATACGAGCGTCCAGGAGCATGCTCCATATTAATGGAGGTGGGCCCTGATTCAGAGTGAGCGCTCTGGTCAGAGCATCCGGCTCTGAATCGGGGCCATAGTGCAGAGATGGGGAACCTCAGGTCCGGGGGCGTATAAGGCCCGCGGAGTCATTTGGTCTGGTCCTCTGAGATTTTCTGTGCTAGGCTCATCTGGTTAGCAGGGTGTCTACAATGGCACCCTGCAGCCATAATTTATGCAGCAGTGCCACCTGGAGCATCCTTAAGATGCTTTAGACAGTCACACCGCTGCCCTTACAGCTCCCTGGAGCATCCTCACTATACTCCGACCATTGCTATAAATTACCAATGATTGTGGCCCCACCCCCATGTGACATCACATGGAGGGGGCATGGCCTGCACCGGGCCTGCAAATAATGTTATATATATCAAAATGGCCCTCGGCAGAAAAAAGGTTCCCCACACCTGACATAGTGTAATATAAAGAGAACATTTTTCAATGTGCAAGCTGAAGGAAAGCTATACAAAGACTTACTTATGTGCTGGATAAAGGGGGCTATTTAATAAACATAATCTATTTGTTGTCAGTGTATAATCACTTTTGTCTACATAGTGTATGTACGTGATCAAAAACGCACTGGAAAACAGCACACAGATATAGTACAAACAATGGAAGAAAATATATTTTTTCTACTTTAATTCGTATCTCAGCTCACACTGGGTCTCATTCAGACCCGGTCTGCAAGCACCAATGTGCTTGCAACGGGGTCGATAATTAGCCCTGCGCAAGCGCAGTGGCCGCACTGCGCGTGCGCAAGCCCCGGAGCGAGAAAGAAACTCTCTCGCTCCGCAGCTCTCTACAAAAGGGGCGGCTGTCGATGTTGATTGACAGCTCACCCCGTTTTGTAGGCGGGCCGAGGGGGTGGTTTCCAAAACAGAGGCGTTCCTTAATGAACGCCTACCGTTTTGTGGGCAGCCACACTGACATCATCAGTGATGTCAGCGGGGAGTTTACTGCTCTTTCAGAGCAGGAAGCTCCCTGGGGCTTGCGGTTGCCGAGACCCAACCTTAGGTTCTCGTCGCAAGCCCTGATGGTCGCGATGGTGTTCACCATCGTGACCATCAACCTGGTCGGTCGTTAAGCTGTGGGTGGTAACCAACAGCTTACCTAACAACCAGGAGGCCGCACTTCAAAAATGAAGCGGCCGCCCTCATTCAGAATGAGCGCTCGCTTCTTGCGAGCGCCTCTGAATGAGAGCCACTGTGTGGCGAGGCACAGCACTTTTATATGTAGGTGATCAAGTGCACTGGGGGACAGTGCACACAGGTTGTATAAACAATCAAAAACTTTTACTTTTAATTAATTTTTTTTTTTTTACATTTTCCGCAAATGACAACTGCAGAGTCACACTGCTTATATCGCAGAGCCTACAACCAGAACTCTAGAAAAATGTAAGATTCTTATCAGAAAAACTATCACCAAAGAAGAGGCAGATTTTATTAGTATCCCTTTAGTGCAACTATACACTGTATATTAGAGATGTGCACTGGCACCCGTGTTTTGATTTTGGTTCTAATTCATCATCTGGTTTTGGTTTTGCCAAAACCGCCCTCACGTGTTTTGGTTCTGGATCTGTATATTTTTCAAAAATGGATAAAAACAACAAATATAACATAATTTGAGCCTGTTTTTGTTCCTACATAATTTTTAACCAAAATAACATTAATTTCCAGTCATTTCCAGTCAATTTTGACCACCTCACAGCTCACAATATTATTTTCATCTAGTGTAGACTAAAAGGTTGCACTGAGCTAGCTGGCTGACTATGCTAAGCAACAGCAGTGGGCAGCAGGGGTGTATCTATGGATCAAAGCGCCCCTGGCAATGTAATGGTCTGGCGCTCCCCTACCCCCCCATGCTGCATTGCCCCCAGCAGAAGCCCCTCCTATACAGTGCCCCCAGTAGTAGACCCCAGTAGTAGTCCCCCCTATACAGTGACCCCAGTAGTAGTCCCGAACCATTCATCAGTTGTGGCTCCATATAGTGACCTAGCCAAAGTTTTCTCTAAGCAAAATGCTGATGTCCTGCTGCCTCACTGTCCCTTCGACTGCCCCATCACTTTGCTACCCGGCATCAGACTTCTCAAGGGCAGATTATATGCCTTGTCCATTCCGAAGGATAAAGCCATGCAGGACTATATTCAGGAGGCTCTGGATAAAGGCTTCATTCGTCCGTCCAAATCCCCAGTGGGAGGGTGTTTCTTCTTCGGATCTCTCGGACCCTGCATTGACTTCCATGGACTGAACAAAATCACAGTCAAGAATGCATATCCCTTGCCGCTCATCTCGGTGCTCTTTGACCAACTGCGTGAGGCATCTTCTCTAAGATTTATCTCAGAGGCACATACAACATCATTCACATCAGAGAAGGAGATGAGTGGAAGGAGTGGATGGCCTTTAACACCCATTCAGGATATTTTGAATACCTGTTCATGCCATTTGGCCTCTCCAACGCCCCAGCCGTGTTTCTAGATTTCATTAATGAGGTGTTAAGTGATTTCATGAGAGTCTTTGGAGTGATTAATTTAGATGACATCCTCATCTATTCTAGTCTGTGGAGGAACATCGGAGACATGTCAGGCAAATCTTGCGAAGGTTACTGGATAACAACCTGTATGCCAAACTGGAAAAGTGCGAATTTGATGTTAAGGAGGTGTCATTCTTGGGCTACTGTATTTCTTCGCAGGGTTTCTCCATGGATCCTGGCAAGGTGAAGGCCATTCCGGACTGGGAGTAACCCGCTACGTTGAAGGCCATTCAGCGGTTTCAAGGGTTTGTAAATTATTATCGCAGGTTCATTAAGTCCTTTTCCGCCATAGTATCCCCCATTGTTGAACTAACTAAAAAAAAGTTGAGGTTGTAAATTGGTCACCTCGAGCCATTCGAGCTTTTGACACTTTGAAGGCGGCTTTGTGTCTGCTCCTGTCCTCTGGCATCTGAATCCATAGCTTCCATTCATCGTAGAGGTCGACGCATCTTAGACTGGAGTGGGCGCTATCCTTTCTCAGAAAGATATCAAGAATGGTAAGCTGCAAACCTGTGCTTTCTTCTCCAGGAAATTCGGTTCGGGGTAGAAGAACACTGATGTGGGCAACCGAAAGCTCTTGGCAATTACATGGGCCTTTGAGGACTGGAGGCATTGGTTATAGGGGGCTAACCATGTGGTGACAGGTCTCACTGATAACAAAAATCTGGCCTACATTGAGATGGCGAAAAGGTCGAATGTGAGGCAGGCACGATGGGCCCTTTTCTTCACCCGCTTTATTTATGTGATTTTGTTTGACCTGGGTCCAAGTGTATTAAAGGGGATGCCCTGTCTCGAAGCTTCTCTGTCAGTCAACCTCCCAGGGCTTCTGAAGAGACCATCATTCCAGCATCCAAGATTCATTGTGCGGTCACCAGGACCCTGGCAGATTCTCTCAGGGCTTGTCAAGCTGAAGCTCCTCTTAGGGACAAACAGCACACCTGATGGCTTACTGAGAGACTTCATAAAGTGGTTTTGAAGGACTTTCATTCCTCCAAAGCAGGGAGTCATCCTGGCATTTCTAGAATGGTTGAACTTCTGTCTCGATCTGTGTGATGGCAGTCCATGTCTAGAGACACTTGTCAGTTTGTCCTGGCCTGTGATGTATGTTCTAGAAATAAGACCCTCAGGACTACTCCGCAAGGTCTGTTGTGTCCTCTTCCAATGGACCCACATTGCAATGGACTTTATCGTTGACGTTCTTGTGTCTTCTCATTGTATGGTCATCTGGACCATCGTAGAACGTTTTTCCCAAAATGGTGCATTGCTTTCCTCTGGTCAAGTTACCATCTGCCAAGGAGTTGTCTGCACTGTTCCTACAGCATGTCTTCAGGTTTCATGGGCTTCCAGTAGATATTGTCTCAGATCGGGGGACGCAATTTGTTGCTTGGTTGTGGAGGTGCATTTGTGCTGATCTGGGCATCAATGTTCCTGCCTGCTGGTGATATTACTAAGCTCTTGTACCTAGTGGATGTTCACGTGGTCGTTGCATGGTGTGCAGTTCCTCGCTCCCTAACCTTTGTTCCTGTGTCCAGTATCCTGCCGTTGTAAACCTTACTCAGGGCCTGATTCAGACCCGCTCGCAAGCGCTATGCGCTCACAAGTGGGCCGATGTTTGGCCACTGAGCATGCGCACGCTGGAGCCGGCTCCGACATGCGCATGCGCGAGACCCGGCTAGCGATGGGCGCTCCATCGCTCCGGGTCTCACACCAAAAAAGGGCGGCTGTCGATGTTGATCGACAGCTCGCCCCGTTTTGGAGGTGGGCAGGGGGGTGGCTGGCCAAATGGAGGCGTTCCCGACGGAATGCCTGCCGTTTGGGGGCAGTCCCACTGACATCACGAGTGATGTCAGCGGTGAGCTTCTGGCTCTATTAAGAGCCAGAAGCTCACTGGGGATTGCGGGAACGAGACCCTACCACAAGGGTCTCGTTGCAAGCCCCAATGGTCGTGACCATCACCTGGCCGCTCGCAATAGCTGTGGGTGACCACCCACAGCTATGCGAGCGACCAGAAGGCTGCACAAAAGAAAAAACGCCCTGATTCAGAGCGAGTGCTCTTTCAGAGCGTCCGGCTCTGAATCAGACCCTCAGTGTCCTGTCACTGCCAGTCTTTCTCCTGTGTCCTGCTGGATTCTGCCCTGTTCCTGTGTACATCCTAGCTCCAGCTTACATTCTGTGTCTTCTCCAGTTTGTGTCTAGTCCCAGCATGTACCTGCATCTGCCGGTCAGTTCAACTATATCAAGTACTGGTTCGGTTACAAACTCCCACCTGCATCCTGGAGTAGCTGGTCTGCCATAATCAAATCCATTTTCAGCATTGCAGGTTTCACAGTATTCCCACCTGCATCCTGAGTACCTGGCCTCCCATGATCAAATCTATTTCCAGCATTGCAGATTTCACAGTATTCCCACCTGCATCCTGAATAGCTGGCCTGCCACAATCAAGGCCATATCCAACATTGCAAATACAACAATATCCCACCTGCATCCTGAGTAGCTAGCCTGCCACAACCAGGTTCATATACAGCATTACAGGTACAACATTATTCACACCTGCATACTGAGTAGCTGGCCTGCCATAAGCAAGTTCATATACATCATTGCAGGTACAACATTATTCCTACCTGCATCCTGAGTAGCTGGCTTGCCACAACCAAGCCCATATCCAGCATTGCTGCTTTGACATTGTTCCAGCCTGCATCTTGTAAATGTTGTCCAGATCTGCATCCTAACTGATTTTGTGCATATCCACCTGTGCCAGTTGATTACTTCCAGCAGCAGTCTCCAGCACACACCTGCATCAGCTATTAACTAGGGGTGTGCACCGGCCACTTTTCGTGTTTTGTGTTTTGGTTTTGGATCTGGATCTTTCTTCGTGTTTTGGATCTGGATTGGTTTTGCCAAAACCACCCTTCCGTGTTTTGGGTTCTGGGTTTTGTGTTTTGGATCTGTATTTTTTTTTTAAAAAGCATAAAAACAGCTAAAATCACAGAATTTGTGGGTTTTTCTGCTCCTATGCAATTATTAACCTCAATGACCTTCATTTCCACTCATTTCCAGTTTATTCTGAACACCTCACACCTCACAATATTGTTTTTATGGCCAAAAGATTGCACCGAGGTAGCTGGATGACTATGCTAAGCGACACGAGTGGGCGGCACAAACACGTGGCCCATCTAGGAGTGACACTGCAGTGGCAGACAGGATGGCAGTTTTTAAAACTAGGCCCCAAACAGTACATACTGCAAAGAAAAAAAAGAGGTGCAAGATGGAATTGTCCTTGGGCCCTCCCACCCACCCTTATGTTGTATAAATAGGACATGCACACTTTAACAAACCAATCATTTCAGCGCCAGGGTCTGCCACATGTCTGTGGCTGAAATGATTGGTTCGTTTGGGCCCCCACAAAACAAGCTGCCAATTAATGTGTCCCTGCACAAACTGGCTCTACGGAGGCAAGATGTCGTCCTCATCCTCTTCATCCACCGATTCCTTGGATAAAACAGGAAAAAGGGATTTAGGTGTCCCTGGACTGCTTACGGTCTTAGCCAAAGTTTCTGAACTTGACAGTAACTTTTTATGAACGCGCTACAGGTGCCATATAAGGGAGGATGTTCCTAGGTGGTTAACGTCCCTACCCCTACTTATTTCACCTTTACATATGGTACATATGGCAAGACAGTTGTTGTCCGGATTTGGATAGAAATATTGCCAGACCAAAGAGGTGGAATGTTTGGTCTTCTGCCCAGGCATGACCGTGATGGGCTTTTTCATCCCACGGACAACAACTGTCTCCCCCGGAGCCTGATTTAAACAAACCACATCACCATCAGAATCCTCCTCGCCAACTTCCTCCTCAGTGCCAGCTACACCAGTATCCTCATCCTGTTGTACTTCAACAGTGACATCTTCAATTTGCATATCAGCAAGTGGACTGTGGGTGCTCCTTTCAGCACTTGCAGGGGGCGTGCAAATGGTGGAAAGAGCCACCTCTTCCCGTCCAGTGCTGGGAAGGTCAGGCATCGCAACCTCCACCACACTTGGACTCTCCTTGGGGATTTGTGATATCTTCTTAGAACGCACAGTTCTTCGCTGTGCTTTTGCCAGCTTAACTCGTTTGATTTTTTAGCGGGAGGAGGGCTTCCATCGTCATGTGAAACTGAACCACTAGTCATGAACATAGGGAAAGACCTTAGCCGTTCCTTGCCACTCCGTGTCGTAAATGGCATATTGGCAAGTTTACGTTTCTCTTCAGATGATTTTAATGTTTTTTTCAAGGTCATTTTCCTGAACTTTGTCATTTGGGATTGTATGTGCCCTCTACTATGACAGACGACGTTGATGGCATGTTATCGTCTATGTCATGACTAGTGGCAGCAGCTTCAGCACTAGGAGGAAGTGGTTCTTGATCTTTCCCTATTTTATTTTTTTAACGGAGAAAGTTTGTCCTCCATTTATGTTATATTGATATATACGTGCGGCTAAGGCGCACACAAACACAGAAAATATTTTTTTATTTTTGTTGGAGACTAGTGCACTTTGTGGGTTACACCACCCTTTAAGAAATGAGCCAGCCGGCCCTTTACTTATGGGACACAGGCGCACGCCTGGCGCTGCTCCTTTGTTGATGCACGTGCAGCTACAGCCCACACAATTCACAAACACAGAAAATATTTTTTTATTTTGTTTGGAGTGCCCTTTGGGGGTCACAGCACCCTTTAACGGACAAGTCAGCCGGCCTTTTACTTATGGGACACAGGCGCACGCTTGGCGCTGCTCCTTTGTTGATGCACGTGCAGCCACAGTGCACACAATTCACAAACACAGAAATTTATTTTTTATTTTGTTTGGAGTGCCCTTTGGGGGTTACAGCACCCTTTAGCGGTCAATCCAGCCGGCCCTTTACTTATGACACAGGCGCACGCTTGGCACTACTTTGTTGATGCACGTGCGGCTACTGCGCACACAATTCACAAACACAGAAAATATTTTTTTATTTGGTTTAGAGTGTACTTTGGAGGTTACAGCACCCTTTAACGGTCAAGCCAGCCGGCCCTTTACTTATGACACAGGTGCACGCTTGGCTCTACTTTGTTGATGCACGTGCGGCTACTGCGCACACAATTCACAAACACAGTAAAAATATTATTCTTTTTTAGCACTTGGGGGGAGCACCCCTGACGGACAGAGCACCCCCTGGACAACACTACAGCACCCCTTTAGGACTGGGACACTGCACGGGACTTTGGAGTGGACACAGCCCCTATGGACAACTGACTGCACAACACAGTCCAGCCAGCCCCTATGGACTTTGAAGTAGTGGACACAGCCCCTATTGACAACAGCAGCGCAGCACAACACAGCCAGCCCCTATGGACTTTGAAGTAGTGGACACAGCCCCTATGGACAACAGCAGCACAGCACAGCACAGCACAGCACAACACTACTCTGCACTACACTACACTACACAGCCCAGCCAGCCCTAACTCCCACCCTCCCTCTTCACTGTCCACAGCCGAGTGAGAAAATGGCGCTGATGCGAGTACCTTATATAGGATCCAAAACCCGCGAGACCCGGAAGGCGGGATGATGACGTTTTGCCTCGATTTCAGATCCGAGTCAGGCGGGAAAATTCGAGCCTGACTCGGATCGGCCTCGGATCGGGGGGCTCGGGGGGGTTCGGATTTCAGAAATCCGAACCCGCTCACCCCTACTATTAACCCCCACCTTGCCTGCTGCCATTACTCCAGGTAAACTTTCTGTGTGCTTACTGGGTACATCCATAACACCTGGGCCTTTGGTCTTCCAGCTCTCAAGGCTGCTACACGGCCACATCTAGCATCTATACCAGCCCTCAAGCATGTTGTGGGACTAATACCCTATTGTCTTACCTGAGCCTTAACAAAGATACAGTTTTGATAGAGAATTTTCCAGGATGCCCCATTTTAATATATAGAAACCTCCATCTTAAGAAATAAATTAGTCAGAAGTACTGCACACTCCAGATGGAAACAAAAGATTACATCAAAACAACAGGTTTCCATAGGTATGGGACCTGTTTGATGTGTAGAATAGTAAAAAAAAATTGTTAAAAACCTAATTTATCTATTAGTATATGCAGGTTAATGTATAGCACAAAAACTAGCAGACAATGAAGTCTGGCAGAACATGTCTATAACATTGGAAATGGACTGACTACACATTCATGGGTAAATTTACTAAAGGGGGGGATCCTCTACACGATTTTAGCAGGCGCTTGAACGATAACGACGTCGTTATTGTTCAATTGTTTAAAAATCGTTTATAAATCGTGCAGTGTTTGGTCGTTAACGATCAACGATGCGTGCTCCCGCTGGTCGTTTGATCGTCTTGTCAGTTGACTGAACATGCAGGTCAATTTCACTTGATCTATTAAAGATAGTTTGCAAATCGTTCAGACTGAAAGATAAAATTTCAAGGGAAAAAATCAAGGGAAAATCGTTTAGAGATTGGACAGGGAGTAGATTGTCTAGTGCACAGGTTCTCAAACTCGGTCCTCAGGACCCCAAACGGTGCATGTTTTCCAGGTCTCCACACTTAATCAAGTTAAATAATTAGCTCCACCTGTGGATCTAATCGCCCATTAAAAGCATATTCGGAATTTACTAAAGGCTAAACTCTATTGACTCTACTGCATTCGAAAAGTAAAAATCGGTTGAGAACACCTGAAACTCGGACGGTAACAAGTTTTCGGACATATACACCATCGGTCCAACTTGACAGCCTTTTGGCATAGACTTCAATAGGACCTGGAAATTTACTAAGGATTCGTATTTGTTATACCAGCCGAAATATAGTGCAAATCAGCCGCAAAAGACACAAAAAAGAACCCAAATAAAGATCTCAAATATAACACCTTTTTCAATTCGAGTTTCACATCTCAACATACTTAACCATCACTTACAACTCTGCACACATGGATTAGGGAGATCCGTGATGCATGCATCTGTGTGTAAAAAAATAAACACAGATGCACAGACAGATGCAGTGAGATCCATCTGTGCTTCTGTGTCTTAAAAAAGGTTCAACAGTGTAAAAATCAGTGGTTGAAGTGGGAATTTTGAAGTGGGGGTATGGAAAATCTAAGGTTGTACTTATGCGCATATCGAGAAAATGGGGGATTGCCACTCACAAAGGGGGTGTCCTTAAGATGCGCCCCTTTTTTCATCAGTGTAGTGTACCACACCATAGTACCCATTATACACATTATGCTACACAATAGTAGCGCCCCTTATAAAATGCCCACAGTAGTATTGTCCCCTATACAATGCCCACAGTAGTAGTGCCCTCATGCAATGCCCACTGTAGTAGTACCCCTTTATAGAATGCCCACATTAGCAGTGCCCCTTATACAATGCCCACAGACTGCATTGTATAAGGGGCACTACTACTGTGGGCACTTTCACATTAGCACATGCACACAGTGCAGTAACTTTGTAACCGGGTAGCAGTGCTGAGGGTGTGGTGGTTGCCGTCATGGCATTATTCTATTCTGTCCAGCATGGAACACATGACACCGTCATAACCACAACTTACCTGTGTGTGCACTGCAGCGGTCACTCAGCTCAGCAACAGTGACCCAGGGAGGAGATGTCTCGGTTCTGGGTGCTGCTCTGCTGCCAGACAACAGATCACCGGCTGCACTGGTATCAAGCTGTGGTATACCACGCTGGGATATACCACGCTGGATGCAATGACATTATTCTCTGGAAATCAGCCCAGTTATCCCTAACTTTTATAAGGTTAACTTGTCAGCCTCTATATTCCTTTATTAAAAATACCTTCTATGACATTTGCCAAAATATTAACTCAAACCTACCAATTTCTCTCCGGCAATCAGGACATGCCAAGAAATAAAATAAAATAGTGCCAGGAAGGTGATGTATTTTTATGCAGTCCAGCGCCAGCAGTAGCTGCAGAGGGCACTTATCCAGATGGAAATACAGTCACAGGTGAAGAGGTGGGCAAGGAGTGGAGGCAAACGTGGAGGCGAGTGCGTAGGACAGAAGGTGGGTGAAGAGATAGACAAGAATGTATTCTAGTAGCTGGGAGAGGACTGGAGGCAAGGACTAGATACAGGTGAGGAGATGAGTGGGTAGGGAGTGGACTGGAGGCAGGTGAAGAGGCAGGCAAGTAGGAAGGAGAGGACTAAAGGCAGGCGAGGAGGTGGGAGAGTAGGTCGGAGAGTACTGGATGGGGACAGGGAGACAGGTGCGGAGGTGTGCTGGTAGGCAGGGGAGGAATGCAGTGGGTAGAAGGGAGAGGACTGAAGGCAGGTGAAAAGGTAGACGAATAGGCAGGAGACAACTAAAGGCAGGCGAGGAGGCGGGAGGGTAGGTGGGAGAGGACTGGATGGGGACAAGGAGAAAGGTGTGGAGGTGTGCTGGTATGCAGGAGAGGACTGGTGGTGGATGAGGACTTGAGGCAGGCGGGTGAGAAGAAGGGAGTGGACTGGAAGCAGGTAAGAAGACGGGTGGGTAGAGGAAGGTATAAGGCAGTGAGAAGGTGGGTGTGAGAGGACTTGATGGGGGCAGGGAGATGGGTGAGGATACTTGCTAGTAGGCTGTAGAGGATTGGAGGTGGGTAATGATTGGAGGCAGGCAAGGATGCGGTGGGTATGAGGGGAGCCCAGTTGTAAAGTGAAAAGTTAAAAAAAAAATTAAAATTTCCAGATGCTATCTGTCTGGAATTATTAACACTTTGGATAGTCCGGAAATCAGGTCCTCTGAGTAGTAATAATAATTATAATAGGTGGCAACCAGACTTCTCTAATTCTCTCTCCCCTCTTGTCTGTCTTCCTCACCTCAGTGTTTCAGACCTCCCTTGCAGCTCACTGCTTCATGTGCTAACGCCGGTGACAAGTAGTGGCCTCAGCACCACCATCTACCGCTCGTGGCTGTACTCCTTCCCACCCGCAGCCGTACTCCCCCCCCTCCCCCCTGCAGATGTACTTCTGAGGCCCCCCCTGTACTTCTGAGTCCCGAACACCCCCCGCACGCGCTCGTGGCTATACTCCTGAGTCCCAACCCCCTCCCCACACTTACGGCTGTACTCCCGACTCGAGTCCCCCCATACTACAGTATACACCAGCACCAGCCTCCTCCTCTCAGGATACAGGTAGCTTTAAGGGTTGTGGCTGTACTAGGGGCTGGGGCTGTACTATGGGCTGAGGCTGTACTATGGGCTGGGGCTGTACTACAGGCTAAAGCTGTGATTGGGGCTGTACTACACTGACACTATGGCAGCCTGTGAGCAGTGTCAGTGAAATGGGCGGGCAGAGGCACGTAGCTCTCCAGCTCTGCGCTGCTCTCCTACTGTCCTTTGAAGTTGATAAAAAATTGATTAGTGCTCAAAGTGCCGGTATGCCATACCGTTGTATACCGGCACACTTCGAGTACTGGTAAAAATTGTTTTAAAAAATGGTGTGCCCCACTCCAAAAAAGAACAACCAGCACCGGGCTTTGGAGACCCAGTACTGGTCGTGCTAAATACAGAGAATAAATGACATAGGGGTCTCCTGTATTGAGCTTAACCAGCACCGGGCTATTCATAACCATCCCTGGTTGCCAAAATAATGGGGACAAACGACTTAGGGGCCCTGTATTTAGCTCAATCAGCACTGGGCTCTGATCCGGTCCTGTTTCTGGAAATACAGGGGACAAAAAGTGTGGGGGTCACCTGTAATTTTTATAACCAGCACCGGACTGTTTGTAGTGGGGGGTAATGCCACAGCCAGGTCAACCCTTTCACCAGGTCCCACGGGTCAAAGCATTACCCTGCTGACTGCTAGACAGCCCATGCCGGGGATCCATTGGGAGCTGGGGACTCCCCAATAAAGGGGTCCCCCACTCCAGGGCACCCCAGGACTAAGCTAATAGCCCGGGGCTATCCCCGGCACCCCTGGAGCAGTGGGTGCCGAGTTGATTATGTAAAGTGTGTTGCATTTGAAAGAGTTAAAAATATTACTTAAGGTTACCTTTGCGGTTCTCACCATTGACTTCAATGGTTGGAAACGTTCATTGGCTGAGCCAATAGTGAAATCCCACTGCTGAGCTGTCATTTGGGTAGTACTGTCCTTAGAGGACAGTACTAATGTCCGGTGGTCCAGGATTTTCGGTATGTTTTTTGCCAAACCCATGGATATCTACACGGAAGAAGAGGACGTGATACATGCATAGGAGGAGGTGAGTATGGATTTTTTTTTAGAGATACTTTATGGATTCCTACTTGGAGAAGTGGACGTGATGGGCTTCAGGAATACATAGTTGAGTATGTGAGATAATGAGTGTGAGTGTGAATGTGTGTGTGTATGTTTGTTTTATTAAACTTTTACTGTCACAGTGTGTGAGTTCTGTTTTTTAAATTATTTATTTAGCAGTGGAACTACAAGTACCAGCGGGCCTGTAATGCCCCACATGATGGTACTTGTGGTTCTCCAAATACCAGCATGCGGGGGAAACTTCCTAGGACCTGTGTTCTACTGCAAAAGACAATATTTTTAACTCTTTCAAATGCACCACACTACACTATCAACGCGGCACTCACTGCGCCAGGGGTGCCGGGCATAGTCTAGGCCTGGGGTGCCCTGGAGAGGGGGACCCCTTTATTGGGGGGGGACAAGCTCCCCAGGTTTATGTCTTTCAAGGGTCCCATTCTTTATTATTCACTACCGTCCCTATTCACAAATTGATAGCTATGTATCTCCTTAGCATACAGTGTCTCAAATATAGTACCCTGTTGATTGATCTCTTAATAAAGTATCTACTGAGCCAGTCTAATTCTTAGTGGCTATTCATTTATCACTGTGAACTCGATCATACACTGTATATTAAGTAATTAACTAAGAATTTTACAAACTCCCATACTCATTAGAATTTTCACAAAATCCTCTGATTGACTGTTTGTGGAGCCAATCAGAGCAGCCTGTCAGCTCTCCTATTGGTCCATTCTCGAATCTCAAGAGCTTCCATACTAAATATGCAGATTGGATTTATCATACGAGAATTTGAAAGTATATTAGTTTTAATATTTTCCAACTACAATTAAAGTCGATATTTCCAGTGACTGGTCCATCAATTCTAATGAATGGAATAAACAAATCATACACGATCAGTGAACAGAAAAAAATAAAATTGTCTTTAATAATATCCTAATCAAAACTATGTATATAGATTCCCTATCATCATTATATATACAGATACATGTGTATTGTGTGACTATGTATATATATATATATATATATATATATATCAGGGGTGTGCACCGGCCACTTTTCGTGTTTTGTGTTTTGGTTTTGGATCTGGATCTTTCTTCGTGTTTTGGATCTGGATTGGTTTTGCCAAAACCACTCTTCCGTGTTTTGGATCTGTATTTTTTTTTAAAAAAGCATAAAAACAGCTAAAATCACAGAATGTGTGGGTTTTTCTGCTCCTATGCTATTATTAACCTCAATAACCTTAATTTCCACTCATTTCCAGTCTATTCTGAACACCTCACACCTCACAATAGTGTTTTTATGTCCAAAAGGTTGCACCGAGGTAGCTGGATGACTATGCTAAGCGACACGAGTGGGCGGCACAAACACGTGGCCCATCTAGGAGTGACACTGCAGTGGCAGACAGGATGGCAGTTTGAAAAACTAGGCCCAAAACAGTACATACTGCAAAGAAAAAAAAGAGGTGCAAGATGGAATTGTCCTTGGGCCCTCCCACCCACCCTTATGTTGTATAAATAGGACATGCACACTTTAACAAACCAATCATTTCAGCGCCAGGGTCTGCCACATGACTGTGGCTGAAATGATTGGTTCGTTTGGGCCCCCACAAAACAAGCTGGCAATTAATCTGTCCCTGCACAAACTGGCTCTACGGAGGCAAGATGTCGTCCTCATCCTCCTCATCCACCGATTCCTCACCCTCTTCAGTGTTGTGTACATCCTCATCCTCACAGAGTACTAATTCATCCCTGCTGGAATCCACAACCACAGGTCCCTCTGTACGTTCAGGAGGTTGGTCTCCCTGGAAGAGTTGATCATTCATTTTATGAACATCATCTTCTCCACATTTTGTGGAAGCAACCTCCTACGCCTTTCGCTGACAAGGTTCCCGGCTGCACTAAACACTCTTTCGGAGTACACACTGGAGGGGGGGCAACTCAGGTAAAATAGAGCCAGTTTGTACAGGGACCTCCAAATTGTTTCTTTTTCCAGCCAGTACAGGTACGGACTGTCTGACATGCCTATTTGGATGTTGTCACCGATGTAATCCTTTAACAGACAGACGCACGCTTGTCGCTGCTGCTTTAAGGATGCAGGTGCGGCTACAGCCCACACATTTCACAAAGACAGAAAAAAAAAGAAGAATATTTTTATTGTTTGTGGAGCGCACTTTGAGGGTTACACCACCCTTTAACAGACAGACGCACGCTTGTCGCTGCTGCTTTGAGGACAGTATCATATGCAGTGACAGTAGACTTGTCAGAAATTGTTGGCACGTCCATCAGTCCGGACCAGATGTCCAAACCGGCCCTTGACTTATGACACAGGCGCACGCTTGGCGCTGCTACTGTGTTGATGCACGTGCGGCTACATCGCACACAAGTCACAAACACATAAAAAAAATAGTTTTTTATTTTTTGGAGCACTTTGAGGGTTACACCACCCTTTAACAGACAGATGCACGCTTGTCGCTGCTGCTTTGAGGATTCAAGTGCGGCTACAGCCCACACAATTCACAAACACAGAAAAAAAAAGAAGAATATTTTTATTGTTTGTGGAGCGCACTTTGAGGGTTACACCACCCTTTAACAGACAGACGCACGCTTGTCGCTGCTGCTTTAAGGATGCAGGTGCGGCTACAGCCCACACATTTCACAAAGACAGAAAAAACATAAGAATTTTTTTATTGTTTGTGGAGCACACTTTGAGGGTTACACCACCCTTTAACAGACAGACGCACGCTTGTCGCTGCTGCTTTAAGGATGCAGGTGCGGCTACAGCCCACACATTTCACAAAGACAGAAAAAAAAAGAAGAATATTTTTATTGTTTGTGGAGCGCACTTTGAGGGTTACACCACCCTTTAACAGACAGATGCACGCTTGTCGCTGCTGCTTTGAGGACAGTATCATATGCAGTGACAGTAGACTTGTCAGAAATTGTTGGCACGTCCATCAGTCCGGACCAGATGTCCAAACCGGCCCTTGACTTATGACACAGGCGCACGCTTGGCGCTGCTACTGTGTTGATGCACGTGCGGCTACATCGCACACAAGTCACAAACACATAAAAAAAATAGTTTTTTATTTTTTGGAGCACTTTGAGGGTTACACCACCCTTTAACAGACAGATGCACGCTTGTCGCTGCTGCTTTGAGGATTCAAGTGCGGCTACAGCCCACACAATTCACAAAGACAGAAAAAAGAAGAATATTTTTATTGTTTGTGGAGCGCACTTTGAGGGTTACACCACCCTTTAACAGACAGATGCACGCTTGTCGCTGCTGCTTTGAGGATGCAGGTGCGGCTACAGCCCACACAATTCACAAAGACAGAAAAAAAAAGAAGAATATTTTTATTGTTTGTGGAGCGCACTTTGAGGGTTACACCACCCTTTAACAGACAGACGCACGCTTGTCGCTGCTGCTTTAAGGATGCAGGTGCGGCTACAGCCCACACATTTCACAAAGACAGAAAAAAAATAAGAATTTTTTTATTGTTTGTGGAGCACACTTTGAGGGTTACACCACCCTTTAACAGACAGATGCACGCTTGTCGCTGCTGCTATAAGGATGCAGGTGCTGCTACAGCCCACACATTTCACAAAGACAGAAAAAAAATTAAGAATTTTTTTATTGTTTGTGGAGCGCACTTTGAGGGTTACACCACCCTTTAACAGACAGACGCACACTTGTCGCTGCTGCTTTAAGGATGCAGGTGCGGCTACAGCCCACACATTTCACAAAGACAGAAAAAAAAATAAGACGTTTTTTATTGTTTGTGGAGCGCACTTTGAGGGTTACACCACCCTTTAACAGACAGACGCACGCTTGTCGCTGCTGCATTAAGGATGCAGGTGCGGCTACAGCCCACACATTTCACAAAGACAGAAAAAAAAATAAGAATTTTTTAATTGTTTGTGGAGCGCACTTTGAGGGTTACACCACCCTTTAACAGACAGACGCACGCTTGTCGCTGCTGCTTTGAGGATGCAGGTGGAATCTAGACGGGATTTGGAACCGGGAACACACTACCTCCATCAATTGTCTAAATACCACTGCACTAATGGCGGATACCAGACCTACGTCTAACACCAACATAGCAGTCAAGGCCTCAGTTATACATTTTGCTTCAGGATGACTGCTGTCGTACTTCATCCTCATCGCTAGGGACTGTTGGAGGGTCAATTGTTTAGTAAAAGTAGTGGTGTTCCTACTTCCTCTCTGGGATAATGAACAACTCCCAGCAGCAGCAACAGCACTAGGAGGAAGTGGTTCTTGATCTTTCCCTATTTTATTTTTATCAGAGAAAGTTTGGTCCTCCATTTATGTTATATTGATATATACGTGCGGCTAAAGCGCACACAAACAGAGAAAATATTTTTTTATTTTTGCTGGAGAGTAGTGCACTATGTGGGTTACACCACCCTTTAAGAAATGAGCCAGCCAGCTCTTTACTTATGGGACACAGGTGCACGCTTGGCGCTGCTCCTTTGTTGATGCACGTGCAGCCACAGTGCACACAATTCACAAACACAGAAAATATTTTTTTATTTGGTTTGGAGTGTACTTTGGGGGTTACAGCACCCTTTAACGGTCAAGCCAGCCGGCCCTTTACTTATGACACAGGCGCACGCTTGGCACTACTTTGTTGATGCACGTGCTGCTACTGCGCACACAATTCACAAACATAGAAAATATTTTTTTATTTGGTTTGGATTGGAGTGTACTTTGGGGGTTACAGCACCCTTTAACGGTCAAGCCAGCCGGCCCTTTACTTATGACACAGGCGCACGCTTGGCATTACTTTGTTGATGCACGTGCGGCTACTGCGCACACAATTCACAAACACAGAAAATATTTTTTTATTTGGTTTGGACTGGAGTGTACTTTGGGGGTTACAGCACCCTTTAATGGTCAAGCCAGCCGACCCTTTACTTATGACACAGACGCACGCTTGGCACTACATTGTTGATGCACGTGCGGCTACTGCGCACACAATTCACAAAAACAGAAAATATTTTTTTATTTGGTTTGGAGTGTACTTTGGGGGGTTACAGCACCCTTTAACGGTCAAGCCAGCCGGCCCTTTACTTATGACACAGGCGCACGCTTGGCACTACTTTGTTGATGCACGTGCGGCTACTGCGCACACAATTCACAAACATAGAAAATATTTTTTATTTGGTTTGGATTGGAGTGTACTTTGGGGGTTACAGCACCCTTTAATGGTCAAGCCAGCCGGCCCTTTACTTATGACACAGGCGCACGCTTGGCATTACTTTGTTGATGCACGTGCGGCTACTGCGCACACAATTCACAAACACAGAAAATATTTTTTTATTTGGTTTGGAGTGTACTTTGGGGGTTACAGCACCCTTTAACGGTCAAGCAAGCCGGCCCTTTACTTATGACACAGACGCAGGCTTGGCACTACTTTGTTGATGCACGTGCGGCTACTGCGCACACAATTCACAAACACAGAAAAAATATTATTATTTTTTTAGCACTTGGGGAGAGCACCCCCTGGACAACACTACAGCACCCCTTTAGGACTGGGACACTGCACAGGACTTTGGAGTGGACATAGCCCCTATGGACAACTGACTGCACAACACAGTCCAGCCAGCCCCTATGGACTTTGACGTAGTGGACACTGCCCCTATTGACAACAGCAGCACAGCACAACACAGCCAGCCCCTATGGACTTTGAAGTAGTGGACACAGCCCCTATGGACAACAGCAGCACAGCGCAGCACAGCACAGCACAACACTACTCTGCACTACACTACACTACACTACACAGCCCAGCCAGCCCTAACTCCCACCCTCCCTCTTCACTGTCCACAGCCAAGTGAGAAAATGGCGCCGACGTGGGTACCTTATATAGGATCCAAAACCCGCGAGACCCAAAGGCGGGATGATGACGTTTTGCCTCGATTTCAGATCTGAGTCAGGCAGGAAAATTCGAGCCTGACTCGGATCGGCCTCGGATCGGGGGGGCTCGGGGGGGTTCGGATTTCAGAAATCCGAACCCGCTCACCCCTAATATATATATATATATATATATATATATACACTGTATATATATTTGATGTATTTAATCACATCATGCCCATAATACAATAAAAAATGTTTTACAAAAAGCAAGAACCATATATGAATGAATTACTTAATAAAGATTGCATTCACATACTACAGGGGTGTCTACATATTCATTATCTTTTGTAAGGCCTTATGTTACTAAGAAAATCAATATATTACTCCAACTAATATTGTTAATAAAATGAAAAATATAAGTAAATATATGACCAATAACCATATGGTCATAATTACTTGTATGTATATATGTAAAAAGTGTATATGTGACATACAAAAAGTGAACCAACCCTCAATATATACAAACTTAATGTAGAAACAACTAGATGTGAAGTCTTTGTCCTGTGTCATGTCAACAGTAAAGCAACCTGAGACCATTCATGTGTGGGGTTGCTTCTCAGCCAAGGGAGTGGGATCACTCACAATTTTGCCTAAGAACACCGCCATGAAAAAAGAATGGTATTCAATAAACCCTCCAAGAGCAACTTCTCATAACCATCCAAGAACAGTTTGGTGATGAACAATGCCTTTTCCAGCATGATGGAGCACCTTGCCATAAGGCAAAAGTGATATGTAAGTGGCTTGGGGATCAAAACATCGAAATTTTGGGTCTATGGCCTGGAAACTCCCCAGACCTTAATCCCATTGAGAACTTGTGGTCAATCCTCAAGAGGCAGGTTGATCAAACAAAAACCCACAAATTCTGAAACTGCAAGCATTGCTTAGGCAAGAATGGGCGGCCATCAGTCAGTATGTGGCCCAGAATTTGATTGACAGCATGCCAGGGTGAATTGGAGAGGTCTTGAAAAAGAAGGGTCAACACTGCAAATATTGACTCTTTGCATAAACTTAATGTAATTGTCAATAAAAGCCTTTGACACTTATGAAATGCTTGTAATTTTTAACTTCAGAATACCATAGTAACATCTGACAAAAAGGTCAAAAACACCGAAGCAGCAAACTTTGCGAAAACCAAATCTTGTCATTCTCAAAACTTTTGCCATGGCTGTACTTATTTTATATTAGGATATTATTGGAGACAATTTTATTTAATTCTGTTCACTGATCGTGTATGATTTGTTTATTCCATTCATTAGAATTGAAGGACCTATCACTGGACATATCAACATTAATTGTAGTTGGAAAATATTAAATCTAATATACTTACAAATTATCGTATGATAAATCCAATCTACATGTTTACTATGGAACTTAGAGATTCGAGAATGGACCAACAGGAGAGGTGACAGACTGCTCTGATTGGCTCCACAAATAGTCAATCATAGAGGCGAACAATTATTGGCTGTAGCATGCATCCATCAACCTGAGCTGCGTTTTGGTTGGCCAGTAAATGTTACATAAGAGTTGTCAACCGTGAGATGGGTTGATCCTATAATTAAGCTGTAGATGCAAAATGCGAGTCAGGAGACACACGGTACATGCTACCTAGTATGTGCAATGCTTTTTAATATGTTGAAACCACTGTAAAACTGTGAATTACTATACACACTGAGGGTGTCTGTTAGACCACAGGATGTTGCAAGCGGGCACATGTGTCTGGAGTACTTACGTTATCACTAGATACTTTGTTTCATTAGCTGTGTGTCAATGACATTATGAGACACAGAGTGGGATCACCTGTTTTAGCCTTTAATTATGTCAAGGGAGATCACCAGTGCCTGATCTCTATATATAAACTCATAACTTATACTTATGTATTTACTTTACTATCTCTATGAGCCTGTGAGAATATCACAGTGAAGGGCCAATTACACTTGTATTTGCAACAATTAGTCACAAAATAGCTGTGTTATTTGACCTCTCAGTAGATTGGTGAGACACAGTGTATCTCTGAGTGAGAATTAGAGCTCGTACCTGACAACTATCCTGCAGGAGGAATGAGGGCGATTTCAGGGTTAGTCTGTCACTCTATTTGCCATAATAGTAGGAATAGTAACACTGGTCAGTAACGGGAATAATCTGATACATTGTACATACAGTATTGCACAATCCGCATCTATTATGAGACATATGGCAGTTACATAAAATCTTAAACGGAATAGATGACTCATAATTGGGACATTTAGGACACAGAGTGATTAATACATACCATTTGGTATCTTGAACAATATAATATATGAATACCATGAGAGAGTGTAAACCTCGTATACGGGTTATTTAATAATTCCTGAATTATTAGAGTCCTCTGTTATTCCCAAACTTACCTTTAGTAGAGGATTGTGTGGAAATTCTAATCAAACATGTCTAGATTTACTCTGCATATGGGAGTTTGTAAAATTCTTCATTAATTACTTAATATACAGTGTATGATCGAGTTCACAGTGAGAACCATGCTATTAAATGATTAACCACTAAGAATTAGACTGGATCAGTAGATACTTTATTAATAGATCAATCAACAGGGTACTATATTTGAGACACTATGATAAGGAGATACAGTCAGCTGCATAAATATTGGGACATTGACAGAATTTTCATATTTTGGCCTCTATGCACCACCACAATGGCTTTGAAATGAAACAAACAAGATGTGCTTTAACTGCAGACTTTCAGATTTAATATGAGGGTACTTACATCCAAATCAGGTGAACGGTGTAGGAATTACAACAGTTTCTATATGTGCCTCCCACTTTTTAAGGGGCCAAAAGTAATGGGACAAACTAAACAATCCTAAATCGAACTTTCACTTTTTAATACTTTGTTGCAAATCCTTTGCAGGCAATTACAGCCTGAATTCTGGAATGGATAGACATCACCAGACGCTGGGTTTTATCCCTGGTGATGCTCTGCCAGGCCTCTACTGCAAATGTCTTCAGTTCCTGCTTGTTCTTGGGGCATTTTCCCTTCAGTTTTGTCTTCATCAAGTGAAATGCATGCTCAATCGGATTCAGGACAGGAGATTGACTTGGCCATTGCATAACATTCCACTTTTTAGCCTTAAAAAACTCTTTGGATGCTTTTGCAGTATGCTACGGGTCATTGTCCATCTGCACTGTGAAGCGCCGTCCAATGAGTTATGAAGCATTTGACTGAATATGAGCATATAATATTACATGAAACACTTCAGAATTCATTCTGCTGCTTTTGTCAGCAGTCACATCATCAATAAATACAAGGGAACCAGTTCCATTGGCAGCCATAGATGCCCACGCCATGACACCACCACCACCATGCTTCACCGATGAGGTGGTATGTTTTGGATCTTGAGCAGTTCCTTTCCTTCTCCATACCCTTCTCTTCCCATCACTCTGGTACAAGTTGATCTTTGTCTCATCTGTCCATAGGATGTTGTTCCAGAACTGCAATGGCTTTTTTAGATGTTGTTTGGCAAACTCTAATCTGGTCTTCCTGTTTTTGTGGCTCACCAATGGTTTACATCTTGTGGTGAACCCTCTATATTCACTCTTGTAAAGTCTTCTCTTGATTGTTGACTTTGACACATATACACCTACCTCCTGGAGAGTGTTCTTGATTTGGCCAACTGTTGTGAAGGGGTTTTTCTTCACCAGGGAAATAATTCTTCTGTCATCCACCACAGTTGTTTTCCGTGGTCTTCCGGGTCTTTTGGTGTTGCTGAATTCTCCGGTGCGTTCTTTCTTTTTAAGAATGTTCCAAACAGTTGATTTGGCCACACCTAATGTTTTTGCTATCTCTCTGATGGGTTTGTTTTGATTTTTCAGCCTAATGATGGCTTGCTTCAATGATAATGACAGCTCTTTGGATCTCATATTGAGAGTCGACAGCAACTGATTCCAAATGCAAATGTCACACCTAGAATCAACTCCAGACCCTTTACCTGCTTAATTGATAATGAAATAACGAGGGAATAGCCCACACCTGTCCATGAAATAGCTTTTGAGTTGATAGTCCCATTACTTTTAGCCCCTTAAAAAGTGGGAGGCACATAAAGAAACAGTTGTAATTCCTACACCGTTCACCTGATTTGGATGTAATTACCCTCAAATTAAATCCGAAAGTCTGCAGTTAAAGCACATCTTGTTTGTTTCATTTCAAAGCCATTGTGGTGGTGAATAGAGGCCAAAATATGAAAATTCTGTCAATGTCCCAATATTTATGCACCTGACTGTACATAGTTATCTATTTGTGAATAGGGATGGTAGTGAATAATAAAGAATGGGATCATTGAAAGACATTTAATACAATATTTGATAATTTTGAATCATTAATAAGGGTTATTTGTCCTTGTTCTACAGACACCTGTCTAAGATGTTTATGATAAGCCACTGGGCTATACGATGCTGATTAAAGCACAGACAAAGAAATAACAGGATACAAGTAGTGGTTATATAATTTATTTTATTTTATTTTTAATATATTTCATTGTTACAGTTGATGTACTTTTTTCTTTACATTTTAAATGAGAGTAATAAACTTTATATTTTAGTATATATGAGAGCTTCCCCTATTCAGATGACCATCTATTGTCATATTGTATAGTCTTGATCCATTAGTGCCCCATTAAGGAATAACTTTTTCTTCTTTTTGTGTTAAATATACTCTTTACCAAAAGTGCCACTGCCCTGCGGTGTTACACAGGTTCTCTACTATTTCCCATTCTTGTTGCAGTAAACATGCTACAGAGATCATGACCTGGTCTACCACTGCCATGCAGATGATACTCAGCTGTGCCTGTCCTTTGCTCTGGGTACTGAGAACCCAATAATAACCCTAAATGGCTGTCTAGCTGAGCTCCAGAAGTGGATGAGTGCTAGTTGGCTTCGAGTGAATCCTGGTAAAACAGGGGTCCTTATGATACGTGCTCACCATCAAAATAAAGACTGCAGCATAACCAACCAACTGGACTAATGCTTGGGGGTCCAGAATTGCAAAATACTGAACATATGCTGAATCTTGGTGTTGCCGGGATAGTGCAAGATAGCACCAAGTACAGTCAGAGAAGATGTTACTAATTCTGGTATGGATTTATAGGTTGCTGGAAGTCTTGTATAAATGCTGATCCATTTTGTGTCATTCTGCCCTATAAGTTGAAATTAAAAAGTTCAAAAATTACATATTTCACTAAGAAAACCCTTAATGTAATGTTTTGGTTTTTTTTTTAAATGCTAAAATGATAGGATGATATGTAACATTTAACATATTGATAGGAGACAAATGTGCAAGGTCATACTTAAAATATTCCAGATAGGACACGGTTCATAATTGTAATAATCAATGGGTAAAGTGTAATTGTATTTGTTTGTAAGAAAGAATAAAACATTTTTTTTTCAAAATATGTGGTTAAAAAATGTCTCAATAATAAACCTGACAATAAGTGTAGCTAAATGACATCAGAAGGCAATTGTTTTATTATTACTATTTGCGGACAATCACTGAGCTGGAGAAATACAGGCCTGCATGATCAGTGTAAGTGAAAAAAAAGAACATTAGCTTACCTTTCAGAACATTTCACTCCATACTGTAAAGTAATACAAACCTGCGCTTCCTCAATCAGATGATTAGTGTGTGCTTACTGACAGCAGTGTTGTCAAATGCCAGTGATTAATCCACCACTCAGTGAGAATCAATGAGGTCATGATCCTGTCTGTCACGAGCATGTTGTATTTACACCTAGCCTGTAGGGGGTAAAAGTTGTGTGCCTCCTTTCAATGGCACCTCAGCAACGTGACTGACCTTTATGGTCAGTACTTGGGTGAACACACCCTTACTGTACATTGCCTATGTACGAACACCTTGGTTCTGCTTCTACGATATTTTCCAAATTGAGTCTGACTCTGATTTAGCACATTTGTGTGCATTTGCATACTGGGAATGCGTCGTGTGAAAACATGCAAAATGTGCCATGCTAGCAGCATAGTACTCACTTTGTATCAGCCCTTAAGTGCCTTTACAAGCTGCATGTCCTTTTCCCAGGCTTTGGAAAAACAATCTGCTCCTAATTGTTTCAGTCTATTGGATGCTCCAGAAAATGTGCATGGTAAAAACGTCACATTCAGCCTACTATAGCTTTAGGGCCGCCCCATTTATTATGTAATCTTGCCAGGTTGGCTTTATTTATGTCATAAATTAGTCATGGCAATGAGTAGACATCGGGATTGTTTATATTAGATACGTAACTTTGTGTATTTCAAGTTTTAATAACATTGGTCAAAGTGCTCCTAGAAATGCGCCTCCCCGTAAAATGGAGAATACAGTAAACTAGGAGGTGCAGAATGCATCTTGCTATAAATATAGGGGAAATCCCATATCCATAAACACAGATGAATGGTAAAATGAATACCTTTTGCATGTAGCAACGCAAGGAATCCCTTGAAATGCAGCCCATCCATCTGTTTATCACACTTTTATAATGAAGTAACAGATTGTTTATTGATGACATTAAATCTTATTTTCTCCATTTCAGTTATGCACACTTGTACACCGAGGCTGGCCTTAGCAAGGAATGTCTCTGATTCACCCAACTTGAGCAGCATTAGTGCTGGAGGATATTTTTGGACATTGGACATCCTCTTCCCATCTGTATAAAGCATAGTGGTAATAAAGCACCACAGTACAAGTAATTCCATAGAACAAGTTGGAACAGTCATGCTTATTTGGTCACTGAATGATGATCCTTTGGCCAGAATTCACCACCTGCTTCAATAAGAGGGCCTTCTTGGAACTAACTGTAATAGCTTTGTAGTATATGTAACTGTAGTCTATGGCCATGTTTACTTGCTCATGCCAAAGAACACCTTACAAACAGTCATATACAGTACTAGTGGAAATGATACTTCTGAAATGCTACAGCAGACTGTCATACTGTATGTGGTAGAATGAGGCAGTTTAGTGGAACAGTACTATATAGTGCTATGTGAAATATTAATGATAAATCCATGTAAAATGTCAACTTTCTAAAATATTTAAGGGAACACTGTCAAAATGACTTTGCTTTATTCTTATTTCCAATGTTTCCTCCATCTGTTCTGCAGTCAGCTTTCACTAACCCTACTCCTAATGATCAATCTCTGCACAGATAAATAGAAGTCTCCTTACCTCTAGAAAATAAAATATATCTAACTATTACTGCACACTTGTATTGTAAAGAACCTGGACTGCCCTGTAGAACCCAAGTTTGATCATAGTTATAGACTAATGTAAAGGGGAGCAGGGGGAAGAGGAGAGGGGGTGTTAGAGGATAGAAACGACAGCAATGGAAAGGATCACATTTAAAAGCTAAATTATGGAAACCATGCATGCACCTATAATTCCCCCTACATTCATTGTTCTTGTCACTGCAAACATAGGGATGGTCCTGTGCCCAATAAGCTGGACCCATGCACAGAAGCCCTGCAAAGTGATACAATAATATTTACACAGAGACTGACAAAGTTTTGTTCATGATGGCAACACTAATATGCTACCATGTGGCAGAGATGTGGGTGGCGTCTGCAGACGTCACATCAAGACTCGTACGCTGTAGAGATTTCAATGCAGGAGCTGTTCTATACCTGCTTTTACATCTTTAGAACATCTTTTCCTCTTGAACCTTATTATTTGATTCTCCTGTTGTTAATACATTAGAAAATCTTTATTTTGGGTCTGGTCAAGTATTATAATTATTAAATATTAATATTGATTGTAAATATCTAAAACAGATTGTATGCTGATGAAGTAGAGATTGACATTCTTAATTGCCATGTTATACAAACACATTTGAAATGTGCTGCTACTGTGTTTTCAATGAATGTAAGCTCACTGTACATTATTTTTGGAATCAGTTTTAGAACAGTTTTTTTAACACCTTTTTTTTTTCTAGACAAAATGCCCAGTGTAGGAGTATGATATTATGTTGAGTGAGTGCTTTTAGCAAATTAAAAAAAAAGAAGTCAGATTTTTTTGGAGAGTAACTTTGAAAGCTCATCTTGGAAGTAACACAAATGGTCCTTAATCTTTATGAAGGAGAGGAGATTTCTAGGTCTGGGCATCCATGGAAAGTGACGCTGTAATGCTTCAGAAATCCTGCCAATCATACAGTGAAAACTGGAAAGCAGGACAAGCCTCAGAAATGCCTTAACGTTTTACAAGTGCTGTGCTCGGGGAAATTAGTGTGGTCACAGTATTGAAGGACAGATGTGAGAAACAGATGGAAACAATCAGGTCATAAATAATAAAAATGGACATGCCTAGCTTCTAAATGCACTGGTTTGTAATGGAAAATGACCCTTTACATTTGCAAACCATACTCATCATCATCATCATTGACACTGTAACACCCGATATACTCAGAGTGATTCTGGCAGTGTGAACCCTGTGTGACTCTCCCTTTGTATTCTTAGCTAGAATAGAAGAACGAGCTGTTTTTTGCACTTGCTGATTATGTCTGCCAGTCTGTATTCACACAAAATAAAAGTACTACCCATGGTGATGGTAGAGGTGCTCAGTGCCAGGTATATAATATTAAACAATTGAGTTTGCAGAATATGTAATGGTATATAGGTGTATATATCATAATAGCATACATATCTGAATCAGTCCCATAAACATGAACAGTATGAACACAAAAAAAGAAAAAAAGCAGGACATACAGTATAAAACATTGCAGAACAAGGACCAGGTTTATAAACATTGTTGCATCACTGGTCATAAGACCCAAAGCAGCAGCGGGATGGCCGAACTGAAAGGTTTGGTGACATTGTTGGCGGTGATGAGATGATGGTATAAGTGAGGGAAGGAAAAGCACATAAAGATGAGGGCCCTGCTCGTGAAGGTTTACAATCTAATTTCATGGTAATTTGTGCAGTGCTGCCACTGCCGAAGCAAGAGAAAAGTATAAAATATATGGGTGCATGGTGTGCGGTGTAGGCCCTCCTGGACCCAGGGGCCCATGTTCATTACACACCCTGCACCTATTACATACGCCACTGGATAAGAAACAGTGAATGGAGATACTGTGGTTGTTGTAGACAGGATACAGTCATAATCCAGACCACGGGGATTCCAGTGTTCAGAATGCCAATGCCAGAATCCCGACACTTGTCAGAATACCAGCACCGGTATCCCGAAGGTAAGTAGCGGGGTTAGGGGGAGGGTTAGGGTTAGGCACTAGGGGGAGGTTAGGTTTAGGTACCGGGAAGGGTTAGGGGTAGGGAGAGGGGTAGGGTTGGGATACCAACCAACAGGTGTCAATATCCTAACCCTGTCGGGATGCCGGCATCGGGATTCTGACCGCCGGGATCCCAAGCACCAGTATGCCGTACGAAACTTGTTGTAGACAGTACTAGCTGGGGGTCATGGTTCCTTTTATGATGGATCACAGGGTTGGCTCTTATGTTTGGTACGTGTTGTACACTTTTTGTACAGGTTTGTACAGTATGGTTCATCTGTTTATTTGTTAAAAATAGCCATTAGCTGTGGGTGAAAGTAAAGATCTTTTTATTTAACAAAGAGCAAGAGCTCGGCGACCACCTGACCAGAAGAGAGAGCTCACAGACCACCAATCAGCGGACACCTTGGCGTAGGTGTTTTGATTTTTTTTTTAACTATTTTTTTTATAGTGATCAGGTTATGGTTTATTTAGACCACAATGCTGATCACAGGGGCCGGCTCCCGGCTCTGCTCTGCCTGTCAGACCGGAGCAGGAGTCAAGAAACTGGGGGGTAACCTGCTTAATGCTATCTCCAGATGGTGTTGTTATCATAGTGCTCAACCCCCCACCTCCCGGTATTTTTTCACAATGCCCCTTTAATACATTACAAGCAGATTGCATTTCCCATTACCCATTTTCACATTATTTTAGTAAAAAAAAGATTGATAAATAGAGCCACAAGTATCTTTCAGAAATAGTGCATCCTTAGCTGCTTCTGTAAGTGCCATGTACGCCACTTCAGTGGTGAATAGGGTTACAGTGGTTTGCTTTCTACTTGTCCAGCTGATGGCTGTCCCTGCTAGCACAAACAGATATCTCATGTAGGAGCAATGGTCATGCTCATCTGATCCCCAGTTGGCATCACAGAAAAATGTCAAAGTGGAATTCCCAGATTTTTTAAGTTCTAGCTTTATGGAACGTGAACATTTCAGGTATCTAAAGATTCTTTTAACTGCTGTCCAGTTTTGCTTCCCTGGGTTAATAGCAAATTGTCCCACCCAACTCACAGTATATGTCATGCCTGGACGAGTTGCTACACTGGCACACATTAAACTTCCAATAGTGCTTTGATAAGGTACATCTCTTATGTCCTCTAACTCTGTTTCACTTGTGGGTGACATGGCTTTGTTTGGTTTAGTGCTATTGTAAATGGGAGTTTACATTGGTTTTGCATCTGACAGCTTATACTTCTCAAGTATTGCTTCAATGTATGTCTGCTGATCAATAGTGATTGTTCCTGTCTCTAAGCTTTGTGAAATTCTTAACAAGTGATTCCAGGAACCTAGGTCTTTCAGATCACCCACGTACACTACAATGATGAATAATTTCTGTTCTATGTAGATGTTGTAAAGAAAATGACCAATCTTTGAACGAACAAAATTAATTTCAATTAGTACTACATCTAGCTTAATGTACCAACAACGACCACTTTACTTTCAGCCATATAAAGCTTTCTTTAGTAAATACTTCTCCTTCTTAGAACATATTCAAACAGCAGTGCTCAGGGCGTTCCATGTAAATTTCTTCTAGCAAATATGTATTTAAGAAAGTTGAGTTGAAGTCTAATTATTATAGCAACAAATCATACATGACAAATATGGCAATGACTAAACATAAGGTACTGTACCTTGCCTCTTCTCATGGTAATCAATCTAGATTTCTGTGTATATCCCTTTGCGCGCTCAGGGCAAAAAGAAAGAAAGGTATTCCCAATGTGGGGCACTCACAAACCAAATACTATCTATAGTCTCATCACGAGAAAATTGAATGATTGTCTCTAGTCACTCTTTTGTAATAATGGGGAATCTTTGGAATCAATCTCAAAGTTCCTATATCCATCCAGGACAATAGGAGAGAAAAGAAGAAAAGTCCACAAACCAAGTACTGTATTGTATTATTGTGACCGCTAATGACCTCTATTGTTTGACTAAAACGTAACTTTTATTCCTAACTTACATAAGATCAGCGAAATATTAAACAATTATGTTATTAATTTATTATTATTGTATGTGTTCTATTTATTTTTTTATTTGTTTGTTATTATTTTTATATTAAAAAACTCATTGTGAAAAGTGTATTAAAATAAAATCACCAATGATATCTTCTGTTGTCAATTTAATTACTCCGCCTGTTATGTACAATATGTCCTAAAAAATGGGTATTACATTCTCCCAAGGGTGTCATGTGACTAGCGGACCTGCGTGTTTATCTGTCACCATTTTATAGCTTAAAATGCTTAGTGTGTCCCCTTTTCCAATACGTATTAACAAATTCAAATAGTCTCCATGCCAATGTGTGTGTATAGTTTAATAATATAGGAGAGTATAACTCTCTTAGTATAATCCAAATATATTAGACTGCCCAGAAATTTAAATGCTTAATTTCCAGCCTACTCATATCTCTTGTATGGTGTTCTAATGAATTATACATCCTCAGATTACTTTGTTATCAGGAGCTAGTTGCTGGATAATAAAGTCTCTATTGGTAAGAGTTATAATAATTTACAACTAATATATGATTTCTTTAAGAAGATAGGGTTAATAATGGCTAACAGGTTAAAGTCCTATTATCCTTACCACATCGCTGATAACACCAAATCTCCGTCTCCATAAGAAGATAACAGTGAGAGATAGTGACCAATAGGAGAGCTGACTGGCAAAGCGGATAGGCTTAGGAACCCGTCACTCTACAGCGGCGTTACTGATTAGATGATGACCGTCATATAGACTTCCGCAACCCGGTGGACGGGTTGTTCCTACGATTAAGCTAAGGGCAAAACACACGTCAGGACTTGTGGTGCACGCTGCCCTAGCGTGCACTATGTTAATTTAATAGATAGTCACCAGTGAAAAGATTATTAGGGGTATTCAATATGGGTGCGATAACATCGTTTTTTGCGTTAATATAGCTGGTTTTAGTTTTACACCGTATTCAATTTCAAAGACTTATCGCAGTTTTGAAAAGTCTTTGATAAAAAACGGTGATAACTTTTCACCATTGAATAGGTGTCGAAAAAAAGTGCAGAATTGGGGTTTAGGGGTGCAGGCTTAAAAAAAATAGCCTGCACCCCTGAGATTGACATTTAAAAAAGAACTGTGTAAAAAAAAGTTTTAAAAAAAAATAGGAACACCCCAAAAAATTAATTAAAAAATTGGGGTGCAAAAAAAAATGGGAAAAAATTGTTAAACAATAGAGAAATAGGTTCAGGGCTATTCTGCAAGTATGCGGCAGACGTTTTCTAGAATAGAATTATAGCGGCAGGTGCACAAATGCAGAATTTTTAAAAACTGACTTTAGGGACTTAAAAATATGCTAGTACCCATTTTCATGTACCCCCAATTTGATGGGACCACTTAAAAAAATGAAAAAAATAACCTAAGTGCTCTTCTGCATCACTTCTTCAATGTCGGAAAAAAAACACCTGCTGCGGCTATTTAAATTCCCGACTTTCAATTAAAGGCTAAAACGGGGGTACCCATAGTGTTCCCCCATGTTTTTACAACTTTAGGGGGGTATTACAATTATTTGAAGGAAAAATTCGTAACTTTACGCAAATCCAACTTCGGGGTTTCCCGTTTTCGTTAATTTTATTTTGAATACGGGGATAAGCGGGAGCGCGCACCATACCTTTACGCAGAAAAAAACTCCGATATGAAAGGTTAACTTCGCCAGGGAAGTTAACCTTTCATATTGAATACCCCTCTATGTATATAATATGAATGGGTGTCTGTGAGACGCTGGGAACAGAACATTAGGTGTTAGAGACCACATACACTCAGTTATACACGAGTGTAAATGGGTGACATATGCCCTTATATTAAATGTGATCATACCTAAATATACCCCATAAAAACATGATTTCCCTATGTACATGGTGAAGAGAACTCTTTAATACTGTGTGTATTGTGTTAAAAAAAAAACAGAAAAATATATAAGTCCAGCATCTATAGCTGCTTACTCACAAATCGAATCAGAGTTGTGCCTAACATATTATTATATATACAAATGAGAGCCTAAAATATTGGAGGGAGGAAGAGAATCTGCATGAGTGTTAATGCAGTGTTTCATAGACCCTCAAGTGCATGATATTGTTAAGCTCGTTAGAGCGATCTAAAAGGATACATGTGATGAGAAGAGCAACATTGTATGCCAAATAACTATTTCAAGCTGCATGAATGGATGTGATCCTCACAACCACAGAGCTTTAAGGGATTGTGATACAATATTGCTATGGGACCACGCTCAAATTAAAATACAAACGGAGCCTTGATTAAAATTGACTCAATTTTCATGATTTATAGTGATGAGATTTGCTTTACTCCTAAATTGAATATACTGCTGTTATACTGGTGGCTCTGGAGATACATGATATAATATATGCTATGTGAGGGGATTGGTTGTGATTCCTAAGTAGGTACTGTAGAAGGGTGTACTATAAGTCGATCAACATACCCCTGTACCAAATGGATGACTGATGAGTCACTATCAATTGGACTTATCTCTAATGGGGATTTGTTATCATTCCCAAATATAATGTTAGAGCGGTTACTTTATTATCCAGCAACTACTGTAGCACCAGATAACATAGTAATCTGAGGATATATGATTCATTGGAACACCATACAGGAGATACAGTGTGAATAGGCTGGTAATTAAGCATTTACATTTCTGGGCAGTTAAATATATCTGCATTATACTAAGAGAGTTATACTCTCCTATATTATTAAAATATACACACACATTGGCATGGAGACTATTTGAAATTCTTAATACATGTTGGAAAAGGGGACACACTAAGCATTTTAAGCTATAAAATGGTGACAGATAAACGCGCAGGTCCGTTAGTCACATGACACCCATGGGTTTCAACCCCTCTTAAAGCTGATTAGGGGTTTACTGTTGCGGAAGGTGGGAAGGTCACTATCAGTAGCTACTATGGGCCATAGAGCTTTAGCAGCTATGGAGATGACTTGGCTGGCTAAAGTATATTCCGTTACAAAAGGAATTTGTGACTGTAACCCCTGTTTTTTCTGGGACACAAGTAAACGACCTCTCGGTAGTTGTAATACTTCCACTTTTTGTTTTAACAGTTGGTTGAATGTACACTTACATTTACATATATATTGTGGTCGTGTTTATATTCTTAGGGGTCTATTTACTAAGCAGTGTTAGGAGACAGAGTGACAAGTTATAAGAAAGTGATAGCCAATCTGCTCCCAACTATCATCTCACAGGCTGTGTTTGAAAAATGACAGTTAGAAGCTGATTGGCTGACACCTTATCACTTTCTTATCACTTTTCACTCTGTCTCCTAACACTGCTTAGTAAATAGACTCCATAGTCTCCCTTTAACTAATAGGGGCTGCCATGTCATTTATCTATGTGATTTAATTATGTACATATGTTTAACCTTTTACTAGATTAATTGGATTTATACATTAGGTGATCGTATATGTACTTCATTCAAGGTGCTTGTCTTTTATATCATGTCTGCACTGGTTTTTATATCATGTCTGCACTTGTTTTATATCATGTCTGCACTGGTTTTACTTTATGCATATTGATGCCTTATGCACTTTATTAGTTTTGCTTCTTTTCCCTCCCAGGGTTCCGCAATGTATGCACATGGTGCTATTTTCTTTGACTCTTGCCTTTATCTGTATTAGACAGTGTCCTAGGTCTCCATGGTTACCTGTTCAGAGCCGGTGGTCTCAGCGCCGTGCCCCATGACATCATACACTGCGCGACACCCTATAGGAGGAGGAAGGAAGACATGCAACGGTTCACAATGTGATTAGTTTCCTTATTTAAGGTAAGCACTGACACTTTTGTATTTTTACACCCTGATGACAAGGCTTATGTGGCCTTGAAACGTTGGTCAATAAAGAATTTTTGTCTATCTACGAAGACCGTGGGAGTGCCACCTGTTCCGTTTTCATATGGACATTGGACTATTATATATATATATATATATATATAGTCAAATGGCTGGCACTCCACAAAAATGCAAAATAAATGACTTGCCTTGGTGCCTTCCTGGAAGTTCAATTGAACACCCACTTACATATGTAGAAAGGGAAAGGCGGCACTCATAGGTCTGATGAAATGAAAGAATCAAACTTGACAACTGTGTCTGCCTTGTTCAACGTTTCAGTCTCACATGACTTTTATCAAGAACACGATAAAAGTCTATTGGGAAGTAATGTATTCATACATTTAGTTTATATAGGATATTCACGAGTAATTACTTTAGCCTATTTCCATGTATATGGCTTGACAAATGATTTATGACTTAGTTATCAGTGTATCTAGATACTTTGTAAATGTATGTGATGTTTTTCTCTATAGTTCGTTATGTGCTTATAGACTGTTACATTGTTTTAAATGATTTTTCTCCTTATGCGCAGCTGTTGGTGGGCCGGGGAGACAGTATAGCCGATGCGTGACTTGTTACTATGACAACTCACTCACACCGGTGTGATGTCATCACAGGAGGATGGCTGTTTGCCGCGTGGATCCCTCCCCCTCCCCCTGCCTGACCAGGCCTGCTTCAGCGTGCAGGAAGGACTCTGCTATTTAAGATAGGAGATGAATATGTCTCTTCTTCTTGTCTTTTTATTAGCATTAAGTTATATTGCCAGCCTTGATAAAAGGGTCCTGTGAGCCCCTGAAACGTCAGCGCTATTGGCATGAATTAAACATTTATTCACCTTCTAAGTCCGGGAGTGCCGCTGCCTTCTTGTTTGGCTGTTGGATTCTCACAGATGGCACCCTGGCATATTGGATATATTTGCAGTGAGTGCCAGTTCTAACTTTGGACTATATATATATATATATATATATATATGTGTGTATATATATATTGTGATAGAGGTGCTGGAGAAGTTGGGGATGGCATGTATGTGTGTCCCAGATTCCTGTCATATGTATTTTAAACCCCCAGGAAAAGTCTGTTTTACCAAGCAGATTTGAGTGTCTGCTTTTGGTAAAAGCCGGATAATGGGTCCTGGGGGTGTGGGTGTGAGAGAGAAGGGAGGGCTCCATCCACAGGGCCGCTTCAGGTGTTGGGATTTTCAGCCTGAGACCAGGCTAAATAATGATTACACCTGAAAGTGGCTCACAAGAGCTGTGTAGAGTTTTGATGTGGTGTCTCACACACCCTGGGGAGACTAGACATTGAGGTTTTGTTCTGAGACACTGTGACATTGGTATGTACTATGTTTGTGGTAAGGCAGTAGGTCCGCTACATAAAGAGAGGGAGTTACCTGTCTAGTTAGAGCCCAGACAGGCTAGGGTTTATTTTTATGATTTGTTTGTTTGATTATTGGTGTCACACAATAAAAACTGGTGCCGACTATCTTGCATGAAAACCCATGACTACTGCTGTTTCCTGGCTGCTGTGTGTAAGGAGGTGTCCGTCTACCCCAGGAGAGGGACCCTGCCCCGATCATATTACAATATTACAATATATATATGTGTATATATATATATATATATATATATATATTAAAAATAAGTACTTTATTTCACAAAAAAACAAGAACAAATTAATTTTACAGCAATATCTATGATGCCCTAATACAATTAACGGCAGCAAAAGCTGTCAAAAAAAAATTAATGATAAATTTCTAAACAAATTCATGACAAAAGAATGATACATAAGGGTCTCATTCATTTTCAATAGAAAAAGAACATTTTAAAGAATAAAAAAAAAGATTAAAGAAAAAAATTGCGAAACCTGTTAGTTACTTAGTTAGTTAGTTAGTTAGTTAGTTAGTTAGTTACTTAGTTAGTTAGTTAGTTAGCTAATTAGTTGGTTAAGCAGTATTGTACTGTCAAACTTGAAGTAAATGTCAGATCATACTGTACTGTAATACCCCTTTCAGACAGAAATGTCCCTAAAATCTAGCTTTTATCCAGCATTTGAGTACTGGGTAATTTTTCTGGTTCTAGCCTGACCCACCTTTCATAGAGATGCATTTCTACCTGGTAATTTGCTGATCAACACAGATATTTTTTCTGTGTGAAAGGGTCAAAAATGCCCATTCTCCAACCCTGGTAAAAAGTAGGGATGAGTGGTTCGGATTCTGTGTAATCCAAACCGCTCCAAACAGCGGGGATCTGAGTCCACCCGAGCCGCTGCTCGGGTGTTCCCGCCTAACTGCGAGGCCAAACGTCATCCTCCTAATGTCAGATTCTCGTGAAAGTTCGCCTCTACATAAGGCGCCGAGACTGGGACTCGGCACCATTTCACTCTCACGCTGCACACTGCTCTGCTGATACTCACTGGATGTGTACAGGGACTCACAAGTGGCTGTGCTGGCAAAGTGACTGTGTACAGGGGCACACTGATGTATGCGGTGGTATATGCTGATTAAAGTGTCGAGACTCACAAGTGGCTGTGTGTACAAGAAAAAAATGTTTCAAAAAGTAAACAAGACTTTCAAGAAAGTTAAAAGTTTTCTTTTTTAAAAAACATTTTTTGGTGCTGCACCCCACTGTGTATACAGGCACCGTAACTCCTTGGGCCTTAGCCCTCTGTGTATACAAGCACATTGACTCCTTGGGCCTTAGCCCTCTGTGCATAAAAGCACCATGACTCCTAGGGCAGTAGCCCTCTGTGTATACAAGCACCATGACTCCTTGGGCAGTAGCCATCTGTGTATAAAAGTATTGTGACTCCTTGGGCAGCAGCACTCTCTGTATTAATTAAAAGCACCATGACTCCTTGTGCAGTAGCCATCTGTGTATAAATTAAAAGCACCGTGACTCCTTGGGCAGTAGCCCTCTGTGTATAAAAACACTGTGACTCCTTGGGCCTTAGCCCTCTGTAAATAAAAGCACCGTGAATCCTTGGGCCTTAGCCCTCTGTGTATAAAAGCAACGTGACTCCTAAGACAGTAGCCCTCTGTATATTAAAGCACCGTGACTCCTTGGGCCATAATGCTCTGTGTATACAAGCACTGTCACTCCATGGGCCTTAGCCCACTGTGTATACAAGCACCGTCACTCCATGGGCCTTAGCCCACTGTGTATGAAAGCACTGGGACTCCATGCGCAGTAGCCCTCTGTGACCTGACTTACAACCTGCGAAACTTCCTGTCACCATCTAGTCCTCTGGCTGCGTATGCCATCACAGGGGCTTAATTATGCACACCCCTGTAATGGCATTGAAATGCGCAGGCACGGCTGCGTTCCTTCGACCACCCCCCCTCTCCACCCCCAAACGGCATATGCTGTCAGTCATTATCTCCGTGGCTCTGCATATCCACTATCGCCATGGCAGATTTGCGCATGCACACTGCGGTGCATATGCATGCACAGAACGCAAACATCGACCGGGTGCGTGCGAACCCAGACATGCGATCTAAGCTGAATGATGCCCATTGTTCACTGTCCCAACCAGGTCCAGCTCAAGAGCTGTTTAACCAGAGTGGCCTAATTAGGGTGCAACACCAGGGTTTAAGGTGGGCCGGAACGGGGCGGAACTGCGTTCCGTCACTTTTATTTGGAGACGGAACCAGCTCTGCCTCCTCTGACCCACTTTAGCCCGACAACGCAGGGATGCTCCATTTGCCAAGTGCCCGCTGAGATTTTGTTATATATATATATATATATATATATATATAAAGATGTGCACCAGACCATTTTTGCGGGTTTTGGTTCTAATTCATCGTCTGGTTTTGTTTTTGCCATGACTGGTTTTGGTTTTGGATTTTTTTCCAAAAATTGGCAACAAAAAAGCTAATATCACATAATTTGGGCCTTTTTTTTTGTTCCTAGAGTATAATTATCCTCGATAATATTAATTTCCAGTCACTTCCACTCATTTTTGACCACCTCACAGCTCATAATCTTGTTTACCAATATAGGCCAAAGGCTGGCTGGCTAAATTAAGCAACAGGGCAGCGGCACAAACACATGGCAGTTATTTCTGTTTAAAAATGTTTTGCAAACTAGTAATGTATTAGCAATAATTAACCAAACCAACTCACAAGTCCTTTCAATGGAAAACAATTCAACACAGAAATTTACTAAGAATCGTGCAAGGAATATCATTGCTCTAAAGTAGTAGTAGTTAACAAACAGCAAAGAAAAAAAAACCTACCTCCATTGGGCCCTGGGCCACTGATGACTGGCACTCTGTGCCCATGGAAAGCCCTGATCAATCAGCCTTTTTGTTGAGCAGTTTCCCAAAATCTCCACAATCATAAAAACAGTGACCATACCTACAGGGGCGTGATACAGTGCGGGGTGGATAAAGTGTGGGTCGGATACAGCGTGGGTCGAATACCATGCGGGTCGCATACAGTACAGGATAGTGTGGCTTGGATACAATGCGGATCAGATACAGCGTGGGTCGGATAGAGTGCGGGTTGGATACAGCGTGGGTTCGGACAAAGCGTGGGTCTTATACAGTGCAGGTCAGATACAGAGAAGGTTACAGTGCAGGTCAAATACAGTACGGGTCGGATAAAGTGCAGGTTGGATACATCAGTGGGGCACTTATTGTGACAGGGTAGTGGCGTTGTCCTCAGTGCAGGGGTGGCGGCGGTATAGGCAGTGTAGGGTTGACTGTGGTGTCGGCTGTGCGGGGGGGGGGTGTCCTCAGTGTGGGAGTGCTGGCGGTGTTGGCAATGCAGGGGTGTTAGTGTTGTTGGCAGTGCGGGGGTGTGGCGGTGTCCTCAGTGCAGGAGTGCTGGTGGTGTTGGCAGTGCAGGAGTGCTGGTGGTGTTGGCAGTGCAGGAGTGCTGGTGGTGTTGGCAGTACAGGAATGCCAGTAGTGTTCTCAGCGCTGGGATGTCAGCGGTGTCAGCAGTGCAGGAGTGCTGGCAGTGTCCACAGTCGGGATTGCCGTCGGTGTCTCCAGTGCGGGGGTGCCAGCGGTTTCCTCAGTACGGTGTTGCCAGGAGTGTTGGCAGTGTGGGGTTGCCGGCGGTGTTCCCCGTGCTAGGGTGCCTGTGGTGGTGGCAGTGCGAGGGTGGCGGCAGTGGCGGCGGCAATGCAGGAGTGCCAGTAGCATTCTCAGCACGGGGGTGCCGGCAGTGCAGGAGTGCCGGTAGTGTACTCAGTGCAGGAGTGCCGGCCATGTCACCAGTGTGGGGATGCCGGCGGTGTCATCAATGTGACGTTGCCGGTGGTGTCAGTGTCAGCCCATTGATTTCAATGGGACTTTTGAAATTGACGCCAGAGCCAATACCGCGAGATTAGACAGTGGGATTTTGACGTTTTGGCTCAGCTAGGGATCCGAGGCAGACAGGGAGAACACTCATATGCTTTGGTTTTGGATATGGATTTCTTAAAAAAATTATAAAACAGCTAAAATCATGTAATTTGGACCTTTTGTCCCTACCATATTATTAACATCAATAACATTTATTTACAGTAAATTTTGACCACCTCACAGCTCACAATATTGTTTTCACTAATAAAAGGCTGCAGCGAGCTGGCTGACTAAAGTAAGTGACAGCAGAAGCACAACCATATGGCAGTTTAAAAGAATATGGCACATCTATGAAACATAGTGGCACAGCAGTGGCAGACAGGATGGCAGTTTAATATAAACTATATGATGCTATACTGTACAACATTTTCATTAATCAAGAACTATTAGCCTAAAAGTAAAAGCCTATTAGAAAATATAATATACTACTAGTACTAACACACTTCTCCAAACAGCACATCACTGGCCTCAGGACAGTACAGACAGGCAGTGAGCTGGCTGACTAAACTAAGCGACAGAGCAGCGGCACAAACACATCACAGTTTAAAAGAATATAGCAAATCTATGAAACATAGTGGCACAGCCCTGGTCACGGGTTAGCGCTTTTGGACTCCCACTCACCGTCAGTGACCGCCTGTCACTGACTCCGCCCACTGCGCCGTGGGCGTGTAACGATGCTGCCACCACCAAGCAGTTGATACAAACAGCAGACATCCACAAAGGATCCACAAGGAATATATACATTTCAGAGCCTGCAAGCCCTTCTTTTCAGCTCCCTTAGGGCCCAGTGCCACAGGGGGTAAGTCCGCCCTGTGGTCCCTAACCAATCAATTTAAGTACATGAGCTGTGCATGTGCTAGCCACATGCACATTTAACATTGTCCCTTATGGCGAGGGGGAGTGGTGACTCCCCTGTGCCTGGGCTCAACCTCGGAGCTGGGCAACGCCCACGGCTCCGCTCCATCTGGACACAGCCAGATGGATAAGGATCTCCCCTCCAAAAACGGACTTCCAGGAATCTGCTAAGGGACCAAACTTGCTAGCCTTGCCTGAATCTGAGCTCCAGAGGTGGGCAAGCAGGGTCCCTGGGCACGGTTTCCTGGCCACAGAGGAAATTCCGTTTGGAACTCACTGAAAATTCTTAGCTGGCTGCATTAGCCAGCTTCCTATGCACCTCCTCATCCCACTTCCAGGCATGAGGCCGCATAGGAGGACACTTTATTTCCCTGGATGGGGCTGGAAGATCCAGCAGCCCGCTGAGGACTCTGGATCCCCCTGGCCATCCAGGGAAATCACAGGTATGTGCATTTTACATTTTAAAATACATTGCATGTTATAATACATTTATGTACACTGAAACATTTTTATTTAAGTATGTGTAGTGAGTTAACCATTGTGTCCAGCGCTCAGCGCTGGGCTTTACTAGATCAGCCCTGCAGTGCTGGGATACTGGGAGCTGAGCTCAGTCCCCAGTACCGGGCTCTTAGCTCTGCAGCCTGTGACCATGCCTTGGCTGCAGCAGCTGTACCTATATCAGCAGCGCTCAGCTGCTGCTCCCTTCTTGCCACCCTGGGGCACCAGGAGCCAGCGCTCCTGACCCCCAGTGCACGGCTACCTCAGTCTCCCCCTCGGTGCAGTGCACCGAGGGTTAAACTGCTGGCCACGCTGCCCGATAAGACTGGAGAGCCGGGAGCTAGGCTCCCTGCCTCCAGGAGTCAGACCGCCGCATCTATCTGGGAGGCTGGGTTGCTGGAGCACCAGGAGCCTCCACTCCTGGTCTCCAGCTTGGAGCCACAGAGCGTCTCCCTTGCCCCTGCCCTTCCCCGGTGTGGCATACCAGGGGTTAAGTCCCTGTGCCACCACAGCGGCTTGTGCCTTTGCAGTCCGGGACAAGCTTGTCCCGGCTGCAAAGGCATCCTGCCGCTCTGGAGTGCTGGCAGGCTGGGAACCCTGCTCCCATCCCCAGCAGTCAGCGGCCAGTGTACAGTCGGAGCACCGGGAGCGGAGCTCCCCGCCTCCGGCAGGAAGCACTGAGCGGCTCCCTTGTTATCGCTAAGTGCCACAGCCGCCGGAGCCAGTTTCCGGCAGCAGCGGCGCTAAGAGCCGGCCTCCAGTGGGCACACACTAGGTTGCCGTGGTCCCTCCCTCCCAGCTACACAGACCTTCCCGGCAGTAGCGCCGGCAACATTAAACACATGGTGCCTAAACACACGGTGTCAGCAATACATTAAATACAGGGCGCCTAGCATCTATTTGGGTATTTAAAAATGGCGCCACAACACTGGGGTTAACCCCATCAGTGCCGCGGCCACCATTGTACACGTGGGTCCGGCCTACGGCCACACTTCTCCCCCCCCCTCAAGCGGGACACCAGAGGGCCATGTGCCAATGATTTGGCTCCTGGTCCCGCAGTCTCTTGGGGGGTTCAGGGAAGCTACCTGGGGGCTTCTTTGGCTCCGGCCTTGACAGTTCATCCATATTGCAGTGGGCCTTTCCTTGTCTGTGCACAATGTCCAAATAGTCACACTGAAGTCAAAGGCTCCACCACAACAGTCTGTCAGTTTCCCTCTTGGGGGGCCGGTCGCACACATAGTGCCGAAGGTGGTCCAATGCCCAAACAATTGCCAACCACTGTGTTCCAATTGTGGCATACCCCACCTCCCACCGTAGCAGTATACGGCTAAAACAAGCTACAGCGTGCTCCTGCCCATATGGCTCCTCCTGGCTCAGTACTGCTCCCAGTCCATGCAATGACGCATTAGTTCGTGCCACAATGTCCTGGTCTTGAATTTGCGCCATCTGCACTGGAGCTAGTACCAGAGTCTCCTTGAATGACTGGAATGCCAACTCACACGCGGGTATCCAGTCCACTGACTTGGGAAGTCCCTCCCTGGTCAACTCTGTAGGGGTGTCACTACAGCACTAAGGTCAGGGACAACTCATCCGTAGGGCCTTACAGTTTCTAAGGTCCGTACCTGTCTTGGGGTTGTGGGACGGGGACAGTTTCTGGTTGCCTCCACCCCCACTGGTCTGGGCCTACCACTGTCTCCCCCCACTCTATACCCTGGGCACTGCACCTCTGTCATCTCCATTGGCCATCTGTCTTCGCTAGCTGTCAGACCTGCCCTACCATCCTCCTCCAACGACCTATGACTAGGGGAACCTACGCTATCACCTAGGCTTTTCTCACCACCTCGTCCGCTACCTGTTCCGTAGTGATGGCGGACAGATCACCAGCCTCTGAGCTCCATGTGGAATCCACCACGGGTAGGCTGCGTGTCTTCCCCGATCTACTTGGCACAAGCAGGGGACCTTGCTCCCCAACTGGCCTATCCCCTTCTACCTTCCTTGCTACCCTGTATCTTAACCCCTCCTGCCAGGTCACACTCACTGCCACTATCCTTAAAAGGCCTCTGCCAGCTTGGCACGATATGCCTTCCAGATGTGGGTCAACAAGCTGAGCTTCCCTGAACTTCTGTCGGTGGCCCTCACTTCCTTCTGAGTAGGGACAGTCTACAGGGGGATATGGGTTAGGATCGCTAGGGTCAGTTTGGTTGAGGTCAGTCAAAGGGAAGTCAGTGTGGTCATTCATACTCACCGCCAGAGTTGGCAAACCACTAGGGACAGGAGCATCACTGGGCACCCTCACAGGATCCAACGAGCCGGAGCCAACATCCTCTGCGTTGCTAGGGGACGTAGGCATACCAGAGGCAAAAGGCATGCTGGGTAGATGTGCTGATCTAGCCGCTGTAATCTTTTCCTCTGGGCTGGTTGATGCTGTGGTAGGCTGTGCTGGCAGTTGTCTAGCCACTGTGGTCTTTTCCTCTGGGCTGGGCTGTTCTGGTGCAGTTGATGTAGACTGTGATCCGGAAACTTGACTCCAGGCGATGGCGTCAGCAAACGTGGTAACGATTCCACCACCAAGGTCATTCCCCAGGAGCACATGAGTTGGAAGGCCATCCATGACAGCAACATCCCTCAACTCTGGGCCAGCTCCCCAGTCCAGGTAGACTCTCGCCACAGGTACCTCTCGCTCCATTCCACCTGCCACGGTCACTTTGGCACTGCGACCTGGCAGTACTGCAGCAGGATCAATTAGGCAGGGGCTTACAACAGTTATTGAGGCCCCAGAGTCTCTTAATCCTTGTCCCTGCAGGGGCCGCAACTGCAGGTGCTGCCACATATTTTGGGGTGGCCCCTTGGCCATGCAGGTGACTCTGATTCTCCTCACACTCCATTGGACTGGCTGGAGTAGGAACAGTCTCTTTGGGCTCACCTCCCCCGGTCAGGCAAGCAAACCGGGCTCCAGCTCTCAGATTTGGGGTACGAGTCTGGGGTGCTTGGGGTGTAGGACAGTTCATCCTCAGATGTCCGATTTTCCCACAGTCATAACACTTCTTGACCAGTCGGGGCCCCGGTAGTCTCTGATGATTTGCAGGGACAGGGCGGGGCGATTGCTGGCCAAGAGCACCCGGGTTGGAGGATGCCCACTTTTGGGGGATGATGAGCAGAAGAGGGGTGTTCCTCTGGTTGTACAGTCCATTGGGGTCGGCTACTAGTTGGGCGCTTCTGCCCTTGTGGTCGAATTGGTACATACTTGTCCGCTAACTGGGCCTTCATCTTCAAGCTTGGTGGCTCCCGGTCTAGCACCCTCTCCTTCACCTCTAGGGCGCACCTGCGGTAGAACTGCTCTTGGCATAGCAGGTCAATCAGTGCGTCCCTGGAAGTGGCACCAGGTCCCTTCACCCACTTCACCACGTACTGCCTCAGCTGGGTGGCGAACTGCTCATGGGTGCTGGTAGGGTTCTTGGGCGAGTCCCCGGAACTTTTTCCTGTAGGACTCAGGAGTGACAAAGTAGTCACCGCAGTCCTCGGTGGCCACTCCTCGATAGGCCTCCAGGGCCTCTCCGTGCAGTGTGGGCACCAGGTGTCTGACCCACTCCTGCTTGGGTAAATCGTGTGGTTTACAAGTCCTTTTAAACACTTGCAAATGTCCATCAATGTCCCCATTGCTGTCTGCAAACTTGTCACACTGGATACGATCTGATCCCGGTACAGCAGTCTGCAATGGTGCTTGGGGTACCACGTCCCGTGGTGCCCGCTCGTCATGCCACATCCGAATGATTAGCATATGTTCTTGTTCCATTGCCTTTTCTCCCAATTCCGCTAGCCGCTCCGCTAGGGTATCCATTCGTTGGGATCCCTGCCATGCTGGGGAATACTGAGAAACATAACTGCTGTGAGAGGGGGCGGGACTTTTTGCTCTCACCACGTTCTGAGGGGCATCCATTGTTACGCTGGCCGCACTTTCCACCTCCGTCTGATGCAACTCTATTCCTATGTAATCAGTCATCCTGCGCGTTCTCCTGAACTGCAGTTACTCCTCTCCTGAGTAACTCGGCTTCTCTCGCCGGGTGACCGAAAAACCACCTGGGATTATCCCACCGCTATGCCACCAGATGTGACCGGACGCCTTCCGCCTAGGCTGGCCCTGGTCACGGGTTAGCGCTTTTGGACTCCCACTCACTGTCAGTGACCGCCTGTCACTGACTCCGCCCACTGCGCCGTGGGCATGTAACGATGCTGCCACCACCAAGCTCCTTTCAGCGGCGCCTGGAACCGATTTTGCTGCGTATGCTGGACACACTGCAGCCACACCTCCTGGTTGCTGTTGGCTGGTTTCTCCCTGGCCCCTCACAATGGACCAAGCTCTGCACAGTAGCTGACCGAGGGCTTGAGCTTGGAGACACTTGGGATCACTCCAGAACAGCCGGAGAACGGAAAAGCATTTGGCGCAATTCTGTCAGGCACAGGATGCAGATGCGTAGAGGCAAAAGGTGTTTATTGCTCAATAGTCTTGAAAAAGACTCTTCCTTCTGGGTGAAGGGATTACAGCATACAGTTGAAACAAACAGCAGACATCCACAAAGGATTCACAAGGAATATATACATTTCAGAGCCTGCAAGCCTTTCTTTTATGCTCGCTTAGGGCCCAGTGCCACAGGGGGTAAGTCCACCCTGTGGTCCCTAACCAATCAATTCAAGTGCATGAGTTGTGCATGTGCTAGCCACATGCACATTTAACATTGTCCCTTATGGCGAGGGGGAGTGGTGACTCCCCTGTGCCTGGGCTAACCTCGGAGCTGGGCAACGCCCATGGCTCCGCTCCGTCTGGATACAGCCTGGGAAGATAAGGATCTCCCTCCAAAAACAGACTTCCAGGAATCTGCTAAGGGACCAAGCTTGCTAGCCTTGCCTGAATCCGAGCTCCAGAGGTGTGCAAGCAGGGTCCCTGGGCACGGTTTCCTGGCCACGGAGGAAATTCCATTTGGAGCTCACTGAAAATTCTTAGCTGGCTGCATTAGCCAGCTTCCTATGCACCTCCTCATCCCACTTCCAGGCATGAGGCCGCATAGGAGGACACTTTATTTCCCTGGATGGGGCTGGAAGATCCAGCAGCCCGCTGAGGACTCTGGATCCCCCTGGCCATCCAGGGAAATCACAGGTATGTGCATTTTACATTGTAAAATACATTGCATGTTATAATACATTTATGTTAGTCTTTACACTTTACACTAGAGATGTGCTGGTCTGGTTCTCAGGGAACTGACAACAACCAAATTTAGAGGTTCCCAGTTGAACAGAGTCCAAATTCGCAATCACTTTGAGGTGCCAAGTCAAATTGAGTCCCATATCGGATCTTCCCGTGGTTCGGAACTCGGCTTTTAAAACCAAACTCGGGTTTTAGATTGAATACTAGCAGGTCAAAATGACGTAATTTTAGCCTAGCCTAGGCTGTATCCCCTAGCTCTGCAAGCAGGTATCATCAAATCTATATAAACAATTGTTTTTCCATATTATCCGTTATATGGTGTGCCCTCAAATATTATAAATGTGGAAGTCCCCACTGAATTAATTAGGGCCAAAAACAAAGTATTGGATATCCCCTGTAGTCAATTATTAGCTCCCAGGAAGAAAAACCACAATTAAACACAAAAAGGTTGCCAACTGTACAGCACTACAATACGTCTAGTACCTATTTAGCGCAAACAGCAGAAGAACAGTTGCCCCTAATTACCTTGGATGCTGATTTAAAGGTATTAAAAGATACATCATTAATGCCTAGTTATACCGGTGACAGGAATTTAAAGGACTGGCAAGTTTAAAATTATATTACTTTTAGAGGAAAATCCAGCAACAACAACTTTTTAACTCGCAAATCGGAATGCTATAAGTGCACTGGTGGGTACTTAGAAACTGGCAGTTGTTTTGTGCATCCCCATACAGGCAAACGCATACAGATACGTCATGTTGTAACTTGTTCTATTATGAAAGACCATAGTTAGTTTCAGGAGAGAATGGCCTTACATAGGTCATCTATTCATTTGGCCTAGGAAGGAAGAGAAGTGCACCAGCCAGTGGCCAGACATTTAAAGATGTGTAAGCACAATCTCTCAACATTACGCTATAAAATTACAGACTATATCCCAAAGTCCATTAGAGGAGGTGATAGGGCTACTGCCCTACCCAAATGTGAGACACGTTGGATGCAACGACTCAACACGGTATCTCCATGCGGATTTAATGAGAACTTTAGTCTGAATTGTTTTGTACGAGTAACTATTTATGATATAAGGAGTAGGGAGGATTGAAGAGTATATTGTTTTTATAAAGGAGTAATATTCGAATGTTATAAGGGCAGTATCTATAGGGGATAAGAAAATAAGATTGTAACATTGCTGTGTTTCTGTATTGTGACTTTGTTTTTCTACAGTATATGGCTACTTTGTTTTTATCAGTGTGGTGGTGGTTTACACTTGACTGTGTGCATCTCAGGAGTGTGATGTCATCAGGTCCCGACGGGCGGCCGAAAGAAGGCGCAAACTGTTCACAGGGGTGATTTTGCCGCTTTAAAGTAAGATTGTGTATTAAAAATGCTTGTGGTCCTGATGAAAATTCTGTAAAGAGCAAACGTCGATCAAAGCATTTGGGCGTCCGTGCCTGTTTCTTTCTATGCGATGAGAAGACCAGTGACTTCTGCCCATGTTTTGATATGTGTATGAGTTTCCTCTCTGGAGGGAACCATGGCAAATAGCAATTTGGAGTAGGAATGCCGGTCTTTGGATGATAGATAGATAGATAGATAGATAGATAGATAGATAGATAGATAGATAGATAGATAGATAGATAGATATCCCATTGGTAGCCTGGTGTATAGGTGTATATATAATATACATATATACACGTGTGTGTGTGTGTGTGTGTGTGTGTGTGTGTGTGTGTGTGTGTGTGTGTGTGTGTGTGTGTGTGTGTGTGTGTGTTGTGTGTGTGTGTGTGTGTATGTATGTATGTGTGTGTATGTATGTGTGTGTGTAACGTTGTCAGTGTTATAAAGAAATCTTAACTTCTTAACTGGGGTTGGGTATGGGATGCCGGCGATCAAGATCCCGGTGGTCAGATCTTGATGCCAGCATCCCAACAGGGTTAGGTTACCACCTGTTGGTAAGTATCCTAACCCTACCCCTAAACCTAACCCTCCGTCCCTAAACTATTTAGGCCTTACATCCCATACAAACCCGGTGATGCTCCAGTAAGTGTTATAACCATCAACTAAAGTTAAGTGCAAATCTTTAAAGCCCATAAAGCACAACAGGGATGAAAAGGGACATGATCACTGTTTTAAGTATAGACAAGTGCCCGTTTAAACCAGTTTTGCCACACACAGCCCCATGTTCAAAGAGTAATAAATTCCAATGTTGCCTGTCATAAGGGAAAAAAAAAGCAAACTTATTAGAGCTGCTCCTGGTAAATTGCTATTGAGACAGCTATTTAAAGTTGCAACATACGTCCAAGCAAGACAATTGAGCAGTAAATTGTTTTATCATATCTAACTCTAAAAGGACTATTTCTTTGCATATGATCATGTCTATACGTTAGTTATATTGCCTCTGGGACACTTTGAGACATTCCAGACTTTCATCTGTATGCTACAATAACAGCTAATTATTTTATGATCAAATAAAACTATTACTCAAGTAACTCTAGCTGCAAGATGGATTATTTCCTTTTCCACTCTGAGAATCACTGGGAAATAGAAAATTGTAAGAACAACCAAAAACAAGAAGTAGGTGAGTAGGTCTTTGATTGGACAATTTGAATATCAAGTGGATTAGTGGACATGTGGAGAAATTGCCCATAGCAACCAATCAGCTTCTACTGTACCTATCATTTTATAAACTGTACTTGATAAATGCTACCTCAAAGATGATTGGTTGCTTTGGGCAACTTCTCAATTTTTTACACTGTTTATTAAATAACGCCCTCTATTAACTTTCTCTCACATGTGTAAAAGAGATCCTTTCTCTACCCCTATCTTCTGAAAGGCAACTGGATAGTTTCTACTTCTGAAAGTGGAGAGGCACTGGTATGTCCCATTTACATAAGCAGACCTTTTTAGAATAGATGTGTTATATACCATGGATTTAGCTCAATAGATTGGCCAGGAAACCAGCACAGAAGGCAGGGAGATCATTAGATGCTAGGATAGTGGTTCCCAAACTGGGTGCATTGGGGCACTTGCAGGGGTGCCTCGGGTTGGTGTTCCAGTACCAAATAAAATGATATTTAGTCAGCTGATGGCTGCCAATCAAAAACTATGTGGATAAAAAGAAGCGCAGCCCTGTCAGCCACCACATAACTGAACTTAAGGGGGACATATAAGCACAATTTACTACATTTCATATTTGCTGAATTTCTCGATAAGAAACTTTTTTTTGCCCAGGGGTGCCTTGGAATAAATGCGAATACTCTAGGGTGCCGTGATTCGAAAAAGTTTGAGAATCACTGTGCTAGGAGACCAAGCTTCAGATTATTGCACTAAGATGGTTCACAGTCCAACAATAACACGGCCACTGGTGTTGTTGGGGTGCTTCTTCAATCTTCTAAAAAATCACAGGTTTTCCTTATCCAATTAAATGACACCATATGATTGACTGGGTCCGAAACAGGGGAGTTTCCAGCATAGTAAAAATTTGTTTCAACTATTTTCCACTTTTGCCAATATTGTGGGATATATATAACAACAAAGATTAGCAAACAAGCCCCATCTTACTGGCTGCTTATTTTGGCAACACTTGTTACATTTAATTTAACCATTGACCAATATATCATGTAAAAATTCTCCAAACATTTAACAATACCATTGCTTGGCTTTACCAACTGAAGCACAAATGAAACAGTTTTCAAATATTTAAAGTCTGAGTCCGCCCTGTCCTATGAGCATACAAATCTTGTTCCCATTCCAACTCTTAAAACATTTATAAGGTAAGAACCTTTCCACCAAAAAAGCCGCTCGTTCCAATGTGCACTTTGTTATTAAAAATATCTAATCCCACTTCAGAAAAATACACTAAATTGTTTCTAAAAATATCTAGACTTACTCCCTTTAAATCTACATGGATAGTAAAACTCCCCTCCTAATTGCTTCTACACTGAAATTGTTCTGCTTATTTAATTCCTTACTTCTCTTATAATATTTTTTAAATACTTCTATCACACATGCCCCAAGCTTGTTGCTGTTATTCCTAGTTGATGAACATGCATAGAAACAATCCTTTCATGGATTTTTAAAATAAGAGGTATAGAGCCGTATTCAATTAGAGCGGATCCGCAATACTTTTCCGCCTCCCAGACTTTTCGCCTAAATCGCGTCTTTTGTAGGCGGAAAAGTATCGCGGCTGTGCGCGATAAACTCTGTATTCAATATGGAAGTACGCGAAAACGGGACCCGGCGAAACTTGAACAGGCAGAAAGTACTGTCAGATTTGGGGAAATCAGCCTGACACACCCCAAAAGATGCTCTGACATGGGGGTTCACTATGGTACCCCCCGATTTGGCTTGCTAAATAGCGTTTTTGTATACGTGGTGAAGAATAGTATTCAGGAGTATTTTTTCCAGAAAATAAGTTATCCCAGCAAATTTGGGGTACTTGAAAATGAGGGCCAGCATATTTAAAAGTTGCTAAAGTTAAGTTGAAAAAAACGTGATAAATCCACCTGCCGCAAGCACCTGCAATCAAAAAAACGCATGGGACATACTTGGGGACCTCCCCAGAGTCAGGTTCGCTAGTTTTTAACTTTGTCCCCCAACATATTTTTTTTTTCACCCTCAAATTCAAAGTGTTGTTTTTGGGGTGTCCTTAAGTATTTGTAAAAAAAATGTTGCCACAGTTTACCTTTAGGGGACTGTCTGAAGGCTGCACGGGGGTTCCCGCAACATTACACCCCTAAACCCCAATTCTGCACTTTTTTCCGCCTGCTATTCATAGGCGAAACTTTTTCGCTTATTACATTGCATTGACTTTCCACCTAGGCAGAAAGTCTTCCAAATTGAATACGGAGTAAAACCAAAACAAGTGAAAATGACATCATTGCCGAAAAGTTTTTGGCAAAAACACGCGAAAACGGCTTTTCGCTTCAAATTGAATACGGCCCATAGTCTGAATATAGTTTATTTTTATTCTGCATCTATTTATCACATTGACCTTTGCATGTACAGTATATAAAAGGTTACCAAGGTCGTGTGTAACATCATCATGATGAAGTCCGGCTACTCTTTAATCAGTCTAGCTCTATGTTTCTTGAGTTCTCTGGTAGCCTATGGCTTCAGTAGCATCTTGGATACATGTTATTTAGGCTGGCTTTACTACTATAATGCCTAATATTTAAAATATGCAGATAACACTGTTTCAGTTCATTTTTAATACCTGTATTTTATATTCTGTGTAATAATATAACTGTTTTTTTAACATTCTTTTCGATTTACAGTGATCAACCAAAGGAGTGATTCATGTGTCAAAGATCCAACCATCATTAGGACAAATAATCCCATAGAATTTACAGATAAGGCTGCTAATATTTATATTTGCAATTCACCATTCAGTGATTGAGCACATTAGTACTTATTTTCTACACCGTCTGGAACAATTATTTAATTTTTCTTGCAAAGCACTAGAAATGACCACAGGTCTTACCACAGTAGTAGATGCCAGCTAATTGAATCCTGACATTATTTATTTTTCAGTTGTATGGGAAATTCTGCTAGTGTCCTCCTCTTTTCCAGACTCCTCTAAGGGTGCATACACAACTGTACGATATCGGCCCAATTTGGCAATTTAGCCAAATCGGAATGACAAATCGGGCATATCATGCAGTGTGTATGCCCAATTTGCGCGTACCCGCGGTCGCATGCGATATCGTGTGATTGGCTGTGCTGTACAGTCAATCATACGATATCGCATGTGAGCCTGTACAAGTTAATGAAGGACGGAACAGTGATTGTTCTGTCTTTCATTACATCTTTCAAGTGTATACCGGCAATCATGCGATGTCCGGGGTGAAGACAAATCGCCCTGAACATCGGCACGACTGCCGGTCGTTTAGATGTGTACCCAGCCTTAGACCTTTTCTTCCCCAGTTGTAGTAGTGATGTGCTGAGGCACAGGGCTCAGCTTATTGATCCTGGCAGGTGTAAATAGCTTGTGAGGCTGTTCACTAATAATGGTTATATGTTCCTGCTTTGTTGTAGTGACCTGTGTTTCTGTGATCATCTTGTTGTTGATGACCTGGTTCTCTATATTGGTCTTGCTGTTCTCGATTATACTGAACTTGGTTTTCTTTCTGACAATTTGCTTGCTACCAGCCCTGACCCTAGAATATTTGATGTGTATTATTGGCTTTATTGGTCCCAGCCTTAGCAACCAGAGGGTTCACATTGTAGATACCAGTACCCAGCATGTAATCTTGGAGTACATTACTGTTTAACCTAGCTGCAGCTAACCCTGACCACTGCACATCTATATACCAATGTGAATTGTACTTTCCTAGATATCATTGCACTAGTCAACATCAATGGTTATCATTACATCCCCTGACTGCCTACACTGGATCGATCTGTTTATTTAATTTCATTTTTAAACCCAGTTTAAGTGTCCCATCCATTTATACATTACAGGAATACCTAATTGATCTACTACTTGGCATATAAGTGTTGGCGGTATCTAAGCATTGGTAGTGTGTTCTGCTTTATGGGAAATGGGGGCTGCTATATGAAGACCTCATTACTTGTTCTATCTCAATTTTCTTCAGGTATTGATCTAACAAACAAATGCCACTACGGAGAGCCAACAGATCTATATAGAAGGCAATTGCCCTAATCAAAAAGTGAAATTCCTTATTTTGTTGCAAAGCTCTTCTGGTGTTCACACATCACTCTTTTATTAGACTCATTAATTTCATTTGTGATGGGTATAATGAGTTAATCATTTATTTACTTTATCACTATAAATGCTAAAATGTTTAGATTCATAACTTTCAAACTCTTCAGAGGTAAGGTTAAGTTTTAAACCAGCCTTGTTGCTTGTGTGGCTGCACCTATCCTAAATGAATGGGAGGAAAACTTTGATCTTGTAAACCCAATAACTTCATGCATTTCTAAATAACCTCAGTAAATTGAAAGCTCACCAGAGATGATCCATCAAAACTGCACTACAAAACAGATCCTGAATGGATGGAATAAGTTTCTAAAATTCATGAACTAGTCTTACAGAACACAATAATAAACTCCTGTTTCCTAATAAATTAACATAGTTACATTTAAAACAGGATGTAAATTTTTAACAACTTGAAAACAATTCAGATATACTAAATTCTGCCAAATAAATCTAAACTAAATGTTGTTATAATCAAAGTAACTTTAAATGATGAATAACAAACTATTTGTAAGGCTTTAAATAAACCTTGTAACATCTCTACTGTAAATTACATTTGTTAGACTTTTGAAACCATGGACCTGATTCAGAGGTGCCAGCAAAACCCATCGCAACTACGATTCCGTATGCAGCGGACTTGCGAAAATATGCTAATAGCTTAGCTGATGTCTCATGCACAGAGACACCCACTTCTGACACTTCACATTTGCCACTTATGTACAAAAGACGAAACATCAGACGCACATCAAACATCTGAGCAAGCCTATGCTGTCTCAGAATGTACGTCTCACCTAAGACACGGAGCCTCTCCAGCTGTATACAAATATGCAAATGCTCACTAGGAAACAACCAGAAAAAGGTGGCGACATACCTGTATTTTGTAGCCGCCACCTGTTTCCTCCACTTCAAACGGTCATTAACTCTCACTCACTTTGCTTTGCGAAAAATCCTCACTGCGTCCACCGTCCCTATTCAACTGCTGCGCCTACATGTTGTTTATGGCATTTGACAGCACCCATATTATTTAGCTGCAAAATCACTCCTTTTCCTGAATTCCTCTTTCCAATTTACTGTTACAAACTGCTACAAAGTGATAACATTGTTCTCTTGATGCCGGACAATACTTTATTTCCACGGTGAACCATAAGCGCTATCTAAACACGCTGTGACTGAGTTTGCATGCTTGGAAAAGGACGGAGAAAGGTAACAGGCGGTCACATGCTGACTTCATTACAGCCTTAGGATTCTCCTATGCTTGGATAACCTATCTATCGGTCCGCTAATTGGGGGACATCCCGTTAGCTACACCTGCCGCACACTACAGGTTTGATCAAAAGTTTATTTTTCCATCAGCGTGGAGGCTATAGTCTCAACATTCTCCCAAACAACACAAGGAGATTACCGAGTGCCACCTTACGGTAAGACCCGGTCGGATAAGGAGGTTTTAAGGATTCTCTATGTGCAATATGGTCCGGTGAGAACTGTTTGTTTTTAGCTAGATTAGCACATATATGATTTTCTATGGTGAACCTTTTTTTTGCAGCAATTCACCAGGGTGTGCTTCTGATATGTATTAGATTAGTCTGTACAGACTTCTTAATTAAATAGGTTTTTACATTGTATATATATTGTAATATTGATGTATTTGGAATTTACCGTTTAACTTTATATATAAAATTTCTGTTTGATACACACACTTGGTGTCTTGAATTTACTTTCTGCCATGCTAAGCTATTTCCTTATTAATTTTACCATCAATTAGCGCAACACCACCATTGTTTTTCTCTGTTTGCGATCACTATAGGTGATCTTTTTTTGTGGGTTTTCACAGACCCTTAGGTGTATGCAGCTGTCCCACATTATATAATTTACTCTTTGTTAGCGCCAGGCTGTCATATTTTTTGTTGGGTATATTTTTCCAGCAATGATAAGAAATAATAATGTGTAATATTCTTAGGTATGCTTGTATTCATTAATTTTGATAGATGATCTTCGGCTGATTATATACTTTTAAAATACGCACTGTAACCTTGAGAGCCCCCTTCATCTGTAAACATATCTTGCCAAATATCCTAACTGGTAAATTCAACGCAAAATATAACCCAAACTTTCAAATAATTTGTAATTTCCTTTGTTAAAAAAATTTACATTTTTGTTTTCCATGAATCATAAGATCATAACCAACTGTCTAGAAAATTCATTGATCTTTTTCAACAAACTTTTTTATTTTTACACTTTATATCATGGTTTTTCAAATAATTGTAAAGAAGAAATCCTTTAGCGCTTGCTCTAGTTATACCAAAAAACTGCTGTCTGAACAGGAAGCTACAGTAAGCTCCTAATAACTAGTTGTATAAAAAATAGAGAAAGACAGCACTAAATAGTCTAATAAAATAATATCAATAGCAAGACATGAAATTAACTACTTGTGTGGTAAAATAAATATTACAATTTATTAAGATACATACACATAAAACTATCGTACTGTAGTGTTGAAAAACCTTAACTCATTTGCATTGGATAGCTCTAATGACCCATTCGCTTAAATTAATTTTTTAACCCATTAGACTATGTGAGATCAAGATAAGAAGTAGTAAATTGTAAGCACCTGTGAAAAACCATTAAGCTGATATGAACAACCACTATTTTGTATTGCTGTTCTGAGAGGCATGGATGGGACCAGCATTGGGAGGGTGTGCTGGTTCCTGTTGTGCTATTTGGAGGTCTCTGGGGTACCTCCTAGGTGAGTTGGCTTTCAACTTAAATATATTTCTGTATAGTATGTGGTGTGCTACCATCATGTAGCGTTAGTGACGCCGGTATAGAGGAGTCTTGATGCGTAGTTGATAGGGTTTGCAGGTGTTGGTTGTAGGAGAGAGGAGAGGATAGACTAGTGGACCTATTGTTTATTGGATTGTTGTCATTTGATTCCTGATTGCTGTGTTTCGTGGGCATGTTTAGTCTAGTATATTTTGTGTCTGTTTACAATCATTTATTACCTGTCTTTCTTCATTAATTTGTTAGTTGTCTTATTGGTATGCGTTCGGCAACCCAGCGGTCTGGATGCTGACGCTTACATTGCCGGCGCCAGAATACCGACGCCGGTCAGATTCCCGGAGCCGGCATCCCGACCATCAAGATGCCGAAGGTAAGTAGTGGGGGGGAGGGATAGGTTTAGGGGTTAGGCACTAGGGGGAGGGTTAGGTTTAAGAGTTAGGGTTAGGCACTAAGGGGGGAGGTTTAGGGTGCGGGGAGGGGGATGTTAGGTTTAGGCACTAGGGGGAGGTTAGGTTCAGGCAACAGGGAGATAGGGTTAGGCTTAAGGTAGGGAGAGGGGGAGGGTTGCATACCGACCACCGAGTGTCGGTATGTTAACCCTGTCGAGATCCAGGCGTCGGGATTCTTACCGCCTGGACCCCGTCTGTCGGTATTACATACTGATTCCGTCTTATTTGTGTGTGACTGTTGTAGCATTTAATCAAAGGAGTCTCCATGCCCCCTTACACTGAGAAGACTGACACTTGCACCATTTTCTCATTGAGTTCTGCAGCAGAAAGGTAATTATAATTACTGAGTGCAGGGTGAGCAGCGTGTGCAACACACACCCTTCACCCATTATAGACAGTGGGTGGAGATAGGGCCAGGGTTTCCCCAGAGAAAAAAACAGGATATCAGCTTTATCTATTATTATTTATTTCTTGGGGGTATTTTTGCCGAGACCAGGAAAGATGAATTTATATGTTGTAAATGCCTGTGCTTTGTTCTCAAGCCACTGGTGGAACTAAAGTGTTGAAACTTAACACTGAGCTCTCCATCTTTTTGTTTCCTTTCTCCATGCTTGCACATGCTGTATTTAACACCCAATTGGGAAGTGTTGGACAGTTCTAACTTTGGTTTGGTAGTTGTTTAGATGTTTCTCATATTGTCCCAAAAAACTGGAATATTGGTTAAGTAAAAGTCACTAGTAGACTGATTTATGCTAAACCTATTAAAGTTGTCAAGTGGGGCCACTCAATAAAGTATCCATGACTCTATTGTTTTCCCTGGTGTAAGGATTTTTTTTTTAAATACAAAAATTCACAATTGCATTTTACAAAATCTTGGGGGTTCAGGATGCAGTTTTTGTGAATGAGATGGGGTCTAGTTAAGGGGCAATTGGTTCTTAGCTAGACCTAAAGTTCAACTCATGTCTCTAGTGACACCACCAATCATCTTATAGGAGAATTGAATCGCAAGCTTATCTTACTTATTTTGAGAGTAATTAAAGTGACGATAAAGAAGAACATTTAAAGTGTTAAATTCAACAGATAATCTTTATTTATTAAGTTCAAAGTACACACATTACTTTTGCAGGAGTAATATATTAATATTACAATATTAATATTGATACGCAGAGTGGCAGTTGCTCTATCAATGTATTGGTCCATCACAGGTGCATTGGTCTAATCTGCACAAGAAAAAAGTTCTGATAATAGTAATTCAGAGATCTAAGTTACATATATTTGCAAACATATGGTAAGCCTCCAGCTATGGCAAGGCGACTCTGCTCTGGTGGCCCTACACTACATGCTAACAGAACCACTTTGGGTCATACATTTATATATTTCTAGATGAAGAGCTAACTCACCTGGAGACACCCCTGATAATCCTATATGACACAACAAGGATCAGCCTCTAGCTACTGATTCTGGCTGTGGCTGGTGGCTTACCATATTTAGGCAAATGTATGTATCTGAGATCTCTACATTACTATAGTATTAGCATGTAAATCTCATTTGTTGGTCCGTGTGCCAGAGGAAATTAATATTGTATGCCTAGTGAGCTCCTTTCAAATTAGAATGGCAGCACCTCAAAGGCATATAAAAACTAAAACTTTAATATACATATATGCCTATATATTTACTTATTAGTTAGATAATGTCCAAATGATTAGTAGTTTCCATCAAAATATCCCAGACCGTATGCTGGAACTAGTAGTGACACATTCATATAGATAGAAACAAAAGGGGGTCCGTTGGTGATAATGTTATCTAAGGGCAGCTGTATGTATTTCTGTGCCATGGTCCAGAAGTGGTAAAATCTTAAGAGACCTCTATATGTACAAAAGGAATCCAAGATAGCCACCACCAGATATCCAGTAACAAGGACATCAAAATATCCAAACTCAAAACACAATAATATATAAATTCAGGCCTCAGCATCCCCATATCGTCAAACCTATTTTCAAAAGTATCCAAGGAGGATTTAAAAAAATTAATAATAACAAGGCCACAAAAATGGAACCGGAAATGACATACCTATTGGAATCAGAATAGGGATCGCCAGGCTTCACTGATAGTGATCCTGAACTGATTTTATCTCAAAACAGCCCAATATCACCTATGCAGATGTCAATACACTGTGACCTGGAAGCGTTGTAATCTCAGAAAGGCTTTACATCTTTGCCCAATAATATTTATAATAAAAGGCCCTATACTAATGTAATCTATTGCACATTAAAGGAAAAGAGAAAGGGGAAAGGGTCACCAAAAGTTACTAAAGAGAGTGTTTCCAGAGATATATAATCTACAATAGATTATTAATGGACCCTAATCATTCAAATGAAAAGATAAAAAATTATAAGAAAAATTAAAATAATAATAAAATAATATAAAAAATAAAAAATAAATAAATATATATATATATTAAACAATATTCCAAATATATAATTGGTTTTACTACATATGAAATAAGAAGAAAAATACCATAAAGAACACCTACAAAGCACATTATAAAAAGAGGAGCAATTACATAAAATTCCTTTAGACCAGAAGGAGATAAGGAATCTAATAAAAATATCCAAAACAAAACATCTCCCTCTGTGAGAAAAGTTTGTCTATGTCACCCCCAGCACACACACACACACACACACACACACACACTCACACACACCTTGTATCAGGAAGGATTAGACGTTCAATAGCCTGACAAGTTAAAAGGGCAGGAATAGAACCATGTGCTTTTAAAAAATGTCTAGGGACAGAGTGGTTAGTTCATTTATACCTAATTGCCCTAATGTGCTGTAAAATTCTTATCTGAAATGGCCTCAAAGTTCTCCCTAAATACATCAAATCACATGTAAACCTCAACACATATATCACATATGTAATATTACAAATGATGTAACTCTTAATTGATAAAACTTTTTTCTGTCCTTATTACAATATTTACTATTCACGCTTATAATGATAATATATATATATTTCCCATTTATACTGGGGGTTACAATATATTTCACATTCTCTGCTCTTCTAAACATGACATCTGGTTAAGGGTCGGAGTCAATTAGATACGAAAAACTGCGATTGGCAAAAAGTTTTCGCGGATGCGCGTTTTTCACCTGTCTCTGACGTATCGCCCTATTCAATTCCAGGACGTTTTCACCTGGGAGAAAACTCCATAAGCAAAAACAGGCGATAAAGTTTTTCCACCAAAAGGCAGGAAAAAAGAATTGCAAAATCCATATTTTGGGGTACAAATGTTGGGACTTGATTCAGAACCCTTTGGACACCCCCTCCCCCCTAATGACTAATTAGGCAAAAAAATTATCTTAACCAAAAAAGGCATGTCATCTTTGGGGTGAAAATGTAAAAAGTACTGGAAAATATGTCTAAAGTACTGGGCTAGGTATTCCGGGGTCCTGAATGGATGGGGCAGGTGTTTTTAGGATTGCAGGTGACTGCAGCAGTTGTATTTTTAAAACTTTTTAAATCTGCACTTTATAGACATCAAAATATACTAGTACCCATTTTATTGTACCCCCAATTTAACTACAGCAATTATTGGTTCAAAAAAAGAATGCTTTCCATAATTTTTCCACACTTATACACTTCTATAATGATTCCCCGGGTGAGTTTGGATTTATTGGGGGTACAGACTGATTTCCCCCCAAAAAATTTACCTTTTTGCCAGTTCCGCTATTCGCTGCATTTGCCAATATGCATTTTTGCCTGTTTTACAATTGAAAAGGGTGCACGCATTGAGTAAGCAGGCAAAAATCTTGCCTCGAATGAGGCGAAAACATTGAACTTTTCTCCGATCTCGACTTTTCATGGCTAATTGAATCTGCCCCTTAGTAGGTAAAATGTCCGAGTACGGAATCTAAAAGTAAGATGTCCCAGTGTTTATTTAAGATGTTCCTAATAAACATATCATGGGTATTATATCTAGTAATGAAAGGTACCATATCTCTATTAGATCTATTCTCATTCTGCTATTCCAACAGAGTGTCTAATATAATAGCCTCTTCCATAGCCATGTGGATAAGTATATCGGGATAACCCCGATCCAAGAAATGTTTGCCATACGGACTACAAGTCTCAGACTTTTGCTATACTGAATATACTGAATATATATTGGCCAGGCTGTGAACTTAGGTAACGGACTACAAGTCTCAGACTTTTGCTATACTGAATATACTGAATATATATTGGCCAGGCTGTGAACTTAGGTAACGGACTACAAGTCTCAGACTTTTGCTATACTGAATATACTGAATATATATTGGCCAGGCTGTGAACTTAGGTAACGGACTTCGTCTCAGACTTTTGCTGATAAGCAATGTTATTTAGCATATCACTGCATAGTATATTAGTTTGATGTTTTTAGTTTCTTTGTTAGTTAGCTCATTGAGCCTGTTATTAGCCTAGTGGTATGTGCTGTGTGTTTGTTTAACTCAATTTATTGCTAGCCATATTAGTGGGAGGGTGCTGGGCTTGTAAGCAATCAGTAATTTAACATGCCAGGTCTCCTACATATTGGTCATTAGTAGGCTGGAATAGCCTGGCTGGAATTGCTCCATTCAAAAGTGCACTATTCAAAAGTGCATTTTAACATTAATACTAGCGTTACACCAGCGTTGAACTGAAGCGGAACAGAAGGGAAACAACCGATCTGCACTTCTAAAAACCAAATCTAGATTTGGAGAAAAACCATCAACAAAGGTGATTTTAAAATCTCGCTGCTACAAATTCCTGCTGACTGCATAACCTGGACTTTCAAAACTGAACTCTGGTTGCTACAAAAACTGTGGCCATCACTTGCTACTATTTGTGCTGCCCCCGTGCTTAACAGATAATCTTACTGAATACTGTTAATATCAGCTTAACTCTGTAATAATGTCTTTTTACATTAGCACTTTGGTCTAGTCTTACATGATCTAGCTACTGCTACTCTCTACTCTAATATTCAATTTCTGCTCCCATCTTATCTCCACTTTTTCTAAACTCTATAATATATTTTTGTTGTGCTGACACTGTACCTCATCCTTACCATGACCATGTTGTCTCCTCCCTTCACTCAGTTTCTAACTAATCTTTTGTTCTGCCCTCTGACTCCACCTCTATCCTTTCCCCCTGGTCTCCTCCACCTCCTCCTATCTCCCCTTCTCTCTCTGCCTTCCTCCCCCTCTTCTCCCATTACTCCATTTTCTTTCTCTTATACCCCCCAAGGATCCTACTACCCCACTAGTAATCTTTCCTCCCTTACTTATCTCCCTGTCACTTCGCCCCACTTTCATTCACGTCTCCTTAACGTCCCTCCCTGCCCATTTCCTACAGGGTCCCCTCCTAGCACAGGAGCACGCATGATCCCTACACTCTATTCATCTCGGTCTCCCAAAGTATTCTCATCTCCACGCTATTGCAACCCTGATAATCTCAGTCACATCTCTCCTATCAATTCTGTCACTCTATCCTGTGCCCTCTGGAATGCCAGATCAGTCTGTAACAAACTGGCCCACACCCATGACCTTTTTATCTCCAACTCCCTGAATCTCCTGGCCATTACTGAAACCTGGATTTTACCCTCTGACACCACTTCTCCTGCAGCTCTCTCTTATGGGGTCCTCACCTTCTCCCACACCCCCAGGCCTGGGGGTCACCATGGTGGTGGTTTTGGGGTCCTTCTATCCCCTGGTTACTCATACCAACATATACCATCAGAACCATCCCTTACATTCTCCACATTTGAAGTTCATGCTATACGCCTCTTCCAACCAGTACACCTCAGAGTAGCTGTCATCTACCGTCCCCCTGGCCCTCCCTCCAAGTTCCTTGACAACTTTGCTTCCTGGCTCACTCACTTTCTCTCCTCAGACCTTCCCTATATTATCCTCAGTGACTTCAATATTCCTATTGATATCAGAATCTGCTGCCTCCAAACTACTCACCCTCACTTCCTCATTTGGACTCTCCCAATGGACCTCCTCACCCTCCCATGCGAGTGGGCATTTGCTTGATCTGGTATTCACTCACCGTTGTGATATTTCTGCTTACTCCAATTCCCCATTTCCCCTCTCTGACCATCACCTCCTCTCTTTTAACCTATCCCTCTCTCCTTCCCCTCCACTACCTCCGAAAGCCACCATCACTAAGCGTAACATTGAAGCCATCGACACTGCTTTCTTTTCTTCCCTACTTGACTCACTTCTCTCCCCTATCCTCTCTTTCTCCTGCGCTGAACAAGCTGCTTCCCTATAAAATGCCTCCCTTACTTCTGCTCTTGACTCTGTTGCTCCGGCGATCACTACTCACCCTCGCAAATTCACACCTCAACCCTGGCATTCCAAATGCACCAGATACCTGTAAAAATGTTCACGAACCGCCGAGCGACAGTGGAGAAGATCACGCTCTCAGGCAGATTTTCTCCATTTCAAATTCATGCTGTCATCCTACAGTGCTGCCCTTTCCCTCTCTAAACAGTCATATTTCAAGAATCTCATCTCCTCCCTGTCCTCAAATCCCCAGCATCTCTTTTCCACCTTCAACTCCCTCCTCTGTCCACCCCCTCCTCATCTCCCCTCCTTGCTCTCTGCCACTGACTTTGCTACCTATTTCACATCTAAAATTGATTCCATACATCAGGACATCATATCCAACCAGTCCCCCTGCTCTCCACCTCCTCCTTTCCCGGATCACACCTCCCCATCCATTTTACAAACTCTGACATCCTTCTCCCCTGTGACTGGAGAGGAAGTTAAGGCCCTTATCCAGTCCTCCCCCCCTTCCACCTCTCCCCTCGACCCTATCCCCTCCCACCTCCTCCGCTACCTCTCTCCTTCTGCCTGCTCCCATCTTGCCCACCTCCTTAATCTCTCCCTCTCATCTGGCACTGTTCCTTCTGCATTCAAGCATGCCCGTGTTTCCCCCATTCTTAAAAAACCTAACCTTGATCCTAACATTCTCTCTAACTACCGTCCAATCTCTCTCCTCCCTTTTGCCTCCAAACTCCTTGAGCGTATTGTTTACAACCGCCTCACCACATTTCTTTCCTCCCACTCCCTCCTTGACCCTTTTCAGTCTGGCTTCCGTTCTCTCCACTCCACTGAAACTGCCCTCACAAAAGTCAGCAACGACCTCCTTGCTGCCAAATCCAAGGGCCACTACTCACTGCTCATTCTCCTTGATCTCTCTGCTGCTTTTGACACTGTGGACCACCCTCTACTGCTGCATATACTACACTCCCTTGGTCTACGTGACACTGCTCTCTCCTGGCTGTCCTCCTACCTCTCTGACCGTTCCTTCTCTGTTTCCTCTCATGGCGACTCCTCCCCCCCACAGCATCTTACAGTAGGTGTTCCCCAAGGTTCTGTTCTTAGACCTCTCCTATTCTCTCTCTATACGTCTTCTCTAGGTAAACTCATCAGCTCTTTTGACCTCCATTATCATCTCTATGCTGATGATACTCAGATCTACCTTTCCTCACCTGATCTTTCCCCCTCTATACTGACTCGTATCTCCAACTGTCTCTCTGCTATCTCTTCCTGGATGTCCCAGCGATTTCTCAAACTTAATATGTCTAAGACTGAGCTGATAGTCTTCCCACCCTCCCACATATCATCATGTCCCACTATTTCTTTATTAATAGATGGCATTACTATCTCATCTAGCCCCAAAGTGCGTTGTCTTGGAGTCATCCTGGACTCTTCCCTCTCCTTTAAACCACACATTCAGAACCTCTCACAGTCCTGTCATTTCCATCTCAAGAATATTTCCGAGATCAGACCCTTTCTCACCCAGGATGCTACCAAAACCCTTGTACATTCACTGGTCATGTCCAGACTGGACTACTGTAACCTTCTCCTAGCTGGCCTCCCCAAATCCCATCTCTCTCCTCTCCAGTCTGTGCTCAATGCTGCTGCTCGGCTCATCTTCCTCTCCAAACGCTCTACATCTGCCTCCCCTCTTTTGCAAGCCCTCCACCGGCTCCCATTCCCTTTCAGAACCCAATTCAAGGCTCTTACACTCACTTACAAAGCCCTCACCCATTCCTCTCCCATTTACATCTCTGATCTCATCTCCCTTCACTCTTCTGTCCGTCCTCTTCGTTCACTTAATACACGCCGCCTTTCATGCCAATTGATTACTTCCTCCCACTCCCGCCTCCAAGACTTTGCCCATGCTGCTCCTCACCTTTGGAACTCCCTCCCTCTCCCTATCAGACTCTGCACCTCTCTACCATCTTTCAAACGAGCTCTTAAGACCCACTACTTCATTAAAGCCTTCCAGCTCTCATCCTAACTTGCTGCTACATCTTCCTTTCTCCCGGCCCACCCCATTCTGTGTCACTCCTGTTTGTCTTCCCCTCCCTTAAAGAATGTAAGCTCTTTCGAGCAGGGCCCTCTACCCTCTTGTGTTTCTCCCTACTGTAATTTAATTTATCTCTTACTAGCCACTAGGGCAACCAACACTTGGCTGCTTATGCGGGCGTTAATGTCACTAATATAGCAATGTTTATCCATGTCCTGTATTGTATTGTATTGTAAGTCAATGGTTACTTTTTTGTCTATGTACTTTGTAAGGCGCTGCGGAACACTTGTGGCGCCATATAAATAAATGATAATAATAATAATAATAATACAAAAGGAGCTGTTCCTTAAATGTATCTTCTCTATTGCAAATCCTTCTTATTCTTTGAAACTGTTATTTTGGGATGTTTGATTTCCATCAGTACAGATAGCCACTCCCAATATGCACATAGCTGTTTATATCCACTGGCTTTATAAAACAACATGATTTACTTGATCCTCCATAATGGCTGAGTGTCAGGTCTAATAATTCAATTTTATCATTACTAATATTAGAAGTGAAACTTAAGTCATAGTCATTCTCTCCAATTCATAATATCCTTAAATGATTCAAACGTCCCACTCCAAATCATAATTATGCCATCTATATATCTTTTAAATAACTTTGTGTTTTCTCTAAGGGAATTATTATTAAAGCTCCTATATTCCCATACTCCCATAAAAATATTTGCATAGCTTAGTGACATTACAGTCCCCATAGCAGTCCTACAAACTTAATCCATAAAGAGCTCTTTGTTACAGCATGATAAAATACATTAATGTATCTCCCTTTTGATTCAATAGGATACCATTTTGAATTAGATTTTAAACCAGATATGGACCTGGCCTCATAACTAGAAAACTGATCCCTCATGCCAAATGTCTTTTTAGAATGACTTTATGTACAAATTGTTCAAATCTAAATATATTTAAACTTTATATGGTCATTTTACTGAGGTAAATATCGCACTGATGTCTGTTATAGCTCAGCGGAACTAGTTTTACAAAGACAGTAATAACATGAGCAGCATATCTATGATATGTAGTATTTGTCTTGGTGCATCATCTACTGGATTGACAAGTATACTGCACCTTCATAAGTCAAGATAAGCTGCCTGATTAGTGCTTAATATATAGTTGGATTGTCCTGCAAAATAGATCTTGACATACATATATATATTTCTATATGCATACATATATAACTGTTTGCATTCAATGTGTGCAATATATATATATATATATATATATTTATTTATTTATTTACACATATAGTGGTATTTGACTTGAGGAGCCTGTGCAAATTCTGTAACAAGAAAATTTTGTCTCCATAGTTCATAAACAGTCCTAAAAAATATATTTGTCCCAAAAAATTTTATTTATAAACAGCTAGTCATTTTTGGCTTGAGGAGCCTGCACACTGCACACGCTGTGTCAAGCGTCTGGTTTGTCCTTTATTGCTCCTCTCCCTTATGTCACATTGAGATAATACATACCTCAGTTTCTTTCTAGGTGACTAAGCTATACAGTACTGAAATTGCAATCCAAATTCATCCAATAGTTTTTGCGTGATGCCGGAACAAACAGACAGACAGACAAACAAAAATCCTACATTTTTTTCTTGTCTCTATAGTTCATTAATTGTCCCAAGGAGTACATTTCTCCCAAAAAAATTCTATCTACAGACACAACCATTACAACTTTTTTATAAGTATATATACACTACCATTCAAAAGTTTGGGGTCACTTAGAAATTTCCTTATTTTTGAAAGAAAAGCACTGTTTTTTTCAATGAAGATAACATTAAATTACTCAGAAATACACTCTATACATTGTTAATGTGGTAAATGACTATACTAGCTGCAAATGTCTGGTTTTTAAAGGAATATCTACATAAGTGTATAGAGGCCCATTTCCAGCAACCATCACTCCAGTGTTCTAATGGTACATTGTGTTTGCTAAGTGCGTTAGCAGACTAATGGATGATTAGAAAACCCTTGAAAACTCTTGTGCAATTATGTTAGTGTCACGGCTACAGACTCTTGAGACTCCTGAGGAGAAATAGGCTTAGCAGGTGGTACAAACTGAGGGGGTTTAAGGAATGACTTTCTCATGAAATAGCACCAGCACGCAATGTTAAAAGTAAACAAGATTTATTCAAAGACATGACTGTGCTGAAAAGTTCTAGATACTTAAGCATAAAGTCTCCATAAAGCAAAGTGCAGATTATCATAACTAGCAGGTGTCAGGATAGCCATGCAAGAACTAAAGTTCATATACAGTAGCACAAAGTTCATATCACACAAAGTTCATATCATGCCAACTAACAGGTGTGGAGTTGAACTCCGTGAGGTGATGAAGATCCGGTATGGGGCTGAGCCCCAATACGTGACAAAGATCCGATATGAAGTGGTGCGGGGTTGAGCCCTGAGACATAACTGAAAATCCGGTATGGAGCAGTGCAGGGTTGAGCCCTGGGACGTGACTGAATTCCGGTATTGAGTTGAGCCCCAAGGTGCAAAGGTGATTCGGTATGAGGAGGTGCTGGGGTTGAGCCAAAAAAAATGTGATGGAGGTCCGGTGTGGAAAGGTGCAGGGTTGAGCCCTGAGATGAGGCAGAGGTCCAGGGTGAAGAGGAGCAGGGTTGAGCCCTGAGATTAGGCAGAGGTCTGGAGTGAAAAAACTTTTATGATGCAGTTGACAACTGTTAGTTGAAGGTAAACATGAAGAGACCATGAGTTAGGTTTAGTATTGCAGCAGAGAGTTCAGTAGCAGCACTGGGATCTGTAGTGCCGTCAAGCATCTGTAGCAGAACCAGGCAAAGAGAGTCCACAGCATATATCAAGTACAGCGAGGATCTGGCAGGAGTCCAAGGAAGAACCTGAAGGTAACGTTGCACAGACAACAATGCTCAGTTAGTAACAGACTTTTATACCAGATGCATGAAATCCATTGGAAGTGTTAAAGCATGTGACCCAGACAGAACCAAGTTTAGAAAACCAAGTGATCACAGACCCCAGCAAGCAGACAATGCCCAAGGAATAGAGGATCACTTTAACTCTCTGTATACTCCATGCAATACACGCCAGCAGCCCAGAAGGATACTCCAGCGACCACAACGGAACCTTGGCAAGTGTAGTTTATCTTTAAACAGGGACACAGTTCGGGTTCTGACAGTTAGCACAGCTGAATTGCTTGTTAGAGAAGCTATAAAACTGGCTTTCCTTTGAGCTAGTTGAGTATCTGGAGCATCACATTTGTGGGTTCGATTATACTCTCCAAATGACCAGAAAAAGAGAACTTTCATGTGAAACTCGAAAGTCTATTCTTAGAAATGAAGGCTATTCCATGCGAGAGATTGCCAAGAAACTGAACATTTCCTACAATGGTGTGTACTACTCCCTTCAGAGAACAGCACAAACAGGCTCTAACCAGAGTAAAAAGATAAGTGGGAGGCCCCAGTGCACAACTGTGCAAGAAGATAAGTAAATTAGAGTCTCTAGTTTGAGAAATAGACGCCTCACAAGTCCTCAACTGGCAGCTTCATTAAATGGTACCCGCAAAATGCCAGTGTCAATGTCTACAGTGAAGAGGTGACTCTGGGATGCTGGCCTTCTAGGCAGAGTGGCAAAGAAAAAGCCATAACTGAGACTGGCAAATAAAAGGAAAAGATTAATAAGGTAAAAAAAATACAGACATTGGGCAGAGGAAGATAGGAAAAAAGTGTTATGGACAGACGAATCGAAGTTTGAGGTGTTTGGATCACACAGAAGAACATTTGTGAGACGCAGAACAAGTGAAAAGATGCTGGAAGAGTGCCTGCACCATCTGTCAAGCATGGTGGAGGTAATGTGATGGTCTGGGGCTGCTTTAGATCTGGTAAAGTGGAAGATTTGTACAAGGTAAAAGGGATTTTGAATAAGGAAGACTATCACTCCATTTTGCAACGCCATGCCTTACCCTGTGGACAGCGCTTGATTGGAGATAATATCCTCCTCCAACAGGACAATGACCCAAAGCACACTTCCAAATTATGCAAGAACTATTTAGGGAAGAAGCAGGCAGCTGGTATTCTGTCTGTAATGGAGTGGCCAGCGCAGTCACCAGATCTCAACCCATTGAGCTGTTGTGGGACCAGCTTGACCGTATGGTACGCAAGAAGTGCCCATCAAGCCAATCCAATTTGTGGGAGGTGCTTCAGGAAGCGTGGGGTGAAATTTCTTCAGATTACCTCAACAAATTAACAGCTAGGTCTGCAATGCTGTATTTGCTGCAAAAGAAGCATTCTTTGAAGGACAAAATTATTATTTCAAATAAAAATCATTATTTCTAACCTTGCCATTGTCTTGACTATATGTTCTATTCATTTTGCAACTCATTTGATAAATAAAAGTCAGTTTTCATGTAAAACACGAAATTGTCTGGGTGACCCCAAACTTTTGAATGGTAGTGTAGATGTATATATATATGATTGAAGGGTCCAGTTCTGGTGTTGCCTCAATCAGTTGTAATCTAATTAATGAAACTGCACCTGTAATCAGCCTTTAAGAATGTGTGCAGAGCACAGAATGGGGCTTCTGATATTGACTAGCATCCAGAAGGGGGTGTGGGATGTCAGGGCCAATGTTCCTGTAATATGATCTGGTACTGCTATACTGATATACTGACATGTTCCTGTGCTACAATGAGCTGGTGTGAATCTGTACTGCTGTAACATATGCTGTTTGGAGAACTGCCTAATAACCTGCCTGTGCTGGTAATAAAAAGTGTTGGACTTTTATCTGGTATATGTGATTTTTTTTGTCAAATTTGGAGTCCGAACAGGGACCTGATTTGCTGGACGTTACTACGCAGCAAGGGACCCAAGAAAGAGCAGAGCTGGCAGTTTGGTGAGTGTGTACTCTGTACAGCAGTTACTAATTCCTGTGTATAGGGTTTTGAACCCAGGGAATGATTTGCAGTGTTAAGAATACTTAGCTGGTATAGTGTGCTGGGAATCTGGCTTGCCCTAACTGGATAGTCAGACCTGCTGCATTTGTGTACAAGCAGCAGGGAGATATAGGGCCAAATGTAATAGGTAGTCTGTTTTGGTAAATTGCGAGTTTGGTGCTAAACTCGCAATTTTTCACAACTCTCCAATGTAATAGGGTGTCTGTTCACTAAAACTCACATTTTTCAGAGTTACTAAAACTCTCCATTCTCAAACTCGCATCCAGATGTTTTCACATTGAAAACAATCAACTCGCCCAAAGTAATAGAGTGTCTGTTTCAGACTCGCAAAAAAAAGATTACCAAAAGTCCCCAAATATTAGACCTGCTTCAGGCTAGCGAGTATATCCTGAGCAGGTCAGATTAACACTGAAACATGCACATATCCATGAGATATGTACATGTTTCTGTGTGTACTTATGTTAAATGTTTTTAACTAAAAAAAAAATGACGTTCTCCCCCTCCCCAAAAGCATAACCAGCCCCGGGCTTTATAAAGCCTGTTCTGGTTCTAAAAATACAGGGGCCAAAATGTGTAGGGGTTCCCTGTATATTAAGAACCAGCACAGGGCTTTGTTGAGCTGGTTCTAGAAAATCAGGGGACAAAACGAGTAGGGGTCCCCTGAAAATTCCAGAACCAGCACCGAACTCTTTCTAGCGGGGGGATAATGCCACAGCCAGGGAAAACCTTTCACCGGTTTCCCCGGCCAAAGCATTATCCCTGACCGCTAGTCAGTCCAGGCCGGGGATCCCTGGGGAGTTGGGTAACCCCCCAATAAAGGGGTACCGCTCTCCTGGACACCCCAGGCCTAGACTGATAGCCCGGGGCTATCCCCATCACCCTAGGGCGGTGGGTGCCGGGTTTATAGTGCAAAAATAAAGTTTGCATATTGTCTTTAGTTGTAGAACCACAAGTACCAGCAAGCCTTCCCTGCATGCTGGTATTTGGAGAACCACAAATACCAGCATGCGGGGCATTACGGACCCGCTGGCACTTTTAGTTCCACAACTAAAGAAATACGTAAATAAACAAACATACACCGTGAATGTAAAATTTTATTAAAACATACATGCACACTCACACTCACACATACTCACCTAGTATCCGAAGTAATCCATAGGGTGTACCTGAAAAAAAAAATCCATAAAATTTTACATTCACGGTGTATGTTTGTTTATTTACGTATTTCTTTCGCATTTTGGCCCCTGTATTTTTAGAACCAGAACAGGCTTTATAAAGCCCGGGGCTGGTTATGCTTTTGGGGAGGGGGTGCACGTTTTTTTTTTAAAACACACACATAAGCCATCACGGATCTTACTGATCTGTGATGGCTTCTCTAAAACTCGCACCTTTTAATGCTACTCGCATTAAAAGATGTCAGTTTACATAGTCCTAAACTCGCAAATGCAGTAGCCTCGAGCTGAAAAGTTCGCAGGCTATTGAATTTGCGAGTTTCAGTACAAACTCGCACTTTTTAAAAGTGCGAGTTTGTACTGTTACTAAAACAGACTACCTATTACATTTGGCCCATAGAGTAAGTTTTTAAGGTGTTTGCTGAATTGGCTGCAGGCCAATAAAAATTAGCTACTGAGCAGCAAACACAAATCCAGCTACTGCATGAAGAGCTGAGGGAAATAAGGGTAGGGTCCTGAAGTTTTGCAAAAGCTCACAGCTTCATATGACATTGAGGCATTCTTGTGCACTCTTGAACATACTGCCACCCGATCAAGGGCCCTCATTCAGAGCCGTACGCTCTGAGCAGAGCGCACGCTCTGAATGAGGGCCGGCCTCCATTTTCATGGAGCGTCCTCCTGGACGCTCGTATAGCTGTGGGTCACCACCCACAGGCTATACGAGTGTGCATTGTGATGGTCGCGATGGTCGAGACCATCGTGACCATCGAATTTGCGAGCCGGAGCCTGCGGTTGAGGTTTTCAACCGCAAGCTCCGGAGTGATTTTGGCTCTATCAGAGCCAAAATCACTCCCACTGACATCACTAGTGATGTCAGTGGGCCGGCTTCTGACGGGAGGCGTTCCCGTGGGAACGCCCCCGTCAGGGAGGCACACCCCTGGCACGCCCACCAAAGGGGGCGTGCTGTCAATCAACATTGACAGCACGCCCCCTTTGATCGGACACAACGAGCGAAGGACTTTCCTTCGCTCGTCGCGTCTGGCGCATGCGCACGACGGAGCTCCCTCCGTCGTGCGCATGCTCAGTCCATAACATCGACCCACTTGCGAGCGGACAGCCGCTTGCGAGTGGGTCTGAATCAGGCCCAAAGTGGCCAGAAGAGGAATGGGCTGCCCAGTTAGCTCCCTGTCTCACAGGGGAATCACAGCAAACCTATACTGACCTGATGGTACCGGAGGCTAGCTCATATCCTCATCTAAAGCAGGCAATTCTTAGCAGGGTTGGGGTGACCGGCCCCAGTAAAGCCCAGGAGTTCCATGATTGGTGGCTGAACTTCTCTGAGCCTCCCAGAGTTCAACTGGCTAAGCTAGCCAGACTGAGTAAAGCATGGTTACAGCCAGAGAAACATGCAGTGCTACGCACTGTAGAAATGGTTGCCTTAGACCATGCTATATGGATTTTAGACCATGAGGTACAACACTGGGCCCTGCAAGCTGACCCCCAGATATTTGAGGAGTTAGCAATGGTAGTTCAGCGGCACTCTACTTTTGGAAAATTAACCAAAACTAAGCAAGGGTGGCAACCAGTGCTGGAGCCCAGAACTCAGGTACCCATTGCTAAGGCCAAGACCCCACTTCCTGTGGTGCGTTTCAACTGTGGTGAGTCTGGTCATGTGCAGCGGGACTGTCCGAAACAGGGTGAACTGATGGATTGCAGCGCAGGGAAAGCAACTCGGTCTATGGTCAGCATGGCTGCTGAGACCATCTCTCTGGCAGAAACCACCCAGTTCCATATGATGGTACAAGTGGATGGTCTGGAGATCTGGGCACTAATTGATACTGGCAATGCCCTCACCATTGTCGCCGCTAACCTGATACCTTTGGGGGCTGACCAGGTTTTACCCCCTGTCAAGGTGTTGTGTATTCATGGGGATGTTTAGGAGTGCCCAAGTGTGCATCTACCACTATTATTAAAAGACCGGTCATTGAAAGTGGTAGTCGCGGTGACAACCAGACCACCTTATCCGCTAATCCTGGGCCATGAGGACGGTAAACAATCAGCAGCTGAGGTGAGCCAGGAGCCGAGGACCATGGGTGACCAGAGCCTAGCAACCATGAAAGCTTCCTTAGTTGGTGAGCTACAGGAGGAAACAGAGACTGACACCCAGTAGTCCCCTACAAAAACGTGCACCCCAGGACTGCTGCTTAGTCCACACTCTAGAGCACCAAATCTTTACAAACAAATAAACAAAAATATGAGTGCTCCAAAAGCGCAATGTCCTTGCAATGGATCTGTATCCTATTCTTGATATTCCTCCTGTTTGGAACCTTTCAATGTCTCAGGGCCTAATTTAGCAAGGAACGCACGCTAGCAGACACACGCACCCGTCGCTGCAAGAATATGCTAATTAATGCATACGCATGGAGACTGAAGCACAAGATGCAGACACCCAGCCCCAAACTAAGCCGGCCATTTCCCTTTACTCACAGTCTGATCAGCAAGCAATATAGCGTAAACATCGGTAACATCGAGAACCATCGGTCCCATTTGCATAATAGTGGTTGACCTGACCTGCCGCAGGATTTTGGCAGCTTCCTGTGTACAGCTTATGGTATGGCTGCGTATGCCGCCTCACTGCCTTAATTATGCATGCCCCTATAACTGCGTTATAACGCCTGCGTTCGCCTGACCACCCCCCAGTCACCTCCCACAAACTGCACTTCCTTTCAATCAATGTCAAATGGGGGCTGCGTACATGCTGCGTATAGTCGGCATACGCTTACCCGATCGCACTGGCTAGTTCACGCCTGCGCAGTGCGATGCGTACGCATGCGGAGTTCAGAAAAATTGTCCAAGTGCGTGTGTTCCCTCATGTGTGTCCTTTGCTTCAGGTCCTCAGAGAGAAGAAAACATACCACCATTCAATTCCAATACATGAATGTTCCTTCATGGACTCATCTAACAATAGTGAGATGCGTGCATATAAAGGTTTCTTTGTTTTTTCTCTGGTCTGACAAACATACACATCTGTATTGGTATTCACCTTGACCAATGTAACACCCCTTAGATATAAGCTCACCTGGGAACAGGTATAAACGTTCACACAAAGGTTTATTTACATCAGGTCAGGAACCCTCTTCCTTAAATCTCCCAGAGAATACATCGATAAGTGTATAAAAAAAGACTTAATCCAAAAAAAGTGGATATTTATTCCAAATTCATAATAACAAAACACAGCATCCAATAAAAAACAGCATCCAATATGATAAAAAAACGGTCCCCACAGAGAACCTTCTGCAGATAGGAATTTAGGACAACCCTGCTTCCTCTCACCCGGTCTGAGTGGAGCAGAGATGTCCAAGGTAGATGGAAATACCAGATTCCACAACTGCATCAGGGTCTCCTTTTTCACCAATGCATTTCTGACAATGGTCCTTCCTCAGGGTGTATTTGGGGTATGTCTAGTTGGGGTTCCCCATGATCTAGTACCATTGCCCGGGAATTGTTAATACTGTACACCCACTTGGGAATACCAAAGGAGGTCTTAACAGACCAAGGTACGCCTTTTGTCTCTAAACTAATGAAAGCCTTGTGCCGGCTGTTAAAGGTGAATAGGATTACTACCTCAGTTTACCACCCACAAACAGATGGTTTAATCAAACCCTTTATCCAGACCCATAAACAAATGATAAAAAGAGCAGTGTCTGAGGAAAAGCGAGATTGGGACTTACTCCTACCCTATTTAATGTTTGCAGTGCGAGAGGTACCCCAATCCTCTAGGGGATTTAGTCCTTTTGAACTCCTCTACTGGAGGGACCCTGGGGGGATTTTAGATCTGTTGAAAGAGGGGTGGGAACAACAGTCATGCCAAGAACCTAACATCGTTCACTTTGTGGCCCAATTGTATGGCTGTTTAAGGCAAATTGCACCACTCCTGAATGAGCACATGGGTAGAGCACTACAGCGGCAAAAACATCATTATGACATGACTGCAGTTATCCCGTCTTTTAAACCGGGAGACAGGGTACTGGTTCTGGTGCCCACCAGTGAAAACAAAATATATGCCCAGTGGCGAGGCCCTTATGAAGTCATAGAGGCAGTGGGACCTGTTAATTATAGGGTTCAACAAGAGGGTAGAAGGAAGGAGGTGCAAATCTACTATGTAAACCTGTTAAAACCCTGGAAAGAAAGAGAGTGCTGTCAGCCCTCTTTGGTCACCAAAAAAACCCTGGAATGTCAGGTGCCCATTGAGAATACCCTTAATCTTAGCCAGAAACAGGAGGTGGTGAATTTAGTAGCACGATACCAAGATGTGTTCTCTGCCATACAGGGGAAAACCCTAATTATCCAACATGATATACTAGTAGTTACTCCTCCCAGGGTGGTAATAAAACAGAGACCATACCGTATACCCGAGGCAAAGTGGGCAACGGTCAAACAAGAAAGAGAGGAGATGCTGTGCTTAGGGGTTATAGAGGAATCAAGTTTCGCAGTTTGGTTCCTACCCTATGCCCCGGGTGGACGAGCTGGTGGAGAATCTAGCAAACAGCCAGTATCTCACCACCCTAGATTTGACAAAAGGGTATTGGCAGATTCCTTTGACTAAAGTTGCTAAATAAAAAACAGCCTTCTCTACCCCAGAGGGTTTGTTCCAGTAAAAAATGCTGCCTTTTGATATGCATGGATTGCCAGCAACTTTCCAGGGGGCTATGGACAGGTTGGTGTGACCTCACAAGGAATATGCAGCTGCATATCTAGGTGACATTGTTATCTTTAAGCCCGACTAGGAGTCACACCTTTCAAGAGTAGAAGCAGTGTTACAGTCTTTACAGGCACATGGGTTTACTGCTAATCCTGAGAAGTGTGCCATTGGAATGGTGGAGGTGAATTATGTAGGATATGTTGTAGGCAGAGGGCAGGTAAAACCTCAGCCCAATAAAGTGGAGGACCTCACATGGCCTAAACCCAAAAGTAAATCCTAGCTCAGAACATTACTTGGCTTAGTGGGTTACTATTATTATTATTATTATCATTTATTTATATGGCACCACAAGTGTTCCACAGCGCCTTACAAAGTACATAGACAAAAAAGTAACCATTGACTTACAATACAATACAATACAGGACATGGATAAACATTGCTATATTAGCGACCTTAATGCCCACATAAGCAGCCAAGTGTTAGTTGCTAGTAGGGAGTAAGAGATAAATTAAATTACAGTAGGGAGAAGCACAAGAGGGTAGAGGGCCCTGCTCAAAAGAGCTTACATTCTTTAAGGGAGGGGAAGACAAACAGGCGTGACACAGAATGGGGTGGGCAGGGAGAAAGGAAGATGTAGCAGCAAGTTAGGATGAGAGCTGGAAGGCTTTAATGAAGTAGTGGGTCTTAAGAGCTCATTTGAAAGATTGTAGAGAGGTGCAGAGTCTGATGGGGAGAGGGAGGGAGTTCCAAAGGTGAGGAGCAGCATGGGAAAAATCTTGGAGGCGGGAGTGGGAGGAAGTAACCAATTGGCATGAAAGGCAGCGTGTATTAAGTGAACGAAGAGGGCGGACAGAAGAGTGAAGGGAGGTGAGTTCAGAGATGTAAATGGGAGAGAAATGGGTGAGGGCTTTGTAAGTGAGTGTGAGAGCCTTGAATTGGGTTCTGAAAGGGAATGGGAGCCAGTGGAGGGCTTGCAAAAGAAGGGAGGCAGATGTAGAGTGTTTGGAGAGGAAGATGAGCCGAGCAGCAGCATTGAGCACAGACTGGAGAGGAAAGAGATGGGATTTGGGGAGGCCAGCTAGGAGAAGGTTACAGTAGTCCAATCTGGACATGACCAGAGAATGTACAAGGGTTTTGGTAGCATCCTGGGTGAGAAAGGGTCTGATCTTGGAAATATTCTTGAGATGGAAACGACAGGACTGCGAGAGGTTCTGAATGTGTGGTTTGAAGGAAAGGGAAGATTCCAGGATGACTCCAAGACAACACACTTTGGGACTAGATGAGATAGTAATGCCATCTATTAATAAAGAAATAGTGGAACATGATGTTATGTGGGAGGGTGGGAAGACTATCAGCTCAGTCTTAGACATATTAAGTTTGAGAAATCGCTGGGACATCCAGGAAGAGATAGCAGAGAGACAGATAGAGATACGAGTCAGTAGAGAGGGGTAAAGATCAGGTGAGGAAAGGTAGACCTGAGTATCATCAGCATAGAGATGATAATGGAGGTCAAAAGAGCTGATGAGTTTACCTAGAGAAGACGTATAGAGAGAGAATAGGAGAGGTCCAAGAACAGAACCTTGGGGAACACCTACTGTAAGAGGCTGTGGGGGGGGGGAGTCGCCATGAGAGGAAACAGAGAAGGAACGGACAGAGAGATAGGAGGACAGCCAGGAGAGAGCAGTGTCACGTAGACCAAGGGAGTGAAGGATATGCAGCAGTAGAGGGTGGTCCACAGTGTCAAAAGCAGCAGAGAGGTCAAGGAGCAGCAAGCAGTGGCCCTTGGATTTGGCAGCAAGGAGGTCATTGCTGACTTTTGTGAGGGCAGTTTCAGTGGAGTGGAGAGAACAGAAGCTAGACTGAAAAGGGTTAAGGGGGGAGTGTGAGGAAAGAAATGATGAGGCGGTTGTAAACAATACGTTCAAGGAGTTTGGAGGCAAAAGGGAGGAGAGAGATTGGTTGGTGAGAATGTTAGGATCAAGGTTAGGTTTTTTTAAGAATGGGGGAAACACGGGCATGCTTGAATGCAGAAGGCACAGTGCCAGAAGAGAGGGAGAGATTAAGGAGGTGGGCAAGCTGGGAGAAGGCAGAAGGAGAGAGGTAGCAGAGGAGGTAGAATCTTACTACCGCAGATTCATTTGTGATTTTGCCACTAGGACAGCACCATTAACTTATTGTCTTAAAATACATTTCCTAGACAAAATAGTGTGGTCTAGACCAGTCACGGCTGCATAGCAGGATTTGAGGCACGCCTTGTGTGCAGAACCTGTTTTGCAGGCTCCTAATTTCAAGAAGCAATTCACATTGCAGACAGGTACGGGATTGGGGGCAGTCCTTTCCCAAGTGGTAGAAGGGGAAGAGAAACCCATCATCTACCTTAACTGGAAATTGCTTCCCAGGGAGCGCAAGTACTCAACTGTGGAGCAAGAGTGCTTGGCAATCAAGTGGGCAGAAGACTCATTAAAATATCATTTGTTGGGGTGAGAATTTTTGTTGGTTACAGATCCTGCCCCTTGTGGATGAACACGAACAAAGAAGTGAATACTCATGTAACCCATTGGCTTTTGTCTTTGCAGCCATTTCAATTTGAAGTGCAGCATCGTCCGGGGAAACAGCACTTTAATGCTGATGACCTTTCCAGGAAGTTTGTTGGGCCCAATCCTCCAAGCAACCCTATGGTGAAGCTAGGGGAGGAGCAGGGTGAAGATGGCAAACTTTGAGAAAAGACAGAGTGATGTGTGCCCGGACGAATGGCATAAAAAGATGTGGGCAAGGCAGGTAACTCGCTTGAAAGTTTCTTAGCTTCGTGTGGTTGAAGCTAAGGGTGGAGGAGTGTGGCAGGGTCAGCATAATTCCACATGAAGTGAATGTGGAATGTTCATATATCTCAGGTTTGGCAGAGCAAAAGCAGTAGGACTGAAGGGTCCAATTCAGGTGTTGCCTCAATCTGTTGTCATCTAATTAATTAAACTGCACCTGTAATCAGCCTTTAAGAATGTGTTCAGAGCACAGAATGGGGCTTCTGATGGTGACTAGCATCCAGAAGGGGGTGTGGGATGTCAGGGCCAATGTTCCTGTAATGTTATCTAGTACTGCTTTGCTGACATACTGACATGTTCCTGTGCTACTATGAGTTGATGTGAAACTGTACTGCTATAACATATGCTGTTTGGAGAACTGCCTAATAACCTGCCTGTGCTGGTAATAAAGAGTTTTGGACTTTTATCCGGTACATGTGATTTTTTTTGTCACAATATATATTTTATATATATATATATACATATATATATATATATATACTAGCTGGAGTATGCGGCACTGCCCGGTATTTTAAGAATGTTTGGTTACACATCATCCGCCAACAAATCTCTCCTTAGACAGGCCTCACGAAAAGTGTGACAAACTTCCCCATCCACAGTCCTAAGGTCCTTGAAGGAAGTAGGTCCTGTAACGGTGTAAAGCAAACTTCAGAGACAGAAGCATTCAAAATTTGTCGGATGTACAGTGTAAACACGGCCAAGAGCTTCTGTTGCTCTGATACCAGGATGATTGTGTACTTCCTGGTTGCTGGATCGTCTATGAAATGCACAGCAACTACTTCCAGCTCCTTGTGCAGCTGTTTCCGGCATTCAGGGTCTCCATGGTGTATAAGATTCATCCAATCGGTTTTACCCTTCAGAGGCTGACAAAGGAATGAACCGGAAGTAGCCTCTGTGCGTTCTATAGTGCGGTCCAGCAACCAAGGTAGACAAAGAAGTTTGGTTGACACCATCTAGTTGTGTAAGTTCATGCATGAGCAAGTATAAATAAAAATTTGTGCTGCAGAGCTGCATTTTTGCATCCCAGTATAGTTGCCATCTTTATGGGCCTGATTCTAATTCAGATGGATCTCTCCTCATGGATGCAGATAGCAATTTTACCATATTCAGACTCATAATGAGCCTGGCTTAATATCAATAGTGGTTATAAATTCATACAGCATTTAAAAGGTACTGTAAACTCCATGCGAGAGCCACAGTAAATGATGTTCAGAGACTTAGATTATATGCTACAGAATAAAATTCCATAATTCCTTAGTATGTAGCAAAATGCATGTTATAAAATCAAATTATATAATTAAACAAAAATAACATTTTAATATTTTTAAATGGTGTCCAAATCTGCATCTAACAATGAACCAAACAGGAAAATGCTTTTATTCTTCTTTGGTGTTTTAGGTATAGAACCATGAGAGATCTTGGCTTGTAAACTATGGCTTGTAAACCGCGGATTTGTATAGAAAGACAGAAGGAAAAATGTTCTCTTTTATATAGTAGATAGTAGAGATAGAAAAGACAGAATAGTAGATAAGCTAAATCCTTTTCTAATTCTGTACCTGACCTGTAGAGGGCGAATGCTATGCAAAATTGTGTTTTTAATTCATTAAAAATGAACAGTAATTAATTTTGATTTCAAAATTTTGTAGTTGCCTCTGCCATGTTTTAATACGCTCGTATGTAAAATTTCATGATCTTGGCTTGTATAACTGTGGATTTGTATAGTAAGACAGAAGGACAAATTTTCACTTTTATATAGTAGATATATATATATACATATATAAATATATATACACACATATACTAGCATACTGGACAAAACGCCAAACACCCCCTCTTACACTTACCTTGGCTGTACTTTCTTCTCTCGCCATTAGTTGAAGATGTGGGTAGGGGTGTTGAGTAGGGACTGATCACCCACCAAAAGCTTATTGGAGGGGCCGGGCTGGGGCCCTGTTTAGCTGCTATGGAGGACAATCTTTTTGGAGGGGACATAGCCACCTTACCCAGATTTGAAGCTGAAGAGGTTTGGGCCAGGTGACATTATTGCTCCAGGACACCACACTGCAAGTTTTTCTGGTATATTGTCAGCAGTCCAGCCTAGCATAGCCTAGTGCTAGCAGTACCTTTTTCAGAGGACAAACAGCCTAGCCTATGGGGAAGACACTATAAAAAAAAATATTACTTAACTATTTGTTGAAAATGCTAGCAAAGTCATTACTAATGATCATCATCTTCATCAACAAAGATCATGTACTAGATGTAGAGCAGCCATAACAGATAAGCCTCCTGACCAGGGACGTCTTATGAAAGGAGTACCCCTTTACCACCTCCCCATTTGCCGCGTACCAGCACATGTGCACTACACATCCCCGAAGATGTCTTCAGCAGCGAGAGAAATGTAAGTCTAATCAATGGGTGCAGGCAGGGTTGGACTGGCCCACAGTGGTACAGCGGAAATCCCCGGTGGGCCCCATTGTCCCCAGTGGGCCTTTTATGCCTCAGTCCGTCACTGGGTGCAGGGTGTATGGTGTAGTCCTCCTGAACCCAAGGAACCGTATGTACCACACAGCCTGCACATGCATACTACGGATATGTATATTTTCCATCTCAGCACCAGCTTAAAATTACTAAAAAAAAGATTCAGTGCAAGGTAGGGGTGAGCGGGTTCGGATTTCTGAAATCCGAACCCCCCCGAGCCCCCCCGATCCGAGGCCGATCCGAGTCAGGCTCGACTTTTCCCGCCTGACTCGGATCTGAAATCGAGGCAAAACGTCATCATCCTGCCTTCCAGGTCTCGCGGGTTTTGGATCCTATATAAGGTACCCGCGTCGGCGCCATTTTCTCACTCGGCTGTGGACAGTGAAGAGGGAGGGTGGGAGTTAGGGCTGGCTGGGCTGTGTAGTGTAGTGTAGTGTAGTGCAGAGTAGTGTTGTGCTGTGCTGTGCTGTGCTGCGCTGTGCTGCTGTTGTCCATAGGGGCTGTGTCCACTACTTCAAAGTCCATAGGGGCTGGCTGTGTTGTGCTGTGCTGCTGTTGTTAATAGGGGCTGTGTCCACTACTTCAAAGTCCATAGGGGCTGGCTGGACTGTGTTGTGCAGTCAGTTGTACATAGGGGCTGTGTCCACTCCAAAGTCCTGTGCAGTGTTCCAGTCCTAAAGGGGTGCTGTAGTGTTGTCAAGGGGGTGCTCTGTCCATCAGGGGTGCTCCCCCCAAGTGCTAAAAAAAAATATTTTTTCTGTGTTTGTGAATTGTGTGCGCAGTAGCCGCACGTGCATCAACAAAGTAGTGCCAAGCGTGCGCCTGTGTCATAAGTAAAGGACCGGCTGGCTTGACCGTTAAAGGGTGCTGTAACCCCCAAAGTACACTCCAGTCCAAACCAAATAAAAAAATATTTTCTGTGTTTGTGAATTGTGTGCGCAGTAGCCGCACGTGCATCAACAAAGTAGTGCCAAGCGTGCGCCTGTGTCATAAGTGAAGGGTCAGCTGGCTTGACCGTTAATGGGTGCTGTAACCCCCAAAGAACACTCCAAACCAAATAAAAAAATATTTTCTGTGTTTGTGAATTGTGTGCGCAGTAGCCGCACGTGCATCAACAAAGTAGTGCCAAGCGTGCGCCTGTGTCATAAGTAAAGGGCCGGCTGGCTTGACCGTTAATGGGTGCTGTAACCCCCAAAGTACACTCCAAACCAAATAAAAAAATATTTTCTGTGTTTGTGAATTGTGTGCGCAGTAGCCGCACGTGCATCAACAAAGTAGTGCCAAGCGTGCGTCTGTGTCATAAGTAAAGGGCCAGCTGGCTTGACCGTTAAAGGGTGCTGTAACCCCCAAAGTACACTCCAAACCAAATAAAAAAATATTTTCTGTGTTTGTGAATTGTGTGCGCAGTAGCCGCACGTGCATCAACAAAGTAGTGCCAAGCGTGCGCCTGTGTCATAAGTAAAGGGCCGGCTGGCTTGACTGTTAAAGGGTGCTTTAACCCCCAAAGTACACTCCAAACCAAATAAAAAAATATTTCCTGTGTTTGTGAATTGTGTGCGCAGTAGCCGCACGTGCATCAACAAAGTAGTGCCAAGCGTGCGCCTGTGTCCCATAAGTAAAAGGCCGGCTAGATTGACCACGAAAGGGTGCTGTAACCCCCAAAGGGCACTCCAAACAAAATAAAAAAAAAAAATTCTGTGTTTGTGAATTGTGTGCACTGTGGCTGCACGTGCATCAACAAAGTAGTGCCAAGCGTGCGCCTGTGTCCCATAAGTAAAAGGCCGGCTGGATTGACCGCGAAAGGGTGCTGTAACCCCCAAAGGGCACTCCAAACAAAATAAAAAAAAAATTTCTGTGTTTGTGAATTGTGTGCACTGTGGCTGCACGTGCATCAACAAAGGAGCAGAGCCAAGCCTGTGTCCCATAAGTAAAGGGCCGGCTGGCTCATTTCTTAAAGGGTGGTTTAACCCACAAAGTGCACTAGTCTCCAACAAAAATAAAAAATTATTTTCTGTGTTTGTGTGCGCCTTAGCCGCACGTATATATCAATATAACATAAATGGAGGACCAAACTTTCTCCGATAAAAATAAAATAGGGAAAGATCAAGAACCAGTTCCTCCTAGTGCTGAAGCTGCTGCCACTAGTCATGACATAGACGATAACATGCCATCAACGTCGTCTGCCAAGGCCGATGCCCAATGTGATAGTATAGGGCACATACAATCCCAAATGACAAAGTTCAGGAAAATGACCTTGAAAAAAACATTTAAATCATCTGAAGAGAAACGTAAACTTGCCAATATGCCATTTACGACACGGAGTGGCAAGGAATGGCTAAGGTCTTTCCCTATGTTCATGACTAGTGGTTCAGCTTCACATGACGATGGAAGCCCTCCTCCCACTAAAAAAATCAAACGAGTTAAGCTGGCAAAAGCACAGCGAAGAACTGTGCATTCTAAGAAGATATCACAAATCCCCAAGGAGAGTCCAAGTGTGGTGGCAGTTGCGATGCCTGACCTTCCCAGCACTGGATGGGAAGAGGTGGCTCTTTCCACCATTTGCACGCCCCCTGCAAGTGCTGAAAGGAGCACCCACAGTCCACTTGCTGATATGCAAATTGAAGATGTCACTGTTGAAGTACAACAGGATGAGGATACTGGTGCAGCTGGCGCTGAGGAGGAAGTTGGCGAGGAGGATTCTGATGGTGATGTGGTTTGTTTAAATCAGGTTCCGAGGGAGACAGTTGTTATCCGTGGGATGAAAAAGCCCATCACGGTCATGCCTGGGCAGAAGACCAAACATTCCACCTCTTTGGTCTGGCAATATTTCTATCCAAATCTGGACAACAACTGTCTTGCCATATGTACCATATGTAAAGGTGGAATAAGTAGGGGTAGTGACGTTAACCACCTAGGAACATCCTCCCTTATACGGCACCTGCAGCGTGTTCATAAAAAGTTACTGTCAAGTTCAGAAACTTTGGCTAAGACCGTAAGCAGTCCAGGGACACCTAAATCCCATTGTCCTGTTGTATCCAAGTGCCTGCAAACCACACCGTCAACTCCCTCCTCGTCAATTTCCTCCTTAGTCAGGATCGGAAGTAGTCCTGCAGGCCATGTCACTGGCATGACTGACTTTCCTATCCGGGATTCCTCCAGAGGATCCTGTATTGCTATGCCTCCTGCTGCCACTGCTGCTGTTGCTGCTGCTGGGAGTCGTTCATCATCCCAGAGAGGAAGTAGGAACACCACTACTTTTACTAAACAATTGACCCTCCAACAGTCCTTAGCGAGGAGGATGAAGTACGACAGCAGTCATCCTGAAGCAAAATGTATAACTGAGGCCTTGACTGCTATGTTGGTGTTTGATGTGCGTCCAGTATCCGCCATTAGTGCAGTGGGATTTAGACAATTGATGGAGGTAATGTGTCCCCGGTTCCAAATCCCGTCTAGATTCCACTTCACTAGGCAGGCGATACCGAGACTGTACCGAAACGTCAGAAAAAGTGTCTTCAGTGTCCTGAAAAATACGGTTGTACCCAATGTCCACTTAACTACGGACATGTGGACAAGTGGAACAGGGCAGACTAAGGACTATATGACTGTGACAGCCCACTGGGTAGATGTATCACCTTACGCAGCAACAGCAGCAGCGTCACCAGTAGCAGCATCTCAGAAATGCCAGATCGTTCCAAGGCAGGCTACGCTGTGTATCACCGGTTTCAGTAAGAGGCACACCGCCGACAACCTCTTTGAGGAACTGAGGGAAATCATTGCCCAGTGGCTTACCCCACTTAGACTCTCCTGGGGATTTGTGATATCTGACAACGCCACCAATATTGTGCGGGCATTACATCTGGGCAAATTCCAGCACGTCCCATGTTTTGCTCACACAATAAACTTGGTGTAGCAGAATTTTCTGAAAAGCGACAGGGGCGTGCAGGAGACGCTTTGGGTGGCCCGAAAAATTTCTGGCCACTTTCGCCATTCAGCGACTGCGTGCCGAAGACTGGAGCGCCAGCAAACACTCTTGAACCTGCACCGCCATCACCTGAAGCAAGAGGTTGTGACGCGGTGGAACTCAACCCTCTATATGCTTCAGAGGATGGAGGAGCAGCAAAAGGCCATTCAAGCCTATACATCCACCTATGACATAGGCAAAGGAGGGGGTATGCACCTGACTCAAGCGCAGTGGAGAATGATTTCCGTGTTATGCAAGGTTCTCCAGCCCTTCAAACTTGCCACACGTGAAGTCAGTTCAGACACTGCCAGCTTGAGTCAGGTCATTCCCCTCATCAGGCTTTTGCAGAAGCAGCTGGAGAAAGTGAAGGATGAGCTAAGATGGAGCGATTCTGCTCGGCATGTGGGACTTGTGGATGAAGCCCTTCATTCGCTTTGCCAGGATTCCAGGGTGGTCAATCTGTTGAAATCAGACCACTACATTTTGGTGCTCGATCCTAGGTTTAAAGCCTATGTGGTGTCTCTCTTTCCGGCCGACACAAGCCTGCAGAGGTGCAAAGACCTGCTGGCGAACACACTGTCAGCTGAAGCGGAACGTGACACGTCAACAGCTCCTTCTTCATTTGCTCCGGCAACTGGGGCTGCCAGGAAAAAACTTAGCTATCCTAAGCAACCCGCTGGCGGTGATGCAGGGCAGGCAGGACCAAGTTTGGACATCTGGTCCGGACTGAAGGACCTGGCAACAATTTCTGACATGTCTACTGTCACTACATATGATACTGTCACCATTGACAGAATGGTGGAGGATTACATCGGTGACAGCATCCAAGTAGGCATGTCAGACAGTCCATACCTGTACTGGCAGGATAAAGAGGCAATTTGGAGGCCCCTGTACAAACTGGCTCTATTTTACCTGAGTTGCCCCCCTCCAGTGTGTACTCCGAAAGAGTGTTTAGTGCAGCCGGGAACCTTGTCAGCGAAAGGCGTAGGAGGTTGCTTCCACAAAATGTGGAGAAGATAATGTTCATAAAAATGAATTATCAACTCTTCCAGGGAGACCAGCCTCCAGAACGTACAGAGGGACCTGTGGTGGTGGATTCCAGTGGGGACGAGTTAATACTCTGTGAGGATGAGGATGTACACAACGTTGAAGAGGGTGAGGAATCGGTGGATGAGGAGGATGAGGACCACATCTTGCCTCCGTATAGCCAGTTTGTGCAGGGACAGATTAATTGCCAGCTTGTTTTGTGGGGGCCCAAACGAACCAATCATTTCAGCCACAGTTGTGTGGCAGACCCTGGCGCTGAAATGATTGCTTTGTTAAAGTGTGCATGTCCTGTTTATACAACATAAGGGTGGGTGGGAGGGACCAAGGACAATTCCATCTTGCACCTCTTTTTTTTCTTTGCATTATGTACAGTTTGGGGCCTAGTTTTTCAAACTGCCATCCTGTCTGCCACTGCAGTATCACTCCATGATGGGTCACGTGTTTGTGCCGCCCACTCGTGTCACTTAGCATAGTCATCCAGCTACCTCGGTGCAACCTTTTGGACATAAAAACACTATTGTGAGGTGTGAGGTGTTCAGAATAGACTGGAAATTAGTGGAAATTAAGGTTATTGAGGTTAATAATAGCATAGGAGCAGAAAAACCAACACATTCTGTGATTTTAGCTGTTTTTATGCTTTTTTTTAAAAAAATACAGATCCAAAATCAAAACCCAGAACCCAAAACACGGAAGGGTGGTTTTGGCAAAACCAATCCAGATCCAAAACACGAAGAAAGATCCAGATCCAAAACCAAAACACAAAAAAGTGGCCGGCGCACACCCCTAGTGCAAGGTAAGGCGAAAGACCCTGCTCACTTTAGTCCTGATTTTGTCTGGACTGTTCCCATCCTGAGAGAGGGGACCTAACAGAATATGGGTGTGACATTCCACGGAATGTAGGTGTGGTTTTGGTGGATAGGTCCATTGGATTTTTTATTATGATTTAGCTGTTTTCTAATTTGGAGAGGAATTGGTAATTGTTTACAGTCTGTCTTATTCTCCATATAATGACCTTTGCTCAAGTGTCAAGTATTCTCTATTTATAAATATCTAGTTTTGCCCTGTGAACCCCATTTCCCTAGTTCCGCAACTGGTTGTACATAATATTTTTCACTGAATATATTGCAAACTGCAATCACTTAGCACAAGTCATCTGCCCCCTTCATAAAAAAAAAGAGATAAATAAAGGACCTGAAAATAAAATACAATCTGAATTAGCAGTTTTCCCATAATGTGATCAAATCATAGACTGTTTCTGCATTACAGATAATGATACATAAGTAGTTGACAGACTAAGGGGAGATGTATCAAGCAGTGTAAAGAGACCAGTGGAGAAGTTACCTATAGCAACCAATCAGCTTCCACTTATCATTTTATAGAATGTATGTGATAAATGATACCTCAAAGCTTATTGGTTGCTATGTGCAACGTCTTCACTTGTCCTTTCTTTTCACTGCTAGATACATCTCCAGATTTATCAAAGAGTGAACAGTTGGTGAACTCTCCCTGTGCACCAGCTGGGTGACCTGGAACACTGGAACATGTGACTTGCTGTGTGGTCTGGAAACTGTGTCAGTTACTGAACTCAGGGGGAGATGTATTATAGCGGCACTTAACGTGCAGCTATAACGTTTCCTGCTTGGCCTCTTTACCGAGGCGAAGCAGGAAGCACTATTGATGAAATGTATTAACATCTCATCAGCCGCAGCAGGGGATTGATAACCTGCTAGAGCCCACATCGCATCAGTCTAGTACTGATGCGCTGCGTCTCAGTCCTGGCCAGCTCCACTAAGCATGCGCGGGATCTCGCTAGTATCACGAGACCCCACGTGCAGCCCTGGAGCTTCCAGCTCCTGCAGCGGGGACAGCGCTGTCCCTGCTGTGGGGATAGGGCATCGCCAAGCTGTAGCTGTTGATAGCGACAGCTGCAGCGGCCGGAACGGCCAGGTGAACTGACCGCTCATACATAGCCCAGGCTATCGGCGCTGCTATCTTGTAGTTAGCAGTGCAGACAATGAAAGGGGCGCATAGGACCCCTGTCATTTACCGCCCAGCTCCCCAATCATACATGGGGGAGAAGCGGTATCAGCTCACATAACGTGCGCTGATGCCGCTTTGGTGCTTCATACATCTCCCTCTCAGTCACATATATCAGCGTGTCTTGCAGGGACCTCAATCACCGACTGCTGTTCTATTTCATTATTCACTTCTCCACGCTTTGCCTAAAGGCCTAAAGGCCGGTCTGCAAGACGTTGACTTGGTGGAAACTTTCCAGGTCACCCAGAGCACGCAGTTCAAAATATTTTCACAATCGGCGTATAACAAGATTACCTGATGCGCCGATTGCATTGGACATGTCATATTCATCACAATACTACTCTTTGAGTCCTATGGACATGAGATGTGTGAACTGTGGTGCCCTACGCTTCTTGGTAGAGGAAATTAAAATCCATTTTTCAGACTGCTGTCACAATATGGTTGTTCCACCATACTTAGCAGAACTCATTATGATAAATACCCTCAAATTACGGACTCATTATCTCCATAATATCCTCAGTAACTAATATCCATTATATCCTCCCAGGGCCGGCCCTAGCCCAAATTTATTGGCAAGCAAGTATATTTTTTGGCGCCCCCCCTATGCAGTGCCCCTTTTACAGTGCCACCGGTAGTGGTCCCCCCTGTGCAGTGCCCCTTGTGCCCCCAGTAGTATTCCCCTTATATAGTGCCCCCAGTAGTAGTCCCCCTATGCAGTGCCCCCAGTAGTATTCCCCTTATATAGTGCCCCAGTAGTACTCCCCCCCCCTATGCAGTGCCCCCAGTAGTGGTACCCACTATGCAGTGCCATTTATATAGTGCCCCCAGTAGTGGTCCCCCCCTGTAGTGCCCCTAGTAGTAATCCCCCCTTGTAGTGCCCCCAGTAGTATTCCTCCCCCCTTGTAGTGCCCCCAGTAGTATTCCCCCCTGTAGTGCCCCCAGTAGTATTCCCCCCTGTAGTGCTTCCAGTAGTAATCTCCCCTTGTAGTGCTCCCAGTAGTAGCCCCCCCTTGTAGTGCCCCCATTAGTAGTCCTCCCCTTGTAGTGCCCCCAGTAGTAATCCCCCCTTGTAGTGCCCCCAGTAGTAATCCCCCCTTGTAGTGCCCCCAGTAGTATTACCCCCTGTAGTGTCCCCAGTAGTATTACCCCCTGTAGTGCCCCCAGTAGTATTACCCCCTTGTAGTATCCCCAGTAGTGTTACCCCCTGTAGTAATCCCCCCTATTAATCCCCACCTTGTAGTGCCCCCAGTATTATTACCCCCTTGTAGTATCCCCAGTAGTATTACCCCCTGTAGTGTCCCCAGTAGTATTCCCCCCTAGTAATCCCCCCTTGTAGTGCCCCCCAGTAGTATTACCCCCTGTAGTGTCCCTAGTAATCCCCCCTTGTAGTGCCCCCCAGTAGTATTACCCCCTGTAGTGTCCCAGCAGTATTCCCCCCCTAGTAATCCCCCCTTGTAGTGCCCCCAGTTGTATTCCACCTTCCCCCGCCCACCGCAGTAGAAACGTAATGAAAATTAAAAAAAAACACTTACCTGAAACCCGCTCCTGCTCCTGGTCCCGCCGCCGATACCAGCTCCTCCGTCCGCCGCTTTGCATTACGGGAGTGACGTCACATCATGATGTCACTCCCATTACCCACTGCGGGAGCCGGAAGATGTCCGGCTCTGACAGTGGGAGCAGCAGCAGCCGATGAGAGTCTGTCTGACTCTCATCAGCTGCTAAAGCAAACACAGCTACCGGTGGCTGTGTGTTTGTGCTGTGTAGCGCTGACCGAACACAGTCTGCACCGCGGCCCGCATGGTACGCAGCTGAGGCGCCCTTCACTATGTTGCCTCTTACGCAGCTGCGTACCATGCGTAGCAGGAGAACCGGCCCTGTATCCTCCAGAACTAAGGGCCTGATTCAGACCTGTTCGCACGGATGCGTTCGCATGCAGCCTGTCGATGCAAAAATATGCTAATGACCCCATACGCAATGTATCCGTAGCACAATAAGTAGACACCCAACACTACATAATGCTGCCTACTTCCTTTTACTTACATTCTCGCAAGACAGTGAAAACACTGGTAACATCGAGAACCATCGGAGTCACACACACATTGCTAATGTTTGTGTGTGTAACTGGATGTTAGCATGCGTATGCCGTCGCTGGGGCTTAATTATGCACGCCCCTGAAATGGCGTTTAAACGCCCAGGCACGCCTGTGTTTCTCTGGCCACCCCCCCCCGTCACCACCTTTAAATGGTCACTACCTGTCAATCACTGTTTAAAGACTCTGCGTACTCACTGTAATTGCTTCCCGATCGCTGTGGCCGGTTCGTGCACGCCATAGGCAAACGCAGGGGGGGTTCCAGTTTACTGGAAACCCCCCTCCGCAGCCCACACCATGATGATTACAATAGAAATAGCATATACTACAAAAGTTGCATGTTTTTAAGATCCACTCAATTATTAATGCTGTATAATAATACACTGTCCATTGCATAATCTGTACATCTATGTCCAGGGCAGTGCTAGGTTATTTTCCTGCTCCCCCAGACTCCCGAACTTGCTCAAATGATCTGGAATGGAGCCCTCATGTGAAATAAAAACATACAGTTCAGGCAGGATGGCCCTACTGCAGCATATAATGGCTTACTGTGATCACTGGTCCTGTATATGCTGGAATTATCACACACAATACACTTTGTGTGACACATATTATACCTTGTAAGTGCTTATTAAGAACTCTCCATGGACTGGCCACATTTGCTTTAAAATCAAGCATTTGGAAACCCCCCCTCTAGAAATCCAGCGTTCGCCCCTGCACGCGCACTACATCTTACACGCATGCGCAGATTGCAAACATCGGCTGGCTGCATGCGAACAAACCTGAATCAGGCCCTAATGCAGTTACCACCGGGATTCCCTAGGTATTATTATTATATAATCCAATTTTGCGAACAAGAATCTACTGGTTCTCTCTGTATTGCATTTTTCTTGTCTTAACTGATGCATGAAAATCATTCTAAAATAAAAAGAGAGTCAAATGGGTCCAAAAACACAAGCCAAGCATTTACACTGCGTTGTCTCTGTCGATATAGCCACCAAAATGGTAAATAGAAGGAACAAACATTTGTTTTTTACATGTTTATCTGTTATCACAGATGTTTAATTCATCATCAGCAGTTACCTGATCTGCTATTAAATGAACTGGCTGCAAAGTTCTCTTCTGAGGCGCTCAGAACGTGGGACTAAGCTACTTCATCAGGATGACACAAAGCAGATTTAGTCCTTGGATTAATCTGTATATGAGGCTGACTACGCCTAGCACCTGTTGCGGACTCTGAGCTCATTCATAAAGGAGTGGATTTACTTTGTGCAGTGTCAGAATTAACTTGCATTATACTATCCAGAAAGCTCCCACCCCTCCATTGCAGCAAGAGGGGGGAAAAGGTGTAAGAAAGGGAAGGGGCCAAGGGAACCAGCAAAGATGGTATTGCCTGCCAAGTGTAAAATAAGAACAGCACAGAACCACAGACATTATATTTAATTAGCCACTAATGCTTTCTCTTGGCTTGAGCAGGACATTTAGGAAGTAAGGGCTGGTTGTTCATGATTGCTGAGCGGCTGTGAGACCATAAGTGATTAGGAGGTTATAATATCAGTGATGGAAGTGTTAAAGTATGAAGGCAGATACAATAACTACAACAATTCCTTAGTTGCTAGGATATGTAGCATACAGTCATAAGGACTTCAAATCATTTAAAACATCTATCGTATTTGCCGTTGTCACAATATCTTATACACATTATCCAAACTGGAGGTATTGTATATGTAACGTAAAAAATTAAAAAATAATACAAACAGCATTAATGGTACTTTTTATTCACAATTCTATGGACGGTTGATTAATTTTTGTTTTGGCAGATTGACTAATAATGATTAATGAATCTTTCAGGGACAAAACAGAAATGAATGTCACTCTAACAAAGCATAAATTAAAGCGTCACTATTTTTAATAGACTTTGGGCCTGATTCATAGATGGACGGAAATGCGATTGTGCAATTCCATCCATCAAAAATGCTTCTGCGGCAGGAGGTGCCTGTAGGAAACAGACACCTCCTTGCTGCATCTGTGATCTGAGCAGGGGTGTTTCTATAATGGGTGCAGGGCCAACAACGCACACCCTGCACCCATATATTTAATATTTACCACTCTACCGCCGGAGTCCTACTTCGGCGCTGGTATCAGCACTGTCAAAATCACCTGGAAAATGGCCGCCACGGCCATTTTCCTGGCGTGTTGCACATGTGTAGTAGGGAAACACCAGGAAAATGGCCACTGCGCCATTTTCCCGGTGACCTGCGCATGCGCTGTAGACTCTGTGCATACTCTAGTGCCCAGAGTCTACCGGTGCAGTGCTGCACTTAGTGCGCAGCCAGCCGCCGTAGAGAGCGGCGGGTCCCCCGGACAGAGACTGCACACCGACCTCCTCCTCTCTTGAAACGCCCCTGGATCCGAGTGCAGCTGCCTCATATCATCATCGCGACCATAAGTTTCAACTACTGTATATAATTTAAAAAGACAATTATATTCAATACAAAACATTTCTGGTGTGTCCTTTTAAATCAGGCGGCCAAAGACCACCAGTAGTAGTTCCCCTGTTTGTGCACCAACTAGAAGATCTGGAAAACATGCACTGTTAGAGGTGCATTGATATAGACCATCTATAGGGTCAATTATTAATACTGAATAATAATACACTATGCAGTACATAAGGAGACCAATCTGTACATATATGTCCAGGGCAGTGTTAGGTTCTTCTGCCTCTACCCCAGATTCCCGAACTTGCTCAAATGATCGGGAATGGAGCCCGCATCTGAAATAAAAACATTCAGCTCAAACAGGATGGCCCTACTTCTGCATATAATAGCTTACTGTGATTGCTGGTCCTGTACAGTATATGTCAAAATTATTTCATACAGTACCTTCGTATGACATATATTATAGGCGGTTAAGTGCTGATTATGCCCTCTTCATGGACTGGCCACAATTGCTTTATAATCAAGCATTTGGAAACTCCCCTCTGGAAAGCCTGCATTTGTCCATGTCAAGGTATAGATTGTGTGCATCTGGTTAACATGCAGAACTGCAGGCTAGCATGGATTAATTTAATTTTTCCTTTCATTGACATATTAAGTGAGCTACCAAAAATCTTCTCATACAGTACTTGATAACATTTAAATGATTAGCTGTAATTAGACATGTGCAGTTTGGTTTTCCTGAAATTCGAACACATCCGAACTTTGGGGTTCCAAATCGAATCGAGTCCCAGCTCGGGTGTGCTGTAAGTTCGGAACTCAGGTTTAAAAACCGAGTTCCGAACTTGGGTATTGGATTGCATGTAACCGAATCTCGGGTATTGGATTGCATGTAAATTCAAATTACATGATTTTAGTTGATTTTATAAATTTTAAAGAAATCTAAAACCAAATCCAAACCATACCATTTGAGGGTAGTTTTACTGAAACCAAAACACGGGGGGTCTGTGCACACTCTAGTTGTCATGTATCTCTATCTGTTCCAGGTCACATTATTTACTAAAATTATATTCCCGTCAGAGTTCATGACTAATAAGTGTATTCTCCACCATATTTCTATGCTGGTTTGGCAGTGCTTAAAGTGGTCCTAGAGAAGTGGTGGAACTCACCGCCCCCCTCCCCCCTTGGTGCTGCGGCGCACACCAAAAAAGGGCATGGTCTCAAGAGAAAGCAGCGTAGTCATACAATATTATTTCCAATTCAAATTACGCCACACAGTAGCACAATCTTGATTCACATTACACCACATAGTAGTGTCCCTTATACATGTATGACACACAGCAGTGCCCCTTACACAATGCCCACATTTGTGCCCCTGATACACAATGCCCACAGTAGTAGTGTCTCTTATACAATGCTCACAGCAGTAGTGCCCCTTACACATAATGCCCACTGTAGTAGTGCCCCTTATGCAATGCCCACTGTAGTGGTAGTGCCCCTTATGCAGTGCCTCCAGTAGTGGTAGTGCCCCTTATGCAGTGCCCACAGTGGTAGTGCCCCTTATGCAGAGCCCACAGTAGTGGTAGTGCCCCTTATGCAGTGCCCCCAGTAGTGGTAGTGCCCCCACAGTGCCAACAGTGGCAGTGCCGCTGGTGCTGCAGGGTGGGAGCCGGGCGCCCGCCGGTAACTTCATTTCAGTGGGCGCCCGGCAAATGGAGCCTCCCTGTGGTGCCGGGCTAAGGTAGGTTGGAGGAATAGAAGTGATGGAACGCAGTTCCGCCTCATTCCGGTCCACTTTAACCCCTGCTGGTTGGATATTTATTATGGGATGAAGAGTTATACTTACTTTTGTGAACTCTATAGGTTCCTATTGCTAGGTTTGTCCCACCAATGCACAATTTGAAGTGTATTTTCTGGTCAGACTACATATATATTCCAATTTGTGGATATTTCATCAACCAGATAATACGGCTAATAAAGTTATGGCTAGCTATTAAGTAGTGAAGTCTAATCAATGTCTATGCATTGAGAGTCTGCTGGAGCAAGGTGCACAGACTCCATAACTTTCTTCCCCTTACTAGTCTCATTGTAAGTTGAAGGCGTTGCTCAATGATGCACTATGGGTAAGCACAGAGTCAGGAACTCCTACTGACCGTAATTCAGGTGGTGTCACCTTATGGAGTATTACTGTTCATTGGTGACTGCATTTTGTCAAGATATGTAACTTTATGACTCACTAAGTAGCATTGATACCAGGGACGTCTTATGAGAGGAGGGGGCCCGTGTGCACTGCCCGTGTGGGGTCCCCTCCTCTCTCCCCGGTGGCCAGCAGCCGACTGACGTGGCTGGCCAGCCACTGGAGCATTAGTAGACTCCGGGCACTCAAGTGTGCCCGGAGTCTACTGCGCATGCGCAGAACGCCGGAAACATGGCCGCATCAACCATTTTCCGGCGTTCTGTGCATGTGCAGTAGACTCTGGGCACTAGAGTGTGCCTGTAGTCTACTGCGCATGCACCGAACACTGGAAAAATGGCCATGGAGGCCATTTTCCAGTGTTCTGAGCAGCGCTGTCACCCAACAGGTAAGTTTAAACTAAAATGGGTGCAGGGTGTACGGTGCGGGGCCCCCCTGGACCCGGGGGCCCGTATGCACCGCACACACTGCACCCATTATAGTTACGCCACTGATGGACATATTTCTTGTCTTCGCCTCTATCTGGTACACTAAAATTTTGTAAATTGTTCAGTTGTTATTGTATGACAGTTGTAAAAAAATGCTGCTCTGTGCTGGAAAAACATGAAGTTTCATTGCTCCATAGATGTAAATTAGTTGATTAATGAGACTGTCATTCTCTTAAACATTACATATATGTTTAGTGGATGTCTGGATAACTTTGCAAAATATTGGATATGTGGGTTGTGTTTTCTCAGAGAAGTACTGGTGTACTATATTATATATATATATATATATATATATATATATATATATTAGCAACGTCCCACATAAAGTCTCAACAACACTGAGGTTCACATAAGCAATAACGAGTATAGGAGAAAACCCCCATATAGTCTTTAACACAGAAAAGTTAATATGGTAGGGAACCCGGTGTCCAGTATGAGGCTAACACCTCAGGATGGTAGAGAGGAGCTTCACCTGGGTGAAACCCTGTAGTGATGGAGATCCGGAGCAGAGTGAGCCCTGTGATGTGGTGAAAGATGGAGCAGGGTTGAGCCCTGTGATCCTGTGAGGTTGAAGCAGGGTTGAGCCTTGTGATGCGATGAGGACGTAGCAGGGTTTAGCCATGTGATGCAGTGAGGTTGGAGAAGGGTTGAGCCCTGTGATGCAGTGAGATCGGAGCAGGGTTGAGCACTATGATGCAATGAGGTTGAAGCAGGGTTGAGCCTTGTGAAGCAGTGTAGTTCCGGAACAGGGTTGAACCCTGCGGTGTAACTAGAATCCGGAGCAGGGTTGAGCCCCGCGATGCAATGAAGGTTGAAGCAGGGTTAAGCCCTGTGAAGCGGTGTGGTTCCAGAACAAGGTTGAGCCCTACGGTGTGACTAGAATCCGGAACGGGGTTGAGCCCACCGATGTGGTGATGATAACTGTAACGGTTCAGTTGACAACTGTAATGAAGATGGGTTCGATGTCCACAGGAGTGAGAGGCAACAGGCAAGTAAATAGTGCAGCAAAAGGTGAAACCACAGCAGTGGAGCAGAAAGCAATACTTAGGCAATGGCTATGCTGAGCTCTGTAGTGCGGCTGGTAATTAGCATCAGAAGTTAAGCTGGAACATGAGCGGAGAAATAGCAAAGTCAACAGCAACCCACAGGCACAGCAGGGATCTGGCAGGAGTCCAAGAAAGACCTGAAAGTAACGTTGCACAGACACTGAGACACAGTTAGAAACAGGCTTTATACTAGAGGTTTGTGATCCATAGGAAGTTCAGAACATGTGACCCAAATGGAATCAGGTTTGAAATAATGAGCAATCTAGGAATCCCACAACCTGACAACACCTTGGAAACAGATGATCACTTTAACTCTCTATTCCGTGTATGTGAAAAATGCCAGCAAGCAGGATAGCTCCTCCAACGACCACAATGGAACTTTGAAAAAAGTAATCTATCTTTATGTACTGAAATAGTCGCAGTCCTGACAAGTCTTAAGTGCATGTACATGCCCTACAAGCTCTGGACCCTGCTACAGACCACAGGGCTGAGGATATATGCTGTACCACCACTGCTTAGGAGCTCTAGCACCCCACTGGCCCCACTGTGAGTACAGAGCCTGATGGTGCCTCCTGTACTAGGTGCACCACAACACTCAGCAACCCTTGCGTGCTCCAGACTGACACCTCAATACAAATACAGCTTTAACTCCTGCATATACCACTGTTACAGTGTACCTGCTGTATCCTAAAACAAACCCAGTTACCTGGTTAAGGAACACTGTATGGCCTAAACTCCACATTCAACTTTCGGCTGGTGCCTATTGATAACTTTACTGGTTCCACACCAATAGCACATATCAACAGGTTATGGGCCCAAGCACCACAAAAGTACCCTGCATGTGAAGTACACAGTGAAGTCCTGCTGTTGGATCAGCACACAGAATGCACAGTACAGCAGCCAGCATGAACTTCAGGAAACTGGGAAGTTCAGAGAACTAGGCCATGTGGAAGTTCGCAATGAAGATGCAGCTGAGGTGGGAAAAGCTGTGGAAATCACCATTAATCCAGGTAACAATCCAAGTCCTGATGAAGTGCATAGGGCCATGGGGAGCATAGGCCTGGATGTAGAACAGCATGTTTATTCCATAATTCATGGGTAAGTGTCAGCACATGACATGAGGATGGCCCATGAGGCAGCATATGAGGATAATTAATGTTAGGAAATATTTTAAACCAAGTTGAGTGAATGCACAAGTATGAGTGACTATATTGATAATATAATTTCCATAACTCAGCAATTAACATATGTAGGAGTCCAAGTTGATGACTAGAAGATTGCTATGTCAATGCTACAGAACTTAACATCTGAATTCAATTTCCTAGTAGTAGCTTTAGAATACAACACAGCTAAACTATCAACAGAGATTATGAGGACCAAACTGTTACAGTTCCAAGAACATATACCAGCTGAATTAAACATTGAGAATACTGCATTACATGTAATGAGCATTAGGTCCAGAAAGTTTAAGTATAAGTGCTTGCAATGTCATAAATGAGGACATAAAGCTGCTGAATGTAGACTGAAAGATGTGAATGCTACACTATGAAAATAAGTATTATTGGAAAAATTAGTCAACCTTAAATGTAAAAAACAGTCACATGAAAGATTGCTGGAACATGAACTCAGGAGCTACAAGGCATTTCAGTTGCAATTGAGAGTGGTTTATATCACTAAACAGGTGTAACAGTCAAAAGGATTGGAAACAAAACACTTACAGCCACAAATGTCAGAACAGTTACAGTGCAAATGAAGATACATGATGAAACCAAAGTCACAGATATCCAAAATGTTTTATATGCACCAGATATGAGGACAAAACTCATTGTCATAGGTGTCCTTCACAAGAGAGGATACAGAATCTAATTCACAGAAAGCTGGTGTGTTTGGTGAAATAAAAGAGGGACTGTGATAGACACAGAAGAGTATTGTGCGATGATGGCCTCTGATTCAAATCAATCTATGGAAGTTTTTTACAAACTGCAAGGCCATTGGATATAGCTATAGCTGGAAGCATGTCTAAGATAGAGACTGCCAGTATGGATGTCCAATCACAGAACAGGAGTTCTGTGACAGAAAACAAAATAAAAGCCCCTGGGAAATATTATGAGGAGTTTGCAGGTATCATTTTCTGTGGAAAGATATCAACAATTGACTGTCTACTATTGAGAGGGACTGCATTCCACTTTTTCCCTTAATAAAACAGTGCTTCACTATTAGAGAATTTTCATATTTTTCTCCTCTTCACATGCATTAGGGGTGAGAACCCACTACTACAAGGAAAAAATAAAATTTGAAAAGCACACCATACAAATTGTGAAATGTAGAACCAGGGGGATTATCATACAGGAACACAAGGAGTATCGGTTTGGGATTATATTGTTTCCGTTTTCTGCTGAAAGTCCCTAAAGGACTCCAAGTTATTTGAGGTGACAATATACACCAGTTACGTGTGCCCTTTTTCCATTCTAACAAGAGGGCTCCCTTACCCTCACATAGGTTGTGCTAAACCATATTCTGTTGTATGTTATATCCCATAAGAGAGTTACTATATGTTCATTTGTGCTTATTAAGACGACTGGGGAAGTTGTGCCAGCCGCTAGAAAAAGATTTTGCGATGCTTTAGTTACTAGCAGTCAACCATGTTGTTCCAGAAGTGCAGAAAAGTTGGAGCACCTCTATAGGCAAAAAAGATAACCATGGATTAAATCTGGGATTTATATGTGGTTACGGGGATTATTCTTTTTGACTGGACAAATGGTTGCCCTAAGCAGCTGGGGCAGGGACATAATCTAGAACTATGTGGGCCCCATAGCAAAATTCTGAAGGGGCCCCCCATTCACGTTAAGCCACAGTTGTACTCATTATAAACATTATGCCATACAGTTGTAGTGCCCCTCATAACACATTATGCCATGCAGTAGTAGTGCCCTTATATGTTATACCCCACAGTAGTAGTGGCCCTTACACATTATGCCACAAACAGTAATTCTCCTTATAACACATTATACCCTACAGTAAGGCCACATACAGTATTGTCCCTTACCTATGTTATTATGCCACCCACACCCCCCTCCAGCAACTCTCCCTGTGTCTCTCTGGGAGCATCTCACCTCCCCCCTGTGTCGGCCCACCAGCTGCTAGGGTACTCTACTTACCTTTTCAAAGTCCTGAGTGCAGGTCCTACATGCTATCACTCGTTCCTGAGTCCTTTCTTCTATCTTCAGTCACTGCAGTCTGTGGGCCTGATTATTACAAATCGCTGTTGCAATCAACATACCCCCCCATCTGGCCAGTCAGAAACTTCAAGATGATATACTTTAAACAGAAAAAAAACAATAGCTTACTGTACTTAGAAGCTGCAGAGGTACAGCTGCATGCACTCCTCTTCATTGAAAGGTCTCACTCTCTTCTTTCCAGGCAGTGGCACTGCTAAGTTTCAGTGACTAGTTGTCTGGTGGGGGCGGAGCTTTTTCTCCGCATGAGTCAGAGGGAAGGGAACGAGGGGGAAGTGCACTGCACGGAAACTGCTGCCTGCACCAGCACAAGGTGTTATGGCACAGACTGTGACTGAGCCATTCAGATCATGCAGGTCAGACCCAACCCGCCCCCCTGCCCGGATCGCGGCAAGTGAAGCCCCGCCCACTCGCAGAAAGTAGCGTGGCCAATAAGCAGTGAGGCAGACCAGTCCAAGCCTGGCAGCAACCCTACCTCCAGAAAAGGGGCGTGGCCTGAAATCAGTGGGGTCCCCTGGGGAAATACCCGAATCCCCGGCAGCCCAGTCCGAGCCTGTTAAGGCCCAAAAGAAGCAAAAGTCAAGAGAAAGTGCAGGGTACAGAACAACCTTTTTATCAATAATACTGCTTTTAGACCTAAATCCTGGGTCTGACCCGAGTTTTGGACTCAGTTCCAAAACGGGTCAGACCCAGGACATACCTTTTCTACTGCGGCGCCCATCCGAAGTATTTCCGTATCAGCGCCGTTCACACTGCACATGGGTGCAGTGGATCACTTCTCCCGGCGCTTGGAGATGACATCATCTCCAGGTGCCAAGAAGCCCGGAAGTCCCCATGCTGTAAACGGGAGCCGGTCCCATTTACACTGCAGGGTTTCATGGGTAAAACCCTGCAAGTTACCTGGGTTGGATTCTCTGGTCACTCAACTCGGGAATCCAACCCTGGCCCTTTTTACACCAAGGAGCTACCCGGGTTAACCCTGCAATAACCCGGGTTTTAGCTCCGGTGTAAAAGGGGTATAAGTATATTTATATTGATATTAAGATGCATTTCAGCTGCAATACTGATTGCTTGTTCACTATAGTGATACAGTGCCTCTAGTGCATAAATTCGTAAACACATGGCAGAATACTTGCTCAACATTACCAAACATTAAAATTATTAGTTCTTCCACACACATAAGGAGCCAGGCCAGCAAAGCAGATAGCATGCAGTGGGCGTGGCGTGGCAAATGGGGCAATTCGGGGAACGTGACTGCAAAATGAAATCATTGTGGCCCCTCCTCATTTTACGATGGCAAGATTACCAACATTGGCTGCTTATGTGGGTGTAAAAGTCGCTAATATAGCAATGTTTATTATCCATGTCCGTGTATTGTACTGTATTGTAAGTCGCTGGTTACTTATTTATGTACTTTGTAAGGTGCTGCGGAACACTTGTGGCGCCATATAAATAAATGATAATAATAATAATTGTAAAGCGGAGGTATGGCTGTGTTGACACGATTTTGCATGAACAGCATCATCAACCACCCAGACCGTCCACTTCACTCTGAAAGTGGGCAGCGACAGGCGGACTAGGCGGTGCAAAAACTAGGCATCTCAAAAACCTATTAATTAAACAGATTTAATCACAACCCATGATAACATAATTAAAGGCACAAAAAAAAAAAAAAAAAGCAGAAACCACATATTCAATATGTATATAAAACTGGCAGCTTGTTCTCTTAAATCGCTTGTGACTTGTTTGTTCTAGTCTCCATAGGCACCTCTGTAGACACAGATACTGTATTATCGTATTATCAAAGTGGTGAAAAGGAGATATAGGCCCGTTTTCAATTAGGTGTGAAAAGTCCCGGACTTCAGCAAGCACCTGCAATAAAAAAAAAACACCTCCCCCATACTTGTAGACCCCCCCAAAGTCTATTTCGCTAGTTTTTCAGTTTGTACCCCGACTTTGTACTTTTTCGCCCCCTTTTTCAAAGTAATTTTTTGAGGGTGTTCTTTATTTTTGTTTAAGAATTTTTTTACGTAGTTTACCTTTGGGGACCTGTCCTAAGGGTGCATAGTGGTTTCCCCACTTTTGCACCCCAAAACCACAATTCTGCACTTTTTTCCGACAGCTATTCATAGGCAAAACTTTTCCGCCGGTTACATTGCATTGCGTTTTCGCACCAGCGAAAAGTCGCAACAATTGAATACGGGGATAAGTTTCCGCTGGCGAAATGACATCATCGCCAAAACTTTTTTGCAAAAAACGTCTTTTCGACGCTAATTGAATACGGCCATAGTCTCTTAGTGCAAGCAAAAGACTTTAGCTGTATAAGTTCCCAATCATCCACAGATGGCAAAAGTGGATATATATCCTTTGTATATGCTTATGCTGATAATAGAAAAAAGGTCTCACCATATAAGTCCAGAGTAAACTGATACAACCGCACTTCTTGTAATTGTGGTCCGTCTTGGGAGACCTCAGCATGATTGAATTAGGTGGCCGCTCTCCCGCTAGGTACTCCTTTGATGTCTCTATAAATGGTGATGAAAATCTCTTTCGACCAAAAGTAATAGTTGCATACGCTGGCTCAGGCGTGAATATGATCAGTGCAACAACAGTCACAAGCGAATCTGCCCCCTCTATATCGACATGTTTCGCTCCTCCAGGGAGCTTTTTCAAGACCTAGGTGGTGCACACTGCAGCCTCCGGGAGACTTGAATGCTCTCCTGGTTGGCCGGCAGCAGCACCCAAGATTCAGGAGCCTCCCGGCCATTTCGGGAGAGTAGGTACAAAGCTGGTCCTTGTATGGCATCCGACTCTTGGCCTGAGCAGCCTGATTGCTTGTGCCGTCATTTTATTCTGTTATTGCAGTTGAAACACGATCACATACAGACAGTGGTCAAGTGCAGCCATCTTCCAACCTACTTACTAACATGATCAATAGTTATTTGATTGACTTCAAATGAAATGTTATCAGACAATGAGTCATTTTTAGATGACACACAGTGCTATATATAGATCCAGTTGACCTATATCTGGTGTGTGTTGGTAACATGAGTTCTTTAGAAAAAAAATATTAACATAATATATAATCCAAATAAGTTGTTTTTGACCATAACGTCCATTTATCACAAAAAGAAAAGGGAAATCCCCTGAACTGTGCATACAATTGCACTATTCCTTTGTTCTGGGAACATTACTTTGCAAAAATATGGTGACGCTTCATAAAAACATTATCATAGCAAAAGTAATGACAAGAGATTTGTAAGCACACCTGGCAGCAGTATAATGCACACTCCCTGTGGATAGACTGTTCTTTATCTCAGGCAGTTATTTTGCACAGATGCGGAGGGGTGCAGTAATAGACGGCACACACCCTACATTATAAGTCTCTGTTTGTGCCACATTAAGCAGTTGTTAACCATTGGATACAAAATGATCAAACATCATGTGCATGGTTTATTTTTTATGTTTTAAATTAGGCTTAAGACTCCATTAACTGCACACTGGGCAGTTGTTCAAAGCTCCGCAGGGCCTTGTATTAGTACTTTTATGTTATTAGTTTTTAGTATTGCTTAGGTAACGTTTGTTGAGCTCTGTTGTTTTGGCTGATTTTTCTGCCTTTAACCCATTTTTCCCAGCAATACTTCTCAAAATTTCCATATCCCAGAAGTGCAGGATTTAAATGAAATATAGTCATTTTAGCTGTATATTTAATTAGATGCTTGCAAATTATAGTACTTAAAGATGTAAAAGCAAAGGTGAAATCATACACACAACAAGTTAGGTACTTATTTACAAAACTAGGTAACAATCAACAGCTTGGCTATTATGCTTCTCCAGCCAATCAGAGATGGAAAAAAGAGCTTTTATTCTTCCACAACCCAAGACATATAGGGCTCCATTTATCAACAAGTTTTAAGAGGTTTTTCACTTGTTACATACTAGTAATTAATATGCCTTACAGCACTGTTTTTCATGCGGCGCTATTTCGTTTACTGACTTCCGTTAAAAATCTATTGGAAGGACAGCGTAAGTCAGCTGCAATCTGACTGAGCCTGACTGGTTGTGGTAGCAGTAAACCTTTAAGAGTTATGGTATGTTAGTATCAGACATTAAGATTTAGCCTATAGGGATCCTGGGGGGTGTGGCCTTGCTGGTATATTAGGAGTGATCACCAAAGAGTCAGCCAGGCCTCTTTGATTCTGGAAATTTCCAGCCCAGGAGTCAGGGAAGTGGTCTGTGTATTTTTTATTGTATAGGTCAGTGCATAACGCTGTCCTTTCTTGCTCTTTATTTCTCTTTTCTAACCCCTGTCAATTATTTTCTCTCCCCTCTTGTTTCCTAGTCTGCTCTTTCATTCTGTAATACTTTTTTTCCTTTTCTTTATTTAAACATCTATTCTTCCTCCTTTCTGTTGCTGATTTCTAACTTCCCCCCACCCCTTGCTGCGCGGACCCTTGCGATACCCCGTCGTCCAGGTAAACAGGCTTCCCGCTCGGCTTCTTCTGCCGGGTCGAGGCTGGACGAGTGCCGCTCAGCTGGTGGTCACGTGGCCCGTCGCGACTCCGGGTCGCTGCCTGGGTCACCGCTAGTGAAGGCAGAACCGGGGGTTGGAGGCTGCCTCAGCAGCCCCGGTTCTCGGTGGTGTTATGCAGGGTCGACGGGCCCCATTGCGCCGCATATTGCTGAGAGACGAGGCCCACACGGCTGCAGCGGGAGTGTCTCCAGGGACACGTGACATCGTAGCGGCGGCGGGGTCCGCTTGTCCCCACTGCTGGTGCACAGGGCCGGCGCTAGGCTGTGCTGCGCCCAGCGCCGTCCTGTGTTGCTGCCCCTTCACTCCTCCGCTCCCTCCCCCCTGAGCTTAAATATATCCCATAGCGCTGGGAGGGAAGTGGGCGTTTCCTGCGCCCTCCGGAAACAGTAGCGCTCCGGGCGACGGACCGGCTTGCCCATGCCTGGAGCCGCTACTGCTGGTGCAGGGCCTGTTGCTGGGGCTTTGGTGGCTGCTGACTCCGGCCGGGGTCAGCTTCATTCCGGACAGGGGGCAGGGCTTACGCTCACAGCCTCCCCAGTTCCAAGGAGCTCCAGGACATGGAGGGGGAGTAGGACTACTTTGCAGGTCCCTGTTGGGCAACCTGCAGGTCAGGCTGGCTCTGTGTCCCAGGTGCAGCCTGCTGCTGCTTTACCTGGGGGGGGGGACGAAGTCTCTTCACAGCCAGAGGGCTTACACTGCCCCGTCGAGTGAGGTGGTAGTGGCAGGGAGTGCTGCATTTGGTGGGGAGCACTTGGCATTGGGACATACCTACACCCCTCTGTTAGCGCAATGTGTGCAGTTTATGCCCCTCCCCCCATACTCCCAGGTGCCGCGCATACGATGCATACGATGGTCCCTTCTATGCTTCCGCCTCCCCTACCTGCGGAAACCATGGATCCATTAGCGGACACTACTGCGTTAGTGGCTTTGGCAGGTGCTTTCACACCTTTGTTGGCGGCACTATCTGCGTCGGCGCCGGGTTCCTTCGCGATGGCGCAGTCGTCTGCACATTTGCAGGAAGCTTTGGCCCCCCTGACGGGGCAGCTTCTGCTCGCTTTAGGTTTGGAAGGGGGTTCAAGCCCTGGTGCTGCACCGTTAGCTTCTACTTCTACTTCGGTGAATGTGGCAATAGATTTTGTGCGTGTTATTCCTTTCCCCTGCAGGTGTTCCGGTTGCTATGTCATCAGCTGGCCAGATTGCTGACACGGTGCCGCAGACGGGCTGTGATCCACCTGGAAATTCAAGTAAGTTGGCAGTGGAGGCGGCCACGGCAAAGGCGACAAGTTCCTCCTCCTCCACATCTTCTGATGATGATTCCTCTTCATCTGAGGCGGCACCTAAAAGCGCTTTTTCGGCATGCTAACCACAGGTTTAGGCTACTCGCTTTCAGGGGTCTGGAGGGATTTTTATTTTTTCCTACGGAGGCAACAAATAGATTCCCCATAAAAATATAGAAAAGATCCTAGTAGGTTTTTTGTTTTTTACCTCCAGCCTGGTTAGCATGCTTGTGTTTGTCACTAACATCGTTATTGTTGTTTATGTTGGGTCACCGCTAGTGAAGGCAGAACCGGGGGGTTGGAGGCTGCTGTTTACATGTGTTGATGGTGTGGTTTGTAAGTCTAAATAAAGTATATTATGTATCCTACAGGATTATACGATGACAGGCTGTCACAAGCCGCCACTGCTAATGCTGCTAATGCCATGCAAAGCGAATGCCGGGCCAGCGTTTGCTAAAACTCTGCTTACTTCCTATCCATTATTCTGGGGTCAGTCCGGATTGGCTCCGGCGTCCATGTCCTTTTGCTGTGAACACTGCTCACAGGCTTCAGACACTTTAATCTTATCAGCTGTTTAAGCTACTGCACGGCCGCATCCAGCCAAGATAATACCAGCCCTCAAGGCGGTTGCAGGACTATACCCTACTAAGTCATACCAGAGGCTTAACATTATCACCGGCCCACACATATATTTTTTCAGGGTATTATTGTGGTTCTCTATCTTGGAGCCTGGTCAGAATCTGTCTCAGAATCTGGCTGCCCAGATCCAGGTACTGACACAAAAGGTGCAGGAACTTTCCCTCCGGGTGGAGGAGACTCGTGGTGCTTCTGCCCCCACTGTAGTGAAACTAAAATTAATCTGCCTGATCGGTTCTCCGGAAACCGTAAGGATTTAAAATTTTAGAGAGAGCTGTAAGCTCTACTTCAGACTCCGGCCCAGGTCCTCGGGTTCTGAGACCCAACAAGTAGGGATAATAATCTCTTTATTACAGGGCAATCCACAAACCTGGGCCTTTGATCTTCCCTCAACCAGTCCGGTCTTTCAGACAGTCGAGTCCTTTTTTGCTGCATTAAGGTTGCTCTACGATGACCCGGATAAAGCACCCATGGCGGAGGCAAGTCTTAGGTCACTGAAGCAGGAGAACAGAACTCCAGAAGACTATTGTATGGAGTTCCATAAATGGGCTGTCGAAGCAGGCTGGAAAGATCCGGTCTTGCAAAGCCAGTTTAGTTGGGGTTTATCGGACGAAATCAAGAATATCCTGGTCCAGTATCCTGCTCCGAGTTCCCTGGACTACCTCATGAACTTGGCTATTCGTGTTGACCAACGGCTCCGGGAATGCTGAGTAGACAAGAAGTTACCTTCTCAAACCCCTTGATCTCCATTATGGATGGTTCCATCTGAGTCTGGGGAACCTATGAAGCTGGGAGTGTTTCATCTTCCATCCGAAGAGAAACATAGGAGACGCTCGTTGGGTTTATGTCTTTACTGAGGTGGTAGAGGTCATGTTGCCCAGCTTTGTCCTCTAAAGTCAGGAAAAGGCAAAGTCTAGGTGAATTAGTGGAGGTACATCTAGGCCTTGCATCTATCTCCCCAGAAAATTCTGTCCTTACAACTGCAGTTGTCCATCTATCCAACATGCAAGTCTCCATTCCTGCATTTGTTGATAGCGCAGCGGATAATTTCATGGACATGTCCTTATTCCAAACTTTGTGTCTGATCCTGCTGCCATTTTGCACTCCTGTGTCGGTGATTGGACTGGATGGAACCAGTCTTTCTGAGGCCCCAGTGCTCTTCCGGACTCCTCCTTTGCAGCTGTCGATTGGTGTCCTACATCAAGAGAAATTGTTGTTTCTTCTCCTGTAGTGTCCTTTGGCCCTAGTGGTTTTGGGATTACCCTGGCTGAAGAAATAAACCTGTGATCCAGAGGGAGACTGGTGAAATTCTAGAATGGGGTTCATCTTGCTTCTCTTAATGTCTGTCCCGACCTATTCGTCTAGCTGCTGCTGCTGTCACCTCATCAATCACAGTCAAGAATGCATATCCCTTTCCGCTCATCTCTGTGCTCTTTGACCAACTGTGGGAGGTGTCCATCATCTCAAAAATTGATCTCAGAGGTGCATATAACCTCATTTGCATCAGAGAAGGGGATAAGTGGCATTTAACACCCATTCAGGACATTTCCAATACCTGGTTATGCCATTTGGCCTTTCCAATGCTGCAGCTGTGTTTCAAGATTTTATTAATGAGATGTTAAGGGATTTCTTGGGAGTCTTTACAGTGGTATACTTAAGTGACAGCCTCATCTATTCTAAGTCCATGGAGGAACATCGGATACATGTCAGGCAGATCTTGCGAAGATTACTGAATAACAACCTGTATGCCAAACTAGAGAAGTGCAAGTTTGATGTTAAGGAGGTGTCATTTTGGGCTACAGTATTTCTTCGCAAGGTTTCTCCATGGATCCTGGCAAGGTGAAGGCCATCCTGGACTGGGAGCAACCCACTACGTTGAAGGCCATTTAGCGGTTTCTAGGTTTTGCAAATAATTATTGCAGGATCAACAAGTCCTTTTCCACCATAGTCTCCCCCATCATGGAGCTTACCAAAAAAGGAGCTGAGGTTGCGAATTGGTCACCTGGGGCCATTCAAGCCTTTGACACTTAGAAGGCGGCTTTTGTGTCTGCTTCTGCCATCTGACATCCGAATCCAGAGCTCCTGTTCATCTTTGCGGTCGACGTGTCTGAGATTGGAATGGGTGCTATCCTTTCTCAGAATGATATCAAGGATAGTAAGCTGCACCCATGTGCTTTCTTCTCTAGAAAATTCAGTTCGGCGGAGAAGAACTATGACGTTGGCAACCGAGAGCTGTTGGCTATTAAGTGGCCCTTTTCTTTACCCACTTTAATTATGTGATTTTGTTTTGACCTGGGTCCAAGAATATTAAAGCGGAAGCACTGTCTCGAAGCTTCTCCGTCAGTCAACATCCCAGGACTTCGGAAGAAACCGCCATTTCGGCTTCCAGGATCCATTGTGCAGTCACCAGGAACTTGGCAGATTCTCTCATGGCTTGTCAAACTGAAGCCCCTCTTGGTAAGCCATCAGGTGTGCTTTTTGTCCCTGAGAGACTTTATAAAGCTGTTTTAAAGGACTTTCATTCTTACAAGGCAGGGGGTCATCCTGGCATTTCTAGAACTTTTGAACTTCTGTCTCGATCTCTGTGGTGGCAGTCCATGTCTAGAGACACTCGTGAGTTCATCCTGGCCTGTGATGTATGTAGAAATAAGACCCTCAGGACTACTCCACAAGGTCTGTTGTGTCCTCTTCTGATGCCCTCTAAACCATGGGCTCATATTGCAATGGACTTTGTCATTGACCTTCCAGTGTCTTCTCGTTGTATGGTCATCTGGAACATCATAGACCGTTTTTTCCAAAATGGTGCATTGCATTCCTCAAGTTACCATCTGCCAAGGAGTTGTCTGCACTGTTCTTACAGCATGTCTTTAGGCTTCATCGGCTTACAGTGGATATCGTCTCAGATCGGGAATGCAATTTGTTGCTCAGTTTTGGAGATCATTTTGTGCTGATCTGGGCACCAATGTCAGCCTGTCATCAGGGTACTACCCACAGGGCAGATGGAGTGGGCCAATCAGTCCCTGGAACAGTACCTCTGCTGTTTCATTTCGAAGTGCCAAGATAACTAGGCTTCACTGTTGCCCTTTGCAGAATTTGCTTATAACAACTCCTGCATTCTGCTTCTTCCATCTCTCCCTTCAACTGCAACTCTGGGATGCATCCTAGGAGCAATTCTTTTGAGCCCTTCGACAACCAGAATGCCTTCTTCTCCTTCTGTTTCTAGGCTATGGTCAGTTTGGAGGAAGGTACATCAGTCTTTCCTAGGTTGCTGCTGTCTGATAATAAGGTGGCTAACGCACATGCACACACAGAAAAAAAAGACAGTTTTTATTATTTTTTTTTTCAGCGGATGGAGGAACAGCAAAAGGCTATCCAGGGCTATACAACGGCCTATGACATAGGCCGTGGAGGGGGAATGCACCTTACTCAAGTGCAGTGGAGAATAATTTCCGTGTTGTGCAAGGTTCTCAAACCCTTTGAACTTGCCACACATCAAGTTAGTTCAAACACTGCCAGCTTGAGTCAGGTTATTCCCCTCATCAGAATTTTGCAAAAACAGCTGGAGAAACTGAAGGAGGAGGTGAAACAGAGCGATTGTGCAAAGTATGTTGGACTGATGGATCAAGCCCTTGATTCACTTCACCAGGATCCAAGAGTCGTCAATCTATTGAAATCTGAAAAATATATTTTGGCAACCATTCTGGATCCTAGGTTTAAGTCCTACCTTGTGAGTTTTTTTCCAACAGACTGAAATCTAAAACTGTGCAAAGAACTATTGGTAAAAAAATGAGGAGGACGAGGTTACCTTGTAATGTAAATCCAGTTTGTGTATGGGATCATTTTCATTTCCATGTCTAATGCACATTGGCAGCTTGTTTTATGGGGGTCCAAACAAACCAATAATTTCAGCCACAATTGACAGTCCTTGTCGCTGAAATGATTGGTTTGTTAAACTGTCCTGTTTCGTATACAACATAAGGGTGGATGGGAGGGCTCAAGGACTATTCCATCTTGCACCTTTTTCCTTTCCATTATGTGTTGGTTGGGGCATTGCTGTCTGACATTTTAAATTAATGTTATGATCTGGGCACCAATGTCAGCCTGTCATCAGGGTACTACCCACAGGGCAGATGGAGTGGGCCAATCAGTCCCTGGAACAGTACCTCTGCTGTTTCATTTTGAAGTGACAAGATAACTAGGCTTCACTGTTGCCCTTTGCAGAATAACAACTCCTGCATTCTGCTTCTTCCATCTCTCCCTTCAACTGCAACTCTGGGATGCATCCTAGGAGCAATTCTTTTGAGCCCTTCAAAAACCAGAATGCCTTCTTCTCCTTCTGTTTCTAGGCTATGGTCAGTTTGGAGGAAGGTACATCAGTCTCTCCTAGGTTGCTGCTGTCTGATAATAAGGTGGCTAACGCACATGCACACACAGAAAAAAAAGACAGTTTTTATTATTTTTTTTGTCCAGAAACTGGGGCCTGGAGCACCCCTAACCGAGGCAGCAGCGATTGATGACACAGGTAGCACTAGGTTGCTGCTGTCTGATAATAAGTGCGGCTAATGCACATGCACACACAGCAAAAAAATCCACTTTTTATTTTTTTTTTTGTTCAGAACTTGGGACCCGGAGCCCTGACCGAGGCAGCAGCGACTGACGACACAGGCAGCACTAGGTTGCTGTCTAATAATAAGTGCAGCTAACACACACACACAGACAGAAAAGAAAATACACTTTTTATTTTATATATATATATATATATATATATATATATATATATATATATTTTTTCTTTTGCCCAGAACTTGGGGCCCAGAGTACCACTGACTGAGGCAACAGCAATTGACGACACAGGCAGCACTAGGATGCTGTCTGGTAATAAGTGCGGCTAACGCACACGCACACAGAAAAAAAATACACTTTTTATTATTTTTTTTGTCCAGAACTTGGGGCCCGGAGCACCCCTGACCGAGGCAGCAGCGATTGATGACACAGGCAGCACTAGGTTGCTGCTGTCTGATAATAAGTGCGGCTAACGCAAACGCACGCACAGAAAAAAAATACAATTATTTTTTTTTGTCCAGAACTTGGTGCCCGGAGCCCTGACCGAGGCAGCAGCAATTGATGACAGGCAGCATGCTACCAGCCCAGATGGACACAGCACAGCAGCCCAGATGGACACAGCAGACAGCACCAGCCCAGATGGGCACAGCAGACAGCACCAGCCCAGATGGACACAGCAGACAGCACCAGCCCAAATGGACACAGCAGACAGCATCAGCCCAGATGGACACAGCACCTGCCCTACACTACCCTTCCTGTTCACTCTAGACAGCCGGAGTGAAATTGCGCCGCCACAGGGACTCCCTATGTAGCAGAGACGAAAGCTCGCATGCCACAAGATTTTGTCTCTGAGGTGTTGCCTCGGCTTGAGATCTGGGGCCGGCAGGGGAACCGAACTCTGCTTCAAGACTGCAGAAAATATGGAGGGCTGTCACATGACAATAGAGCAAGGCCAAGAACCACATTTTGTGCTGGACTGCTTGTCATACAAGAAAGCAGTGATGGGTTAGGGGGGCGGGGCCACAGGTGACAATCGGCCCACCGGGAATCTTCCCACTGAAGGTAATGGCCAATCCACCCCTGCCAACAGGTACTGTTAAATTTGCCCTGTCATCAGCTGAAGCAAGAGGTAGTAACTCAGTGGAATTCAACCCTCTTTATGCTTCAGCGGATGGAGGAACAGTAAAAGGCTATCCAGGGCTATACAACGGCCTATGACATAGGCCGTGGAGGGGGAATGCACCTTACTCAAGTGCAGTGGAGAATAATTTCCGTGTTGTGCAAGGTTCTCAAACCCTTTGAACTTGCCACACATCAAGTTAATTCAAACACTGCCAGCTTGAGTCAGGTTATTCCCCTCATCAGAATTTTGCAAAAACAGCTGGAGAAACTGAAGGAGGAGGTGAAACGGAGCGATTGTGCAAAGTATGCTGGACTGATGGATCAAGCCCTTGATTCACTTCACCAGGAACCAAGAGTCATCAATCTATTGAAATCTGAAAAATATATTTTGGCAACCATTCTGGATCCTAGGTTTAAGTCCTACCTTGTGAGTTTTTTTCCAACAGACCAAAATCTAAAACTGTGCAAAGAACTGTTGGTAAAAAAATGAGGAGGATGAGGATACCTTGTAATGTAAATCCAGTTTGTGTATGGGATCATTTTCATGTCCAATGCACAATGGCAGCTTGTTTTATGGGGGTCCAAACAAACCAATAATTTCAGCCACAATTGACAGTCCTTGTCGCTGAAATGATTGGTTTGTTAAACTGTCCTGTTTCGTATACAACATAAGGGTGGATGGGAGGGCTCAAGGACTATTCCATCTTGCACCTTTTTCCTTTCCATTATGTGTTGGTTGGGGCATTGCTGCCTGACATTTTAAATTAATGTTATGGTTGGTTTAGGAACCAATGATTTATTTTTAAATTAATTTATTATTAATTTTACAGCCAGGGGCTGCACCCAATGAATTGTTTTTAACTTAATTTATGATCAATTTAACAGCCAGGGGCTGCACCCAATGAATAGTTTTTAAATTAATTTATGATCAATTTAACAGCCAGGGGCTGCACCCAATACATTGTTTTTTAATTAATTTATGATCAATTTAACAGCCAGGGGCTGCATCCAATGAATTGTTTTTTAATGAATTTATGATCAATTTTACACCTGGCTGTCACTGTCATCGGCGCAGCTGCGCAGGAGTGCTGTGCTCCTGTCTGTCGAGAGGCTGCTACCCAAAATATTAAATAAACAATTTTTTTGTGTGCATGTCAGCCACACCTGTCATTGGCATAGTTGCGCAGGGGTGCTGTGCTGCTGTCTGTCAAGGGGCTACATGAATATTGCAATGAAAACCTTTTTTTTAAGTTATTGGGTTACAAAAAGTTTTTTTTTTTAATTTTAAACATAGCAGAAATGTTATCCTAACAGTTTATAAAGTTATATTCTCTAAAAAAAACTAAAGCCTATATTTGTAAAAAACTAAAGCCTAATTCTGACAAAAGAGAGACTGACACCACAGCTAAACATAAGAGTCACCTTCTGGATGTGATTTGACTCATTTGCATGGGGAAAACCGAACCCTTAGGTGAGATGGGTCTCAGCCAGTGGACAACATTGAAATCACCATTAAAAAGTTACAATGGAAGATTACAGTGTGGAGAATCTTTCTTCACAGTCAGGAGAGGCCTCAACGAACATGAAAAAAGATGCTCTAGGTGCTGAACTTCAAGGGATTTCTCCATCATGTTCTGCAGTGTGGAAAGGTTTCATTCACATGTTTTCTATAAAGCAGTTCAAAGTTACAGCATTCAAAGTGTCTGGCTATAACACCCACCTTTGCCAGGAATTAGCAAAGATTATTACAAGCAAAGGATTCATCTGTCCATTAATCTGTCTGGGAATTCATGGATCGTATTTGGCCTGAATGCACTAAGACATCCAGTGATTCTGTCACTGTGTTCTGTAGCCGACTTTATTCCTACCTGAATCGCAAACTGAAATACGTAATAGTAAGCACAAACAACATGGAGGCCTTTGTTATTCCGCTGCCTGCATGCCAACCAATACCTCCCAGACGACACCCACTGGGGGGACCAGGTCTTGATAATGACCATCCCCATCTGTTGCTAGGCCTTCTTCTTCCAAACCATCCATCCTGGACTTCTTATCCAAAAAGGGTAAGCAGGGTACAGAAAGAGGAGCTAGATGTCCCCGATGACATTTTGTTTCTTCTATAATAGATGATGTGGAGAGATAAGAGCTTCAGATGTTGTAACAGGGGCTCCCACCTATTTGGCTTCCCTCCAGAGAACAGAGCTCTGTTCCTCAGTAAGTGTCTATGCCTGAGCTGATAGGTAGGTAGTCTCTGTCTGTTGGGAAACACCCTTCAGGAGATGGCAACCCAAAATAACTACAACTATAATAAATTAATGTGTCCACTGATGATAACCAGCCTGATCCCTTAACAGCAACATACCCCATATGGCCAACTCATAACATGACACCCACTTTGCAGCCTCCTCTTCCTTATGACACTAATCCAGTTGCCACTATCGATACCTATTTAAAACCTCTATGCAATCCTGTCTATACCTTCTAAAATCCTGTCTATACTTTCTAAAATTGTTGCACAGTAAATAAATGCTTTCAGACTTTGAGTGTGGTTCCAAAGCACAAAAATTTATTATTCAATATAGAAACAGATGGTTACATGCTGTGATCTAAAGACAATTAGCACAAATAAATCATACAGACCCAAGGTACAGTGGTTACATACGCACACGCTCTGGGCCCAGATACCGGTTCCATCAACAGCACAGCAAGAAGTCTCTCGACTGGGGTCAGAGAGCGCACATATATACACTTATAGGGATAGGCAATACAATAGCAGAGATTGGCATGATTCCATTGGTTCTCCTTAAAGGTGCTTTTGTTACAGGATAGTTCATAGGTCAATTCAAATGGACATAAAGCCTCCAACAGCCCTTTGTATCCTTTTTCCCGCTGCATGCTAATCTAAGCTGGTAACATTACAAAGTACATTTTAATGTTCTAACGCTCTATAGTCCATAGTTTGCAGATGCATGTTGTAATCTTCTCACCGATGATACCGGAAATCTGTTGAGACACAGTGGATCAGTACACCACCAAACACGATCTGCTTTCCATGTACTAAACCTTAGATATCAAATAACCTTTATTTCACAACATTAATAATTACTGAATAAACCTTGAATATTATACTTTAATGCTAGGGAACCTTTTATGTAAGTGCGCAGTGTGTAAGTATTGGGGAATTGAGAAAAGACGCTAGTTAGCGCTGTGCGACTATGTGTTTTGTGGAGTACACCATGGTACGTGTTTTGCAGGTTTAATCAGTTTATATGTTTTAGTGACTGTCTGTATTTATGTGGAGAGGACTTTTAACTTCTTTCTATTGTGTGGGAATCGCACAACGCTATATAATAGCATCGCCGTATGTACTTACAATGGGCGAGTTTCACTAAAATGGTGCTGGGTGGCCAGTCGCAAATGGCATCTCATTGCCATTCGCAAAATGGCGTTGCACAGATTTAATTTTAAACACAGTTTGAAGGCCACTAACTATGTTTTATTTTATGTCCCTGTACAAGTTGGGAAATGCCTTTTATAGAAGATTTGCAAAGCATTATTTAAGTTAACGCTTCCTGGTCCCCTTGTGAGCTGTGAGGTCATCAAAATTGACTGGAAACAAGTGGAAATAAATGTTATTGAGGTTATTAATACTGTAGGAACAAAAAAAGCCAATTTTATGTGATTTTAGCTGTTTTTTTTATTTTTTTAAGAAAAAATCCAGATCCAAAACCAAAAACAAAACACGAAAACAAAACACGGAGGTGAGGTATTGGTAAAACCAATCCAGATTCAAAACCAGGGGAGATCCAGATCCAAAACCAAAACACGGGGGTTGGCGCACATCTCTACTTAGGACCTGATTCAGACCCGCTCGCTAGATGTGGCCGCTCGCTCCCAGCGTATATAAATTTTGCAAAGTGATGTCAAGGCAGCCGCTCATTCGGCAAGGCATAAGCACACCCACTATGTCTTGGCGAGCGATCACTTTGTGTTTATAGATGCCCACCAGCCTGTCTTTAGCTGCCCACTAGCGTACATCATCTCCAGGAAGTATATACAACCATCGGTACATCAGGTTCCATCGGATCTGACCGCAGCGCTTGCGGTTGGCTGTACCCTACCGCAAGCACTGCAAGCACTTCAGTGTATTATTCAACCAGGTGATATGTACTATGACGCTTCCTGTTAATTATGCATGCCCCAGAAACGGCGTGAAAACCCTCTGGCACACCTGCGTCCGCAACTCCACTCCCCCGTTACTACTGCCCTGCCCCTGTTACCACCTACAAATGGCCTCTCCTGTCACTCATTCCACTGGGCTGTCTTTGCAGGGCGAACAAACAATATCCGATCGCTCGTACTAGTTTGCGCACGCGCACTGCAAACTACATGCATGCGCACATTAGCGAACGTCGTCTGTAACGAGTGGCCGCTTGCTAGCGATCGAGTCTGAATCAGGCCCTTAGTTATAACGAAGATCAAAAGCCAATTGCATACATCAAATCACTTTGGTAGGCTCTTATCTGATATCTCTGTGAGATTATAAACCCAATATAAAGGCATCTTTTCCTATATATCCAAACCAGGGAGCTGGACAATAATAACTCCAATATTGCAGTAATGTTTTAATTAAAAGTAATATATATTTATTAAAACACAAATTAAAACTGCTCACAATGGATACAATGATATTACAGCATATCACATTTATACTGCACCAGATTAATCATATCCAGGAATCACAGATAAGACTTTTTATATATCAAAACATCACTGGATAAACAGATTAGATTTCAAATCTCTCTCTGACAGGCTGAGCGAGGGAGGCACCCAACATGTTTCGTCACTGTGGACTTCGTCAGTGATGTGGGCTCCCACCTCCAACATCCACTTTATATAAGGCTATCACATGTGTCGCCATTTAAATCTTTAATCACTCATCACGACTCTAAAATTTCTTGAATATGATGTGAATTGGGTGTGACAGTTATATTCAACAACTTACACTTAACAACTTGCAAGGCATATGGTTTTGTTATTATCCATGCCGCCTGCACAATGACCCCTATATCGTAAATAACATACTTACCCTCACGGCGATGCTCGGTTTTGTGGAATGCATGTGTGCACCAACGGCGTGCTAGCGCCACCATTATAGAATGCCTTTATGAAAATGGGGATATCCCATATACAGAATACCATCATTAGTGCAACTCAAATACATTGTCACAATTTTCCAGCCACATTTTTGCATTTACATTTGTGTCACAATATTGCAGCCTGTTCTAAATGACTTTGACATCAGTTCCATAACAAAAATACAACTTTATAATACAACTGAACAGTTCACAACGCTTCACATATTTTAGTTATTAAATGATTGCTTCATCCAACTTTTTTCAACAGACGTCTCTTAGATTTATATGAATATCCAACTCTGTGACTGAGAGATTATTATATAGTGGGGTAAGGTATTGGATCACAAAGTGATGTGACTGAATGCTCACTGCGGGTCAGCAGCAGGACCTATAGAAATAAAGAGGTCCCCACCTCCCTTAAATAATGTTAAAAATCTAGATTTAGGTCTGCGCTTGGTATGTGGGGTGCAAACAAGTAAACAATGATGAAAATAGGGGGGAAGGGTCTGGCCAGAATGCTTGTGTTAGGATGGGTGGAAATAATATGTCCAGGGTATAGGTTTAGATATGAAACCGAGAGTGGGCATCCCTCACTTTCAGTTGATGTTAGCCAGAGCAGTAATAAAGTCAGTCACAGTTTAAATAACAAACTGAATTCTGTCTATGGGCCTGATTCAGACCCACTTGCGAGCGCTGAGCGCTCGCAAGCGGGTTGATGGTGCCCTAGTGTGCATGCACACGACGGAGGGAGCTCCGTCGTGCGCATGCGCGAGACCCGCAGAGCGACGGCCAGCCGTCGCTATGGGTCTCGCACCAAAGGGGGCATGCTGTCGATGGGGAGTGACAGCACGCCCCCTTTGGTGGGTGTGCCGGGGGCGTTGCTGCCCAGACAGAGGCGTTCCCATGGGATAGAGGCGTTCCCATGGCTATGATAGAGCAAAAAGCACTCCGCGGCTTGCGGCAGCGAGAACATACCACAGGGTCTCGTCGCAAGCCCGAAGGTCGCGATGGTCTTGACCATCGCGACAATCTTTTTGGCCGCTCGCATAAGCTGTGGGTGGTCACCCACAGCTATGCGAGCGGCCAGGAGGCCGCTCCAATTTTAGGTAGGAGGGCCCTGATTCAGAGCGAGCGCTTTTGTCAGAGCGTCCGGCTCTGAATCAGGCCCTATATCCACACAGCATGGATGAGTATTAAATGCAATTCACAGTGAGGCCTAACCTCTGTCCAGGGTCCGTGTCTGTGTCCTCTTCGGTCTTAGGTCACCTATTGTTAGACTCACCACCCAGTGAGCGTGTGCTTGCTGCTTCCCGGTGTGGTATCCGCAGTGCACACAATTTCCGGGTGCCGCATCATCCACTTCCCGATATCGCGAGAGGTCATGTCATGCTGGAGAGGGCTCCGGGGTGTTCCTGCGTGCTCAACTCTGCCGGGTGCCTTGCGGCGAGGAGACTCATTGTTAGTGATGTCTTCTTGGTGTTGTGGAACGGGTGTTTGGCAACAACTTCCTACGTGTGTCGGCCTCTCAGGCCTTCCTCAGGTAGTATATGGCAGCCATCTTTGCTGAGGGTATATCAGTCTGCTCTGTGTGATGTCATCCTACTCTGCTATTGGCTTATTTGGTGACTGTAGTAACTGCTTTGTTTAGAGGGGTGTGTCTCTGGTTGAACCTGAGGATGCTTCCAAAGAATGGTGAAGCATGTAATTTCACTTTTAAGAGACAATGACTTAAACATAGGTTTGTGGTTGATAAAAATATACATAGTTTCTTATTTATAGTATGGACATCTCCATTTATGGGTAAGTATTATGAGTCACGTTCTACAGAGTATGTATTATAAATATCGATGAAAATTAGAAGTGGTCAGCCTGTGATAACGGATTTCCTCTCGTTGTCTACATTTAAGCCATATGGTGATATGGTTTTCAAATTTATCATCCATCTTAATTCTTCCTTATTGATTTTCTTTATGTAAACCCCCCTCTCCAATGTGTGGGTACTAGCTGAATCCCAGTGAGTTCTAGATTACTTGGATCTTGGTTGTGTTTTTCTTTATAGTGTTTTGAAACACTGTGTGTATGTCTAAGCCTTTGCAGATGTTTCTGATATGCTCAGAGGTTCTTATTTTTAATTTCCTGGTGGTTCTACCAATGTACTGGAGTCCACATGGGCATGTTAGTAAATATATTACCCCTGTACTGTTACACGAGATATGGTCTCTAATGCTATACTCTTTATGTGTTTTGTTTGATTTGAAGACACATTCTTTTGGTGGTCATTCTTGGTGATAATTTGCAATATTGACATGCACCACAATAATAAAAACCGGCATTTTGTGTTGTATTGGTTAGTGTGGTTTGTATTTTATCTTTGCATTTTACATAACTGTGGACCAAAAGTGTTCTTAGACCGGGAGCTTTACTGAAAATTAGTGTTGGGTTATCTGGTAATATATCATTCAGGGTTTCATCTTCTAATAATATATGCCAGTGCCTTTTTAGGATGTTGCGTATTTGTTTATGGTTTTTGTTGCATTGTGTAATAAAGGATGTTTTGTATTTAGTGGAATTGTTGGTGTCTTTCTCTTTATAGGTTAAGAGATCACTTCTGTTTTCTTCTTTCACTTGTTCAAAAGCTGAATTAACTTTTGTCTTTTCTATAAACTGCTCTTTTAATTTGGTGCCTTGTGCATGGTAGTCATTCAGGTTGCTACTGTTCCTTCTGACTCTTTTGAACTGTCCTAAGGGGATATTCTTTAGTCAGTTCTCATCGTGCCCACTCTTTGACAGTATAAAACTGTTGACGTCACCTGGTTTGTTATATGTCTTAGAACAAATGTTTCCCTCTTCGATGTAAAATGTTACGTCTAAGAAATTCACATGGGTTTGGCTGTATTATGTTGTAAATGAAAGGTTGTTGTTATTGTTGTTTATGTATCTGATGAATTCTAGGAGGCTGGACTCTTCCCCCTGTCAAATGAACAGGACATCATCAATGTACCTGCGCCACAGGACTAGATTTGCCCCGAACTTATGCTCTGACCAGATGTTGATGTCTTCCACCTGCTCATAAACAGGTTAGCATAGCTCAGTGCAAATCTAGTCCCCATCATGGTGCCTGTCTCTTGCTTAAAGTACATGCCTTCAAACCAGAAGAAATTGTGTTGTAGAATGAAGCTAATGCAATCTGTAATGAATTGTGTTTGTGATGGTTCCATGTTGATGTCTAGTTGTAGGCAATATCTGATTGCTTCCACTCCTTGTTGGTGGTCAATCACCATATATAAAGAGGTCACATCACTTGTGCAGAGCCAGAAATGATGTTCCCAGTTGACCCCTTCTATTGTTTTCAAAATATCTGTGGTGTCTCGTATATGTGATCTTTGTTTCTGCACGTATGGTTGTAAAAAACTGTCTATATATTCTGAGAGGTTAGCTGTTAATGAGTTGATACTTGAAATGATAGGGCGACCTGGTGGGTTTACTGGATCTTTGTGTATTTTTGGTAAACTGTAGAAGACTGGTAATATCGGATGGTTGTTGTCAAGAAATTAATGTTCTTTCGATGTTAATATGTCTTTATTTAGGCCTCCTTGTAATAATAGTCTTAATTTTTGTTGGCACTCTTTTGTTGGATCTTTAGAGAGAATTTTATATGTTTTTGTATCATTCACAATCTTTTTGCATTCTTGTAGATAGTCTGTTTTATTCAGTATGACAATTCCCCCGCCCTTGTCTGCTGGTTTATCACAAAATTTTTGTTTTGTGGTAATTCTTTTAAGGCTTGTTTCTCTTTGTTGGGGAGATTCATGTGTTTCGGAGCTATTTTGGTATTGATGAAATCTATGTCTTTCATTACTAATTTTTCAATTGTTTCAATTAGGGATCCCTTTATGTGTTGAGGATAAAAAGTGGAGGGAGGTTTTTTATTTGAATGTTGGTAGTCCTTTCCTGTTTGTCTTGTTGTGGGTAACTTACAGAGTTTTTTGCATAATATTTGGATAGTGTCTGTTTTCTAGTAAATCTATGAAGGTCTAAATATGTCTCAAATTTATTGAGGCATTTTGTTGGGGCGAATTTAAGGCCCTTATATATACAGTAGGCTGTTGTGTTCTGGTCTCAGGGTTGTATTACTCAGGTTAAAAATCCCTGTATTGCTTATTGGTGTTCGTTGTGTTTTCTTTGTTTTGTTTTTGCCTCCTCAAGTTCCTCTTCTAGTGTGTTTAATTTCCTTTTGTTGGGTGTTTTTGTGTTTCTTTCGCAGGCTTATTTGCCTGCTTCTAGATCTAAAAAATGGTCCTCCCAATTTTTGTTACTGGTAGATGTTGTTTCTGGGGGTATACTTGTGTTGGTTTCAAATATTTCTTCTTGACTATGTATTTGAAACCCTTTCTCAATAGAGTGTCTGGCTAAATGCTCATAATTCTGTTCTTCATCTAGACTCTATGTTGAAAAAAGGCTCTCTGTTGTTATCTCCAAATCTGTGTCTGCGTCAATTTCTATTTCCTCTTGTGTGTTTTTTGATTGTTTGATATTTGTTTGTCCTTCTTTATGCAGCTTGGTCATATATTGTTGATATGTCAACTTTAATTTTTTATATATCAGTGTTCTGGGTTTTGTTCTGTATTTCCCTTGGGGAGTCTTATGTAGTAAGGGTTTGGTCTCCTGTTTGTGTAAATGTGTAGCAGCGATGGCCCTTCTTTTACTGTTTATGGCCTGCTTTTTCCCTATCTTGTCTCCGATGATTTTTGCTTTCTTTTTTCCTATGAGTTCTTCCTCATTCTTATTGAGTCTATTCCGTGTCAGTTACTCTAGGTGTACAAATTCTTCGTCTTGTCTATGTTTGTCTAATTTTCCATTTAGGGCTTGGATGTCTATATCTACCTCTTTTAGCTCAGCATGGTGTGTGTCTATATTGAGCCATAAAAAATTGGATGAGCATGTGCGTAGTATCGAATCCCATTTTCCCATTAAGACTTTATCTTCTGTTTTGATTGTGGGGGTTTTCTTAATTTTTAATCCCTTGGGGATTAGATTGTGTGTAAAATACCACTGAAGGGTTTTTGTATCCCACCATATTTTGATTATTTTGTTATTAAATTCTCCAAAGCGAGATAGGTGTCACAGAATTGTGTGGCATTATTATGTAAAACGGCAGTATTGTCTATATCTGTGAATATTATATCTGCCCTAGAGGCCTTTTCTATTCTGATGTCAAGAAGACGCATATGCAGGAGCTACTGAGTCTGGGGGTCTAGGTTCAGGTATTGGATCACAAAGTGATGTGACTGAATGCTCACTGCGGGTCAGCAGCAGGACCTATAAAAATAAAGGGGTCCCCACCTCCCTTAAATAATGTTAAAAATCTAGATTTAGGTTTGCGCTTGGTATGTGGGGTGATATGGTGGTAGTAGATGATAAAAAGAAATGAAGAAATATGGTAAATGTGTATAAAATCCTTTATTGTGAGTTACAGTGCCCTAGGATTGTTATACTGTAGTTACATATAGGGGGGGATGTATCAAAGAAATGGGGGGGGTGGGATCTGGGAAAAGGTACAAATAAGTAAACAATGATGAAAAAGGGGGGAAGGGTCTGGTCAGAATGCTTGTGTTAGGATTGGTGGAAATAATATGTCCAGGGTATAGGTTTATATATGAAACCGAGAGTGGGCATCCCTCACTTTCAGTTGATGTTAGCCAGAGCAGTAATAAAGTCAGTCACAGTTTAAATAACAGACTCAATTCTGTCTATATCCACACAGCGTGGATGAGTATTAAATGTAATTCACAGTGAGGCCTCACCTCTGTCCAGGGTCCCTGTCTGTGTCCTCTTCAGTCTTCAGGTCACCTATTGTTAGACTCACCACCCAGTGAGCGTGTGCTTGCTGCTTCCCGGTGTGATCTCCACAGTGTACACAACTTCTGGGTGCTGTGTTTTCCACTTCCCGATATCGCGAGAGGTCATGTAGGGCTGGAGAGGGTTCCGGGGTGTTCCTGCGTGCTCAACTCTGCCGGGTGCCTTGCGGCGAGGAGACTCATTGTTAGCAATGTCTTCTTGGTGTTGTGAAACGGGTGTTTGGCAACAACCTCCTACGTGTGTCAGCCTCTCAGGCCTTCCTCAGGGAATATGTGGCGGCCATCTTTGTTGAGGGTATATCAGTCTTTTCTGTGTGATGCTATCCTACTCTGCTATTGGCTTATTTGGTGACTATAGTAACTGCTTTGTTTAGAGGGGTGTGTCTCTGGTTGATCGTGATGATGCTTCCAAAGAGTTGTGAAGCATGTCATTTCACTTATAAGAGACAATGACTTAAACATAGGTTTATGGTTGATAAAAATATACATAGTTTCTTATTTATAGTATGGACATCTCCATTTGTGGGTAAGTAATATGAGTCACATTCTATAGGGCAGGGGTAGCCAACCTCGGTTCTCGTGAGCTACCAACAGTTCACGTTTTCCAGACCACTTAGCAGGTGCACAGGTGTATTCATTACTAACTAACACATTTGAAAAGATCCACAGGTGGAGCTAATTATATCACTTGTGATTCTGTGAGGAGACCTGCAAAACATGCACTGTTGGTAGCTCTTGAGGGCCAGGGCTGGCTACCACTGCTATAGGGTATGTATTATAAATATCGATGTAAATTAGAAGTCGTCAGCCTGTGATAACGGATTTCACCTCGTTGTCTACATTTAAGCCATATGGTGATATGGTTTTCAAATTTATCATCCATCTTAATTCTTCCTTATTGATTTTCTTTATGTAATCCCCCCTCCAATGTGCGGGTAGTAGCTGAATCCGAATTAGTTCTAGATTACTTGGATCTTGGTTGTGTTTTTCTTTATAGTGTTTTGAAACACTGTGTGTGTGTCTAAGCCTTTGCAGATGTTTCTGATATGCTCAGATGTTCTTATTTTTAATTTCCTGGTGGTTCTACTGATGTACTGGAGTCCACATGGGCATGTTAGTAAATATATTACCCCTGTACTATTACACGAGATTTTGTCTCTAATGCTATATTCTTTATGTTTTTAGTTTGAATTGAAGACACCTATTCTTTTGGTAGTCGTTCTTGGTGATAATTTGCAATATTGACATGCACCACAATAATAAAAACCGGCATTTTGTGTTGTATTGGTTAGTGTGGTTTGTATTTTATCTTTGCATTTTACATAACTGTGGACCAAAAGTGTTCTTACATCGGGAGCTTTTCTGAAAATTAGTGTTGGGTTATCTGGTAATATATCATTCGGGGTTTCATCTTCTAATAATATATGCCAGTGCCTCTTTAGGATGTTGCATATTTGTTTATGGTTTTTATTGTATTGTGTAATAAAGGATATTTTGAATTTAGTGAAACTGTTGGTGTCTTTCTCTTTATAGGTTAAGAGATCACTTCTGTTTTCTTCTTTCATATAGTGGGTTAAGTCTACTGACAGAAAACACCATGGGGTCAATTAATTTCGAAACGTGTGGTGGTGCACTTCATTCAGTAGTACGGCAAGCCAATACTGTAGGTTTTCCTCTGCACTTTTATAGTGTGTGAGGAAAGATCTGAAATATTGATGGTCGCAAGGTGCTTGCAAAAGAGACAGAGCACAAGAATCTCATGGCCAACGCATAGAATTCAGTTACCCTGATGGGTCTACACCCAGGAAACTTAAGTAAAAAATATCTTGAAAAATATATGTGGTAAATTGTTTATAAATAGACATATAAAGAGCACATTGTAAATCTTCCCCTGACAAAGCTGTTCCTGCCTTTTTATTTAATTCTGAATCTTTATAAATGCAACCCTCATTTTCATTTTAGTGAAATGGCAGCATATCTCCACATTATTGGTGCCAGTTTTCCAAAACTAAAACTAAGCCCTTGATTTTCATGTATGTTGTCTTTCTATTGTCTCTTTTTGTTGTCCATAAAGAAATGACCTCACAGGTGACCTGAAGTTAATTGATTTTCTTGTGCATCACCTGTGTTATACTGAACCACTGGACAGCACCCAGAATGCACTCTGATGTGCGCCAGGCATCTTAGTGCAAACATCTCCTTCACCTTTTCCATTATTACAGTTGATGGTGCAATAACACCCTTTGACAAGCTAATGACCAGGCAATTACCGCAATTCTCTGCTTGAAGTGAAAGAAATTTCAGTGAGAGCCCCTATTAGAAGTCAGTCAGTGGTCTGCAACTGTTTATAGCAGCAATCCCTTTAGTAAAACTGTAGTACATATGGTTTACTTTATGTCACAGTACATAGCAACTCTCAGCTCACACATACATTGTAGATTATGTTAATATGTCTCTCTGCCACCTTCCGTTTTTTGGGGGGTTTTTTGCAATTCCTGTTCACAGCTTTTGAAGTACTTTGTGCTTTTTCACAGCTGCTGGTTTTTATTGCCCAGTAATGTCTCTGTGTTTATCGCCTACAGTATTTCCTGATTCCCTATTGTATTCTGCCAGGGCAAAGAGCATCATGTTGTTGACTTGCAGGACCTGTCCTGCCTTTATCCTGTAACCAGTGAAGTGTCAGAGTGTTCTCAAATATATTATAACATTGGCTTAAAAGCATCATAAATAAATTAATTGTAATAGTACAAAAAAAACAACAACAACAAAAAACATTTTATATATGCGGGAGACATTGAGAACTATATATGGCTACATACAGTATATACATTATATATTTGTATACATTTGAATGCTTGCTGTGTAGCCATGGACCTATGGCTCTCATATGCTCTGCCTAAACCCTGACTTCACTCATAAACTACATACTTACACTGCACAGGTCATTGGGCCCTGCTGTTAAGGCGCACATCCACAAGACGATTAAATTGAGCGACTAAACAATATCGTTATCGTTCGATCATTCGATAATCGTTTGAAAATCGTTTGCAGATTTTTTTAAAAGTGTCTAAAACGACCAGTGATGATCGCTCCCGCTGGTCGTTTAGACATCTATCATCGTACAAATATGTTGTGCAACCTAACGATATCGTCAGGATTAACATGCAGATGATTGATGTGCCTTCACTGAACGACTGCTTGTTCAGTGAAGGCACATCACAGACAGACAAATGACTGCACGATTACAATGTGGTAATCGAGCAGCCTTTTGCCTGTCGACTAGTGGATGTGTGCCTTTAGTTATACCAGCTGCTTATATATGACAAAACTGGAAATATTGACCTGATAAATTATTGGATGTGAACAGCTGTGCCAGTTTGTAGGGCCTATTCCTTATCAACGTACTTAGGGGTCTATTTACTAAGCTTCGGATGGAGATAAAGTGAACAGAGATAAAGTACCAGCCAATCAGCTCCTAATTGCCATGTCACAGGCTGTGTTTGAAAAATGACAGTTAGGAGCTGGTTGGTTGGTACTTTATATCTGTCCACTTTATCTCCATCCAGGGCTAAGTAAATAGACCCCTTAAGTCATTAAAACATTTGGAATGTCGACATTCAGAACATGTCAACATTTTAGTGTGCATATTCTAAATGTCGACATTTCATACACTGCTTCGACGTTTGTAAATAATTTTGAGCTTCCTTCAAACTCATTTTCGGCTGCTACTGTACCTGGTCAGTACTTACTCATCCATTAATTGTATCCACGCGGTGATAAAAGTTTGATTTTCACCAACTTTTACTTACAACTTTTACTGAGCTGCCCTGAGCTACCAGGGCAGCTTAGCAATACTGCGGGGGTTATATCATACCTGCCTACCCTCCCAAATTCAGCGGGAGCCTCCCGCTTTAAGGTGGGAGCTCCCGCTGCCCCGGAAAGTACAGAGAATAGCCCGGTTTCCCCACTGTCCCATTGAAATATGGACTGCGCATGCGCGAGTCCGGATGTAGCAGGGGCGGGGCCAGGGCTCGAGGAAGTCCTGACTACATCCCGTTAATACTACAGGCCGGTCACCGCGGGGTTGTGGATAGCGGTGGTCGCCTACCCATCACGCAGTCGCGCTGACTGCATTGCCTACACGCCCAATGGCATCGACTGGCGGCAGCAGCTGTATCCTCTTCTCTTACAGGCTGCCGGCCCAAGCTCATCCCCTTTCCCCTGGACACCAGTGTGTGGCTTTTGATCAGCATTGGACTAGCCTGCTTCCCTCCACTCTGTTTGCAGTGCGGAGTGAGCTGAGGACGGTTTGCACCAGGACTGGAGCATGGAAAAGGTGAGTCCACATTGTCAGTACTAGTGTCCCTGTCTGCTATATATATATATGTCAGTACACAAATCATTGTCATGCATGGCAAGCTGCTATTCAATAAGGTCAAGCCAACTACATACTGTATATACATATATATATATATATATATATATATATATAGGCAGTCCAGTGTAGATACCAATACATGTATTGTATACCATACAATAGAGGTGTAGATGGGTATCCCCCCAGGTGGATAGACACGCCCTTTTGGGCAGAGATGGCCACCACACCTCAACGCCGTGCTACACGCGGCACATTCTACTACAATCTTATGTCTCCCTGAAACCAGTTTTCAAAAGTAGGCAAGTATGAGTTATATTGGCCTATGGACCTAACAGTTACTTAATGCTTCCCTGTCTCAATCTGATCATGCCTGAGTCGGTTGAAAAGCTTTTGGTTACACACACTACTCTTAGAAAAGTGCAGTTAAAGTACAGTTAAATGGTATAGGATTTCAAACATGTTGGATTTTGCAGATCAATCATGTATCCTGGGATTGGGGATTCATTGTGATTGTTGGTGCATTACTTGGAATCCTGGTTAGTAATACCCCTTTTACACCAAAATCCCCAGGTCATGACCCGGGATTTGGAACACGTTTCCAACCCGGATCAGACCCAGGGCAAACCCCTTTTACACTGCGGCGCCGACCCGGGCTATGCCCGAGTCGGCACCGTTCACACCTGGCCCGGGTCAGAACTGACCCGGCTGCCCGGTGACGGTGAGCAGCGCTTTTCCCCTCCCTCCCCCCTCCGCGACCTACTTACCTTATCTTGCAGCCGTCCAGAGGCAGGGAGAGCGGGTGAGGTGCGCTGCTTCGTGATGCTCGGCCAGGCGCTGCTTGCAGTGGCCGCTTGGAGATGATGTCATCTCCAAGCGCCACTGAAGCCGGCCTATCAGGCGGCATGCTGCGCGACCCGGGTCATCGTGAGCCGGGCCGCGCTGTTTACATTGCAGGGTGACACGGGAATAACCCGCGCTCAACCCTGCAATGGGGCAGGGTCGGATCCCCGGGTCACTGGACCCGGGTTGATCCGTTCACACCAACGAAATTCCCGGGATTATGCGCGTTCACGTGCATCAACCCGGGATATTTCAGTCGGTGTAAAAGGGGTTTAAATGTTTCTAATACCTCTTTTACACCAAAAACCCAGGTCCGACCTGGGTTTTCAGAGATGGTTGCAACCCAGGTCAGACCCCGTTTACACAGCACCATCAATCTGGGTTATTCCCAGGTCAACCCCGTTCACACTGAACCTGGGTCTGCCCTGCTAAACTTTTTGTCATAAAAAGTGGGAGATGACTGCTCCACAGCCACCAATCTGCTAATTTTAGGCATGACCCAGGTCGGATAACTTGGGGTTGCACCGTTTACACTGCAATATTACCCAGGTCCATCCTGGGTCCGACCCTGGTAGCTACCTGGGTTGGATTGCCGGGTCACTTGATCTGGTTTATTTATCAGGGACCCTTTTACACTGAGCTGCAACCCGGGTAGACCCAGCAATAACCCAGGTTTTTGCTCTGGTCAGGGGCCTATTCATTATAAATAAAAATTCTCTGGAGGCAATTAGGTTTAGAACTCGCATGGAGTTCTACCTAATACCGGAGGAATTCATCATTCCTCCTCCCAATAAGTATCTATTCCAAAAAGCTGTCATTTTTGCAATGACAGCTTTTCGGGAAATAGATACTTTTCCCTGCCTATACCACCTTATCGCATCTGTAATCAGTGCTGCACATGCACAAAGGCGGCGCATGCGCAGCACAGATTATACTTGCGATAATTCTGTGTCCACCCTCTCCCCCCTTCACTTATACCCCTTTTACACCAGAGCAAAAACCTGGGTTTTTGCTGGGTCTACCCGGGTCGCAGCTCAGTGTAAAAGGGTCCCTGAAAAATAACCCAGGTCAAGTGACCCAGCAATCCAACCCAGGTAGCTACCAGGGTTGGACCCAGGTAATGGTGCAGTGTAAACGGTGCAACCCGGGTTATCTGACCTGGGTCATGCCTAAACTGAGCTGATTGGTGGTTGTGGAGCATTCACCTCCCACTTTTTATGACCTCACAGGTTTAGCAGGGCAGACCTGAGTTCAGTGTGAACAGGGCTGACCTGGGAGTAACCCAGATCGAAGGTGCAGTGTAAATGGGTCTGACCTGGGTCTGACCAGGGTTGGAACCATGTCCAAAAACCCAGGTCGGACCTGGGTTTTTGGTGGAAAAGAGGTATTACCTGGCCGGCTGTAGCCACAGATCCCGGCCTCCCGCCCGGCCCCGGTCTGCAGCAGACATCACGGGGAGGCAAAGGAAGCTGAAGATTTTTATTTAATTTTTTTTAACTTTATTTTGTTCTCACAGTCGCAATGCTGTGAGAACATAGGGCCTGATTCAGAGCTGAACGCTCTGACTAGAGCGCTCGCTCTGAATCAGGGCCCTCCTACCTTTTTTGGAGCGTCCTCACGGACGCTCGCATAGCTGTGGGTTACCACCCACAGCTATAGCGAGCGTCCATGATGATGGTTGCGATGGTCTTGACCATCATGACCATCGGGCTTGTGACGGAGACCCTGCGGTAGGGTCTCGCTGCCGCAAGCCCTGGAGTGATTTTGGCTCTATCAGAGCCAAAATCACTCCCACTGACATCACTAGTGATGTCAGTGGGGCCGGCTTCAGACGGTAGGCGTTCCCATGGGAACGCCTCCGTCTGGCAGGCACGCCCCCGGCACGCCCACCAAAGGGGGCGTGCTGTCAATCAACATCAACAGCACGCCCCCTTTGGTGTGAGACCCGGAGCGATGGTGAGCCCGTCGCTCGCCGGGTCTCGCGCATGCGCACGACGGCGCTCCCTCCGTCGTGCGCATGCGCAGTGGGGAGCATCGACCCGCTTGCGAGTGTCCTGCCGCTCGCGAGCGGGTCTGAATGACCCCCATAGAGCAGCAGCCGGGGCCTAGGAAGGGAACAGAGCGATGGAGGGAGCCGGCGAGGACCTGCCCAGCTGAAAGCAGATAAGTGTAATCTGCTGTATGCCACCTCAGAGTGGCGTACAGTAGTAACACCAATACATAATTTTCGGAATTTGATGAATAGCCTAATTTTCATATCCCCATACTAATGTACTAATATATGGGGAGTGTGGAAATTAACGCAGGCTGATTTCTCCTGTGTTAAGTGTCTTCATGAATACAAAAAAACGGTAATTAAGGAAAATGTCCTTAAAACCGTTATTTTAGTGTTGATGAGTAGGTCCCTCATTCCTTATATTTCTCGATGTTGTGTAAATGTTACATTATGCAATTTGTTCAATGCCCTGTATGTACTGTTTAATCTGTACCGTCCTGTAGGAGGTGTAGTTCTATGAATAATAATAAATTATTAGATATAAATTATTATATGCAGGACAAATATTATACAATACACCATATTATACAATAGACCATATTAGATCCTTTATTCAGGGGTTTTCAGACTAGTGCAGATTTTGATATTTATTAGCATGAATATTGAAATAGTTTCCACTAGAAGAGGAAATGTAAATCGTTATTGGTGTTTTGCCTTCAACAACTCTATATAAATGAGAAATGGTGTGTCTTTCATTTAGTAATGTCCACTTTGTTTGCGTGATATCACAAGCTGAAACTTTAGCTAATGTGATTAGATGCTGTTTAACCCAGTCCCACTCTTTTGCGTCGTCTAATACTGTATTTTCCTCTCTGATGTAAATTGAATTATTGGAACCTTCCAGGCGTTTAGCTCTGTGTCAGTGGGGGGTCTTTTTGTCTCTCAATTGAGGCTTTTGCTAGGGATTTGTTTTTGGTGAACTCTGGGAAATAAGATTTTGCTATCAATTATGCCTTCCCATATACTTTAACTTAATATACTGTAAATGAGGAATTTGCACTGCAGTTGCTTCTAAACCATAATGTAGGACAGTGTCTTTTATGCTGAGAGAACAGTTTGTGTCATCACGCTGTCACTTTATGTTAAATTTGGCCTTGGGCTTAGTCAATTGCTTAATTGTCACAATAATGCATTAATGAATGCCTAGTTTACAATTCAATCATCTGATGTTTGGTTTAATAGCGCAATACGTAACATGTTAACTGCGTTTGATTATTTTTAAGTTCTGTTAAAACATTGTTAATGTATTTAACACTTCATTCCATTCAATTGCAGTTACATTACAAGCAGTTGCAGGATATTCTGTATACTAAGAGATACCCAGGTGTGATGTGTCTAGAGAGTGTTTTACTCTTGGTGTCAGGGTTTGCGGCTAGATGCCCTTCACCAAACAGACCCTTACGTCATCAGTTACTATCCACGTGGACATAGGGTCTAATTTAGACCCGCACGCAAGCGCCGATTAAATTCTCTCGCTCCGGGGCATACTACAAAAGGGGCGGCTGTCGATGGTGATTGACAGCTCGCACCGTTTTGTTGGTGGGGCGGGGGGGAGGCTTGCCAAACGGAGGTGTTCCCGACGGAACACCTGCCATTTGGGGGCGGCCCCACTGACATCACTCGTGATGTCAGTGGTGAGCTTCCAGCTCTAATAGAGCCAAAAGCTCACTGGGGCTTGCGGCAGACGAGACCCTACCACAAGGATCTCGTTGCAAGCCCCGATGGCCGCGATGGTCTTGACCATCACGACCATAAACCTGGGTGCTCGCTAAAGCTGTGGGTGGTCACCCACAGCCTAGCGAGCGGCCAGGAGGCCGGCTTAGAAAATGGATGCGGCCGCCCTCATTCACAGCGAGTGCTCGCATTTTGCGAGCACCTCTGAATGAGGTCCATAGTGTGGGAATAGTAATCTGTATGGAGAGAAGCGAGCCCCCGAGGGTACAAATTTCTACTATTGGTGGCCAGATACTACAGTTGAGACAAAATAACGGCACTGTGAGGGCATGGAACCGTACTTCCGCCCTCACTGACATCACGTCCGGGTCCTTAAGGTGAAGGGGAAATAGGATCAACCTTGCTGTCAGACCCATTTGGGTTAATTCAAGACCAACACAAGGAGAATTTTGACATGAGGTGAATAATAGAAAAAATGGAGCAATATTTATCTTTGTAATATATCTCCTTGGTAGGGTAACTGTATTTGTGATACACGGTTGCACCTTTCTCCTTGCCAATGGTTTAGCAGTAAGCGACACACAAAGTTCCAGGGGCACCACCAGTTCATGGCCGCAGAATTACCTGTACAGACTAATCAGACATTTATGGGAGGACTCCTAAATAAAAAGCAATGTGTGATTACTACACAGTGATAGAGACTTACAGGGCCCCCAATACCTAATAACAAGGTCATATTTCCCCCCACCCTGGGAAATAAAAAACTTTCATTAGATTCAATATACACATTATGACCCTGTAATGGAGCCATAGATATTCACAAATAAAAGTTTATTTAATCTACTTGATGTCCCCTCTCCTATTATGCAAGGTGTATAAAGAGATGTAACTCTTCAGCCACAGGCACTGCTTTGACTTCCCAGTTATATTCACATATGCTTAATATATCACAATACCCTACTTTTTATATGGTGGGTTGGGACTGGGAGGTGATTTGAGGGAAGAGATTGATTTCACTGGGAACATGGAACAGAAATGTTCAAATAATTAAAAATGCCCACATAATAAAAAAGCAACATTTGGAACCAGGCTGCACATTTTACAGTGACCCTGAGATTACTGACTTGTTTTTTTTATTCTATGCACATTAACATTTTTTTATGGATATGTATGATTATTTGTGACCTTTATATTTGGCTATACACAATATAGATACTGGTCACAGAAACAGTCCCCCCATACCAGGGGAGAAAGATCTCCCTGGTGGAGGACTGTGTGCAGTTTGTTGGTGATTTCCTATGAGGGGACTGAAAGAATGGAGTGTGGTGGCTGTGCCTATTAAACATCTTACCACTTGTGTTTCTGTACAGCTCACCCTTATGTCTGGTAGGAATTCCATCTACAATTAAAGAGGGCTTACCTATTAAGCATTCCCTTCTGTTTAGGGGGGTTAATAAATACCAGTCATTAACCATTTTGATGGGAGAACCATCCCTAAGTTAGAAGTGCCCATTGAACCATTAGACCAGCAGTTTCCAAACTGGGTGCCATGGGGCACTTGCAGGGGTGCCACGGGTTCCATACAAAAGGTCGACAATGATTTGGTCAACAATGATTTGGTCAACACCAGAAGGTTGACATGGAAGAATGCTGACATGTCAAAAGGTCAACAGGTTCAGAAGGATGACGTGTAAATGGTCGACACATAAATGGTCGACACATTTTTATTGTTTTTAGGGTTAGGCATTTACCGGAAGGGTAAGGGTTAGGCACTAGGAGTGATGGTTAGGGTTAGGCACCAAGGGGAGGGTTAGGGTGAAGATTAGAGTTTGAAGAACAAGACTGCCATGTTGCCCAGGAGTTTCTGAGAAAGCTTGGTATGAATATTGTAAGAAGGGGCGAACGTCTTTAGAACCTTAACTAACATTTGAACTCTCTCACCAACTTAACTGCAGAAATCCCAAATTGAGAGGCTGTCTCCACCTATATGCAAGCTCCATATACATTTGATGTCGCTCCAAAATGGACACTGGTTTGTTATACGTTAACATTTTGCTAGGTTGCATGGTCCATAGCAGTTCAATAACATTTTATTGTGTGAAAAAGCTGGACAATATTCTATCAGGCTATCTATCTACAGTAAATTCTTTCTGGTGTGGAACTTTTGGTTGCTTTAAAAGGTAGCCTATAGACATGTGGCAGTGCAGTAGCTCTCGGCAGCATCAGAACTTATTTGGCCAAAGAGGATGGATGAGAGCATCACATGATCATTGACATCCTACTCTGGGAGGACCTCTTTCATGATGTATGTCCTACTTCTGCTAAGTCCCTAATGTCATCACACTAAACACTGCAATGCCTGTGCAAGTTTCCCAATCAATGAAGAAAAATAGGAATGAGATGCATCATGTTGCACCTTTCTAGTAAAGTGAGCAGGACCTGGAGACACGGGGGGAGAAACTGATTTGCTCTCCTTGTTTTCATTGTAGTGGAATATTTGCTTTCATGTATTTAATATTTCACCATGTTCATATTTTCTAACAGGCACAGGACTCCCATTGCTCGTCCTTCTATATCTCTGTACCCTTCTTCTTTGTATTGTTATATATATTTTTGACTTTTATCTGAAAAACAAGTGTGCTGTAACCATATCAACCAATTGGATTCTGTGTTTTTTCCAATTGACTTCAGGAAAATGAACACAGACACCTAGATAAATTCTTATAGGACCCAAGCTTTATTCATGCAACACTACTGTTTTAAATAATCCAAAAATGACTGGCATATTACCAATGCAGTGTAACATACATACCTGTTGTTGTGAACTTTTTAAATTGTGTACAGATGTGTCCTGCCCACTGTGGCTTCAGTTGCTCCAAACAGCCCCTCTCGGCACGTCAGGCCCCGAGCGACTCGCCCGCAAGCCTTATTTTCGCTCAAAGTGCATCTTATTCACATAAATAACTGAAAGTGACAAAAGTACTTTGCTAGATTACACTGATCAATTTCATGTACGACATTTGTGGATCTCTGTGTGAATAAGTCTGAATCTGTATATGAAGTGCTACAATGCAGCGGCTTTTTCTCACGCCAAGTTCAGTTGTGCTACATCTGCTACTTTGTACATGTTTAAAAGTAATTCCTGCGCGGCTGCGTTTTTTCTACAACAGCGTCTGTGTCTTTATGCTGAGCCTGCTGAGAGGGAAGCAGTCGGGAAGTCGACGGACGAAATCCCTGCAAGTTACAAATGACAGGTGTCGAAATCCCGACGCCTGTCATTAGACTTACGCCGGGAGCCCGACACACGGCTTACCGATCGAAGGTAAGCAGGGACAGCCACTTACCGATCGAAGGTAAGCAGTGCCAGCCACGGGGGGGAGGGTTAGGTTAGGGGCTCCCGGGGGGACCTAGGATTAGGCTAGGGGAAGGTGGGGGGTTAGGGTTAGGCAACCCCGGGGGGAGGTTAGGGTTAGGCACCCCCCAGGTAGACTTAGGGTTAGGCTGCAGGGAAGGAGGGGTTAGGTTTAGGCACTTAGAGGGGGGGTTAAGGTTAGGCACTTGGGGGGGAGGTTAGGGTTAGGCTAAAGGAGGGTTAGGGTTAGGGGGTAAAAAAAGGTTAGTTTATACTTACCTTTAGTAGCTACGGGATCTTCAACCCTGCCGGGCTTCCGCTATCGGGAAGACGGCGGTAAATCATGCCGATCCCTACTGAGATGCCCACAATGATTCTGGACCTCATTCAGAGGCGGTCGCTCAGGAGCGATCGGTCGCACCCAAAGTGACCGAGAATATGCAAAATGAGTGCTCAGTCGCAAAGCACATCGTAAGCGTGGAAACACCCACAACAATGAAAGCACACCTCCTATCTCTATGGCCTAATTCAGAGTCGGTCGCAGGCGGCAACCTACGTCAGCACGATTAACACCTGTTACATTGTTAATTGCCTACAAACATCGGTTGAGGCAGTAACCATCACCAGCACTCGCAATGCTTAAGGTAGACCCTGGGCTACCCTTAGCTCTGCGAGCAGTAGCATCATTCTTGCAACGAGATGACGTGTGTGGTGACTCGCTCAGTAATATATGCACGCCCTTAAAACGCCCTTTTTAAGGTCAACCACGTCTGTGTGCGCACCACCACCCCCCCGTTCACAAGCACCTTCCCCTGTAACCACCCACAAACGGCACGAAATGTCAATCACAGCTACAACCTCGTAGTGACTAGCGAGCAAGAGGATTGCAGTCGAGAAGACAGGCTTGCGCACGCGCACTGCCAGGTACATGCATGCGCAGTTGAAAAAAACGTCGCTCACTACGTCCAATCGCTCTGTCAGACCGCCTCTGAATGAGGTCCTCTGTCTCATTGTGTATTTAGATATACCATCGGTGCAAAATCGGTGACAACATCGACGCTTGCAGCAACTCTATGGCATATCAGATTTTTCCATTTGAACATGGCACCCTGTGTCAGTGCAACTGTGTCCTGAGAAGCAGGTTGCTGTCAGCAACACGGCTACAACACGCCCATGTTGTGACTATCCATCCCCATGTTACCTCCCAGGAACTCCTACTGAAATCCCCAGCTCTCGCTTACAAAATCGTTTCGTGTCTCCAGGCGGTAACAGGGCCGGTGCTACCATTAGGCAGCTTTAGACGGCTGCCTAGGGGTGCCAGCCACTGGAGGGCAACCCTGAGTCTACATAAAAAAAGTATGTCTTTTTCAGTCCCGGCTAGGTCTTCTGATGACCTATGCTGATACAGGTGTGTGTGTTAATGAGTGCAGATAGAGGCTTAGTGTGTGTGGGGGTAGTTTTATTGAGTGCTGACAGGGTAAGTGTATGTGTGTGTGTGTAATGAGTGCTGACATGGTGAGGTGTGTGTGTGTGGGGGGGGGAGTTAATTGGTGCTGACATACTGTATAATGGGGCACAGATGGGTATCATAAATATATACAGTATTGGGGCATGGATGTGTGGCATAATGTATTGGGGGCACAGCTGTATGGCATATAAAGAAGTTGGGGCACATGTGTGGCATATGTATTAGGGACATTCACAGCAGTGGCATACAATACATTTGGTGCACAGCTGTGTGGCATATGTATTGGAGGCATTGATGTATAGCATAATTATGAATTGGGGATACAGCTGTGTAGCATACAATGACTTTGTGGCACAGATGTGTGGCATATTAGGAATTTGGGCAGTGTTATGAGGCACAGTATTATTTGGGGCTCTACTGTGTGGCATATTAGTTGGGACATTTCTATATAGTATATTCTGAATTTGGGACACTGCTGTGTGGCATATTATAAATTGGCGTCACTAATGTGTGGCATAGTATGGCATAGTATTGGAGGGAGCAGGGCCGGTGGATGAAATGTCGCCCTGGGCGGTAACCATCGTGATGCATGTGCAGTGTGACTCAGACACATGTGCAGACTGAGACCATTGGCTGCTTGCTTCCGACATCGCCACTGCGTCTACCTATGAATCAGGACCTTTGAGTGACACTTCACTGTGTCTGCCGAATGGCGTATTGAGGCTGGGTGTATGAGGATGTACACTTTATTGTAAATATAGCAGGAATTGTTCTCAATCACTGTGTACATTTTCTAGTTAAGGCTGCATGCTAAGCTGTACCTTCTGACATATCCCATTCATCAGACACACAAGTACTGTATCTGCTCTAGTAAAAGATACTGGGAGATATGCCCTGGAGAGCTTTGCCTTTTACACCTCTGTGATAATCTAGTCTCACTGCTTGTATGGAATTTCATCATCACAGTGTGAAAAGTGTCACGTCTGCTAACACTGTCATTTACTGAGCACCTTGTGTAATTGATTGTCACCTCTTTTACAAAGAGTTTTGCAGGGAGGTCATTTTCCCAGAGAAACAAATAATGCACATTTACATGAATATGCACCAAATCCACATCCAAGTCATTTTCCTTTTTCTGCTATTAAGGAGAAACTGCCCCAAAAACAAAGAGACACGTCCAGTCACAAAGGTTTAAGTATCAGTACATGAGCATATTTTTTTTTTATTACTATTATTACTTTATTATGTTTTTACGTATATAGCACCAAGTAGAGATGAGCTGCGTTGTGACATTTTGTACATATACAGTATCACGGTGAAACAGGCTGATTGGCTCATACATGCACAGTGCAACTTGAAGCCCAGACAGAGCATTCAGGGCCTTGATTTATTATGGATCGCTATTGCGTTCTCAGCTGCGATTACACACGCAGTCCCACTGCAAAAATATGCTAATGATTGCTATCGCAATGCCGTCACAGCCTAACAGTACCGCCATCAGGGGGGGACTGCCGGGACTGAAGACCCGGGCCCGGACACTCGTGGGGCCCGCCCGTCCACTCCTACCCCCTGCTGCAGCCCATACTCAGGTAGGTCCTCCTGCTCTGCCCCTTACACAGCTGTGGCCGGACATTCCGGGGGCCTGCCTGCCGCTAACCCCATAGTACATGTGCCGGGATTTTGGAATTGCAGAGAGAGAGTCCAATGAGCTGCAACACAAAAGATGTGGAAAAGCAGTTCTACAGATGACATGTTTTGTGCTGCAGATCATTGCTCTGTTCTCTCTGCAATTCTAAAACCCCAACACATGTACCATGTGCAATTCTATTTGGCGCAGGTACTATGCAAACAGTCCAGTCACAGTGATCCCCCTTCTCATCCTGTCCAGTGTCCCCCAATCCAGCCCAGTGTCCCCCACCATCTCACTGACTCCCCCCATCCCAGTGTCTACCCCCTTCCCTCCCCAACCAGCCCACTGCCTCCATCTAACTGGCCCTCACCAAGAACCCCCCAGCCAGTCCATTCAACCCCTTCTCCAGCCTAGGGTCCCCCCCCTCCCACCACCATCTCACTGCCCTCTTTCCATCCAGCCCAGTGCCCCCATATATATCACCCACTGCCTCTCCCCATTATTCTCTACCTGTCACCCACTGCCCCTCCTTTTCTCCCTCTACCTGGCGTCACCCACTGCCTCTCCCTGTCACTCACTGCCTGTCACCCTATCCCCGGCGTGACCCACTATCTCTCCCTGACAATATCCCTACCATCACCCACTGCCTCTCCCTGTCACCTTCTCTCTGGCATCACCCACTGTCTCTCCCCGTCACCCTCTGCATCTCTCCTGCATCACTATCTCCCCATCACTCTCTGCTGCTCCCTATCACCCACTACCTCTTCTCGTCACCCTCTCCTGTCACCCACTACCTCTCCATCTCACACTATCTCTACCAGTCACCTATTTCTCTTGCCAGCCACTGTCTCTCCCCGTCATTGCCGACCACCCCCAAAAAGGTCACTTCCTGTCAATCACACTGTGATGGGTCTGCGTAGTCACTGCCGATCGAAGTGAGACCTTTGCGCTTGTGCACTTTGATACATATGCATGCGCAGAACGCAACAATCATCCATCGGCGTGCGTAATCGCAGTTGCGATTGGTAATGAATCAGGCCCTCAATTCATTGTATCAAAAAATAAAGAAATAAAATGTTAATTTATCACAAAAATTATTTTCATATTATTTATTCCCAGTTCAAAAAATGCATTATTTAAATAAATGGGGGAAAAAAATCTCCATGGAACTGTGTGTAATGCTGGGTACACACTGGCAGATATATTGACTAATCAATTGATCAGCCAATATATCGCATGCCCGTCGGCCAGTATGTACCAACGATATGTCTGTGAACGACGTCATGCACAGACATATCGCGTCGGTTGTGCTGCACAGCCGATGGCTGATATATTTGCAGATATATCTGTCCATCGTGTGTGTACAAGCGGTCATCCGACCGCCTGTACACATGCAGCGGCAGCCGCGGGGATAGGGTCGTGGCACGAACCCCTGGCCAGCGGAAGGAAGATGATGGTTTTTCAGTGAGTACGAACAACCATCGCCTGCAGATATATCTACTAGGTCTGTACCCACCGTAAGATTAGAGCATCGTGCTCAGATCAAATATTCAAACCCTGCTGCTTATGTCACTTGCTAATGTTTCAGAAAAAGATAAGAAATCCACAGTCCTGGAAATAAAGCCTGAAGGAATGATGTGCTTTTACTCAATGTATTGCAAGGAAATAGCGGTCTATTCATCATGTTAATTATCGGGGCCCGAACGGACCCTGATAATTAACATCCTAACTCGCCACTGCTACCGTAGCGATTCACCATTGCTCCGGCATGGTGACAGCTTATTCTAAATCAGCTGCCCCCATGAGCGGCTTAACTGCTCTTTTTCGGAGCGGTGAATCTTTTCACTGCTCCCGTCGGAGCAGTGACGGTAGTGCACATCTGTGACCTACAGGTAATACATGCGCACAAGACCCCCGTCGTCCGGTGGAAGGAGACGGAAAGGATCCCTCTTCGCAACCCGGACCTTTTTCCCATAGGGAAGGAGCAGGTTGCGATGCCAGAGCAGGAGCATTCTGAAGATGGCAAATGCTCCCGCAGTCAAGCTCCGAAAATATTATATTTTCGAGCTTGATGAATACTGTCCCCATACTAATGTATGAGGACAGCGGGCCATTTCGCAAAAGGAAGGTAAGTAGGAGATATCTGTGATACTAGTGTATGAGGACAGCGGGCCATTTCGCAAAAGGAAGGTAAGTGAGATATCTGTGATACTAGCGTATGGGGACAGCGGGCCCATCCACTAGAGAAAGGTAAGCAGGAGATATATCTGTAATACTAGTGTATGGGGACAGCGGGCCCACCCACTAGAGAAAGGTAAGCAGGAGATATAGCTGTGATACTAGTGTATGGGGACAGCGGGCCCATCCGCTAGAGAAAGGTAAGTAGGAGATATCTGTGATACTAGTGTATGGGGACAGCGGGCCCATCCGCTAGAGAAAGGTAAGCAGGAGATATATCTGTGATACTTGTGTATGGGGACAGCGGGCCCATCCGCTAGAGAAAGGTAAGCAGGAGATATATCTGTGATACTAGTGTATGGGGACAGCGGGCCCATCCGCTAGAGAAAGATAAGCAGGATATCTGTGATACTAGTGTATGGGGACAGCGGGCCATTCCGCCAGAGGAAGGTAAGCAGGAGATATCTGTGAAACTAGTGTATGGGGACAGCGGGCCCATCCGCTAGAGAAAGGTAAGCAGGAGATATCTGTGATACTAGTGTATGGGGACAGCAGGCCAATCCGCTGCAGAAAGGTAAGTAGGAGATATCTGTGATGTCTCCTGCTTTACCTTCTTGATGAATGCCTGATAACTTAATTTTCACAATTGCAGGTGAAAATGTGTATTTTCACCTTCTTTTGTGGAAATTAAGTGATGATGAATAGGCCCCATAGTCTCTTAAAAATAATAACATTTATCCAAAAAGTTAATCATAGACAAAAATATAAATCTCAGTAATATCAATAATAAAATAAAATAGTGGTCACTACTAGGTATTTATTAGGGGATATAGGGCCTGATTCAGAGCCGCTCGTAAGCGGCAGCTCGTTTGCTCCGAGCGATGTTTGCCCAACTGCGCATGCGTACGGATCATTATACGCATGCGCGAACCAGTCAGTGCGGTCGAAATTCATGTGCTCACAAAATAGCGAATGCCTGATAATTTGAGTGACAGGAGTAGGCGTATGTGGGTGGTAACGGGGGAAGGTGCTTGAAAACGGGGAGTGGAGATCCGAACGCAGGCATGCTTAAAGGTCAAAACAGGCGTTTTATGGGTGTGCATAATTAAAACAGCAGCGTCATTGACCACGTCACTGGGTTATTTTATAGCCAGAATTGCTCGCAAAATTGTGGTAGCAAAAACCAACCCCAAGAATAGCGAGCAGTTCATACCCTGGTCGATGTACTCGATTAATCTAATAAATAGCGGACATGACGTAGGATGCGAGCGGCCAGGGGGCGTATTTTTTCAAAAAACGACCGCAAGTTTTGTTCGCTCGTTCAGACCTAGAGGCGTGAACAGACCGCAAAGAGGGAACGGTTGATTTGAATAGCCACCCCTATTTTCTGGACGAGCGAGCGCTAATTGCGTCCGGCTCTGAATCAGCCCATAGTCAATATACAATGCAGACATTCATGTCGACGCCACAATGTTGATAGTTATGATGTCAACATTGTTAAAATGTCGTAAGGCAACATGTTAACATTCTCAGATGTGTACATGTGAAATGTGGACAGTGTCAGAAAAGGGTAAGACTGTAGGCGGGAGGGTTAGGGTTAGGCTGCAGGGGATGGTTAGGGTTACTATAGGTTGTGTGGGGAGGTTAGGGTTAGGTTGCATGGTGGGGTTAGGGTTAGGCACTAGGGGGAGGGTTAGGCTGTGGGGGAAGGTTAGGGCATACTTGCCGACATCCAGGGCCAGCATTCCGGGAGGGGGAAGCCAGTCTTCTTCGGCAGGGGACATGGCGTGGCATAAAGGGAGATGATGTGGCAGTGGGGACGAAGCAAGGGGCGTGACCGCATGATCATGTCATTGTAGCCTCGCCCCCTCTTCACAATGCCGAAATTAAGGGCATTGTGAAGCAGGGGGCGGGGCCACGATGACGTGATTTAGTGCGAAGCGCGTCACCGCCCCCCCCCTGCTGCGAGGGTTTCTATTGTTTCTATTGTAACTGCGGGGGGCGGGCGGGTCGGTGGCTGCCGGGAGGCTTGTCTGCCTTTACGGGGGTCCGGGAGCGGTACCTGATTTTCAGGAGACTCCCAGCCAAATCGGGAGGGTAGGCAAGTATTGGTTAGGGTTAGGTTGCATGGGGGAGTTTAGGATTAGGTTGCGTGATGGGGTCAGGGTTAGGCACTAGAGGGAGGGTTAGGGTTAAACTGCGGAGGGAGGTTATGGTTTGGTTGAATGTGAGAGGTTAAGGTTAGGTTGTGTGGTGGAGTTAGGGTTAGACACTAGAAGGGTTAGGCTTAGAGGTAGGCATTAGGGATAGAGGAGGAATACTCCCTGGAACATTGGAGCATCGGAGGTCTGATGTGGAAATGATGGTCCAAATGACCCGGGAAGCCACTATGGAGCCACTGCAGCTGTCAGGAGCAGGTAAGTGACTGCTGGGCCACCAGAGACAATATGTCGACATTCTAGCATGTTGACATTTCATCAGGGTTTACATGATGAATGTTGACATGGTCAATTTCAGCAAATGTTGACATTAAGACTGTCAACATATCATACCACACCCATAGCAGTAATTATAAGTTGAATATAGATTCTATATATCAGTGACGTGCAGTGAGGTGAATGGCTGTGGAGGCACTGGCTAGTATCAGAGTCAGATTTACACACACATATATGAACCTGAGGATTCATGTGGGCATTATACAAAGGTGCAGCAGTATATAGCGCTGGAAATTTGGTGCGTTTTGAGGAGGGCTGTGCAGAAAAGGTAGACAGGGGAGGCAGTGCCTCACCTGCCATACACTTTTTACTCCAGAGTTTTGACTATAAAAATGCTTAGAATAATTCAATGAAGATATTTATAATATTTTCTTTACATTTTTCTTATAATTTTTATAGTCAAAACTCTGGAGTATACCTAAATATAACAGCAAAGGCTCTGACTCACTTGACTGCACATCACTGCTATATATACAGTATATATATATATAGAGAGAGAGAGATCTAGTTAGCAGCCCGGTGTGCAGGATGTCAACGGTCTGAATACCGGCGCCGGAATCCCGACTGCTGGCATCCCGGGGTTAGGGGAGGGTTAGCTTTAGGGTTAGGGGTTAGGGTTAGGTACTAGGGGGAGGTTTAGGGTTAGGCACTAAGGGGGAAGGGTTAGGTTTAGGGTGCGGGGAGGAGGAGGTTAGGTTTAGGTACTAGGGTGGGAGGTTAGGTTTAGGCATCGGGGAGGGAGGGTTAGGGTTAGGGTAGAGATTAGGATTAGTGGTACTATACTTACCTAAGGGTGGAGGGATTCTGACTGTTGAGATGCCACTGATGCTATTCTGACTGGCGGCATCCCGACTGCCAGGAACCCATATCTAACCCATATATATATTATATATATATATATATATCTTTTTACAATACAAGCTGTTATACTTTATACCAGTGTCCTAGTGCCATTTTTGTTTTGGAGTTGTATGAAATTGGATTCTGGCACAGGATCAAGTTGCTACAGAGTTGTTCAGAGTGCCGGCAGAACTGTGGATATATATATACAGTCAGGTGCATAAATATTGGGACATTGACAGAATTTTCATATTTTGGCCTCCATTCACCACCACAATGGCTTTGAAATGAAACAAACAAGATGTGCTTTAACTGCAGACTTTAAGATTTAATTTGAGGGTATTTACATCCAAATCAGGTGAACGGTGTAGGAATTACAACGGTTTCTACATGTGCCTCCCACTTTTTAAGGGGCCAAAAGTAATGGGACTATCAACTCAAAAGCTATTTCATGGACAGGTGTGGGCTATGCCCTCGTTATTTCATTATCAATTAAGAAGGTAAAAGGTTTGGAGTTGATTCTAGGTGTGACATTTGCATTTGGAATCAATTGCTGTCGACTCTCAATATGAGATCCAAAGAGCTGTCACTATCAGTGAAGCAAGCCATCATTAGGCTAAAAAATCAAAACAAACCCATCAGAGCGATAGCAAAACCATTAGGTGTGGCCAAATCAACTGTTTGGAACATTCTTAAAAAGAAAGAACGCATCGGAGAGCTCAGCAACACCAAAAGACCCGGAAGACCACGGATAACAACTGTGGTGGGTGACAGAAAGATTATTTCCCTGGTGAAGAAAAACCCCTTCACAACAGTTGGCCAAATCAAGAACACTCTCCAGGAGGTAGGTGTATATGTGTCAAAGTCAACAATCAAGAGAAGACTTCACAAGAGTGAATATAGAGGGCTCACCACAAGATGTAAACCATTGGTGAGCCACAAAAACAGGAAGACCAGATTAGACAACATCTAAAAAAGCCATTACAGTTCTGGAACAACATCCTATGGACAGATGAGACAAAGATCAACTTGTACCAGAGTGATTGGAAGAGAAGAGCATGGAGAAGGAAAGGAACTGCTCATGATCCACAACATACCACCTCATCAGTGAAGCATGGTGGTGGTAGTGTCATGGCGTGGGCATGTATGGCTTCCAGTGGAACTGGTTCCCTTGTATTTATTGATGATGTGACTGCTGACAACAGCAGCAGAATGAATTCTGAAGTGTTTCGGGCAATATTATATGCTCATATTCAGTCAAATGCTTCAGAACTCATTGGACGGCGCTTCACAGTGCAGATGGACAATGACCCGAAGCATACTGCAAAAGCAACCAAAGAGTTTTTTAAGGCTAAAAAGTGGAATGTTATGCAATGGCCAAGTCAATCCCCTGACCTGAATCCGATTGAGCATGCATTTCACTTGATGAAGACAAAACTGAAGGGAAAATGTCCCAAGAACAAACAGGAACTGAAGACATTTGCAGTAGAGGCCTGGTAGAGCATCACCAGGGATGAAACCCAGCATCTGGTGATGTCTATGCGTTCCAGACTTCAGGCTGTAATTGCCTGCAAAGGATTTGCAACAAAGTATTAAGAAGTGAAATTTAGATTTAGGATTGTTTAGTTTGTCCCATTACTTTTGGCCCCTTAAAAAGTGGGAGGCACATATAGAAACTGTTGTAATTCCTACACCGTTCACCTGATTTGGATGTAATTACCCTCAAATTAAATCTGAAAGTCTGCAGTTAAAGCACATCTTGTTTGTTTCATTTCAAAGCCATTGTGGTGGTGAATAGAGGCCAAAATATGAAAATTCTATCAATGTCCCAATATTTATGCACCTGACTGTATATATATATATATATATATAAATATATATACTGCATATATATATATATATATATATATATAAACAAAAATGATTATGCACCCCTGTCATTTACAGCCCAGACCCCCAATCATACATGGGGGAGAAATGGTATCAGCACAAATAACGTGCGCTGAAGCCGCTTCAGGTGTTAATACATCTCCCCCCGTGTGTCTCCATATCAACAGCTCCATTCATGCGCACAATCTGTGTGATGCTTTGCGTGACGCTCTGTGTGACGTTCTGTGTGACGCTCTGTGTGACGCTCTGTGTGACGCTCTGTGTGATGCATGCGTCCTAGGAGTTTTTATGGATTTTTGTGGATCCACAGTAGCAATAAATGGCTCAACTACATGAACATCTGCATTGCGTGCAGCTCTGAATCAGGCCCTTAGTACATTCATTGATGAGTCCATATCAGAGGCGTTACCAGGTCTGGTGACACCCGGTGCGCACTCTTATATATTCACATCTTGCGGTGGAACTGCGCGTCTGAAAAAGGTACATGGCCTAACAAACAGGCGTGGACTAACAAAAAGGGGACATGGCCTTGTGGGAATCCCTCCAGAGGCTAGTGCCTGCACTGTCGGCTCCTCCCCTGTGACAGGAACCAAGTGCTGATGGAGAATGTCATACTGCAGCACCAGGGGCATCTTAAGAGAGGAGGAGGCCCGTGTGCATTCCCCATCCAGGGCCCCCTACTCTCTCCCCAGCAGTGACGTGGCTCCACCGCAGCATAGACTCTAGGCACTAGAGTGTGCCCAGAGTCTACTACGCATGTGCAGATCTCTGGGGAAATGGCGCAACCACAATTTTCCCAGCAATTTCCTCACTGCGCATGCGTAAACCGCCAGAAGAAATGGCCGTGGAGGCCATTTTCTGGCATTTTTTGCAACGCTCATATACCCGACGCGGGACCTCGGAGAGGTACATTTTAGATAATATGGGTGTAGGGTGTGCCATGGTGGCCATTTTCCGGGTGTTTTTACAGCGCTGACACCAGCGCCGACGTGGGACTCCGGAAAGGTAAGAATAATATGGGTGTGCGGTGCAGGCCCCCCTGGACCCGGGGTCCCATATGTACCACACACCCTGCACCCATTATAGATATGCCCTGTGCAGCACCCAGCTCCTGTCACTGAAGTGGAGCTAGCATTTTGGTGTCACCCCCATAGAAACACCACTGGTCCATATAGGAACACCTTGATAATTAATGTTCTTTAAGGATCAGCAAATACGAGTCCCACAAATAGACATATTACCTTGCTCTGCAAAGTTTGATGTGTGACCTGAAAAGCAGCCTGAATGGGTTTCAGGCTGACGTGTCACCACATAAAGCTGAATCCTTTCCTAGGCGGTAAAGATATAATTAATGAGTATAAATAAACTAGAGATGAGCGGGTTCGGATCTCAGAGATGCGAACCCACCTGAACTTAGGGGATCCGAGTCAGATCCGAGCCGACTCGGATCTCAAAATGAGGCAAAACGTCATCATCCCGCTGTCGGATTCTCGCGGGTTTTGGATTGTATAAAAGGTCCCATGATCATCGCCATATTTCCTCCCAGCTGTGGAGAGTGAAGAGGGATGGAGCTGGGAGCTGTGCTGTGCTGCTGTGCATAGGGGCTGGCTACAGTTGTGTTGTCACTCATGGGCTGGCTGCTTAATGTCCATAAGGGCTGGCTGTTGTCCATATAGGGGGTGGCTGGCTGTTGTGAGGTTGTCCTGTCCATAGGGGCTGGCTGGCTGTTGTCCATAATCCAAAATGGCTGTTGTCCTGTCCATAGGGGTTGGCTGTAGTGTGTAAGAGCTGGCTGGCTGTTGTCCATAGGGGCTGGCTGGCTGTTCTGCTGTGCTGTCCAGGGGGTGCTCTGTCCATCAGGGGTGCTCTTTACTCCCAGGACTTCATTCAGAGCCGCTCGCAAAATGCGAGCGCTCGCTCTGAATGAGCCGCATCTCTAAAAAGAGCCGGCCTCCTGGCCGCTCACTAAGCTGTGGGTGACCACCCACAGCTTTATTGAGCGGCCAGGTTGATGGTCACAATGGTCAAGACCATCGCGACCATCGGGGCTTGCGACGAGACCCTTGTGGTAGGGTTTCATCTGCCGCAAGCCCCAGAGAGCTTCCGGCTCTAATAGAGCCAGAAGGTCTCCCACTGACATCACTGGTGATGTCAGTGGGGCCACCCACAAATGGCAGGCGCTCGTTTGGGAATGCCTCCTTTTGTGAAGCCACCCCTCCACCACGCCTACAACGATCACCATCGCCCACCGCCCCTTTTGTAGTGAGCCCCGGAGCGAGAGAATTTCTCTCTCACTCCGGGGCTTGCACAAGCGCAGTGTGGCCGCTGTGCGTGTGCAGAGCCTGACATCGACCCGCTTGTGAGCGCTCAAGCACTTGCGAGTGGGTCTGAATGAGACCCTCAGTGTGAAAAAAAATATATATTTTATTTTTATTTCTGTGTGTGCGTTAGCCACACTTATTATCAGTAACGTATGTGCGCAGGTGAGCAGCATGTGTCCTTTATCAAAGAGCTGCTGCCTAATTCAGGGGTCCTCCCCCCCAAGTGCCCCCTAAAAATGTTAATATTTTTTTTTTCTGTGTGTGTGCGTGTTAACAATCCTCACTTATCAGCAATGTAGCTGCACTAGGGATGTTGCTGTGTAATTTAACAAGTTTCTGCCTCTTTCAGGGGTGCTCTTCACCCGCAGTGTGAAAAAAATAAAAACATTTTTTGTGTGTGCATGTTAGCCAAACTTATCAGCAATGTAGGTGAGCAGGTGTGCTGTGCTGCCTGTGTCTCATTTATCAAGGAGCTGCTGCCTTGTTCATGGGTGCTCCCCCCAGTGTGAAAAAATTAAATCTTCACCCGCAGTGTAAAAATAATAAAAAACTATTTTTTTTTTGCGTGTTAGTCTCACTTATCAGCAATGTAGGTGCACATGGGTGCTGTGCTGCCTGTGCTCATTTATCAAGCGGCTGCTGCCTCATTCAGGGGTGCTTCCCCCCAGTGTGAAAAAAAAAATCCAAGTCCAAGTGTGTCCGCGATTGCCATGTGTGAGCCTGACCTTTCTAATACTGTACTTGAAGAGGATCATCCTTCCACCATTTGTGTGCCCTCTGCAAATGTGGGGATGAGCAGCACAAGTCAACATGCTGATGTAGATATCAAGGATGCTTCTGTGGAATTGCACGAGGAGGATGAGGAGGATATTTATGTAGTTGGTGATAACTACAAGGATGATGAGGATGTTGATGATGATGAGGCTGTTGATGCTGAGGATGTTAGTGTAAAAACTGTAAATCAGGCAACAGTTGTTGCCCATGGTGGGAAAAATCCCATTGTTGGAATGCCTGGGCAAAGGACCAAAATATCCACATCTCATGTGTGGAATAATTTCCACCCAAATCCGGACAACCTTTGCCAAGCCATTTGTAACCATTGTCATGTAACTAGTAGAGGTAAGGACCTTAACCATCTTGGAACCTCCTCCCTGTTATGTCCCTTGCAGTGCATTCATCAAATTGGAAAGGGTATTGAAACTTTTGGGACAAAAAACCTAACAACAATTAGTCAGTGTCACCTAGCTGCTCCCTTCTATCTGGATCCAAGCGCTTGCAATATCCACCACCAACAGCTGTATCATCATCAACATCCTCATTCGTGATCAGAAATAGTCCTGCATCCAATATCATAAGGACTTACTCCTCTCCTACCCGTTGTTCTTCAGAAGGATCCTTGAGTGTTACGCCTGCTGCTGATGTTGCTTTTGCTATGAGTGGATCTTACTCCCAGAAGGGGACCAGGAAGAAGACTACTTTTAGTAGTTCAAGTTCAACCAAACAATTGACTGTCACACAATCCTTTGGATTGGCAAACAAGTATAACAGCAAACACCCAGTTGCACAGCGGATTACTGAAGCCATAACAGCTATGCTGGTATTAGATGTGCAACCAGTTTCCATCATTAATGCAGTGTGTTTTACACAGTTAATGGAGGTCCTGTGTCCCCCCTACCATGTCCTTTCTAGAATCCACTTCTCTAGAATAGCAATTCCCAATCTGTATAAGGACATTAAAAAAAACGTATTAATGTCCTATTAATGTCCTCCGAAATGCCATTGTGCCCATTGTCCACTTAACCACAGATATGTGGACAAGTGGGACAGGGAAAACTAAAGATTTCATGACTGTGACAGCCCCCTGGGTAGGTGTATTGCCTCCAACAGCAGCAGCAGCATCTAAAAAATGCCAGCTCATTCAGAGGCAGGCTACTCTATGTATCACCAGTTTCACTAAGAGGCATACCACTGAGAACCTCTTAGAAAAACTCAGGGAAATCATTGCAAAATGGCTTACCCCACTTGGACTCTCCTCGGTATTTGTGATTTCAGACAATGCCAGCAATATTGTATGAGCATTACATCTGGGCAAATTTGAACACATCCCATGTTTTGCTCACGCAATTAATTTTGTGGTGCAAAATTTCTTAAAAAAATGACAGGGGCATGCAGGACATTCAACATCTGTGTATCATAGATTGCAGCACCAGCAAGAACTGTTGAATTTGCCCTGCCATCAGCTGAAGCACGAGGTAGTAACTAGGTGGAATTCTACCCTCTATATGCTTCAGCGGATGGAAGAGCAGACAAAGGCCATCCAAGACTACACTGCGGCCTATGACATAGGGAGAGGAGTGGGAATGCACCTTAGTCAAGCGCAGTGGAGAATAATTTCTGTGTTGTGCAAGGTTCTCAAACCCTTTGAACTTGCCACATGTGAAGTTAGTTCAGACACTGCCAGATTGAGTCAGGTCATTCCCCTAATCAGACTTTTGCAAAAGCAGCTTGAGAAACTGAAGGAGGAGCTGAAACAGAGTGATTCCGCTAAGTTTGTCGGACTTGTAGATCAAACCCTTCATTCACTTCGACAGGATCCAAGGGTCATCAATCTCTTGAAATCAGATCACTATATTTTGGCGACCATACTTGATCCTAGGTTTAAGTCATACTTTGTGTCTTTCTTTCCGACGGACATAAATCTGAAAAGATGCAAAGAGCTGGTTGTGAAAAAATTGTCAGCTCAAGCGGAACATGACATGGCAGCATCCCCTCCTTCATTTTCTACAGCTGCCAGGGAAAAACTAAATTTTCTTAAGAGACCCACTGCTGGTGGTGATGCAGATCAGTCAGCCAAACCTAATGACATCTGGTTGGGTTTGAAAGGACTGCCTACAATGAGTGACATGTCTACCATGACTTTGTCTGATACGGTCACCATTCAGAGAAATGTGTATGATTATTTTAGGGATAGTATCCAAATAGGCATGTCACTCAGTCCATTTCACTACTGGCAGGAAAAAGAGGCAATTTGGAGTTCCTTACACAAACTGGCTTTTCTGTACTTAAGTTGCCCACCCTCCAGTGTGTACTCTGAAAGAGTTTTCAGCACAGCCGGGAACCTTGTCAGTGATCGTAGTAGGAGCTTACTTCCCCAAAATGTGGAAAAGATGATGTTCATCAAAATGAATGACAAATGGGGATAACGATGATGACATCTAATCTGATGTATCGTAAAGCCAGTTTGTGTATGAGATCATTGTCACTATTATCCACTGTGCATTGGCAGCTTGTTTTGTGTGGGGGGTCCAAACAAACCAATAATTTCAGCCACAAGTGGCAGTCCCTGTCACTGAAGTGATTGGTTTGTTAAACTGTGAATGTCCTGTTTCATATATACAACATAAGGTTGGGTTGGAGGGCCCAAGGACAATTCCATCTTGTACCTTTTTCCTTTCCATTATGTGATGTTTGGGGCATTGCTGCCTGACATTTTTAATGTTATGATTTATGAATGTCCAGGAATTGTAATGGCCACAGACAGCATCTTCTGCATGCCACTTTAATTTTTTTTAAAGAAAATTCAGAACCAATTGCTGCTTGTTGTGTCAACCCGGCGGCACAAGTCGCACAACAGTGACATTCACCCAAGGGTTCTCAGCCCTCAAGGCTGCTACACGATCCAAAGGCCGCATCCTGCTTCACGGCCCAAAGGCCACCAGTCATCACTCCTCACCAGCCCTCAAGGCTGTAACAGCCGCAACTTGCCAAGAGTTCCAGCCCTCAAGGCTGTTGCAGGACTGGTTCCTTCCTAATCATAGCTCTGTATGCCACTACTACTCAGCCCGGATGCTGCATCAACAATTAACTATCAACTATCAATTCTTCAGCCAGTGGCTGCACCAATTATCAAGTATCAACTATTCTTACTTCAGCCAGTGGCTGCACCAATTATTATCAAGTATCAACTCTTCTTATTTCAGCCAATGGCTGCGCCAGCTATCAACTATCAATTCTTACTTCAGCTACTGGCTGCACCAATTATCAAGTATCATCTTTTTTTATTTCAGCCCGTGGCTGCACCAATTATCAAGTATCAACTCTTCTTACTTCACCCAGTGGCTGCACCAATTATCAAGTATCAACTCTTCTTACTTCAGCCAGTGGCTGCACCAACTATCAACTATCAATTCTTACTTCAGCCACTGGCTGCACCAGTTATCAAGGATCAACTCTTCTTACTTCAGCCAGTGGCTGCACCAATTAGCAAATATCAACTCTTCTTACTTTAGCCAGTGTCTGCGCCAACTATCAATTCTTCAGCCAGTGGCTGCACCAATTATCAAGTATCAACACTTCTTACGTCAGCCAGTGGCTGTGCAAACTATCAATTCTTCAGCCAGTGGCTGCACCAATTATCAAGTATCAACTCTTTTTTTCCAATATATATTTTTATTATATTTAGAACAACATATAATCACAGAATAAGCAGTCGGGTGAACAGGGTAAATACACTCATAAAGGGAGCACAATACAGATCACCAGAAACCGTACAATAAAATAACCTTATATACATACAAAAATATATGAATATAGCAGTACCATATAGAAAATAACTCAACAAAACATGAGAATCCAAACATAGAGCATTAGACATCACAAGGGAGTGAAAGAAGGCAGAGCAAAAAGCAGGGGGAGGAAGGGGAATATATCAACAATTACTATGTTTAGTAAAAATACTAGCAGCATACAGCTTATTTGAAAATAAATAAAAAACAAAAACAAAAAGACTATCCAAATAGTAGAGTATATTTAGGACAGTATGTGTGGGGGTGTCCCATAATTATTTGTACATCGTAGCAAAGGTAGTAGAGGACTTAAAGTCTAGCCATGGGCCCCAAACAACACAAAATTCTTAATTTCTTTCCACCCCCAATAGGAGATCGTCCATGGCCATATAGAGATCTAATCTATCAAACCATTCGTGGATGGTAGGTGAGGAAACAGATCTCCAGTGAACAGGAATCACCGCCTTGGCGGCACTATTAAGATGCTTCTGTAGAGACTTTTTATAAGCTGCTATAGAACCAGGAACTAGGTTCAATAACCAAAAGGAGGGATCAGTAGGTGTACCTCCACCTAAAAGTATATCATATATGGAGAAAACTTTCTTCCAAAAGGGTTTTATAATTGAGCAGTCCCACTATATATGCAGTGGGACTACATCTCCAACAGCTATTAGACATGTTGGGGATCATATTCGCCAGGGTTAGAGGGCAGCGATACCAACGGGACAGGACCTTAAATTGGGTTTCTATTACGGAGTAACTAACGGAACACGAGAAGGTAATGACAAAAACCTTCTGCCAGTCCTTCGGATTTAATTGCAGTTGCAATTCACGTTCCCAATCCTCCACAAATTTAAGCAGGGTTGAAAAAGAGTTCTCTATAAGGAGTTTATAGTCTTTGGAGAGAAAGTGCGTTGGGTGGGCAAGCGCCAGACACATTTCTTCAAAGTGGTCAAAGGTCTGCCACCAGCCACTCGTAGGTCTCTGCACTGGGCAAAATGTTTTAACTGTAGGTAACCCCAAACCTCAGAGTTTGGCAAAGACCATGTTGTCTGTAATTCACAAAAGAGTAACACACCTGTACTTCCCACCAGCTGGCCTACACGCGTCACTCCCAGCTGAAACCACACTCTAAAACTAGTTGTTAATGTACCTGGAGGAAAGTCAGGGTTTTCAAACAGTGGGGTCAGAGGCAAGAACAAGGAGGAGATCCAAGGCTGTCTCCGTAACTTATTCCACCTTGTCAATGTAGGTGTCAGGGCTCAGCCGGGGATCGGCGCCCGCTTACCGCACCGCCGGCTTCCCCTTTCTTCCTGGGTGGTCGGTCGGCCTGCGCGACGGCGGGGGAGAAGCTGAGGATTCTCCCCGCTTGCTGTGGCTTCCTGGAGGGCTGGTGTCCGGCATCTCAAATCCGGACATGGGCGCCGCCATGACAGTCGGCCCATGTGACTGGATCCTTCCTCCTGATAGGCTCATTTCCAGCTGATGCTGTGCACCTGTCTAAGGGTTCCCCTGGGTATAAAACTGTCCCACAGGTTATGGGAAATTGCCTGAACAAAGGTTGTCTCCTAGCGTGCCTTAGTGAGTTCCCGGTCCAGGTTCCTATTCATCCGTACAGCAGCAGTGTTACCACCTTTACCTGTGTGCCTAAAACATCTCTGGTGAATACCCATGCAGCAGTGTTACCACCTTTACCTGTGTGCCTAAACATCTCTGGTGAATACCCGTGCAGCAGTGTTACTACCTTTACCTGTGTGCCTTTACGTCTCTGGTGAATACCCGTGCAGTAGTGTTACTACCTTTACCTGTGTGCCTTTACGTCTCTGGTGAAAACCCGTGCAGCAGTGTGACCATCCCCACTTGTGTGCCTCACGTCTCCCGTGGACATCCGTGCTACAACATTTACCACCTCTACCCATGTGCCTTCTATCTCTGGTGACGTCTCAAGTAACCGTGAGTCGCTTCCCACTTTGAAAGCCTTATTGACGTTTTTGATCCTCGTGTCAAGTTGTTGTCTATACAGTATTTTCAGGGACTGTGTTGTGCCTAACAGGCATATCCTCGCTGGGCCACGGGTGTAGTGTCTCTATCCCTGCAGGGCTTGGGTACCTGGTCAAAGGACCGCGACCTGCTCACGCGGGTGCAGCTAAGCCCATATCCCAATTGGAGGGGTCACTGGCGAACACCATCCTGTGGGTTAGACTCCGCACCTTTGCCCAGGTCTCGCCAACACTCAAGACCTGTGGATGAGGAGAACGTACATCGAGGCCCCTCGTCTCCGTTTCTTTCCACAACTGAGGCCCACCACGTCCTCTTCTCCAGTTTCAGACATGACAGTTTGTTCAGGCCCAATGGAGGCTGCAGGATCCCAAGGTACTGGGTCTCTGCAAGAGTTGACCTCTCGGATGAACAACCAGGAGGCGCAACAACAAGTGGCTCAGTATTTACAGGAGCTCTTGAGGCAACTGGTTTCGATCCAAACCACGTTGGCTTCTATTCTCCCGGTTCCCCCGCCTGCGGTTCCTGTACCTTCTCCATCAGGTCCTCCACCGGTGGTTCCTACTCCCAAACCCCGACTACAGCTTGCCACTCCAGAAAGGTTTGATGGCGACCCCAGGTGGTGCCGCGGGTTCATCAACCAATGTGAAATCCAATTCGAATGCCTTCCCCAGAACTTTCCCATGTCTCGGGCCAAAGTAGCATATGTGATTTCATTATTAACAGGAGCAGCGTTAGACTGGGTCTCCCCTCTATGGGAACGGGCCGACCCCATCGTATCTACCTACAAGGAATTTGTTTCCGCATTTAAGAGAATTTTTGATGATCCAGGCCGTTCTGCTTCTGCATCCTCTGACCTCCTCCGAGTGCGACAGGGCACACGGTCCGTGGGGCAGTATGTAGTCCAATTTCAGACCCTGGCATCTGAATTAAAATGGAACGAGGAAGCTCTTAAAGCCTCCTTCCTTCATGGGCTCTCTGAGAGGATGAAGGATGAGCTTGCCTCCAGAGATTTGCCAGAATCCTTCGCTGACGTTATCTCTCTCTGTATCAAAATTGACCTTCGCCATCGGGAAAGATGGGCTAGTATGGGAAGAGGTGAACGTCTACCAGTCCGCTCTTCAGCTGTTAGTCCGCCTATACCCACCCTAGCTAGTGAAGACGAACCAATGCAGGTCAACAGAGCCAAACTCACCCCGGCAGAGCGCAATAGACGCTTCCAAAATAAATTGTGTATCTATTGCGCTGCACCTAACCACATTCTGAGGAATTGTCCTTTACTTGCGGGAAATGCGAAACCCTGACTGAAGTAGGGAGCATTCAGTTGGGGGTTATTCTCAAGCCATCCCAATTATCCGAAAGTCTTTTAGTAGTGTCGCTTTCCCATAAGTCCAGGACAAGAAAGGTTCACGCTTTAATTGATTCTGGTGCTGCTGGTAATTTTATTGCAGAGAGATTGATTCACACCTTGGGTATTCCAGTCGTTTCCCTACCTAATAAATTGTTACTGTCTGGTCTAGATGGTAAAACTCTGGTGGAGTTACCCATTTCTTCACTCTCTCATCTGGTGTCTGTCCAAATTGGGTGTCTACATCATGAAATGCTGGAATTTTTTGTGTTACCCGAATCCTCCTATGAGCTGGTATTAGGGCTGCCCTGGTTGAGAAAACACAATCCTGTGTTCAACTGGGATGCTATGCAAATCCTATCCTGGGGTTCACAGTGTTTCCAAGATTGTTTGACCAAGGTCGTTCCAGTATGTAACCAAGCGATGGTTGCCAACTCGGCTAAGAAGTCCCTTCGACCAGAGTCTTCTAAACACTCCCCCCAGCCGGGCTTGCCCGAGGCTTATCAAGACTTCGCTGACGTATTTTGTGAACAAGCCGCAGATAAACTGCCTCCGCATCGACCTTGGGATTGTGCCATTGATTTGCTTCCTGGGAAAAGTCCTCCACGTGGCCATATTTACCCTTTGTCCGTGCCTGAGACCGCGGCCATGGAGGAATACATTAAGGAAAACCTTGCTAAAGGATTCATTCGGCCTTCTTCTTCTCCTGCAGGGGCAGGTTTCTTTTTTGTAGGGAAAAAGGATGGTGGACTCCGGCCCTGTATAGATTATCGAGGGTTAAATCAAATCACCATAAAAAATCGGTACCGGCTACCTGTAATTTCAGAACTGTTTGACAAGGTTCAAGGGGCTCAGGTTTTCACGAAGCTGGATCTACGTGGTGCGTATAATCTGATTCGAATTAAAACCGGGGACGAGTGGAAGACCGCGTTCAATACCAGAGACGGACACTTTGAGTACCTCGTAATGCCCTTCGGTCTTTGTAATGCACCAGCTATTATTCAAGGTTACGTCAACGAGGTCTTCCGGGATATTCTTCATAAATTTGTTGTGATTTATCTCGATGATATTTTAATCTTTTCCAGAGATTTACAGAGTCATCGTCTTCATGTACGGGAGGTATTGTTCCGCCTTCGCACTCATCACCTCTTCGGGAAACTTTCCAAATGTATGTTTCACCAAACTTCAGTACCTTTTTTAGGCCATATTATCTCCGGGGGGACTCTCCAGATGGATCCTGATAAACTAAAGGCAATCTCTGAATGGCCCCTGCCTACGTCGTTAAAAGGTACTCAGTGTTTTCTAGGATTCGCAAACTATTACAGGAGGTTTATTCCACACTTTTCTACACTGGTAGCACCCATTACCTCCCTCGCAAGGAAAGGAGCCAATCCTTCTAAATGGTCTGTTCCAGCAGTACAAGCCTTTCAAAACCTAAAAGGTGCCTTTTCTCGAGCTCCCATTCTCTGTCAGCCTCAAATAGACAAATCATTCATTGTGGAGGTGGACGCATCCTCCGTTGGAGTAGGCGCGGTATTATCTCAGTCTGCTGAAGATGGGAAGATGCATCCTTGTGGATTTTTCACCCGTAAATTTTCCCCTGCCGAGAGAAATTATACGATTGGCGACCAAGAACTTCTAGCCATGCGCCTAGCCTTAGAGGAATGGCGGTATCTTCTGGAAGGGGCCAAATTTCCTGTCACGATTATTACAGACCATAAGAATCTGATCTATCTACAAACTGCACACCGGTTAAATGCCAGGCAGGCGCGATGGTCACTTTTTTTTTCTAGGTTTGATTTAAAACTCCAGTTTCGTCCTGGTGTGTTGAACAAGAAGGCCGATGCATTATCTCGCTCCTTCATGACTAACTTGGAGGAGGAGGAGTGTTCTCAAGTTCGTTCCATTTTTGACCCAATTGTATTTGCTCCTACTCAAGTAGTGTCCTTGCCACCTGGGAAAATTTTTGTACCTCTTAAGTTACGTAAAAAATTGCTGGTTTGGGCTCATTCATCCTTGTTCGCAGGTCACACTGGAATCACCAAGACCTACCAGTTCTTACTTCGATCGTACTGGTGGCCGACCATGAAGAAGGATGTCACGGAGTTTGTCCGCTCCTGTATCAAATGCGCCCAACATAAAACTCCGCGTAGACAGATGGTTGGTCCTCTTCGTCCCTTGTCTATCCCAACTGCTCCTTGGACCCACATCTCAATGGATTTTATTTCTGAATTACCTCGGTGCAAGGGACATAACACGGTATGGGTGGTCGTGGATCGCTTTTCTAAAATGGCACATTTTATCCCGCTCGTTGGCCTTCCTTCTGCTCCAAAACTTAGCAAAAAATTTTATTCGAGACATCTTCAGATTACACGGTCTCCCCAGGGAAATAGTCTCTGATCGAGGTGTTCAATTTACAGCCAAATTCTGGAGAGCCCTGTGTAGTACCTGTGGAATCAAACTGAACTTTTTCTCAGCCTACCACCCACAGTCGAATGGTCAAATGGAAAGGGTCAATCAAGAGCTGGAGACCTTCATTAGGCTCTTTGTGTCATCTTCCCAGGATGATTGGGTGGACCTCCTGCCATGGGCAGAGTTTTCTCATAACTTTAAATTCCATTCTTCCTCTAAATCCACTCCTTTTTTTACGGTTTTTGGTAGACATCCACGAGTTCCAGATTTCCAGAAGCTTCCATCTATAGATGTTCCAGCTGTGAATCAAGAGATTCAATCCTTCTCAGTTCTATGGAATAAAATTCACTTATCTCTAAAGCAATCTTCTAGGAATTACAAAAAATTTGCGGACAGGAAACGTTTGGCGGTTCCCCTGTTGAGAGTCGGGGACAGGAACTGGTTATCTTCCAAAAATATTCGCTTAAGAGTGCCGTCCATGAAACTTGCTCCGCGTTTTATCGGTCCATATCGTATCATTAAAATAATCAGTCCAGTAACTTATAAATTGGAACTTCCCCCTCAAATGAAGATTTCAAATACTTTTCACGTTTCGCTCTTACGGCCCCTCGAGCTCAATTGTTTTCAGAAGTGTTCCCCTAAATTGCCTCAGGTCAAGACATTACAAGGCACTGAATTTGAGGTGGAAAAGATCTTGGATTCCCGGCACAGATTCCACACCTTTCAATATCTCATCGATTGGAAGGGCTACGGCCCCGAGGAAAGGGCCTGGATCAGAGCCTCTGATGTACACGCTCCGCGACTAATCCAGAGTTTTCATAGGCGATTCCCAGATAAGCCTGGTGGGTGTTCAGTGCCCACCCTTAAAGGAGGGGGTACTGTCAGGGCTCAGCCGGGGATCGGCACCCGCTTACCGCACCGCCGGCTTCCCCTTTCATCCTGGGTGGTCGGTCGGCCTGCGCGACGGCGGGGGAGAAGCTGAGGATTCTCCCCGCTTGCTGTGGCTTCCTGGAGGGCTGGTGTCCGGCATCTCAAATCCGGACATGGGCGCCGCCATGACAGTCGGCCCATGTGACTGGATCCTTCCTCCTGATAGGCTCGTTTCCAGCTGATGCTGTGCACCTGTCTAAGGGTTCCCCTGGGTATAAAACTGTCCCACAGGTTATGGGAAATTGCCTGAACAACGGTTGTCTCCTAGCGTGCCTTAGTGAGTTCCCGGTCCAGGTTCCTATTCATCCGTACAGCAGCAGTGTTACCACCTTCACCTGTGTGCCTAAAACATCTCTGGTGAATACCCGTGCAGCAGTGTTACCACCTTTACCTGTGTGCCTAAACATCTCTGGTGAATACCCGTGCAGCAGTGTTACTACCTTTACCTGTGTGCCTTTACGTCTCTGGTGAATACCCGTGCAGCAGTGTTACTACCTTTACCTGTGTGCCTTTACATCTCTGGTGAATACCCGTGCAGCAGTGTGACCATCCCCACCTGTGTGCCTCACGTCTCCCGTGGACATCCGTGCTACAACATTTACCACCTCTACCCATGTGCCTTCTATCTCTGGTGACGTCTCAAGTAACCGTGAGTCGCTTCCCACTTTGAAAGCCTTATTGACGTTTTTGATCCTCGTGTCAAGTTGTTGTCTATACAGTATTTTCAGGGACTGTGTTGTGCCTAACAGGCATATCCTTGCTGGGCCACGGGTGTAGTGTCTCTATCCCTGCAGGGCTTGGGTACCTGGTCAAAGGACCGCGACCTGCTCACGGGGTGCAGCTAAGCCCATATCCCAATTGGGGGGGTCACTGGCGAACACCATCCTGTGGGTTAGACTCCGCACCTTTGCCCAGGTCTCGCCAACACTCAAGACCTGTGGATGAGGAGAATGTACATCGAGGACCCTCGTCTCCGTTTCTTTCCCCAACTGAGGCCCACCACGTCCTCTTCTCCAGTTTCAGACGTGACAGTAGGGCCAATAGTGGGATGAGTTATAATGGAAACTTTGGACAACCAAGGATATATGGATATTGAAGTTGGAAGGGAATGATTTTCCAAGATAACCCACTGCTTACCATCCTCTAATCTAAACCAGTCAAGTATCCTACCAAGCATGATAGCATCGTAGTATGTAGGAAAATGAGGGAGTTGAAACCCCCCTAAATGTTTTTGTCGAAACAGAATGTCATGTTTAAAACGAGGTCTCTGTCCTCCTCACTCAATCTCTCACCAGTCTATGTAGTTCAAGAAACCACTTTTTTGTTATATGAATAGGAAGAGCCTGTAATAAATAGAGTACCCTCGGGAGAATATTAATTTTCACTATACTGATTATTCCGAACCATGAAAAGATTTTGCGTCGCCAATCCCCAAGTTCAGGTCTAAAATTTTGAAGCAGAGGGGAAAAATTATCCATGAAGAGACAGGATAGATCAGAATTTAGGACCACCCCGAGATATTTTAAGCTAGACGAATGCCAGGCAAAACCAAATGACTGTTTTAGCATAGAAACAGAGTGGGGGGGGGGTGTTGACAGATTGACAGCCACAGATTTCGAGTAATTCACCTTAAAATTTGATAGTAGGCCAAATCTATTGAATTCAGCTATGAGGTTGGGGATCGAGATGACTGGGTTTGATAAAATCACCAATAAATCATCGGCGAATAATGGCAATTTATATTCTTTGTTTCCAACTATAAAGCCTGAGATGTCGGAGTTGCGTCGTATAGTGCAGGCTAAAGCTCCATACAAAGTATGAAAATAAAGGGGGAAATGGGGCATCCCTGACATGTGCCATTGTTCATTTATACTGGCTCTGACAGAGAACCGTTAATCTTAATACGAGCAGTGGGGAATCGATACAATGCCATTACCCTCTGAAAACAAATAGGACCCAAGCATCGGTGGAAAGTAGCACCATCGGGATAGTGCTGCTGAAAGCCAAGTGCATAAGGTCGATGATCTTGGTGGTGTTATCCTGAGCCTCTCGGCCCGGTATGAACCCCACCTGATCAGAGTGAATGAGCATGGGGAGCAGTGTTTTAAGTCTGTTGGCAATCAGTTTAGCAAATAGTTTCACGTCTGCATTAAGGAGCGAGATTGGGCGGTAACTGGGACACTGAGCAGGGTCCTTACCCACTTTATGAATAACTGCAATATGTGCTTCTAAGGACTGGGCTGAAAAACATTTATCTGTGGAAATCTCATTAAAGACCCAGAGCATTTTGGGGAGCAACAATTCATCAAAAGTTTTGTAGTAGAACACTGTGAAGCCATCAGGTCCTGGGCTTTTGCCAGAAGGGGTAGACTTAAGGGCCTCTTTTAATTCTGTTAGGGAAAATGGGGTATCAAGCCAAGACTGGTTAGCTGGAGACAGCTTGGGGAAATCAGACTCCTGGAGATACTAGGCGACTACATCTCGGAAGGAGGCAGATTCCACAGGAGTTTGGGTATCAGAGAGATTATAAAGTTTGGAGTAATAGGAGTGGAAAACTGTCACAATATCTTGGGTAAGAGTATGACCTTTACCAGAGGAGTCCTTAATTATTTTATTTATTTATTAACAGTTTCTTATATAGCGCAGCATATTCCATTGCGCTTTACAATTGGAAACATTTATAGAACAAAACAGGGTAATAACAGACAGACATAGAGGTTAGAGGGCCCTGTTTGCAAGCTTACAATCTATAGGGAAATAGGCATTGATACATAAGAATAGGTGCTATATATTGCAATTAGGTCCAGCCACAATACAAAGTTTCTTGGTGGGCTGCATGATCCAGTCACACAAGAATGTCAGCCAAATGTCAGGAGTATGTGAAAGAAAGACAGTGTGTGAGGTTATGTGTGGACTGTGAGAGGGGATGTAATAAGACATGGAAGCTATGAAGGTTATGTGGTCGGTTCTGGAATCTGATAAGCTTGTCTGAAGAGGTGAGTTTTCAGGGAACGCTTGAAGGATTGAAGATTAGAGGTAAGTCTTATTGTGCATGGTAAGGCATTCCATAGAGTGGGTGCAGCCCAAAGAAAGTCCTGTAACCGTGAATGGGAGCAAGTAATGCGTGGGGATGAGAGACGCAGATCTTATGCTGAGCGGAGAGGTCGGGTAGGGAGATATTTTGAGATGAGGGAAGAGATGTATGTTGGTGTGGTTTGGTTAATGGCCTTATATGTAAGTAACAGTATTTTGTATTGAATACGGTAGAAAACCAGCAGCCAATGGAGGGACTGACAGAGCGGGACAGCAGACGATGAACGTTTGGCAAGGAAGGTAAGCCTCGCAGCTGCAGTAATAATGGATTGTAATGGCGATTGCCTGTTTTTGGGAAGACCAGCAAGGAGACCATTGTAATATACAATGCGGGAAATAATGAGTGCATGGATTAGAGTTTTTGCAGTGTCTTCTGTAAGATATGGTCGAATTTTGGATATGTTTTTTAGATGTATGTAACATGATTTTGAGACAGATTGAATGTGGGGAACAAAGAACAGTTCAGAGTCAAGGATGACACCAAGGCAGCGAGCTTGTGGGGCGGGGTGGATTGTTGAGTTATCAACAGTGATAAATAGATCAGGTTGGTAACTGTTATTGGCCGGTGGAAATATAATTAATTCTGTTTTAGAAATATTAAGTTTCAGGTGGCGAGATGACATCCAAGATGAAATGGCAGAAATACATTCAGTGACACGGACCAATACAGATGGTGATAAATCTGGAGAGGATAGGTAGATTTGAGTATCATCCGCATACAGATGGTACTGAAATAGATTGAGAATAGCAAAGGACCTAAAACAGAGCCTTGGGGTACTTCACCTGATAAATGTAGCGAAGAGGAGGCAGAATCCGAAAAATGAACAGAAAGAGAGCGATCAGATAGGTAGGAAGAGAACCAAGAAAGAGCTGTGTCCTTAAGACCTAGGGATTGTAATGAAGAGAGTGGTCAACAGTGTCAAAAGCAGCAGAGAGATGTAGAAGAATTAGGAGTGAGTAATAGCCTTTAGCCTTGGCAGTGACCAGATAATTTACTACCTTAGTCAGTGCTGTCTCTGTGGAGTGCTGGGAACGAAAGCCACACTAAAGTGGGTCCAATAAGTTGTGGGTGTTAAGAAAGTGTGTGAGGCGAGTGTAGACAAGTCTCTCCAGTAGCTTAGAGGGGCATGGGAGCTGGGAGATAGGACGGTAATCATCTGAATATAAGAAGTGGCCCTCTGTGTACAAAGAGCCCTTGCTAAATATTTGCCGGGTTTATTGCCCCACTGAAAAAAGCGGTTTCTACATAGTCTGAAATACCGTTTTATTCTATTGAAGAGCAGTTTCTTCAAAGCAGCTCTTGTATCCTTTAAATGTGCTAGCACTGTGTTGGACGGGGCTGATTTATGGGAGTTTCTAAGTCCTCAAGTTTCTGTAAAAGGATAAGTTTCGGACCTTCTTTTTCTATTTTTAGTATGGAACCCAATTGTTTTAATTTACCCCTTAAGACACATTTGTGGGCTTCCCACACTGTGACCCCCGAGACCTCTGGGGTTTCATTGAGGGAAAAATAGTCACTAATAGTTTCGGTCACCTTTGATTTACAACGGGTATCAGTAAGAATAGTTTAATTTAGTCGCCATGTGCACTGCTTGGCGTAGAGATAGGAGGTTCATAACATCAGAGAGATGGGAGCGTGGTCAGACCATGTCATTGGGCCTATGGAAGTATGTCTAAGTAAATGGAGGAACCTATGGGACAGGAAAAAGTAGTCTAGCCTTGAGTAAATGTTATGGGGAGTAGAGTAAAAAGTGTAGTCTCTAACATCTCAATTCTGGAGCCTCCACGTGTCAACCAGCTGGTGTTCATGCAGGGTGCGCCTTACCATACGGTGAAATTTAGAGGATCATCTGCCAGAAGCACTAGAGACATCAAGTTCCGGCTGCACAGTCCAATTCATATCTCCTCCCACCACAAGAATACCTTCCGCCAAAGCGTACACCTTATCCAACATCCTAACAATGAAGGCTAGTTGGTTCTGGTTAGGGACATAGAGATTAACAAACATATATGATTGACCATATAATTTGCATTTGTTTAAAAGAGCCCTACCCTCATCTAGACTGAATCTTTCCAGTTCTTGGAACGGGAGCCGCCTGGAAATAAGATGGCAACCCCTAATGTTTTACCTTTACTATTATTGCTAAAGAAGGTCAAGGGGAAGTTATGGTCCTTGAGTAGGGGAGCAGCACCACATTTAAAATGAGTTTCCTGTATAAAGGCTACATCTGACCTTGCAGTGTATAGATCTCGGAGAGCTCTAGAGCGTTTCTGAGGTATATTTAAACCTTTAGCATTAATTGATACTACTTGAATAGTCGATGCTCGTTTATCAGCTGCCATCATATGTGTGGAACAGCGCTAAAAAGGGATAAGGGAAAGGGAGAGCAACAACAGGGAAGAAAGGAGAGAGGGTAACAGAATAGACAATATACATACATAATATAACAAACAAATACAAACGAGTGCAAAATTCCCTGGAAGTACGGATACGGTAACTACATCCAAAACCAAGGAAAAACATAGGCGGATCATGGGGTCACTAAGGATCAGTGACACCGACAACCATCAAAACAACAGGACATTATATGAAAAAACACCGAAAAAAAAGAGAAAAAAAAGAGCCACATATAGAGACAAGAAATCCTGTGCTGGGAAATTAATAAGAAAAATCTATAATTTCTGGCCCTGAGAAAAAAAAAACAAATACACGAGATCATGGCATTACAGGGCGGCTGACTAACAAAATTTCTTTGTAACAAAATTTGAAAAACAGAAAAAAAAAAAGGAGGTTGAGATACATATATGGAGAGCAATATGGGTAAAGGACAAAGGGCCTGATTCAGAGCCGCTCGTAATCGGCCGCTCGTTCGTTCCTACCGAAGTTCGCACAACTGCGCATGCGTACAGATTTTAATACGCATGCGCGAACCAGTCAGTGCGGCCGAAAATCATGTGCTCGCTAAATAGCGAATGCCTGCTATTTTGAGTGACAGAATGAGGAGTTTGTGGGTGGTAACAGGGGAAGGTGCTTGAAATCGGGGAGTGGAGATCCGAACGCAGGCGTGCTTAAAGGTCAAAATGGGCATTTTAAGGGTGTGCATAATTAACAAAGCAGCGTCATTGACCACGTCACTTGGTTGTTTTATAGTCAGAACTGCTCGCATGATTGTGGTAGGAAAAACCAACCACAAGAATAGCGAGCAGTTCAGACGCCTTTCGATGTACTCGATTAATCTCATAAATAGCGGACATGACGTATGATGCGAGCGGCCAGGGGGCGTTTTTTTCAAAATTATGTTCGCATGTTTTGTTCGCTCGTTCAGACATAGAGGCGTGAACAGACCGCAAAGAGTGAACGGTTCATTTAAATAGCCAGCCCCTTTTTCTGAATGAGCGAGCGCAAATAGCATCCGGCTCTGAATCAGGCCCAAAGAACGTAATGAGACTCCATCAAGGGGGTGAAGGGTTCTGAGTATCTTGCCAGCTCTTGGGAGATTTCGTACCTCTATCAACAAGCTGCCAATTATTCTCACCCATAGAGAGAGTTGGAGGTATAGAGTCTAGAAGATGATCCCACCAGTCAGATAAGGCTATCAATGGAATTCCCAGGTCAGAGCAAAAGATAGGCAAGTCATCTGGTTCGGGCAACCTGTAAACTAAATGGGAAGCCCCATCTATATTTGATACCTAATTTCCTTAACTCCGCCGTAAGAGGATGCAAGGCTCTACGGTTTTGAAGAGTGGTCCAAGAGAGATCTTGGAAGATTTGCATCCACTGGCCATCAATATCAATTCCATCCAGACGTCGTACCTTGCAAAGGATGTCTTCTTTCTGAGCATAATAATGCAGGTGGCAGATTACATCCCTAGGACGGTCTGTAGAGGAACCTCTCGGCCGGAGGGCTCGGTGTGCTCTGTCAAACATAATGGAGGAGTTTGAGTCTTGTTCGAGGACCTCATTAAAGATTCTAGTGAGGAGGTCTATGAGACCCTGTGAAGGGACGTCTTCAGAGATACCTCGAAGCCGCAGGTTATTTCTCCTCCCTCTATTATCCAGGTCTTCCAAACGGCTTTGTAGTTGTTTGAATTCAGTCGCCTGCCGAATCACAGCTTCACGAAGAGCATTATGAGAAATTACTGAGGCGTCTGTGAATTCTTCAAGGGAAGATAACCGAGTGCCCAGATGGGATATATCAGATTTGATGGTACTAAGGGCCTGATTCAGAGCCGGATGCTATTTGCGGACGCTCGTTCTAAAAAAGGGGCCGGATATTTAAATTGAGCGCTCGCTCTTTGCGGTGTGTTGACACCTCTATGTCTGAGCGAGCGTCCGAAAAATGCGCTCGCTATTTTGTAAAGACGCCCCTTTGCCGTTCGTATCACACGTCATCTCCGTATTTATTAGATTAATCGGGAACATCGAAAGACATCTGAACTGTGCTTGTGGTAGGATTTCCTTCCCGCTATCACTGCGAGCAGTTCAGGCTAAAAGACAACCAAGTGACGTGGTCAATGACGCTCCTTTACTAATTATGCACTCCCATTAAACCCCCTTTTGACCGTTAGGCACGCCTGCATTTGGATCTCTACTCCCCGTTTTCAAGCACCTTCCCCTGTTACAACCCACAAATGGTACATTCTGTCAATCAAATTAGCAGCCCCTCGCTGTTTTATGAGCGCACGATTTGCAACCGCAATGACTGTTTTGTGCATTACGACCCATATGCATGCGCAGTTGTGCGAACATCGCTCAGAGCAAATGAGCGTCCGCTTACGAGCGGCTCTGAATCAGGTCCTAAGTTCCGTGCCTATAGTGTCCCATAGACTGTGTTCTAACTGTCCCGTAGACTGTGTCGCACTGTTCTCCATTTGAGAGGATGCATCAGAGGATGGCGAGTGCTGAGAAGAGTGTGGCATGGGACTGGAACCAGATGGAGTAGGATTTGAATGGTTGGAAGAACTGTCGCATACCGGGACGGATCGAAGTGCTGACAGGTTGTGCAGAGTATCTCTTGGAATCACACTTTTTATCTTTCCCCATGGAAGAGCTGGAAAGGTGGAAAAGAAGGTTGAGAAATTATATACTTTTGGAGAAATCTCATTATATAGGTGGTGGGTATCAAAAGTAAGGCTGTCGTTGGTCACGTCTCCCCATTGCGGTGGTTAAGCCAACGTCATGTCAGCAGCAAACCTAAGCAGTGGGCACTAAATAGTACCCAGCAGAGAGGCATCACATCTCCCCATTCAGGAGCAGCAGATCAGGTAGGGCAGATAGGAACAGTGAGAGGGGTTGCAGTGGAGTGAGCCAGCAGGGAGAGAGGAGGTAGTGTTACAGTCACTAATATGCTGGTGCCTGCGAGATGTAGTCCCCTCTTGAAATATCCCTTTGCACCAGTACCTGAGGCTGGAGTTAACTTCTGCAGGGGATGAGCGGAGAGAGGGATTAATTGAGGTCGCTTAATGTTGTAACAGCAGCGAGGAGTCAGAGGACAAGATGGCGCCCATCACCGGAGGTAGACAATGGTGGCCCCGTCAGCGGCTAAAGATCATCTCCTGCAGGAAGGTAAGTGTTGATGGGGACACGGAGAGGGATGCCAGCAGAGGATGTGTCCAGGGGAGAGCAGTCCCGTATGTCCTTGAACCTGAACACGCTCTCTGGCGCACGCTGGGGACGGAGCTCTACCTGAGCCCGCAGCTTCTGCCTCCTTAGTAAGCCACAGCATCAGGAGCTGCCGATCACAGCAGAGCGGGGTTGGGAAGGCACTGCTCCATCGGCGTAAGTCAGGGGATTCCACGGGGAGCACCAACTGGGGGAGAGATCCACTTGGGAGCCACTACGGGGTCACTTATAGCGGGAGATCCGGGGAGATGCGACTGCTCCAGATGCCGCTCAGGCCACGCCCCTTTAGTATCAACTCTTTTTACTTCAGCCAGTGTCTGCACCAAATATCAAGTATCAACTCTTCTTACTTCAGCCAGTGTCTGTGCCAACTATCAATTCTTCAGCCATTAGCTGCACCAATTATCAAGTATCAACTCTTCTTACTTCAGCCAGTGGCTGCGCCAACTATCAATTCTTCAGCCAGTGGCTGCACCAATTATCAAGTATCAACTCTTCTTACTTCAGCCAGTGGCTGGCCAACTATCAACTATCAATTCTTACTTCAGCCAGTGGCTGCACCAATTATCAAGTATCAACTCTTCTTACTTCAGCCAGTGGCTGAACCAATTATCAAGTATCAACTCTTCTTACTTCAGCCAGTGTCTGCGCCAACTATCATTTCTTCAGCCAGTGGCTGCACAAATCATCAAGTATCAACTCTTCTTACTTCAGCCAGTGGCTGCACCAATTATCAAGTATCAACTCTTCTTACTTCAGCCAGTGGCTGAACCAATTATCAAGTATCAACTCTTCTTACTTCAGCCAGTGGCTGCGCCAACTATCAATTCTTCAGCCAGTGGCTGCACCAATTATCAAGTATCAACTCTTCTTACTTCAGCCAGTGGCTGCATCAACTATCAATTATCAGTTCTTCAGCCAGTGGCTGCACCAATTATTAAGTATCAACTCTTTTTACTTCAGCCAGTGGCTGCGCCAACTATCAACTACCAATTCTTACTTCAGCCAGTGGGTGCACCAATTATCAAGTATCAACTCTTCTTACTTCAGCCAGTGGCTGCACCAATTATCAAGTATCAACTCTTCTTACTTCAGCCAGTGGCTGTGCCAACTATCAATTCTTCAGCCAGTGGCTGCACCAATTATCAAGTATCAACTCTTCTTACTTCAGTCAGTTGTTGCACCAATCATCAAGTATCAACTCTTCTTACTTCAGCCAGTGGCTGCATCAATTATCAAGTATCAACTGTTCTTACTTCAGCCAGTGGCTGCACCAATTATCAAGTATCAACTCTTCTTACTTCAGCCAGTGTCTGCGCCAACTATCATTTCTTCGGCCAGTGGCTGCACCAATCATCAAGTATCAACTCTTCTTACTTCAGCCAGTGGCTGGCCAACTATCAATTATCAGTTCTTCAGCCAGTGGCTGCACCAATTATCAAGTTCAACTCTTCTTACTTCAGCCAGTGGCTGAACCAATTATCAAGTATCAACTCTTCTTACTTCAGCCAGTGGCTGCGCCAACTATCAATTCTTCAGCCAGTGGCTGCATCAATTATCGAGTATCAACTCTTCTTACTTCAGGCAGTGGCTGCGTCAACTATCAATTAACAGTTGTTCAGCCAGTGGCTGCACCAATTATTAAGTATCAGCTCTTTTTACTTCAGCCAGTGGCTGCACCAATCATCAAGTATCAACTCTTCTTACTTCAGCCAGTGGCTGCGCCAATTATCAACTACCAATTCTTACTTCAGCCAGTGGCTGCACCAATTATCAAGTATCAGCTCTTCTTACTTCAGCCAGTGGCTGCACCAATTATCAAGTATCAACTTTTCTTACTTCAGCCAGTGGCTGCAGCAATTATCAAGTATCAACTTTTCTTACTTCTGCCAGTGGCTGCACCAATTATCAAGTATCAACTCTTCTTACTTCAGCCAGTAGCTGTGCCAACTATCAATACTTCAGCCAGTGGCTGCACCAATTATCAAGTATCAACTCTTCTTACTTCAGCCAGTGGCTGCGTCAACTATCTATTATCAGTTCTTCAGCCAGTGGCTGCACCAATTATTAAGTATCAACTCTTTTTACTTCAGCCAGTGGCTGCACAATCTATCAATTCTTCAGCCAGTGGCTGCACCAATTATCATGTATCAACTCTTCTTACTTCAGCCAGTGGCTGCGTCAACTATCAATTATCAGTTCTTCAGCCAGTGACTGCACCAATTATTAAGTATCAACTCTTTTTACTTCAGCCAGTGGCTGCACCAATTATCAAGTATCAACTCTTCTTACTTCAGCCAGTGGCTGCACCAATTATCAACTACCAATTCTTACTTCAGCCAGTGGCTGCACCAATTATCAAGTATCAGATCTTATTACTACAGCCAGTGGCTGCACCAATTATCAAGTATCAACTTTTCTTACTTCAGCCAGTGGCTGCACCAATTATGAAGTATCAACTCTTCTTACTTCAGCCACTGGCTGTGCCAACTATCAATTCTTCAGCCAGTGGCTGCACCGATTATCAAGTATCAACTCTTCTTACTTCAGTCAGTTGCTGCACCAATTATCAAGTATCAACTCTTCTTACTTCAGCCAGTGGCTGCACCAATTATCAAGTATCAACTCTTCTTACTTCAGCCAGTGGCTGGATAACTATCTACTATCAATTCTTACTTCAGCCAGTGGCTGCACCAATCATCAAGTATCAATTTTCTTACAAACTATCAACTATCAATTCTTCAATCCTCAAGGGGTACCCCAACCATCATCTTTGCATAGTTTTGTGCCAGCTAGCTGAATGCAACCTTTTGGCCCTTAACTAGATGAAAATCAATATTGTGAGCTGTGAGGTGATCAAAATTGACTGGAAATGAGTGGAAATAAATGTTATTGAGGTTAATAATACTGTAGGAACCAAAAAGGCTCATTTTATGTGATTTTAGCTGTGTTTATGATTTTTTAAGAAAAAATCCAGATCCAAAACCAAAACTGAAAAACAAAACATGGAGGTGATGTTTTGGCAAAACCAATCCAGATCCAAAACCAGGGGAGATCCAGATCCAAAACCAAAACAAAGGGTCGGCGCACATCTCTAGAACAAAACCCTTTGCATAAAACCATATGTCCGCAGGTTGATGTTTTAGCAATTTCTTTCTTTTTCACTTCAATTGGACGAAAGTGCACTTCTTTTTTTCCACTACTTGTATGGAGACCTCACGTTACCCATATTTACACATGTAAACAATGATAAAAGAAAAAAAATACATAATGTAATACATTAATCCCATAAACTCAGGGTTTGTAATATACAGAAATCTGGTGTATATTATAGATGCTCTCCTTACACCGTTTGGCAGTACCATATTTATAATAATTGGAGAGTCCCCAAAAACTAGGGATGTGCGCCGACCCCGTGTTTTGGTTTTGGTTTTGGATCTGTATCTCCTTCGAGGTTTTGATTCTGGATTTGGTTTTGCAAAACCACCCTTGCGTGTTTTGGTTTTGGATCTGTATTTTCTGCAAAAATTTATAAAAACAGCTAAAATCACGTAATTTGGGTCTTTTTTTATCCTATAGTATTATTAACCTCATCAACATTAATTTTCAGTCATTTCCAGTCAATTTGAACACTTCACAGCTCACAATATTGTTCACCAACATAGGCCAAAGGCTGGCTGGCTAAACTAAACAACCAACAGAGCAGTGGCACAAACACACGGGAGTTATTTCTGTTTACATATTTAAATTAGTAATGTATTAGCAATGACCAAACTAACTCACAAGTACGTTCAATAGAAAACAATACAATACAGAAATTTACTAAAAATTGTGCGTGGAATATCCTTGCTCAAAACAAGTAGTTGTAACTAATGAGCAGCAAACAAAAAAAACCTAAACCATGTGTAAATCACTATAGCAGACATTAATGCACCATACACAAGTGCACATACCCCCAGCACATGCCTATTCTCAGTGCCCAAAGTGTATTTCCCTCCTGGGGGTGCTGGGCCACTGATGACTGTCATGCTGTGCCAGAGCCGTAACTAGACTTTTTGGTGCCCTGTGCCAGAGAGAGCATTGGCGCCCCCCCCCTTCCCCAATTTTTAAATAGATACATAATGCACCTGAAAGAGGGCCATGGCCTCATGGGGAAGGGTCAGGGAAGAGATAAGGGCAGCCAGGAGATGCCGGGGATAAAAGAAGAAGAAGATACAAGTGAGAATGATAATAAACAGGAGAATTGACAGGCTCAAACAGCACCCCCTGCCTGCGGTGCCCTGTGCCATGGACATGGTCGCACTAACCTAGTTACAGCCCTGCTCTGTGCCCATGTAAACTCCTGTTCAATTAGCCTTTTTATTGAGCAGCTCACCAAAATCTCCCCAACCATAAAAACAGCATTCCATACCTACGGGTCAGAAACAGTGCGGGTCAGAAACAGTGCAGGATAAAGTGCGGGTCGGATACAGTGCAGGTCATATATAATGCAGGTTGGATACAGTACAGGTCGGATACAGTGCAGGTCAGATACAATGCGGGTTGGATACAGTACAGGTCGGATACAGTGCAAGTCGTATACATTGCGGGTCAGATATAGTGCGGGTCTGATATAGTGTGGAATACAGTGTGGGTTGGATGCAGTGCAGGTCAGATACAGTGCAGGATACAGTGTGGATTGGATACAGTGCAGGCCGGAAACAGTGCAAAGTACAGTGCAGGATACAGTGTCGGTTGGATATAGTGCGGGTCTGATATAGTGTGGGATACAGGGTGGGTTGGATACAGTGCAGGCAGGATACAGTGCGGGTCTGATATAGTGCGAGATACAGTGTGGGTTGGATACAGTGTGGGTTGGATACAGTGCAGGCCGGATACAGTGTGGGTTGAATACAGTGCAGCCCAAATACAGTGTAGCATACAGTGCAGGTCGGATACAGTGTGGGATAAAGTGCGGGTCTGATATAATGTTGGATACCGTGCAGGCTGGATACAGTGCGGGATACAGTGTTAGTTGGATACAGTGCAGGCCAGATACAGTGCGGTCTACAGTGCGGGATATAGTGTGAGTTGGATACAGTGCAGGCCAGATACAGTGCAGCATACAGTGTGGGTTGGATGCAGTGCAGGTCGGATACAGTGTGGGATAAAGTGCGGGTCTGATATAATGTTGGATACCATGCAGGCTGGATACAGTGCGGGATACAGTGTTAGTTGGATACAGTGCAGGCCGGATACAGTGCGGTCTACAGTGCGGGATACAGGACCTCATTCAGAGGCGGTCAGAGGATGCAAGCAGTCGCTCAGAAACTGGGCGGCCGCTTGCATTCTGACCACTCGCCTCTGTTTCGGTCGTTAGGCTGTGGGTTTACACCCACAGCTCTAACGACCGCTCGGGTGATGGTCACGATGGTCAGAGACCATCGCGACCATCGGGGCTTACGACGAGACCCTAGGGTAGGGTCTCACTTGTCGTAAGCCCCAAAGAGCTTCTGGCTCTGTGAGAGCCAGAAGCTCTCCACTGACATCACTAGTGATGTCAGTGGGACCTCCCCCAAATGGTAGGCGTTCCCATGGGAACGCCTCCATCTGGGCTGCCACCCCCCGGCCCGCCTTCCAAACGGGGCGAGCTGTCAATCAACATTGACAGCTCGCCCCCTTTGGAAAGAGACCTGCTAAGACCGGCGCTGTCGGTCGTAGCGGGTCTCACGCATGCGCACGAGGGAGCCGGCTCCCTCTTGCGCATGCGCACAGGCCAAACATCAAGGCGGCCGTGCGGTCGTAGACCGTACGGCCGCCTCTGAATAAGGTCCACAGTGTGGGTTGGATACAGTGCAGGCCAGATACAGTGCAGCATACAGTGTGGGTTGGATGCAGTGCAGGTCGGGTACAGTGTGGGATAAAATGCGGGTCTGATTTAATGTTGGATACCGTGCAGGCTGGATACAGAGCGGGATACAGTGTTAGTTGGATACAGTGCAGGCCGGATACAGTGCGGTCCACAGTGCGGGATACAGTGTGGGTTGGATACAGTGCAGGCCAGATACAGTGCAGCATACAGTGTGGGTTGGATGCAGTGCAGGTCAGATACAGTGCAGGATACAGTACGGGTCTGATATAGTTTGGGATACAGTGTGGGTTAGATACAGTGCAGGCCAGATACAGTGCAGGATACAGTACGGGTTTGATATAGTGCGGGATACAGTGTGGGTTGGATACAGAGCAAGCCAGATACAGTGCAGGATACAGTGTGGGCTGGATACAATGCAAGCCGGTACAGTGCAGCATACAGTGTGCGTTGGATGCAGTTCAGGTCGGATACAGTGTGGGATACAGTGTGGGATACAGTGCGGGTCTGATATAGTGCAGGATACAGTGTGGGTTGAATACAGTGCAGGCTGGATACAGTGCGGGATACAGTGGTAGTTGGATACAGTGCAGGCCGGATACAGTGCAGGATACAGTGTGGGTTGGATACAGTGCAGGCCGGATACAGTGTGGGTTGGATACAGTGCAGGTCGGATACAGTGCGGGATATAGTGCAGGTCTGATATAGTGCGGGATACAGTGTGGGTTGGATACAGTGCAGACCGGGTACAGTGCAGCATACAGTGAGGGTTGAATGCAGTACAGGTTGTATCATACATGCCTACCCTCCCGGTTTTCGCGGGAGGCTCCCGATTTTTCGGGTAACCCCCCGCACCCCCGAAAGGGTAGGCATTTCTCCCACATTCTGCCCAGTTCCTAGTGAAGTGGGCAGAATGAGGAGAATACCCGTGGTGATCGCGGGTCTCCGTGGAGGGGGCGGGGCTTAAGATGTGATTCTGCATGAATCACAACATTTGGCCCCGCCCCCTGTGTAAATTTTACCCAATCGCGGCAGTTTTACCAAGAGGGGGCGGGGCTTAATGACGTGCATCATTAGGCCCCGCCCCCATCTGCCCCCTGCTGCTTCTCTTACCCGGGCTTCTCCCGGGAAGAGATTTTTAAAGGTAGGTAAGTATGGGTTGTATACAGTGCGGGATACAGTACGGGTCTGATATAGTGCGGGATACAGTGTGGGTTGGATATAGTGCAGCCGGACACAGGGCGGGATACAGTGTGGGTTGGATACAGTGCAGGCCAGATACAGTGCAGTATACAGTGTGGGTTGGTTGCAGTGCAGGTCGGGTATACAGTGCCGGTCTGATATAGTGCGGGATACAGTGTGGGTTGGATACAGTGCGTGCGGGATACAGTGCAGGCCGGATATAGTGCAGGATTCAGTGTGGGTTGGATACAGTGCAGGCCGAATACAGTGCGGGTCTAATATAGTGCAGGATAGAGTGTGGGTTGGATACAGTGCAGGCCAGATACAGTGCGGGATACAGTGTGGGTTGGATACAGTGCAGCCAGATACAGGGTCTGATTCAGACCCGCTTGCGGGTCGATGGCTGGGCAGTGCGCACGCGCAAGCTCCGGAGCGAGCGAGAAATCACTCACTCCGGCGCTCGCATCCATAAGGGGCGGCTGTTTATGTTGATCGACAGCTCGCCCCATTTTGGAGGCGGGCAGGGGGGTGGCTGGCCAAACGGAGGCGTTCCTGAAGGAATGCCTGCCATTTGGGGGCAGCCCCACTGACATAACGAGTGATGTCAGTGGTGAGCTTCCGGCTCTATTAGAGCATAGTTGCCTACCCTCCCGATTTTAGCGGGAGGCTCACGGTTTTTAATGAAGCCTCCCGCTCCCCCACAAAGTGTACTTCAACTCCCGGTTTGGGGGCAGGGCCTGCGGGGGGACGTCATGAAGGCACAACATTTTACTTAAAGGCCGGCCACCGCGGGGTTGTGGGTAGCGGTGGCCGGTGCTAGTGAGAAGTGCGCACTCAGAGTGTGCTTGGACGCGACAGCGGTGGCGGGCAGAGCCTGGTAGCAGCGCAGGTCTCAGGCATCTGTGAGCACTGCAGCTGCATGGAGACTCAGACCACACACCAGTGTCTGGCTCCAGCGGCAGTGGCCGTAGCAGCGGATCCCTCCCCCTCTCCAAGTCCTACCTGCACATGGGAGCCGCCGCGACTGAGACATGGTGGAGACCTGTTGGAGCTGCAGAGAGAAGCTGTGGTCTGGCGCAGACAGTGCTGTTCGGTGGAGAGGCTGGAGAAGTACCCGGTCCCAAGGTGAGTGCACTAACCTGTGTGTATGTGAATGTGTGTGTGTGTGAATGTGTGTATGTGTGAATGTGTGAGTGTGTGTGTGTGTGTGTGTGTGTGTGTGTGTGTATGTATGTGTGTGAATGCGTGAGTGTATGTATGTGTGTGAATGTGTGTGTGAGTGTGTGAATGTGTGAGTGTGTGAGTGTGTGAATGTATGTGTGAGTATATGTATGTGTGAGTGTGTGTGTGAATGCGTGAGTGTGTGTGTGTGTGAATGTATGAGTGTGTGTGTGTATGTATGTGTGTGAATGTATGTGTGAGTGTGTGAATGTATGTATGTGTATGTATGTGTGTGAATGTATGTGTGAGTGTGTGAGTGTGTGTATGTATGTGTGAATTTGTGTGTGTAGGGCATCTAGTAATGTGAATGTGGTAGGGCAGGGATATATTAATGTCAGTGGGGGAGCTAGGGTGTCAGTTTAGGGTGTCCCATGGGTGGAGCTTGACACGCCCTTTGGGACAGGCCACACCCCCTCAACGGCGCGCAGGGCGCATTCTGCTGAACTCTCCCTGAAAGTATTTTTTAAAAGTAGGCAAGTCTGTAAGCTCATTGGGGCTTGCGGGAACGAGACCCTACCACAAGGATCACGTCGCAAGCCAGATGGTCGCGATGGTCGCGACCATCACCTGGCCGCTCGCAAAAGGTCTGATATAGTGAGGGATACAGTGTGGATTGGATACCGTGCAGGTCAGATACAGTGCGGTATACAGTGTGGGTTGGATACAGCACAGGTCGGATACAGGGCCTAATTCAGACCCGCTCGCGGCAACGAGACCCTACCCCATGGGAACGCCTCCGTCTGGGCAGCCACGCCCCCAGCACGCCCACCAAAGGGGGTGTGCTGTCAATCACCATCGACAGCACGCCCCCTTTGGTGCGAGACCCATAACGACGGCTTGGCATGCGCACTTGGGCAACATCGACCCGCTTGCGATTCTCAGCGCTCGCGAGCGGGTCTGAATCAGGCCCACAGTACATAAAAATTCCTTGTAGATGGAACAGCCCAGGTGAAATAGGGATAAAAAGTACACACAGAATGGTCAGCTTCCATATCTCCATCAGACACTATACGCCGATGCGTTTTGACCTATTAGGTCTTTTTCAAGGCCTTGCTGCTTTTCCTTGTTTTACCCAAATAGTGGGCAGCTTTATTTTAATACAGTGAAGTAGTACGGAGCTAGGAAGTGCCCTTCTCCAACTGTAACTTTGAATTTAAATTCTTCCCTTCCCCCAACCCTGGACCCATGCAGGATAACATGGTTGTACTTTGTAGCTGGATTTACTACTATCTCTACTGAAAATTAAGCCCACATGCTTCTGCTTGTGCTTCACCAATCCATAGAATGCCCATTCCACATTGTAATGCAAATTAGCATTTTGCACAATTTAAAGCCTGTAAATAGAAGTCAGAACATGACAATCAATTCATTCTGCTCTGTGGAGGGATCTCAATTAATTGTGGAACAGAAATAACTATATGGACCACTTAACACCAAATTTTGCAGGTGAAACATGCAACATTAGGTGAATATTCTGCAGAACAGTTTGAAGTTTGTTCATCTTTATTTAGGTGCATTAGCTAACAATCTGAACATATTTGAGGAATATATTCAGGAAGAATTTTCTGTCACACTTCCTAAAGTCAATTTGCCGGAGTCACGATCTCAAAAAATATTGCATAAAATAGTTAACTATTTTCGAAATACCCATAAGGTACACACTATGGCCCTCATTCAGAGTCAATCGCTAGATACAAGCGGTCGCTCTGAATGAGGGCGGCCGCTTGTGGTGTGAAGTGCGGCCTCCTGGTCGCTAGCTAACCCACAGCTCTAAGCAGTGACCAGGTTGATGGTCGCGATGGTCAGGACCATCGCAACCATCAGGGCTTGCGACGAGACCCTATGGTTGGGTCTCGGTAACCGCAAGCCCCAGGGAGTTTCCTGCTCTGATCGAGCAGGAAGCTCCCCACTGACATCATTGCTGTTGTCAGCGGGGCCACCCCCAAACAGCAAGCGTTCCGTAGGGAACACCTCCATTTGGCCAGCCACCCCCCCTACCCGCCTCCCAAATGGGGTGAGCTGTCAATCACCATCGACAGCTCGTCCCCTTTGGTGCGAGACCCGTAGCGACGGAGCGCCCATCGCTAGCCGGGTCTCGCGCATGCGCACGTTGGAGCTGGCTCCAACGTGCGCATGCCCAGTGGGCAAACATCAACCCAGTTGCGAGCGCTCAGCGCTTGTGACCAGGTCTGAATAAGGCCCTATGTACCTTCAAAATTCAATTTACACAGCAACCTGGTTTTCAAGAAATCTACCCTCGGGGTCGTGCTGCTCTGTCTTGGCGGGGGACCCACCCTGAGGTTCCCAGAGTGTGCTATCAGCGAGTTCCCAGCATGGTGGTGGGCCCAGGGGCCCAGAGCTCTGACAGCATGACAGCATGGCACGGCCATGTCAGCTTCTGCTCAGCCAGGTACATTGGTCGTGGATTCTCAGTGTGGTGGTGATCTCAAGGGGCTCAGGGCTCCGGAGGCATTCCCGTCGTCTCTGGACACTGGGCGTTGCCATATTGGTCCTGGTCAGTTGACCACTAAGTTCCCAGTGATAGCCTGGATGTGCACCTGACCGCATCAGCCAATCCCTGTGCATCACAGGGTATATATTCCTGGTCCTGACAGCATTCAGCAGTCTGAACTTCGTTGCTGATACTTGTCCTTGACTCCAGCTCCTATGCTAATGGTCTTAGATATTCTGACAAATCCAACTTCAACTCCAGTGTATATACCAAGTCCAGTCCCACTCTGGCTTCAGTCTATGGGCCTGACTCAGACCCGCTCGGGAGCGCTGAGCACTTGCAAGTGGGTCGATGTTGGCCCAGTGCGCATGCACGCTCACCCTTAGTTCTCTGTGCATAGCACAAACTCCGGACAGCAGCACCTTAGCCCAGTTACTCTCCCTCCCCCACTTTCCTGCATATCATTTTAGACACTCTCATTTAGCCTTGGACTTCTCTCCTCTGTTTGCAATACTGAGTAACAAACAGAGGTTTGATAGGACGGCCCAACAGAAGAAGCCACCTGCTTTTTTCTACCCCTATATACTCGCAGCAGGTTCGCTCACATATCATCCACTGCTCAGGCACATGATGTGTAGCAGCCACCTGTGATTGTGGGATGAATGGGGACTAAATATTTCTTTATCTTTTACCACGAACCTGATCACACTGATCTAAATTTATGAGCTGGTGTAATCACATACACACCAATATTCAAATATATATCTCCGATTGTCTAGGACATATATGAGTATTATCCAATGCAAATTATTTGATGTACCTTTATTGCACCTCTGTCGGTTAAGAACATATACAATTATTAACCAGTGCAAGTTGATCAATATACTGCAATGTGGAGATACTGTATAGTAACTGAACAACATCTGCATTTATTTACTGTATTTAACCCTGCTGCAGGTTACGCTGATCTCCAATTGTGCTCTTTTAAGACCAATACCATCTGATTGGCTGCATTGATTATTGTTCTTTTGAAATTGCTGTGGTGACCGATGTCTATTTATATCTGGGAACTGCTTTTATTGATTTATATAAAATGATATTTGATCACCAGGGGATAGTATTGAACTTTATATATATTTTGTTTTGCATTAAAAGTTTTTATTTAAATCAACAAAATAGAAGAAACACATCCACAGTATTCCACAAAATTATATTACTAAACAACATAAAATAAATCACAAATAATATAAGATAAGTCAAAAATACACAACAAAGCCTGGAACAGAACATAGGGTAAAAAGGGAGGGGGGGAGGAATGAGAAGGGAACCACCCGAGATAATATCCTAAAAATGAATTAAAATATGAGGCGAGTCAACAAGTTCCACTAATATGGCCTGAATAGGAGGGAGAATCTTTAAACAGGAACCATGGTCCCCATATGTCACTGAACTCTCTGTATCTAGTAGCACCAGACATCATAAGATCATCCATAGACATATAGAAATCCAATCTGGAGAACCACTCAGCTATAGTTGGGTGGTTCGGTGATCTCCAGTGGACTGGGATTATAGCCTTGGCAGCATTGTTGAGGTGTTTCATAATAAATTTTTTATATAAAGACACAGGACCCTCTATCTTATTAAGGAGCCAGAAATCAGGTTCTGAGCTAATGTCCTGGCCTACAATCTCTTTAGATAAAGAGATCACTGATGAACTATTGTAAAGCGCAATGGAATATGCTGCGCTATGTAACAAACTGTTAATAAATAAAAACAAACTATATTTTTTAACAAATCTGTTGATTATAGTGTGCAAATCATTATATGTTTGCCTACTGTTGAAAAAAGTACTTGGCTAGGAAGCAGCCTGCGGGCTGAGGTGCAGTCGAGACAATCAAGCAACTGGATAGAGAGTACAGCAGGTTGAACAGCTGAATACTGACACTCTGCTTGACAGGACATGCAGTATAGAAATGCCACTGAACAAATGCTGACAGGTACAAGATACTGGAACTGTGGAACTTGGGAAGACCAGCAGAAGTTCAGATTTCAGAGAGACATGCATACACAGGTTGTCAGACAGTATAGCTGGCATGGAGTGAAGGCCTGGCTGAAATTTAACAGAAGTAGGGTCCAATCAGAACCAATTCTTGGAGAGAGCAATTCCTAATCAAAGGCATGAGTGCACCTGCTCTGCACACAGACAGCTAGGTAATTAGTGAGAACATGATGCAAAACACACAGACAGACATGAATGACAGGCTATGATCTAAACATAAACAAGACAGGATTTCCAGCTACCTGCAAAAACCCAGAACAAGGACAGGACATGATGCAGTATCCCAGTAACAACTATGACTGGGAACTGCCACCAAGATGATTTGCTAACCGCAAATCATAACAGTTATGTTCTACTTGATGGGACTTGTACGTTAATGTCAGTGTTCACTTTTATGTTATGTTCTACTTACATTATGAGACTGGTAGATTAATGTTAGTGTACACTTATGTTATGTTCTTTCTTACATTATGGGACTTGTAGATTAATGTTAGTGTACACTTTTATGTTATATTCTACTTACATTATGGGACTTGTACATTAATCTTAACGTTAACATTTACGTTATGTTCTACTTTATGGGACTTACATTATGGGACTTGTAGATTAATGTTAGTGTACGCTTTTACATTATGTTCTACTAACATTATGCTAGTGTACAGTGGCGTAACTATAAATTTTGCTCTCCCATGCCAAAAAAGTTTCAGGCGCCCCGCCCCCCCCCGCCAAAAGAACAAACATACCCAAAGACGACGTTTAAGGTGTGTGGTTACATGATACAGCAAAGTGCCTTACACATTATGACACACTAAGTAATGCCACTTGACGTTTAAGGTGTGTGGTTACATGATACAGCAAAGTGCCTTACACATTATGACACACTAAGTAATGCCACTTATAACACAGTGTGCCACACCGGAATGCCCCTTACAACACATTATGCCACACCGGAATGCCCCTTACAACACATTATGCCACATAGCAATGCCACTTACACATGCCACACAATAATGCCACGTATAACACATAATGACATACAGTAAAGCCCTTATAACAAATTTATGCCATGCTGTAATGCCCCTATTTCACATTATGCCAGACTGTAATGCCACATAGTACATATTATGCCACACAGTAATGCCACATACAACACATTATGCCACACAGTAATGCCCCTTACACATTATGCCACACAGTAATGCCCCTAATAGCACATTGTGCACATAGTAATGCCAAATACACATTATGCCAAACAGTAATGCCCATAACATCCCACCCTGACAGATCTACTTCACCAACCCTCCTCTCTGCTCCTGCCAGTCTGTCACCTCAGCTCAAGACAGGTTGCACAGTTTTTATGTCCATGTAGAACCAGATTATTGGGAACATAGTTTATAACCTGTAAACTGTGTGTATCAAGTTAGCGCCCCTTATACAGTGCCCCCTGTAGTTGTGCCCCAAAATGCAGTGCCCCCTATATTAGTACGCCTTATGCAATGCCCCCTGTAATAGTGCCCCTTATGCTATGATCTAAACATAGACAAGACAATATTTCTAGCTACCTGCAAAAACCCAGAACAAGGACAGGACATGATGCAGTATCCCAGTAACAGCTATGACTGGGAACTGCCACCAAGATGATTTGCTAATTGCAAATCATAACAGTACCCCCCCCCTAAGGGTGGAAGTCGGACCCCCCAATGTCAGTAAGGGGAGCAATAATCTTGGTGTAACAGAATATGATCAATGTTTTTTACGATGTCTTTTCTTCTTCCCCACCTGTTTAGGCTTAACAATGGGGAGCATAAAGATGTTACTATCGTCCACAGAAAGTTCCTCCAAGAATCTTTCGTCTGCTACTGGATTGTAGTCAGAACTAGAGCCATCATCTACAGGCGGAACCATACACTTTTTATTAGAAATGACTTGCTAGACAGATAAAGAAGATAATGACTTCCTTGTTTCCAAATTCATTGGAGATCCTATCCCTGTGTAAGTTAACAAGCATCCAGAGCGGAAATATGTAGGCAGAGTCTCCTGTGGAGACAAGGAGGTACTACGATCTTGAGGAGGTCGTGATTTGCTGGCAAGATGGTCCTTTAAGGTCTTAGCAGGTTTTAATTTAGATGGTCTTTCTGAAGCACTAGTAGGACCTCTAGAAGGCTCAGCGATAACTATGTCTGGACCAATAAACCTCCTAAGGACAGCACAGACAAATGAATCAAGTTCATGGAGAATGGCATCATTCGATCTAATGTAGGGTTCAGCCCATTTCTTAGCTTCTACTTTAAATGCCAAGAGCAAGAACAGGATTTTATCAGATAGTGAAAGATCTGGAGGAAGCACCTGGAGTTGAAGCATTATGTCCCGGAATTGTTCCAATTCCCCATTGAAGATAAGGCAATCAGGGTCCTGATCTGGCTTCACCAATTGAGGATCCCCAGCTGGAATAGATACATCAGACTCTCTTCTTGGGAATTTAACATCAGACTTCTCTTTCGGGGTCGGTAAATCGAACTCCCTTCTTGGTGTCCGTACTTCACACCTCTCCTCTTGGTACATCAAACTCCTCTCAGGGGAGCAGTACTACGGAGACCTCTTCTGAGAGTGGTACATCAGGCACCTTTTCTGAAGTCAATACATCGGTCTCCCCTCCTGGGGTCTGGATGACTGAAATATCAGGAACCCCTTCAGGAGTAAATACATCAGATACCTCACTTGAGGTTGGAACCTCAAAGTCCCCTCCTGGGGTCTGGATGACTAGAACATCGGGAATCGCTTCAGGAGTTGGAACATCGGACTCCTCACTTAAGATCGGCACACCAGACTCCTTTACTGGAGTCGGTACTTTGGACACCTCTTCTGAGGTTGGCATGTCGAAGTCCCCTCCTGAGGTCTGTCACAACTCTCGGATGGCAAATGGACGCAACCCGTATTTGGGGATTGGTGTGACCTATTTCTGAGGCGCGGAGTCTAATGTGCCGGCGGTGTTCACCAGGGACCCTCGCAAGAGGGTATGGGCTTGGCTGCATCTGACACACAGGTTGCGGCCCTCAGAATAGGTTCCTCTATACAGGTGCTGGTGAATTCTGGATGGAGTGGAGAAGACTTTCAGCGTAGTGAACAGGCCGGGTCAGAACCAAACGGACAACAAGGTAACAGGGAGTAGACATGTGCAGGTCGCAGACAATAGCCAAGGTCAAACCAGATTACCAAATGCAGTACCAGGGATTAGACAGAAGCAGGTCAGAATCAAAGCCAGGGTCAGGAACAGACTTGCAGGCTGATTGCAAGAATCCTCTAATCAGTGCAGCTGGTGATTGCACTGAGCTGGATAATAGACTGCAACTGATGTTTGCTGAGTAAGTTCACTGGAACACCTTGTGATTCCTAAACTGGAATACAGCAGCACACAAATCAGGACACAGGAACTGTAGATATAGAGCCAGATAGCAGTGATGGTTTTCTGCACAAAGGAGCCACAGGATAGAATTTAACACTGGGAAGCAACTCTTTGCTCTGGCACCAGTGAGAGTTCTCACAGGGGATATAAATCTGCTGCCAGTCCCTGATAGGCTGCTGAGGTCAGCTGAGGCAGGAGCACTCCCACTGGAAGAATGCTAGCAGCTGACATAGTACATGATGGTGATGTCAGTGCATGGTTCCCGAACAAGGTCAGGCAGAAATCCTGACCTGCAGCAAATGGTAATGTAATACCCCTTTCAGACATCTCGAGAATCCCGGGAATTTGGCCTGCCTCGGCCAAATACCCGGGTACCTGAGTCTGTCTGAAAGGTGCCTACCCGGGAACATGTTCCTGGGTAGGCGCCCCTACAATCGACCAGGGGTTTTCCCGGGACTTAAGTCCCGGGAAATTACCCTGCTTCTGTCTGAATGGTGCTACACGGGAATTTACTACTCCCGGGCAGCACCAAGCAGCTTTTACATTAACAGCGCAGATCGTCCTATAGGACGCTCTGCGCTGCTGCTCATTACAATGAGTTGACAGCACTCTGCGCTGCTGCTCATTACAATGAGTTGGCAGTGCAGAGTGTCCTATAGGACACTCTGCGCTGCTGCTCATCACCCCCCGCACCGGTGGCTGTGGCGCTGACAAAGGAGTCAGCGACCATGGCCGGGTCCTCACACCGGCGCTGGAGACCGCCGGTGGTTTGCAACCACAGCGGGCCGCCCGCACTCCCGCTGGACCACCAGGGTAGATAGGAGTTATTATATTAACTATTTAATAGAGGCTGCACTTTGATTGGATGGCTGCCTGTTGCATGATGATGACATCATCAGCGGTAGCCGGAGAGGGAATAGGTTAGGAAGAGCAGAGGAGAGGCAGGTAATATTTAAAACTAAAAAACCTGGCTTATGTCTGAACCTCCAAGGTAAGTTAGCTCTCAGCTCATACATGTACTGTTATCATGCAGTACATCAATTTGTTATTATATGACCCAGAGTGGGTGCTACTATTATGTAGCAATAATTATTTTGGGGTGAGCGTTTGGGAGTGGGGCCCCCGGGATTGTTCTGGCTGGACCTTGCTCATGGCATCACCACTTAATTCACATAGAATATTTTTTCACTTTTCTATGCGTTTGTGTATTATTTATGTCATTTTAATTCTTTTACATCTCATTAACACTTATTGATTTATCTTTACACACCTATCCTTTAACACTTCACTATCACCTTTTTTCCCCTTTTCGTGTGATGCCCTGGGGGTGGTCCTTGGCTTGAATTTTTTGGGGTGCCTTGCTTCTCGGACGTGAACCCCTTAATTTTAGGGACGCAGGTACTGAGGAGCCTTGACGACGGCCCGGCGCTTATTCATATATTTGCAAATGTATGTAAACCAATACCTCTGAATTTCTATTATCATGTAGGATTCAAGTATTTTTGATTTATCTGCAGTGTGCTGGAGGGCAATTTTCTTTTTTCTGTGTTATGTCTGAAAGGGGTCTACTTGGGAATTTCCCGGGTAGACACTGCAGTGTGAAAGGGGGGTCTCGACCAAATACCCGGGAATTTGCACAGGAGAAATTCCCGGGTCTGAGCAGGAAATTTCCCGGGTTGTATGTCTGAAAGCGGTATAAGTTACACAATTTGAGCAGAGTGTGACAAGGTCTGGACGACTGAGACATCGGAGACTCCTTCTGGGGTAGGTACATCAGATACCTCTTCTGAGGTGAGAACATTGGTCAAATTTTCTGTACTCACAGTTGAGATGAAAACATCGATTTTAATATCGGAAGTTTTTCCTGCAAAATAAAAGACTAAACCTTTGCTGGAACAATGAGAGTTTTTATTTAAGCAGTTCCCAAACAAGAGATTTGGTGCTCTGGTAATTGGACCCCAATTATAAATAACTGGTTGCTTTTGGGGAACGTCGGCACCTTTATTGGGAATTACGGAGTCTGCTGCATAAGTAGGCTTACAAAGAGAGTTGACAACTTGAGGCCTAGGACTTTAGGGCTGGTAATTTTTCCTGGGTTTGCACAAGGAACAGTCTCCAATAAAATGATCAGCATTCCTACAGTATAAACAGAGGCGATTTTCCTTTACGCCGTTGCTGCTCGGCTTCAGAGAGCCTGGGTCGTAAGTAGCTCCGAAAACCACTTCTTTTCTGCATAGTAGATAACACAGTAGAAGCAGGTGAAATGGAGTCTGTCACCTCTTTAGTTTCTATTGGGATGGGTGGAATAATATCAAAGTCAGAAAAATTCCCAAAAAGATTTTGTACTAACAGATTAGCACTACGCAACAAATTCTGCAACTGTTCAGTCTTTCGAAGAAATTCCTGTAGCAACTCAGGATCCATTAATCCAAAAGACAGAGATGTTCTGAAACAGTTTACACTTGGGGTGCCATCCAATTTTTCCTCCATAGATGGACTTTTACAAAGCCTAGTTGCATCCACTGAATTCTGAGAGGCTTGAATTGTTTGCTGCTGCAGCACATCCACATGAGATGATAATCCTAGGAAAGCATTTAGCAGCAGTATTTGCATACTCTCCAGGGTCAGAATATTATTTGTAAGTCTTAAATCAGGGTTCAAGACTGAGGTCTGATTTGGCAAGACCTGAACCGGATTTGACAAAATTGAGACCATGTTGAACGGTTATAATGTTACAGTTCACGCACGGTTGTGTAAGACCTCTAGAGCCAGGGAGAGGATCTTCCACCAATAACAGCCGCCCACCTGGATTTACGCCTCCAGCAGTGGAGGCTTACACAACCGGCGAGAGACCGCAGGATTGCTGACTAGGACAAGGCAGGTTGGTGATGTGGCAGTCCTTCCACAATTGGCTAAGTGGAGTGAGGCTGCAGGTAATGGTTTTAAAACAGGCGTAATGGACAGGTTACACCAGCAGCGACAGATGATGGGTCTCAGGAATGTCCAGGGACTGTGGTGCAGCTGGGTAGTCAGGCAGTGGGTGGCACAACAATACTAATTGCTGCAGGGCAGGAGTGACCTGGACTGAGATGTAGTAGGATTACAGATAAGACTGGACAAGACAAGAATAGACTATGAGAGACACCAGGGGGTGGGAGTCGCACTAGAATGGCATTAAAGACCTACACCTAGATCCCCTGGACCGAGGTAGGTACAAATTTACTTGAACCAACTAAACTAATTTAATTAACACCCTTTGGGCTCAATTTTTTTAATATGTTGGTGGTGCTCCCCAGAGTCAGGAAAAGACTTACTATAAACTAATAGAGAAAAAGAAGACTTCTTTTTTGGGGGCACTACTTTTTGTGATTGTTGAATATTTTAAAATATAACTTTTATTACATTACTTCTAAAAAAGAAGATAGACTTTATATACAAACATACATAAAACACATATTCAACCCTTACAATTTAAGGGAAAAAAGTATATAGGAAACAATAACCTATATAAAATCAATTGCACTGATTGGCATCATATTATTTATAAAGTGATCTCTCTGTGCGATTTAATTGACCACAGGCATAATAGCAATAATGTGTCTGATGAATATGACACCACACAGAAAACAGCAAGGATAAAGCCAGAATTAGTAATAATCATCTGTCATGTACTAATTAATCAGCAAAGAATACATATAAATCAAATGCATATATATCAGGGATTGTAGTCCATCTAACCATAGGACTGTAGCTATCTCAAATCAATCTTTTAAATATCGACTGAAAAGTAATCTCCTATATCATTGATAATAATCTCCTGCCATTGATACATTAATGAGCAGAAAATACATATTAATTAACACATGTGTGTTGCACATAAAAGAAGTCACCCATTTAGCCATAGTACACTATGGCCCTCATTCAGACCCACTCGCAAGCGGGCGCACGTACGTTAGGCGTACGTACAAAAATATTTAAATTCAATGGCTCGCTCGTATTTTCGTTCGCATCTAAAATGCCTCCCAAAACTCTGACGACCCCTCCTCTAACTAACGAGCGTACGAAATAGCGAGCGTACATCCCCGAAATGACTTGAAAGGAACGCACGCACAAGTATAAACAGGAAGTGGCCTTGTCAGATGTCGATTACCTGCTCCTTTATTCTGCCTACCTCCATCAATCGTATCATGCCAATCAATGTATCAATTAGCTTAATTGTTTGTTTTTTTCAACACAATGCAAGAAACTTTACTCTTGTCCGTGTTTGTGTTTACCCGCAGAATACGTACGGATGAAACATTCGCTTTTATTGTTCAAAAAACATGTGAACCACAATTAAACAATTGTACTATTGCTGTGGATCCCCGCATATTTCCCTGGGTTCATTTCTTTATTTAAATTTGCTTACGCATGTCACTGCATCAAGCCTATCATAACTCTCCAGAGATTTCTGGCCCTGTCGAACACATGACTCATACACTAACCAATAAAATTGCTCCTGTTAATTTCCAAAATACATTAGCCAATCAGAAAATTTTTACACACTTTATCAAAAATGATTTTTAAGAAAAACACCATTGCCATCATGAGAGCCTCCGCATTCACCAGGCGCGAGCTGCTGGTGCTTACGGAGGTCATGGATCGCCGGATCACCAGCCAACCTCAACCCATGACCAACCGGCAGAAGCGCTCCGCGTATGCGGAGGCACGGTCCCGCCTGCGGTCCTTCGGCTCACGCCGCAACATCGGGCAGCTGGAGCGCAGGTGGTCCGACCTGCAACGGCGAACGCCCCGCTTGCTGGCATGCTTTCGCATGCAGATCCTGGCAAGTAAGTGTTATGTATTGTGGTTTTAATGTTTGTGTTTGTGGGGCAAACTGCGTGTGCATGTTTTCCTGTCTGTTCTATTTATTATTTGTACTCATATCTGCGTGTGCATGTTTTCCTGTCTGTTCTATTTATTATTTGTACTCATATCTGCGTGTGCATGTTTTCCTGTCTGTTCTATTTATTATTTGTACTCATATCTGCGTGTGCATGTTTTCCTGTCTGTTCTATTTATTATTTGTACTCATATCTGCGTGTGCATGTTTTCCTGTCTGTTCTATTTATTATTTGTACTCATATCTGCGTGTGCATGTTTTCCTGTCTGTTCTATTTATTATTTGTACTCATATCTGCGTGTGCATGTTTTCCTGTCTGTTCTATTTATTATTTGTACTCATATCTGCGTGTGCATGTTTTCCTGTCTGTTCTATTTATTATTTGTACTCATATCTGCGTGTGCATGTTTTCCTGTCTGTTCTATTTATTATTTGTACTCATATCTGCGTGTGCATGTTTTCCTGTCTGTTCTATTTATTATTTGTACTCATATCTGCGTGTGCATGTTTCCCCTCTATTTCTGATTTATTAATTCTACTGCTATTTGGCTTATTTTTTTTTTTTTTTTTTTTTTTTTTTAGTTTGGTTGCCCGGATTTGTCCATAAACTAAACGCAATTTCTTTGACATATTTTAGGGGGACAGCCAAGACTCCGCCGTCACCGTCCGTCCAGACGGCGTTCCCGGCCACTATCCCCAACCCCCAGCCAACACTCCACCCCAAATCTTTCCCCTATTCCCCACTCCTCCCCATCCTTCCCAGACCCTCTCCCGGAAATGTCGGGCCTCCTTCCCCTCCGTCCCACTTCCCCCTCTCCTCCACCCACCCCTCTTCCAATTACCCCCTCCCCGGAGTCCATCATAACTCCTCCCCATTCTTTGGGTAATGACGGATCCTCCGAGGAGGATCATGGAGGTTTTCCCGGAGCTCCCGTTTTGTCTCCCGGTATGTTTTTTTTTTTTTTTTTTTTTAAAGCACAAACTGTTTGTATGTAATCATGTGTCGTGCCTTTCTTCGTGTTTTTGTGGCTTGACTTTTGGTGATTGTGAAGGTTTGCCTTTACCTCTTCCTGGTGATTTAAACATACACATATCATACCTGTGGGAATTTGTACCTAGGCCTTGTATTTTTGCCAGCCCCCCCTTTTTTTTTTTTGGTTTGGGTTTAGGAGTGATTTGGTTGTGTTTTTTTTTTTTATGTGGATTCCCTATTGTTGTATTAACCCACACACTTTTCTCACCCACAGAGGAACAGAGGCGTCGGCAAGAGGTGGCGGATGTTGTGGGGCAGATGCGCCAACATGTCATCGGCATTCTGGTGGCCCTCGACCGGCTGTCTGGCCTCCTTCGGCAGTAGTTTTTTTATTTTTGTTATATTTTCCCATTAAATTTATTAAGACAAATATACGTTGTGGCTCATTTTTAAAAACCCAAACCAAGATAGTTTAGCATGACATAAGTAGACTGTTCCTGCAAGGATTTCCCTTTTTTCAAAGTTAGATTGTGTTTTGTCTTTGTATGTCAAACAGACACAAGAAACACATAACAGTAACAATGTCATTTCCCTTTTTGGGTGTAGTGTCAATTACATATTTCTACATTTTCCAGGTTCCTACTTGGTGCGCAAGCTGCTTAGGCCAATCTTACAAATCCCAAGGTTGGGCCAGGCTTCCTTTTGGTGTGGATTGGGAAGCTGAAAACATATTTCAGTTTAGCTCAACTGGCGTCAGTACTGGTTTACCCCTTAGTCAAATGTAACTTGTGTTAACCTGGTTACACTTGCTGTTAACGTCCCAAAAAAGGAAGACCATTTCACTCTCCAAACATTTATTCACAACATAACAGAGAAAACAAAGTGGTCACTCCCAAAAAAAGAACACAGTGATAAATTCAAATACAACACATACCAAGAAATAATTAAATAAAAACAAAAAATCAAGAACTGGTTGACGAAGGACCATGCCAACATGATTCCACAAACATGGCGTTGCAATATGGGTTCCAGAATATATGCCCAAAAGGACCAGATCCAGGTTTGGTAAGGGTAGCAGGAAGTAGTGAGCGTTGGAGTGCCAAAGATTAAGTGAACAAACAGAAGATGGTGAGAAAAAAAAAAAAAAATTAGATGTTCGCAAACAAACACAAACACATTAGGTATAAACACTGGAGTCTTGTTCAAACTTACCTAAAAAATCTGGCCACCACATCATCGCGTATGGCCCCCCCACATACTGACCTTCGACCAACCTCGGGGGGGCCATCCTCAGGTAAGGCATCCTCTGGCTGCATTGGGACACCACTCCTTATGGCAATGTTGTGAAATATCCCACACAGGACCACAATTTTAGACACCATATCCGGCACATACATGAGCTCGCCACCAGAGCGGTGGAGGCATCTGAATCGGCCTTTTAAAAGGCCGATACAGCGCTCCACCACTTGCCTGGTGGCTGTAAGTGCGGAATTATACGCACTTTGTGGCCCTGGTGTGGGAGCCAAATAAGGAGTGAGCAGCCAGGACATGCAAGGGTATCCACTGTCTCCTGTGAACAAAAATAGACCACATCAGGAACACTGTGTATCAAGCTTAACATTGTTATGTACTAAAGGTCTCCACTTACCCAGAAGCCACGCATCACCAGCTTGTAGGTTGGTTAATTTCTGCCATATCCCTGATTGCCGGATGACGAAGGAGTCATGAGCACTTCCGGGTAATTTAGCATTCAGGGACAGGATCTGGAGGGAGGCATCACATACCACCATTACATTCAGGGAGTGATAGTGTTTCCTGTTTCTAAATATTGCCTCCAGCCGTGCTGGAGGCTGAAGTGGTATGTGAGTACCATCCACAACCCCTATGATGTGTGGGAAGCCAGCTATTTGGTAAAAATTGGCCTTGGCCACACTAAGGGCACCCATATCCAAAGGCATTTTAATAAAATGATGGAGGTGCTTGAAAAGTGCCTCCATCACTGCCCTCAGGATCCGGGAAAAGGAGGATTGGGAGATGCCCGCCACTATTCCCACTGTTGTTTGAAACGATCCTGAGGCACAGAAATGTAACACCGCCATAAATTGCGTCAGTGGTGGTATTGCTGTTGGACTGTCAATTTGCCGCTCAAGATCACTTTCTATTAATGAGAGAGTGTCTATGATGATTTTGGGAGGTAGACGGTAGCGTCTTAAAACCTCATCATTGGGCATTCCAAAAAGGGTGACACGTGTTCGAAATATCTGGGGCCTTGCATGCCTACGATGCCTACGCCTGGGACGAGTTTGAGGTTGGTCGTCTTCCGGGAGCAGGGCCAGAACAATTCGCCCCAGATCTACCTGAAATTCAAAGTTTACAATGTAAGGCTTTTGAGCCACCCCAAAAGTAACAAAAAACAACTTAGCTTTCTGATACCATCCATAGCTGCTTACATGCCGGGGTATTGTCATGATACGTATAAACTGTAAAAAAGCCAAAAATGAGACATCAAAAATTTAGAGGGTGAATTTTTGATTTTCAAATTGTTGCAAGCCAACACAGAAAATAGGCGAAACACACATTTGGCCATCGATGAAAACGACATTGCACACCGTACGTCAAATAGGGTTCAAATGGACCCCAAAAATGGAAAAGGGAAAAGCAAAACTGGTTTACATGATGAATAAGCCGCCAAAAATGCGTTAATTAGTTCGCAAATGCAAGTCACTACACCAACAGTCAAAAATGCGGTAATTAATTCGCAAATGCAAGTCACTACACCAACAGTCAAAAATGCGGTAATTAATTCGCAAATGCAAGTCACTACACCAACAGTCAAAAATGCGGTAATTAATTCGCAAATGCAAGTCACTACACCAACAGTCAAAAATGCGGTAATTAGTTCGCAAATGCAAGACAAAAAATGGACTTACCCTACTCGAATATATAAGATTTCCAAAAAAAAGGTCTTTGGGTCCGAAAGCCAAAACAAACTAAAAAAGATGAAATTAGTGTTAAAAAAAATTAGCTAACCAAAAAACAGAAGTAGACACCAATTGGCCACAAATTAGACTGCACAAAACTTACCAAATCAGGAAAGGATGTGGAAAAAAGGAAAAAAATGCGAACGGAAAAACAAAAGAACTGTAGCAAAACCAAACAAAAAACCAACTCTGCCAAATCCTCCAACCGCAAACAACCAAATCCAAACAACTTAACCGCCAACAATCCAACAACCCCACCTCGACTCCACACACACCAAGCCATAAATAGTGTTTATTTTCCCGCACAAATTAAGGATGAATCATAGGGACGCACAATCAATGATGCGGCCGCAAACAAAGGACGCATGTATAAATACGTCACGAAATCACATTGAATTTCTGGTTGATTTCATTCTGGAAGCAGAAACATGGCTTCAGACCAGGGAAACAATGGCCAAAAATCCGGCGGTAAGGCCTTCATGCATTTTGTCTCCATGATTATTTAAAAACAAATATATTGGTCAAGTTGTGAAGTGGCTAAATCTGCATATTTACCCAAATAGGTGAGGAGGATGACATGGAAGAGACTGCTGGCCCCAGTCAACCCGCCAAAGCTGCCAAAAAAAAAAGGCAGCCACATTTCACAAGCAAGGAGATGGAGGTTTTGATCCAGAAGTGCGTTGACATCCTGCCCCAGGCAGCCAGGAATATGAGCCAAAGCCAGAAGTGGAGAATGTGGGAGGAGGTCGCCGTTGCTGTCAATAGGGTGGGTGATTATGTCCGTCTAGCCCGGGATGTCAAACGGCGGTAAGTAAACACTTTCCCATCCTATAAACAAACCCCATTGTAAAAAAAAGGATAATGGTTCCAATTTCATTCCACAGATGGGCAGACTTCAAATATTGTCTCAAGCAAAAACTTGCCGACAGGGCTAGGCATGCAAGGGGGACAGGTGGGGGTCCCACCCCTGTGTCATTGGAGTTGACAGACTTAGAAGAGCTGGCACAGGGGTGTGTGCAGGCTGTGGAGGTGTTTGGCGTGTCCAACATGGATACGGACATGCCAGACTTTGCGGCTCCTCATGTTGGCCAAGGTAAGTCTTGTGATGTCACCAACTCTGAAATGCTATTGTGCCAATATGTAGATTCTAATGTGAGTCTTTTCGCAATTTTCCTAACAGAGACAGAGGCGGATGAGTCTGCTCCAGAGGGGAGCCTTGGCCGCAGAATTTCTGCTGGCTCTGCAGGGGAGGAACCAGTACATCCGGCTGAGGACCCTGCAGAAGCCAGTCCAGGGCGTGCCCCCTCGCAGGCAGTGGGCCTCCTCACAGAACTCAATTTTAAATCGGATTGCCATACGGAGATTCTGCAGAGGATGGACGCCAGTCTGATACGGGTGGCTGAGGCCCTGGAGCAAAATGCTGCGGCCAACGTGACCATTGGTCAGGCCCTGGCGGAAAATACCAGGGCCAACATCCGCATCGCCGATGCCCTGGAGCAGCTCGTTCGCCAGCACATGGTGGAGCCGACCTCCCTTCCTGCCGGAACATCCGGATCCTCCACCTCTGGCACAACATCAGCCAATCCTCCAAATGTGCCTAGCCCTGTGCCTAGTCCAGAGGCCACAACATCTGCCTCTGGACAGGCCAGCCCGATGGCATCCCGGACCCGGTCTGGCGCCCACCTTCACCCAGCCAAACGGGCGAGAAAACGGTGACAGCAATGGCGACTTTTCCCACACTCCTTCTGTGCTTGGCTCATATTCCTTTCTGGTCAAAACTTCCCTCTCCTTTCTTGTGAAATGTTTTTAAATTTTGTATTTACGCTTATGTTAGCAGTTATGGTTTTTTTTTTTTTTTAACAAATATCTTTGCCACAAAAAAAGGCAACAAAATATTAGGCCAATTTGTTTGTGTTTAAACAATAAATTAAAAACAAAAAAATGAGATTGCATTGTGACATTATTGTACAAATGGGTTACATTTAATCCTGGCCCTAAAGGCAAAAACTGACCCTCTTAAAAAAAAAAAAAGGCCTCTTTAAGGAACGTTTAAAAAATCACATAGCGATGCAAATTCCACAGTAAACCAAAAAAAAGGGGAGCTAATTAAAAGATGATGACATTATTGTTACAATAGGCCATAACCAACAAATTGTGGCCAAAATAAAACCCCAAAAATGTACGCTAATTGATTGTGTAATCCTGACATTAGCAGCTCTGATTTCCACCTGCGTACGCTTTTGTGCTATCCCAATAAACTGCTTTCCAAACACATACCAAGCCGGTTTTCAATCCAACACTAATTACTTTACTGACCAGCCGCGATTAATCGCAGCACCATCGTTGAGTCCCGGGACGGAGGAGAAGGCCATCGCCAATGTGGTCGAGTAATCCAGACCCTAAGCTGTGCGAGCATTTTGAAGGGAAAGCGGATGTTCCAGTGACGTATGAGACGGTCCGAACACATTTGACGTTCGCATCTGCTAATGTATGTACGCCCCAAAAACGCCTCGCCACGCCTGCGTTTTTTCATCTCCACCCCCGTCAACACCCAAAAACGCCCTGTTCTGTCAATCACATTTGACATGTCACTTCCTGTACGCTATTTTAGGAACGAGAGAAAAAAAACTCGCAATCTGCCGTACGCACATGCGCAGTGTAACACCGACGCATGCGCGGTTAGTCAACATCGGAACGCAACGAGCGTACTGTTGTTAACGTGCGGCTCTGAATGAGGGCCTATATGTCTCCAATATGTCCTTCAATAGCTGATTGGAGAAAGTACTCTCTTTATATAACCAAATATGTGATTGGAATATTACCAAAACAACACTGGTATTGTGATATTTATTAAATCATTGGTAGTAATCTCCTGCCATTGATACATTATTCAGCAAAGAGTACATAGTAATTAACACATGTGTGTTGCACATATAAGAAATACCCATTCAATCATGGGACACTAAATGTCTCAAATATGTCCTTACATAGCTGACTAGAGAAAATACTCTCATTAGTATATAACCCAATATATGATCGGTATATTACCTAAACAGCACTCGTGTTGTGATATTTACTAATAATCTGGGCAATAAGAGTGCCAATTCATAACCATACTGTTTTAGGTATAAATACACAAACATCAACATAGTAATGTGTGTGTATTTATACCTAAAGGTGAAGGTGAACACAGATGCAGCCAGAACACAGGGTAAAAGCAACTGGATAGAGAGTACAGCAGGTTGAACAGCTGAATACTGACACTCAGCTTGACAGGACATGCAGTATAGAAATGCCACTGAACAAATTCTGACAGGTTCAGGATACTGGAACTGTGGAACTTGGGATGACTTCAGAGAGACATGCATACACAGGTTGTCATACAGTATAACCGTCATGGAGTGAAGGGCTGGCTGAAATTTAACAGAAGCAGGGTCCAATCAGAACCAATTCCTGGAGAGAGCAATTCCTAATCAAAGGCATGAGTGCACCTGCTCTGCACACAGACAGCTAGGTAATTAGTGAGCACATTATACAAAACACACAGACAGACATGAATGACAGGCTATGATCTAAACATAGACAAGACAGGATTTCCAGCTACCTGCAAAAACCCAGAAAAAGGACAGGACATGATGCAGTATCCCAGTAACAACTATGACTGGGAACTGCCACCAAGATGATTTGCTAACCGCAAATCATAACAGTTATGTTCTACTTGATGGGACTTGTACGTTAATGTCAGTGTTCACTTTTATGTTATGTTCTACTTACATTATGAGACTGGTAGATTAATGTTAGTGTACACTTATGTTATGTTCTTTCTTACATTATGGGACTTGTAGATTAATGTTAGTGTACACTTTTATGTTATATTCTACTTACATTATGGGACTTGTACATTAATCTTAACGTTAACATTTACGTTATGTTCTACTTTATGGGACTTACATTATGGGACTTGTAAATTAATGTTAGTGTACGCTTTTACATTATGTTCTACTAACATTATGCTAGTATACAGTGGCGTAACTATAAATTTTGCTCTCCCATGCCAAAAAAGTTTCAGGCGCCCCGCCCCCCCCCCCCCGCCAAAGAACAAACATACCCAAAGACGACGTTTAAGGTGTGTGGTTACATGATACAGCAAAGTGCCTTACACATTATGACACACTAAGTAATGCCACTTGACGTTTAAGGTTTGTGGTTATATGATACAGCAAAGTGCCTTACACATTATGACACACTAAGTAATGCCACTTATAACACAGTGTGCCACACCGGAATGCCCCTTACAACACATTATGCCACACCGGAATGCCCCTTACAACACATTATGCCACATAGCAATGCCACTTACACATGCCACACAATAATGCCACGTATAACACATAATGACATACAGTAAAGCCCTTATAACAAATTTATGCCATGCTGTAATGCCCCTATTTCACATTATGCCACACTGTAATGCCACATAGTACACATTATGCCACACAGTAATGCCACATACAACACATTATGCCACACAGTAATGCCCCTTACACATTATGCCACACAGTAATGCCCCTAATAGCACATTGTGCACATAGTAATGCCAAATACACATTATGCCAAACAGTAATGCCCATAACATCCCACCCTGACAGATCTACTTCACCAACCCTCCTCTCTGCTCCTGCCAGTCTGTCACCTCAGCTCAAGACAGGTTGCACAGTTTTTATGTCCATGTAGAACCAGATTATTGGGAACATAGTTTATAACCTGTAAACTGTGTGTATCAAGTTAGTGCCCCTTATACAGTGCCCCCTGTAGTTGTGCCCCAAAATGCAGTGCTCCCTATATTAGTGCGCCTTATGCAATGCCCCCTGTAATAGTGCCCCTTATGCAATGTTCCCTGTAGTAGTGCCCATTATGCAGGGACCCCTGTAGTTGTGCCCATTAAAGTAGTGCCCCCTGTAGTTGTGCCCCATATGCAATGCCCCCTATACTAGTGCCCCTTATGCAGTGTCCCCTGTAGTAGTGCCCATTATGCAGGGCCCCCTGTAGTTGTGCCCATTAAAGTAGTGCCCCCAGTAGTTGTGCCCCATATGCAATGCCCCCTGTAATAGTGCCCCTTATGCAATGCCCACTGTAGTAGTGCCCATTATGCAGGGCCCACTGTAATTGTGCCCCTTCAAGTAATGCCCCCTGTAGTTGTGCCCCTTCTAGTTGTGCCCAGTAGTTGCCCCCTGTAGTTTCCCTCAGTAGTGAGACCCCAGTAGTGAGCCCCTTATAGTTGCACCCAGTAGTTGCCCCAGTAGTGAGCCCCCTGTGGTTGCCCTCAGTAGTGAGCCCCCTGTAGTTGCCCCTAGTAGTGAGCCCCCAGTAGTTGCCCCCTGTAGTGAGCCCCCTGTAGTTGCACCTAGTTGATCCCAATAGCGAGCCCCCTGTAGTTTCCCCCAGTAGTGAGCCCCCTGTAGTTGCTCCCCCCCCGCACGCACACAAACACACACACAAAAAAACACACTTACCTTTATTCCCGCTCCAGTGCTGCTGCCGTCCATACCCCGGCGTCCGCTCCTCGGCACTATGGGACTGACGTCATGACGTCAGTCCCATAGTGCTCTGCGGGACCTGGAAGATGGAGCTCACTCCTGAGCTCCGTCCCCGGTGTCCGCTCCTCGGCACTATGGGAGTGACGTCATGACGTTACTCCGATAGTGCTCTGCGGGACCCGGAAGACGGAGCTCACTCCTGAGCTCCGTCCCCGGCATCCGCTCCTCGGCACTATGGGAGTGACACCACTGCTAGTGTACAGTTTTATGTTAGGTTTTACTTACATTATGGGACTTGTAGATTAATTATTATTATACTTTAGTTATATGGCGTCACAAGGGTTATGCAGCGCTCTAACAAAGTACATAAACAGTGAGCAAAACAAGAGAACAGTGACTTGCAGGACAAGTACAACCATGGGCATTTCAAGAGAAGAGGTGGCCCATGTGCAGTCTCCGTCACGGGCCCCCTCCTCTCAGTCTGGCGGCCGGCAGCGCACTGTGTGCAGCATGGCCAGCGCCGCGCTGATAGACTCTGGGCACTAGAATGTGCCCAGAGTCTATAGCACATGCACAGGTCACTGGGAAATTGGCTGCGGCGGACATTTTCCCTGTACTGCACATGCGCAAAACAATTGGAAAATGGCTGCAGTGGCCATTTTCCAGGCGTTTTTACAGTGCTGACATCGGCGCCGACGTGGGACTCCGGAGGGGTAAGTATAATATGGCTGCAAGGTGTGCGGGCCCCCTCTGGACGCAGAAGCCCATGTGCACCGCACACCCTGCACCCATTATAAATACACCCCTGAGTACAACGTATATAAACATTGCCTCAACAGTGGTCTCATCATTCAAATAAGAAGCAGAGTGGCAGAAGTTAAGGGATAGGTACTGTTGTAAGGAATATGGGGCCTGATTCAGAGCCGGACGCAATTAGCGCACGCTCGTCCAGAAAATAGGGGTGGCCATTCAAATCAACCGTTCGCTCTTTGCGGTCTGTTCACGCCTCTAGGTCTGAACGAGGGAACCAAACTTGAGGTCGTTTTTTGAAAAAATACGCCCCCTGGCCGCTCGCATCCTACGTCATGTCCGCTATTTATTAGATTAATCGAGTACATCGACCAGGGTATGAACTGCTCGCTATTCTTGGGGTTGGTTTTTGCTTCCACAATTTTGCAAGCAATTCTGACTATAAAATAACCCAGTGACATGGTCAATGACGCTGCTGTTTTAATTATGCATACCCATAAAACGCCCGTTTTGACCTTTAAGCATGCCAGCGTTCTGATCTCCACTCCCCGTTTTCAAGCACCTTCCCCTGTTACCACCCACATACGCCTCTTTCTGTCACTCAAATTTTCAGGCATTCACTATTTTGCGAGCACATGAATTTGGACCGCACTGACTGGTTCGCGCATGCGTATAATGATCCGTACGCATGCGCAGTTGGGCAAACAACGCTCGGAGCGAACGAGCGGCCGCTTACGAGCGGCTCTGAATCAGGCCCATGGAGCATACTTGCCTACCCTCCCGATTCGGCTGGGAGCCTCCCAATAATCTGGTAATGCAGCGGGGGGGCGTAAGGAGTTGAAAACACATGGGGGAAGAGGGACCTTCTCATGAGGGTTAGGATGAGAGATGGATGGCTTTGATGAAAAAAGGGACTATTTCCCACAGCGGGATTTACCTAGTTGACACCGGTACACAATAGGTTCACACTCACATTAATATAGGGCCCTATTAATGTCCACAGCAGTATGTGATGCACAAACACTCCATCTGCATTATAGGGGCATATTCAATTAGCTGCGAAAAGTCCTGTACTTTTCACATGCCGGACTTTTCGCCGACATCGCTGGTTTTCAATGTGAAAAAGTATCGTGCTCGTCCCCGCTTATCCAAGTATTCAATTAGAACTCAGCGAAAACGGGACCCGGTGAAACTGTAAGTGAAAAGTACTGTCAGATTTGGGGAAATCAGCCTGACACCCCCCAAAATATGCACTGGCATTGGGGATCACTATAGATACCCCCGAATAGGCCTGCTGAAGGTATTTGGGGTACTTAAATGCTCTCAATAGATGCTAATTAGAGTCTTTGCACAAGTGGTGAAGAATAGCATTTAGCAGTGTTTTTCGGTGAAAATAAGTAGTCCTAGAAAATTTGGGGTATCTGAAAATGGGTACAAGCATATTTTAAATTTGCTAAAGTGAAGTTTTAAAAACTTAAACTATCCACCTGCCGCAACCACCTGCAAACTTAAAAACACCTGGGGCATACTTGGGGGCCCCCCTGCAGTCTAATTCACTAGTTTTTAAGTTTGTCCCCCAACTTTGGACTTTTTCGCCCCCAAAATGAAAGTACTTTTTTGGGGTGATCTAAAGTATTTTTTAAACTTTTTTTGACGCAGTTTACCTTTGGGGGACTTTCCCAAGAGTGCAGAGGGGTTTTCCGAAGTTTGCACCCCAAAACCCCAATTCTGCACTTTTTTTTGACACCTATTCATAGCTGAAACTTTTTCACCAGTTCCATTACATTGGGTTTCCGCACAGGCGAAAAGTCTCTGAAATTGAATATGGAGGAAACTTTTCGCATGGCGAAATGATGTCACTCACAATACTTTATCGCCGAAAACGGCTTTTCGCAACTAATTGAATACGGCCCATAATGTAACAAGTTCCACTCACATAGGTGACTGAACGGCCTATTCATCAAACAATAAATGGCCTGGTAACCATGCGGAAACGCTAGTTTCCGCATATTTAGGTTATGGGGCCATTCATCTTCAGGAGTCCGATAGGACCCCCTGATATTCAGCAAACTCTGAAAACTAAAAGTTTTTTGGAGTTTGCTCACGAGAACAAGCGACACTTGCTCTCGTAGCCCCGCTCCTTCCTATGGGAAGGAGTTCCGGGGATGCCAAGAGGGACCCGAGTGGATCCCTCAGCCACCTTCTCATGGACTCCCCGGCGGCTATGCACATGTATGACCTCGGGTCATGTATGCGTAGCCGGGCCGACGGGGAGGAGGTAAGTAACGCAGATACTTCTGTAGCTGCGATACTAACCAAGGGGACAGCTGCTTTTTGTTGTCCACGCATCGGAGCACTGATTAAATGCTCCAGTATTATAAGTCATGCACGATCTGTTGATAGTAAATAACAAAGTTGTAGGTGTTGCACTCTGGAGGGGCAGCATCCCATGCCCTCCAGTCCGACAACTTACCCTGTGGTCCTGATTCTCGTCTTCCTCTCCGCTATGTGTCTCTGATGGCTGGACAAGTCATCTTCTCTGGGCTGCCTGGATCACCAACAACGGCGGGACAGCTGAGTCCCATGCTCCCGTGAGGTCATGTGGGCCTCTGCTGTCCACCGCCGCTGTTTGGTGGCTCAACTCACAACAGAGGAGACTAGTCAGGATGATGCTGGTCATGGTGCGTGCCTTGTTACGCCCTCCGTGCGGATGCTCAGTGATCCTGAGAATGGTGAGTCGCGTGTGTAGAAGTGGAATCGGAAGTCAAGGGTATGCTGTAGAATGTAGTTTTCCATGTCAAACATTGTAATGCCTATTACCAAAGTGCCACATCCATATTTGTCCCCTGACACCATTTTATGCCCCACAGTAAGGCTTCTAATTACTTTTAAATTACCTGCTCGTTGTCAGGGGTCTTATACAGTGCCCCCAGTAGAGCCCCTTATACAGTGCCCCCAGCAGTGGTCCCCCTATGCAGTGCCCCAGATAGTGGTCCCCCTATGCAGTACCCCTTACATGATGCCCCCAGTAGTAGTCCCCCTTATATAGTGCCCCAGTCCTAACCCCCCAGCAGAGCCTCCAGTAGCAGTCCTCCCCCAGCAATGCCCCCAGTAGTAGTCCCCCACTTATGCACTACCCCCAGCAGTAATCCCCACCTATGCAGTGCCCCCAGTAGTGGTCCCACCAGTGCAGTGCCCCCAGTAGTGGTCCCACCAGTGCAGTGCCCCCAGGAGTGGTCCCACCAGTGCAGTGCCCCCAGGAGTGGTCCCACAGGTGCACTGCCCCCAGTAGTGGTCCCCTCCCAACAATGCCTCCAGTAGTGGTCCCCCCCAGCAATGCCTCCAGTAGAAGTCCCCCCCAGCAATGCCCCCAGTAGTAGCCCCCCCAGCAATGCCCCCAGTAGTAATCCTCCCAGCAGTGCCCCCAGTAGTAGTCCCCCCTAGCAGTGCCCCCAGTAGCCCCCCCAGGATTGTACGCAGGAGTGCACCCAGTAGTAGTCCCCCCAGAAATGCCCCCCTGTAGTAGCCCCCCAGCAATGCCCCCAGTAGTAATCCCCCCAGCAGTGCCCCCCATAGCAGTCCCCCCCAGCAGTGCCTCCAGTAGCCCCCCCAGGAGTGCACCCAGTAGTAGTCCCCCCAGCAATGCCCCCATGTAGTAGCCCCCCCAGCAATGCCCACAGTAGTAATCCCCCCCAGCAGTGACCCCAGTAGCAGTCCCCCCCAGCAGTGCCCCCAGTAGTAGTCCCCCCCAGCAGTGCCCTCAGTAGCCCCCTCAGGATAGCACCCAGGAGTGCAACCAGTAGTAGTCCCCCTAGCAATGCCCCCCAGTAGTAGCCCCACCAGCAGTGCCCCCAGTAGTAATCCCCCCAGCAGTGCCTCCAGTAACCCCCCCAGGATTGCACCCACTAGTAGTCCCCCCAGCAATGCCCTCCAGTAGTAGTCCCCCCAGTCATCCAGCAGTGCCCCCAGTTGTAGCCCCCCAACAAGCCCCCCAGTAGTAGTCCTCCCAGCAGTGCCCCCAGTAGTCCCCCTCCAGCAGTGCCCCCAGTAGTAGTTCCCCCAGCAGTCCCACCCAGCAGTGCCCCCAGTTGTAGTCCCCCCAGCAGTGCCCCTAGTAGTAATCCCCCTCTATGCAGTGTCCCCCAGTAGTGGTCCCACCAGTGTGCAGTGCTCCTAGTAGTACCCCCAGCAGTTCCCTTAGTAGTAGTCCTCCCCCCAGCACTGCCCTTAGTAGTAGTAGTCCCCCCAGTGCCTTTATTAGTAGTTCATCCTCCCCCCCAGCAGTGCCCTTAGTGGTAGTAGTCCCCCCCCAGTGCCCTTAGTAGTAGTCCTCCCCCCCAGCACTGCCCTTAGTAGTAGCAGTCCCCCCCCCACTGCTTTTATTAGTAGTCCATCCTCCCTCCCAGCAGTGCCCTTAGTGGTAGTAGTCCCCCCCAGTAGTGCCCTTAGTAGTAGTAGTCCACCCCAGTGCCCTTAGTAGTAGTCCGTCCTCCCCCCCAACAGTGCCCTTAGAGGTAGTAGTCCCCCCCCCTCAGTGCCCTTAGTAGTAGTCCGTCCTCCCCCCCAGCAGTGCCCTTAGTGGTAGTCCCCCCAGCAGTGCCCCCCCCCCCGGCCAGACACACACACACAAAGAAAAGAGAACTCTGCTTACCTTGATCCCCGCTCCGGCATGCTCCTCCGTGCAGCGTCCTCCTGGGCCGGCCCGCTCTGCATGATGGGAGAGACGTCATATATATATAATATGTGGCCCACATATATATAATATGCGGCCCACACCCCTGCCACGTTCGGAGCTCAGCTCTGATTGGGCAGTGTTTACTATTAAAAGCTGGCAATGCTGGGTCTCTGAAACAATCAGAAGCCTCTGATCGCTTCAGAGGTCAGCATTCCCAGTCATGATGTCACCCGCGTCACCTGCGACGAGCGGAGCCTGCGCCTGCCACTCTGTATCTAATTAGATCCAGTCAGCGGCAGCATCTACGCGGGATGGCGTGGACTGGAGCGGTGCCCAGCGGCCGTCCGGAAGAAAGGTAATTACTGTACAGACAGGTGAGTGGGAGCACAACATAATGGGAATTACTAGGGGCTCTGCATAAGGGGCACTACTAAGGACATTACTAGGGGCACAGTCCTAACCCCCCAGCAGAGCCTCCAGTAGCAGTCCTCCCCCAGCAATGCCCCCAGTAGTAGTCCCCCACTTATGCACTACCCCCAGCAGTAATCCCCACCTATGCAGTGCCCCCAGTAGTGGTCCCACCAGTGCAGTGCCCCCAGTAGTGGTCCCACCAGTGCAGTGCCCCCAGGAGTGGTCCCACCAGTGCAGTGCCCCCAGGAGTGGTCCCACAGGTGCACTGCCCCCAGTAGTGGTCCCCTCCCAACAATGCCTCCAGTAGTGGTCCCCCCAGCAATGCCTCCAGTAGAAGTCCCCCCCAGCAATGCCCCCAGTAGTAGCCCCCCCAGCAATGCCCCCAGTAGTAATCCTCCCAGCAGTGCCCCCAGTAGTAGTCCCCCCTAGCAGTGCCCCCAGTAGCCCCCCCAGGATTGTACGCAGGAGTGCACCCAGTAGTAGTCCCCCCAGAAATGCCCCCCTGTAGTAGCCCCCCAGCAATGCCCCCAGTAGTAATCCCCCCAGCAGTGCCCCCAATAGCAGTCCCCCCCAGCAGTGCCTCCAGTAGCCCCCCCAGGAGTGCACCCAGTAGTAGTCCCCCCAGCAATGCCCCCATGTAGTAGCCCCCCCAGCAATGCCCACAGTAGTAATCCCCCCCAGCAGTGACCCCAGTAGCAGTCCCCCCCAGCAGTGCCCCCAGTAGTAGTCCCCCCCAGCAGTGCCCTCAGTAGCCCCCTCAGGATTGCACCCAGGAGTGCAACCAGTAGTAGTCCCCCTAGCAATGCCCCCCAGTAGTAGCCCCACCAGCAGTGCCCCCAGTAGTAATCCCCCCAGCAGTGCCCCCAGTAACCCCCCCAGGATTGCACCCACTAGTAGTCCCCCCAGCAATGCCCTCCAGTAGTAGTCCCCCCAGTCATCCAGCAGTGCCCCCAGTTGTAGCCCCCCAACAAGCCCCCCAGTAGTAGTCCTCCCAGCAGTGCCCCCAGTAGTCCCCCTCCAGCAGTGCCCCCAGTAGTAGTTCCCCCAGCAGTCCCACCCAGCAGTGCCCCCAGTTGTAGTCCCCCCAGCAGTGCCCCTAGTAGTAATCCCCCTCTATGCAGTGTCCCCCAGTAGTGGTCCCACCAGTGTGCAGTGCTCCTAGTAGTACCCCCAGCAGTTCCCTTAGTAGTAGTCCTCCCCCCAGCACTGCCCTTAGTAGTAGTAGTCCCCCCAGTGCCTTTATTAGTAGTTCATCCTCCCCCCCAGCAGTGCCCTTAGTGGTAGTAGTCCCCCTCCAGTGCCCTTAGTAGTAGTCCTCCCCCCCAGCACTGCCCTTAGTAGTAGCAGTCCCCCCCCACTGCCTTTATTAGTAGTCCATCCTCCCTCCCAGCAGTGCCCTTAGTGGTAGTAGTCCCCCCCAGTAGTGCCCTTAGTAGTAGTAGTCCACCCCAGTGCCCTTAGTAGTAGTCCGTCCTCCCCCCCAACAGTGCCCTTAGAGGTAGTAGTCCCCCCCCCTCAGTGCCCTTAGTAGTAGTCCGTCCTCCCCCCCAGCAGTGCCCTTAGTGGTAGTCCCCCCAGCAGTGCCCCCCCCCCCCCGGCCAGACACACACACACAAAGAAAAGAGAACTCTGCTTACCTTGATCCCCGCTCCGGCATGCTCCTCCGTGCAGCGTCCTCCTGGGCCGGCCCGCTCTGCATGATGGGAGAGACGTCATATATATATAATATGTGGCCCACATATATATAATATGCGGCCCACACCCCTGCCACGTTCGGAGCTCAGCTCTGATTGGGCAGTGTTTACTATTAAAAGCTGGCAATGCTGGGTCTCTGAAACAATCAGAAGCCTCTGATCGCTTCAGAGGTCAGCATTCCCAGTCATGATGTCACCCGCGTCACCTGCGACGAGCGGAGCCTGCGCCTGCCACTCTGTATCTAATTAGATCCAGTCAGCGGCAGCATCTACGCGGGATGGCGTGGACTGGAGCGGTGCCCAGCGGCCGTCCGGAAGAAAGGTAATTACTGTACAGACAGGTGAGTGGGAGCACAACATAATGGGAATTACTAGGGGCTCTGCATAAGGGGCACTACTAAGGACATTACTAGGGGCACAAAATAAGGGGCATTACTGGGGGCTCTGCATAAGGGGCATTACTGGGGGCTCTGCATAAAGGGGCATTACTGGGGGCTCTGCATAAGGGGCATTACTGGGGGCACAACATAAGGGGCACTACTGGGGGCTCTGCATAAGGGCCACTACTAAGGACATTACTGGGGCACAACATAAGGGGAATTACTGGGGGCACAACATAAGGGGCATTACTGGGGGCTCTGCATAAAGGGGCATTACTGGGGGTTCTGCATAAGGGGCATTACTGGGGGCACAACATACGGGGCACTACTGGGGGCTCTGCATAAGGGGCACTACTAAGGACATTACTGGGGCACAACATAAGGGGAATTACTGGGGGCACAACCTAAGGGACATTACTGGGGGCTCTGCATAAGGGGCACTACTAAGGACATTACTGGGGCACCACATAAGGGGCATTACTGGGGGCTCTGCATAAGGTGCATTACTGGGGACTCTGCATAAGGGGCATTACTGGGGGCTCTACATAAGGGGCACTATTAAGAACATTACTGGGGGCTCTGCATAAGGGGCATTACTGGGGGTACAACATAAGGGGCATTACTGGGGGCACCACATAAGGAGCATTACTGGGGGCTCTGCATAAGGTGCATTACTGGGGACTCTGCATAAGGGGCATTACTGGGTGCTCTGCATAAGGGGCACTACTAAGGACATTACTGGGGGCTCTGCACAAGGGACATTACTGGGGGTACCACATAAGGGGCATTACTGGGGGCTCTGCATAAGGTGCATTACTGGGGACTCTGCATAAGGGGCATTACTGGGGGCTCTGCATAAGGGGCATTGCATAATGGGCACAAATTCAGGGGGCATTTCAAAAAGGGCTCTAAAACAGGGTGGAATTGCATAAGGGGCACTACTACAGGGGGCACTGTATTGGTTTTTATTAATAATAAACCTTTAAAAATTGTATATGACTTTGTTTTTTGCGGCCCACAGACCTTGAATATTCGGCCCAGTTGGTATTTTGAGTTTGACATGCCTGGTGTACACTTTTATGTTGCTTTCCTTACATTATGGGACTTGTAGATTAAGCTTAGTGTACACTTTTATCCAGCCAAAACTAGGATTTCTGTCACCCGGGGCAAGGCAGTAATTTGGCGCCCACCCTCCATGTTTTCATATTAATGATTGTTTTACTGCTTCCCCCCAAACCCCCTCTCTTTATAATAATTTTACTTGACCATAAAAGCACAAAAAATTCCCCTCACTTCACAGCCCTCATCACAGCCCTTCATACCACAGCCCCTCACTGCAAAGCCCCCATCACAGCCCCTCACTGCACAGCCCTTTATCAAGGGTCCCTCACACCACAGCCTTCCTCACTGCACAGCCCTCATCACAGCCCCCATACCACAGAAACTCACTACACAGCCCTCTCTCACTGCACAGCCCTTTATCTAGGGTCCCTCACACCACAGCCTTCCTCACTGCACAGCCCTCATCACAGCCCCTCATACCACAGAAACTCACTACACAGCCCTCTCTCACTGCACAGCCCCTCCTCACTGCACAACTCCTCACTTCACAGCCCCTCACTACACAGCCCCTCACTGCACAGCCCCTTACTGCACAGTCTTCCTCACTGCACAGCCCTCATACCACAGAACCTCACTACACAGCCCTCCCTCACTGCACAGCCCTCCTCACTGCACAGCCCCTCACTTCACAGCCCCTCACTACACAGCCCCTCACTACACAGCCCTTCACTGCACAGCCCCTCACTGCACAGCCCCTCACTACACAGCCCCTCACTGCACAGCCCCTCACTACACAGCCCCTCACTGCACAGCCCTCATCGCAGCCCCTCATACCACAGAACCTCACTACACAGCCCTCTCTCACTGCACAGCCCGTTATCAAGGGTCCCTCACACCACAGCCTTCCTCACTGCACAGCCCTCATCACAGCCCCTCATACCACAGAAACTCACTACACAGCCCTCTCTCACTGCACAGCCCTTTATCAAGGGTCCCTCACACCACAGCCTTCCTCACTGCACAGCCCTCATCACAGCTCCTCATACCACAGAAACTCACTACACAGCCCTCTCTCACTGCACAGCCCTTCCTCACTGCACAGCTCCTCACTTCACAGCCCCTCAATACACAGCCCCTCACTTCACAGCCCCTTACTGCACAGCCCCTCACTGCACAGCCCCTTACTGCACAGTCTTCCTCACTGCACAGCCCTCATACCACAGAACCTCACTACACAGCCCTCCCTCACTGCACAGCCCTCCTCACTGCATAGCCCCTCACTTCACAGCCCCTCACTACACAGCCCCTCACTACACAGCCCTTCACTGCACAGCCCCTCACTACACAGTAAGCCCCTCACTGCACAGCCCTCATCACAGCCCCTCATACCACAGAACCTCACTACACAGCCCTCCCTCACTGCACAGCCCTCCTCACTGCACAGCCCCTCACTTCACAGCCCTTCACTACACAGCCCCTCACTACACAGCCCTTCACTGCACAGCCCCTCACTACACAGCCCCTCACTGCACAGCCCTCATCACAGCCCCTCATACCACAGAACCTCACTACACAGCCCTCCCTCACTGCACAGCCCTCCTCACTGCACAGCCCCTCACTACACAGCCCCTCACTGCACTGCATAAGTTTATACACTTCTCTATGTTATGCTTTACTTATATTCTAAGTCTAGTAAAATAAAAAGGGTTGTATACACATTTATGTTAGTTTTACTTCTATAGGTGGGCTGATAAAACAGAGGCCCTGATTCAGAGCCGCTCGTTGCTGGTGGGTGCTCGATTTCAATGTGGGCATTTTTTTAATTTATTTTTTTTACTCCGGCCACTCGCAAAGCTGTGGGAGACCACCCACAGCTTGTGCAAGCAGCCAGGAGACCGTCGTGATTATAGCGACCATCGGGCTTGCAACGAGACCCTGGGGTAGGATCTGGCTGCCGCAAGCCCGATGGACTTCCTGCTCTAATAGAGCAGGAAGTCCACTACTGACATCAGTAGTGATGTCAGTAAGCCCTCCAGGACCGGCCTGAGCCTAATTTTTTTGGTAAGCGAAGATAGATTTTGGTGCCCCTTGGTGGACTTTGCGTGTACCGAAGGCACGAGCCCGAAAAAGAAAAGGAGTGTGATCTTGTGGGCAAAGCTGTGCCCACAAGCCATACATTTAATATCTTGAACTAGCGGCACAGCGCACAATCCGCAAAGGGACGGGGCTGTGTGGCAGGGGCGTGGCCTTGTCTCACACCACCATTTCGTCACTCTGGGGCACTCGCAAGAGCAATTCAATTGGCGCTCCGATCGGGCCCCCATTACTTTTCACACCCTCGAAAGCATCGGGTTTAGCCAAATAAAGCGGGTAAACCCGACTAAAGTCCTGGCTGCATGCTCACATTAGGGACAAACAAGTGCAGTTTGTCCCTAATGTGAGCATGTGGTAGTGAATATAGATTGTAAGCTCCACTGGGGCAGGGACTGATGTGAATGCCCAAATATTCTCTGTAAAAGCGCTGTGCTTTATGGGATGGGTACAGGATGCCGGCGCTCGGAATCCTGACAGGGTTAGAATAACACACCTGCTCCCTCCTGTGTCAGAGTCTAGTTCCCCTCCCTCCCCCATTGCACTGGTAATACTTTCCACACTGGCTGCATTCTACCTGTCTGTAGATCTCCCTCATGCTGGGATAAAGGGAGAGTCTACATGCTACTTGCCACTATACAAGTGTATTCAATAGTGTTTGAATAGTTATAAAGTGGCAAATAGTTAGCAGACACTCCCTTGTTCTCAGCGTGTGCTCACAAAGACCGGGAGAGATCGGATTACACTGCAGCTGCTCAGTTGCCTGTCATCCACCCTGGCGGCTCCTGTAATGTGTTACAGCACAGAGCCTGGACTGACAGTGAACACCTCCATTATTAATGCATTGCCCCCCCCCCCATTTTTATCTGCAGGAGAGGCAGCACTTACCTAAGCCTCTGATGTCGATCGTCAGTGTGCTACTATGACATGGACAGTGCTGCTGGGAGGAATCGGGAGGAGAGAAGACTCAGAAGAGAGGAAGGGGGGGCCGACCAGGGGGGAGAAGTGCGGTGGTGCCAGTGGTGAAGGGCCACTTAGGGCAGGCTCAGCCTGCTGTCTGTCATTAAGTTTGACTGGCAGCACAGCAGGTTAGGGAGGGGAGGACTTGGCAGGAGGGGAAACAGCCAGGGGTGGGACTGGGAACCGCCCAAGTTCTCCCTCTTTGTCTCCGCAGTAGGCTGCTGCTGCCTGTCATACAGTGTGACAGGAGTAGCGGCAGCTGGCAGTAACAACAGCAGACTGCAGGGAGAGCGCCTCTCCAGTCTGGCACCTCCCTGCAGTGCCGGATCCGTTGAGCTAGTTGCACCGGCCCTGGGTGGGCGCATGTGTGCGGTGCCGGCGCGACGTTATGACGCCACGTTGCGCTGCTCTGTTTGCGCAGTGTGCCTACCTAGAATAGATGAAGGCAGGGCAAGGGGAGATGGAGCGCGCCTGTGGCCATGCCGGGAACTGAATCGTGGGCTGGCGGCTTAGCAGTGCCCTCTGCCGGCTGGCGCCCTACGCGCCTGCGGAGTCGGTGTAACGGGTGGACCGGCTCTGCAGGCCTCCTACAAACACCAGGTGTTCCAAAGGGAACGCCTGCATTTGTCTGGCCAACCCCCTACCCACCCACAAAACAGGGCGAGCTGTCAATCAACATCAACAGCCGTTCCATTTAGTGCCTCCACCCAAGCTAAGTGTAATAATATAAGATAGTTTTTTAAAGTGGCCTACTTGGGTAGGCCCCAATGATCATATAAATGATCAGATTATTTATCTCACTAATATAGGCTAATTATAGTTAACTAATCTAATACTGTTTTTTCTTTTACAGGTCTTACACATCACATCTCTCTCTTTTTTCGATCCTGGTATTCAGGTGAGTTTCAACTTTGTAAATTCAATATACCGAATAAATGTAACCATTTATTTCAACATTTGTATTGGGTTTTCTCTTCACATTAACTATTAAACATTAGGTCAACAAATAATTAAATTTCCCTCAATACAGTATATGGTGCATCAAACTATTGTAACATATGACATAACATTGAACGCCTTTCTATTCAAATGCGAATATAGCAGAGCATCACATGCAAATATATCTATCACAAACATGTAGGTTACTATAACTCACCCTTTCCCTTTCCCGCATGAAACCATTACATAACATTTAAAGCATATGACACCTGTTAGCAGTTCAGTCTAGGGGTGAGCGGGTTCGGATTTCTGAAATCCGAACCCCCCCGAGCCCCCCCGATCCGAGGCCGATCCGAGTCAGGCTCGACTTTTCCCGCCTGACTCGGATCTGAAATCGAGACAAAATGTCATTTTCTCACTTGGCTGTGGACAGTGAAGAGGGAGGGTGGGAGTTAGGGCCGGCTAGGCTGTGTAGTGTAGTGTAGTGTAGTGCAGAGTAGTGTTGTGCTGTGCTGTGCTGTGCTGCGCTGCGCTGCTGTTGTCCATAGGGGCTGTGTCCACTACTTCAAAGTCCATAGGGGCTGGCTGTGTTGTGCTGTGCTGCTCTTGTTAATAGGGGCTGTGTCCACTACTTCAAAGTCCATAGGGGCGGGCTGGACTGTGTTGTGCAGTCAGTTGTCCATAGGGGCTGTGTCCACTCCAAAGTCCTGTGCAGTGTCCCAGTCCTAAAGGGGTGCTGTAGTGTTGTCCAGGGGGTGCTCTGTCCGTCAGGGGTGCTCCCCCCAAGTGCTAAAAAAAATATATTTTTTCTGTGTTTGTGAATTGTGTGCACTGTGGCTGCACGTGCATCAACAAAGGAGCAGCGCCAAGCGTTCGCCTGTGTCCCATTAGTAAAGGGCCGGCTGGCTTGTCCATTAAAGGGTGCTGTAACCCCCAAAGTACACTCCAAACCAAAAAAAAAATTATTTTCTGTGTTTGTGAATTGTGTGCGCAGTAGCCGCACGTGCATCAACAAAGTAGTGCCAAGCGTGCGCCTGTGTCATAAGTAAAGGGCCGGCTGGCTTGATCGTTAAAGGGTGCTGTAACCCCCAAAGTACACTCCAGTCCACACGAAAAAAAAATTATTTTCTGTGTTTGTGAATTCAATGCGCTGTGGCTGCAAGTGCATCAACAAAGGAGCAGCGCCAAGCGTGCGCCTGTGTCCCATAAGTAAAGAGCCGGCTGGCTCATTTCTTAAAGGGTGGTGTAACCCACAAAGTGCACTACTCTCCAGCAAAAATAAAAAAATATTTTCTGTGTTTGTGTGCACTTTAGCCGCACGTATATATCAATATAACATAAATGGAGGACCAAACTTTCTCCGATAAAAATAAAATAGGGAAAGATCAAGAACCACTTCCTCCTAGTGCTGTTGCTGCTGCTGGGAGTTGTTCATCATCCCAGAGAGGAAGTAGGAACATCACTACTTTTACTAAACAATTGACCCTCCAACAGTCCCTAGCGATGAGGATGAAGTACGACAGCAGTCATCCTGAAGCAAAACGTATAACTGAGGCCTTGACTGCTATGTTGGTGTTAGACGTGCGTCCGGTATCCGCCATTAGTGCAGTGGGATTTAGACAATTGATGGATGTAGTGTGTCCCCGGTTCCAAATCCCGTCTAGATTCCACCTGTATCCTCAAAGCAGCAGCGACAAGCGTGCGTCTGTCTGTTAAAGGATGGTGTAACCCTCAAAGTGCGCTCCACAAACAATAAAAGTATTCTTCTTTTTTTTTCTGTCTTTGTGAATTGTGTGGGCTGTAGCCGCACTTGCATCCTCAAAGCAGCAGCGACAAGCGTGCGTCTGTCTGTTAAAGGGTGGTGTAACCCTCAAAGTGCGCTCCACAAACAATAAAAATATTCTTCTTTTTTTTTCTGTCTTTGTGAAATGTGTGGGCTGTAGCCGCACCTGCATCCTTAAAGCAGCAGCGACAAGTGTGCGTCTGTCTGTTAAAGGGTTGTGACACCCTCAAAGTGTGCTACACAAACAATAAAAATATTGTTCTTTTTTTTTCTGTCTTTGTGAAATGTGTGGGCTGTAGCCGCACCTGCATCCTTAAAGCAGCAGCGACAAGCGTGCGTCTGTCTGTTAAAGGGTGGTGACACCCTCAAAGTGTGCTACACAAACAATAAAAATATTGTTCTTTTTTTTTTGTCTTTGTGAAATGTGTGGGCTGTAGCCGCACGTGCATTCTTAAAGCAGCAGCGACAAGCGTGCGTCTGTCTGTTAAAGGGTGGTGACACCCTCAAGGTGTGCTACACAAACAATAAAAATATTTTTCTTTTTTTTTCTGTCTTTGTGAATTGTGTGGGCTGTAGCCGCACTTGCATCCTCAAAGCAGCAGCGACAAGCATGCGTCTGTCTGTTAAAGGGTGGTGACACCCTCAAAGTGTGCTACACAAACAATAAAAATATTGTTCCTTTTTTTTCTGTCTTTGTGAATTGTGTGGGCTGTAGCCGCACTTGCATCCTCAAAGCAGCAGCGACAAGCGTGCGTCTGTCTGTTAAAGGGTGGTGACACCATCAAAGTGTGCTACACAAACAATAAAAATATTCTTCTTTTTTCTGTCTTTGTGAATTGTGTGGGCTGTAGCCGCACTTGCATCCTCAAAGCAGCAGCGACAAGCGTGCGTCTGTCTGTTAAAGGGTGGTGACACCCTCAAAGTGTGCTACACAAACAATAAAAATATTCTTCTTTTTTCTTTCTTTGTGAATTGTGTGGGCTGTAGCCGCACTTGCATCCTCAAAGCAGCAGCGACAAGCGTGCATCTGTCTGTTAAAGGGTGGTGACACCCTCAAAGTGTGCTACACAAACAATAAAAATATTCTTCTTTTTTTTGTCTTTGCGAATTGTGTGGGCTGTAGCCGCACTTGCATCCTCAAAGCAGCAGCAACAAGCGTGCGTCTGTCTGTTAAAGGGTGGTGTAACCCTCAAAGTGCTCCAAAAAAAAACAACTATTTTTTTAATGTGTTTGTGACTTGTGTGCGATGTAGCCGCACGTGCATCAACATAGTAGCAGCGCCAAGCATGCGCCTGTGTCATAAGTCAAGGGCTGGTTTGGACATCTGGTCCGGACTGAAGGACGTGCCAACAATTTCTGACAAGTCTACTGTCACTGCATATGATACTGTCCTCAAAGCAGCAGCGACAAGCGTGCGTCTGTCTGTTAAAGGGTGGTGACACCCTCAAAGTGTGCTACACAAACAATAAAAATATTGTTCTTTTTTTTTCTGTCTTTGTGAATTGTGTGGGCTGTAGCCGCACTTGCATCCTCAAAGCAGCAGCGACAAGCGTGCGTCTGTCTGTTAAAGGGTGGTGTAACTCTCAAAGTGCTCCAAAAAATAACAAACTATTTTTTTAATGTGTTTGTGACTTGTGTGCGATGTAGCCGCACTTGCATCCTCAAAGCAGCAGCGACAAGCGTGCGTCTGTCTGTTAAAGGGTGGTGACACCCTCAAAGTGTGCTACACAAACAATAAAAATATTCTTCTTTTTTTTCTGTCTTTGTGAATTGTGTAGGCTGTAGCTGCACTTGCATCCTCAAAGCAGCAGCGACAAGCGTGCGTCTGTCTGTTAAAGGGTGGTGACACCCTCAAAGTGCCAAGTGTGCGCTGTGCCATAAGTAAAGGGCTGGCTGGCTTGACCGTTAAAGGGTGCTGTAACCCCCAAAGTACACTCCAAACAAAATAAAAAAATATTTTCTGTGTTTGTGAATTGTGTGCGCAGTAGCCGCACGTGCATCAACAAAGTAGTGCCAAACGTGCGCCTGTGTCATAAGTAAAGGGCCGGCTGGCTTGACCGTTAAAGGGTGCTGTAACCCCCAAAGTACACTCCAAACAAAATAAAAAAATATTTTCTGTGTTTGTGAATTGTGTGCGCAGTAGCCGCACGTGCATCGACAAAGTAGTGCCAAACGTGCGCCTGTGTCATAAGTAAAGGGCCGGCTGGCTTGACCGTTAAAGGCTGCTGTAACCCCCAAAGTACACTCCAAACCAAATAAAAAAATATTTTCTGTGTTTGTGAATTGTGTGCGCAGTAGCCACACGTGCATCAACAAAGTAGTGCCAAGCGTGCACCTGTGTCATAAGTAAAGGGCCGGCTGGCTTGACCGCTAAAGGCTGCTGTAACCCCCAAAGTACACTCCAAACAAAATAAAAAAATATTTTCTGTGTTTGTGAATTGTGTGCGCAGTAGCTGCAAGTGCATCAACAAAGTAGTGCCAAGAGTGCGCCTATGTCCCATAAATAAAGGGCCGGCTGGATTGACCGCTAAAGGGTGCTGTAACCCCCAAAGGGCACTCCAAACAAAATAAAAAAAAAAATTCTGTGTTTGTGAATTGTGTGCACTGTAGCTGCACGTGCATCAACGAAGGAGCAGCGCCAAGCGTGCGCCTGTGTCCCATAAGTAAAAGGCCAGATGGTTTGTCCGTTAAAGGGTGCTGTAACCCCCAAAGGGCACTCCAAACAAAATAAAAAAAATATATTTTTTTGTGTTTTTGAATTGTGTGCGCAATAGCCACGAGTGCATCAACAAAGTAGTGCCAAGCGTGCGCCTGTGTCATAAGTAAAGGGCCGGCTGGCTTGACCGTTAAAGGGTGCTGTAACCCCCAAAGTACACTCCAAACAAAATAAAAAAATATTTTCTGTGTTTGTGAACTGTGTGCGCAGTAGCCGCACGTGCATCAACAAAGTAGCAGCGCCAAGCGTGCGCCTGTGTCATAAGTAAAGGGCCGGCTGGCTTGTCCGTTAAAGGGTGCTGTAACCCCCAAAGTACACTCCAAACCAAATAAAAAAATATTTTCTGTGTTTGTGAATTGTGTGCGCAGTAGCCGCACGTGCATCAACAAAGTAGTGCCAAGCGTGCACCTGTGTCATAAGTAAAGGGCCGGCTGGCTTGACCGTTAAAGGGTGCTGTAACCCCCAAAGTACACTCCAAACCAAATAAAAAAATATTTTCTGTGTTTGTGAATTGTGTGCACAGTAGCCGCACGTGCATCAACAAAGTAGTGCCAAGCATGCGCCTGTGTCATAAGTAAAGGGCCGGATGGCTTGTCCGTTAAAGGGTGCTGTAACCCCCAAAGTACACTCCAAACAAAATAAAAAAATATTTTCTTTGTTTGTGAATTGTGTGCGCAGTAGCCGCAAGTGCATCAACAAAGTAGTGCCAAGCATGCGCCTGTGTCCCATAAATAAAGGGCTGGCTGGATTGACCGCTAAAGGGTGCTGTAACCCCCAAAGTACACTCCAAACAAAATAAAAAAATATTTTCTGTGTTTGTGAACTGTGTGCGCAGTAGCCGCACGTGCATCAGCAAAGTAGCAGCGCCAAGCGTGCGCCTGTGTCATAAGTAAAGGGCCGGCTGGCTTGTGCGTTAAAGGGTGCTGTAACCCCCAAAGTACACTCCAAACCAAATAAAAAAATATTTTCTGTGTTTGTGAATTGTGTGCGCAGTAGCCGCACGTGCATCAACAAAGTAGTGCCAAGCGTGCACCTGTGTCATAAGTAAAGGGCCGGCTGGCTTGACCATTAAAGGGTGCTGTAACCCCCAAAGTACACTCCAAACAAAATAAAAAAATATTTTCTGTGTTTGTGAATTGTGTGCGCAGTAGCCGCACGTGCATCAACAAAGTAGTGCCAAGCGTGCGCCTGTGTCATAAGTAAAGGGCCGGCTGGCTTGACTGTTAAAGGGTGCTGTAACCCCCAAAGTACACTCCAGTTCAAACCAAAAAAATAATATTTTTTGTGTGTTTGTGAACTGTGTGCGCAGTAGCCGCACGTGCATCAACAAAGTAGTGCCAAGCGTGCGCCTGTGTCATAAGTAAAGGGCCGGCTGGCTTGACCGTTAAAGGGTGCTGTAACCCCCAAAGTACACTCCAAACCAAATAAAAAAATATTTTCTGTGTTTGTGAATTGTGTGCGCAGTAGCCGCACGTGCATCAACAAAGTAGTGCCAAGCGTGCGCCTGTGTCATAAGTAAAGGGCCGGCTGGCTTGACCATTAAACGGTGCTGTAACCCCCAAAGTACACTCCAAACAAAATAAAAAAATATTTTCTGTGTTTGTGAATTGTGTGCACTGTGGCTGCACGTGTATCAACAAAGGAGCAGCGCCAAGCGTGCGCCGGTGTCCCATAAGTAAAGAGCCGGCTGGCTCATTTCTTAAAGGGTGGTGTAACCCACAAAGTGCACTACTCTCCAGCAAAAATAAAAAAATATTTTCTGTGTTTGTGTGCGCCTTAGCCGCACGTATATATCAAATCGATATAACATAAATGGAGACCAAACTTTCTCCGATAAAAATAAAATAGAGAAAGATCAAGAACCACTTCCTCCTAGTGCTGAAGCTGCTGCCACTAGTCATGACATAGACGATAACATGCCATCAACGTCGTCTGCCAAGGCTGATGCCCAATGTCATAGTAGAGGCCACATACAATCCCAAATGACAAACTTCAGGAAAATTACCTTAAAAAAATCATTTAAATCATCTGAAGAGAAACGTAAACTTGCAAATATGCCATTTATGACACGGAGTGGCAAGGAACGGCTAAGGTCTTTCCCTATGACTAGTGTGTGTCATACTAGTATGACTAGTATGTTCATGACTAGTGGTTCAGCTTCACATGACGATGGAAGCCCTCCTCCCGCTAAAAAAATCAAACGAGTTAAGCTGGCAAAAGCACAGCAAAGAACTGTGCATCTAAGAAAATATCACAAATCCCCAAGGAGAGTCCAAGTATGGTGGTGGTTGCGATGCCTGACCTTCCCAGCACTGGACGGGAAGAGGTGGCTCTTTCCACCATTTGCACGCCCCCTGCAAGTGCTGAAAGGAGCACCCACAGTCCACTAGCTGATATGCAAATTGAAGATGTCACTGTTGAAGTACAACAGGATGAGGATACTGGTGTAGCTGGCGCTGAGGAGGAAGTTGGCGAGGAGGATTCTGATGGTGATGTGGTTTGTTTAAATCAGGCTCCGGGGGAGACAGTTGTTGTCCGTGGGATGAAAAAGCCCATCACGGTCATGCCTGGGCAGAAGACCAAACATTCCACCTCTTTGGTCTGGCAATATTTCTATCCATATCCGGACAACAACTGTCTTGCCATATGTACCATATGTAAAGGTGAAATAAGTAGGGGTAGGGACGTTAACCACTTAGGAACATCCTCCCTTATACGGCACCTGCAGCGCGTTCATAAAAAGTTTCTGTCAAGTTCAGAAACTTTGGCTAAGACCGTAAGCAGTCCAGGGACACCTAAATCCCTTTTTCCTGTTTTATCCAAGGAATCGGTGGATGAGGAGGATGAGGACGACATCTTGCCTCCGTAGAGCCAGTTTGTGCAGGGACACATTAATTGCCAGCTTGTTTTGTGGGGGCCCAAACGAACCAATCATTTCAGCCACAGTCATGTGGCAGACCCTGGCGCTGAAATGATTGGTTTGTTAAAGTGTGCAAGTCCTATTTATACATCCATAAGGGTGGGTTGGAGGGCCCAAGGACAATTCCATCTTGCACCTCTTTTTTTTCTTTGCAGTATGTACTGTTTGGGGCCTAGTTTTTCAAACTGCCATCCTGTCTTCCACTGCAGTGTCACTCCTAGATGGGCCACGTGTTTGTGCCGCCCACTCGTGTCGCTTAGCATAGTCATCCAGTTACCTCGCTGCAACCTTTTGGCCATAAAAACAATATTGTGAGGTGTTAGGTGTTCAGAATAGACTGTAAATGAGTGGAAATGAAGATTATTGAGGTTAATAATTGAATAGGAGCATAAAAACCCACAAATTCTGTGATTTTAGCTGTTTTTATGCTTTTTTTCAAAAAAATACAGATCCAAAACACAAAACCCAGAACCCAAAACACGGAAGGGTGGTTTTGGCAAAACCAATCCAGATCCAAAACACGAAGAAAGATCCAGATCCAAAACCAAAACACGAAAAGTGGCCGGTGCACACCCCTAGTTCAGTCCTGTCTGAGCAAAAGTTGCAAAAGGCTATTGGTTATCAGTCTGTGCTCCTCAATGTGGTCCCATTGGTTACAGGGTGCCTAGAATTAATCCAACCTTTATTTTTGGGTTTTCTTTATACAAGTTCCTAGGTTTGATCTAAGGGCCTGATTCAGAGCCGCTCGCAAAAAGCGAGCGCTCGCTCTGAATCAGGGCGGCCGCTTGTTTTTTTAGTTGCGGCCTCCTGGCCGCTCGCATAGCTGTGGGTTACAGCCCACAGCTTATGCAAGTGGCCAGGTGATGGTCGGGCTTGCGACGAGACCCTTGTGGTAGGGTCTCATTGCCGCAAGCCCCAGTGGACTTCCTGCTCTAATAGGGCTGCCCACAAACGGCAGGCATTCCTGCAGGAACACCTCCGTTCCTGCAGGAACACCTCCGTTTGCCCAGCCTCCACCCCCCCGCCCACCTATAAAACGGGGCAAGCTGTCGATCAACATCGACAGCCGCCCCGTTTGTTGCGAGCACTGGAGTGAGTGCTTATTGCGCTCGCTCCGGGGCTCGCGCGTGCACAGTGCGCAAGCCGTGCATGCGCACTGGCCCACAATCGACCCGCTTGCGACTGCAATACGCTTGCGAGCGGGTCTGAATCAGGCCCTAAGTCTCAAGAGTCCAGTCTCACTCTGTTAGACTTTAGGGCAATAGTTGCTATTGGACAAATGATTTGTTGCTCCCTCCGTCGTGCGCATGCGCAGTGGGGGAACATCCACCCGCTTGCGAGCGTCCTGCGCTCGCGAGCGGGTCTGTATGACCCCCTCTGGCCCTGATTCAGAGCCGGACGCTCTGACAGAGCGCTTGCTCTGAATCAGGACCGGTCTTTTTTTTTTTTAGAACGGCCTCCTGGCCGCTCGCATAGCTGTGGGTAACCACCCACAGCTATAGCGAGCGGCCAGGAAGATGGTCGCGATGGTCAAGACCATCGTGACCATCGGGCTTGCGACGAGACCCTTGTGGTAGGGTCTCGTTGCCGCAAGCCCCAGAGAGATTTTGGCTCTAACAGAGCCGAAATCTCTCCCACTGACATCACTTGTGTTGTCAGTGGGGCCGCCCCCAGACAGTAGGCGTTCTCATGGGAACGCCTCCGTCTGGGCAGCCACCCTCCCGGCCTGCCCACCAAAGGGGGCGTGCTGTCACTCAACATCGACAGCACACCCCCTTTGGTACGAGACCTGGAGCAACGGATTGCCCGTCGCTATCCGGGTCTCCGACGTGCGCATGCGCTCTGGGCCACCGTCGACCCGGTTGTGAGCGCTCAGCGCTTGCGACCGGATCTGAATCAGGCCCTCTATTCATAAGAACCTGTATGTTTAAATAGTTATAAACTATAAGGACAATTGAAAGTGGATTATAATACCAGAGTGGTTTATAGGGTAAGATAAACCTAGACCAATTCCACCCCTTCACATTTATTTATCTTCTCTTTGTATAGTAATTTTCCCTTCCTCTCCTGATATTAGGCGATGTGACAAAGTATCTCACTTGCTCACGACTCCTGGCCGATAGGGCTTTAGCAGGTTTACTTCATGTGGCTGTGATGTTAGGCTGGCTGCTATCAGTAGAGCCTGCTTCTATACAGTCATCAGACATAGGGCCTGATTCAGACCCGGTCGCAAGCGCTGAGCGCTCGCAACCAGGTCAATGGTGGCCCACAGCGCATGCGCACGATGGAGCCGGTTCCGTCATGCGCATGCGCGAGACCCTGCTGGCAATGGACAATCCGTCGCTCGGGGTCTCGCACCAACGGGGGCGAGCTGTCGATGTTGAGTCGGGGGAAGTGGCTGCCCAAACGGAGGCGTTCCTATGTGAACGCCTGCCGTTTGGGGGCGGACCCACTGACATCACGAGTGATGTCAGTGGAGAGATTCCGGCTCTGTTAGAGCAGATATCTCTCTGGAGCTTGCAGCCACGAGACCCTACCACAAGGTTCTCGTCGCAACCCCGATGGTCGCGATGGTCTTGACCATCGCGACCATCAACCTGGCCGCTCGCTATAGCTGTTGGTGGTCACCCACAGCTATGCGAGCGGCCAGGAGGCCGCACAAAAAAAAAGAACGCCCTGATTCAGGGCGAGCGCTCTTTCAGAGCGTCCGGCTCTGAATCAGGGCCATAGCTCCACCTGGCAGGCAGATCTCACAGCAAACTCTGCCTCCCGTCTCACACTCTGTGCCACTGTATCAGCCCCTGCCCTTGCTCCGTAGTCTGGCTTCCGTAGCTGACTGCAGCCAAGGTTTACACTACCTCTGTCACCGCCGCTCACAGCCGCCAGCCGAAATTTGTATTTCTTCCATCGCTCATAGTTAATCCTGGGCTTTAAAGGTGGGTTAATGCCCGTCACTGCTTTAAGTTTCTTATTTTTCCCTGAAACTCCAGAAAGCAAGCTTATAGGACCCGCTGGTGGGGGACCCGTAGCTCTCAGTCAGATTGCCGTTAGTCCTCCAACTGTCCAGCTAACGGTTCTCCCCGCTGCTACGCGAGGCTCCCTCTCTCTCATGCGCCCCTTCTAGAATGTTCCCATTGAAATCAATTGAAGGGGGGCATTTTTAATCACCCTCCCTGTGGATACAATTCACAGTCTTATATAGAGTATGATACACATAAGGATATATATTCACATATATATATATATGTATATATATATATTATATATATATATACAGTATATACATATCCACCTGGGTTACACGAGCCCCGTAGCGCACCTTTATGTCACATTTTGCTTATATAATGGGACTGACAGAATACAATTACAATATGCACTTTAGGGTATAAAATAAAATTGCACCTTTGAATAAACAAAAAAGGGTAAAACTTGATCTGGTGCCAGCATGAAATGTATGATGAAGGTGGTCCTGGTCCTGAATCTGCCCTCACAGCACATTGTGCTCCATTTCTGTCCCCACATTCCTGCACTCAATGGGAAACACCAGAATGTGTGACCACGTTAATTAGAGTAAGCCTGTTACCCAGGCACTTAGCATATCCCCCACCACACAGGAACCAAACCTTTCAAACTGCTTCTACTGTATGCTGTTAGCTTGTGCTAATTTTATTTTATTTCCCAGAATTTACAGACACCAAGTATACCCTGTGTACAATAGTTAATTCTTCAAACAGGAATATGGTAACTATTAAATAGAAATGTAATAACATTACATTAAAACTGGTTTAAAATAGTTTTTCTGGGTTTTTACTGGGTGCTTGACAGTTTGAACCACAATTTAATGTTAAATAAATTATTAATTTCAATCATCTTTTGCCGCAACCAATGGAAAACGATGAGTGACAGTACTTGCTGTGTTTTCCTTGCGATAAAGCCCTTTGTTATTGCTTCTTGGTTGCTTACCAGATTCTGAATGCCAAAATTTCACACTATTGGCAACTATGGGGCTGATTTGATTAGCTGGGCAGGTGCAATAACATCCATGGTATGTTAAGATGGTAAAACATTGCTTATATTTGCCATAGATGTACAAGCAAACAAAAGCAATGTTTTACCTACTGTAATACCTGACGGGAGCTTGTGGCTAAATGAATCTGCCTCAATTTGTTATAGTTATAATTGTGAACCCATATAACTCCCGGATCACCTGCTGATCCAAGTCCAAGTTTTGTTTTCTCTGCATTTAAATATTTGAAAAGTTCGGAGAAATCACAGATTTTTTTTATTCTGCAGCCCCCATAGGTTTTAAAGGGTCCTGTGCAGGAATGGTATTTATATAGATGAGAGAAGCAAATTCTTTCTCCTTTCCTGACAAACATCTCTAGATGGGGTTATGTCATGGCGTTACCTGCTGATATGGAGAAAAGCAGGGGAGAGACGTTCTCTTACCCTGTGCATATTAGGTATACAGACCACGCATGTGTGGCAGCCATTGCTGGGGGGGTGCTGGAGGAATCCTCTCCCGGTACATTTTGCAAAGTGTAGCCCATAGGCTACAGCAGCACAACACCATCTACAGATGCTTTGCACTCCGGAGTTTGATAAGTCTGACAGCTTCGCAAACTTCATAGAAACTTATAGGGGTTGCGGCTGCTGTCAGAAATGGAGGGACCGCTGCAGATATCCCTCTATAGTACATCTGGGGGATACTTAATATTTGTGGATATCCCCGAAAGATGGATAAATAGGCCACTTAGTGGTGAATATATTGTATTTTGAGTAGTAAACTTTTTTATTGACTTACCAGAAAAGGGTAAAGTCAGTTTTCCAAACATCTCTTGCATTATTACAGGTTTATGTCTCATCGGGGATTCAAGATTGGATGGAATTAATTAAACATAAATACAAAACATGGCTTACCTGTGTTCTGGTGATCCAGCTGGTCCCCTTGTGGTCTGCTTTGATCAGGACAGGCTGTCCTCGCTCCTGCCATCAGCATGTATGGAGAATAAAAGTCTGCCTCTGAAAGAATGAAGAGACTGACCCCATGTCTGATGCAGCCTGGGGGACCTCTCATTGTTCATATTGTCCAGTGTTTTATAGTACGGGATCGGTTCAAATCCCGATGCCGGATCCCTGAAGACTGAAGATCCCTGAAGACTGAAGATCCCGACAGGGGTGGTAAGTATACTAACCCTAACCTCCCCCTGGTGGTGCCTAACCCTAAGCCCCCCTCCCTGTAGCCTAACCCTCCCGGGGGGTGCATAACCCTAATCTCCTCCCGAGGGTGCCTAAACCTTACCCCCCCCCCCCCATCCCCAGGGACAGCGTGCTATTTACCCGGCTCTAGATGTTCAGGATGGCGAGGGTCAGGATGCCGACGCCGATAACCTGATCTCCTTCGGTATATCGGCGTAGGCATTATTCCGGGCGGCGGGATTCCGGCGTCGGTATATTGACGTCCGGGATCCTGTCCGCCGGCAAATTGACTACATCCTTAGAATACATATAGCTTGCTGTATATAAAAAACACACTACCTGCAGGTGTAAGGACAGCCTCCCCTAGACACGACATGCACTGTTCTTGTGTATATAATCCTCCCCACTGGTAATTCAATGAAAAACCTATAACTCACGAGTATGTAATAAGACAGCACATTAGATTTAAAAATAACTAGCAAAACTGGATAATTAATGTAACTTTCTAGCCATAATTACATTGATAACACATTTTTGGAAGGAATGGGTTAAGGCATATTGTTTAGGTGTGGTGTACATGAAATGCGCTTTAATACTAACAGTGTTCCCACAATAGGACATGCTGTACTCACTTTTATAGCAGTAAACATTTCCTATTTCCTTCCAGCATTCTATGTGCCAAGTGCAAATATTTATATACCTGCAGCACCTTAGCTGCATCCCAACACATGACCTGCTGAGTCTATGCATTGTCACATATGGCTCTGCGTACATTGCTGATGATTTTACATAACAATCTTTCTGTGTTATACTTCATGTGTTCTTACCTTAATTGTTCTGAATGCATTGGACAAATCTTACTACAAGGCTATGCAAAGAATGAATAGACAGTGATTTGTAATGTAAAAATACTTGGCGTAAATATATATTTAGGAACAGGATCATTCCCTTAAAGACTATGACATGTTATTTAGCTGTGCTGTGAATGTACAGAACATATATGGTGCTTTTCCTTTCTTTATAAGGATATTTGAGCTATTCCAGTACACGCAAGGAAGCATATGTGACAAGAGACTGGACTGGAAAGGAAATATCTCTCAGTGCCTGGAAAAAGATCTGGACTACAAGTAAAAACGTGTGTTTCAACTTTTGTTAAAGACACAGCCTTCAAACTACTTCATAGAAGGTATCAAACATGTATCCGTTGCCTATATATAGTATAAGCAGCTAATCTGTGGGGTTTACCAACCTGTCCATTCTCTAGGTACCGGCAGTGATGTCACTAAGGGCAAACCCAGTCTTACATCCTCTCACCAGCTATACTGTTTAATCGTCATATCAAAGGTGACTCTGCTATATCATCTAAAGCTGGTGGCACAACTATAAGACTAGATGAAGGCTGCATAAGCAAGAGACTATATAAGAGTTCTCATTTTTTGTGATGGGTAGCTTTAGGGAATCTGTTGCTAGGTAGTTTTCTAGTTTATGAGGTCTTTTTAGTTCATGGTTAGCCAATTAGGGTTGATGGGGGCGGGTTCATTTAGGTTTACTATTTAAGGCTGAATTTGAATAGGTTCAGCCTCTTTTTCAGTTGGAAAATTCTTAAACCAGTGGACGGGAAGGCTCTACTAACCAGCGGCCACATGTGGCGTAAGCGGTTGTTGTGAGGCACTTGCCCCTTTGAAGGACAGCGAGTGGGTCCTACCTATGCGGGTTGGACAATTGGGCACTTTCTTTGCGGAAGTGTCCGGACTGTGCCAAAGTAATGGGCGGTGAGACTTGCACAGCGCAGGTTACGCATATTGAGAGGTGGGGGCGTTTTAGTCGTCCCCCAGTTTTGTGGTAAGAGTTATTTGGGCTAGAGCTGGATAGTGGTAGTGCTATCTTTTGTCATCCTCTTTTATTAAAATAAATTTTACATTTAATAAATATATTAATTCTAATTCGAACCAAGCAGTTGTTGTCAGTGTGGTCATTTCTTTTAGAAGTTAAGCTTAGCATAAGAGGTACTGTATCATGTTTGTCACAATAAATTAATGGACGCCTTAAATGCAACTGCTGCTCAGCATGGCTGAATAAAGGGCCTATTGGGAAAATATGCCTCCTACTTGTGAGGATCCAACAATCCAAATATTGCAACATATGGCCACCATGGCATTTAGTGGGTGCACCAAAAGTAACTCTCAAATCTGATTGCTTGAGCTGGAAAGCACAGTGTTAAAATTCAACTGGTTAGGGAAAAGTCAATGCACAAGGTTATACCAAACAGCAAGTTATCAATTCACGCATTTCTTTTGGACGCTGCTCCATTGATGTAAGTTTCTCATTAGGGGGTCTATTCATTATGTTAATAATATTAATATTCCTACTCCCCGCAAGCACCGGAGCAATTCATCATTGCTGCGACATGGAGGCAGCTGATCCGAAAATCAGTTCCCCAAAAGTTTTCACTGCTTCTTTCGAAGCAGTGAAATTTAGCACTGCCGAGTCTGGTTTGGCAGTGCTAGTGCGCCTGCGTGAACTAGTGTTCAAGATGGCACACAAAAGCCCCAGCATCCGGTGGAAGATATAGGTCTATACAGAAATTTATTAGGGACCTGCGCTTCACTCAGTTGCTGCTATGTAGTGATAGAATGGAGTCCCTAGAGAACCCCTACATAGATAAAACAACAAGGGTATATCACTAAGCGCTACCACATAAGTAAGAGAAACAAAATATTAGATAGGTATCACATATATCAATACACAAGCATGCAATAAAACAAAGTTCACCCGACAGGGTATATAAACTCTTCTATCTTCAGACCAATTTTCAGAAACAAGGATATCTTTCCAAGGTTCCAATCATAGTCAATTCAATGTACTGGACACTTCTTAATCTCTCAATGTTCCGCATCCATATAATGACATAGAAGAGAGAAGAAAAGGGATCCAAAAATAGTGCAATACCTGTAAAGTATTAATTCCGCACAATATATTAAAAATTCTCATACATATGATACATTTATATGTGTATATAATGCAATATAATAAAAACTCTACCAATAAAAATAAGGTAATCAAGGCGTACCGAAAGGAGTGGGTGCATTGAAAATACACCTATACTCGCATGACTGAAGCTCACACTTTCCGGGACCAGAAATCTGCGTGACTGTATCGGCATGCAACCAGGTAGGTATTTCCTCTGTTCCCAAAGCAATAGGTCATCCAGATATCCTTTTCACCAATGCGTTTCAACTCACATATAAGAGTCTTTTTTACAGAGAATATTCGGCCATTCACATCCGTCCCTGCCCCAGTGGAGCTTACAATCTATATTCCCTACCACATGAACACACACATACACACTAGGGGTAATTATGTTGGCAGCCAATTAACCTACCAGAATATTTTTGGAGTGTTGAAGGAAACCGGAGCACCTGGAGGAAACCCATGCAAGCACAGGGAGAATATACATCTCCACACAGTTAGGGCCGTAGTAGGGCATCGAACCAACAACCTCAGTGCTGTGAGGCAGTAATGCTAACCATTACACCGTCTGTGCTGCCCAAAAGAAGGAGGGTTAGGGAAGAAATACTCACCTGAAAGGCGGAGAATCAGAGGTCTGATCTGGAAGTCACAGTCACATGACCACCAGGACCCGGAAGACTATGCAGGAGCCGCTGCAGCCATCAGGAGCAGGTAAATTACCGCTAGGCCACAATGGACAATAGGTCGACATTCTAACATGCCAACATTTCATCACTGTCTACATGATGAATGTTGACATTGTCAATGACAACATTAGGATCATGTCGACATTTCATACCCTACCACTTCAATTAAGTCAATGGAAATCCAGCACCCAATTGTGAATTCTTAAAGAAATATTTTTTTTCTATTCAGTCTCGCCACTACTCAGCTGTACTGTAGGGAATCAGTGGCCTCGCCCCCTGCTAGGGGGCGGGGATGGTGGCAGTATAAGTGTGGCAAACTGATGGAAGCTCCTTTGCAGCACTGATGCCATGCCAGATGCAGGGGCCATGGGACAACAACGGTGCCATCCCCGGGCTCTATGCCCTGGGCAATGGCACTGCTTGCACACCCCTCCCTACAGTCCAGTATGAAGATCCACCTTCAGTCAGAGTTACAATTCTGTCCTTTTTATTATTTTTTTTTAGCTTTCATGAGCATTAACGTTGGGAAAACCAAATGTAGTTCACACAGTGGAGACAATTTACATATTATTATTATTATTATTATTATTATTATTATTATTATTATTATTATTATCTTTAATAAAGCATAAACATATTACATAGTGCTGTACATTGACAGGATCATGATGCAAATAAATTATAGACAATGACATAGAAGTAACATTAGCCACGCCTAAATGATCCTACAATATAATGTTTATAAAACGGTGCAAAGAATCTAGTGTTCCATATAGCAACTACTATAGTGTCATTTTTGCAGCTAATATTTATTTTAATTAAAGCAAAAATCTGGCTTGTTGCTATGCGTTATATCCCATTTTTACTTGCACCAGTTTTCAGAAATATATCTAATATCTTCTCTTGAACAAGTGTCAAAGATTTAAATGGCTTTTATTTTGCCTCCACCAGCTGCAACAGATCATACTCATGCAGTGCCATAAAAGTGAACTTCTGGCCCTTGCTCGACCCACGCACCTCTTCGAATGTGACGTTTTCATGTTACAAAAAGAGGAGCCCGGAGCAGGAAACTGGGCATTTTGTGTATATGCTAGATGTGTGGACCATGCTTGAGGAGACAGAACAAGATAGGCAAGTGTAATTTGAATAAGAGTGCTTACAAATAAATGAAGAGTGTACCCCTAGAGATCCGACCTAATGTGACCTGGGCACATCCCCAGAGGAGGCGTATTTTTTGAAAGTACTGTAGGCCTGGTGTAAAAATATGTGGTGATGATGATGACTATCAGCAGCACTACTTGTACCTAGCTATCTCTGATTGGCTGCTTGCTTTATGACCCTTCTAGATCATAGTAATTCGTTTGCAAGCATTGTAGGTCAAGATCACTTATTTCTTATTTACATTTCTACAGGTTAAAAGTTTCCCATTTGATTTACTAAGAAGTAAACTATGGAGGTTGGGTGGTGTTTTATTTAGTTACATATTATACTTATATATATTACTAAGTTTATTCTTACTTGTGTATATGACACTTCATAATATTATACTCTTTATGCATTTACAAATAACACTGGGGGCCTGATTCAGATATGTACACAAACCGGATGGTTTACGTACAAATCTGATGGTGGGCAAACATGTGCAGGATCTGTTGTGCGCCTGTGCAGAGCGGGTCCTGCGTGATCGCACGCAGTGTGGCCTAAGCCATTTGAGGGCATGGAAGAGGTGATGATGGGTCCTTTCCAAAAAATGGAGGCGTGTTGTGGGAGTGCTGAGGCCACGGTGTGTGGCTTCTGATACAGATTTTCCGGCCCCAGCAGTGTGCACAGACTGGCCATTCCCAGTAACTTGAGGGTTACTCAGATGGCCGATGTTCATGCAAGTGAACCGATGACTGCATCTTCGGACACAGCTGCGGATCACAGAAGCATGCAGTAGGCCTCCTGCTGCTTATTAATTTTAGAGCCATACTTACCGACTTTACAAAACTCCTCTCCGGGAGCAGCCCAGAGAGGGAATGCTGCTGACAGCTTTAAGAGGTAGGGCCGGACTGTAAACGTCATTAGGCCCCGTCCTTCAGGGGAAAAGGCCACGATTCGCGGGTCCGCGAGGAGGTGCAGGACTTAATTAGGCTAATCGCGTCATTTTAGTCTCACCTCCTCCCTACAGACTTGCAAATTCCCCGTAGAATCTCCCCATCCTGTCCACTTCACTAGGAAGCAAACAGGATGCGGAAGATCTGGCTACTTTTCCGGGGGTGTGGGGGGCTACCCGAAAAATCAGGACCCTCCGTAACTTCCGGGATAGTAGGCAAGTATGATTAGAGGTGGCTGTGCTAGTCCATACTAACATGAATCAGGCCCACTGTCAAGCCGCATCTGTATTCCATCATTTGGTACACATATTTGTATGTTTTACATAGAGAAGTGGCCCAAAAAATGCCTCCTGCTGCTTTTGCATATTAGAGCACAACCGCTGTGTACAAAGATGGTTTTCTGTATTTTCTACAAGTCTAAACCTCTGCACTATGATAATGATCTTTATAAAGCACCTTGAGTCCTTATGGAGAAAAAAATATACATCAATAAAATTCTTCTTCAATAAATAAAATAAAATAAATAAAATGTTCAGTTTGAGGGGGCACCCCCGACTTTAAAGCACTCTGCGCGCAAGCTATTTTTGTTTTCCTTAGGTCCTCGTAAATCTCTCTCGTGTCTTTATACCTTTGTTATGAATGCTTTTCATTCATCTAATCTACCCGGTCTTAAACAAAAACGGAAGGTGGAGATTGGTCTAATGTGTGATGAATACTGGGCTATGAGCCTGATTCAGCTATGGGCTCGCTCTGAATCAGTGCCCTCCTCCATGAAAATGGAGCGGCCTCCTGGTCGCTCGCATAGCTGTGGGTGACCACCCACAGCATAGGCGAGCGTCCATGATGATGGTCGCGATGGTCTTGACCATCGGACTTGCGACGGAGACCCTGCGGTAGGGTCTCGCTGCCGCAAGCCCTGGAGTGATTTTGGCTCTATCAGATCCAAAATCACTCCCGCTGACATAACTAGTGATGTCAGTGGGGCCGGCTTCAGACGGTAAGCATTCCCATCAACATCGACAGCACGCCCCCTTTGGTGCGAGACCCGGAGCGATGGAGAGCCCGTCGCTCGCCGGGTCTCGCACATGTGCACGACGGAGCTCCCTCCGTCGTGCGCATGCGCAGTGTGGGAACATCGACCCGCTTGCGAGCGTCCTGCGCTCGCGAGCGGGTCAGAATGACCCCCTATGGCCCTTGGTAGTCCAAGAGAATCTACGTCAGCTATTAGATATCAGTAAATTAATTTATTCATGCTTCACAGAACCTAACTCACCCCTGTGTGCCTCCTTCAATTTGGGGGTCGGGCTAATAATATTTGCCCCAAATGCATAAGTTACCAAGGGAGCTTTTGGCACCTTCTGTTGGCTTATCCAAAGGTACATAGTTTCTGGGGTCAGGTGATTGGAGTGATTGCTTCATCAAATATACCTCAGTCTGTGTTGACCCCAGTGGTTTGTACTCTTGGTACCTTGGCTGAGGAAGTTTTCAACAAGTAGACTAGACAATACATTCTTAATCTTTGCACATTGGCCAAGGTCTGCATTGCAAGAGCTTGGATGGCTACTACAGGTCCTGAGTTTCAAATGTGGGTTGTTCTAATACAGGGGTAGCCAACCCGGTCCTTGAGAGCTACTAACAGTTCACATTTTCCTGACCACCTAGCTGGTGCACAGGTGCAGTTATTACTAAAGCTGCATACACACACAACGATTTTGTAAATTAATGATTTTAGTAAACGAGGGAAAAATGAATGAAAATCGTTTACTAAAATCGTTCATTTACAAAATGTAATGAACGATTTTTTTGAACAACAAACGATTCCCTTAATGAAAATCGTTGAGTTGGTCAGTCTGACTGAACTACAAACTACAAACGTGAACGATAATCGTTTTAACTCAGAAAGTGAACGATTTTTATCAACGATTGAACAATAAACGATATCGTTAACGATAATCGTTCAAAAAATCATTGTGTGCGTATGCACCTTTAGAGGCACATTTTGAAACATGTGGTGCATTCGTTCCTAACCAACACATTCTACAGATCCACAAGTGGTCTGGAAAATATGAACTGTTGGTAGCTCTCAAGGACCAGGGTTGGCCAACCCTGCTCTGGTAAATACAACAATATCCCATGAAAAACATTTATATATTACTCGTAAAGCTGAATCCAAGTACGACAGGGTTTGGCAGAGATAGCTACAATCTAAATACGCCAAAATGCCACTGAATCAGTCTGAGCTCCCTGGAGTATAGCTTATGGGGTTGTATATGGATTTGGATTTATACTACAACTGATATTTAATTACTGTAGTTATATACAGTATGCCGTTTTAACGCTTTTGGTAATTGGAGGAAACTACATTCTTGTGCTCTACTGTTTATGTCTTTGTTTTTTTTAAGGGGAAATGTATTATATGCTCTGTACAAGATTATATTTTTCTCAGTCTGCACTGAAGTTACTATTATTTTGTATGTTTGTTTGTATAGTATAATATATATAGTACAATTGTATGTGTTATATGGTAAACTAGATATCTATTTATTAGTATGATGGCTACATTCTATGTTTGAACTGCAAGATGCTTTGTATTTAATCTTATCTTGTATGTTTTGGACCTTAGTTTGTTGTTTTTGTTTATTGAAATTTTAATAAAAAAATAGTCAATTAACAAAAAATCTTATTTTTTTTGTATCTCACATAGAAGAAAAGCAGAGAGAGTTCAGTATAGGGACCATGGTTTCTCTTTCTTATGATAAAAATTTTATATATTTTAATTCAATAGTTAGTTGCTATAAATTATGAAACTGATAGGGTCTTGAATAGATTTGAACGCAGCGCAGAATTGTGATACGCATGACGGGTAATAATTCCTGTTTGCTGCTTTGCAACCATATCTGCTTATTGAGGTTTTTCTTTCTACAGACACATTCTCAAAGACCTTGCTTTCTAGACCGACAGATTATTATATTTGTTTCTACTTGTAGGGGGAGGGGGGCACAGACAGTTGCTTTCCCAAAATGAGATGAGTTTACAGCTGTTACAATACTGCTGATGGATCCAGGCTAAAATTGTATACATTTTATGCCCTCCTTGACTTTCAAAGCCTATTCTCTACAAGTACTATGTTATGAAATACTGTGTTATGTTGAATTTAAATTAAAAGCTGAGCCTTTGAGGAGCATTTAGGGAGTCTATGTATCAAACTGTTTTTTACATAAAATTATGCAAAAACTGCAGTTTCTCCGGCAAAGTGCTACTTAGCACCTCAGAACGCAGTCACCATTATTATCACTTTTGGAGTTTGGCCCCAGTAGTTTACACCATCTTCAGATGGTGTAAACTGCTTCAAGCCTATGCAGGCTCCAGGAACAGGAGAGAGATCTTTGATCTCTCTCTTGCAGCCTCCGACCGGCCCCGGAGGCTGACACTGTGCGCATGCGCAGTCTCAGCTTCCACAGCAGGATTTTTTTCACAAACATGAAAGACTTCTACTAAATGCCGGGGATATAACTTGCAGGGACAGCAGTTACCGCAATTGCTGCCAATGCGAGCTACCCTTGTACATAGCAGGGATATTTTCATCAAAAGTGAAAATATCCCCTGCGATGTGGACAGATGATAATTGCGGCAGTTCAGCGATTATTAGTGCATAGATCCCTTTTTTTTTTTTTTAAATAAATAAATCTGACCAATATCTGCTAAACAATCGTGCAGATAATACAAAGTGAGTATTAAACTGCCCTAGCACACTAATCATACAAATATGTGTATACGTTTATTTATATAAACATATTATGGGACTGATGAAGAATTCAGCACAAGCCTGTTTGTGGAAGATATCTAGGAGAACACAGCGAAATACAAACCGCTGCCATTACCTAGACATCATAAATGGTTTTCAATACCAGCCTGAAATCACCAGTGCGTACTCTTTAGTGTATCTGTACTATGTTTATATAAAGTCTTGTATTTACTCTCTCTCTATGGGGCCCATTTATCAAAGTATATTTGAGGTAAAATCCCAGTATCCCCATATGTATTAAGGAGGGACCGCAGCAGGTATATCAGATACCTGCATTGATCCCTCCATTACTGCTGGCAGCCGCATCCCCCATAGGTTTCTATGGGGGATGTGATGCTGCCGAATTTACCAATATTCGGAATGCAATGCATTCCAGATATTGGCCTCCGCAGCTAACGCTATCTGAAGATGACGTTAACCGCTGTAGCCTATGGGCTACACCACGCACTATTAGCTGGCGGAGGGATCCGCTGGAATCCTACCATGCGCACCACCCCCTGTACTGGCTGGACCCTGCATGTCCTGGATGATACATCCGGTCGATAAGATCGCTTTTTGCAATGTGATCATGGGCGTTGCTGGCATGCCCTGATCGCATTGCAAAAGCGATAATTGATAAAGGGGCCCCTCTGGGTTGGGTTCGGGGATCCCAGAAGTCAGGATACCAACGTTCAGAGTAAAGACAGCAGAAACCAGTTAGAATCCTGACACAAGCAGGGAAGTATGCTAACCTTAATCCCTAACCCTCCCTCTAACCTTAACCCACCTAAGGCTAACCCTAACTCTCCCCCCTGCAGCCTAAAACTAACCCTACTCCCCCCAGCCTATCCCTAACCCTACCCCTAGTTCCTAACCCTAATACTTACTGTCAGGGTGCTAGCGGTCAGGATTCTGGAGCCGGGATTCCGACTGCTGTCGGGTTTCTGGTGTCGGTATTCTGAGCACCGGCATCCCAACCGCCAAGACGGAGACTACATCCCATACTGAGTATATATATATTTATGTGTGTGTGTATGTATCTGAATTACATACTTTGTCAGTGTTGCATTCAATATACTCGTACCTTATATATATATATATATATATATATATATAGATATATATATATATATATATATATATATAGTAAAATATGAGTGGGAATCATGCATGAGTGATGTGTGTAGGCCTTAGGCAGTACTGATACACCATACTATTTAGAATGGTTATATAGAAAAGCTATGAAGGTTTATTGTCTCTTTAGTACCTTTAGTAAGTAAAAGTTGAAGAGAATAGAATTTCTCCTAGTCTATGAAATGCTGTATAACTCCTCCCCAGAGATCATAGTGCCAGCCCCACACTCTGAGTTTTGCATATGGGCTGATACCCGACTGCAACAAGACCCTAGGAGTTCCCAAAAGCTGTAATGAGGGAGAGAACTATCCTCCTCCTCTACAGGAGCTCAGCAGCACGTTTGCGAACGGCATATCCTACAGGACAACTGCAGGTGGAGAGAGCAGACAAGTTTGGTCCAACAAATGGTCCAACAGGGCCTTCTAGTGGACATATCTGGATCTCACCATTAGAAGCTATCACTGGTAAGGTTAAACTACAGTATTTCACTGTTATATTCTTCGATAATACAAAGCCAGGCAGATGGTCACTGTAGTTGCTGAGCGTACGTTTAAATATGATCTTCTCTAGTCTAAATGGAAAACATAAACAGAATGTAATAAATTGTAAAGCGCAACTGAATATTTTGGCGCTATATAAGTAAATGTTAATAAACAATGTAACCTATATATCATTAGGTCGCCCACCCGTTCCCTCAGTCACACAAAAGGATGCAGCACATAACACATCACAAACGTGTTGGATGGATACGGTATATGAAAGATTTGGGTGTAGACATAGAGGTTAAACTTAAAACGACTTGTTTTCATTTACTTCTTATACTGTTATTAGTGTTGTCATTGAAATGGTTTCAGCACCAGCACAGAACAGGAGACTTATCAGTCTGTTACTGGGGATACAGGGGATCCGTCGCTCACTGTCTCGGTTTCCCCCAAACAGCTGCAGCTCCAGCCGCGGAATCACAGGGCACAAATGATCTGGGGGAAACACCTGTTCTCAACATGAAAAAGGTGGACATATAATAACCCCCTCTCCAGTGGCTTGTAAAATTAAGCCATAAACTATGCAGTATCATTTTTCCAAAGATCACTTTCCCTGACATGCAGTGAGCTGCTCCCTGTCCTGCTTCACTTCTTTTTCTCCCGGAGTTTGCAAACTACAGTTGCTCATCCGCTCTCTGCAGTGCGCACTTGCAGCCCTAAACTGGTCCGTTGCTCATCCGCTCTCTACTGTGCGCACTTGCAGCCCTAATCTGGACCGTTGCTCATCTGCTCTAAACTGTGCGCACTTGCAGCCCTAAACTGGTCCGTTGCTCATCCGCTCTAAGCTGTGCGCACTTGCAGCCCTAAACTGGACCGTTGCTCATCCGCTCTAAGCTGTGCGCACTTGCAGCCCTAAACTGGCCCGTCTTTATCCCATGCGCAGTAACTGGAGTGTTTGATCAGACACCGCTTAGCAGACAGAGATGTGGAGTATCTGAGTGCAGCGTGATCTGTGTACACCAGTAAGGTCACACACATGATTTCATCAGTGCTTTTTACAGGGACTTTGCCAAAAACTGTTCTGCCTCACTGCCATGTGCAGATTTTTCCTTTTTTTATAATAAAGGAGGGAGTGCAACTTTTTTTTTTTTTCCAAAAAAAGAACTAAATGGATCAGAGGGGGAAAAAAAGCTTTAGCCAGGGGGAATAATAATGAGGTGTGGCTTGTATTTAAATATCCAGTAACTCAATGTTAAGGGGAGTGTGTTATGTATATAAAGTGGAGTTTTCATCTCTTAGCTAGACAGACCCAGCTATGAAAAGCAAGAGGAGATTAATGAAGAGGGACAAGTTTGCAATTCCCTACTGGAACAAGGTCACTCGTGGACACAGACGACACAGAGGGACTGCTGGAACCAAGAGGCACTGACAAGTTGATAGACATCAACAGCATCTATTATCTAAGTACTTCACATAGTTGACAAACTTCAGTTTTTATTACTCCGAGGTTCCTGCCATTGCCACACTGCTCATCCCTGCTAGTCTCTTGCCATGGCTGAAGTTGGTGGTTTTTTAGCATCTCTGGATATAGATTTGCATGGATTTTCTTCATCTCTTGGGAATGTTCCTTTAGCTGATTCTCCTGGCATTTTGACTGAGAGACTGGGTCAGATAGAAGGGAGACTACAGCGAGGCTCTCCCACTGATTATGCCCACCTGAAGGGCATTATGAGGAGGAGGCAACTCTATTGCAGGACAGGATTTCATCTGGAAATCTTCCCCAATGGCACTGTACATGGCACAAGACAGGACCACAGCAGATTTGGTAATTATCCCTCATGTTTTCTAACATTACAGTGTTATTATATTTTAGCAATACATGTACATGCTATATAAAATATATAACGTTATGTTGCCCAGTGATTTTCTTGGTGAATTGCATTTTGTGTTTAAATAATTGTTGATCAAACATTCAACTTCATACTATAAGACAACTGAATTTCTTTTAGAAAGGTCATTATGCTGTTAGTGTTTAGAAAAGTATTATTTTTGTTTATTTATCTTTTACTTGTTTAATTAGAATTGTTGATTTAAGATCAGATTTTTGCCCTTTTTCGAAATCCTAAACACAACCTGTATCATCAGTTTGCAGATAAGCTGTAATGCTAGCTATCTAAAATAATGATGTATTGTACAATAAGTACCTATACATTACCTGTAGTTTGTGTATAAGGACAACCTCCAGATTACCATTAAAGTTGTGTTTGTCATAATACTAGCTAATAGTAAACAGTACTATTAACTGTATAGGTCAATCCAGTTAAAAAATGTTCTATATTGTAAAGCACTGAAAAAGTGTTTATATATGATAACTGGGACAAAACTACTAACAGTAGTAAACAAGGCAACACAAATAAATACATATGTCACAGCCAAAATTTCTTTTCTGTGTAAAAGTAATTAGGTCTAGTAGCAATTTCCTTAGTTTGCTTTGTTAGATTGTTAGCTCTTGGGATTATGACACCTGCTCACACAGTTAAAGTTACTCTCTTTGCATTTTAAACTAACTGCAGTGGAGGAATGGATTAAACATGGAGTATGTACATTTTGTAGTTACACTAATAATGCAGGTGTGAATTAGACGCCAACATCCTATACTGCAAGGTACTATGATCCTAGTTTCTACATTAAAAGCATGTTGTGTTCTAGAAGATCTCATCTTCAGAATTCAGTTTACATAAATTGCATACGCTTCTACCTTCTGACTGTTTACAAGGTTTAAAAAAATGAAGTAAGCAATTACTTAATAACTAGTGATAATTTAGTTTTGTGTGTATCTGTGGCTGGTTCATAATTTCATATACAGGGCATGATATTCTTGAACTCGGGCAGCACAGACGGTGTAATGGTTAGCATTACTGCCTCACAGCACTGAGGTCGTGGGTTCGATTCCCACCACGACTCTACCTGTGCGGAGTTTGTATATTCTCCCTGTGCTTGCGTGGGTTTCCTCCCACACTCCCAAAATATACTGGTAGGTTAATTAGCTACCAACAAAATTAACCCTAGTGTGTATATGAGTGTGCATGTGATAGGGAACATAGAATGTATGCTCCACTGGGGCAGGGACTGATGTGAATGGCCAAATATTCTCTGTAAAGTGCTGCGGAATATGTGTGCGCTATATAAATAACTGGTAATAATAACTTACCGTTGTGAAATAAAAAGCACTCATACTGTGGGGGACACCTGGTGTATTTCAGGAAGCTGTTGATTCATGTCTCTGTTTCTTTTGTTGTACTTAATTAGCTGTCATAAAACGTATAGGGCAAATGAGCATGGAAAAAGAGGCTCTGCCCATTGCTCCTGTAGAATTGTTATGTCTGATTATTCTCTAGCCCTGCACCTGCAACATTTCTTTTTCCTGCCGGTAAATGAAACCAAAAATCACCATATTTTTGCATATGTTTATTTCATACAGTATGCCTTTCTATACAGATTTAACCTCTACCCTTCCACGATACTGTAGGGGTAAAATGTGTAGTGTCGCTGTTTTTTAAAATGGGTGCAGGCACAATAATAAATGGTAAATGGAGTTAATGTATGACAATTGTGTACTGCATGTTACTGGTGGACTAGGAATAAAAATGTGCATCTAAATCAGAAAACTTGCATTTTGCACAGAAAGCAACTTAACCTGTTAGCTATCAAAATATCCTATGTTTCTGTCACAAGTAGTTCTTCTGGTGCAGATTGCCCAGGTTATTCCACATAAGAACTGTGGTATGTCATGCATCTGGTGTTTTCCCAGTAATGAAAGAGTTAATCCTAAACGTAAGGTGTGCCCCCATTTCAGTGAATTTGCAGTGACCCTCTCCCATGCTCCCTTGGTCTGAGACCCACCCTAGAGGAAACAGGTGTCCTTCCTCTAGATGTCTGTTCTCCTCTCATCACTGTTGTGCAATGCCTTGCGGGCCGGGTCTGGCAGCTGAAGGGTTAACCCCTTCCCTGCCAACCTGCATACCGACCCAGAAACACCGCCCGCCGGTGCCACATACAAAACTAATTACACGATTAATATAAATCATCTCTCCTTTCCAGTTTCCGCTTGGGTAGAATTGAAATGCTAAACAAATGTGCTCATTTTGAAGAAATGTCAGTTACTTTTTTTTCAGACTTCCCTGTTTTGTGCAGGTGCACACAAAGTATTTTGGAGGAATGTCTGGGATCAGTCAGCTCATCCCGGATCCTGCCCTCCCTAGATTCTTTTTCCACAATCACAGTGCAGGGTCCAACTATCTACCCATTGTCCATGCAATTATATAGGTTACTCGCATACATTGATTTATTGATGTGTGAAATGTTTGACACATGTTAGCAGAGAGCGTCATCTACTCTCTGGCTTTGATGAATGATAAATGTAAGTGAACAATTCATCCTGCTGGAGTGTTGTGCGGACAACTGTAATGCTTTACAATCCAATTCTTTTCTTACCATCATTTTGATTCATTTGATGAAACTGTCTAATTCCTATTGGTTTCTTATAGTTTTTTATATTCAGATATGTTTAACTTGATAATAGATCAATAAATTAGCCCATTGCTGCCAACTGTCATTAATATCCAATGACAATCTCAGCTATTATATATTTTTCACTTTCTATAATGAAATACCCTGTGTTAATATTGAGTATCTGCACAGTTCAACTTCTGTTAGAAACAATTTTGACCACTTATTTTTATGCTGTATGATTTATTATGTATTGAGCATAAGTATTTAAATTACAGTAGAATAACATTATGAACCTGTCATATTGAGAGGCGTAGGTCCCTATGTCTGTACATTGTTGTGATAGAATCCTAGTATCATTTTGTCCAGTACTTATGTCAGCTATATGTAAATCTTATGTCTTTGAAGAATTTAGAAAACTGTATTATGTATGTATAGTGGTCACTTCTTGATGGATTAGTGTAGAGTCCTATGACTGTAATGAGTATAATAGAATTATATTAACATCTAGTCTGGAGGTTAAGTAAAAGTGTATACACACTAGACGATATTTTGCCCGATTTCGACGCAACAGAACGGCAAATCGCGTAAAATATGTCCAAATCGCGAGTGTCTACTCACGATAACGATGCCGATGCTCGTACCCGCGGGTCATACATCGCATCTACAGCGGGCAAGATCTTCCAATCTCATTAACAAGATTAAGGTCATTGGTCAGATCGTTTGTCAGATTGGACAGTTTATGCAAGATATCGTTTGTCTGGGAGTGCCGGGGAGTTTCTGGGGGAGTTCAAGGGAAATCGTTGACGACATTGCATCTTTTGCGAGTGTGTACACACCTTTAGAATTGTAAGGTATAGTGAGTAATGGTTGTATAAAGTGTGATGGGACTGTTTCATGTTAGTGTCCAGTGGTGATGTGATTTGTGTAGATATAGTATCCAATGTCTGTCTGGAGTGTATTATAATTGTATAATGAAGTCTTGTGGTCATACCATGTTTTGTTTGCATGGACTGTAATGAAATAGTCATGTAATATTCTGTAGATGTAGTGTGCTATGTCTGCAGTGTATTAGAATTGCACTATCAAGTCTCCTAGTCATACCATGTTTATATGGTGTTGTGTCCTTTGTTGTTATATGGTGTAATGTAAATGCTTTATGTTAATATCCAGTAGTCCTGTTATATTGTGTAGATGTAGTGTCTTATGTCTGTATGCAGTGCATACATGTTTGTATGTAGTGTCACTGACTCCAACAGCTTAGTTTCTACGCACTTTCTGAGCAGCCATAGACTTGCTCAGAAGTCCGAGGTGCGACCGATGATGTGTCTCTTTGTATGCAAGTGCCTGATTACTGACGCCACCGATGTACATATTACAGCGCCTGCAACAGTTGTATGAATTCTCACCTCCACTGCGTAGAAAAATGCAGCTGTGACAGTATTAGCATCCACCTCTGAATCAGGACCTGCAGAGAGTGGCACTGCGTCGGTGACACCCAAAACTGCAAATAAATCCCATGCGTGAGCGTTTGACATGCATTTCCTATAATGGGACATTGTCTCTCTGGAAGGCGGCATGTTCTTGGGGAAACCCCCTGGTTTCATCACTTCATCACCGGGAGCTGGGCGCCGCACACTAACATCACAATCAATGTTGATTGACAGCACGCCCCCTTTGGTGGGCGTGCCGGGGGCGTGCCTCCCTGACGGGGGCGTTCCCACGGGAACGCCTCCCGTCAGAAGCCGGCCCACTGACATCACTAGTGATTCAGTGGGAGTGATTTTGGCTCTGATAGAGCCAAAATCACTCCGGAGCTTGCGGTTGAAAACCTCAACCGCAGGCTCCGGCTCGCAAATTCGATGGTCGCGATGGTCTCGACCATCGCGACCATCACAATGCACGCTCGTATAGCCTGTGGGTGGTGACCCACAGCTATACGAGCGTCCACGAGGACGCTCCATGAAAATGGAGGCCGGCCCTCATTCAGAGCGTGCGCTCTGCTCAGAGCGTACGGCTCTGAATGAGGGCCATAGTTTTTATAATTTTTTGTTGTTTCTTTTTTTTAAAATGTACTTCTTTTTTTTCACTGTGGAACTGACAGCCCAGTCCTGCCAGCTAGCTGGGTCATACATACGTGTATATATATATATATATCTCCTCAGACCCTTACCGCTATAGCCAATATAGATTTCACAAATAAATGACGGTGATAACAGGTTTTTTTCTTTACCACGATCTTGCCATTTGTTCTGAAATAGACCCCACTTATTTGGAAGCGCATATACTAAGCCTAATTACTATGTCGTTTATCTCCAAATTCAAACATACAACAAAGTACTTGCAATAGCATCTGCTCTTAACAATAGTAGTAGTGGAACATGATCAAGTTAACCTGTGTTAAGGAAATATATACACAGTATACACCAGTCTAGAGATTCATAACTATGCCACTGGTTAGGACCCTGCTACTGTACAAGATAAGATAATGTCCTCCCCTAATAGCTAAGCATTAGGTTCCAGCTGTTGCTGATAGTTCCACCTAGTCCTTGTACCAATCTCTCTGGCTTTGTAGTCTCTGTAAAATAAATGTTTCATTCCCCATTATCCGTGTGAGTGAACGTGTCTAGACATCCAATATAAGACATTCTGGGTTTGTACATTACAGAGCTCCCCAAGGCAGTGTTAAATGAATATTTGTGTGCTGGATTTGAAAGAGAAGCCCAATAGTATTTATTGGAAACCTGTGTCTGTACATAAAGCGGAGCTGAATCATGCACCACAAGCCTATAATATTATGTACATGCTACATTCATTTGCTATTAACTCTTCAGCTGACAGAGGAATGTGCTGTTCACTATAAAGAAATACATGACTTACTCTTCAGGCTACTTTGCCCTGCGATACTCACAAATATAGTGAAATTCTCCATAACTTGACAAAACATAATAGTTTAAAAGTGCTATATTTACCAAGGATGAGGTTTTCCGGAGCAAACGTTCTAAGTAAGCTGCTATTCTAAAAAAATGTTCTGACTGAAAAGTAATAGCAAAATAATAACTTGTGTGCACCTATAAAATACCCACCCTGCTATAGGTATTTATTAGCTGGGAGATGGTCAGTCTTATGTCTTTTGTGGGGTACACAGTTGGGTGATCGGTTTGGTAACTATGTGGCTGTGCATAAACACTTGCCAACCGGCAGGTCGATATGTCTGCCCACGGGAACCGGTTGTGACGTACGTCATTGGTTCCTGCGGCCAGCATATGGGTCGGTCAGTCACCTGTACACACAGACTGATGTGCACAATATATCTATCAGATATATTGCATCTGCCGTGCTGCATGGCCGACACAATATATCAATGAGCAACGTGGTTCACATATATATCGTGTGTACACATTGGCCGACGGTTAGGATGGTTTAAAATAAACCAACAAAAATATACAAACCAAACAAAAAAGTGCAATAAGATTATATTCACGTGTAGACCGCAGTTAGTGCATATATTAATATTATTATTATTATTACTATTATTATTGTTAGTAAAGATGAATATGTCATGTGTTGTGTATAATAACTATACTGTGCATATTCAGATAGTCCTCAGATAGTCTGCTTCAACAGCACTTCTCAGCCGCCCCAATTTTCCTTCTCAGTCAAGTCTGTGTTTTATTTTCATGAATAAAACCACTGGAAGCTAATAAACTACATTACTAGATTACACTGATCAATTTGATATGCAACATTTATAGCTATGCACTCACAAACAGGTCTGAATCAAGCCCTATGTGCGAATGAGTCTGAATTTGTATACAAAGTGCTACAATGCAGTAGCCGCAGCATTTTCTCATGACAAGTGCCATTGTGCTCCATGTCCGACTTTGTACATGTTTGAAACTAATTCCTGTTAAAGTCTCAGCCCAGTGTCTGTAGTACACTCTGAGTGATGATTCACTGTGTCTGCTAAAGCGGCAGGGTCGTGCAGGGTGTCTTGCGTCGTATGGCTTATAGACGCTAGTTGTATGAGGACATAGTTTATTGAGTAACCTTTGGCAATATTTGTTTATTAAAGGGTAATTCCACCTACGTAAAATTCTTCATTGCCCAATGCCCCATCTAGCAGAAGCTAATGAGAGTTCTATGTGTCAGCAGTCCCAGGACATCCCAGTGATGCCAGCTATCACATCCCTAGTCATTACTAGTAGATCCATGATGATATGAATCTAATAGTCACTATTGTTGTAGTTATTGGTAGAATTTGTATTACTGATACTGTAGATCCACTTTCCATTAGCTCTATTAGTAATAAAGATAGGGGAGACCTAATTGAGTTTCTGATCACTCACAATTTTCTCTCCTGCTTAAAAGTACCCATGTATCAAACATGGCAACTAGAACAAATACATTTCAGTGTCATTTTCTAGAATGGTTCTTAATATAATTAAGCAACTATCAGAAAGAAATACATTGCAAGGTATATTTTATTATAATTTGTGTATAGATTTCCATTCTTAACGGATGTAAAATAAAACATATATTTATTTCAAAATTAATTTTAATATGTTACCAAAATAAAAGTAAAAGAAAAACAACATAAAATCTGCTTGGCTAGAGTGAGAATTTGGAAAGTTCCCGCTATACAGATATATTGACCATCTCTGATCTTGAAAAAGTTAATGAGGAATCTCTCTGAAATTCTTGCTTGCCCAAAATCTCTGTACTGTGACTTTATACATCATGAGATTAATATAAACAGAAGAGGGAATCCTGCACAGGAAAGTAATAATCACAACGTATCTCTCAGAAAAACCAACATCCAACTAATGATTTTGTGACGTATTGTTAATCATAGCTCTGTTGGTGGTGGTCCCCAGAACCGAATACCATGAACTCAAAAAACAAAATTAGCCCCCAATAGGTAACCACTTTCTTTATTAGCCTGTGCTCATTTTGTTTTTTGATTAATATAAACAGTAAGGTGGTTACATAAAGGGGTTGATACAATTAGGGCAAGCTGGCTCCCCCTTGCGAGTAAGTGCGCACATATGCGGCACTCGCGGTAGCCCCAGACTTGCTGACTTGTGTTCGCAGCCTCATATAACTGCATATGAAAATCCGCCACTCTGGGATGAGAAGGGGGTGAGATGGTTCCGTTGCCGATGTGTCCATGCCAATGCAATGACACTTCCTTCCACTTGTGGCTAACTAAACTGACCACAAAGTTAAGATACAAAATCATTGTTATATTTGCATTTTTCTGGTACCTCTTCTGGTCGCTACTCAACATATCTAGGAACCTCTGACCCGGAAAGTTAAACAGTAATTAAAGCTTATCAGTCAGATTTTGTTGCATTGGTTCAATACTCATCGTGCTATAATCCCGGCCTCTACATGACCTGTTTCACTACCTGCTATTATGCTAATGACTTACTGGTACTGTTCTGAATTGAGCTTTACTCCCAAATTCAGGAACTAGAAAGAAGGGAAGAGAAACTACATGATGGCAGGAAATTACAGGCCCTGCTTACTCTCACACACTTATACTAAATTAAGTGGAAAGTCCCTGCATGGTGCATACTAAAATCGCTGCTCACTGCTGTCGCATTTTGTAAAAGGGTGATAATGGATCCCCTTCATTCTAATACTCAATTAAATGTCACAGGAAGTTTCACTAACATCCCTTGTCAAGGAAATTGTAATGAGTTGTAGCTTATTTTATACCCAAGATTGTCATTTTAGATTTGACATAATTTTAATGCGTGTGTCTAACACTGACATTCTGTAGGTTATACTTGTAACAACTGCTACGATAGCTTGTATTTATAATAATATGGGAACTGCACGGGTTCTGGATCCGCCAGGCTTGCATAGAGTATTTCTAAGCCTGCATAAATTAGGGCCGTCGGCATTGCAGAAAGATTCTTTCCCATCCTATGGTATTAGAGTACTTCAGATGTGGTTCCAAGATACTAATGCACCACTAGTGGTCACCTCATCAGCAAACCTACACATTTAGGATCAATAGTTTTATTTTTTTTACGAAAGCTCTTTTTTTAAAATATACATGTTGTAATCTGACTATAAAACAGTAGTTAGGGCACATAAAGAGAGCACCTTGCACAGCATTTCTAGTTCGGTTGAGAAATATTCTGACTTCCTTTAGATCACTTGGCCTGTCCAAACATGTCATTAATTCCCATCACTCCGACCTCAGAATGTTAAAGTTACCAGAATATAATCTGTAGAACACAGGATAGCCAGTAGGAATCTTACTTGATTTATAGTTTTACAATTTTAACTCCATATGGCCGATTAGTGTTTTAACTCCTAAGTCTATAAATTCCTCAATAGATGTGCAAGTGTTACATTGTCACATTATCTGATACTCTTCGTTTGACACTATTCATTGGTTCTTAAACTCTGTTTGGAGGCTGTTGTGACTGAGAGTAACACATGTGCCTAATCGGACAGCTCTGACACACATGGATATGATATACTGTAGGAATGATGATAGTAGTGAATGGGTCTTCCCTACAACTTATTAATACGCCTGTGTATAATAGGTAATGTCAATACACAGAGTAAAAAACTAGGGTCTATGTACTAAGCCTTGGAGAGAGAGAAAAAGTACCCACCATTCAGCTCCTAAGTGCATTTTTTTAAACACAGCCTGTAAAGTGACAGGAGCTGATTAGTTGGTCCTTATCTCCATCCACTTTATGAATTGGGATCCATTTTGATTGTTTAATTTCCACACCTTGGTGAAAAAAGGGATGTAGTCGGCATCCCGGTGTGCGGGATGCCGACGGTCACCGTCTAAATACCGGCCCCGAAATAGGTTAGGTTTAGGCACTACGGGGGGAGGTTAGGTTTAGGCGCGGGGGAGGGGGTCTTAGGTTTAGGGTGCAGGGAGGGAGAGGTTAGATTTAGGCACTAGGAAGGGGAGGTTAGGTTTATGCACCGGGGAGGGAGGGTTAGGGTAGGGGTAGGGAAAATACTCACCATCACTTGCTATGGGTGTCGGGATTCTGGCTGTCGGGATGCCGCTGTCGGTATTGTGACCAGCGGCATCCCGACAGCCGGGATATCATACCCATTCCATGAAAAAAGTATCTTATATAACCTGTATAGTGACAGTTTGAAACAATATTTTTATCTTATAGCTTAGCGTCAAAGACACAGTAAACAGACATGTTTGGCGTTTTCTTATTAAAAAGTTTTGTTAAAGTTAACAAGATAAGTGAAGTAGGGTACATTTTTACTTTATATTTACAAACTTGATCAATAAAATATATGGAAATAAGTCATTCTGTATAGACCGTTTCATTCCATTGCTTACTTCCATTTAATAGTATGAGCAAAACCTGACAGAATAAACTAACAAGGATTAACTCCAATTAAATAGTTTCCCCTGTAGAAGTGAATGGAGCTCCTAAAAGAAATACTGATGATGTTTAGAAATTAAGGGGTATATTTACTATGGTGCGGGTTTTTAGAAGTGGAGATATTGCCCATAGCAACCGATCAGATTCTAGCTATTATCCACTACAAGGTGGTAGATAAATAGTCTCTAACTGGTTGCTATGGGTAATATCTCCACTTCTAAAAACCCGCACTTTAGCAAATATACCCCCTAAGAATGGAAAATAAGTTTTGTTTTGAGTCTGTCTTTAACGTATTAGTTGCTGTGATAAATTATTTCTGCAGAGCATGTCAGCAAGTCTGTCAGTCACACTCTGGTTCAAACACAGTTTGTAAAATGACAGGAGCTGATAGGTTGGTAATTTATCTCTCTCAATTATATCTCTTTTCAAAGCTTGATACATCTCCCCCTTAGTCCATTTTCATTTGTAAAGGGATAACTGGAAAAAGGAAAATACAAACAGTGTGACCCTATGTTATACTATGTCCAGGCTACATATGCATGAATTATTATGTACTAGTGACCCACCCTGGCTTCGCACGGGAGCAGTTTTGAATTTACACCGATAGTCTTTTTTAACAGAGGTCTTATAAGATTTCCTTGTAGATGACATTAGTCGTTTTTCCTCGACGTCAGCACGAAAATACTTAGTTTTGACGTGACACGCAAAAGGGCAACGTAAAGTTGTCCATGTAGGTCAACTCCAGCCACGTTAAGGGGCGATTCAATTGGTTTTTATACCCCCTGCTGGGCGTCTATACGAATATACGCCCGACAACGCAATTCTGTTGTTGCTCTGTTTAGACGCCTAATGCTGCGGGTGGACACATTTCTTCTCGCAGCCTCATGAGGTGCGAGAAGAAATGTGTGCAAAGTCCAAGGTTTGTTGGGCGGCTGTTTGGGTGCCCCAACCACTTCTTTAGACGGGTTTAGCCGCATTGCACGGCTTTTTCCCGGTTGCTTGTAGCAGCGATAAATATTAATGGGCGCCCGAATGGAGAAATAATTGAATTGCTCTGTCAGGCACCTATTCGTATAGACACCCAGCAGGGGCGTCTATAACAATTGAATCGCAGCCTAAGTGTCCCTGTGCTTTATTTATTGTCATGCTTAAGCAGGCTCTTACCGGGAATTGGACTCGTCTGACATTAAAGAATCGTTCTTCACATAAATGAAATAGGAACGGTAAAAAAAGGGGAAAACTGAAATGTTGTATCAGTTAACAGTACTCACATATTATCTGAGTACTCCAGAAAAATGTATGTATCAATCTTTGCATGGTATAAAATAAAGTCCATCGTGATATATCTTTAACGGTTTAGGCAGCGCAAGAAAACGATCAGACATACGTTTTATTCACTGACTAGCTTCACTAAAATCATCACTGCTCTGCACCCCTTTGTCATACATTCATGTTTCATACACCTAAACCTTCCTCGACAAATGTGCTATCGAATAATGAAAACCGCATCAAAATCCGACCAGTGGTTCTTGAGATTAACCCAGACAGACAGCCTGAATGTGTGTATATATATATATATATATATATATATATATATATATATGTAAGGAACAAAAACATCACCACACAATTTAGGATGGGTCCCCTTCATCCAGGGTCATGTAATCAATCCTATGAAAACGAAATGCAGCTAATCTGAGTACTGGTTGAATTGGATCAAAGACAGAACAGCTGAGAATTGTGCTGTAGTTACACCGTCCTTGACTATTCTTCTCCTCTAGTGTAAAACGACACAAGGGTGCAATTAACCTACCCCTCTGTTTCATTGAATTTATTGACTCCCTTAAACTAAGACCTATTATCTATCTGACACACCACTCAGACTTTTTCCTGTACCATAGAGAATGATGACGTAAAGTCACTATCTGACTTCTCAGTGAAAGAATTACAGAACTTTAACTCCAGCTATTTGGATATATTAAGCCAGGTATTAGCTAGGTTTCCCTGTGAGCAGCTGTGGCCTTGGAAGTAACTCAACCTGTTGTGTTATTCTGCCCCTATACTACCCATGTATGTAACATGACAAATCTGCTATATAACTGTTATTTACTTACACCTTTACATGTTTTAGCACCTTTGTGTGGATTAGAAGTTGTATTTGCATCAGAGCAACCAATACATAGGTAAATATGGCTACCTTATTCTTATTAAACCCATCAAGTCATCTTGCTTTTTACTTATCTTATGATCTATTGTAAATTTTACTTTTCATTAGCCAAATCATGCATTAAACACGCTATTTTCTGTCATATGCATCACTTCTAATTTAAGATGATAAGATGAGGATGGTAACAAATTAATGGGAGGGTTTCTTAGTTCCTAGTGGCTCTGTGTCGCCTTTGAATAGGAAGCTTCTTGAAGGCCAGCTTCAGACAGCTGGGATCCATACGTCCAGTATCGGGGCTTATGTTTGAGTTAAGGGGTGGAGACACATTTGCATTTAAACTGCTGCCTAATTGCTGCATCTGGTGAATATGACTACAAAGGACATCATGTACTGTGTTTTGACTGAAATTGCTACCAATAAACAGCTTCCATATGGAGCCAGTCACTCCCTGTGCTCTCCTGTACAGTAAAGAGCATAGTTCTTCCTTGGGTAACCACTGAAGTCTGTCCCAGTGATTCATGTTTTTACTTTTAGCAAGCCTGGATCTTAGGAAACTGCACTGCCATTTAGGATGTCTTCATTGTGATTAAACGGGTTTCAATTGCTCTATGTCAACATGGCTTTGCTGTTTGATGTAAGATGTGCTTTCCAAAGATTTGAGAAAGAGACCATCCATTTCTCTCCATTTAGTTTAATGAATATATGGCATTGGGTGCACTGGTATACATGAAAAGTCAAAGAAGTCCAAGTTGGGATCAAAGTAGGCTCCACTTCTGTCCATTAGACAGTCATTTCCCTGCCAAGTACACAAGACTCATTACGAGGCCTTTGATATTAAAAGGTGAATAATGAAAATTAGTCTGCAAGCTCCAGTGCCAGCTTTTATTTGGTGAACGGCATCATCATCACAGCACAAACCGTTCTTCATCTATTATAGGATAAATGTGTGAACTCCCTGCTGTCGCATCTAGTAATACTCTTTAATTATTTTTTATCCACTTTAAAGCATATGTGCACAATTCACTATTCCTGTTATCTAATTGTGTTGGAGCTTTGAGTCATATTGTGTTTTGTAGTTGGGTTCAAGATGTACCCTGCGTAATAAATAATATGCTTATCCTGTAACTCCCCACCCAAATGACCACATGCTTTAATAACTATTTTCCCTTGTTTTTGAAATAGAAAATATAAAAGAATGTTCAATAAAATTCAATGATAAGTCAGCCCTTTTCCATTGATGGAATAAAAGTTGTTTTGTTACCGAACAAATTTCTAGGTTGTAAAGAGTTTACATGATGGCTCTGAGGAACTTGTACCTAAATCAGTAAAAGTACTTGTAGACTAGGTAGGCTGTTTTCAACAGTGTAGCCTAAAGCATTAGGGCTAGTGTGCAGTCATCAAGTTGACTGTCATTATATCAACATTTATAATGTTGACACGAGAATGTCATCAGTTATGATTATGATATCAACATGGAAAAAATGACAACATCATAAATGTCAACACGTGGAAAATGTTGACATGGGCAAAATATTGACATAGTGAAATTGTTAACTTTAGGTTTAGTGGTCAGGGATACTACACAGATAGATTGTCGACATTCTGACCATGTTCACATTTCATTAGTGTCAACATGGTGAAAGTCAACATGGTGAACATGTCAAAATACTTTAGTCGACATTATGAACGTCGACATGGTCTTTATCAACAGTTGGGGTTCCATGGCAAAATATGACACTATCCACCAGTTATTTTTTTATGCACAATGTAGAATATGGGGGTGTATATAGTTGTATTTGTTTCCACCTACTGTAGGACAGCCACTTATGAGGCCAGCGCACATAGCCCACAATACCTCTCTCTAATTATGCCCTGGTATGTATTACTGACGGCTAAACTGCTTTTTGGGGGAGATTCAATTGGCTGCAGATTAAAAGCCACGTTACCTCCTATGAAGACCCTGCATTAACGCAGATTTTAATTGAACAGTGAAAAGTATTGGCTGCAGGTTTTAACCCTCATTAAGCAATTTTCACCCAACTCACGGCTAATTGAATCTTCCCTTTATAGTGTGGAGACACAGGGCCTGATTCATTAAGGATCGCTATTGCGATCGCAGCTCCGTAATCACACGCAGGTCTGCTGCAAAAATATGGTAATGAATGTATCGCTATGCCGTTGTACTGCCAGCATAGAGATACTCACTGCCTCCCACTACCGCTATCTCACATCCGTAATACCTTGCAAACCTCCATAAACATCGGTAACATGGAGTACCATCGGCCCCTCACGCAGAATTACAGCAGTCCTGACCTTTCTTAGAAATTGCTAACCTCGTTGCACGCAGTAAACACTCAAGCTGCGTATGCAATCGTACTGGCTAATTTATGCACGCCCATGCAACGGCGTTCAAACGGACAGATAAGCCTGCGTTTCCCCAAACACTCCCCCATCATCACCCCCAAATGCTCACTGCTTGTCAATCACTCTGCTATGGCTCTCTGTGGTCTGTGTGATTACAGTGTGAATGCAGTGGTGCCTTCGCGCACGTGTACTGCGATGCATACGCATGTGCAGAACGCACCAATCGGCCGTCTGCATACACTTTAGCAATAGCGATCCTTAATGAAGCAGGCCCACAGTACAAATCATATTGTTGCATGTGTAAGAAACAGTTAATGGGCATTTATTATTTGACAAAAGTATTTGTGTTTTCCACCTTAATGCAACATGTTTTGGCAGAAATAGTGGCTCAGTGGTTATAGGCACAGACATTTTTGTACATTTAAGTTCAAATAAAAGTACCTTGCACAAGTCATACTATTTACCAGGGTTGAGTATGGGATGCCGGCGCTCAGGATACCGGCAGTCAGAATCCCAATACCGGCACCCCGACAGGGTTAGGATTAGGGATGTGCGGTGGTTGGTGCTGGATTTGGATTTGGCTCTGATTCTTCGTCCCGCTTTGGATTTGGATTTGTCAAACCTGCCGTGACTGGCTTTGGATTTGGATTTTTTCACAAAAATTGCCAAAAAAAAGCTAAAATCATATAATTTGGGTTTTTTTGGTTCCTAGGGTTTTATTAACCTCAATAACATTAATGTCCAGTAAATTGACAGTCAATTTAGATCACCTCACAGTAGTACCCCCAGTAGTGGTCCCCAGTAGAAGTCCCCTATGCTGTATTGCCCCCAGTAGTAGTCCCCCCTATGCTGCATTGCCCCCAGTTGTAGTCCCCCTTTATGCTGTATTGCCCCCAGTAGTAGTCCCCTTTATGCTGCATTGCCCCCCAGTAGTAGTGCCCCCTATGCTGAATTGCCCCCAGTAGTAGTGCCCCCTATGCTGCATTACCCCCAGTAGTAGTACCCCTGCCATGCTGAATTGCCCCCAGTAGTAGTGCCCCCTATGCTGCATTGTCCCCAGTAGTAGTGCCCCCTATGCTGCATTGCCCCCAGTAGTAGTGCCCCCTATGCTGCATTACCCCCAGTAGTAGTCCTCCTCCCATGCTGCATTGCCCCCAGTAGTAGTCCCCTTTATGCTGCATTGCCCCCAGTAGAAGTCCCCATTATGCTGCATTGCCCCCAGTAGTAGTGCCCCCTATGCTGCATTGCCCCCAGTAGTAGGTCCTCCCCATGCTGCATTGCTCCCATTAGTAGCGCCCCCTATGCTGCATTGCCCCCAGTAGTAGTGCCCCCTATGCTGCATTGCCCCCAGTAGTAGTGCCCCCTATGCTGCATTACCCCCAGTAGTAGTCCTCCTCCCATGCTGCATTACCCCCAGTAGTAGTCCCCTTTATGCTGCATTGCCCCCAGTAGAAGTCCCCATTATGCTGCATTGCCCCCAGTAGTAGTGCCCCCTATGCTGCATTGCCCCCAGTAGTAGGTCCTCCCCATGCTGCATTGCTCCCATTAGTAGCCCCCCCTATGCTGCATTGCCCCCAGTAGTAGTCCCCTTTATGCTGCATTGCCCCCAGTAGTATTCCCCCGTATGCTGGATTGCCCCCAGTAGTAGTCCCCTTTATGCTGCATTGCCCCCAGTAGTAGTCCCCTTTATGCTGCATTGCCCCCAGTAGTAGTGCCCCCTATGCTGCATTGTCCCCAGTAGCAGTGCCCCCTATGCTGCATTGCCCCCAGTAGTAGTCCTCTTTATGCTGCATTGCCCCCAGTAGTAGTCCCCCTTGTGTTGCATTGTCCCTTAGTAGTAGCGTTCGGGTGGACTCGGATCCCCGATGTTCGGAGCGGTCCGGATTCCACAGAATCCAAACCGCTCATCCCTAGTTAGGATACCAACACCTGTTGGTAAGTATCCTAATCATACCCCTTTTCCTAACCCTCCGCACAACGTAAACCTAACCCTTCCCCTCCCCCTAGTGCCGAACCCTAAGCCCTAACTCTCCCCATAGCTCCAATACTTACCGTCAGGATGCCGGCAGTCGGGATGCTGGTGCCGGGATTCTGACTGATGTCGGGATGTCCGGCGCCAGCATTCTGAGCGCCACCAACCCCATAGCCAGGATATAAACTACATCCCTATCTACCAATATCCCCGGTACCAAAATACTACAGCTTAAGGTTGACTGAGCAAGGATACTGTCTGAATAATTTTGTTTGCAGAACACTTTGTAAAATAGTTTTTGCTATAAAAATTAATAGTATAACTATTTAGCTTTTAAGTTAAAATCTACCATCATTAGACAATCATTAAAACTCATGAAACATCTGTTTGCTTATATAAGCTCACTGTTAAGAGTAGCATAAAGTGGTAATTACCAGCTTCTAAAGTGTGTACTTATATTTGTTTTTATTTCTATCTATAAAGCAAAATGGTATAATAATACTTACATAACATATACTATTTACATAACAGTGCAGTAGTAATTTTCCTTTTAATATAATTTTGAAATCTTAACCAGAGGCGAAGATACATATCTTCTGTTTATCGGTTACTAAAAACAGATGTGCTAGTACAAATCTCTCAGTATAGGACATCATGTACTGCAGGCCTTATTCTATGCAAAGTTTAAAAGTTTAAGTTAAGCAGCTCTTGCACTATTGTATTAGCTGTAATGTGAGCTAACAAGACATAACTGGCAGAGCACAATAGCTGCCCATCTAATACCTCCATTTCATTCCTGAGTACAATTATTCAGTAGGTGTTATAAGTTAGGGGTGGTTTATTTGTCTGCAGAATTTTATTTTCATCATCACATGTTAACATGGAGAGGTATTGTACAAAGACATTTCTTTTGGAGTCATTTACTCATACACACGAAAAGAGAGAAGTGATTCTCTTTAAGCGACTTATGACCTCAGATTTTGCCCAGTGGTGTCTGCCATAATGACCTCATTTTAAAAGGATGGTACTGTGTTGTATGTACAGAAAGAACGTAGGATGTTGTATTAGAGAAATCTGACAGGACGTGGCGTGCAACTTCGGAGTAGTTATCGGTGTAAAAAACACAGCTGTTTTGATAATTACATAACATTACAGTAGGATAGAACACCATTCTATACATTATATATTAAAATACATCAATAAGGCTAATTTTCTGTCACTGCTTATCACACTGATAGCATGTCACCTATTGCCACACTTTACCATTGAAATCGTGCCACAGCTGCCTGTGCGTTTACTTGTCTGATGTGGTGGTATCTTACCACTTCACCAAGCCAGTTGGAAGGGATAACTACAAAGTGACTCACACATAATCAGTTGCACTGAAAGCCCAGACTTTGGTTTTCAATTCCAAAAGATTGGAGTGCTACTCATACTGCCACGATACTTAATAAATGGACTTCCAAATGTTTTTCATAGAGAAAGCTCTCACCAGCAAAACCCGGCAAATCTTACCACTGGCAGCGGTTGACCCTTCGGGAGGGACATTTATATAGAACTAGGAATGCAGAAAGTACGTCCTGGCTGCATCCTAAGGTTAGACTGCATACCTTATGTCAAATATAGTAAATAGAATGAATTGTCTTCTCTGGAATGCTGGAAGTTGTATTGACCACAAGACATGCTACATGGAATATTTTCTTATGGTCAATGCTCCTTGATGTGCACATCCCCAATCAGGACAATTCAGTTTATTTGACATGAGATATGAGCTACATTCAAAAAATTGCATTCTTAACATAATGGCAATATATGGAGGAACACTAGTCTAGACTGATAACTGCTTTTAGTTTGTGACATCATGGTATTCATCAAATATCAACTAATATTTTAATCCAACATATTCCCAATGATGATATCACAAGAAGAATTAAGACATGTGTTACAAGTTTGCCTGTAAGATTGCAACCTTTATTTGTGTTTCTGTCATGTGAGGCTCATAGTATACATGTGTTTATCTCTTAGGAATTTTGGAGTTCATTAGCTTGGCTTTTGGTCTTGTCAGTATCCGTGGTGTGGACTCCGGACTGTTCCTGGGCATGAATGAAAGAGGCGAACTGTATGGGTCGGTAAGTTTGAATTTTTCATGACCTTCCAAGTGTACAAACAGTAAACACAATAGCAGCACAAACCAACCTAGCAGTGTGTGTATATACAGATATAAAATAGTGTGCATAAAAGCAGAAATACTTTACTTGTTAAGGTTCATACATGTAGTGAGAGGTCTATAAACTACCTGCACAGATTATTTTGGTCAGTTAAGACCTATATTGTAGTTTGTATGGCCAATCAGAATTATGACCTCATCAATGAAAAATCCAGTCATCCATTAATCCACAAAGGAAAATGTCTATGGCGTCAGTGACCAACTGGAACAAGGACATTTTTCCCCTGTAATTCCAAATTCACGGATGCTTCTGGGATTGTGTTTTACCTTTTCCTGAATCAACACATCTATAATTTATAAAAGGTCTTATTTAGCATCTCCCTTTATGTTTGATACAGGCATTGTGGTAGATCAGGCCAAATTATCATTTCTGACAGTGTATGTCTATTTTTGGTTTGATATTGCAAAATAAATGACTGGGTCACTTAGCTCATTGGGTTTCAATATATCTCCCTGATAAAGCTCAAGTTGTGTTGCAATCAGATGGTCACAGTGACTGTGTAAACAAACTGACAGATGACAGCGTGGTATCCTAGGCACCGATATAAATGTTAAACTCCTAAATAGAAATAGATAAATCAGTATAGTGATAAAAGTAAATCAAAGAGCAGGCAGAACAACACTATGCCCCTTGTGTTTGAATTTCAGCAGAGCCTCACCCAGTTTTGCTCACTTGTGATAATCACATTCTTTAATTTGAATAACATCTTGATCACTTAAGCTGATAAAACATTAGTAATTAGGTTACGATCAGAAGCCCCACCTCTTGTGTGCCCAAGGGCCTAACTAACTAAGTGCATATGTAGGCAATTGGAAATTGGATGACACGTACCTTATTTTGCAGCTGGTTAAAGATATACCCATTAAGTTAACCCACGAAAGTGACATGAAAAATAATTCTTTATTAAACATGGTCACCTTTTCAAAGCGTAGATATAGACAATTTGTATGTGGGGTTTATTTTTCACTTTATTTATTTAGAAATATTTAGAAACCATAATGCAAGAGTCACTCTGAATATTTTATGCAGATTTTGAGTAATTAAACACTCCCATCAAGCTACAGCCTAAATATTATTGTATTATGTAATATTCATACAAGACCTTGGAACAGTGCCCCCCCTGGCAGGAAGTAAAATGCCTGAATACATGGAGTTTGTCAGCTTCTCAACTTGGGGTACATCAGACAGATTCAAGGGTGCTTCCACTGTGGAAGCACCCTTGAATCTGTCTGATGTACCCCAAGTTGAAAAGCTGCCAAACTCCATGTATTCGGGCATTTTACTTCCTGCCAGGGGGGGGCACTGTTCACATGTAAATGAAACTTCAAGTTTTAGTTAAAAAAACATCTAACATAGAAATATATAGAAAAGTGTTAAAAAAAAAAAAAAAGACCATTGGAATAAATGCTAAATTGAAAGAATACAGTATTTTTAATTGATTGATCCTGAGATGGCGATAACAATGCAAACATTACAAGTGTACTCGTACTTACATGAATATAACAAGCTTTTTATGGGTGTATAGTATAGAGCTTCCATTGTGTCTCAGGTTACACCAATTACCCCTAGTCCTGGGTTTTGTTATCTGAAATAATTACATAAAAAGTAATATTAAGGAATAATATGCAGTAACCTATCCTGTATAATACAGATAAGCAACTAAATACTGTCGCTGTTAACGGAGCTCTTTTTAAATGATTGTTATCTAGGTTACATGCTCCTTTACAGACTAACAAAATCAAATACAGTATATACATTTGCACAGACTACATCATATTTGTCATTTGTGTTTAGGGTGGTTATATAATGTAGGTAAACCTAATGGCTATACTTGTACCAATGTTTTCCTGAGTGCTCATTCACAAAGCCTTTAATATATATTCTTTACTACAAGTAGCCATAGAGATAAATAAAGATCTTCATGAGCTGGGAGAATGGGTTGACATATATCAAAGAAGACTGTGGCCGGCCCTTCCAGATATGGCACGGTCCATGCTAATAGCATATTATGGCTGGATCCTAGCACCAGTAGAGCCCACAAGTTCCAGAAGTGCTGGGTACCATGCCATGCACCAGTGGCACCTCCTAAAATCTGACCTTGTACAAGATATGTATGATTACCTTGTGTTAAAGATATCTATGCAGTCTCTCTTTAAAAGACATGTAGTGCATTATAGCTTAGGTGGATGCCTGTGTCAATAACCAATGTTACATTATTCAGTGAAAATATTTGTAAGCAGCAGGGGCGTTTTAAGAGAGGAGGAGTCCATGTGCAGACTCCTCATTTATCAATGAGTTTTATCATTCACAGAGAGTGATAAAACGTGTTGCATATGATAAATGGTGCTCCAGCCAATTAGCTCCTAACTGTCATTTTTGCAAACAGATGACAATTAGGAGCTGATTGGCTGGAGCACCATTATCATATGCAACAAGTTTTATCACTCAATGTGAATGATAAAACTTGTTGATAAATGAGACCCTGCGGACCCGCTCCTCTCTCTAGCAGTGCCGTGGCGGGTGCAGTAAAGTAGGTTCTGGCTTAGGGGTCTATTTATCAAGCAGTGAAAAGCATGGAGAAGTGGACCAGTGGAGAAGTTGCCCATAGCAACCAATCAGCTCCTACCTATTATTTGATAGACTGTACTTGATAAATGCTACTTCAATGCCGATTGGTTGCTATGGGCAACTTCTCCACAGGTCCACTTCCCCAAGCTTTTCACTGCTTGATAAATAGACCCCATAGTGTCAAAATCTACTGCGCATGCACGGGACTCCAGGAAAATGGTGCCTGTGCTGTTTTCCTGGGGAAAGCACTACTGCACATGAACAAGTCACCGAGAAGATGGCCGCCACCATTTTCCCAGTGATTATTGCTGTTCTGCAGCGTCGACCAGGCATTGCAGAGCAGCACTCTGGAGACAACGGACAGGAAAGTATAAAGACTATATGGGTGCCCGAGTGCGGTGTGGGCCCCTGTGGACCCAGTGGCCTGTGTGCACCGCACACCCTGCACCCATTATAGATATGCCCCTGGTAAGCAGAACAATTATTTTATCATTGAAAATCAGACCCTCTGGACAGGATTGTTATGAAAATGTACAGTAAGGGGCAGCAATAGTTTACATTTGCAACAATGTAATTAATAGAATTACCCACAAAGCATCTAAGTCAGAAACCATTTATTCAAAGGAGTCATCGCAACTATTATTTTTGGTGAGATGTTCCTTAGTAAGTATCTGTATTGCTAATTTAATAATATTGAACTATGGTGGTGATTAAGCGCTGAACGGAATTGCAAAGCTGCACACAAGCAGCTTTGCAATTCCGTAATTGCTAATATGCAAATGTTAGAAAATTGATTGAACATTGCGCTCTGATAGATGGGGGGGGGGGGGGGGGAGTTTGGATGGAGATGAGGTTCGTGTGGAGGAGAGGGGTTGGTGGAGGGTGGGACGAGGTGTTCTGTGCGCAGCTTTCCTTAGAGGTGTCCGGTCTCTAGATAAGCATATGAAGGTGAGTATAGGCAGTGTTGCACAGGTGAGGATGATTGAAGGTAAGGGGGTGAGGGAAGGGGGGGATTAGGAAAGGGCAACAGCCCAGGGTTGGGGTAGTTCTGTGTGGTGCTGATAAGGTGGTGTGCAGGTATTATGTTGTAGTTACGTGAATGAAGACTGAAACAGTGTATATAGGGTGAACAGATGTTTAATAACAGTACAGAAAGTGAGACACAGTGCTCAAGGATACTGCGGGCCCAAAACGCAGAACCAAGTGATGATCCTGGTGAGTTGAAGGGGTACGTTCAAACCCTGCATATGCTGATGGTGATAAAGTCAATCATGTGATTAGCTAGTGGGCTTGTGGTTAACCCAGTTTGGTATAGTCCAGTGCTAGAGGCGGCGTCCCGCTTAGACTTGGTCACTTACCGGTAAGTATGGTGGTTGAGTGAGTTAGGTGCTGGTGCCTCCTGTCACTGAAGGGGAGTCTGCACCTTGGTGTCAGCCCTCGGCCGGTGACACCTGGATGTGGCCCGCACCCCCCTTGTGACGCCACTGCATAGAGGAGCCCAAACAGTATGTCTGCACTATTATAACATTTTACTATTAATGAATCTAGAATTTTGGCATATAAAGGACCATTTCACGATCAGATCAGAGATAGGTGCCAGGGGAAACCAGAAATCTCCTTGCTGTCTTAGTAGCATCTAAAGCCAAGCAAAATAAGACATTATGGGGCCCATTTATCAAGGATCGCTTTTGCAAAGCGATCAGGGCATGCCAGTAACTCCCCTGATCGCTTTGCAAAAAGCAATCTCTTCGGCCTGATGTATCATCCAAGACATGTAGGGACACGGGCTCCGAAAGGCCTCCAGAGAGCGGCCGGCCACTGCAAGGGGTGATGCGCATGCACAGTACCCTGGACTGCACATGCACATCCGCCATAGCCGGGGAGGGTTCCGGCGGATCACTCCGCCGGCTAATAGTGAACAGTGTACCCGATAGGCTACAGCGGCTAACGCCATCCTCAGATGGCGTTAGCTCAGGGGCCCATATCTGGAATGCATTGCATTCCGGATATTGCTAAATTTGGCAGCATCGCTTCCCCCATAGAAATCTATGGGGGAGGCGGCTGCCAGCGGCAGTGGAGGGATCACAGCAGGTATCGGAGATACCTGCTGCGGTCCCTCCTTAATCCATACGGGGAATACTTAGTACTTGAGGTAAACCCCCGGGTGTTTTCAGGGAATTTACCTCAAATACACTTTGATAAATGGGCCCCTATATGCCTTCCAGAGATGTGCACAAATAAGTCCATACATTCAGTCTTTAAAGGTTCAGAGTAGACCCTAATTGCATAGATTTTAGATGTAGTGCAGCACCGTTGTAACCACCTTCCCCAGAAGGCATATGCTGTGTTTAAATCAGAAGATATAGGGCGCACACTTGTGAGTAGTAGTAATTTTACTTAGAATAAAAATCACGTAGATCTAAGTAAAGAGTAGTCAGCATATCACCGCATGACAGGCACAGTATCAACTGCACAGTCACCTGTAAGCGCTACCTGTCACAGCATGATGGCCAGATGATGTGAGATACTGTGACATCAAGGAGTGATTCTGGCAGCTTTGAATGTGGACACCGGACACTGGTTCCCCTGGTAGCGCTACTGGCGACTGTACGGTTGATACTGTGCCTGTCATGCGGTGATATGCTGATTACTGTTTACTTAGTGATTTTTATTACAAGTGATTGTTATTACAATTAAAATTATTGCTTTTATGCTACTCACGAATGTGCACCCTATATCTTCTCACGAGTGTGCGCCCTATATCTTCTCACGAGTGTGCGCCCTATATCTTCTCATGAGTGTGCGCCCTATATCTTCTCATGAGTGTGCGCCCTATATCTTTTCACGAGTGTGCGCCCTATATCTTTTCACGAGTGTGAGCCCTATATCTTCTCACGAGTGTGCGCCCTATATCTTCTCACGAGTGTGCGCCCTATATCTTCTCACGAGTGTGCGCCCTATATCTTCTCACGAGTGTGCGCCTATATCTTTGCACGAGTGTGCGCCCTATATCTTTGCACGAGTGTGCGCCCTATATCTTTGCACGAGTGTGCGCCCTATATCTTTGCACGAGTGTGCGCCCTATATCTTTGCACGAGTGTGCGCCTATATCTTTGCACGAGTGTGTGCTCTATATCTTCTCATGCGTGTGTGCCCTATATGTTCGCACGAGTGTGCACCCTATATCTTCTCATGAATATGCACCCTATATCTTCGCACTAGTGTGCGCTCTATATCTTCTGAGTGTGCGCCCTATATGTTCTCACAAGTGTGCGCCATATATCTTCTCACAAGAGTGAGCCCTATATCTTCTGAGTGAGCGCCCTGTATCTGATTTATATATATAGAGAGAGAGAAATACCTATTTTCAGGCCAGCATTTGGCTCTTTGTGGATACTTAGTTGGCATTGTACTATGCGGAGAGAATATTCTGTAAAAGGAAAAAGGTCCATTTTTTTCTGCTGCGAAGTCTCGCTTTTCAGAAACATATATACATATGGTAGTCATTTCATGATTAAAAATGTGTTTCTACAATAGCCCTGCTCTCTTCCCTCTGCGGATTTGAGCTGGCCCTGCGATGTGTCACTTGCAAGCCAGCTTCTTTTATGTCAAAGCTGTAAAATTCATGTTGAAAACATATACTGTCTGTGCCAAGGCATAAGGGAACAATCTTCAAAAAATCTATGTACAGGTGGAGATTTTCCTATTAAAATGATCAAAGACACAATTAGCAACGCTAAAAGAAAAACATTCTTGGTCCAAAGGAAAAAGTCAAGGATTTTTTTTCTTCCCAGAGCTCCAGCTGGAAGAACACAAGCAAAAATCATAGTTGTTTAACTCTTACTGCGCCAGATTGATATCTGGTACATGACGGTTATGGGTACTAACATAGGGAAGGTAGCGAAAGTCGAAATTGATAGATTTCCTACTTATTTCTCTAGAAACTTTCATATTGCTCTTTAAAGCTTTCCATAAATCAGCATTTACCTTTGTCTTCATTTCTGGGCTCCTTTTTATTCTACGAAAGTGGTTATGTGGAGTAAAAGTTGGGCAAAATTTTATTAATATATTAATTTTTTTAAATATAAAACACAGAATATATTTCACAGAGTAACTGAAGAGTGGTAGATGTTTTTATGGTAAGCTAATAGCAGGGCCGATGCAAGGTTTCACGGCACTCTAGGCAAAACTTTGGCTTACTGCCATCCCCCTCACACACACAATACCAGCCCCCCAGGTGAAAGTGTGGAGGTAGCGTCTTAAAAGTTCCACAGCTGCCACCTACATTAAGTACAAGAAGAATGCCTCTCTCAGAGACATCCTTAATTTTTGGTATAGGCAGACTCAGGGGCGTCCCCCAGATCTCGGCGCCCTAGGCAGCTGCCTAAAGCTGCCTAATGGTTGAGCCGGCCCTGGCTAATAGATACGGTGATGGCTCCAGTTAGTTGTATAGTACCATGAGTTTGCCTATTAAACTTTCTGTGAAGGCTACTGAGGGGCTTTATGGCTGTGTGGGCCCAAACAACAACATGTACAGTAAACAAAACACAGGAAAAGTACCAGTATTTCCATCTACAGCTACAAAGCCATTAATGAACATGTTTACTCTATAGATTACACATAGAAGTTCCCAAGCGCTGTCTTCAAGGCATCCCAACTGCTCAGGTTTTAGAGATATCAATGGATGAGCACAGGTGGTTAAATCAAATTGACTGAGGTACTAATTAAGGGCCTGATTCAGAGACGGACGCTAATGAAGTTTTCACGCAGGTCCAGCGATTGTTTGCCATTGCCGTTACATGGGCGTGCATAAATTAACCACTGCGATTGCATACGCAGCTCTGCGTGTCAGTAGAGCACTCGAGGCTGCGGCAGGTCAGGTATGCGTCGCCGCACGCAGTTAACCAGGCAGCAGTGGGTGTCTGTATGCTCGAGTGATCTTTGCCAACATTAGCATATTTTTGCTGCTGCTGCGTTGCGTATGTAATCGCAGCTGCAATCACATTAGCGTCCATCTCTGAATCAGGCCCTAAGTCACATGTGGTCAAGCATGGATATCCTTAAAACCTGGACTGTTAGCCTTGAGGACCGAGTTTGGGAACCTCTGGATTACAGTGTATTTATAATATAAATAAAAAAATGAGTGTGCTAAATAAGATGTATTATTTTCAACTCCAGAGTGGGTCCTAAAATCTGTATTTACTGGCGTAGCCTGCAGCACATACCCCAAGTCTGCTGCTAGATAAAGGTTTCCTAGTAGAGATGACCCGTTTGCAGTTTGGAACCGCCACACATGGGATGCATTTATATCAACCAGTGCTTTGTGCTGAAATCTCAAACTGCACCCAAATTCTGGCACTCTGCAAACCCTTAAACCACTTGCAGCTTAGATAAAGCCACATGGTTAAACTGAGTGAAAAACATGCTGTTTGCTTACTACTATAACTAGCTGTACAAGGGTCTGGCAACTGCAAAGGGCATTAGGCAACACAGGCTGGGCTGTTTTAACACCATCAGCAGGGAGATAACGAATGTGTTTGCCAGCGGTGTCTTGTTTTTTTCTTCAGGATGGCGATAATGGACCAAAAGCATTAAAAAAAATAACTTTATTTCTAAAATAAGTGAATTGTTGCAATTAAGGGCACTAAGGACAGGAATTTAAATTTAAAATCCCTTTTGAAAAAAACAGGTTGTATTCATGCTTTGCCTTAAAAATTGCATGTCCCCAATCTTAAGTACAGCTTATATATTTATATTAGGGGTGAGCGGGTTCGGATTTCTGAAATCCGAACCCCCCCGAGCCCCCCCGATCCGAGTCCGATCCGAGTCAGGCTCGACTTTTCCCGCCTGACTCGGATTCTGAAATCGAGGCAAAACGTCATCTTCCCGCCTTCCGAGTCTCGCGGGTTTTGGATCCTATATAAGGTACCCACGTCGGCGCCATTTTCTCACTCGGCTGTGGACAGTGAAGAGGGAGGGTGGGAGTTAGGGCTGGCTGGGCTGTGTAGTGTAGTGTAGTGCTGCTGTTGTCCACTACTTCAAAGTCCATAGGGGCTGGCTGGACTGTGTTGTGCAGTCAGTTCTCCATAGGGGCTGTGTCCACTCCAAAGTCCTGTGCAGTGTCCCAGTCCTAAAGAGGTGCTGTAGTGTTGTCCAGGGGGTGCTCTGTCCATCAGGGGTGCTCCCCCCAAGTGCTAAAAAAATAATATATTTTCTGTGTTTGTGAATTGTGTGCGCAGTAGCCGCACGTGCATCAACAAAGTAGTGCCAAGCGTGCGCCTGTGTCATAAGTAAAGGGCCGGCTGGCTTGACCGTTAAAGGGTGCTGTAACCCCCGAAAGTACACTCCAGTCCAAACCAAAAAAAATTTATTTTCTGTGTTTGTGAATTGTGTGCGCAGTAGCCGCACGTGCATCAACAAAGTAGTGCCAAGCGTGCGCCTGTGTCATAAGTAAAGGGCCGGCTGGCTTGACCGTTAAGGGTGCTGTAACCCCCGAAAGTACACTCCAGTCCAAACCAAAAAAAAAAATATTTTCTGTGTTTGTGAATTGTGTGCGCAGTAGCCGCACGTGCATCAACAAAGTAGTGCCAAGCGTGCGCCTGTGTCATAAGTAAAGGGCCGGCTGGCTTGACCGTTAAGGGTGCTGTAACCCCCGAAAGTACACTCCAGTCCAAACCAAAAAAAAAATTATTTTCTGTGTTTGTGAATTGTGTGCGCAGTAGCCGCATGTGCATCAACAAAGTAGTGCCAAGCGTGCGCCTGTGTCATAAGTAAAGGGCCAGCTGGCTTGACCGTTAAAGGGTGCTGTAACCCCCAAAGTACACTCCAGTCCAAACCAAAAAAAAATTTATTTTCTGTGTTTGTGAATTGTGTGCGCAGTAGCCGCACGTGCATCAACAAAGTAGTGCCAAGCGTGCGCCTGTGTCATAAGTAAAGGGCCGGCTGGCTTGACCGTTAAAGGGTGCTGTAACCCCCGAAAGTACATTCCAGTCCAAACCAAAAAAAAAAATTATTTTCTGTGTTTGTGAATTGTGTGCGCAGTAGCCGCACGTGCATCAACAAAGTAGTGCCAAGCGTGCGCCTGTGTCATAAGTAAAGGGCCGGCTGGCTTGACCGTTAAAGGGTGCTGTAACCCCCAAAGTACACTCCAGTCCAAACCGAAAAAAAATTATTTTCTGTGTTTGTGAATTGTGTGCGCAGTAGCCGCACGTGCATCAACAAAGTAGTGCCAAGTGTGCGCCTGTGTCATAAGTAAAGGGCCGGCTGGCTAGACCGTTAAAGGGTGCTGTAACCCCCAAAGTACACTCCAAACCAAAAAAATATATATTTTCTGTGTTTGTGACTTGTGTGCACTGTGGCTGCACGTGCATCAACAAAGGAGCAGCGCCAAGCGTGCGCCTGTGTCCCATAAGTAAAGAGCCGGCTGGCTCATTTCTTAAAGGGTGGTGTAACCCACAAAGTGCACTACTCTCCAGCAAAAATAAAAAAATATTTTCTGTGTTTGTGTGCGCTTTAGCCGCACGTATATATATCAATATAACATAAATGGAGGACCAAACTTTCTCTGATAAAAATAAAATAGGGAAAGATCAAGAACCACTTCCTACTAGTGCTGTTGCTGCTGCTGGGAGTTGTTCATCATCCCAGAGAGGAAGTAGGAACATCACTACTTTTACTAAACAATTGACCCTCCAACAGTCCCTAGCGATGAGGATGAAGTACGACAGCAGTCATCCTGAAGCAAAACGTATAACTGAGGCCTTGACTGCTATGTTGGTGTTAGACGTGCGTCCGGTATCCGACATTAGTGCAGTGGGATTTAGACAATTGATGGAGGTAGTGTGTCCTCGGTTCCAAATCCCGTCTAGATTCCACCTGCATCCTCAAAGCAGCAGCGACAAGCGTGCGTCTGTCTGTTAAAGGGTGGTGACACCCTCAAAGTGTGCTACACAAACAATTAAAATATTGTTCTTTTTTTTTCTGTCTTTGTGAAATGTGTGGGCTGTAGCCGCACCTGCATCCTTAAAGCAGCACCGACAAGCGTGCGTCTGTCTGTTAAAGGGTGGTGACACCCTCAAAGTGTGCTACACAAACAATTAAAATATTGTTCTTTTTTTTTCTGTCTTTGTGAATTGTGTGGGCTGTAGCCGCACTTGCATCCTCAAAGCAGCAGCGACAAGCGTGCGTCTGTCTGTTAAAGGGTGTTGTAACTCTCAAAGTGCTCCAAAAAATCCAAAAAAAATTTTTAATGTGTTTGTGACTTGTGTGCGATGTAGCCACACTTGCATCCTCAAAGCAGCAGCGACAAGCGTGCGTCTGTCTGTTAAAGGGTGGTGACACCCTCAAAGTGTGCTACACAAACAATAAAAATATTCTTCTTCTTTTTTCTGTCTTTGTGAATTGTGTGGGCTGTAGCCGCACCTGCATCCTTAAAGCAGCAGCGACAAGCGTGCGTCTGTCTGTTAAAGGGTGGTGACACCCTCAAAGTGTGCTACACAAACAATTAAAATATTGTTCTTTTTTCTGTCTTTGTGAATTGTGTGGGCTGTAGCCGCACCTGCATCCTTAAAGCAGCTGCGACAAGCGTGCGTCTGTCTGTTAAAGGGTGGTGACACCCTCAAAGTGTGCTACACAAACAATTAAAATATTGTTCTTTTTTTTTCGGTCTTTGTGAAATGTGTGGGCTGTAGCCGCACCTGCATCCTTAAAGCAGCAGCGACAAGCGTGCGTCTGTCTGTTAAAGGGTGGTGACACCCTCAAAGTGTGCTACACAAACAATAAAAATATTCTTCTTCTTTTATCTGTCTATGTGAATTGTGTGGGCTGTAGCCGCACCTGCATCCTTAAAGCAGCAGCGACAAGCGTGCGTCTGTCTGTTAAAGGGTGGTGACACCCTCAAAGTGTTCTACACAAACAATTAAAATATTGTTCTTTTTTTTCGGTCTTTGTGAAATGTGTGGGCTGTAGCCGCACCTGCATCCTTAAAGCAGCAGCGACAAGCGTGCGTCTGTCTGTTAAAGGGTGGTGTAACTCTCAAAGTGCTCCAAAAAATAAAAAACTATTTTTTTTATGTGTTTGTGACTTGTGTGCGATGTAGCCGCACTTGCATCCTCAAAGCAGCAGCGACAAGCGTGCGTCTGTCTGTTAAAGGGTGGTGACACCCTCAAAGTGTGCTACACAAACAATAAAAATATTCTTCTTTTTTCTGTCTTTGTGAATTGTGTGGGCTGTAGCCGCACTTGCATCCTCAAAGCAGCAGCGACAAGCGTGCGTTTGTCTGTTAGAGGGTGGTGTAACCCTCAAAGTGTGCTCCACAAACAATAAAAATATTCTTTTTTTTTTTCTGTCTTTGTGAATTGTGTGGGCTGTAGCCGCACTTGAATCCTCAAAGCAGCAGCGACAAGCGTGCGTCTGTCTGTTAAAGGATTACATCGGTGACAGCATCCAAGTAGGCATGTCAGACAGTCCGTACCTGTACTGGCAGGAAAAAGAAGCAATTTGGAGGTCCCTGTACAAACTGGCTCTATTTTACCTGAGTTGCCCCCCCTCCAGTGTGTACTCCGAAAGAGTGTTTAGTGCAGCCGGGAACCTTGTTAGCGAAAGGCGTAGGAGGTTGCTTCCACAAAATGTGGAGAAGATGATGTTCATAAAATGAATGATCAACTCTTCCAGGGAGACCAGCCTCCAGAACGTACAGAGGGACCTGTGGTTCCAGCAGGGACGAATTAATACTCTGTGAGGATGAGGATGTACATAACACTGAAGAGGGTGAGGAATCTGTGGATGAGGAGGATGAGGACGACTTCTTGCCTCCGTAGAGCCAGTTTGTGCAGGGACAGATTAATTGCCAGCTTGTTTTGTGGGGGCCCAAACGAACCAATCATTTCAGCCACAGTTGTGTGGCAGACCCTGGCGCTGAAATGATTGGTTTGTTAAAGTGTGCATGTCCTGTTTATACAACATAAGGGTGGGTGGGAGGGCCCAAGGACAATTCCATCTTGCACCTCTTTTTTTTCTTTGCATTATGTACTGTTTGGGGCCTAGTTTTTCAATGCCATCCTGTCTGCCACTGCAGTTTCACGCCTAGATGGGTCACGTGTTTGTGCCGCCCACTCGTGTCGCTTAGCATAGTCATCCAGCTACCTCGGTGCAACCTTTTGGACATAAAAACACTATTGTGAGGTGTGAGGTATTCAGAATAGACTGGAAATGAGTGGAAATTAAGGTTATTGAGGTTAATAATAGCATAGGAGCAGAAAAACCTACAAATTCTGTGTTTTTAGCTGTTTTTATGCTTTTTTTCAAAAAAATACAGATCCAAAACACAAAACCCAGAACCCAAAACACGGAAGGGTGGTTTTGGCAAAACCAATCCAGATCCAAAACACGAAGAAAGATCCAGATCCAAAACACGAAAAGTGGCCGGTGCACACCCCTAATTTATATATGTAGAGTAATACATAGTGATCTAAAATATTCTACCCAGAGAACATTATCATTCAAAATGTTTGCGAAAAAATGCTGCAAAGTAAGAATGCTTTTAAAAATAGGGGATGTAGTTAGGAGAGCGGCGGATGGGAGCCCGCTGGTCGAAATCCCGACACGGGACTAAAGATAAGCGTTGGTATTTCGACGCCTATCTTAATCACGAAGCCAGAATCTAGACAGTGGCCATAACGAACAAGGTAAGCAGGAGCGTTTTAGCTGTTACCCATGGGGGGGGTGTTTGCTTTAGGCACCATAGCAGGGTTAGTTTTAGGTTTTGGGGGGGAGGATAGGGTTAGGCACCCCTGGGGTGGGGTTAGGGTAGGGCACTGTACTGCCCCGCACTAAGTGTCTGACAAATTTGGAGCAGCCAGTATAACTAATACTCTATCTTCCAATAATCTAGTCTGATGTCGTTTTCTGTGACATGATGGAATGGAAATGCTTGACTGTGTAGAGGCTGCTGTATTGTAGTGTGCAGATAACTGAGCTGACACTGCAGCAGGTCTCTGAGTAGTCAGGGTCTTGGGACTGTTGTTAGGCTGTTTGACTGTGCAGGGACTGGTGTCTTGCCATATGCAGGTGGTTGTACTGACAGTGTGAAATTCCTGTGTAGTCAATGGTGGTACTCCTATTGCTGAGCTGCCACGGTTAGGCTGTATAGAAACTCTTGTGCTGTCATATGCAGGTGGCTGTACTGACAGTGTGAAATTCCTGTGTAGTCAATGGCAGTACTCCTATTGCTGAGCTGCCACGGTTAGACTGTATAGAAACTCTTGTACTGTCATATGCAGATAGCTCTGGCTGGCAGTGTAACAGATCAGTATGTGTCCCACTTGCTGACAGAAACTGTTGCTGACGAAGTCAGATATATGCATCACACGCTGGGAGCCCAATGTTTTACTGTACTGCCCTGCACTAATTGTCTGACAAGTTTGGAGCAGCCAGCATAACCAATACGCTATCTTCCAATAATCCAGTCAGATGTGATCTGAAGAACTGAGGACCTGATTCAGAGCCGGACGCTGTGACCAGAGCGCTCGCTCTGAATCAGGGCCCTCCTACCTAAACTTGGAGCGACCTCTTGGACGCTCGCATAGCTGTGGGTTACCACCCACAGCTTATGCGAGCATCCATGATGATGGTCGCGATGGTCAAAACCATCGCGACCATCGGGCTTGCGACGAGACCATGCGGTAGGGTCTCGTTGCCGCAAGCCCTGGAGTGATTTTGGCTCTATCAGAGCCAAAATCACTCCCACTGACATCACTAGTGATGTCAGTGGGGCCGGACCCAGACGGTAGGCGTTCCCATGGGAATGCCTCCGTCTGGCAGCCACGCCCCCGGCACACCCACCAAAGGGGGCGTGCTGTCACTCACCATCGACAGCACGCCCCCTTTGGTGCGAGACCCCGAGCAACGGCTACCCCGTCGCTCGCCGGGTCTCGCGCATGCGCACGACGGAGCTCCCTCCGTCGTGCGCATGCGCATTTGGGTACCATCGACCCGCTTGCAAGCGTCCTGCGCTCGCGAGCGGGTCTGAATGAGACCCTGAGTTTATTATTCAATAGAGGAACTTTCGTGGATATGATAAGTAATGTGATGAGATGATGATAAGTAATGACAAGTGATGTGGTAAAACTATAAACAAACAATAAACAGCGATTACTATATGTACATGGGAATGCAAGGCATACATAACATGGGATATGCAAACAACATGAAACATACAGTATGCAAAGTACAGGCTGCAATGTCACATAGTACAGCTAACATGCATTACTGACTAAGCAGATCTACAATATGATGGCACAGTTTAAGCTTATAACCCACCATTGGATGCTGTACCAGGTTAAGCATATGTAATGATGACTGTCTGGGACCATGCGAAAAGGAAAATCGCTGCTTACAGCTCCTTTAGCCCAGAATACATTGCTAGACTGCTATGGAATGTTAAGAAGGTCAAAATGGATCAGATTTTAACTGCTGTTGTCCTGACCACTAGGTGGGGCTGCTAATGTGAATTAGTGTAACATAACAAACCCTATGCTGAAGGCATGACAGGCACTTAGGCGGGAGGTTTAGGTAAGATGGTTTATTTTTATCAATTAACAAAATGCAAAGTGAATGAACAAAAGATAAATCTAAATCAAATATATCAATACTTGGTGTGACCACCCTTTGCCTTCAAAACAATTCTTCTAGGTACACTTTCACAGAGTTTTTGAAGGAGTCTCGGCAGGCAGGGAGGTTGTTCCAAACGTCTTGAATAACTTGCCACAGATCTTCTGTGTATATAGAGTTGCTCAAATCTTTCTGTCTCTCATGTAATCCCAGACAGACTCAATGATGTTGAGATCAGGGCTCTGTGGGGGCCATATCATCACTTCCAGGACTCTTTGTTCTTCTCTACGCTGAAGACAGTTCCTAATGACAATGGCTGTATGTTTGGGGTTGTTGCCCTGCTGCAGAATAAATTTGACGCCTCCCTGATGGTTTTGCATGATGGATAAGTACCTGTCTATATTTCTCAGCATTGCAATTTGCTGAAATGCAGCCACAAACTTGCAAGGAACCTCCAGTGTGCTTCAAAGTTGCCTGCAGACACGCAGTATTGTACCGCTCTGCAGCACTTTGGCAAACAAACTGCCTTCTGTTACAGCCAAATATTTAATCAGTCCAGACACCTGCTGCCAATTTCCTCACCACAGTTTCTATGTTTTTGCGCATAGTTGAGTCGCTTGGCCTTGTTTCCACGTTGAAGGTATGGCTTTTGGCTGCAATTCTTCCATGAAGACCACTTCTGGCCAGACTTCTCTGAACAATATATGGGTGTACCTGGGTCCCACTGGTTTCCGCCAGTTCTGAGCCAAAGGGCTGGAGAGTGGTACAATAATGAGTGTCTACCAGGCAACAGTGAAGCATGGTGGAGGTTCCTTGCAAGTTTGGGGCTGCATTTCAGCGAATGGAGTTGGGGATTTGGTCAGGATTAATGGTGTCCTCAATGCTGAGAAATACAGGCAGGTACTTATCTATCATGCAATACCACCAGGGAGGCTTCTGATTGGCTCCAAATTTATTCTGCAGCAGGACAATGACCCCCAAACATACAGCCAATGTCATTAAGAATGATATTCTTCGTAAAGAAGAACTGCTCCTGGTACTGGTCTCAATCTCATTGAGTCTGACTGGGATTACATATAGAGACAGAAAGATTTGAGCAAGCCTACATTCACAAAAGATCTGTGGTTAGTTCTCCAAGATGCTTGGAACAACCTCCCTGCCGAGTTCCTTCAAAAACTGCAAGTGTACCTAGAAGAATTTATGCCGTTTTGAAGGCAGAGGGTGGTCACACCAAGTATTGATTTGATTTAGATTCCTCTTCTGTTCATTCACTTTGCATTTTGTTAACCGATTAAAATAAACTACCCGTAATATACTGCCCGTGTTGACTTATAAGAAACCCCTCTCCATTCACTTAAACTTTTTATCCTATCATAATTTTTAGATATATTTTCCCTGAGTTGAGGCTGTCATGTGGAACTCTTTTTTCCTTTCTCATGTTCTTTTTTCCAAAAAAAAATCTAATTTTCCCTTGCTGTTCCGCTACTTCTTCCTTTCTATTTGCAATTCTAGTATTGATGACTGTTCGATTCTGTCTTCTAATTGTATGCCAATTTCTTACTTGATCTTTCTGGTAATCTTCCTTATCCCGTAAATATTTTCCGGATTTGGTTTCTAATATTTTCTCTTCAATGTTTGATACCTTTCTACTAATCTCCTTTTTGTAATCAACAAACTCCCCTTGTTTTTCTACAACCTCAACTTCTTTCTCTATGGTATGCAGCTATATATTTATAATAAAAGCAATATTACTTAAATAAAAAATGATGTACTTACATATAGAGCTTATATTTAGAGATCAAACATTGTAATATAACTTTTTCTGTTTACATGGATATTTGAAACTTTGCTTGTCTGCATATATAATGGATATTTATAGAGACCCGCTTTTGCCATATATGCTAATTGTAATGCTATATCAACTTGTATAATAATTTAAACTGTATTTAAAAGAAAGCACAAAAAATATGTTTGATTTCACTTTTATATGCACTTATATTAAATATTAAATTATGTGTAGTATAGTGTAATTTACATTATGACAATTTCCCCAAAATATTTCCTTATTTCTCTCTATAATAAATGTGGGCTCAGTCTATTATCACTAACAATTGTGAGTGCGGCATTTGTCGCCTTTATGAAAATTACTTGAATAAAATCAATATTTATTTTTTATTCAAGAGTAAAAATATATGAATTTGTTTCCTATCAATTTTTTAGAAGCTGTGTACTACTGCTAATGAGTGTGCATGTCATATGACCTCCTCTGTATCTGCTGATTGTGTGCTAATCACGCTGTTGTGAGCTCTACCTCACCAGTCTGTTCTCTTCTATTTGACAGAAGAAGCTGAACAGGGAGTGTGTTTTTCGGGAGCAATTTGAAGAAAATTGGTACAATACTTATGCATCCACCTTATATAAACATACGGAACCGGAGAGACAATTCTATGTGGCCCTGAATAAAGATGGTTCTCCAAGAGATGGATACAGGACTAAGAAACATCAGAAATTCACACATTTCTTGCCAAGGCATGTGGACTCTTCTAAAATACCAGTC